>PUFA01000132.1:0-1315652 GCA_003508835.1 Eonycteris spelaea
GGGTTATTTATTCTGCAGACAGGAGTATTCATTGTATTACATACTCCATTCTTATCTCTTCTTTGAAAATTTTTGCTATAGTATATTTAGAAATTGTCAAGTAAGAGTTCTTTGTTTGTTTTGTTTTGTTTTTAACCTTCCCAATACTTGAGGCTAGCAGCTTCACCCAGATATTCTATTTGTACTTTTATAGTTTGGTGGATTCTTATTAATACATTTACATTCTTTTCTATTTTTATCTTGGTTATCCTTGGTAAAGGTTTATGAATTTTATGGATTGTTTCAAAGATGCAGCTTTTGGGTGATTTTCTGTATCGTTTTCTTATCTTAAATTTTATGGTTTCTGCTCTAATTTGTATTATTCTGCTTGCTTTAACTTATATTGTTCTATGTTCTCTAGTTTGCTAATGTGGAATGTTAGATGTTTTTTCCTAATACACACATTTTAATACTATAAATTTTCCTAGAGGCATTGATTTTCCTGCATCTCACATATTTTGATAAATTGTATTTTTATTCTTATTTACTTAAAAATATTTTAAATTTCTCTTGAAGTTCTTTATTTGACCCAAGAGTAATTAGAAGTATGGTTGTTCTTGTTTGTTTGTTTGTTTGTTTAATATCCAAATATTCAGGGGAGGGGTATACCTTAGCTATTTTCTGTTATTTATTTCTAATGTAATTCCATTATGGTCTGAGAACATACTTTGCATAGTTCTAGCCTTGTTATAATGTGCTTTGTGGCACAGAATATAGTCCATTTTGATAAATGTTCTATGTGAGCTTGAGAAGAATGGATATTCTGCTGCTGTTGGATAGGGTATTCTATAAATGTCAATTAGAAACCGTTGATTAATAGTGCTGTTTATTTCAGCTATACCCTTACTAACTTTTTGCTTGCTGGATCTATCTGTTACAGGTAGAGGAATGAGGAACTCTCCAAATATAAAGGTGGATTTGTCTATATTACCTTGAAATTCTATCAGTTCTGACCTCATATATTTTTATACTCTGGTTAGGTGCATACATGGTAGATTGTTGTGCTTTCTTGAAGAACTGATATTTTTATTGTTATGTAATGTCTCTCTTTATCCTTCATAATTTTTCTTGCTCTGAAGTCTGCTTTTTTTGAAATTAAGAGAGTTGCTTCAACTTTTTTTGATAAATGTTAAGTAAGAATATCTTTGCCATCCCTCTACTTTAAATCTGTCTTTGTCTTTATATTTGAAGTATGATTCTTCTGGACAACATATAGTTGAGTCTTGTTATTTTATTCACTCTGATGGCATCTGTGTATTTAGACCATTCACACTGAAAGTTATTATTGATTTAGTTAGTTTAATGTCTATTTCTTCCCTCTTTTTCCACCTTCATTAATTTTAATTATTTTTTATAATTCTATTTTCTTTCTTATAGCATACCTATTACACTTCTTTTAAAAATATTTTTAGCATCTGTCCTAGAGATTGCTATATACATTTACAACAAATCTAAGAATCTAATCTAAATTATAAATAGCACTATACTACTTCATGGTAGTGCAGGTACTTTATTACAGAGTATTTACAATTACTCCTTTCCATTACTTATAATATTGCTGTCACTCATTTCAGTTATCCATAAGCTATAATCATGAAATACATCTTTGCTATTGTTATTTTGATCAAACTGTTGTCCTCCAGAACAGTTAAATATAAAAAATTAAAGATTTTCTGTTACCTTCATTTATTCCTTCTCTAACACTCTTCTTTATGTTGCTGATCTATATAATTTTCCTTTTCTCTATAGAACTTCTTTTAATACTTCCTGCAAGGCAAGCTTACTAGTGACAAGCTTCCTCAATTTTTGATTGTCTAAGCAAATTTTTTTTCCTTCACTTTTGAAGGATAATTTACTGGATACAGAACTCTAGACAGAATTAGAAAGGGAAAAGCTAAGAGCAGAATTTGTATGAACCAGAGTTTTGTCTTTCCTAAGAGTCTCTTAAATATACTCTACCAGGAATTACTCTATTCTCTAGATATAATTTGTCTCCAACTGGAAAACCACTAAGTGTGAAGCCTTCATTGTTTTTGTTTATTTGTTTGTCTTCCCTTAACTCTATAAATATCTCTAGTACCACCTATCCAAGAGTGGAGAAAAGCTTAGGAGATAAGCCACAAGTTTATACCTCTTTGTTTTTCCTTTCTTTAAGTTTATTTTTCCTTTTATTTTCTCTCTCTCCCATTCTCTCCCTGAAATTAACAGCCTGGAGTAATTATATTTTGTTTGTTTAATTTCTGCTAGTTTTTTATCCTGATTTTTAAAAATTTTGTTACTTATTTATTGGAATTGGGAAATTCGATATCCACTGTTACAGTGATTTCTACCTGAAAGTTTAAAGAAAAGTTTTAAAATACATTTTAACTAGTATTTGAAAAAAAATGTTTAGAATTTTTTTTTCAACCTGGGAAGCAAAATAGAACTTTTCTTTTTCTTTCTTTCTTTCTTTCTTTCTTTCTTTCTTTCTTTTTTCTTTCTTTTTTTTTTTTTTTTTTTTTTTACTCTAAGTAAAAGAGTACCTGTGAGGTAGAATCTAGTGGCAGAATCCTTAACCAGTAGTCAGCAGATATAGGCGTTTTCCTGGTTGTGCCACTGACCCTGCCTTTATGTGACTTTGAACAGAAGCATCTACATTCTTCAAATCTTGTTTAAGCATCTATTATATTCTTAACATTGTATCACTGAGGATTTATTGATGAGTAAAACAAATTCCTACCCTCAAGGAGCTTTCACTCCAAAACATACATGCCTATGAAACAGAAACTAAAATATAAAGTTTTACTGTTTCTTAATCTGCTCAGAGCTCACTTTCCCATATTAAGATGAAAGGCTTATCTAAATTACTAAGTGTAATATACCTTTAGTTCTAACATTTTTTGATTCTCAAAAACAAGAATCATAAGCTAACAAGGTACGATGAAAAAAGAAAGGTTTTCCATCATGGGGAATTTATCTAAAGAAAACTAGGTTTGCAACTAAAACATTTTTAAAAAAAATAGGAAGCCCATCAGCATACTATATGTCCATACGTTCCAAAAATGTTAAGTTCTTGAGATACTAAATAGGACAGTGGAAAATCTGATGTGTTGAAGCTCTATACTGTGCAGTTTCTTGGCCACTTAGATGAAACAGCTTTTCATTGCTTTGTCTATGTAATAAATTTTTCATTTTGAAATTTACCCACTCTGATACTGTTTCATAATTATCAATTCTGTAATCATTGAGAAAAAATATTATATATAGTTGATTAATCTGACAGGTACGAAAATGGTGAAAGGGACTTTATTAAACCTCCTCCTGATTCTGAGACAAAAGAGCACATTACAGATCATCATTTCCATTCCCCAATTTTCTTGTTTTAGAATCGCTGAGCAGAAGCTTCAAGAGGTGAAGGGGTAGGGAATTTTACTGGGGCCCCTCTTCTTCCCTGTGCAAAAGATGCAGTTAGAAAAACAAAGGATATATTAAGAATATTTAACATTCAGCAAGAATAGCAGTAACCTGTTCAAACCTTGTTTCTGATGTGTCTTTACCTTCAAATGACATGCTTATTTCACATACAGTATATTAAAACACCACTTAAATATTAAGAAAAATAGCAGATAACAGCACCTTTCATTTATAACCAGAAAATTTTGAGTCTTTTGAAAAGGTATTGCAAAAAGAATTAAGTATTAGCTACATAGGTCTTGCTAGCCTATGTTGCAAATCCTACTCATATAAGTTAAACACCATGATGCTTTTCTACAAAAGTTAATAACCAACTTATTCTTTTTTTACAAGAAAAATATTGTTCTTATAGAACAAGAACAAAAATTGTTCATATATACAATCTTTTTTCACTATAGTATTGCTAGCAAAAGACTAGTAATAACTCAGCTGTCAACCAAAAGAGAAATTGTTAAATTATGATATAGCCATACAATGAAATTTATGCAACTGATTAAAAAGTAAGATTGAACTCTGTTATTTGTGTGTGTGTGTGTGTGTGTGTGTGTGCATGCACACGCTCAAGGCAAGTTTTCAGTTTGAATTTAAAGAATTTCTAAGACATTTGTTATTATGTGAGCAATCAACATGTTTTATAACTATCCTAAAGTAAAATAAATGACCCCACACTATGACCACTGAATTTTGAACCAATATCTAAGTTTTTCATAAGAATGCTCATCTCTTGGACACCAGATAGGACTTTCTTCCAAACTTGTCTTTAGAGCTATCTGGAGCAACGTGGTAACCAGAGAAGTGATGTTCATAGCTTCATAAAACAGTGTTAAATCCAAGTGCAATCTCTGAAAACAAAGTGAATTTTGATTTAATCCATTGTTGGGGTTCCCAAGTAGGCCCAGCTGACTCTTAAACCCCTGAGACGGGCCCATATTTGCTTCAAATGTCCAAACCACAAGCACCATCATCTCTGCTGATATTGATTGGGTTTTTACTCTGTATCAGTTGCTTTATATTTATGAATTTATTTATTTCTCATAGTAACTTCATAAAGTAGATGTTATTGTCCTCATTTTAAAGATAAGATTCAGGGAAAGTAGGTGACTTACTCAGGACTTACAGTCAATAAGAGAGATTGAGCCAGACTTGAAATATAAGTAGTCTGACTCTAGGGACTTGCTCTTGTTCACTATCCTAAGGCTCTCTCTGAGGCTCCATTTCATCCCAGGGTACTACAAACACTATTCAAAGGAATCATGGTTCAAAAAAAAAAAAAAAAGATGTACCTTGGTTTGGTCCAGGTCCTCATCCCAGCATAGTGTGGTGATGCAACAAACTGGTACAATAATTTGGCTCAGAAATTCCTCTCACATTAGGTAGGATATTCTGGTTTATGTTGAATGCTTTGTGCTGCACTACTTCATGCTGTTCTATGGAAGCATCATTAAATGATGCCACAAGATCACATACTCTGGGCACCTAACAGCAACAAACATACCTACCTGCAAATATTCCAAAAGACTTTATGCTTACTTTTCCTGCATCTTACCCACTAGCCAAATAATTCCTGCTCTCCTTGACTTTCTACTAAGACTCCTACCTATGCCTGTCTAAAGGTTGTCCATCAACATAGCTCAAAAGACATGAAAGTTTTCTTAATTTTCCTAAGTGGAAGTAACAGTTCCTTCTGTATTTCATTGTGACATTTCTCATTCACTGTCCACCTCATCTAAGAGCTATTTTATTTCTTCCTTACTTATTTCCTTTAGCCATAAAAGCATGTTTTTTATTCCAAATTTGGTCTGTGCTCCATAGTGCCTTGCCTATAGTAGAAATTGAGCAAACAATTTATTTTTAAATAAATAAATGAAGAAATGGGGTGTGTCGAGGTATCATAATACAGGGCAATGTCAGCAAAGTTTGAGGGAGAGAATTAGAAAAAGGAAAAATTCATTGAGCAATTGGATAATTTGGCATTGAGAACACGATGTTCTTCTTGAGCAGCCTCGCCAAATGCGTAAGTGACTCCTCTAACAGATCTTCGTGGAGATCCAGCTATCACATTCCATTCTGATGGTGGTTATGGAGACGTGACTAAAAAGACAAAAATAAAATAAAATCAGCATGGAGTATTTAGAATAAAATAGCTGTCTTCACATGTGGATGTGTTTGGGGAGTTGCACAAGGAAACTAGCACTGAGAGATGATATTCCTCCATTCACTTCCTATTTCAATAGACAGTTTCCAGGCATTCTTTCTGATCAAAGACATAGGTAAATCTTACATAGATAGAGCATAGAGTGGAGTAATTTGTCTAACTCTGATTTAAGAGGCTCCACAACACCTTTCCATTTTCCTCGAATCCTTTCACAGTTGTAGGAGGTGCATAGTGGGTTGTTATTTAGGATGTCAACCTCTCAGTGTTCATTCATCTCTCTCCAGTGCCTGAATCTCAACCTCCTTTTTCTGAAGTCTTGAACACTATGATAGATAACAGCACCTTTGGCGTTGGCATCATGTAAAGGTATGTATAAGTCAGAGTATAAATGTGTATATTTATAATAAGAGATATCCTTTTCTAACTCCTATCCAGAGTATATGCTTTCTGAGGTCAGGTACCAGAGAGTTACTTTTTATTTTTTATTTTTTTTAAATTAAAGACTACTTAGTGGCTTTCAAATCAGAGCAAGTGAAAATGAAGATGAGTGATATGCATGAATGTCATCACAGTGTTGGGAAAGTTGACTACATTTCTGCTGCCCTGAGAGAACATTTCTCTAGTGATGTCCCTGGATTCACTTCTGCTTACACAATGCTAGTCTCACAATGACAAACTTATCTCTGCTTTTCTTGGCTGACCAGTGCTTTCTAGCTGATACATTCTTTCAATAAGTGGTACTGACACTGTTTCTATACTCCGGTTCCCATGGACCTGGAAGATATTTTGTGTGGGGAGATGGCCCCATGGAACACTTTAAATAATCTGTCATAGACAAGAAACTGACTCCTGCATACTATGAAATTCACTCACCATGGAATGCCGAATTGCCCTCTCTTTTGCCTTTTTAAGTAACAATATCACCGTCACATGATGTCATTCATTTTTTATTCTGAATTTCATATCCTTTTCTTCCTTCATGTATTTCTCCAAAACGATTTATTAGTCTTTGTTTGCTAAGAAGCTTGTTCCCCTCCTTCAGAGAGCTCTTATTATATCCTTTCTTAAGCTTTCCCAATTAACTATAAGATACCAATTTCTTTTTTTCAGTGTCCGAGCAACCAATTCCCATATTGCAAATATATCACTCAAGTCTGATATGTATGTAAAACTTTTCTATTCTAATTTGTGCCCTTGCTGGGATGTCCACGTTTCTATATTAACTGGAAAAGAGATAATAAAAGATTTCAAACATATAAAGTTTTACATAAAATTCTTAATACCATTTCGGCTGGACTCTCTGTGTTGGTTCACTCAAATGCCCTTATACTTCTTCTTTTTGAGGAAAAATTAGAAAGCTAAAAGTTAACTTTCCAGAGTTCTCTGATGCTTAGATTCTAGACTGACGTATTCATGAGAAATTTGGAAAGTAGGGGCGAGCAGAGTCTATGTTCCTGAAAGTGTGAAATGGTACTGCTAGAAAGTTCATGGAAATATGAGGTTTCTCCAACAGCTGGCCAGTGTCCATTATGTGGACTCTTGGACATTAAAAGGCAGTGGTGGCTGAGGAGCCAGTTCTAGCTTGTTTCCCGCAAAGCTCCAGTGTGGTGGCCTCAGAGATAGTTCCGTTGCCTGTTTTGAGTTGCTTTGCTTAATTCCAAAAGAGTAAACCCAAACCTATTCCTTAAGCCATCTACAAAACTTGCAAATATCTAACTTACTGTATTGAATGTCTTTCTGCTTAAAATACCCAGAATTATGTCTGATTCCTGCACTAGGCTCTGACTGATACAGTCCCCCCACACTTACGTAGGAAAGGTGATGCCCAGGGACCTCCAAACCAATTGCTCCTATAAGGCCTCCACCAGTCTTGTCAATCTCAGCTCTCACCACTCTTACCAGCCAGTGTATTCTCACCACACCATCCAGAATCTATCTCACTCTTCCATATTTCTGTGCTTTGGACATACCACTTACTCTTAATCATGTCTCACTTCCTTCTTCTCACCTCCTCCCTGACCCCCTTGCTAGTACTCCAAGGTTAAATGTCTTCTTTAGCTTCCTTAAGGCATTAGAGCAAAGCTAATTATGTTATTCTAATGCATCTAGTATACAGTTCCATCACTGAACCTATCACACCACATTTCAGGTCTGCATGTAGAATTCTATCTCCTCTTCCAGACTGTTAGTGCCTTGAGCTCAAGTCCCTTGTATACCATTTGTTCTCAGACATCTAAAAAATTAATAACAATTAATAAAATTCTCTACAAGTAAAAGGAAATTATTTATAGCAGCTCATTGTCTTTGAATAAAAATTCCAAGTCATTAAATAATAATTCCTATCTCTTCTATACTTGAAACACTTTGCAAAGGCATGTAAATAATAGTGGCCTACTGGATGGCAGTGTTGTCCAGCAACAAACGAAGAAAGCATTAAAACATTCCATCCTCACGAACAGTATTTACATGTTTTATGATTGTTTTCATGTTGATTTACCCTACTCCAAGCATGTGCATTTGAATACGGTCTGATTTATAACATAAATTCTCAGAGGGGAGACATTTAATCTATTTACCTTCTTTGATAAAGATACTGTGCGGGAGTCCTTTAAAAATGTAATTGGAAGATAATTTAAATACTTATGCGAAGTGGGACATTCTCATCAGGGTCTTTTCCATTCTGTACTTAAACAGAGAAGTTTTTGTATTTGCTGCTTCATGTGTATGAAGAACAAGCAGTTGAAACTGTCCCTGCAAAGAGTAAAATGATAGCAGATGGCTATTATACTGCTTCTGAACATGGGTATTCATTTTTATTGAAATTAATATTTGAATATGGCATAGGAATTTTATTACAGGACTTCTATTAATAATGAAATGTGCAGCAAAATGTCTATATAAAATTTTCCTTTCTACTAACTTTCTTATTCTATCTGATCATTTTTCCTTAAAATACCAAATATGCATTAATGAGAATGACAAAACAAGGACTGTATAAAAGTTTATTTGTCTCTGCTTAATAGAATTTGAGAGACACTATGTACTTTACATTTAAAAAAATGAACTTCTTGACGATTTCTTTATTAGGAAACATGTTATTCAGAAGAAACATTAACACATTTTTTAACTGAAAATTATAACCATTTCATGCTTTTACAGTTTCTTTATATCATACCTAAAGTCAAAAATTAGTAATGAATGCAAACTATTTATTAGAAATGAAAGTATAAAATAGAGCCATAATAGAATACTGACAGATTTTATATCGTTTTCATAACCATTGCTAAGGTCCCTAAATAAATATGTATTCCTCCAAGGAAAAAAAACATACACCAAATGTGTTTTTGTCAATGTGTTGTTTTCAGATAAAGTCCATTCCAAGCTGCTTCTATGAACTAGAATCTTTGCATCTTTGAGAATAAAAATTGAAAATTTCCCATTATTGGACAATATGAACAATGTTAGCATCTACATGCACAAGGAATTTTGGTTCATTTATGTTGGTTAAATATCTATTAAATGTAGGTTCTATTTTAGAGAAAAGTTATAGTCTATGGTTTTAATATTAAATAAATTGAGAATACTCTTAAAAATATATTTATTGATATTTAAACATTTAAGTGATTCACCATTATTGTTGCCACTCTGAAGGATAAAATGAATGCCCACACAAAACATAGTTTGGATATCAAGACAGATGACACCACACATACACCAAGAGGGAAAAAAAAAGTTTATTTCTCATATAATGACTTGGGGAGAAGAGAGAGAATACCCTAAGGAGATCTGAAAATGGCTTGAAAAAGGAAGAAAGCCTGGCCTGGGGTATGTACGGTGGTTAGAGGGCATGGTGAGGATTGTTTTATGTGGCGTGAGCTCCTTGTTATACCAAAGGAGAGAACACTCAGATCCTTAACAGCTTTGCTTACATGTGAGACACAAGGGGAGGAGGATGGGGGTAGGCTTAAAAGCTATCAGCAGCCAGATATGAAAATTCAAGTCAGAATCTTTAATATAACCATGCTCGAATTTTATTTATTTAATATTCTGTTCCCTTGGGAAGTTAACAATTTTGTGTTGTACAACCTGACCATCATAGCAGAATGAACAAGAGCCTTGGATATAAATATGCTGAGCTCACATTCTAACATTGTTGCTTGTTTGTTTTCTTTTCACAGGGCTGTAATAGGGAATGAATGAGAATAAAGAAATACAAAATGTCTGATGCACAATAGATGGTTAATAACAGTAACTCTTATATTTTGCTTGTTTTCTTAAACGTTGAATTCTTTGATGTTTATTGAAAATGTGGCACATGAACTACAGGGCAAATAAAAATAAAATTTAACTGTTGCAAAAGATAAAGCTGGACACTGGTTAAGATGATAAGGGCAGATTTTAATCATTACTAACTATTATAATAAGGAAGAATCCAATACAAACTGAACTCAACTTTGATTCTTACAGAAGTCAGTGGGAGTTTTAAAAGGAAAAAGAGGGCAAAAGGAAGGGGATGATCAGGACCTTGAGTAGAGTCAGACAAGGGAAAAATCACAAAAAGCAGGCTTAGTCCATGTGAAACCCATCTGGGTTTGCTAAACCCATTTAAGTTGGCTCTTGTGAAGTCAGCCTACTCTCCATTGAAGACTGGGAGTCAGGAGTCCTGCCTTCAGGTGTTGGCTGAAACAGTAAATTCTTTAGGCAGCTTTAACTTTTCTCAGGTAGGCACTTTTATGGAGCGCTTACGGTCATCCTAAAGATAGGGCCTTGAGCTCTTAGAAACTATGTGTTTTGTTCGAATTGTTATAGGACAGATTTGAGGGCTAGTCAAGAAAGAGGATTTAGAAGTGGTTAGAATTTGGTCAAAGAGACTATCTTTGTCACTTTTTAAAAAAGAATATTAGAGAAATCATTATTGGCAATTTTATATTAAATTTAAAAACTGCAAAATTGTTAGCTAACATAAATTTGAAAATTCTTAGTCATGGTTAGAGGTAAAAATCTCAGCATATAGAGTCATTCACATAAATAGAAGATTGAAAACAGCATATGTTTTATTCTTTTTTGAAGAAGAAGAATTTATGAAGGCAATATAAAAAAAACATTTTATTTGAAATAATTATAGATTCACAGGAAATTTTAAAGAAATGTTCAGGATGTCCCACATACTCTGTACTCAGCCTCCCCCAATGGTAGCAGCTGACATAATTTTATGTCATAATTGACATGACATTTTCAAAACCAGGAAATCTACATCAGTGTAATCCACAGAGTTTATTCTGATTTTATGAGATGTATTTTATGTTAGATTCTAATCAAGATTCTAATTCTACAGGATATGCTGCATCCAAAGTGCAGAAAAGAAAGACCCATTGGTTATGTCAAGTTGGGCAAGTACCCATGACATGAGTTGTACTCTTTCCAGTGCCTCTAATTTAGCCATTACTGAATCCCAGGATCAATACTTTGTCTCATTCTTTTTTCTTATTTTGCTTTAATTTTTATGTTGACATAATTTCAGACTCATATAAAAGTTGCAAGAATCGTACAAAGAATTCTCATATATCATTCACCCAGATTCCTCAACTATTAGTATTTTACTACATTTGTTTTATCCATGAAACACACACACACACACACACACACACACACACACACACACACATTTTATTTGTTTTCTCCTACATACTTCAGTATTTATTTCAAAGCAAGGACATTTTTATTTTTCCACAGTATAATTGTCCAAATCAAAATTAGCATTGACACAATACTCTTACATACCCTCATACATAATTCAGATTTTTGCCAATTGTCCTAATAATGTTTTACATAGCAAATATTCAGTTATCATGTTCCTTTAGTCTCTAATCTGGAACAGTTCCTCAGTATTTCTTTGTCTTCCACCACACTGACATTTTTGAAAAGTGAAGGCTTGTCATTTTGTAGAATATGTGTCAATTTAGTTTGTCTCTTATTTCCCTACAATTAGATGTAAGTTATGCATTTTCAGCAAAAACTACCGCGAAAGCAGTACTATGTTCTTCTCAATGCTTCATATTAGGAGGTAGAAGAAGTTTATTTGTCTATTATTCTTTATATTAACTTTGATCCCTTGGTTAAAGTTGTTTAGACAGGTTTTTCTAATGTAAACTTTTTGCTGTTTGTATTTATTGTTTGTGAGAATGTAACTTTGTTTCTTCTCCCCTTCCCTCAAACCTTTAAGATTCAACTCAAATATTGCTTCTTCCACTTTATGTAGTATCTACTGTCTATATCTATATCACTAAGAACTTAGCTTCATTGTAACATTCATTGTAAGTTTTTTGTTTGTTTGTTTGTTTGTTTGTTTGTTTATAGTAAGTAGTAGATTAGAAATGTTTGACATCAGGGACTTGATCTTATTTTTCATTGTATATTTTAGAAAAATATTAGGATCTTAATAACTATCAATTTAATAAGCAAGCACATGAACAAATAAATCCCAAGAGCAGAGTTAAGAGGTATTATCATCTCCATTTTATAAGAAGAATACTTGAGGGAACCAGCTAAGATGGCATAGAAGGTAGATGCTGTGCATATCTCCTCTCGCAACACAAAAATATTATAATGAAACTACAGAGCAATCATTACTAGGAGTCTCCTGAGGTCTGGCTGAACAACAGTCACACAACTGGGGACATACATAAGAGATCACCTTAGGGCAGGTAGGAGGAGTGGAGATGAAACAGCCTAGATTCTAGACCTACGTGAGCTCCCAAGCTCCGGGTTTCAGTGACAGAAGAGAAGTCCCCACAACCTCTGGCTCAGGAAAAAAAAAAAAAAAAACAGTAGAGATTATGGCTGAGTGAGACAGAGGGCTGCGGAAGTGGGAGGCATGCCTCTTAAAGAGCCCACACATGGACTTGTCTCACTGACGAACTCACTTGCTCTGGGTTCCAGCACTAGAGCAGCTGCTCAAGGGTTGCCAGGAACATATATGGAGACACTGAGTTGTCAGGCTTCAGGGAGAGGGCTGGAAGGGGAGCTTTCTTCCAGACAAAAGTGCTGGTAGTATATATTATTCTTTGGTTGAGCCCTCCCTCTTTCCGGCATGAGGACGCAGGCAGCTGCCATATCTGAGTCTCCATCAACCTGGTTAATATAGATTGCTCCACCGCAGCTGTTCCCTGAAATTCTGCCTCTCCCAACTTGTGGGTCCACCTAAGCTGCCTCCAGTGGTTTATTCCACACAAATGCCCTGTCTTGGCTCATGCTGCAGACTTTCCTAAAATCTCTCAAAGTCTCACAAAACCCAAAAAAGCAGCATCTGGCCTCAGCATTCCTTGTACCTTTTGCTGAACAGCACCAAGCCTGGCACTAGTATTAGCTGGACTCAGTTTCTGTCCTGGCATCTCCAGGCACCTATAAGCCCAACATGGGTGGTAGCTATCTGCAGATTGTCTGGTGGTTCAGCACAGGTGGGGGCTGAACTTGACCTAAAGCTGGGCCCCTCCAAGCAAGCCCTTGGGCTTACATACCCAGCGGCCTGCTTCAACCAGTGACAGAGCCAGAACACCACCAGGGCTGCATTTGAGGAGGACGCACCCAAAGGGTAGACTGGGCAGGCACCAGAGCTCTGCTAAAGAGAATCCTTCTCCATCAGGTCAGCCCCTCACTGGCCAGTCTTCACAACCAATCAAGGGTCAATCCCTCCCATCGAAGTGCAAACAGCAACCAGGGCTCAACTACATCAGGGTACACACAACCCACGCAAGGGACACACCTCAAGTACCTCACTCATGTGACCAGGGAAGACTCTGCCACTGGGGCCTGCAGGACACCTACTACCTAAACCCACTCTACTAAGACCAGGAGACATAACAGCCCTACATAATACATAGAAACAAACATGGGAAGGAAGCCAAAACAGCGTGACAAAAAACACATGTCCCAGATGAAAGAACAGAACAAAGCTCTAGAAAAAAACTAAACAGTGGAGACAAGCACGCTACCAGAGGCAGAGGTAAAAATCACTGATTATATGAAAGCTAATGAACTTGGGGGAAGATGAGATGAACTCAGGGAGAACTTTAACAAAGATAAAAAACATAAAAATGGAGATGGAAAACATAAAAGAGAAACAGTCAGAAATGAAGAATACAATATCTGAGATTAAGAGTATGTTAGAGGGAATCAATGGATTGGATGAAGTGAGAATCAAGTCAGTGATTTAGAGGATGGAGTAGTGGAGGACCCGATCAGAACAGCAACAAGAAAAAAGAATCCAAAAAAAACGAGAATAGTTTAAGGGGCCTCTGAACACAACATTATCATCATAGGGGTACCAGAAGGAGAAGGGAGAGAGCGAGGAATTGAAAACCTATTTCAGAAATAATGACTGGAAACATCCCTAACCTATTGAAGAAAATAGACATACAAGCCCCAGAAGCATAGAGACTCCCCAAAAAAGATGAACCCAAAGAGGCCTACACCAAGACACATCATAATTAAAATGCCAAAGGTTAAAAACAAAGAGAAAATCTTAAAAGCAGAAAGAGGAAAGCAATTAGTTAGCTACAAGGGAACTCCCATAAGACTGTCAGCCTACTTCTCAACAGAAATATTGTATGCCAGAAGGGCTTGGCACAACATATTCAAAGGATGAAAAACCAGGACTCACAACCAAAGATTATTCTACCTGGAAAAGCTATCATTTAGAATCGAAGGACAGATATAGAACTTCCCAAACAAGAAAAAGCTAAAGGAATTCATTGCCACCAAGCCAGTATTATAGGAAACGTTAGAGGAACTTCTGTAAGAAGAAGAAAAAATCTGTGTCAAAAATATGAATAAAGAATGGCAATAACGACATATCTATCAGTGAGACATATCTATCAAATGAAAAATAATTAAATACTCCAATCAAAAGACAGAGTGGCTGATTGAATAAGAAAATAAGACCCTTACATAGGCTGCCTACAAGAGACTCACTTCAGATTAAAAGACACACAGACTAAAAGGATAGAAAAAGAATTTTATGATGGACCTAGAAGGTATTGTGCTGAGTGAAGTAAGTCACATAAAGATAAATGCCATATGATTTCACATACATGTGAAAGGTTGGGACAATATGATTAAATTACAACAGCAAGATCTTAACATAGCTCTTCATTATGTAACAATAAATATTATTGAGTTCATTTTCTTTGATTCTAAGAGGCAACTTTAATGTACTGCGTCCCAAGAACAAAGAAAGCAAAAAACTTTTTTATATCTAAGTGTACATTTCTAGGAGAGTTAGAAAATGTGTTTCATGACTGCTGATAATGCATAGGATGTCAGTTAGCTAGTGCAATAATAATGCTGCAAAACAAATCACCCATAACTTATGGCCTAAAACAATAATCAGTGTTCTCTCATACATATGAGTGGGTTATCTGGGAATTAACTGGTCTGCACTGAGCTCATCTGGGCTGGCTCCAAGCTTCAAGTTGCATCCAGTTATACTCCATTTATCTTTCATTCTACTTGGACCAGCAGGTTACCCAAGACCAGAAGAACAATAGGGGCTGTCCACAACATGTAACATGCAATTCTTCCTTATGCTGATCAGCAGAAGCAGCACACTGTAACCAAATTCCATCTACTGACATTTACCAAAGCAAATCACATGGCCAAGCTCAGCCTCTTTAGGGCAAGCAAATACACTCTGTCTATAGTCAAATGGCAAAAGGTGTGTATTCAAAAGGGGCAAAGAATTAAGGAGAGTAGTGAGAATAATAATTCAATTCACTTATTACAAACATACAAATATAGGAAATGATATATACAAACTTCAAGCTGAGAAGGGGCACAAGACTGAAAATTACATGAGATCTTCGGGGTGCCTTTGCGCAAGCATGTGCATTTGCTTCACATGTATTAGCTTTTCTGCTATTTTCCTTGTGTTCTAGCCAAGTCTTTATTCTCATTTGAATCCAAAAGTAGTCCTGTCTTCTCTAGTGAGTGTGTATGTATGCAATCTAAGGCACTTAAACATTTTGTTGTTCACCATATGTCCAACCTAAGTCACACAGTTGTAGTGAGACTAAAAAGTCAAACAAGAGAAAAAACTGAAAAATATTAAACTAATGTCCTGTTACGATTACTGCTCTTTGCCTATTAAGTCCAGATTATAAATTGCTCCCCAGGTAGCATGATGATGCCCATCCCAGAGCAATAGAGCTCATTTCCTGAGGAGAGTCACATGAAGGTTTATATTAGCTTGTATTGGACAGAAATAAGTTAATTCTTCCATTTTTGTAATGCCTAGAAGGAATGCTAGAAAATGTTCTTTCCTATAGATCCAATTTTCAACACATATTTAGAGCTGAATTTTAAAATATATTTGCTGAGTGCTATTTGAAAAACTAATCATATCTCCAAACACAATGGAATCAAGTAAAAAGCATAATAAATATACGAAAAATTCACTCGAGTTCTCTACCTTGCAAAGAGCAGATGAAATCTTTTCCTCAGTTATGTTCACCCTCCTTCCATTATTCAAGCCATAACAACAAAAGTCATGATCTGCTTTTATGAGTCTATGGGTCTTTTTGGCAACAGAAAGCAAATGTTTAAATCTTAATATGAGAATGTGAACTAACTGCCTTGTTTTGTCATCTAGTCATGACAAGTCTTTACATCAAAACAAAAATACAACCAATCATTTGCCAGGTTTCTTTTATCAGGAGAAACAAGCAAGCAAACAAACAAACAAACAAATAACAACAACAAAAACATCTTTCTTAGTTTTACACAGAGAAATGTGTAAAGAAACTTATTTCCTCCAATAGATTTTTTTTTAAGTACAAAAGAGCCAAAGAGATGCTTCTAGAGATCATAAACTCTAAAAGGGCATTTACTGTTTGCATAAATTTCATTTACTCCAAAATAAAAAAAGCACCCATTCATAGACTTTAAATTAAAAATTTGCTTTCTGTAGAGCCAACATTACATTCTGTTTATTACCATTTTCCTCGCTATCTTTCTCAGTGGAATGACTATGAAAAGGATAATGATTTCAGAGTTTCTAGGCAGCTTCTAGGAATAGATTGGTCACTGGTAGAACTAAATGTGCCTAAATTTGAAATTCACAGATGCTATTTTTGAAGCAGCTTTCTTAATTCTCCTTTCATTCTCAAACTTAAATGTTTTCAACAAGTATCATAGCATATGTTCCAGATTGGCTTGAAACATTTTCCCAGATTATAGTTTGGTGATTTGCATTCTTGAACAAACATATCCCAGACAAATATAATAGCAAATGTAATGCCTACAGTGTGTGAAGCATGACAGTCCTCCCCTATCACACCTCAAAGGTTTTGCCTGTCTGAAAGTCAATATTAATACCAATCATTTTAAATATATAGTACAGTTCTCCTCCAGGGCCAAATAAATCTCTGGGGAAATGCAGAATAAATAACATTTCTGGTTCTCATTTGTAGAGAATAAAATACTTGAGTTTCTAGAACTATACCTTAGATCTCAGAAAGTTTTGTCTCTTTCTTAATCCTTATAAATTCCATGTCATTTGTAATGTGAGATTTTCAGATGACAGGCTCTGCAGGAATAACAGGAATGTCATAAGGCTTCAAGAATTAAATTTTGCCTTGAGGCTTTATTTCTTTCCTTCCTTTCTTCCTTCCCTCCTTTTTTCTTCCTTCCTTCTTTCTCTCCCCCTTTTCTATATTTTTCCCCCTTTCCTCTCAAATTTAATTATCAGACCTATTTACCAGACAACAGATTTGTTGCGTTCCCCAATAAATTTATATTTTGCTTATAAAGAGATTTCAAATTTGTTATCATAGAATAAGCAAGCTCAAGAGAGGGAATCTTGAGTTCATCTAAATCATTTTCCAGGTCAATACTACATGATTATACTGGGTCTGCTCGTATTGCCTTTTCTGTGCCTCATTTTACCACTGCTTGTTCACTGGTTTAATTCTCACAAAGTAAATCTACATATATTGTGGATTTTACTAGTAAAGAGTTCTGATATTTTAATGATGCTTTAAAATGTAAAAATAATAGATTGACTATCTTTTTATTGTGGTAAAAAAAAATGAAATTTACCGTCTTTATCATTTTTAAGTCTACACAGTTCAGCAGTGTTAAGTGTGTTTGTGTTGTCATGAAACAGATTGCAAGTGTATTTCACATCTTGCAAATGTGAAACTCTATACTCATTAATAAATTCTCTTTTCCTTCTCCCCATTTCGCCTTGTAACCACCATTCTATTTTCTGTTTCTGTAAATTTGACAACTTTAGATACCTCACATAAGTAGAGTTATACAGTATTTGTCTTTTTGTGACTGTCTTATTTCACTTAATGTAATGTCCTTAAGGTTTAGCCATGTTCTAGCATATATCAGAATTTTCTTCCTTTTTAAGGTTGAAAAATATTCCATTGTATGCATATACAACATTTTGTTTATCCATTCCTCTATTGATGGGCATTTGAATTACTTCCACTTCTTCTCAAGTATGAATAACACCACCATGAACATGGATGTCCCTAGACTGACTATCTCTTACAAAGAACAGAACTGTCTGATAGCAGCTTCAAAATATTGAGTCATCTGAATTAAATCTATGGGGTATCTTCTCAGTTTCTGTAATATACACCTGACAGGTACTTTGTATTAAGTACCCTGCCCCACAACTTATAACGGGGAGTAACAGATATGATAGATTGAAAATTTACAAATTAAAAATTAAAAGCTAATCTTCACTGTATGGACTCATTCCACTCAGAGGAGGGTCTGTTTATTCTCAGTGTCTTCCTGAAAACAACTGTTAATTGATCCTCATGCTTTTTTAGATCACAGGAGTGTCAAGAGTTTTTTTGGAGTCTAGTTCTTAGTTCTGGTTCCTGAATCATCAGTAAAGACTCTTCTTCCAATGTTATCTGAGACTGGTAACTAAACTTAAGGAGTTCACAATAAAATGACAATGTATTGACCTAAATATTATCAAAGTGATGCTCACATCTGCTTTGGCAATATTATGGTAAGTGTTCATATAGTGATTACACTACTTGCCTCACTATATTATGGTGATCTGCTTTCTTGTTGGTTTCCCCTTTAGACCAATGAGCTCCTTGGGAACATTTTATGTTCTCAAGCATAAAGTATAAAGCATAAAGATTCTATGCTTTATTCAGCTGTGTATCCCACATGTAATGTCACCAGTATTTGCCCATAAGTTATACTAATAACTACAAGAGACAAAATGTGAAAGAATTATAAATTCATTGAAGTTTTTAAAGGGAGGGCCTGTACATATTTAGTTATTGGTAGCAAACACTTATGAGGATGGTCCAATATATAATCTAGTCAGAAAATAGCAACAAATTCCACTGTAAATGAATTTGTCTTTGTAAGACCAAGGAAGCAAATTCTTGACACTGATGAAGTAAAAAGTATGCACCGTTAGCAAAACAAACGTCCCTTGGGCTCCTGAAATATTATTTGACCCAACACATACCTAATTACAATAAAGCATATAGCTTGCAAGGGGGACTAGATGTTATAGAAAATATTATCAGAAAGTATGTCTTTTGATGTCTCATGATTCACTTTTTGTATCTACTGAACTGTAAATCATATAAATTAACTTATTAATTGAGAATTTTCATCGGTATACATTTTTAATAGAAACAATATCTATTTCCTTGGCTCTGCTTTCGGTAATCATCCAGAACTATTAGAATCTCATTTACTCGCCCGGAGTAGCACCACCAGGGAGCCACACTATCTGACAGGAGAAAATCCTGTTTTTACTGGGAATGCTACCACTACTGTATCATAAATCAAGAAGCTTTAATGGGTTGGGAGAAGGAAAACTGCGGTAAGGGGACATAATTAAACCACTTTTTGAAGGTAGTGTGTGAAGGTAACTAAATCCATTTATCTCTTTCATGAACTTCACTCTTATGTGTATTTGCTAAGCTGCATCCAAAAACCAATTACAGATGTAGCCCCTACAGTGGCTTGCTATCACTGGGAGCAGCTAATGTCCTGTAAACTCTCCTCTGTTATCTCATTAATTGAGGAAACACAACTCAGAAGGGAAGTGTGTTTACTTTCAAGGTAATTAAAAGAAATATCTAAAAGACTGGGGACTCCATATCAACCCGCCTGCCTTTCAGAAAAGTGAATGACCTCTAATTTCCATTTAACACTCAACTAGATAAATTCTCACCAGGAAGCCCTAAAGGGATGGAGTTAAATATGCTAGATATAAGGTTTGTTTTGTAAGATTTATAATTTAAGGGAAGATTATAAAAGAACTACATATATCCTTAGACAAAGGAACTTCAAACTAGTAACCAAGATACATACAAACAGTCTAGCAACTGTTTTTGGAGGTAGAAATGAAGACTCAAAATAGGTAGGAGGAAAGGATCTAATTGTCACCTACAGTTAGCTGGAAAAGGCTTGTGACCAGATGCAATTTCAAGAGTTTTTTGGGTGATGAGGGTATTTAAATCGGTGGCTTCAATGCAATATCAGCAATCCTCCACCTTTTTGGCACCTGGAAGCGATGCTCCTATGAAAATATAATTCCTGGTGATCTGAGGTGGAGCTGAAGTGGTGATGCTAGCACTGGGGCGCTGCTGCAGATACAGATGAAACTTTGCTCCCTGGCAGGCGCTCACCTCTCGCTGTGTGGTCCAGTTCCTAACAGGCCACAGACTGGTACCAGTCTGGAGCTCGGGGGTTGGAGACTTCATGCAATAAATCATTTATTTTAGAACAATCCAAAGATACTAAAATTTTAGACTGTATGCAGAGAGATTCTTAGGAAACAAAGATTCAAAAACACAACCAAATTTTCTCTAAGAATAAATTATTCCTTGATGCACTGTAATAATAATTTACTCGAATGGTCTCAAATAGTGAATGAGCTTCCCACAGTTAAACTGTGTGTGAAAAAAAAATTAGATTATTTATACATCAAAATACTTCTAGCATAAATTACCAACAGTCAAATGTTGAGTAAATTACCAACATCCAAAATATAGTATTTCATCACAGCTTAACTTAACAGTCTTTTTAGGATCTGCATTAGAATCCCAACTGTCTCCACATAAAGGACCTTCCAGGTCAATTTAAAGTCCCAGTTCCATTAAGGACTCTTAAAATGTGCAGGTCAATTTTAATATTCTCAAATCATTTTTAATGAATTATTTACAAAAGCAAAGAATATGTTTACCTGTTCCTACTTCTCATACAACATATACAAGTTGAATGTCTATAGAAGCAATAAAATATGGAGAATTCGTAAATGGATAATTTTGAGTGGATATTCAACCTATATTTAACTCTAACAGAGAATATCTTTAATATTTTCTTCAAATACTTAAAAAGAATTTAAAGTATCCTTCTTAGGCAATTAAAGTCCAAGTAACCAGCAAGAAGTTAAACACAAAGTCGCAAAAATGGTCATAAAAATGGTCAAATAACATTCCTATAAATTTGGTAAATGAATATTGTCAAGAATAAATCTTGGCAGTAGCCTCTTTGCTAGCAAGATTATGTTTTAGAATGTCATGACTTCACTGAACAGTAACAAGAACCACTTGAATAATTCTTTTCTACGATACAATAACTTTAGTCAACTCAGGGGATTATGCAAAAATTAAGAAGGCAGCGATATGTGATCTGCCTAATTTTCTCCATGATTTAGTCTTTCTTTCCTGGCTCCTTTGCCTTCTCTCAGGAAAATTTCATGGAGAATAAATATTGGATTCTTTTCAATTAAGACAGATTTTAGACCCACTTAGTAGAAAATATCCCAACAAATCATGAACTGTATATTTGTATTTTTATAACTACTGTGTCTAGCTACATAAGAAAAAATAATTTAAAGAGAAATCAAATGCTTAACTGTGGACTCTAGCTGGGTTTCTGGAACAAAACCTTACTCTTTGATTTACTCCTCTATTGTGAATGCTTTGGTCTGTCTCAATTCCCTTTCTAAAATACAAATTTTCCTTGGATTGGGATATATTTTACAACAAAAAAACACTTTTAGTCTGCACCGTATTTCTATGAAGAAGGCCTTACTCATTTCACAGTTTTAAACAGGGTGACCTAAACCCCGATTGACTACTGAGATTTAAACCCTATCTTGTGACTCCCAAAACTGCATTTTTACCACTACACCCAACTTATTGTCTTCATAGGAATTATTTAAGGAAAGGGGAATTTAAATGGAGGGATTGACATGCTGGATTTGAACTTTTTACTATCCTCATCTCTCATCAAAGCAAAAATTATAGCCCTATTCAATTCAATTAAAATCTACAGGCCATATACTATGCTCAGAGCAGTGTTCTCAGTGCTCACAGTTACAGACAGATGAGAAGATTCAATCTCTGACATCGAATAATTTATATCAGTATGAAAAAAGAAAATCTGATCAACCAATCTTTGATAATCCAATATGTGTTAAGGTAAACACCGTATCTTGTCATATGTATATATCATTATAGAAACATGAAATCCTGTGGGGCTGAGAGGAAGGAAAAATTCATATCCCAGTAAGAGGGGCCAGCTAAGAAGGAGTCTGATGGAGATATGACTGAGAGAGACGAGAGATATAAAAGAGAAGGTAAAAGGGAGTCATAAACAAATTGTCTTTGCTTCCACAAAATCACTGAAAAGAAATAAAATTCTTCTTTTGCTATATCTGTTTCCCATGGCAGTAGATTTTGTGTAGTAAAGTCCTCTCTATCCACAGACAACATTGGCATCTATGACAAAGGAAAGATTGGGGAGAGTGTGGGACAGCTGAACTAGCCCAGCTAATTAGTCAGAACAGAAGAAGCAGGAGCTCCTGATATTTAATGTACACCAGAAGCTGAGAAGCTGTGACCTGTTGACCCTTCCTCCTCCTGCCTTCAAACCCTATGCTTCTGAAACCTCGCTGGTTAATCTCCCTTTTCTCCTGCCTCTTCTAGCAATGCTCAAAAACCTGAATTTCAACATATTTTAGAACTGACTATAGATGGAGGATGGAGTTCATGAAAAACAAAAGAGAGTATTGTTCTTGGACTACCTGGCCCTTATGAGTTGTGTTGAAAGAATTCCCTGAGGCACCAGAAGAAATAAGACAGAACAAGAAAATAACCCAAGGGAAAAAGTGAGAGAGATAAGTTTAGAAAGACATACATGCCCTAGGGAAAAAAAAGAGTACAGAAGGAACTGATTCAGGAGGAAAAAAGAGAAAGTTGGCAACCTAGGGGCAGTAGGAGGAGTTTGCACCTGTGAGTACGAAAAAAATTTTCCTGGTCTATAATACTCTTCAAAAGATACAGAAAATAACCATCAATTTTTAAATCTGCCCTTTGCCTTGCTTCTTTTTAACAGTTTTTATATAGAACTTTTCTCATTTGAAAATTTGCTTATCTTGGTAACATTTGCCACTTGCTAACTTTATTTTCTTATGCTCATTGAATTTTGAGAAAAAATTGGAGCCCACTGATATTTAATGAAATCACACGAAATCACATTTGCAGCATCACACGGTGTCTTTGAAATGTTGTTTGTAGAGCTTAGAGATCATCCTCTTACAAGCATGGAATGTAGGATGTTTTAGTTAACTCAGGCTGATAGAACAGATTACAACAGACTAGGTAACATAAATTTATTTCTCACAGTTCCGAACCTGGATGTCTGAGATCAGGATGCCAGCATGGTTGAGTGAGAACTCTCTCCTGGGTCGCACACTTCTCTCTGTGTCCTCACATACCTGAAAGAGTGAGCTAGCCCTCTGGGGCCTTTCTTATAAGGGCACGGATCTCATTTATGAGAATTCTGCCCTCATGACCTAATTACCTCCTAATACCATCACTTCCTAATACCATCGCCTTGGATATTAGATTTTCAATATATGAACGTTAGAGAAACATAAACATGCAAATCATAACATAGCAGAACTCACAAAAGATTATTCACCTCATAGATGATTTTCCATGCTTTAAAATAACTCCTATAACTTCATTAAAAAGAAAAGAATAAGGGACACAAAAAAAGAAAGAATAGATTTGTGGTTGAGAAGAGAAAATAAGAAATGAGCTACTTGACAATATTAAGGATTCTAACTAAATTCAGTTCAACACAGAATTTATTAATGATTATACTTAGTACCTTTTTGAGTACTAAGTGATAATCATCTTTCACTGTTTTGTGATTTTTATTAAGCTCTCTAAAAATCTATCTAAATTGAAAAATATTATTCTCACATGACAGCTGAAGAAATGAGTCTCTGAGAGGTTACACAGTTAGTAATTAAAAGTGTCAAGCTTTGAATCTAGCATTGTCTGATCCCTGTCTCTGCATTTTTATATTCTCAAGGTTTCTAACTCAAAGGTCTACAGGACTCAGAAAGTGTGAGGGGAAGCTAGCGTGGAGAATACTCAAGTTGGGAGGGAGTGGGGCTTAACAGTGTTTTACCAACCTAATAATAGCATAAAAAATTTTAAACATTAAGTGTGCCCCTCCAAAAAGGACTGTAGGGGACAGATTTGCCCTGAATTTTACCAGCTTGTGACTGTATTATAACATACTATTTCATTCATTTAATTGCTTCAACATACACATGGCCTTGAAGTAATTTTCACTTAGATCTAAAATTTGTTTCTCAAATAAAAGTATGTGTTTACCTTCTCTTTACAATAAAAAATAAATGCCTTTATCCTTAGCAGAAAAGCGGCTTTACAAATAGGCAAATATACCAATGGTGTTCAGATTATTTCTCCCACTAATATCCTTTTTAATACATTATAAGAAACAGTGGCTGGCTGCATTTGAGTTTGGCAGAATGCCACAAGGAAACACAATATCAAATGCCTGAAGTTTAAAATTTCTACATGGAACTTTCACTATAACCACCACCCAGTATTAAAAATCGTGACAGACGTGTACCAGATGCGTAAATTTGAAACCTTATATATGTGCTGCTATTATCATTGCCCTGGGACATTCTGTGGATTTCAGATAGCGAATAAAGAATTGTTCCTGCATTAGAAATTCACAAATGTTAGTTCAAAGGCAGGGGAAAAAGAGACATGGATGAGAAGACAAATGGGTGCTAAGAATGTATATAATGTATATAGACTCTCTGCACATCAAATCATACATTTCTATAAAATGCACCTCTTAAAGTAAGACTTAGACTTTATTTACACACTTGGAAAGATTATTAAATTTCCATAAAATACCTAATTTGATGAACACTGAATTAGTCAGAAATGTCCACTTGAATCAAATATGCTCTTTTGTTCGGATCTTCCACCTAGAATCAAATATAATTTCAGTTGACTAAAGCAAGGTAATACAGAAATATGACAAACGAACATTCCACACAAATTACTATTTTAATTACATGAAGAAGACAATAAGATTTGTCTGCCAAAGATAGTCTCAGAATGAAAAGAAAAAGCACATTGAGAAAAATATGCTATGTTCTTCATTATTGTGATCACTAAAACATTTCTTCCTTGTTTTTCTTTTAATTTTCTTTTTTTAAATAATAAAAAATCATGTAAAGGTTTAATATCCAAAAAATATAAGGAATCCATACAGCTCAACAGTAAAAAGACAAACAATCCCATTAAAAAATAGACAGAGGACTTGAATAGACATTTCTCAAAAGAAGACACAAATGGCTAACAAATACATAGAAAGATGCTTAACCTCACTCATCATCAGGAACATGTAAATCAAAACCACAATGAGACATCTTCTCACACCTGTTAGAATAGCTATTGTCAGAAAGATAAGACATTAGAAGGATTGGCTGAGGATGTGAAAAAAAAAAGAATTCTGGTATACTGTTGCCGGAAATAAATTGATGTAGTCAATATGAAACAATATGAAATTTCCAAAAAAAATTAATAATAGAACTGCCATATGATCCAATAATTGCACTTCTGGGTATATATCCAAAGGAAATGCTATCATTATCTTGAAAGGATATCCACACCCTCATATACATTGTAATATTGTTCATAATAACCAAGACATGGAAATAATTTAAATGTCCATCAAAAGATGACTAGATAAAGAAAATGTGATATATACATTTATATACAAATATACATTTATACACTTATATGCATTTGTGTATTATATATACATACATACATATATATATATATATATATATATATATATATATATATATGCACGCACATATATATGGTGTGTGTTACTATTTTGGCAACAAAAAAAAAAAAGAAAGAAAATCCCATCATTAGTGACAACATGGATGGACCCTTAAAGGCATTATGTAAATGTATTTATGTATATAGTAACTATATTACATTATAATCAGATTTATATATTTTATATATTAACTACCTATCAAATTTCTTAGAGTAAAAATATATATAACTATAATATTATAAGTAACTGCAGTTACTTACAGTATATTGGAAAAATTATTTATGTATAAGATAACCCAAATTACATTTGTGTTTAGGTGATTATTCATTTCATATATAAGTTACATTACTGATTGTCAGTTTTCACATCATTATCATCAGAGGAGCTGTACAAAACAGTGGATCTCACTGCGTACATGATGAAACCCTCAGAGGTATATGCAAACCATTCCAGGGTTAAGACTACCATTTCAGATAAACTTTGTCCCACACACTTAGTTTACAAATGGGGAAGTAATGTCAAGAGAGGTTGATTTTATTTGTTTATCTTCATACAACTGGCTAAAGGCATAGCCAGAATTTTAATTCAGGTCATTGACTTTTAAGTTGACATGTTTAATAGTATATAAATTTTGTTGTGCATGCATGTGTGTGTTGGTTATAGAGAAGATAAGAATGCTATTCAGGAATTATTAAAAACTAAAGAACAAAAGAAGAAATATTTTAAACTTGAGGGATCTAATTAGCAACCCAGTCATAAACTGGGTGCCCACAGAGGGGTTATCACTACTTGAATGACAGGCAAGTTACAGACTCAAACCCAAAACTCATATAAGGGTAATTGAATATGGACTTTTCCAGATTTGTTTTTTTTTGGGGGGGTGCATCTGGCTTTTTATTTCTGTTTTTTATCCATTACTGTTTTGTTTTATAAAGTAATTTTGAACTTACATAGCAAAATAACTTTCTGTATTGTTTCCTTTTTTCTGATTTCATATTTATAATTTTGTAAAGTAGAAGATTACCAATAAACAATTTTATCAAATTACCTTTGATAATAGTGAGGGTTAGAAAAGTAGTTTCAACATATAAATGATTTTACTGTTACTTTGATCATTCTTTCTGACTGGATGTCTCTAACAGAAGAAATTTTGGAAGTCCATTTCAGCTAATTTATATGATCATTTAAAACTCTTAGATGAGTATTTTTTTCCTATATCATATTTTGGGCAAAATATTTCCCCTGATTTTTCAGGAAGGTCAAAATATTCCTTATAATTTAGGTTAAATATGCCTCACAGTTTAAAATTTAAATTTAATGTCACTCAAGTAACATTCACAGTCATGCTAATAGGTAACCAAATTCCAAACATTCACAGTCACTTGTCTTATGTAAAATTTTTGTAACAATTGTCTTAATGGGATTAATTTCAAAATGCAAGAGGCAAACTTCCAGAATAAAGAAAAATACCTTTAAGTTCTTGTTGAGGGCAGGACCATACCACATTTATCTCTTCAGCACTTAGCACAATGCCATGTACAAATAAAATATCAACAAATGTGAATTAAGTTGAATTCAATAAGAAAAAGATTCAAAAACCAAAATGATCTCACCTCTCCTGAAGAATTCATCTTTTTTCAAAATGTCTTTCAGTTTATATCCCATATCACTATATGTTAATGAATATTTTGTAATATTTATGTTAGAAATGTATATCTATTTATTAGCTTATTAGATTATTTAAAATTAAAAATAAAAACAAATGATTTTATGAAAATGAAAATAAAGTTTTGTTTTTAATACAGAAACAATTTCAAAATCTTATTCCAATCACTGTTTATTGACTCCAAAAATATTTTTGTACTAATGAAAAGTTTCAGGGCCTAAAATGTTCCAGGAAAATAAATTAGGTGAATCACCAATTGATTATAGTCCCTAATTGTGACCTACTGCTGTGAGAAAACACATGTGTACCAATGGCCAATATCAAGAAACAGGGAGGCTTGGTGGAATTCTGATTTAATTTACATCTTCCTTTAATGTTGCTCTTGTGAGAATCTTGTGAAATAATAGCCATCAAGTGACCAACATGTATTTATTTAAATGGATTGTGAATTGTTTCTATAACTAAATAAAGATTAGTGATTTATAAAAATAAAAAATAAGTATAGAAAAGAATAAAAATAAAATTATACAAAAGTTTTTCTTTAGTTTATTAGTGAAATAAAATAACATTTTATCAAATACAATGAATTGTTAACATTTAAATTCTAGAAAAGATTGAGATTTTATATAATTGTATTAAATTATCATTCTTTACTAATTATGTAGTTTAATTCCGCAATCAACATCTCAGTGATAATGACATCTTAAAACTTGACTCTAGAAATCTTCATAAGAAATGCTTTGAATATCCAATTATACAAATATGATATATACTCTTAATTATATTTATCTCTTAATTTTCCTTTATTGTTTCATTAGATGCACTGCCATATTTAGTATTACTTTTGGATATATTTTCAAGTTTCAAATTTTCAGATATAGGTGTATACTGATTTCCAGATAATAATGAATATTAATTCCCAGATATTTAGATGCATTATAATATCATGTAATTTACATTGTAATAGGACAATAAAATGCAATTAAATTGAAAATAAGATCAATGCCTAGCTCTATTCCGAACAAATCATAATTATTTAAATGCTTATAAAGATGAGAATTTTAAATGCAGTATCATTAAAATTTTTCTTATAGGAGTATTATAAATACCCAAGCAACAATTTATTTCACTATCTAAATAAGAATGACTACCTATAAACTGATATACCTGCATCTGATAAGACTTATATACAAATAAGTTGATAGATAGGTGGTAGATAGATAGATAGATAATTTTGTTGGTCTTATTTGTCAAATCAGAGGTAGAAATCTAGAAATTCATCTACTTTCTGCTTCTTACAAAGTTTTTATTTTCTATGATTTGTATGTATATTAATCTTTCACGGTAAAAATATTTGTAAATTGTGTATGCAGTAATGCTTTGGATAAATGATAATTCCACATTCAATAAATATTTATTGAGCCCCCACCATACTCAAGCACTAAACCAGACTTTGTGATACAACCATGAACAAAATAGATAAAAATTTCTGCCCTCATAAAATTATATGTATGTATCGGGGACAAGGTTAGGAGGAAGGAAATCAGATAATAAACAAAATAACTGACATGTATAATATTTTATTATCTATTATGATGATAAATGCTGCAGGGAATGAAGGAGAAGAAGTGTTGGGAGTGTAGGTGGCAGTTTTAATTTGTGTGGCCAAGAAGTTGAGGTATGGACATTGACATAAAGGTGCTGAGTCTTATGGATGTGAATATATTGAAAAAGACTGTGATAAGTGAAGGGTATGTCAGCCAAGGCTCTGAGGAATGTACTCAGCATAATTTAAGAGGGGCTCCATTATGACTGATATCGAGAGAATGAGGAGCAGTGTAGTAGAGAATAACATCAAAAAAGTAACATAAGTTCAGACTGTGGTTAGCTTTTACCCTGAGATTCAAAACAATTTGAGGACTGTGAAAAGTGATACAGTCTGTTCTTTTTAGCAATCATTCTGGCTGTTGGTGATAAAAATATCACAGGTGAATAGAAGCAGGAGAATATTAAAATAATCCAGTGAAAGGATCATAGAGGTGGTAAAAATGGTTAGATTTTGGATATATTTTGAAGAAAGAGCCAGCAGCTTTGCCAATGGGCTAAATGTGTGAGAAATAGAGGATTCAAAGAAAACTATAATTTTGGACTCAGATAACTAGAAAGATGGAATTGCTATCAACTGAGATAGGGAAAATTGTAGTTGTAGGTAAATCATTTTTTGTTTGTTTAGTGTGGGGTGAGTAGCATCAAAACTCATTTTTGATGCATTGAACTTGAGTTATCCAAGGGGTCAAGGAGAATGAAAAGAACAGAGTGAGTTAATTTCCTTAATTATTTATAACACATAAGAAGAAATATTTTTAGAAACTGAAGTGAAGTATACCAGGAATGGATAATTTTGATAAAAATTTGCATAATATTTTCTGCAGAATGTTTACCTTTTATTTCATGTTGAAATCACTTATGATTATAAATTATTAAATTTGATTATAACTCCTATTTATAAACTCTGTAAATTTTCTGTCTGTAATTTATGTCAACTTTGTATCTGTTCACACAGACCTTGTGATTCATTTCTATTTAACCTAAAGATGGAGCAAAAATGTTTACTGTATCCTTACAGACAATGAATGGTTTTAAAATTATTGTAGGGCAGATTGTAGAGTGGCATTACCTGTGGATTTCACAATATGAAGGTTTTCATTCCATTCATAAAGTATTGAGCTGCTTGAGGGGACTGTGTCAGATCCCTGATACCACATATTAGAGTTAGTGTAATTGAGGAATCAGAGTCCGTATTTTGAGAGTATAATTCTTAGTCTCAAATTGTGCCCAGGAATAAAACAGAAGCTCTTCCTGAAACTTAAGTTATAGCCAGACGTTTCAAATGCCAGCCATTAGTTGCCCCACCAACTGGCAAATGGTTTCTGCTACTTTATTTTCCTAAGGTTTTGCAGGTCCATCTCTTCAGCATTGATTTGCCTGACTTAGCTCAAAGATCTTCACAGCATCTCCCTCTGACAGGATTAAAGGACTGGGACATCTTTCCCAGGGAGATAGAAGAACCAAAGATGATTCAAAATGCCCTAGATCTCAACCTTCAGGCTATTTGTCATTGCTTCTATAAGACTGAACAGACACAGACAACCTAAGCACAGAAATAATGAAAAGAACTTTCACAATGATAAGGATAAAATAAAAATATCTTCCCACAAGGACAGTCAACAGCACAGCAAAGTGTTTCACTTTCGGCATAAAATTATTGCTACCTTATAATGTTATTTTACCCAACTCATTCTGAAATCTCTTTAGGCAGCCACAAATCTGACAACTCTATTTTTCTATCCTTGCACTGATTTTTTTCTGAAGGTTGGGCTTTTCTTGTGGTGGCAGTGGAGATAAAGAGAAGCTGTTGATGGAATATTGAAAATAGTAAAGGTAGAGTTGTGTACATATTACTAAACCAAAATCAGGACAAATGATTCAATGAAAAATTGGGGGGCCTTTTTAAGTACAAAAATAAGTTTTTAGCAGATGAGGCTTGAATAACAAAAAATTGGGATTTCCAGGATAATATTAAGGTTTAGGATATCTTAAATAAGAAAGTGCTTCAGAAAACCCAGGGTCATCTGAGATCATTGGATCACATGGTTGTTATGGAATAGTAAATAGTGCCAGTTTATTAGAGAATGGCTGTGGGATTTGATCTTAGCTTACAAAAACAAACAAACAAACAAACAAACAAAAAAAAACCAGGGTGTCAGACTACTAAGATTCTCCTGTGATTGTTACAAAGGACAAAGCCCAGAGAGATTCTTTTATACTTATTATGGCAATATGAAACCACCCAGTGTGGCTTGCTCAAGAAATTATTGGTTCAAAACCCAAAAAAAAGAAAAAAGGAAAAAAAAAAAGCAAAGGTTCTTTTATATTATAATCTATGAAAATAAAATAAACAAAATAGAGAAAATCATAGTGTACATTTAATTTGTGTTTTCTCTGTCCACTCAGTATTATTCTCAGATTGTGGGGTTTAAATGGCATGGAAAAGAAAAACTCAACAAAGTTCCACAAGCTAAAACAACAAGCTCAAGAGCCTGAAGGATTCCTAAGTGATTGAAGTGCTCACTTCTCATCATATCCAGGATGCCAAATTATATACCTCTCTTAGGTAATAAATTTCAGCTTTTGATTTTAAGGTGCTACGGGGCAGGATAATTCTCTTTGTATGGTTCTTGGAACAGCAAGCACTATGCACATCTGAACATTTAATCAGTGCTACTTGATAATGAATATAGGATTTTATAGCAGAGAATGAAATTGGTCCTGAGAGAAAAATATCTAACTCTCGTAGCTAAGTGCTTTCTTCTTAGTTGCTGAGTGCCATCTCCCTTAGCTCATCAGTGTGAAACATCCTCAGGTAAAGAGCCCCTTTCACTTACCTTGAACCTTCCTAAGGTCAAACCAAGAAATAACTAAAAATAGAACACAGGTTATATGGTCCACTTCACTTAAAAACCTAGAAAACTAACAGTGATTTCTGAAGGGTCACCCTTACTTAAGGCCATTTTGGAGGAAAGTCATGCTGCTCCCAAACTGCCACAAATTGAGAAGCACTCAACGCCCAGAGGTCCTTAAAATGTCTTGAGAGACTATTGAAAAGATAATTCACCTCTAATATCTAGGACATAATTCCATTTACTGCGGGAGAGAATACAATAAGTGACTACATATCCACTCATTAGATTCACATTTCCAAGTGCAGTCAGGAGTCCTGACAAAGCTGTCAGGGTCCAAGGGCAGCATCATAGTGCCAGGAGCAAGGGGGTACCCACAAGTCCTGAGGCTGATTCTAACCTACTCTTCACCTTCCTAGGTTCCTGCCTAGATATATTTGCAAATTTGACTTCTTTTATGCACTATCCAATATCCTTCTAATATTTTTCTTTTCTTTTTAAATCAACTAAAGTCGCTTTCTGTTTGTTCATTTTTTTAAATTTATTTTTACCTGACTGACTAGGTAAAAATGGGTGTTTTGTGAATGTATTTATTAACAAGGTATTTTGTTGAACAAAGGAGAAAAATTGGAACTATATTTATTATAAAATATCACTTTTGTTTAAAATATATTAATTAAAATGTCTATCGAACATTTAGTAGAGTATGGTACCTTTGGAAAGTAGATTTACAGTTATCTTTAATTTATCTTCTTATACACATCTATGGTATTTTTCACTTTTACCCAAAATCTATTACTATAAATAAAATACAAACATGCTCATTACTAGAAAAGTTCATCAAAGAACTACTCTTTTCACAATGCTCTTAATCCACAAATTTTCACAGTTCCAATTATTAAATATAGTTACAGTTACACGGGGAATGGTAATGTATTAAATACCACATCGATGGTGGAGGGGAAGGAACAAGAGTGACAGTTGTTACAATGAGGGGGTCACAGATCACCATATAAGTTGTGCATGGCTGTTATTAAAGAGAATTAGAATAACATCTTTTATTTTGTATATGTGTATGTGTGTGTGTGTTTTTGAGAGAGAGAGGATGGCTAATAGATAAGTGGCCTCTAAAATTCAGGGGAAAAAAGGACAGCATGAATAAAATCCCATCAATGAAGTTTAAATACAGACATTCCACCAATAATTCCAAGACAACTGAAATATTCTTGACTAGCACAAAGGCCCTGATCCATTTAGAGTAGGCAGTATAAGACGGGTGACAATGCCATAGCTATTTTGTAATCCAAAGCCTATATGATCTTCTCAAAAGGAAGGAAATCGTTAAATCTATTGAGACTTAAATATGTGAAAGCCTAGAATAGTATCAGTAAAAGTTATGCTGCAGGAACAACCTCAAACGCTCAGCAGCTTATAGTAGCAGTGGCTGATTTCTAGTCCACGTTCTATGTCCAGTGTGGCTCAGCTATGGTTCCTCCCCATGTCTTCTTTACTCCCAGGCTCAGAACGACGGAACTATCTTTATCAGAAAAAATGTATGGCCTTTTGGCAGAGAATGAAAAACTGGCAACACATTCATTGGATCTTAAAGTTTCCTCTTAGAAGTGGCATGTATCACTTCTAACTCATTTCCATCAGTCAAAATAAGTTATACAGCCAAACCTAATTTTAATTACTAACCTGGGAGAGGCAGCAAATATTTTAAGACAATAATACTTTTAACCACAAGGTATAATTGTGAAATTCACCAGGAAAAAGAAACAGTGAGGTAAACTAATAGATTATTCCTATTATTATGCAATGCAAATTATTAAAACAATTTGCACACAGAAAAGTCTAGGCAGTTAATGTAATCATATCTTTAAAAATGAAAGCATAATTAATGCTGAAAACACATTATCTAGCTTTTGGAACTGTTTTAATTTTATAATCTTAAACTTGATGTATAAATTTTAAGTCTAGACTTGACTTACCATTCTAAAGCAGTCAAGTGTAGTAAATAACTTTGACAGGGGGTGTGAAAATAAAGCCTGGCAAAAAAAAAAAAAAAAAAGTTCTATGACTGAGGATTCAAATCCATCTAAAAAACTAACTAGCAAACTCTGATCTATAATAGATGCCAGATACTGCTACAAGTAGTTTTACCTACATATTTTTCATTAACTTTTCCTTAAAAATTCTTTGGCTGGGCAATTTATTTTTATTTTTATTTTTGCCAATGAGAAAATATCTTGAAGTCACCAGCTGTTACGTGACAGAACTGAGACTTAAATCCATGATAAGTGACTCCAAGTCCATTGCTTTTATTCTATCACTCCACACATTTAAGGTCTCAATGAAATTTATAAGACATCACCAAGGCTTGGGATCAAACGAAGAGAAATTCTCTAACATCTGGGCTGCAGCACCCAGGAGAGATTTTGGCAGTAGATAATTTGGCAGCTGACAGAGGGATGCCATCTTCAACTCAATAAATTCACACCTCTTGTTCAATGCTACCTGGCCTGTCCAGCCTTATGAGGTTTCATGTTCTCCTATAACAGATAAACAAGTTCTCCCATTACTCAAAAGCTTCAGGAGAGTGGGCTTACCATTTGATTGAAAGAAGAAGCTCAAACAGGCCTTCAAATACATTCATGGAATTCAGGCTCTGGGCTCTAAAATTCTTCCATTTTGTTGTTTCTTCCACAATAAGGAGAAAGAAGCCTCGGTATAAGGTGCATGACAACGGGTAGAATAATTGGTGGTTGATTAAATAGTCCTGTTATCAGTATGGCATGTGACTTGGGAATTTTGTTTGATGTTTTGTTTTCAAGTTCAATGATAAATGGACATTTCCATTCTTGTCTAGTCCCATTTATGACTACCAGAACCCATTTGAAAGATGACTAGCTGAAACTGGAGCCATTTCTGCACCAATGTTAACTGGTGCCTGTGGAGTGATTTCACTACATGAGTTGAGTATATATATCCTGTATAATTCCTTAGATGACCAGTGGTGATATTTATTTTTCACATTTTCCTTAGAATAAAAGAAGTGACCTTATGTTTGGTACCTTACTAGGCTTCCCATGCTACTATAAGTCCTCTGCTCCAGATTGGTTTTTTGGTTTTTTTTTTTTTTGGAAACAGACTTGGTTGGAGTTTAGGATGCAGCTTGTCTATTTGTGTCTTTGGCATCAACACCAATGGAAAGGAAAAAAGGAAAGGCAGTAAGTTGGAGCTGGTAGCAAGGATAAAGTGAGCTTTGAAGCTAAAGTGACCTATCAGAATCCTTCTATGTTGGGGCAAAATGGCCAGGCATTTATACAATCATCTTCATTAGTCATTAGATGTGGGCTACCCTGGGAGGGACATGACCTTGGGTGAGGTGGTTCTCTGGAGCTGAAGCAGTATTTGAGAGACTATACACATGGAGGCTCTCTGACAGCACTCTTGGCATCGGGAACTACAAGTCTTGCCTTAAATATCTGTGCAGTGGATCTCCTTGTCCATCACAATCAACCCTTCAGAACCCTTTCTTTATATATATTTAAGGAATAGCAACTAAGATTACTGGTGGACCTCTCTGCCTTAAGATAACTTAATAGAGCATGGGTAGTGTCCTTGCCTCTATAGCTGATGCTGGCTCTCCACTACCAAAGAAACCTTTTACTAAAACAGTAGTGGCACTCAATACCTGTTCGGGTAACTCCTGTGGACCTGTGTCTTTGTACAGGATCTTAGGTCCTCAACAAAGAATTTACAATGATGTACTCTGAAGACCATCTGACTAGGTTTCAGAGGGATGTAGCACCCTCCAAATATGTAGCACTTGAGGGACAGGCTCCTTTGTGCTGAAATAGGCCAGTGGCTGACTGATCGGGATATGATCTGTGCACCCAAAATTAAGGTGCTGTGGTGAGAGGGAATCTATTGCCAAGCCCCACAGATATTGCTCCCATTCTTCCTTAACAACATATCTTTCCATTTCTTATAGGAAACTCAGTTTCATTATAATCTTTCAAGAATATCATCATATAAACAGTCCCTCAATGACCAAAACATCATTTTCAGGGGTATGACTGTGCCATGGTCAGGTGCTCTGTCTGTATCAGCACTCAGTAATATGCCAGGAGTTGTTTTTCAAAAGATATATAATTCTACACTGCAGAAAGCTTGGCTGTGCTCCAGACCCTCCAGAGACCTGTGCTATGATTCTCTCACTGGGGCTTGCCATAAATTCCACATGGCATCTTTCCCTACCACAGAAACCTCTACTATTATAGGACCTGCTGAATTGTGTGGCCCAAGTGGCAGAGCTGCTTTCTCTAGAGTCTAAACATAATTTAGAATTATTTCTTGTTCCGGGCCTGCTCTAAACTGGCAGCCCTGTTTGTCACTAAGTACATGAGCCAAATCAGTACTTCCAGGTGTGGAATATATAGCCTCCAAACCCCAAAGAAGCTTTGCATTTTCTAAATTTTGGTGGGAGGCGCAAGAGGTCATAATTTATCTTTTACTCTGGCTGATATGTCTGGGCATGCCCATGACCGCTGGCTGCCCCAAAATTTTAGTGATGTGGAAAAATTCTGAATATTCATAAGGTTATTCTCCCACCCTCTGGAGCCCATATAACAGTCCTCCCTTATCTGCTTTCCAAGGTTTTAGTGATTTGAGTCAACTGCAATCCAAAACATATTAAATGGAAAACTCCAGAAATAAACAATCCAAAAGTTTTCAATTTTTTGCAATTATGAGTAGTGTGTTGAAATTTTGCTCTTTCACACTCTGTCCTGCCTGGGAGGTGACTTATCTCTTTGTCTAGCATCTCTATGCTTACCCCATTAGTCACTTAGTAGCCATCTTCGTGATCAGATCGACTGTTGAGGTATTAGAGCACTTGTGTTCAAGTCACCTTTATTTTTCTTAATAATGGTCCCAAAGAGCAAGAGTAGCGATGCAGGCCATGTGGATGTGCCAAAGAGAAGTTGTAAAGTGTTTCCTTTAAGTGAAAAGGTTAAAGTTCTTAACTTCAAGAAAAGGGGGAAAAAATCATATGCTGAGGTTGCTAATATCTACGGTAAGAATGAATCTTCTATCTGTGAAAGTATAAAAAAAGAAAAAGAAATTTGTGCTAGTTTTACTGTCACACCTCAGACTGCAAAAGTTACAGTCACTATATAAGTGTTGAATTAAGATGGAAAAGGAATTAAATTTGTGAGCAGAAGACATGAACAGAAAATGTGTTCCTACTGAAAGCAATGCATTGTGCTAAAAAGCATTAAGCCTATATGAAGACTTCAGCAAGGGATTCCCTGAAACAAGTGACACGAAGCCATTTACTGCAGGTAAAGGATGGTTACACAGATCCAGGAATGTTTCGACTGAAAAATATAAAAATTATTGGAGTGGCTGTGTCTGCTAATGAAGAAGCTGCTGCCACATTTCCAGTAAAGTTGAAATTGATCAGGGTTTGGTACTATCCATGGTTACAGGAATCCACTGGGGATCTTGGAACATTTCTCCCGAAGATAATGGGGGGGGGGGGAGCACTGTATATCTAAATAAAGCTGGTCACCTTTTGCACATTCTATTTGATTAGCATGACATAGTAGATCAGTGTGGTATTCTGCAGGATATCTAGACAGTTCAGAACACTCTCTGGATTATGTTATAACATAGGGAGGGAGAGTAACATAGCCCCAAGGCAGAACTGCAAATGTATACTTTTGTACATCACAAATGTACTTTCGTATATCATATGTGAATGCAAACTATTTCTGACTCTCTTTTCGGATAGGGATAAGAAAAAGCTCACTTGCCGGATCAAAGGCCACACATCATGTACTTAGGTCATATTAATCAAAAATAGAATATCTGGCATGGACCCACAACTGGGGCTACTACTTGTAGTCTACTGTCATCCTCAGGGTTCTTCTGGTTTCTAGAAGAGTAGAACCAGTAAATTAAATGGAGACATGATTTAAGAATTATCCTTTAGAGCTTAGGAGAGATGTTAATTTCTGCCATCTCCCTCTTCACCCTGGGGTGCAAGAATAACTTTAATTTACTGTTTTGGCAGGGTAGGAAACAACTTTCAGGAGCTTTCATCTGGTCTTCTCACAATCAAGCTCACATTCTATAAGCAAAGGACCCAATAGGGACTGCACCAAATACCAAGTATATCTATCCCAATTATACATTTGGGGGCCAGGAAAATGACCCCTAAGTAGCTTAGCACCTGTGAACCCACTCTGAGCTGGTCTTGGACAGAACATTATTTATTACCTACCCTACATATTCCCCACACTAAAGAGGGACTATAATCACACTTCGGGTCTTCAGGTAGCAATATCAACTTGGCTCTTGTTTCTAGCATTCTGCAGGATCAATAGTTCCCTTTCTCCAGTGTGAAGTGACCTGAATAAATGGCCATAAATCCTTCTTAGGAACGACTGGATGATTACTACAAATAGTTGCCCTGCTGTGGCAGGGTCCCTTCTCCTGGAGACCCAGTTCCTTTTTAATCAAGAGGCTCTAAGTCCAAAAACTGACTGAGGTCCAGAAATTAGGCACAGGAAGCTGAGTGTATCCTTGAAGATAGGAAGAGCCAAAGACTCTCTGGTATCAGCATCCCAGGAGGGAAGACATCAAGGCATACCTTAAAGAGTGACCTGGATGAGAGATTGTCATATCATTATAGCTCTCTTAGTAATTGCTATTAATAATAAAATTCTTTTTGAGGAAACACATGAGCCTAAAGCAATCTCAATCAATACTACTTTTAGATAATTGTAGGCAGCATCCAGTAGATGTAGTGAAAAAGGAGGCAGGGATTGAACATGAACTTAGAGATTATTTCTAAGGGTGTGGTATCACAATTACGAGTCTGAGATATCATTTTCAAAAGCCTTTTAAAGATCACCATTAAAAGCAATAGAGGAAATGATTACATTATAAGACAAAAGTGTATCACACAAAAATAAAGAAGAAAACTAAAATAGTTTTCAAGTTCTAAGCATTGATAATCAAGGATTGTGACCAAAGTATCTCAAGCAACTTAAACAAAAATGATGATTTGGGGCTGTAGAAAAGTGTGAGATAATTCAATTATTAGATGGCAGTAGAACAAGACCCTGATGTTAAAGATGAACAATGAAGAAAATGACTAGATGGCTTTTCCATCCCTCTATACTAAGTCCTACGGTATGGTTTTCTCCTGATCACATGATGCATGGACAGGTTCTGTGAAATTTTTCATGAGACTCTTTTGCATCGCTAAGTTCAGAACCACATCACTGTTTTCTTCGAAATAGTCAATGCAATCCTTCACATAACTACTATAATCTATACAGAATAAAGTTTTAACTCTCATAGGGCAAAGAGTAATAATGGAGAAAGTTTCATATAGGGACAATACTCAGAGACATAAAGAAAACAAAGAGGGAAAATGAAAGAGGAGAAAACTTGAATTCAGAATAAAAGAGTAAAAGTTCAGTAAATATATACATATGTAATATTACTCAGAAATGAATGCATTTTGTTATTTTAAACATTTCATTTTATTTTATACTTTGGACTTTTGTAGACACTTTTAGGAAATCTCATTTGGTGGACAGTTGGCCTATTTCCTAAAGTTTATCAGAATCCCATTATGCTTTAATCCTTTCCTAAAGCATTTATTCTTGGCTCTGGATTGTCCACAAATCCAATTAGCACACTCTCAACTCAATTTCTGAGTAGTTAATAGCAAGACTGAGTAGAATAAGATTGAAAAGGAATTGCTATAACACACAGTTGTCATTAAGCTACTAAGAATAACCGCAATTCATATACTAAAAATTTCCCCTTAAGTTTGGGATAAAACCAAAACTGTTACTGTAACAGCGATAACAATAAATGACATCGGTATACTACACGTACTTTTACATAACTGGTTCACAATATCATTATACTTATTCTTTTCAATAATCCTTGGAGAGCAGCAAAACATTGATCTGACAAAATGTGAAAATCGTCATTTATCTATATAATACGAATAAGAAAGCCTTAAATGGCTTAAGCATTTTGAAATTCATAAAGTTTAAAATTTTGCTCACTATCTTAGTATTGCCAATTAACCCTGTCCTATATCAACAAATCATGTTTTTCTTGTCTCAAAATATTGTTCATATCTGTCACTCAAACAATTGGCTACTGTTTTACAAATATGAAGAGAAAAAAAGTAACTGTCATTTAAATATTGATAGTAAATATCCATCCATGCATGCAACGAAACTACACTGGATCACCATGTTCAGCACATGCTGGTTTGGGCCACAGCTTTAGAAAGTTTTTATGTCTAATCATCCTGTAAGACATTTCCTTCCCCCTTCCACTTTTCTGAGGCAACCTTATTGCAGTGGACCACTGCTGATCATGCGCTGAATGAAGAGGCTACATGGTAGTTTTCATTTGACCTTTCTTTGGACCTCTAGAAATCTGAGCCAGAAACAGTTGTCTTTGGAAAATACAGACCATCACTGTAAAAACTAGTTTACTCGAAACATTTAGCACATTTACATGTACTCCCAGGAGCAAAGGAATTGTCTTAGAAGCAATTATCCCTAAGATTTTCTAACCCAAATCAGGTGTTTTAAAGTTAACGTGATGCCAACACAAATTGATACTGTTTTGCCTGGAAGGAACACTGACCAACATTAGTATATGACACATATTTTTAAAAAATTCATTCACAAGCATCATTTTAATGCCTGTCCGTCTAAAGACATCGTTAGGGTCTTTAAACTCTAGCCATTGTTTATTGAAAATTCACTGCAGATGCAATGATGTCTTTTGTAATAGACATGGCACATGTTGATGGAGCACATGACGTGTGGGCTGCCTGGCAGAAGCTACTCCTGGGTTCATAGTGCTCTCCTTGACTTACTGGTCCCTCTCTTTTTTAACAGAAGCCTGTTAACTGGGGACAGTGAAAGGTGTCACCTTTCACACATTGCTGAGACAACTCTGGATATATATGGAGTTTTTCCAGAACCCCAAAGCAGTACTACACAGGTAAGAGTTAGTTACTCTTCTGCATCAGAATTCCCACCTGTACCCTAAAGAGGCTGCAGGTTCTAGAGGAGTCTGCTTGAAGTCTGTGGCAGTGAGTTTATATTTTTAAAAATCTTTCTTAAAATCCTTGATATTTTTAATGATACTGAATTTATATGAGAATATTACTTCTCAATCAATCCCTTCTCTTCTCTTTAAAAATTTCCTGTTATCTTCTTTGACTCTTTAAGGTGATTTGCAATTAAGATTGAGCAAGCTGCCAGGCAAATGTTATAAATGTCCCCATCTATATGAGAAGATATATTCAGTTTTCACATGACCCAGATAAGAAAATTTTCAATATGAAAGAGAAAAGTTTAATCACTCTACCAAGCATACTATGCAAAATTCAGCTATGCTTACTTATTTTGATTCACTCTGCTACGGACCTAAGTACAAAGGCCAAAATAGATTTCATGATCATTGTCTTAACTTGGGTCTCCATAAAGTGAAGGCCATGGTGCAATATACTATTCTTTTATTAGAGGGTATAATTCCAGGGACAAAGGAGTGCATGGAAAAGGGTAGTGAGTGAGAACAGAGGAAGAGTCACCCCTCATTGCACAGCCTCCTATACAGGTCTGTTTCCATAACAATCTATAATCACTTTAGGATGACTATCAGTGAAAGATATATATATATATATCTTTTCCAAACTATAAATTCAGAACACTTTATAAATTATATTATTAAATGGATTTAATATTCAAGCAGCCATAATTTTGGTAATAATATGTCATACTTTTTGAATTTATTGAGAGCTGTGAAATGATTAAATTTTTCAAGCTTGATGAAATCAATAGGCTTGAATTAACACAAGATTAAAGGCCAAAAAGATAACCTCTCCTTTCCTTCTCCTTTGGGATACAAACATCCATATATATTAGAAAAAACACCCTAGAAAATAGAAGGTATCCATAGTTATAAAAAGAAAAATTGGAACAGGAAGGGCACATGCTGTATTTTTTAAAGGCAATATAAGATCTCTTGATTGCAATGACTCCTACAAACTCTTAATGAGTAAAAGAGACATATTCTAATGTCTTGAATACATACACCAAAAAAACTGACTTAACTGATGTGTTCAATACATTCTTAAATATAATACTTGAATTAAAATTGGGTAAATGGTTGCAACGAAATTTCACGGTAATCCAGGACTTTTATTACATTGTGTTTATTTTAGTTTAGATTATACATATAATGTATAATCTAGTTATCCTATATATAAACTCAGTAGTTACCATTTGACCTCTTTACCATGTTTGTTTTTCAAATAATAAAGTATCTGTGAGCCATAGATCATCACTATTTTTCCTGATTTGCAAAAATGATTTTACTGTTTTTAAGAGGTACCCTCAGGCTAGATCAAATTTAATGAGATGACCTCGCTTGCATAATTTCTTTTAAAGATGTAGAGAGATACTCTTTTACCACATTTATAATTATAGACCAATTTTACAGACTCCTCAGCAACATGTCTGGAAGAAAACTCACACAGAGTGATATATGTGGTGAGAAATTATTCCCACAGTTTTGTATTTTCTCACTCATATTACTTATGGCAAAGGAAAGCATTAATCTAGTAGCAATCTAGTAGCAACTGGTTGAATGGATCATTTGCCCGAAATACAATAAAACAGTAAGATTTGTGGTTCCCCCATAGTATCTGCAGGAGAGTGATGTGTCAAGTAATCTGATCCTAGGCTAGGTGAGCTGCATGTCTCCCTCAGACCTATCCCTGGGTTTATTCATGTGAGTCTTCACACTCGCCTCTGTTGCATTCATGTCAGTTTCTCCTCTATTTACTGTTGCATGGTAAGAGGAGGGGAGTGAGTGGGTTATATGAGGGAAGATGGCTACGTAGATGAGGACAGGGAACATAACAGAGCAATATGGCAAAGTTCAAGGGCAACTACTTGAAGGTAAATGGGACTCACAATATGGCTTCATGATGAAATAATTGGCTTTCCTATGTTCTGTAATACGGACTTTTTGGTTGACAGCCTAAAGGAATGATCTTTGCAATGTCTGACTCTCAGCAGAAGAAAATTCTGGAACGTAAGGCGGGAGGAATCAACAGAACAAAATCAATGGGTGAATTATTTCAAAGAGGAGAAGTTAAAAGGTAATAAGCAGAATGCTTTATGAAGATGGAGCAGAGTTGGCTCCTAAAAGACTGCTATAATCTGTCCCATCCTATTTCAGTGAAATCCTTATTTAAAGGAGTAGATAAAAGTAAGTTGTATGCAGTTTTGAATACAGTAAAGACTTTATGTTTGATAGCATTAGCATGTTACGACCCCATATACTTTCCATATATCTGCATAGTTGTGGGGATTTTTTTGAAGGCTATCAGAAGTAAAAAAGTGGAGCGCTCGGTTTTATATTAACATAGAATGAGTTAGTAAATTCTATTAGACATGCTTTGAAAAAAGTATCTTCTCAACTTCTACAATAATCTAAAATGGATTAGAGGGCTGATTCCTTTGAAGATTATATTTTAATTCTGTACTAGTCAGCCAATTCCCTCCCCCCCAGAGGAACTTGATGTATAACTAATTTTAGAATTTAAAGGTGATTAAATACCTAATTAAATTGAAAAATGAAAGTATAATGTAACAGAAATTAACAATGTATGAAGTATAATATTTTGGAGGTTTTTGATCTTTGACAATTTTTTTTTTTTTGCTTATTTTTAACACCTAAAGCACTTTCCCATACTTTAAGTACAGAATGATTTCTCAACTTTACTTATACCCTCTGAACAGCACTGTAATGCCAAAGATGATTTCTATGTGTTAAACTCCCCTAATCAGAATAGCAAGCAGATTAAATGCACATAAGTATTATATAATATGTATTATATATTATATTATACATATACAATGTATAATATAATATAATATATATATGATTGATTATATACCCATTGCCTATGTTTTTGTAGGCTATATATCTAAGGAGATTAAAAATATTCCCATAAATAACTATGAATCAACATTTCCTATGTGGTACTTATATCTTGAGTGTTTGTAACAAAAGAGAAAGAGGCTGATGTAACCAAGACTATCTCCTTCAGAGAATGGCAAAAAAAATAATAACTTGCCCTAATTTGATTATGTTATGGCTGTTATCCCTCATCATTCAGGATTTTCACTCTTGTTTCAGGTATTGACCTTGTATTTTCCTTGATCACAGATCAGTTCCTGGCTGCCCTGAATTTACAAGGCCTCACAAAACTTAAGCGAAGTTGTGTTTCCGCCTATTTTGTGGCCATCTCCTCTCTTAAGAGCTCTAACACAAGTCTCTGGTGTGGGTAAGGCAAGGGGAAAGTGGAGAAAGAAAACCACACGGCAAGATCTCTCACACTGACTCGTTGTCCTGGGACCTAACTCGTGTACCTAGAAACTCTCCCTACTACAATTAACTTCTTTTTCAATCGCTTGTTCATGACAAAACACATCTGAGTTTTCTGGGGAACAAAGTTTAAAATCAAAATCTGAGATAATCTCCCTTGTTACTTATTTTTAATGTATTTCTTTAATATATGATAATGAGAGAGATATGTCTGCAAAAATTCAATTTTATAAACCAGACAATAGTCCATTTGAGATCCGCATATAAACCACAAGGGCAAATGTCGGACCCGGCTGATTAAGAAAGTTAATGAACGTAATGCGAAACAATTCTTTATTTCTCCACAGTCATGCAGTCAAAAGAGGTGATTGTACTCCTTTGCAAATATCCTCAAGTTCTTTAGAAAAGTATTATCATTAATTCATGCCTGTATATACAGCTACTTAAATAAAAATATCTCCTGTTTTAGCCTTCTTATGTCATCTTTTAACATCCTAGCACTCATTCAGTGCAGTCTTTTATTTCCTCCTACATCTGTTTATAGAGTTTTTTTTTTCTTTTTTACATGCCTACTATGAAGCAGGCACTTCTTTGTGCTAAGGTAGTTTCTCCAGGAATACAAATGATTACTATACATTATCTTTAACTACCAAAATTTCATTAGTCAATTTGTAGTCCCCTCACAGAAAAAGTGGTCCTACAGCAAGGAGTAAGTTTTGATGAGATAGTTGGAAATAGGGCTATTACTTGACACAGACTGCTTCCTAAGTAGGGTGCCACATTGAGGGATTTGGGTTCAAAAAGAATATCAAAAGCATATGAGAGGTGGTGTGTGTTGGGGAGAAGGTAGTAAGAAAAGAGAAGAAAAAGTATCTGTAAGATAAACTTTCCCAGTGATACTCAATCAGTACAAAGAAATTGCACAATATTACAAAACAAAATATGAATTTTCTTTCTTTCTTATTAGGACAATCAAAGAAGTCATTTAGCTCTTAGAACTCTTGTACTACTTGAAAATAATTTATCACCTAAATTCACTTAATGCTTCTAAAAATTATTTTTTAAGGAAAAATATCATGGCTCATTAACTCACAAAATTAGTTGAAAGGACCCTAGACAAAAGGCCCTTATAATGCAGGAAAATTTAATTTTTTCTATTATTCAAATTTTGCCTTTTAGTTCAAATAGATAAAACTTTGTATATTATTGTGGTTTATCAAAAAGTATTCACATTGAAGTATTAAAATGGAATAAAATATATTCTAAGATCATTCATTTATTTTACTCACTTATCACTCCCAGCCTTAATAAATGTAATTAACATTTACGCAGGGCCAGGAGTTTAAAATAAATTGAGATATTTCATTTGATACATATCAAAAAAATATTTTATTTTTTCAGGAAAAACTTAATTTAATATCATCCAAATAAATCTCAATATGTCTTTTACCAAATAATTCACATTCAGCTTAAATGTATTGTCCATATGTGGACTGGAGATTGCTTCATATATATACAAAAACTACCCTTTTCTAAATACGAAGTATCACAATTCACAAATTAATTAATTTGAGTAAGGTCTGTTAGTGAATTAAATATTCCTAGGTATTTATATTGTTGACTTTTTAAAAGATATCAGGCAAATATGAGCAATGCCTGCAGTTTGAGAAACAGAGAAATGAGTTCTTATGCAAATAGCATAGTCATTATATAATAATAGGAGTGAAGATAAATGCTTTGCTGGGACTTTCAACTGATAAGATTATACCTAAAACATGAAATCTGCTCATTTTTACTATCTCTGCTCCTACATGCTCATTATTAGGGAATGCTTCCATAATTCAGCTATGGAATGTAAATTCTTATAGGAACTTCCTATGGTGATGAATGGTTCATAATGGTTTGAAAACATGAGATTTATTTTTTAAAAAACATATCTTTTAAATTTTATCATTAACAATTGCGATTATCCAATTTCTGCATAAATCAATGTTACTAATTAGAAAAGCAAACTGATGCACTAAATCTGAATGAAAATTTATCCAACCTTCCAAACTTATTTTCATGTTTTTGTTTGTACTTTTTATGATTCAAGAACCTTTTTATTTGTTTGTTTGTTTGTTTGTTTGTTTGTTTAGGTGTAACTATTTGACTTTCAGTTATTGAGTAACTTGGTCCAAAGAAAGGCCGAGTTATCTGGTCAAAGGAAAGGACAAAATAGAAAGGAAGATTCACTCTGACATCTCTGTTACTGTACATAGTCAAATTGAATTTTTACTGATCACTGGAAGTCAAAACATGTTTAAAAAAAAAAAGAAAAATGTGGAAGAACTCTCCGGACTAGCAAAAGACAGTGACCCCTCTGTGTCTACTACTAAATAATGTTAGAAATTTGATTAATTATTGATAATATCTATCCATAAGCTATCCTGTAAGCTGGTGAAAAAAGCATTTAATAGTTTAGTTTTATGTACTCCCAGAGTAAGTTTTTGTTTTGATTAGTGAACTTTTCTTCAAGAAAGAGAAAACAGAAATGTAATGTAACATATGTTTTCAAAAACTTTGGCTATCCATAGTATGATCTTTCTTGCTCTGTTTTGTCACTTTCATTCTTTTGTGAGTAATATTCATCTTAATAGTCTCATTTTGAGCAAATTAGGTGAGCCTAGCTACAGCCTCACAAATTTTAGGAATCCAATCATGAAGCAGGAAAACCTGAGAAAGTTAAAGACAGGGGGTGTATTTACTCAGTCATAAATTTAATGTGTTTATTGTGCACTTACCGCATTCCAAGCACTTCTGAGTGTCTGGGGATATAGCAAGGTAAACAAAAAGAATAAGGTCCTTGACCTCAAGCAGCTTGCATTTTAGTAGATGTATGGGCAATAAACTTTAAAGCAATAAACTAAGAGCTTCAATTTGTGATAAGTGTTAATGAAGAAAATAAACCAGATGGATAAAAGCGATAGGTACCTTATACCTAGAGTTGTCAGGTTCATAGAAATAGAAAGTAGAATGGTGCTTGCCAGTGGCTAGGTGGACAAGGAATGGGGAGTCGGGGTATTTAACGGGTATAGAGTTTCAGTTGGGGGAGATGAGGCAGTTCTCGAGATAGATGGTGGTGATGGCTGCACAACAGTGTAAATGTGTGTAATGCCACTGAGATGTATACTTAAAAATAAGTAAGATGGTAAATTTTATACATATTTTTTACCAACAGAAAAAAAAAGTAGAAAAAATAAAGTGGTAGAAAAAAAGTAAATTTAAATCAAGTGCAATGGAAAGGTAATACAGAGAAAGCAATACCTCGGAGGGAAAAAATGACACAAATATACAAAGAAAGAGTGGAGACCACCCTTCTTCCTAGGCAGTCAGAGCTAGGGGCATGGAAAAGGCTGGCGTGGATTGAGCAGAATGAGCCAGAAGTGGGGTTGGTAATGATGAAATTGGAAGAGCATTCCACTAGGCCACAGCCAGTAACAAAGACAACTTTTTTCAGGTTGGGATCAGCCAAAAAGTCATGTTTTTCTGCCCAAACAGCCAAGGCTGTCTGTAAAGTCACTCCTGGTGACACTGAAGAGCACAGATGCTCTGAGCAGAAGACTGAGTATGGAACTCTTTCCAGGTTAAAGAGAGAAAGACACCTCTTTCAGGGTAACCAGGAGCTGTGGCCTGTATTTGCAAGTGCGTATCGAAGAAAGACTTGTTTTTGGTACTTTATAGGTTGGACCAACTGTGGTTACTAGAAACAGGAAAAAAGACATAGTTGAAGCATCTCCATGCTTAACTTTGAGTCACTACAGATGAGGAAGCCGAAAATGCCAGGCAGGCATGATAAATGCCCTGAAATAAGTGTGCTATAAGGTCATTGATGTGGATGACCCCTTTCTTTTAATATGAATAAATACCAAATACTACCCTCCATAGTAGCAGAATCTTTCTTTCGCTTCTTCTTGGTGGATCACCATCCTCGAGGGTTTGGAAATAGGGTTGGTTTTCTCTCACCCGCTTGAGAGTCAGTTCACCAGGCTCTCCGTGTTCACCTGGACCATGACTACTGTTCAAGCTCAGCCTTGGGCTCTGCTGGCTTTACTGTTGATCAGTCTGCACTCAGGGAGTCCCACCTCCTTCCTGCATTCCCCAAAGTGCCATCAACACAGGACATTTCTTCATTTGTCTTATTGTAAATGTTTAGAAAAAAATAACAGAAGGTTGCTTTTCCTAGAAATTGATTAATCATTCTTTGCTAAAGAAAATGTAATTTCTGGTGTCCCTCCAATGGTCCAGGCATCCTGCCATCCTGCCTAGTCCCTTTCTCCTTTCTCCTATTTACTGTCCCAAAGTCCTCCATCCCGCCATTCGTTCACATCTCCAGGCAATATTAGCAAACTCCAAAGTTCTTATTACTTTATTTGGCAGCACAAAATAATTCTTTATCTAAAATATTCCCACTTATCTTCCTAGGAGTTATTACACACAAGAAAGTATTGCTATGATTGTGTTAAAGAGAAAACCACAGACCCAAAATGAAGTCACTTGTGCTGAAGCCCATGACACCAAGCCCAGTCTTATTATCTGACTTAATTTCAGTTTCAACTTGCTCAAGAATAGTCAATCTGAAAACTTCTCATCAGTACCAACAAAGTAATCTGTTGAGTCTCCACAGCAACCCCTCAAAAAAGGAAGGTGAGGAAATTCAGCTGATAAAACCCTTACCTTCTCCTAAAGGAAGGTAAACTTACTTGAAATGATCTTTTCTTTTATTTTGCTAGTTACTTTCTTGTCTTACCCAGTTTCTGACTTTAAAAGCCTTCCAAATTTTACAGCTTTGGGGAGATCTTCTCAACTTGCTAGATGGGATGCTGCCAGATTCATGTATTGCTCAATAAAGCCAATTAGATCTTCAAATTTGCTTTTTATTCTTTAACAAGCCATTTATGCCATGTAGAGAGTAAAGAGTGTATCTGTGAATTTTCTAGTTTTAAGAAATAGACCATATATGATGATCTATTGCAAAGTTCTTATTCTTAGGCCCCAAATTTAATGGAATAAAAAAAAAATGAATAGCATTTCCATTTGTTTGCTTGCTTGTTTTCAAAAGGTCTTTAACCACATCTCATATCAACTTTGGGAAGCATACAGAGATTGCTGTTTAGTGCTCGAAGACACTGAAGAACTGAGAAGTTTGTAAAACAGCTGGAATTCCATACCCCACCCCACCCCCACCCCCCACCCCCGGAGTTAAAGACGAAGAGAAATGAATAGACTAGGGCACATATTTACATTCCAAGATCAGCTAGTTCAATGAGCAGCATCCCCATGCCCCCAAAATATCCTAGTCCCCAAGTAAGCAGACCTTTAGGACTATGTTCTGGGAAAAGGGAATGATGTGAAGTCTATTTATTAGCTGACCCTCATCATTTCTGAGAAGAGCTCAAAGATACATGAATGGGGCTTTGTGATACTGTGATGTATAATAAAATATATATATTTGGTCCTCACCCCTGTTTCTGGCACAGAGCTGCTGAAACCCTTGGAATTTCCTAAGTAATGAGAGCAATAAAGGTGTCTAATGAGGTGACTTTTGGTCACACCTAAGGAATAGGGGCTAGTTGCCAGAAGGACAAGCCAAGTGATTAGAGGGTTGGAATTTTCAGTCCCACTCCCACACTCTGACCTCCGGGGTGGAGAGAGTGATGGAGGTTGGATCAATTGACAGTGGCTAGAGATTTAATCAATTATGCCTATGTAATAAAGCCTCTTAAAAAGGACCGTACCTTATGCTTCTCTTCAATCTGACTGTTGCCGAGTTATAGTCTTTTATAACAAACTGGCAATCTAATGAGTAAACTGTTTCTCTGAGCTCTGTGAGCCATTCTAGCAAGTTAATGGAACTCAAAGAGGGGTTGTTAGAACCTCACATCTATCGGCAGTGGGTCAGAAGCACAGATGATGACCTGAATTTGCAACTGGCCTCTAGAGGAGAGTGTGGCAGTCTTGTAGGACTAAGCCCTTAACGTTTGGTATCTAACACTATCCCAGATAGAGAGTGTCAAAACTAAGTTGAATTGTAGAACTTAGCTAGTGTTGAGAAACTACTCAGTATGGGGGAAAACCCACAAATTGAAATTAGGTGCAAAATCTTAGGCTTCTTTCTGGGCTATCATTATTATAACTGCTTTCGAGGAGCTTCTTATCTTCAGTCAAAAATAAGCTGAAAGATAAAGCTCATTTCTGTCTGGGAGGCAAAGTAAAATAGTAATTAAAAGTTTTAGCTTTGGAGTCAGAATGTTCAGGTGTGAATTCTGAATGTGTCAAAATTCTATGACATTAGGTAATTTAAACCATTTAAACTTTAGTATTCTCATCAGAAAATGGTGATGATAATTTTATTTATTAATTTCTGTGCAGATCAAATGAGATGATGCATGCAAAAAATTTGGCACAGTGCAGAATAAAGAAGAAGCACAAATAAATATTAGAAATTATGTATGAGGACCTTATCTACTACTTTTTAATTTTCTTAGGGAAGTATGAGTTGTTTTTGTTTCACTTTGTTAAAAAAAAAACAATTTTGCTTTAACAAACTGAATTAATAACTTTGAGCAGAAAAACACAACTCAGTTTTAACTAAAAATTTCCAACAGTTGGAACATATTCTATCTTCAGAGTATAGATTGTATAAACGTAACTGGAGATGTTTTAACTGCAGAATTTTGAGTAAGTTCTCATTTTCCCAAACACTATGGTCCTTTAAGATTTTTAAAAATTCTGTAGCCAAAGTTATGTCATCTTAAAAAGATAAAAATCTCTTCTCTTAATCTTTTAATTTTTACATAAAATAAATGGTTTTAAAAGTTAACTCTCATCATCATGAAAGTAGAATTATTAATGGACTCTTGAAAGTACATATAAGGAAAAATATCCTATGTTCATATTTCTCATCTGACCTCAAAGAGAGATCATTTGCTCACAGCTTGGAGTCAGCCATCAGCTCCGCCATGGAAAGAAATGACCTATTTCACTTCAGTATTTCTCACTGGAGATTAAAATATACAAAAGTTTAAAGGGTGTTATCTGTCTAGATAGATCTAGGCAAAGAAATCTGTATAAATATAGATATATACAGTATGCTCAACTCTACAAAACTGTATAAAAATTATAATAAATATTTTACAAATGTGTGCATTTTGCTTATAATTCAATATATTAAAATTCTATATACATTTTATTATAGCTTTGGCTCTGCCATTTCCAGAAAGAAAATACAATTTTAGAAAAATCACCTTAGATTTGTATTTCATGAATGTTTCAATCCCCCCCCCCAAATTGGATTGAAAATAAGTGTCGGATTTAAATCCATGTAAGTATATTTTAAAAGAACTTCTTGAGTAATGAGATTATAACAATGGAATGTCCTAAAGTGATTGTAGACTGTTGTTCCTCTTTTTGCTTCCTTAGCCCTGATATCTCAAGACCCAGTCAGGACAGCAAGATCACAGCAGCAGAAGGTTGGGGGCTCGACTATCAGTAGGATGAGATGACTATTAAGAAGAACAAATTTATTTTTGTTGGAAATCAGCTGGTTCTGTAAGTTATTCTGACCCATTTAGCATCTAACCCAGGAAATGGCATCGTTACTACTTTGATTGTTTCTGAACTTTCTAATTAGCTCTTCGTTATTGAGTTGTTGAGTGTTTCAGAACAGTCGAGGGAAGTAGAATGACAATTAAAGAATAACATTATACTAGAAATTGATGTAATGTATACCTAAGAACCAAATTAAGCACTAAATTACAGAGCTGAATGTGTAAGGATGGAGGTACTCTTAAGAGGATATTTCATTTCTGATGAAATGGAGAGTTGCCTGAAGGTTGGTTGAGGTGAGCATAGGCGGAGAGGAAGTGGGCTTCATTAGAGTGTGCACACTGGGAATTCAAAGAATATATTGTTTGATGGATAAGGTGGAGTCAGATCGGAGAGTGGTTTGACAACTAGACAGAGGAGTCTGGGATTGATAATATAAAAAACAGGGAAAACATGTTTTTGAGTAAGGGAAAAGCATGATGAAAAGCCACATGCTGACATTAACATTAGAACCTCGACTTTCCAATGTGTAACCGTTGAAGTGTTTGTGCATTCATATATTACAAATATATTATGTAAGGAAAACTTCAGGAGAGGGAGAAAAATCAACAAATGCTCTATTGACATTCTTAAGTGAGAAACTCATAATCTCTCAATTTGCATTACATTAACAGTATAGACCCTTTTTCGAAGTTTGCTTAAAATTCTTCTAGTTGCTTGTTAATTCTGGCATGACTATGACAGCTCCATCTATACCACTAAAATGGCAAGGTAAACAGTGAAGCAGCTACTTTATCTGTGGGTATTTAAGTAAGATTACCATTGGTACTACTTTATTTTTGTGTTAAAATTGTATTTTTATCTCTGAGGTCCTTAGACATCTAATCAAAAGAAATCTAAAGGAGACTACAATGTAATGGAATCCAACAGGAAGCTTAGGAAAACTTGCCAATAACACAAGCTGTGATGGGTGCTGGCTTCCAACAGGGGATGCTGAACAGAGCACTCATATGGATGCTGGACCAAAATCAGGGCTGTGACAAGCTGAGGAATATGAGTCACCACATTTTGTGAGCCAGGAACAAAAAGCATCATTCTATATTGCAGAAAGAGGACTCTGGCCAAAAATACAAAGGGAAGTGACTTTCTGGAAATCCTATTTTATATTCATATTACTAAATTTCTCAGGGTTTCTAAAATGTTTAATAGCTTAATTTTTTATGAATGAATACTTTTTAAAAATTAACATTGGACAGCCTATTATAAAAACATCATACGCTGTAATATATATTTTTTAATTAATTTTTTAACACAGTTGTCAAAATTCTAAATTTGTAGTGTAGTTGCTATTTCACCTAAGATTAATATTTCTTTAAACAGGACAAATACTAATAGGCATCCTCTACTTAGAACTTAGAATGCTTTCTGTTATTCCCCTATTGGAAGGAACAACTGGAATTCATATTCTCAATCAAAGCAAAAATATCTTTGAGATATTAATGATTATTATGTAGGTTCTCCTTTTTAGTGCTCTTTTTCAAAAGCACTGCAGTTCATCTTTAAAAATTAGAGGCTACTGACATGCAGAATGATAATAAAGTAGACATTTCATTGTTAGTTTGAAAAGTTTCTATAATTGGGTTTTAATTAAGTTATTTTAAATGGATATTTCAAAACCTGAGTGGGTGTTCTAATAATGTGCTAATATGTGCAGCTAATAATGTCTTTTCTCTTATTGGATTGTCAGTGAATTTAGACTGTCATTGGGATTTGCCCCTCATTTCTTCCTCAACAGACAGTTTTTGTTCCCTGCACAGGCAGTCTGGTGGCAACCTTGAAAATACTAATCACCAGGAGACAAAACTATGAAGCCACAATACATGGCCTCAACTCAAAACTTCCACAGCACATCTTTACGTTTTACATCCACATTACTTAAAAAGACAAATAACATTTAAGGAAGCCTATGCTATGTCATCTGAAGGTCAGGTGCAAAAGAAATTGCTATGAATACAGCTCTCCTTGTTCAAGATACTCTAGCCTGCTTGAAATACTGGAGGAGAGGAATGAGTGTGTGGATACAGAAGAGTCAGCTACCTAGCAAAAATTCCAGTCCCTCGGTAGTTTCATTCCATCTTTATTACCAGAAACTTAGGGTTCTAACTGGTATCACACAAATCCTTGGTGGAATCTACTCCAGATCTCTGAGGATGAGCTATGGACTGACAAAGAAGACTCCCTTATTACTGTGCAGGCTGATTTGATAATATGGCCCTCTCCTGAGATCCCCACCCCCCATAGCTGGCCCACTAACCAGAACTTCTGACTCTATGTTTGTAGTTCATATAATAGTCACGAGGGACTTCAGTTCGAACCATTACCTTCTTGTAATCTCTAATAGCTGCAGTGAGCTGCCATTCTAGATGTCCACTGTGACTCCAAGCTTCTCGTTTGTGGTATACATCTCACATACATGTCAGCCTTCTTACACTTCCAGCTTTTTTTTTTCTTTATGTTTTGCCCACAGCAAAACATGTTTAATATCTTAAACATATTCTAGCCAAGGTTGAGGCATTGGTGAGCATTCAAAAGAAGGTGAGACATCTCTGAGCTGGATATACGTAAACACTGGTATGTTCTGATACCTTAAAGTACTGTGCTAGATTATCAAAAGGAACAGAAGAAATAGCCATACTACTCTTTAACCCACTGGCCAAATTTGGGAGGCTCAAGGTAATACACCCAGTTTTCATGCCTAGATGATACATTGAAATTGTGAGAGAAATACACTGATCTATAAAGATCGATTAGATGATTAAAACTTCAGAATTTAAGAAAAAATACATGTGGTATTCCTAATTTAAGTTGCAAATTTTAGAATATCATGTATAGTTTCAATAAAACAATGTTCAATGCTATTAGGTTTGATAAAGCGGTCAAAAGGAGGAGACCTGGAACTTGGAAACCCAGGTCGATATCTTGGTTCTACTTTGACTGTGTGGGTGCATTGGACAAGTTCCTGAACTTCTCTAAACCCCAGCATCCCCAGGTGTGAAATGATGATGTTCTCTCTCATATCCTATGATTGCTGTGAGGATTTAGTGAATTGTGATGTGATTACAAAAGCACTCAAGAAGTCCTACCTATTACTGTTATTGGATCAAGCAATAACTTTTGAATGGTTCAGCATGAATCACTTCTAGAAAAATAATTTTGACTCAATTAAAGGCAAATAAAATGCATACTTAAAAAAAAGCACATTGACTCTATCTTCATAACAGGCAATATCTTCAATGTACAAATCACAAATGGAAAAAGCAAATTCAATACATTTCAAATAAATTTATTCAATAAGTTGTGTTCTATCAAGCTTCTAGTATTAGAATGCTTTAAACATTCCTTTCTAAGCTCCTTCATTGCTAAACCTCTAAAGATGGTTTTGCAAACTTGTTCTTTTATCCCTAGTCTCAAACTTTTCACAGGTATCAAGTCTGCAATGCTTCTCCACTCTTCCTTAATCTGCCAGTGCTGTCCCATTTTCTTACCCTATGTCTTTAGTAAGAGAGGGGTTGGGATACTAATATTAAAAAAAAAAATCAAAATCAATATTTCACTCTCCTCAGAAAAATGTCTACATTATCTTATTAAAATGGCACTCGTTTGGCCCCAGAACAGAACCCAAAATGAACAAAGATATTGAAAAGTTTATTATTTAAGATGGGCTCATAATTCAGCTGGAAGAAACCACACATAAACAAGTTCTCAATTTACTTAGCCAAAGATGTAGACATGGTTCACGACAAGTGAGATCTTGCTAGAACAGAACATCTCAGTTTCTTCTCACTGTTTCACAACCTTTTCATACCGATTCAGGAAAAACACGCTAAAAATTTACACATAAATGGGTAGATATCAGTGCTCCTCTTTATTCTTAATGGAAACCAATGACAAACAAGTAGAATAAAGAGTTGTTAGCAATGATATTCCTGACCTGTATCTCCAATCTTACTGCATCCCTATCTTCCACTCTCTAGACTTTTTCTCTTTCTCTGCCGTTATAATGGCAGTTTGGTTCTGAATTTTGTTTGGTTGAAAATCCAGTTACCTAGAGAATGGTACAACCATCAAAAAAAAAAATTACAGTTGGTGATGTCTTTGCTCCAAATATGAGTATTATGTCAGGGTAATTTCATAGCAAAAAGAAAAAATACATAAACCTATGTTGTACATGTATATAATTATGATTATACTATGGTTATTTGTATTAGACTCTTGTGCTGCTGTAGCAAAATACCATAGAATGAGTGTCATAAGAAACAGAAATTTTCTTTCTCATAGTCCTGGAGGCTGGAAGTATCAGATCAAGGTCCCACAGGATTGATTTCTGGTGAGGAATTCCTGGTTTACAAATGGCCATAATGTTCTCTCACATGACCTTTTCTTGGTAAGTATGCATGGAGACAGACAGAGAGGGGTGAATTGGTGTGTGGGGTGGGGAGGTGGGAATCAGAGAGAGAGAGGAGAGAGAGAGAGACAGAGAGACAGAGAGACAGAGAGACAGAGAGACAGATCTTTCTCTTTTTATACAGCCAGGAATTCTCTCACATTAGGACTTCTCCACCCTTCTGACCTCATTTAACCTTAATTACTTCCTAAAAGCCCTATCTCCAAATACAGTTAGGGCTTTAACATATGAACTGGGGGGGAGGAGGCCCACAATTCAGTCCATACTATATAACAACCATATTAACACCACTCTGATATATGTTTATTCAAGAAATTAATATAATCTATTATAATTAATTGTCAGGTTATCTTACCTAATTCTATAGCCCTTGCCAGACACTCTCTTTTACTTCTAGGCCTATCTCAATAACAAAATATCTTTTATTATCACATTTTTCTCCTGGTGAGTTCAGTGAACACACACAGCATTATTTCAGCAGTTGGTGTATGAAATCAGCAACCCTGCTTTTCCCACGCCAGCCAGTTACTCTGTACAACCAGTTCTATTTATAAGATTTGAACATGGCACTTTTCCTATGCAGCCTTGCCCAATCAATCATTTCACACTAAGATTCTTAAAGTTGTTTATCCTCCCATCCGTCTGAGATCTGGAAACTGGCTACCTCACATCTATATGTGTGTTCACATTTCATGTCTGAAATCCAAGCTTCACACACTTGAAACCTCACCGACTTGTCAAAGGAAAGGAGAACTTATTTCATTTAATTATGGTCATCAAATTTTATTCTGTCTCCCTGAGATTTTTTGGTTTCCAACCAGTTTTTCACACCAATTTTCCTCTCTTACCATTAAGTTTTCTGAGTACTCTTCTTCCTGTCATGCCAGTTAACCCACATACCACCCTCAGTACCTCTTCACCTCCAACATCATAGATATCTTCCTTTCCAGGGTATGACCCTCTACTGCTTCCATGTAATGATCTCTTTTCAAAAGAAAAAGATCACATCTCATAGACCCTGTAGACTACCTTCAGAATATATATACAGAAAGTTCCACATAACTCAAAGGAGCCTTTAGACGAAATCCTGTGTGCTATCCCAATTGCCTGTAATACAGCTTGGAGTTTTCATAAAGATTTTCAAGGAAAGTCACTTCAACCTACCTTGATGGTGCTCCTAGGTCCTTATTATAATAGTAGGACAGTAAAACTGGTCGTTGAATTATTATCTAGTTCATAGATGTCTGATAAATATAAATCTAGATGTCATTTTAGATGGCTTCAAGTTATTTGGGGAATAACTTCAAAAACTTAAATGGCTTCACAATCAACATTGGAAAGTGTATTAAAACCTCTTATTTATCATTAATCTTCAGGTTATTGTGATTTCATTTAATGCCATTCCCTTCTAGGGCCTCACTTACCTAACTACTCCCCCAGCTACAGCTGAAGGGAATCATGATAGAGGCTTGATCTAAACTGGCCCATGAGGTTATTATTTTTTAAGACTTTAGAATTGAGACTGAGAGAGGTTAGTCACTCTCTGTGGGCCTCTTAAACTAAAGGCATATAAGTCTGAGATCTACAGGGTCCTATTCTGGCACAAGGAGAGCCACTTACAGAGAAAAAAGGTTGAAGCCGATGTGCAAAGAGAGGCAGGATAAAGATGTAGGTAGCTCTACAGGGAGAGGATGACTGAGAGAATGAGCTAGGTTTCTAAGGGGCTCTTCCCAGTTGCTATGTCTGGCGCCTTCCGAGGCTCAGTTGTTATTTCTGCACTTGAGTTCCATGACCTTCCCTCATGTGTAGGTTGAATGTTATGGACTGTTTGTGACCTGCCCCTCCCCCACATACACACAAATTCATATGTTGAAAATCTAATTCACAGTGTGATGGTATTTGGAGACTTTATAAATTAGTGACCCTGTAAGAAGAGACTCTAGAGACCTTGTTTCTTATTTGCTCTCCACCATGTGAGGATAGAGCAAGCAGATGGCCTTTTACAAATCAGGAAGCAGGCTCTCACCAGACACTGGATCTGGTGGCACTTTGATCTTGAATTTCCCATTTTCTAGAACTTAAGAAATAAATGTTTGTTGTTTAAGCCACCCAGTCTATGGTAATTTGCTATAGCAGCCCAAACTGACTAAGATAAGTGGAAACTCCCAAAATACCTCCACAGAGAACCTCAAATGTGACCTCATTTTAATAAGTCTTTGTAGATGTAAGGTAAAGATCTCGAGATGAGATCATCCTGAATTAGGGTGGGCCTTAAATCCAATGATAGGTGTTCTTTTAAGAAACAGAAAAGGAGAAGACAGACAGAGACACAGAGGAGAAGACATGGCAGAGACTGGAGTCAGGCTTAAATAAGCCAAGGAATGGCAAGGATCTAGATAAGAGTCAGGCAAGGATTCTCCTCCAGAATCTTCAGAGGCTGACACTTGATTTTCAACTTTTATCCTCCATACTATAAGAGAATAAATGTTTATGGTTTAAGCCACCTGGTGTGTGGTAATTACAGTAGACCTAGGAGACTAAGATATCCCATAAGTCTTGTAATTTCTTCTGCTGACACTAATGTGAGTAATATTTAGTTTTGCAATAAACAAAAGTTCTTTTACTAAGACAGAGGTTATTTATAAATCACAGATATTTCACAAACACATTTTAAAAACTATTGTTATTGTAAGACAATTAAAATATTATGAAAAATACTGTTAATAATACATAATTAGAAGATAACATGTAACTAGGACAATAACCTCTCCATAATTGTGTATTTGGCCATTTGACATAAGCTCAATATCCAATATGAATATTTCCCTAATATTCTAAAATGTGAAGATTCTTGCATGGATTTGCTTTTCCAAATTTTTGTTTTCAGTCATCCATGGGAATGGTAATTGCTTTTTCTTTATATACCAAAGTGCAGTAGAACTCTATAGAATACTAAACTGAAAACAGGAAAAAGTCATCTAATAGGAGAGGAGTAGAGGCATTATGTTCTCAGGACTTTAGACTAAAATCACCACCCACAATCTCTTTCATCATAGATGGAAATCTTCTCTTTGGCTGCACCCCATTAACTAGCTGATTCTTTAGTATTTGAGACTATGGTAAGAGATTCCACCTCCCCATAGGGGACATCCAAACAGCAAACCCACACAGACCTATAAAATAGACCCAAACACTGGAACAAGTGAATTAATAGAACTCTCTCAGCTAACAGAGAAAAAATAAGACTCAAGAGAGGCGATGTGTTTTCCCTATAGCCAAAGAGCCACTTAACGCAACCTTACTGCCATTAATAGCCTGACTAGGGAGGCAACAGGGTTGGGCTACTTAGAAATGTACGAGTTTGCCAAGGAAAAGAAAATATAAATACATTAAAATGGCGACAACACCAAAATACTACAAGATTTTAAAATGCTATTTTGTGGTCACTGGAGAAACTCTGAATCCTGCTTTCAATTCAATCTTTCTCTCCCTGAAGTGAATAAGAAAGAAAAGTTAATGTTGTTTTTGAAAACTGTGTTGTTTGTTCAATAAAGTTTAAATAGTAAGAAAATTAGGTTCTGCCCTGCCCTTGTCTGTATTTTCCACTTCCATCTATATTCCCAAGCTATGCCATACATCTGCAAGTAAATTAATCCAAAAAAAAAAAAAAAATGGTGTGTATTTAAAGTTCAAGGCATTTCTCAAACATAAGCATTTGGTTCAATGGGTCACTGATTCCATTTTCAGCTTACTGATAACAAAATCTATATATATAAACATTAAAAAAAATAATAAGGAAAACCTTTTACTTGTTTTTTGCTTCTTCTCCGTGACATTTCTTGAGGGTTTAGGCATTTGGCCTCTAATTTTATTTTCACTTCACTGCTCTGACAGCCGAACTTCATACTTGGCATTAAACAAAAACTCAGTCTGAGCAGATGAAATATGTAATTTTCTTGGTTTGGGAAATCCTGTGATGTCTGGTCACTTACTTCCCAGCCATCTTTGTTGGCTTCACTGACAAAATGGGTCATACAGCTTTGTGATGAAAGATAAATTGGAAAGAAAAGAGGGAATCTAGTTATCTGATCTTAGAGTCCAGCAGAGGGGAGAAGTACTGGATAGTTTATCACTACCTCGAATCCTCATCCTCTTCCCTACACCCCTCTTCCCCATACTAGGACATGAATGTCCTGAATTTAACATTCTTGACATTATTCAGACAGCAAAGTAGTTAAAAAACAAAACAAAACAAAACAAAGCAAAAACAAACAAACAAGCAAAACAAAAAAACATTGCAACTGTGTTTTCTGTATAATCATTTACTTCTAATCTTCTCTGTAACCCTGAAAATTTGTCTTTGGATTTTCCTAGAAGAGATCTGCTCTTATCAATGATTCTCTTAGGCTTTCCTGAATGCTTCTACCTTGGCATTTGCTTCCTCAGGCCATTGGCAAGTCAATCCTCTCTTTGGTCCCAGCCCTTTTGTAAAACAACTTTCAGGTGAGATTTTTAGATCCTATAGAAATGAGAACACCACTGTCCCTTCCTTCAGCTGAATCTATGTTCGCTATTATTTCTCCCAGGTAAATGGCAATTTGTACTGAAATCACTCACTTCTTGGCATTGGCTAGTGAATATTCTCAAAATCTTTAGTTACACTGTTTAGGGACAGAAGAAAGACTGCTGCTTCTAAAACTGGAAGAGAAACTATACAGGGCCATTTTCTGAACCAGATTTGAAAACAAATGCCCAACAGTGCTGACATTTGCACAAATTTATGAATTGTGACTGAATTGTGTATGTTTTGCATTGTCATGGAAAAGGAAAATCTGAAATTTATATATCTGCTCCTCAAAAATAAGCAAGAGAAAGAATGCTCAAGAGAAAATAAAAAGAAATTTGAAATAAGTTTTATTTTTTCCTACAAGGTCTAATTAAGGTCTATATATGTAGCTGTTCAGACTGTGAACACTAAGGCACAGGTCATAGAGGCAGGGATGGAATGTGAGTTGTTCCTGGAGTTGTTCAATTCAGTGGCCCCACCTTTGGAGCAGGGCTTGGGCGAGAGCTTCCAGGGAGTAGGCAGGCAGGGGACAGATAGCTTCTCACCTTAAACTTGCCTGAATGACAATTAATGCCAGGGCCCTGCTAAAAACACCTTGAAAGTAGCTTTGGGACTGAGAAAGACTTTCCTTGCTATTGCTTTGGAGGACCGGAAGCTGACTGTTGTGGTTCACTCAGATCTAAGACCCATGGATCCAATTGAGACGAATTGTGAGCCTTTATTAGCCGGCGGGCGACTGAGTCTCTACCAGGTAGGGTTAGAAGAGATCAGCCCCGAGCTCCCAAAAGAGGCAGTTTATAAAGCCTAGAACCACACCCTGGTTAACAAGTAAATAGATTACACATCCTGGTTAACAGAATCAGAAGTAAATCCTTAATGCCGGCTTACTGGAAAATTTTCCACCCTTAACACCGACATATATTTTTCTCCAGTCACTCACTATGTTCTGCTTGGAACTGGGTTTACGCAACATTCAACACCTCCTTGCCCTTCTAATGTAAGAATATATTTATATTATTTATTTCTTTTCTCTATGCTTGTATATTCTAGTCTTTACCAGCTTATTGCCATTATTTATGACTCCACTAAAATGTAAAACTGACTTCAGAAATGTCAAACAGAATAATGGGAATGGAGAAATCAGATACAGAAGTCAGCTATAACCAGTCCTGTAGCTTCTACTCCTAAATGGCAAGTGTGAATTATTTTTTTTATATTAACTGCTTTTGTGCCAATGAAAAAATGCTATTCTTTAAAATGCATGCACACACATGTGCGCACGTGCTTGCGCGCGCGCGCGCGCACACACACACACACACACACACACACACACACACACACACCAACTTGTCCACAGAGGTAAAAAGACCATTTGCAGAGTTTACTGAATTAAGCCTATGTTTAGTGCCATCTCAATTTCATATTAAAAAGACTTACATGCTCTTTTCAGAGACAATATCCGGCACAATCCTATGTAAGCTCATTTTGATGGGTTATATTGAAATCAAAGGGGGAAATGGAAATAAAAAAGAAAAAGCGCTGAATTATCCAAAATGAAAAGATTGGAATAATTTTTACAAAACCACAATTACTAGTAGACAGGGATTATGAGTCAAAAATAATTTGACTAAATCTCTATTACCTCTCAAAATTAGAAAGTACTTGTCAAATATTGGAAAATTGGAAAGCCTTAGGTTCTAGTTGTGCATCTTTTTCTAGCTAATCATGTAACAATACACAAATTTTTCAATATTATAGTACCTCCATTTCTTCATGTGGGAGAAAGAGAACTAGAATAGATTATGTCTGAAGTCTTTCGAGACTCTAAATTTATTTAGTTTTAAGCCATTTATACAAATTCAGATTGTAAAAAATCATACAGGGTTAAAGAGGATGTGATTGTGAAATTCACTGATTATTTTAATAATGATATTTACTCTTAAAATATGATTATGCCTATATATGATCATTTATTTCTAATCTATAAGTTTATTTTTATGTGTTTATTCTTATTTGGAACTTCATTAGAAATCCATGGGGTAGATGTCATTAAATGGACTTTTAAATGTAGACATTGAGGCACAGAAAAGTTAAAAGACTAAAAAGTACAAGGCCAGGACTAAAAAATTCAAGTTTTCAGAGTCCTAGTATTATGCTTATTCTTTTAAGCCAAGCTACTTCTTCAAGGTACAAGAAACATAAATAACTTTTTAAAAAACATTGAATACATTCCTAAAATACTGAGATTAGTTCCAGTAAGTTTGAAGGAGATAGTAGAAAACAGAAAAGAAACAGCAAACAGCTCTGAAAGGCTAAAAAAAAAAAAAAAAAAAAAAAAAAGAACCAAAAATCACACATACAAATTTCTCCCCTATGCAGGAGCAAGAGTGAGAACAGGCTGTTATTAATGCCTGTGGTAAATGTATGTTGTCTTAGCTTGGTTCCTTGGAAACAGACTCTAAATTGGAGATTTGTGCACTCGAGATTTATTGAAGATTGGTCTTGGGAATTATGCATGTGAAGTAGTGAAAGAAGCAGATCTAAGACAGGACAGGGCTGAATCATAATGTAGTGGCAACACAGACCTCAAATGATTCCTGAGGGAGCTCTAGAGCTGTGATCCCCTACAGAGCTCTCCCTTTTTGAGCCGAGTAGGACAGTCTTTTCTATCACCACACTGATCAGCACTGGATATGTTTCCCATGGGATGGGGAAGTAACATCATATGGAGTGATTCTCTTCTGCCAAGAGAGATTTTCACATAAGGACTCAGCCACGAGATGTCAGTACCCAGTAGCCCCAGTTGCTAAGGTAATCAATTCTCTCCATCCCAAAGGGTGGCACACCATAGCATCTACTACACAATTCATCTCATGGTTAGGTGGGCTCTGCTTTTTACCTAGACACAAGAAGTTCAATCTAATTTTTAAAATGTGATTTGGAAAAACTGAAAGGAGGAAGAAAGAGACATCTCCTAAAAGTCTAATATTTATCTATGATTGCCAACCCACTAAATCCTCAAATAAGATTCTCTTTATGTATATCACACATATTTCTTCTGTTTGTAAAACACTGGGGAACTGACCAGAAAAATCTCTTCCCTTAAAAGTATTTGAGAAAAAAAGAAGGAATCTAAGAGATAACTGCTGACATTACTCTCTTTGTGGACATGGAAGGCAGATTTAATCTAATTCTATTAACTTCTCTGATCCCCTTCATCAAAGACATTTTGTATTTTAATCATCTTATTAACCAAGAAACATTTATTGATAACTTGCTATCTATAATATGGCACTTGTCTGGGCAATACGAGAGACATGGAAACATAAAACCCAATCTTGCCCTTGTTTTGTATAAAAAAGGAAACATATGTCACTGAGTAGATGACACAAAGGAGTCATCACAATGTGTAGCTAGAAATACACAGAAAATAATTTAAAATTAGAATTATATGAGATACATAAAGAACCATGACTAAATTAAGCATATTATAGCATAGAGATTATATTGGTAATGGTGGATAATAGGAAAAATAGATTCAAGGTTAGAAATAGCAAAATTGTAGAAAGCCCCAAATGCTGAACAAATAAATGAAGTCTATTAACTAGGTTTTAAGAAAGGGATATAAGCAACTTGGCCTTCTAAGAGGCATGTAAGAAGCATGCGAAATGAATTGGATTAATAGGACAACTCAAGGGTCTGAAAATAGTCTTTGACATTCAAGGGCAAGTTGACTTTCCTGCCCATCAACCTGACAGGTGTGGATAATCAGATTGTTATGGAAATGAAATAGGAGATAAAAATCATCAAAATCAAAGTGTCTGTATACCTTTTACCTCTTTATGATATTACTATATATTGCTAATCAAAAATTTTGTTACATGCTTTCTAAAAAGCTTAGCAATTATTTTGTCTAGTTCCACAATAATCATTAATTTTCCCAAAAGATAACAACTTTTCATTCTGAGAGTTTTAGTTCAAAATAAAACACTGTGAGTAAATTTGCCTAGACTATTTGAAAGTTTGCTTAATATTTTCCAAGATGTGTTATCTTTGTTTCGCTATATGTTTAACTTCTATTCTCTCTGACAATTTTACATCTAGCTGGAAATCTAAACATCTATTTCTCCTCAAGAAATATATTAAACTACAAAAACATGATATTCAGGGTTTGAATAAGACAAAACAAACCAACCTCAAGATATTCATGAACTTCAAATCATTCAAAATTTAGAAATCTGTATACATTAGGCTTCAGGAATTCTAGCAATATGTGTAATATGACATGCTGTCTGCTTTAGATCTAGACAAAATAAATAAAAATTGAAATGGTTTTGTACCTATCTTAATATACATAAACAATACATGTCAGGTAGGAAGTCTGTTATGAACATTAAAGAAGCATCTTACATATGACTTTTGCAATAAAGAACTTGACCCAAATATTTGGTGGCTACACGTGATTATATCCCCCCAATTTTCTCAAGCCCCACAATTTAGACAGTTTCTCATCAAGAGAAATATTTGATGGATTTTAATGCATTTTGGGGGGGGCGGTCACTGCCATTTGATGCATAGACTCTATGCATCAGTCTTATCTCTGCTTACCTTTTAAATAGTGAAGTTCCTCAAAGCTAGGTTTGAAATACCTCATTTCACATGTACTCTTTCCCAGTTGATCTCAGCCATTCCGTGAATGTAGATACCATGTACAATCTGACAAATGCCAATTGTATCTTTAACTCAAATTTTCCTCCTAGATCCAGGCTTATATCCAACCATCCACTTGAAAGCTACATTGAATTCCTCTTAGACATCTCAGATAGCTCTATTGTCCCATATATGTTGTCTGACTCTCCCAGACATTGCCTGGCATAGTCATCCACATTTCAGTAAATGGTATCATCATGCACTAGTTACCAGCCAGGAACCTAAGAGTCACCTTTGACCCCTCCCTTCTCTCATCTCCCTCATCCACCCATGAGCCTCGGCACTCCCTTATAGATCCTCACATACTTTTCCTTCTCTTCCACTCTTATCAACCCTGATTCAACCCACAGTTATGACTTGCCTTGATTATCCATTAACTGCTCTCCCAATTTCTACTTTATCCTTTCAAGCTATTCTCCTATGGAGCCACAAAAATGATCTTTTAAAAACATAAATCCTATCATAGGAGCAAGGTACTTACCACTTACAATCCTGGGCTTCCCATGACTGAGAGGGTCCCACAGCTTGACCCTTGTTTTATTTTTCCAGTCCTTCATTTCCCCAGCCACTGAACTCACTGCTCCAGTCATACACCAAACTCTTCCTTATCTCAAGGCCTTCAAATTCTCTCTTTTCTTGTCCTTGCATGTAACTGGATCTACCTCATTCATTGTGTCCCAATTAAACTTCACCTCAATAAAAATGCTTTACTCTCAAGTCATCTAAGTAAGTTCTCTAGATATTTTCTTTATTTTAAAGACCAGTTATTATATAAAGACTCAGAAACTCCATTTGTGTTCTTTACAACACTTTTCACAGTCTGGATTTTATATTTATCTGATTATTTATTTGTCTCCCCACAAAAACATAAATCAAGAGTCAGGATCTGTTCAAGTTAGATTTCTAATACTAAACACAGTGCCTGTCACTTAGAAGATAAGCTAAAAATACTCTAGAGTGAATGAGTAATTACATGGATGAATGAAATTTGGAATTTAAATTTAAAATGTCAACAGTACTAAAATGACGAATTCCCTTCTAGACATGATTTTCTGAGAGCTTAGTAGGTAAGTGTAATGGCAGAACTGTCAAAGAGCAACCATCTTGGGACAAAGTTCTTCTCAAAGTCACAGTATGGAAAAATATAGGCAGTTAAGTATTTCCACAGGGGAAAAAATAGACCATTTGTAATAAGATTGCTATAAATTTCTGGCTGTTTCAGAAGGAAATGGCAGCCTCCAGTTGAAGCCGAGCCAAGGACAGTAAATAGGGTGTGGTAACATACCTCAGAAATCGTGTACATTGGCAAAGTTGGAGGAAGACAATTTTTCAACTGCTGCTTCTACCATATTTGGGCATGAGACAGTATCATTAGTTTTTTTCTTCGTTTCAAAAGTGACATAATTTTTAATTTTAAAAAAACTAGTTCTCGATTCCTAAAAATGAGCTCTAATTTCATAATCTTCACGTTTAATAAGGTGTGAATTAATAGTACCTAAAATCGATGTCATAATATAGAAATTTATGAAACACTCTGGCTTTATTTAAATTTGCTACAAAATCACTATTATAATTAAAACACTTGAGCTTAGCTTACCCTGGCATTGCGAAAGAGGTAGAACTAGTAAGACATATTTCTAATGTTAAAATAAATTAATAATCTTCAGTAGCTCGTTTTATAATTTTGGAACCAAGACAGGTTTCTTCTAAAAGAGAAGATTTTTCTTCTGATCTCTGACATTATTTCTTTCTGTTCACTAGGGTTTCAACTTCACTGCCAAAATGCCAGTCTCCACGTGTGATTTAAAAAATGATGTGTTTTGCTTGCTGGGGCAGAGACAATATACATGCACCACTCTGTTTTCCTCCTGGGCACACAAGAAGACTGTATCCCAGCCTTGCTTACAAATTAGGGTGGGGCTCTGTGACTGAATTCTGGTCAATGTAAGTGGAAGTGATTTATGTTACTTTCAGGTTTAACCCCTGCAACATCTTAGAAGATCTTCTGTAATTCCTCTCTTTTCTTTTCTACTGGATAAAGGTGAAACCTTCTGGTGGGGGAGTCCAAAGATTTCAGCTCCACTGCATAAATGAAACTTAGGTCCATGAAAAGTTTCACAAACCCCCCTGTAATTTGACCCTGCTGATCACCATTGATTGATTATAAGGGGCATAAGGTTTAAACTTTTATTTTGTTAAACAACTGCCATTTTGGATTTTTTATAGTAGTTGCCTTTTTGACTAACACATTTGTAAAACCAGCTTTCTTAAGTATTCAATTAAAAGTAGGGACTTCTCTTTGTATTAACTATATGATTATGTTAGATACTATACTGAGTACTTTATGAGAATTACTTTATTTAAATAAGATAATTATTTAGGTATCTTTTTCTTTGCCAGGTATTTGTATCATTTTATTATTAATGACTTTATCTGTGAGAATACAGTTTTGAAGTTTGTACAACATAGGTTTAAATTTTGATTCAATCACTATTTCTGATTTTATGGCAATGCACATAGTTGAAATGCTCTCTGAGACTTTGCTTCTTTATCAGTAATATGGACCTGCTAATACTTAATATAGTTGGTTCTTGTAAAAAAATAGAATATTCTATGCAAAAACACTTACTATAAGAACTGGTATATAGCAGGAACTCAATAATGAGTAACTTACAAATGTGTGGTAGCATGTATATGATAATTCTTTTTATTTCTTAAAATATCATAATGTGAAAAAAGTGTGAATAAACAAAATATGTCACATGAATTTTTTTAAAGATGATTTTAATCAGTTCAACACTATAAAACCCTCATATGTAAACAAGCATGTTGATGTTTAGATCCTGCTATAGTCTATAGTTGTGTGAAGAATGTATCAGAGCAAATAAAAACCTTCTGGGTCCTTTTGACTTTAGGGAGAATACCTTCTTAATTATGATTATATAGCCTAAAGGAGGATCTCAATATTTAAAGACAATTTAAGAGAGAACAAATAAGTCAGATCACAACAATGAAGTAAAGTTAAATATCAACATACATTGGAAAAAAATAGTTTCTGCTATTATTTAGAAATTGATATAATTTTTGTGTTTATAAAATCTCATGATATAAAAATCAAATATTCTTCCACAATAGAGAAATTATTCACACTGTAAATGCATGCAAAGTGCTGAATTTGCTTTTTAAGTATCAGAATACCTTTAAGGACTCTTGAGAATCATGCCATTGTATATATTTTATTTTACCCACTTAGTCAAAAGCATTCATCTTATGTATTTTCTTTGAATTCTTCTTTGAGAAACTTATCTGATAGGCAATTAAGTTTCCCTTTCATCTTATAATAAAGTACATATAGATTTTAAAATTAAATTTTAATATCATTAGTTCTATAATAATTAGGACTCTCTCTCTTGCTCTCTCTTCCTTCTTTCTCTCGTTCTCCTCTTTTCTCTCCTCTCCTTCTCTTGATATATTTAAGGTCATCTTGAGAGTATCTTATTAGATACTTCCCTATAGATTTATTCTATTGATATTATCATATTAGATAATCTCAAGATGGTCCTAATTGTATATATAATCAAGAATAATTGTTTTTCATTAGGTACTCACTGAATACTTTATGAATTCTTAGTCCAACAAAGTAGTCATCACTATCATTAATTGTATTTGTGAACTAGACCTAATATTTCTCATTTTATCATAGTAGAAGGTGGCAAAAAGAGAGGTGGCTTGCAGGGGATGGCAAAAAGTCTTTTAACAACAGCACAAACAAGGGTAGTTTGTCTATAAAGTCAGCATTAGTTCCTCATTCTGAAGCAGGGAGTGACCCTCCCTCAGCCATAATTACTATAACATCCACTCTCAGACTCCAGGGAAGCAATCGCAGTGCACTATTTAGGAGTTATGTTGTGAATAGTACAAGTTCTTCTATCTTATGATAGAGTCTCAAAGAACCTTTATCAACTTGCTTCTGCAGGGCCTTATGAAATATCCTTTCTACCATCTGAAAATTCTTCACAAAATAGAACTATGCCTTTCACAATCAGACACTTTATTCAGTCACTTTATGCTCCCAATCCTTCCACATGATGAGATTTCCGTTGAAAACTTTTCCGAGTAGCATTACTGCTTCATGTGTTTCACATAATCCTTCAGATTTTTTTTTTCATTTTGTACTTATGAGGCACCTAGAACAAAGTTAGCAACCACACAATCAATCTGTTTCAGATGATTTATAAGAAATTCTTGGAGACAGATACTACATGAATAGTTAAAGAGTTATCAAAACAAGTAACCTCAACAAAGTTTTTATATGTCAAAATTATTTTTCTACCATGGCTCTCAATTATAAATTGAGAGAGAAAATTTTTATTACAATCAAAAGATTTTTATAATCTCTTCAGTAAAAAAATTAAAGATAATTAACTTGTGTTAAGAAATATAAATGTAAGACAGGTGTTAGTTCACTTGTGCTGCTATAACAAAAGTATAATCTGATGGCTTAGAAACAACAAACATTCATTTCTCACAGTTTTGGAGGCTGGAAAGTAAAATGAAAGCACTGGCAGATTCAGTGTCTGGTAAGGGTTTATTTATTTATTCATTCAACAGGGATTTATGAATGTCTTCTGAGTGCCCTACTCTACGTAGGTACAATGGTGCACCTATCAGACCCACGCTCTGTACTCATTGAGCTTATATTTTGGTGGGGAAGACAGATATAATCACACAATAGATGTGTAAAACTCCAAGTATAATGAGGGGTATAACAAAAAAGTAAAGGTACTCTGAGAGTATGTGTTAGGAGGGCTGATATAGTCAGGATGGGCAAGGAAAAGTTCTTGGAGAAAAAGATAACTCAGCTGAGAGGTAAAGAATGAGCAGAAGCTAACTAGGTGACAGAAAGGGTAGTAGTGTCATCCACGTAGGCAAAATATGTGCAGAGAGCCTACGGCAGGTCTTTGTCATAGAGAGCCTGGGTAGCTAGAGTGAGGAGTGAGAGCAAGTGTGGTTAGGATGCAGCTACAATGGTAAACCCATGGACTACATTTTTATCCTATCATCAGTACAAACCCACAAAAAAATTTAAAGGGAGAGTGGATAATCAAATGCATACATTAAATTATTACACTAGATGGTAACTAGAGATTGTATAAAAGCTAAGATAAATATTACCTAGCAAACATTGATAGATATATAATTTGAAAGGCAAGAGGTAATGACTAGGCAATTCATATTCTAAATTCTAAATTCAACTGCTTTGGCCTAGAAGAATCAGATTTTACTTTTTAATGCTAGTATGCCAGAAACTCTAAGGGTTTATTCTAGTTATTCTTAGTGACGAAACATAACAGTTGATAAGATTACATTCATAGTATTTAAAAATAAAAGATATCAACTCTACTTAAATAAAAATAAATTTTTAAAATAAAAGATTTCAGAAAGCGTATACACACCATTATCAGAAGTGGCATTCATTGTTTTAACTTCTAGAATTTAGGTTTTGAAGAAATCAAGCATAAAATTTACATGACCAAAATTAATATTTTATGGCTAAATTCGAGACCTATCAACTTGATTACCTTTCGCTCATAAATATTTGTAGCTCCTTACGGACATAGAATTAGGCTAATATTGACAGTTTCCTTAAGTGACCAACTCTGTACTTATCAGGCGGTAAAAGCTCAGTGAGTACTTTCTGACTTAATGAGTTTTCTAACTCATTTTACTTTAGAAGAACATTTTGATTTAGTAGTTAGAGTAATGACCATGAACTAGATGTTTTATGTTTTAGGGAATGAAAATTTCTGAACTATTATGTTCCAACTTCAGTAAAATGAAAAAGAAAAAAATTCCTGTCTAGTGAAAAATATTTTTCCCCTATAAAATAATTGACTCTCATTGAAATTCATATTCAAAGAACTAGGTAGTAGAGAAGTCACCAGACTGGAATGATTAAGAAGAGGCTATTGAAAGCACAATTGATTTATAGTGCTTGCACCCGTGGTGGAAGTTTACAGACAAGACATTTTTTGTCATGTATTTTCCCAGTGACAGGGTATTTACAGACTAGCCAAGTGTCACTGAGCTGATGAATTTATTAGATCAACCTGACATCCCAGGGAATTTTGGCGTGGGAGCGGGAGGGGGGGGCGCCAAACAGCCTGGCGAGGAGATCTTTCGGAGCATTCCCCTGCTTTGCTGGAAGCAAAAGCAAATTCTGAGACAGGTAGCAGTTTTTACTTGGGTCTAGGAATCCCTAGTTTGGGAGGCCGGATCCCAAACACGAGCTGATGTGGAGGACCTCCATGAAGACCGCCCAGCTCCCTCCCGCAAGACTCGGAGAGAGCGCTGCATTCAGAGCTGCATTCATTGGCCCCATCTCTTTTAAACAACACTCAGAGAATTTCTAAGGCCAAGAATCCTCCAGGACACTTTAAACTCCTAAAGTTGCAAGTTGAAGCAATAATATACTACCTGATTTACAAGTGTCATTCCAGTGTTTTCAATAACGGAGTTGCCTTCAGAACCACTGTTTTGCCCAAGTTAAATTTTCATCTCATTGAATTTCCACCATAGAAGTAGACTATTTGAATCTCGAAAGCAAAGGCTTTGAGGGAATGGAGCTAATGCATTTTTTACTGTACCTTCTGGGGCTTTATGACTACACACGTTTTTTGTTTTTTGTTTTTTTTTAAATTCCAACAATTTTAAAACATGTACAGAAATAGACTATCACAAAAAAAGACATATGCTTGTCATCTACATTTGACAGTTGTTAATAGTTTGCCTTTTATGCAAATCTAGATTTCTATATGTAAATAGATACTTATATCAATATTTATGTCCATCCTTTTGGCTATATTATTTAAAATAATTTAAAGATATTATGACACTTTCCCTTAAATTCTTCAGTAGAAAAAGAAATGCTCTCCTACAGTCACAACAGCATTATCACACCTAAAAAAAATCAACAATAAATCCTTACTTAATAACATCAGATACTCTGTCTATATTCAAATTTCCCCCAAATGTGTGTTATGCCTAAATTTTCTTCAAAATGAGAATTCATTCAAAATGCCTTCAGTATATTGTGTCTCTTAAGTCTTTTGAAATCAAGTATAGTTTTCTGCCTTTTTTTCCTTTTTTTTCTCTCCAAGCTATTAACTTTTTAAAGACATCAGACCAGATATTTACAATATCTCATGTTCTGTAATTGTCTGTGTTTTCACAATGTAATGCGTGTGTTTCTCTATGCCTCACAGTTTCTATAAACTAAAAGCTGAAACTAACATTATGATTAGATACAAGTTAAACACTTTTTGCAAAAATAGTTCATGGAGAAATTGGTATTTGTTGTTGCATGTCATTTACAGAATGCCTGAGTCATTAACTATTAAATGGTACTGGATTAATTTTGTTACAGTCAGACATTTCTATCATAAATGTATATTTCCACATTTGCAATTAACAGTGATCTGTGGAGGGGTACTCAGCATTATGTGACTATCATTTCCCAACAACATTTCATTAAATCTGTTAGATCCATTGAAGTTTCTTCCCTCAGTTGTTATAAGTAAGATTAGCAAAATGGTGCTTTCTAATTCTACTATTGTTTTTACATTTATTATGCTTCTGTAAATAAATAAAAGCTTTTTCTTATCAACTAGGCTCACTTTTTTAAAACATGAATCTATAGTTCTTATTGGAAAAACAGGATATTTTGTTCTTATCTTTTAATTACCAATTTCCAAAGTAAGGAACTGGCATATTATTCACTTCCAATGGTGCCAAGTGAGTTTGTTTGATTTATAGTCTGTCCTTAGTATTACTATTGACTCACTACTACGTATTTATGTAATGGATTTCAATGAATTATAGTTGTTGTTTTGTTGTTTTTGATGCTTGAGCTATCCCAATTTAGACCAGGAGGAGACACTTCAGACCTTTTGATATAATCCCATTAGACCTTGAATACTTTCTTTTGCAAAATATGTAAGGTGCTGATGATATAAAAAGCTCAGTTGACAAGGCCCCTGCCCCTTCTGCCTCCAAGCTTCCAGCTCTGTAATCAGCTACTTCCAAAGAGTCCTGATTCCTTCAGTGTGAATTATAATTGGAAAATAAAATGTGGGTGTGAGTAGTTTTGATTTCTACAAGGAGCATGATTACTGCAGAACTTTTTCAATGGAGAGAGCCATAAAAATCATCTTTTAAAATTATAACTTCATTTGGCATTTTCAACTTAATTTAACATTACTTAGTTTAACCTTTAAAAAATTTGTGATTATACCTTTTTCATTCGTTGCAACTCTTGGTTCTTAAGCAAAACAGTTATTACCACTAAAACAAAACCAAAATAATTTTAAGATTCTTCTACCTTTTTTAAAAAAATTAGAACACATCTCTAAGAATAAACACAGTACTATGTTCTAAAGTTACTCTGATGTGAATATTTATACTTTGTTGAGCTTGTAAGTGCTACAAATTTTTTGTCTCATAAAAATCATCTCTTTACATTCTTTTTCTGTTCTTTTAGTACAGACCTTCCAGTAGCTTCCAGTTATCTTTAGTATGAAATTTAATTGAATTTGGTTTGCCTGTTCTTTTATTCTACATTTCTATAATCTCTCTTGTTACTCTTAAACCAAGACTTCTTCCTCCAAGTGAAGAAAAAATTAATTCTCTGACACTCCATTCCCAGTTCCAATGACCTTGATTGTTTCCTCACTTTCAGAACGAATACAAAATCTTCCCTCAATATTAACGAGGTCTCCAATAAAACCAACAATTATAATATTTTGAAAGACACTTGATTGTATATTTATGCTATTTAATATAGTTGTTGTGAATAGAAAGGAAGAAGTCATTTTAAGTCATTCACAACATGATACTGTGATACTCGAGAAGTTAGAGTTAGGTATTGGAAATTTTCCACTGTTGAGCTAGAGAAGGGAAAGTCTTGAATTGAAATAATTATTCTGACAACTCAGCAGAGAAACAGAACTTAACTAAAGAACAGTACCACTGTGGAAAAATGAGAAATTTGGCTAAAGTTAGTCCAATGGAGTGTCTAGTTTGATCAAATTCTCAAAGTGGTTGCTGGGCCTTTCTTTTTTACCCCTACCTGACACCATGGGCTTTTCTGCAGTCTTTGGAGAATTGTGGAAAATAATTGCATAATACATTCTTACCTAGTGTCAAAGTTGTGGCATTTTTCACACTGGCTTTCAGTGTTTTATTTTGTGTAATGACTTTGACTTTCCCCTTAATAGTTAGCATTTGCTTAACAGACAATGCATTTCTCAAACAAAAAATTTGAGGAGAAATTTTATGAAGTAGAAACCTTGTGAAATGCTATATGAAATTCTGCCATTTCCATAACCCGCACTAATAATCTGCCTCGATTCTTGTGGCAAATCTGAATATCATTTCATCTCTTTTTAAGAGTCAATAATGAGATAAATGATGTTAAAAATGATTTTAATTTACTTGAGAATGTTATCAAAGTAGTCTAGATAGCTGCATCGCATTTTTTAAAAAGATGAGAACAGAGTTGATTACACGTATTAGACAAGAATATTTAATGAAATTTGTATTTGTATAGATCCTTCTAGATTTTGAATACATAATAAAATATTTAATGTCTTCTATGTGGTATTTTGACTGCATTCTCTTTTATTTAATCTCAGAATATTCACTTTAGATAACAAGAATTCTTAGATGGAATTAACTAGGGGGAAAAATGAACTATGAGACTTTTTAAAGGAAATATAGGCATACAGAATTTAACTGCATACAAAGTCTTTAATCTTATGAGTTTTCAAATGAATACCTCTGTATTTTTTAATGCAATATTTCACTTTGTATATGGATTTTGAAGACATCTAATTTTGAAGAATGCAAACTAAAAAACATGGAGAAGAATCTGTGGAAATGTTTGCTTTGGAAGCCCAAACAATGACCTTGAAGATTTATAAATAATAAAAAGAATCGACATTTTTGTGGGTTCACATTAGGAATACTGAAATCTAATGAGTAAATTATAAAGCTCAAATTCATCTCTTAAAATCTAAAATTAAAATTTCTTTTGGATATATATTAATAGTAGACAGAAGAAGAATAGGAGAGACTAAAGATCATCTCTTTTGGTATTTTTGAGAAATAATCTGAAGTTAAAAAGAAGTGAATTAACTTCACAAAATAATATGATAATGTTCTTCAGTCACTGAAGGACATAAGCAATCTTATTTCCAGCCATAGACATCTTAAATAAGAGCATTTGGATATGTGACAGCTGTGGCAGTCAGATAAGAAAAGCATTGTGAAACAGTAGAGAAATAATTTTCCTGCAACTTATTTATAGTCATCAGGGCTATAAAGGTAGAGGAAGAAGGGTGTGGGAGCATAAAAAAATCAACCCCAACATTCGAGAGAAAAAAATTCAATACTTATTTTGTAAACATTATACATTGAAATAGTGATACTGTTCTTTCACTTTTTTTTCCCACAATTTTTAGATATAAATTGACCCAGTGAAGAATTCTCATTGGTGCCAATATATGTCTCTTGGTCATTGTCAAATGTTGTACAACAGCTGTAAAGCTACTAAGAGTAATTCAATTTTAGCAGATTCTAATGATGTTTGTGCTGACAGAATAATATTCATGGCATGTAGTCGGATGGAGCCTCATGGAGCTCTAACAACCTTCTGGCCTAACATAAATGTCTATTATATCTCCTAAAGAAGCCAAGGAGAATTATTTGATACAACATACTGAGACACGCTTTCCTCTCTTCCTGAAATTCCCACTGGACATTAAGCCAAGATACCAGTTCATTTACAAAGAACTACACACTTTAAATGGGGGGGGGGGGGAATTGTTGGAGCATCTTTTAAATTCTTTTCTCTCTCCAAGACCTCTGAGTTAATTACAAGAGCAAAAAGAAGGAGAGACAAAGAGAAACATTTGTTCTTCCCTTCTATGATGGAAAGGCTAAGAAATCATATGGAAAATATGTTCTGACAAAATATAGAATATAATCTCTAAAAAATACCCTGTATGCTCCTTTACCCAGAGTATTTCAACTGTGAAAATTACATTCTTTAACAATTGTAAAATGTATCTTTTAAAAATTAGACTTTCAAAGCAGATTAGTTCTAACACTGTGGCCATTATTCTCACAGCATCCCAGAGATTTGCTTTCTCACAGAAAAAGCAATACTGTGTGTTATAACTCCTAGAAAGAACTTAGCCTGTTCTTGAAATAGCCATGCAGTGTTCCAAAAATAAGAATTGTATGACTATGGGAATCCCGGGGTCAAAAATCCAAGCACGGGGGATCATGATCCCATGCCAGCTTGCAGCTTCTCCTTTGAGAGAAGCTGATGACTTTGATGCTGCTCTAAACATCATTCTTTTTCAGGGGTGACCCAGAGGCCGTGTAGATAAGATGGAACTATGGGGCTGTTTGCATAGGTCAGCAGGAATAGAAAGACTGGAGAATACAATCAAAATCAAAGTAAAAAGAAAACTCATTTTTTCTAGAGCACGTGGGATCAAATACAGAAAAACTGGGAAAGCCTAGTTCCTCTATATAGTGATTGTTATGAAACCAAAATAAAATTTTTGCTAATTCTTGTAAAGGGTTCATTAAATAATGGGGTCTTATAAATAAATCTTCCTTTGATCTACCCCACCCTCCATATACAGGTATAGTGCTTGGGATGTTACTCAAATAAAAATAAATTCAGTAAGACTCGGTCTCCTTTGCCTAAGGCATATACTTCATTTTCTTCTTTCACAGAGCAGTTGTCACACATTGCTTTACTTTCCAACTTTATAGATTTATCTGTATCTGTCTTATTTCCCTTAATAAGGTATAAAATTCTTGAGCAAAAAGACCTTGCCTTATTCATCTTGCCTCCTTCAAAGTGTTGTAGATCCTCAAGAAAGACCAAAGTTGGTAAAATAAACTATATCCACAGAAGCACAGTTGGCATGAAACAAAACTACCTCACAGAGAAGTTCCCTTCTTTTTCTCCTTCTCAGACACTAATGACAATATATATAAAGAGAACATGAATAACATGACAAAAAAATAAATGGAAGTGGTAATAAAAATAGATTCCATTTTTAGGAAAAAAAGCATATTTAAACATTTTCATATAATTTTGCTCTACTTTCTCAAAATATACTGTACATTTAATCTAAGGGTGGCAGGGCGACAACCACAATTATGCATATTTGAAAGTAAAATGTTTTTCTATTTTCTATAATAGGTCTAATCTTTTTTCCACACCAACCAACAAGGAAGTAAAAATAAAGAATACTTTCAGTTGTCTATTGACAGTGTCTGTCATTTTCTTAGTATTTAAACAGCAATTGTCCATTAACTCCACCTATTTCAGATAAAGGTTCAAGTTTTGGGATCGTAGCTCAGCTATTCTCCCACTTGTATATACATAGCACACATGTATGCACACACATATGAACAATAAATGCGCATAAATTTACACACCTTCACAAGATGGTATCCAGGTGAATGAAGAGGAAATCAGATGCCTTATTAGCATATAGGAAAGAGAGACTCAAGTCGATAACTTTTATTTGCATTTTCATTTGTCTTTGCTTCAAAGCACCAGATAACATTGTTGCTTGCTCTAATTTCTCTGTTAAAAACCTAGCCATTCTTTGGTGACTGCTACTCCTTATCCCTATTAGTCTAATTTTCATTCACAGTGTGGCACCTCACAAGGCCACCCACCTATCAGTGGATCTGTCAGCATGGTGATTCTGTGGCAGACTTGTTGGCCCTTAGCCTAGCGACCCTCTACTTCTGGTTCCTTTCCATGACACACAGAAGCTTGAAAATAATAATTCAGGTCCACTTTCTGCCTAATTACACCATGCCACTTTTAAAGCCCCACGACTCTGGCTGTGTTTTTTATTACTGTGGTGGAAGTTCCCCTGCTGTCCTCCTTGTTACTATGGGACCCTCCTGTGAGCAGCCTCCTTCCAAAGTTCCAGAAGCATAAGCTCCCTTTGATTTCAGTTTTTCCCTGGGTTTTCATCTCAGAAGAGTAAACTGAAAGATAAACATGTCTGTCTACCTTTCTTTTCTTATCTTTTCCTTCTGCTTTTCATATTACCATCATGTAAGGGGAAGGTTTCCCCCAACTCTTTTTCTTATAGTCTAGAAGTTAGCACTCTATGACATCCTCTTCTTTCTCAAGATACATTTGTCTTGCATCCTTCCAGAGATTCTGAGGTACAAAAAGAAAGATGCCGGATAACTAATAAAGAAGGTTTTGAAAAAAAAAAAATGCTTTCTTATTACATAGCAAAATGAGTGGCTTTACAATGGAGTCCAAACAAAGAAAAACACTTGGTGAAATTGAATTATCCTTTTAACCACAGGAGACATCAGAAATTGCAGCAGAATCTAAAGCAAACAATGCCAGTTCTTCTCTACAGGATTCACACCATTGCAAAACTCTTCTTCCGTAGATTGGTTGAACATAGCTACAAAGTCTAATCTTAGAGACATTATGTATTCAACCACAAACATTCTTTCTTCAAAATATCATGCTAGTTACATCATAACATATCATTTAACACTACCTTAAATGCTCAAGAATAAACCTGAAAAATAACACTGCAATATTGACTAATAATGACAACAAACTAAATTTTAGAAATTTAGTTTCTAAACCAAAGAATTTAGTTGGGCTGTGTCCAATTACATTATCAACTGAAAAAATATTTTTGTACAAGAATAATAAGAAAACATGATTCCAGTCCAGAAAATCTACTACCTAATAAGCTTAAGTAATGTGCCTTTTAAAATTTTTTTAAATAACCTTGGTTTAAGACAGTTCTGTGGCAGAGTGGGAAGAGGTGATTCTAATTCTAGCATCAGTACTAATTTCCTCACTTCAGTTCCATTCAGCCAGTGGCATCTGCATGAGCTGTATTCTTTCTGGGCATATCTCTCAGTTTAGCTAAACACTTACTTATTTCTTGTTACATATCGGCCTTATAATAGTACCAAAGATTCAGCAGTTCTTGCTCACAGAATGCTTATAATCTAGTATGGGAGAGATAAATGTATATTAATGATAATTCAAAGTATGTAAGGTCACACGCCACAAAAACAACATGAAGCAGGGGTCCCCATCCCCCGGATCATGGACCAGCACTGATCCGTGGCCTGTTAAGAACCAGACCACACAGCAGAGGGTGAGTGGGCTAAACAGTAAAGCTTCATCTGTATTTGCAGCTGCTCCCTAGTGCATCCACCTCAGATCATTAGGCATTAGATTCTCATAGGATCACTGGTCCCTGGTGCCAAAAAGGTTGGAAACCACTAGTATAAAGTATAGCTAAAAGATCATGCAGATTACATTATTGATTTTTTTCTAGTTCTATTATAAAAATTTCACATGGTAAGTGTTGTTAATAGTGTTTATCTAAAATACAAATTGAAGGTAATACATTAAAATTTTATTTATTAACAAGAAGTCTCTTAGAATAATTGCTGGTTAGGGAGAGGATGTGGAGCCACTAACTGGTAGGATGAGGGACTGATAAAAATAATATTCTTAAACCTCTGTATATTGTGACAAAGGACAAATTAGAGAAACAGTTTCATTTTCTTCCACAAATATCCATCAAGACACACTTTACCTGTCTATAAAATCTCTTATCCATCAAATAAACCCTTGTAATTTATTTATTCTATTTTTATCTATATTGTTTCAGAGAGAATATACTGTCTCTAAATTACACATCCACGTAAGACTTTTGCGGCAACAATTATAATCTGTTCATATTGACCTATGTAGACCTAGGAGGAAGAAATACAACTGTACTCTGCAGTATCAAAATATATATGAGAAGAAAAAAGAAAGAAAAAAGAAAAAAATTTCAATGTCATTGTGCTAAAGTTAGCAGAAGAAAGAAATCATAAAGATTAAAGCAGAGACAAATGAAATAGGAAAATAATAAAAATGGTTAACAAACCTAAGAGCTGATTCTTTAAAAAGATAAACAAAATTGACAAGCTTTTAGCTAGAATAACAAAGAAAAAAAGAAAGCCGACCTAAATAAATAAATTATAAATGAAAAAGGAAACATTAAAACTGATACCACAGAAATACAAAGAATCATAAGACTACTATGAACAATTATATAAAACAAATTGGACAACCTAGAAGAAATGGATAAATTCCCCAAAACATACAGCCTACCAAGACTGAATCATGATACAATGGAAAATCTGAACAGATCAGGACCAGATAGTTTCACTATAGAATTCTACCAAAAATTTAAAGAAGAATTAATGCCAATCCTTCTCAAACTTTTTTTTTTATTTGAAGAGGATGGAATACTTTCACCCTCATTTTATGAGGCCAGCATTACCCTGATAGCAAAATCAGATAAAGATACTACGAGAAAAGAGATTGTAGGCCAATATGTTTGACTACTATAGATGCAAAAATTCTCAGCAAAATTCTCACAAACTGAATTCAACAATGTATTAAAAAGATAATATACCATAATCAAGTGGAATTTATCCCTGGGATGTGATGATTCAGCATATGCAAATCAATCAATATGATGTACCATATTAATAGAATACAATATAATAATCATATGATCATTTCAATAAAAGTAGGAAAAGCACTTGACAATTTTCAACACCTATTCATGATAAAAGCTCTCAACAATTTAGGTATAGAAAGAGCTTTCCTCAACATAATTAGGGCCATTTATGCCAAGCTCACAGATAACATCACTTTCAATGGTGAGAGAAATGATCTCTTATTTAAGATCAGGAACAAAACAAGGATGCCCACTCTTACCAATTCCTATTTAACACAGTGGTGGAAGTCCTAGCCAGAGCAATCACGCATCAAAAAGAAATAAAAGGCATCCCAATAAAACAGAAGTAAGTCAAAGTGTCTCTGTTTGCATGTGACATGATCGTATATATAGACAATCCTAAAAAGTCTACCTAAAACTGTTAGAATATAAGAACTCGGTAAAATTGCAGAATACAAAATCAACATACAGAAATCAGTTGCATTTCTGTACACTAACAACAAAAAGAATAAAGAAAAGAAATAAACAAAAGAAAATAAATAAAGAAAATATCTCTTTTACAATAACATCCAAAACAGTAAGATACTTAGAAATAAGTTTAACGAAGGTAGCAAAACATCTGTACACAGAGAACTATAAAACATTGATAAAAAAATTTTAAAAGGCACAAATAAATGAAAAGATATTTAGCGTTCTCGGATTAATATTGTTAAAATGTCCATGCTACCCAAAACTATCTATAGATTCAATGCAATCTCTATCAAGATTCTAATGGAATTTTTACAAAAATAGATCAAACAATCCTAAAATTCATTTGGAACCACAAAAGACCTTGTATAGCCAAAGATATCTTGAGAAAGAGCAAAGCCAGAGACATTGCACTTTATAATTTCAAACTGTTTTACTAAGCTATGGATACTGGCATAAAAACAGACACATAGACCAATGGAACAGAGTTGAGATCTCAGAAATAAACTCATGCCTATATGGTCAATTAATATTTGGCAAGGGAGCCAAGAATGTTAAGTGGGGGAAAAGACAGTTTCTTTAATAAATTATGCTGAGAAAACTATATATTCACATGCAAACAAATGAAACTGGACCTCTATCTTACATCAATCACAAAAATTAACTCTAAATAGATCAAAGACTTCAGTGTAAGACCTGAAACTATAACACTCCAAGAAGAAACAATAGGAAAAAAGCTCCTTGACAGAAGTCTTAGCAGAAATTTCATAAATATCACAACAGAAAGCAAAGACAACAAAAGCAAAAATAAATAAATGGGATTACATCATGCTAAAGAACTTCTTCACATCAAAAGAAATAATCAACTAAATAAAAAGGTAACCTAAAGAATGGTAGAAAATATTTGCAAACTATATATCCAGTAATAGGTTAACATTCACAATATAAAAGGAAATAATATCCCTGAATAGCTAAAAAAAAAGTTAGATTAAAAAATGTGCCAAAGACCTTAATAGACATTTTTACAAAGAAGATATTCAAATGGCTCACAGATACATGGAAAGGTTCTCAATATCACCAATTATCAGGAAATTCAAATCAAAACTACACTGCTATATCACCTTACATCTGTTAGAATAGCTATTATCAACAAGATGAGATAAAAAGTGCTGGTGAGGATGTGGAGAAAAGGGAACCTTTATACACTGTTGGTGGGAATGTAAATTGGCACAGCCACTATAAAAAATAGTGTGAAGTTTCCTGAAAATATTAAATATAGAACTACATATGATGCAGCGATTTCACTACTAGGTATGTATCAGAAGAAATAAAATCACCATCTCAAAGAGATATCTGCTCCTCCATGTTCATTGCAACATTATTTACAGTAGCCAAGATATAAAAACAAACGTAAGTGTCCATTGATGGACAAACGGACAAAGAAATTCTATATACATACAATGTAATATTATTCAGCCATAAACAAGAAGGAAATTTTGCCATTTGTGACAACATGGATGAATCCAGAGGACATAATGATAAGTGAATTAAGTCAGAGAAAGAAAAAAACTGCATTATCTCACTTATAAGTGGAATAAAAAAAAAAACTCATAGAAATAGTAAACAAATAAGTTGCTAGAGGCAGTAGGCAGGTGGGAGAAAATGGTCAAAAGGTACAAACTTCCAGTTATTAGATAAAATCTAGAAATATAATGTACAGCATGGTGACCAGTTAACAATACTGTAGTGTATATTTGAAAGATATTGATAGGGTAAATCTTAAAATTTCTCACTAGAAAAAAATTGTAACTATGTGAGGTGATAAAAGTTTTAACCAATCTTATTGTGGTAATCGTTTTTCAATGTACACACATCATTAGATTGTACACCTGAAACTTATACAACCTTGTAGGTGAAAATGCTTGATGTGTGCATGCATTTCTATTCCACTTTGCTCTAGAAAAGAATTCTGGCAACTGAATAGTTTGCAAGAACATAATTCTGTAGATCTTTCATAAGTCTGTTAGATGAACTCCCTAACAGTACAGCTATATGCAGATTTTTTTGTGTGTGGAGTTTTGTGAACCTGGAAACTGAAAGGCAAACAAAGTTATTAGATGTAATTTTAATAGAATCTAATTGGGAAAAAAATGTGTGATAAGAAACAAAAAAGTTAAAAATAGTCATGTCTTAACTAGAGAATTTTGGATAAACATGAGAATTGAAAAAGGAAAGAGATGTCATATGCATTATTATTGTGGTAAAACCTGGGCAAACAATAAGAAAGCTGTAGACAGTAATTTGGCATGAGTCAGAGGAAATCTCGATTACCCAGGAAGATTTTTCCAGCTCTAATTTACTTAAGTCTGTGAATATTGACAGATTTGTTTAAAGAAACACAATAATACAGGAAAGAAGCTAGAGAGAATGTGCCAATAAACAAAGTATGTCAAGTTCTGTGCCAAGTTATGTTGACAATGTTCTTTAAAAATATGACCCAGAATTACTATTAAGTGATAATTATAAGGAAAACATATGCTCGGCACTGGTTCGATTTGCTGGGGGATGATAAATTTTGAAATCTTTATACCTCACAAATTTGTAATTTCTGTTATATATCGGACTAACACAAGCTAATATATATGCTTTAACTGATTAAAAGTGTCAGCATATGCATGATCAATTTGCTATTTCTTTTGCCATAAATTTAATCATTAATTCATCATGAGTTATATAATAAAAACATTAATTTTTTTATTTGATTATTATAAATCCATATTTTGAGAGAAACTAAATCCAGTAATATTCCAGCAAACAAAAGAAAAGGGATAAGTAGACCCTTAATAATGGAAAAGTTTAAACCAGATTGTAGTTGTGGAGACTTCTTTATCTAAAAATCAGTGCCAATCTGCACAAAAATAAGTTCTTTCATACACTAGCATGGCTTGTTCATTTATGATAAACCCACCAAATAATGTGAAAACCACCAAATTAGATCAGTCTCTGGAAATAGTTGACTCCTACAATACTTCGTCTACTAATGAACACTTACAACCAACCTATCTGCCATCTCGCCATATGTCATTTTCATAGAGATTTTTAATACCTTCATTCCTAGAGTTATTCGAACTCTGTTTCAAGGCCCACTTCAATATACCGTGAGGCCAGCTCACAGGAGCTGATAGAAAGAAGAAAGAGAGCTCTAATTTCTTTCCTTTAATTCTCAGAACACATTAGAGTAACTCCCTGACCTGGTATCACAGAATAAAATGAAATGTTACTTTTGTTTCAGATGGGCACTTGGACGCAATTATGGAAAATCTTCACCAGAGAGGGAAAAGTTGGAAGGTTATGATCTGGATGTTCCGCATACTCCACAAGTCTGATTTACATTTTGTTTTATGAGTGAAAGTTTATTTCACGATAGATAAGCAGTGCAACTCTACTTGGGCTTGTTAAAGGACTGCACATTTCACAGTGGCTAAAGAAATGTTGATGTAGAAACCAGAGCCCTGGGGTTACTTGCTTGATCTGGATCTAGAGAAATACAAAACTGCTTTCATAGAAGTCTTTCCAGAGATCGGACTGCTGTGATTAGGATGTGAAAACTGAGGAGTTTGCTTTCTAATATTTCCTTTCCACGCTCCCCTCTAGCTCACAACAGTTAATTGGCCTACTTGAGGCTGAGTGCCCTAGCTCTGTGAGAATTGCTAAAAACGTATCTTGAAGTCAAAATTACTTCTTGGGAATTTCACTTTTTGGTCAATGAGAGATTCCAGAACAAACACGTAATAATCTGTTTGTTACATTCTTCCTAGTTACCTTTACTGAATGACTAAAAGATCTACAAGTTAGCAGTTGCTTTTACAAAGCTCACATATGAAAGTTATATTATTAAACATTAGATTGGCAAAACCCTTTTAGAGCTACAGTATTGAGAATTGCTGACTTTTATCTAGTTTGCCTGTAACTAAAGTGATCCACGTGGATTAAGGCAATAATTCAATTCTAAAGGTTTTCTTTGTATTTTAAAAACAAATGAAATGTTGAACAGTTGTCAGGTGTTAGCTTGATCTTCACTATAACTCTTTGCTAAGATTATAAGGATTACACTGAGCACTTGAAGTAAGATTTGAACAGTGACAAATACCAGGTTACCATTATCTCATTTCAGCATGAAAGAAGTATTAAATAATCAGATAATGTCTCCAAGGTCTCAAAATACTAAATCCCTTTATTCTAGCCCACACATGCTACTGATCATGAGGCAACCACAGCAACTACACAAAAAACAGCATATATGGTTCTAGTCACAGATTCTGGGTCCGGTGTAAACTAAGAATTAAGATATTCTGTTGTGATTCATTTATGTCATGTACCTTTAAGCAAGAAAAAATATGTGTTGCAGGAGCTCTTCTGGCTTGTGAAGCTCATTGTAGAATCTCTATGCTTGCTTCTGGTGATTCCTTCATATATTTTACCTATCTTTGGATCCACCTTCAAAATGGAAATATAATAGAATCTGGCATGTTAGGTCTGAATTAAACCTTCAAAACAGCTTAATCTAATCAGTTCAAATCATAGATTAAGAAATAAGCCTATGAAGTTATAGTTTGTTTGTAGTAGAACTCAAATCTTCCAACCTAGAGCTCAATTTTACTTTATTACACCAAATGACTTATTGGAATTTTATTGTCTGCCTGCTCTCTAAATTATCATCATTTATGAAGAAGAAAATACTTAGAATTTTTTTTTTAACATAACTCAAACATTGCTTTCCCTTTTCACTTGATGATGTGGGTGTTTTCCAGTGAGAATCAAGGATTCTAAGTCTACCAAAAAGTTAGCACGTTTTCTTCGGCACACCCATGTTTAGTGATAATTGACTTTGCTCCCTCTCTCTTCTACTATCTCATTTCTCTTTCACATATGGTGTCTGTTGTTTGAAAAGACGGTTTATTTCCACTCACCATTCACTTTTCTTGGCAATTTGGTTTTCCTCATCCCTAAATTTACTGAAACCTGTGATTTTTCCTAGATGTAAATCAACAGTTTTTCTCCTTCCAACTATACACCTGACTAGACAGAAATGAATGACTCTCTTCACAACTTAATCCAGTCTTACTTAATAATTTCTCCTTTAATTTCTGTGTCCGTGGGTATTTTCTAAGCCTAAACACTTCATCTTAAATGTGTTAGTAAAAATTAAAGAGTTTGAAATAATAATTTCTGAAACACCAAGAAGTCTCAGTATAATAGGCTCTAAAAAGGAATTTATACTTCTAAGGGCAATATTAGGTCAACTGACCCTGTGGCTTAAGATTGGTAGAGTCACTCTTTCGAAAGCTATCAAACTTGAATGATAGAACTATTTTCCTACTTGGTTACTATCCTATTCTATTCAGTAAATGTTTAACCTTGGATTGTATATAAATCTCCCACCTTAAAAATTAGAGATTCTTGCTTTAAATCCTACTCCAGCTACTGCCTCATTGATTTGCTTCCTTTCCAAATAAATGGATCAAAATTCTTGTCTATACCTTCTACCAATTGTCTCTACTCTCAGTCTCCACCTAGTTGGGGTGAGGTGGGGGTCTGTCCTTTCTCCCCTTCCTCATGGAAATGGCCCATATCAGGGCCACCAAAGATTTTCATGTTGCCAAATCCAACAGTCACTTCTCTGCCCTGATTTCAACTGTTTAGTGCCATTTGATACAGTGTTATTTCTTTCCTCTTTAGACATTTTCTCCTCTTGGGTTCTCAGACATAACCCTCTTGCATTGAGAGCTCAGTCCCAGGCTCTTTTATTTTTCCTACCTTCTGTTCTTAAGCCTATTTCACCTAACGTATGATTTTTAAAGCACAGATATCTACTTGTTGATAATTTTCTAGCCTTAACCTCTTCCCTGATTTCCAGATTCATATACTTCTTATCTAATGACATCTCTTCTTGGTCTAAATTCAAACTTAAAAAGACCACTCATCTACCTTCCTTACTTTTCATCATCTCACTAAATTGCACCACTATCCATCTTATGGCTCCAACTCAGATTGTAGGTGCATCATTGATTATTTTATTTTTCTCGCCATCTACTTCAGTCCATCAGCAAATCTAAAATATATCCAGAATCTGAACAGTTCTTTCTTTTCTGCTAAATGTTGAATTCAGGCCACCATTATTTCCATCAGTGACAATCTAATTTGTATTTAGTTGTGTAGAAAATGTACTGAAGGAGGCCAAGATAAAATGAAAGTTGGGAGCCCAAAAGAAGGCTGATGCATTAATACAGTAAGAGAGAATTGGTCAATAAACATATGCGATGATACTCGACATCATCACTCATCAGGGAAAAGCAAATTAAAATCATCATGAGATAGCAACATGCACCTGCCAGATGGCTAGAGTTATAAAGACCAACACCAAGCACTGGCAAGGGTATAAATCTCATATTTCTGGGGGAGACCAAATTGGTACAAGCATTTTGAAAACTGTGTGACAGATTCTGATAACAGTTAACATATGCTTACTCTATCCCTTAGCAATTCTACTCCTAAGTATACACTGGAAACAATTTCAATGTTTATTAACAGTAGAATGCATACACAAAATATAGTAAATTCACACAATGTACTACCACACAGCAATATTAAACAATGAACCACTGCTGTATGCAACAAGATATATGAATTGCAGATTCCACGTTGAGTAAAAGTTTCCAGACACAAAGAATATGTTTTATATGACTCCATTTATATGAAGTCCAAGGACAGACAAAACCACATTATGGTGATAGAAATTGAAAACAGCAGTTATTGCTTTATGTATGGGGGGTGAGTAGTAGAGGAAGTGAAGAAGGGAGAGATTTTGATCAACTAAGGACATGAGGGAGTCATTTTGATTTCTACAAATAGCCTATATTTTATAATTGGGGGTGCTTACATACCTGTAAAAATTCATCAAGCTATATATTTTAGGTGTGTATATTCCATGAATTTTAAAATAAAATTGCATATATTTATAATTTTTAATTTAAAACTTTAATCAAAATTTTCAAATGTTGAAATAAATTTTAAATTTATTTTCTAAAAATTAGATTAATATGATTAATAAAATAATTAATAAGATTAAGATTATCTTGGTAATGTTTAGCCTTTTGCATTTCCATATACATTTTAGAATAGGTTTTTCAAATTCCACAAATTCTGCCATGATTTGACAAGAATTACATTCAATGCATTAAATCAATTTGGGCAGACACTGCCATCTTTATAATCTTCAACCTAGGAACATTGTGTTGAGGGTCATCTTTAAGTTCTTCACTATTTTATAATTTTCAGTGTAGAAACTTTGAATATACACTGGTCAACTAATTCCTAAGTATTTAATTTTTTTAATATGTTTTCATTATACACTCAAAACAACTTATTTTGTGGGAGGTAAGGTAGGTTTTATTATCAATACTAAAGTAAGATTGATTAAATTACTCTTTTAAGTTCACACAGTAGTTTAAGAACAATGCTAAAAATAGATTTTAATTATGTGACATGCAGCCAAGTGTATAAATTATCAGTGGTCACAAAGAATGTGACCAAGTAAACGGGGGATGGAAAAATCACATAAGCCATTATTAATAAAGCTAGATTAGAATAAACCTTTCTAAAATTAAATGTATTGGGGTAACATTGGTTAAAAACATCATATAAGTTTCAGGTATACAATTATATAATACATCATCTGTATTGCATGTTCACCACCCAAAATCCAGCCTCCTTCTGTCATCATATATTTGATCCCTTTACCCTCTTCACCTTTCTCCCTTGCCCCTTCTACTCTGCTAACCACCATCCTATTTCTGTGTCTATGAGTCTGTTTGTTTGTTTCATGCATTCATTTGTTGCTTTTTGTTTTATATTTTACATATGAGTAAAATCATATGGTTCTTTTCCTTTTCTGTCTGACTTATTTCACTTAGCATGATACTCTTCAGATCCATCCACATTGTTGCAAATGGCAATATTTCATCTTTATGGGTGAGTAGCATTCCACTGTATATATGTATCATATCTTCTTTATCCAGTTATCTGTCAAAGGATACTTAGGTTGTTTCTATGTCTTGGCTATTGTGTGTAATACTGCAGTGAGCATAGGAGTACATATGTCTTTACAAATATGGTATATAAAGACATATAGAAAAAGATGTAGGTTGTTTTTATTGCTTGGCTATTATGAGTAATGAAGCAATGAACATAAGGGTTCATATATCTTTATGAATAAGATATATGAAGAGATATATGAAAAGATGCTCAACTTCACTAATTATAAGGGGAATGCAAACCCAGACTACAAAGCGATACTACCTGACATGTGTTAAAATGGTTATTATCACTAAGACAAGAAATAACAACTGTTAGAAAGGACGTGGAGAAAAAAGAATCCTTTTACACTGCTGGTGGGAAGGTAAATTGGTGCAAGCACTATTGAAAACAGTATAGATGCTCCTTAAGAAATTAAGAATAGAATTACCACATGTACCTAGCAATCCCTCTTCTGAGTATCTACCTCTAAAATTTGAAAACATTTATTTGTAAAGAATGCAACCTTTTTACCTCTTTATATAGATTATGGTCACAGGAAATATCTATAATTCCTAGTTTCGTACATATTAATATTAGGGATAAATTATGTCTGTTTTAAAATTCTTAACTATAGCCCAGTACAAAAATATCCATATGAAGACAGAAAAGGTTCGCTCAAAAACAGTTTTGGAGCATCTGTTGATACTACTATTTATTGATATTTATTAGGTGCAAAACATCATTTCAGGTTCTTTCACATATTAATTAATTTTTACTATTGTCTATGTTTTGTTATTTCCATTTTACACAAGAGGAAATAGGTACTTAGAAAGGTTAATTAAATTTCTCAATGAGAATTAATTTAAATTAATAATAATTAACTGCAGTATAACACAACTGTAAAGTATGCACAGATTTTTCAAAAGCAAGGATGTCCAATTCTCTACCTATCATTTTAGTCAACAACCTATAATGTCTCTATTTTTAATTAATGAGAATATAGCATATGTTACATACATACTTTTTTTGAAATAGATACAGTAAACTCTCACTTGACTTTGTCAATATATTCTTGGTAGCTGCAACTTTAACTGAAATAATGTACAGTATAACAATGCTAATTTTATACTAGGCTAATTGATATAAACTGGAATTAAGTCTCAAAGGCACTTAAACATTTATTTATCATCACGAAAACATGATCAAACTACTAAAGACCTAAAAACACTTCTAATACTAAACACTGAAATAAATGTGAGCTATACATACATTTAAGAAAAATGAATAAAAACAAGTAAGATACTTCTTTTCCAGTCTGCTTATCCTAACTCAGGGTCAGGGAGGCCGGACCCACTCCCAGCTGCTCAGGGCACAGCGTGGGCACCAACCTCGGACAGGATGCCCTTCCATTTCAGGACATACTCACACCTACACCCACACTCACTCAGACTTGAACAATGCAGGCACACCAGTCCACCTCATGTGCACATCTTTGGGATGTGGGAAGAAACTGGAACATTCAGAGAAAACCCACACACACATGGAGAGAATGTGCAAACTCCACAGAAGAGAGTGGCCCTGCTAAAAATCATTATTTTTTCTCACCAACGTTATAATGAGATGATGATGAATAGAAGGATGTTGTTCGAGGACCTGCTGTACATACGTTGAGTGGGAGTGAGACTCGAAATTCTAAATGTAGGCAAGTTCCGAATCCAAATTAGTTTTCATAACATGGTTTCAATGTCTGAAGTCATTACAATTTCAAATCTCCCTATCATATTTTCATACAAATTATCTCTTAGAATAAATAAATTCCTTAGCATACTAACATTAATATTATTACAGAACTATTCAACAACAATTTAAATGCCCAGCGAATCCCTAACAAAGTTAGCTTAACTATGCTGCAAATAAGTATGTAAGTTACAAAATGTTAAGTACACTTAAGTACTTAGAATAAGGCAACTGCTTTCTAAAGCTTGGCTTCCCATTTTTAGCTCTCTTCTGCCTTTTATTCTCACGTTCTCAAGTAATTAGGTGTGTATGTGTATTTGTGTGAAAGTGAATGTGTGCCCATGTATACATGTATGTGTGTGGACACATGCGTGTGCATGTGTGTCCTGCAGGTAATGCTGAACAGCACTACGGTGCTCCAGTAGCCAAGACATTTCTAGGTCTAGGGAACTGGAACTTTAGTACCTGGGTATCCCTGGGAAAACTACTTTGGATTACAGGAATTTATCCAACAGGCTTTTGGGCGAAAGCCCAACTCAATGGGAAGTCTCATTTTTCAAATACGAGTTTTTAGTTTTGTATGTTCGCTTATTTATTTTGTAACACCACTGGGTTTTAAACTCTTACTACTTTTTAAATTCTGGTAAGGATATTTAGTTGTTCTCTCTCATTCATGTACAGCTTCAAATTGGATTCAGAAACCCAAGGCAAGGGTATTCTTTGTGTCCTAACTCTTAAAGTTAATGACTTCTAATTAGCCCAGCAAGAAGCTAATGACTTGTAATCACTTGCCAATTGATTCTGAGTATTTTCTTTGTAAAATTAGCCTGGATGAAACAGGAAGGCTCTGGCTGGTGGGGAAAAAGCAGAGGCAGATCAGGATTTAAGAAGTTACAAGGTGAGTTCTGGAAGATATTCAAGGTGATGGGAACCATATTTGTGGTCTTTTACTAATTATTATAAGACCTATAATGGTGTAAATATAGCTGCATGTTTTGGAGACTATATAACTGAAACACTGAGAAAATCATTGCTTACTATTATTTAAGTGACCTCAATGTTTATCATTTGCATCAATTCAACTACAAAAAGTGGAATATGCACACAAAATTATACATTCGGTTATTGATTTTATGAGATCCTTCACTTACAAAGATACAGTTACTTTGATTAACATTGTTCCATAAGAAGAGAGATAGAATGTGTATGATTATGAATCATATAAACATTTATTGGGAATCTGCACTTGGCTCAGGCTCTGGGCTGTGCATTGAACATGAAAGATGAATAATCCATGGGCCCTTTCTCCAGGAGTTCATGGTTTACGGATTAGATTCATTGTCCCAAGTTAATAAATAATCACCTAGAGTAAGGCACTCTATGACTAAGAAAAACTCCACAGGATATCAAATTTGAAAATGCATGTATGGTTTTCTCAGGTCCTTTGTATAATCATATGTATTTTTATATCTCAATATTTATCAGTTACTAGCCACATTGAAGTTCAGGAGGTTGACAAAGGAATCTTAATATAAAAAGAATTCGATGGAACAACAGCATTGGTTACACTTATTTGAATTGCAAGAAATGTTTCAGAGACTATTAAGAAACAATCTACAGCTCCAGCTATGGGAAAAATCTCTAGTTTAAAAGACTAACACTATTCAAAGCATTACACATTAAAAAAGAGTAGCTTGTGATTAGGTATAATAGGTTATAGTAGTGTGATAAGCAATTGGAAAAATTGTCATTATTACTCACTATTCATATATATATGAATTATGACATTATGGAAAAATTTTCATAGCCATGATGTTAAGAGTTGTAACAATAAGGAAAATTTTAAAAGGAAAATAAAGGAAAAAAAGCTCCATGTTTCAAACAGTATCTTTTTTCCTCTTAGAAAATGGTTAAAGAGCAATTCAGCCCTGTAATTTTTTTCCAACAGAGAAACAAGGAGATCGGAGTTATCAGCAACACTGGGAACTCATTAAGCCATGGCCCTTTTGCCTTCAGACATCATCAATGCTTAAGTTCTCAATCCAGCAACAGAATCACCTACCAAGCCATTCATTTTTACCTGGTACCATTCTTTTTAACTGCCTACCAAAATATCCTATTTACTATAAAAATAATAATAATAATCAAATTAGGAGAGTAACAAAAGAATAAGGCCATTGTGTGTGCAGGTACTTCTAAACTGGCCTGTCATTTTCCCTGGGAGGGAGCTCTGAACTGAATTGGCAACCTAAAATCTTAGGTTCTATTCTCAGACCAACCACTATGATTCTGCATGGCCTTAGCCAAGATCTTTGATCTCACCAGTCTCCTCTCTTCAGCACAAGTGTGTGAGCAGTTGTGTTTGAACATGTATGTGAAAGTATCTGGGTATGGCTAATCAGATACCTGATATCTTAGATTTTACTTTCGGGGGGAGCACCACTTCATTTTTTTGTTGTTGTTGTTTCATTTGGTGGCATTGGTTGATTTCAGTAATTCTTATATAAATAAGTATGTAATACAAATGTATATATATTAGGTAGCCTTATAATAAGCACATCGGTTTTTGTACATTTACCTAGTACCAAGGTCAGTTAGAGAATCCTTGGAACAGTAGTCAGAAATCTCTATTTTTAAAGGATTCATGAATCTGTGTGCCCCTAAAGGATAGAAATGAAAATGACAATTCAGCATAATACACTGACATATCAGAAAATAAAATAAGCCCAATTGATTTTCCTTATAAAACAAAACCTGAAACATGATAGACTTTGTTGTTGTTTTAGACCAAAGGCTGGCTTTTCTTCTGGTTTCTCTTCTCATCCCCAAAAGCCTTATTCCCCTACTGTTCTCTGTATGAATACTCTCAGCACCACTAATCCCAAGAGAAGCCTTAGTTTTGAAAACACAGGAAAGTTTTACCCTAACTGCTAATTGCACCAGTAAGACACAGAATGCTATCCTTGCAGATAAAACATAGAGAAGGCTCATCAATTGATTGTTCCTCCAAACTACAGAACCTTCTGAGTAAGATTAGTAAGAACGGACACTATTACGACCTATTAGCACTGGTAAACGTTTATGTAAAAAATTCCTAGCTTAGAAAATGCAAATAGTGGTAAATGACAGGCACAGAATCTTTGCCTTCCTGTTTCCTTGGTCTGTAAGGAAATTTTTAAGATCTTTGTGTGGTTCCTTGCTTCTCATTATTGAGGGTTCAGCTCAAATGTCTTTATGAAGAATGATCATCCTTAACTTTCCCATCTTGTGAAACACTCCAAACCCCTTTTTCCACATTACCTTGTTTAGTTGTTTATACTACTTTGATTATTATTATTTTGCTCATTGGCTGCCTGTCTCTCTCACTAGACTAGAAGTTACAATAGAGCTGAGAGCTTGCTTCCTTGATTCACCATATTTCCAAGGCTGCTATTAATGCTTGGCTTATAGTAGGCTCTGATGGATATTTGATCAGTGCATGAATGAATGAATTAATTAAATGCTTATTTTCCCATTGTAAAGAAAAGAATTGCATAGGAATAAAAGGGTTACCAATTCAAACCAAACTCAGACTAATTTTACATGAAAGTATTCAATGTTTACTAGATAATACTCATTTTACACTTGAATTTTCAGACTTTGCTATATTAACCTTTCTGAAATTTTATGTAGAATAGCCATCTTATATAAGTGTGGGGAATATGCAAGAAAGAATACACAAATAACTATGGCAAATGAAAAGTATTATAGTGAGGCAAAATCAACAAATTCAAACTTCTTCATGTGACAACTGGCTGAAAGCTGAATTCCTAAGTAACTGAATTAGCATCGAGTTACCTTTTTTCATGAATTTACAAATTGAGATACGCTAATTCAATCTACATTATAACCTCATGAAACACAGTTATTACAAATTGATCAAAGTAGATTGCAGGAATAAAAATTCATGATCCAGTTTTTAAGGGTTACTTATGGACAACCAATCAAGCAATACGATACAAAACAATAGGAATTATTCATTTTGGTACATGTTCTAATTGTGTTAAGTGCTGTTTCACAATTTAATTTTGAATTCTCATTAAAAAACCTTAAAACATGGTATTTTTCAATCATAAAATTAAAATGAGTTAGGTGACTCATAGTACTTTTTATGGATAATCTTATTTTTGCTATATAAAATATGATAAATTGATATATGATTCAAAATTAAACCTTCCTGAAATTTTATGTAGAATAGCCATCTATTCTACATAAAATTATGATTCATAATTAAAGAAAATGACTATTTGAAAAGATTTTGATCAAATCATGTTTTAAGAATACTTGTCTAAAACGCTTTCTTTTTCTCCTAATTTTAAGTGTTAAATCTGCTATAAGGCAGAACTTTAGGTAGTAGTTGCAAACTGGAAAAATTCAGTTACAGACAACTCACAATAGGTGTTCTCAGTATGTTTAGGAAAGAAAAACTCTGCATTCATTATGTATTATGTTAATAGGAAAAGACACATATAAAATTATGTTTTTAACTTACATGCCTTTCCTTGGTCTCGCCCATGTCAGACCTCCAAGAACAACCGATTCTGAAAATCTGACATGCCTGCGCCAGAATTCCAGATTATTACACTGAAGATTTACTTTCAAGAACATGTTCTTACGTAATTAATGGTTTGGAGAAACAGTAAATCTGTAAAAATTAAATGTCAATTTGTTAAAATTAATGACACAAATCATAAACTCGTTAGAAGAATTAATTCATTGTGAATCAACAAGGAAACATCCTGGTGTATATCCAGTACAAGCTCACTGGAAGCTTCCAATGAATATGCAGTAATCACAATGTAAAAAAGCATTCTGAAATATTTTTAAAATCCAAATTTGTCAGCCAGAATAATTTCGGAGCCTCATTTTCACTATCAAGGAAAATTTTAGTTATTTACTTAAAGATTCTTGCAAAGCACCGATACTCTGGGAGGTGATCGGTAAAAGCTGACGACTGACTGATGTCTTGGTCTTGGACAGATCTTCTAAGTCACACACACTTTCCTGAAAAATAAAGACTGATGTGTGGATTGTACTTCATGCCATCTATGTAAATTCTGAAAACTTTATATAAAACAGATAAAGCCATGGTTAAATTCAACGTATATTGTTCAAGATAACATTATTTAATAGATTTTAATTGAGAAAAATCTCATTAATTTTACAGTTTTATTTTTGGTTTAAACGATTTTGAGCTTAAGCTATTTAGATTTTCTAGGTTCTCCCATGTTTCTTTTTTACAATCATTGAAGAATGTAAATTTTCCCTTTTCTTTATGGATTCATTTTTGAAAATATAGTCATTTGAATATTTTACTTTTTAAAAAGTCAAGTCCAGAAATGATATTGCAACAATATATTCTCATGGCACCATATTTATAAACCTGAGAAAATATTGATGAAGTTATTATCTTTAGATATTGAGTACTGGTAGTAAAATTTCTGAAAATAAGGCTATTTCACACATTAAAACACACCCCATTAAGAATGTCAGGAAACATTAGTTGGAGGAAAACAACCAAATCTCTTAGATTAATTTTTATTTATCAAATTACATCCAAAGTCAGTCTTCCTTCTCTCCACTACTTTTATATATATATATTAGAGAATCCTGATAATATAAAAATAAATTAAAACCAGGTCATAATAGATCTCAGTCTTCAGTCTATTGGAGGAGATATATGTAACTAATAACTAAGATACAAGCTAAGTTATAAAGAAATTGTAACCTTCATGCATTGCCAATGGGAATATAAATGATGCAGCCAGTTTGGAAAAGATTTTGGCAGTTCCTCAAAATATGAAACATAGAATCACCACATTATCCAGCAATTCCACTCCTAGGTATTTACTCAAGAGAAATAAAAGTGTAGGTCCACAAAAAAAAAAAAAGTATACAAATATTCATAGAGTTTCATTCATAATAGTTAAAAAGTGAAAGTAATCCAAATGTCCATCCACTTAGTGGATAAATAAAATGTGTTATATCCCCGCAATGAAATATTATTCAGCAAAAAAAAGAAGTAAAATTCTCATGCATGCTTCAACATAGATGAAACAAGTACATTAAGTGACATGAAACAAGCCAGTCACAAAAAACCACATGTATTTAGAGTTGCCAGAATAAGTGAATTTACAAAGAAAGAAAATAGATCAATGGCTGCCTTGAGCTGAGAAGAAAGAGGTAGGTGAAGGTGGTAAGGGAGATAAAGAGTCATTGTTAATGAATACAAGGGATAGAAGTAATAAAATGTCCTCAAACTAGATGATATGGCTGCACACTTCTGCAAATATACAAAAATGATTGAATTGCATATTTAAATAAGTAAACGTTATGGTATTAGATTATGTATCAATAAAGTTATTAAAATACAAGATGTTTTATAACATAAAAATACAATGGAAAATGTTCTTGAAAGATGGAAAAGAGAACAAATAATTCCTTGTGTGGTAGGTGAACAAGGAAATAAAATGAGTTTTCCTAGAAAATTTTAAAGTTGGGTTTTGAAGGATATGTTGAAATTCTCTAAGTTGAGAGTGTATATCAGCTTAAACAGAGAGGCAAAAGTGGGAACACAGGGAGGACCATAACTTGTTTGATGAATGATTGAGCAGTGAGAAGACAGGCTGATGGGCAAAAGTAATAGAAAATACTTGGAAATAAAACTGAAAAGACAAGTAAAGAAATAAGACTGGGAAACCTTTTAGGTCATGCTAAGCATCCATTTTCTTATAGTTGAAGAACTTTATTAAAGTTTTTTTTTTAAGAAAATTAACATAAACTGTTTTGTTTCACAGAAATAAAATACAACCCTTTCAGATAAGATTTCTATCTCTCATCAAAATTATCAATGAAATTTAGAATTAATAGGACACTTACTGATTTTGACTGTCTAGCATCCCAATCAGTGGAACAGTCTTTTATTTTCTGGGAAAGATTATTCTTAACATTGTGGAAGAGAGAACTGACATATTTTTACAAACACACCTCCCCGGCCACAGGTACCACCAGGAATATCCTTGAGACAAGTAAGTTCAATCATAGTATGCTACGATACTGTCCAAAGTCTTTGGCCCTTTGTCATCATTAATTTGTTCTCTAATTGAGACTAAGAAATGAAAACCCCATTCTGTTTGATGGTAAAACCGAAAAGACAAATTAAGCCAGAAGCTTCTGGTACCCTGGTGCCAGCATCATAGAGAATGGTAATGTTTGTCTACAAAACTTAAGGAAAGAAGTAAAAACGGACAAGAGTAAGAAACCAAGGGTGTCCTGTTGGTATTCAAATCCATGGCTCTAGCAGCCTTTGAGGTCTTCTTCTAATTTGGTAACATAAGCCATTAATGTCTTCTTCTGGCTTGAGCTGGTCAAAGTTGAGTTTCTGTCACTTGTGGTAAAATATTTCTTGCAGCGATAGAGTTAGCCAGTTTAACTAGTCACTAGTAGGATCTCACTGGCTCATTAGATGCACCAGAATTTATCAGGTATCTGATAATAAATACCCTTCTGCTTTAGCTGGAACTTGGATACTCAACTCTGAAGCAAGAACAACGTGCATGTGCTATAAAAGGGAGACTTGAAAGGAAATAAATGAAGTACCACCATCAATCTTGAACACCAGTTCCTGGTCTGTAGACATTGTTACATCCTATAGACACACTTACTTATAGAAAACCTTTTGCAGCTAATAATGTATGCCAAAGATACCAAATGCCTAGCCTGTGTGTATCAACTTAACCTCAATACTTCTGGCAGCCAGGGCTAACTGACAAGAGAACTGTTTCACTAAACTTGGGTATGCCCAGGAATTCACGAACAGCCCTCTAAGAAGCTGTTGACAATTAAATAGAGTCTGCATGCAAAATAAAATCTACTTTCCGGCCCTGGATTACGTTAGCGATAATTACCTTAAATAACAAAATCATTATGACCCCTTTTCTCTTTTATATAAAGTTATACTCTAGTACCAGTTTAACACTGAAAGCCTGCTTTCAAGAAATCTATTATTCATGTGTGCTAGAGTGTCCGTTTAAGCAAGAAGTCACCTTTCCCAATGAATGTGCATTTTAATCCTTTACTACAAATATTGGATGAAAGGATTTCCTTTTGGTGATAAAGAATTCAAGGCATTTGAGAGCAGATGGAAGAGTTATTTCAGGAAGACTTTTTTCCCTGAGTTCCCAGAAACTCATTATGTGTTTGGGGCTAACGCGCCTTTTTCGGAAGACACACCTGCTATATTCCACTTACTAGGCTCACTTTAGACAAAGAAAATTTGAGAGAAAGTCTGACCTGTCCATTAAAGTATAATACATAAAGGCCAAGACTGTACTCACTTCATTTTACAGATTAGTTCAGGAGTCCATCAAATCTTATTTCCAATATCTCTCAATATTCCATAGACCTAAGGTTAAAAGGCAATATATACTTTTCCTTTTAGAAGATTCTTTTATTTCTCTTAGCCAAGGTAATGTTGGGGAAAAATCAACCAGCTATTTCTAAAATCTAAGCTCTGAATTCTTGCAACAACTGTCAGGAGCCTGTTCTCTTTTAAACACACCCATGAACACACACACATGCACACGCACATACACATAAATTAAGGAGATTATGACAAACTAAGGAAATCATATTAATTTAATTTAATGCACAACAGATATTTATGCCAAGGTAGAAATTCAGAAAGTGTGCACGGAGGGAAAACCTTGTCTTCTTTCTTCTTTTAAATTAGTCCCATAGTTCCTTGTCTTTTCTCATGATGTTGTCAAGAATAATAAAGGGTCTGAGATTTTATCCTAATTAGAAGCTAATAAATTAGCCCGCTGCAAATTCATGGATTCTGTCAAAAATCATGAGACTCATAGGTCAGAATAAAGGACTTTATTATTTAAGAAATAGCAGTAGCCAAAATATCAGTATTTTCTTGCTCTATTTCCATAAGCCTAATTCCCAAAAGACAGCTCAAAGAGGGTAAAGTGACACTTGTAGATGCAAAGAGTTTTATTATGGGGGAGGAACCCTGAGATTAGGGAACTCAAGTTTTTTATAATGGGTAGTAGTCCTGCCTACTCATTTGTTTAAAAGGAATTTATTTTGTATTTTATAATATATAATATTACATAATGTTATATAATCATTTGAGTTATAGACCCATACTAATCAAGCATGAATATAAAATATATAATATGTTATATTATATTATATTATATTACATTACATTATATTACATTACATTAATAATTATTATATTAAGCAAACCTGCCTTTGCCATAGAGACACTACCTCTTATCTTTCAAAGATGTTTGATATGAAAAAAATCTTTGAAAAAATAACACAGAACAATAGCAGTCAGTACCTCAGCTCACAAGACAGATGTGTACAACAAATTCTTATTTGTTAGCCAATATGGTTTGGCTCTTATTAAAAGCAATGTAAGTCCAAGTATACTAAAAGAATGATCAATAGATTTAATAATAAGTGTCCTCACTGAGAATTTTTTGAGTGTAATATTAATTGATTACTGATATATAACTGGGAGAAATGCTGCCAGCATGTAAATTCTGAAAAATATCAAAATTTAAAAGGAAATAGTTGCCATTTTATCCCTATCTTATTTTGAGAATGATCTACACATTGAAAAAAGTTAGGGGAGAAATTTATAATTAGAGAAACAACTTCATTTATCTAAAATCAATCATCTAAAGATGGTTTAGTACATATAAAACATTAATTTGCCTTTGTAATAAATGTATAAAGATATGAAAATTAATTGTATGTGACCTAAAAAACCTTTATTTTAGATAAAATATATAATTGACTAAAAGAAACATCATATATCTATACCCCAAATTACAACTCACTTCAGATTTTATAATCTAAATCTGTAATCAAGCACAAACTGCTAACTGGAAATCAAATTTGACACACATTACCCTGTAATATATTTAAGGAAGTGATTGAAGTGGCTCTTATATTTTGAATGTAAATTTGTTGGATTTGTAAATGCTATTACCTATGCACATGACTCACATAGAATCTTTGCTCACGGTTCTAATACAGGCAAATGACCCACTTCCAAGCTTATTTGTGCTTAGAAAGGATCTTCACGTCTCACTTTGGGCACAAATTGAGCTCTCTGATAGCTGTAAAATTGTATCTTTTCTAGGCTGAAGCCTCATGTAAGGAACCCTAAACAAGAGAGTTATTTTTAGGAGTCACCACAGAATTAATATAAATCATTTGAGTTATAGACCCATACTAATCAAGCATGAAGTTGACCTAAGGGCACACTTGGTGGCCTCCAAACTAGACTGAACCTCTTGGCCCTCTTAAGCTCCATGCTGTTATGTATGACAGTACCCATAGTTTCAAGGCTCTAAATACTCAAGTTCTCATAGTTTCCTTCGGCTCCTGTACTCCCGACTTATCTATTCTTTTCCAAAAATAACTTTAAGGGACCATATACCAGGTTATTATAGTTCAATTGAAGGCCTTTATAGAGGCAAAGTTATATGCCCCATTACTGTAAGCCCATATAAATACATGTTCAAATATTTCCTTCTCTATCATGCTCTTATTTGTATATTGTATCATATGCCTGAATTTTAGTTCACATTAATGTTTCATTTGTCATCAGGCTGGCCTGTGCCTTGTTCTAACAATTTCTTGAATCTTCCCTCAACCACACATAAATCTTCACCCTATCTACATTACCCAGTTTCAAGTTATTCTCCTTCAATGTGGCTTCCTGATCAGCATGTTGCTGTCAGTTTCCAACATGGAAGAAAAACAGCCTACTTTCCAGCCTTTAATAAAGGCTGCTTCAGTGATCTCATTCATACTTTAAGAACAATGTTACAGCATGCACTAAAATGGCCACTTTTGCAATTTCTTCAATTTCTGGCCTTCCAGGGAGCAGAGTGTATAAGATTGAATGAACCTGGTAAATATGGTACTGATCTGCATTTTTCTTCAGTATGGAGTCATAATTAGTTTGTTTCTTTTATACCGTGTAAAAGGAACAAGATGAATTAGAGTGGTTTCTTCAAGTAATTATGCAATTAAGATGTGTGTGCATGGCTAACTGCATTCATAATCTTCAGGAAATTCTTTTTGACTATGACTAGTGCATAGTAAGCAACGTTTTAACTTTTAAAATCCCCACAAATGTTTATTTTTTTCCTTAACATGCCAAATTAGACTTTATTGACATATTGGCCTATAAATTTTCCTGTTTCTATTTAAAACTTAGTTGGCAGAGAAATGCTCTAGAAAGGTTTATGATCAAGTTTGAAAATACGAATTACTTAAAGAATACTCATTAAAAATTGCCTCAATGCACTTGCTAAAACTAATAGTCAACAGCTTGGATTTTATGTACTTCTCACTTCTAAGAGCTTGCTATAAATTAAGTCTGTATGGCCTGACAATAACATTATCTGAAAATTCAAGATTAATAACTTGCTGTGAATATTCTGTAGAAAGCCAAATCCATATGAAATTCAAAAGTGTACAACAGACTTATTTGCTTCATGATATACTTACTTAATGTTTTAAAATTATAGCATTGTGATTTTTGAGGTTAGCCATCATTCCATCCTAATTTGTCTTGCAATTACTACCTAAAGATAATCATAAATGAACAGAGAATTCGTTCATTCAACATTTATAACTATCACAATAATTAATATCTAATGAACCAGAAAATATTATAACATGTGCTATAATTATTTTTATACATGTTTTATATTTCCTTAGACTCTATCTTATTGTTTGTCATCAGCCAAAGCACTCAGCATAGTACACTGAAAATGAATGTACACATATTTGCTGAAGGAAGGGATAGAGGGGAAGGGAAAGAAAGGAAGGAAGTGAGGAAGGAGGGAGAAAAGAAGGGAGAGAGGGAGGGAAGGAAAAAAAGCTTTTGGATTTTTAAAATTATTTTATACATTTTCAAAAGTTAAAAATAAGGTTAATTGTAATGAGACAAGGCTATTATGAAAAGATTTCAATGACCACACACTTTAATTTTTGCAGTGAGATCATTAAAACTATTTCAACTTTCTGAGTAAAATTTACTTTTAGAAGTTGAGACTATGATGGTAAATACTTTAATCTCAGAGATAAATTAATAAAAATATTTTCTGGTTAACTTTTTAATATTTTGCAAAGGTATTTAACATTCTCTAAATTAAACACATTTATATGTTTATATTTTATAAACAAAATAGCTAAATCTGTTGTCCCCAAATATGGAAGCCACCCATCATTATTTTCAAATACTTTTCTTAGCTTTGTTTTAAAAAGAAGCAATATAAAGACCAATATTTTTACTAATGATGATTGTTCTTTAATAATTATTAATTTTCACGAGAAAATATATTTTTATTCTTGACTCCTAAGACTTCAAATCATAAAAATAAGGAACATTTTATTTCTCCTCTTAACCTTGAGGATCTCTGTATTTTTCTTGTACTTTTAACTCTGGCATTGGGAATGGCATCTTGTGGTTAGCCACAAAGTGAGTGTCTTTCTCATAGCTTCAGTTTGAGTTTCCTTTTTGTTTACTACTTCTAAAAATTTCAAACACTGAATCTCCTCAAAGCTCCAAATATCTCCAATTGCCTAATCAACATTATAATTCAAAAACAGTGTTATTTTCACCTAAAATTGAACTCAAACATCAATATACTTTCTTCCTCATTTTTGTTGTTATTGTTGTTGTTGTTGGTTAAGTCATATCTATACCCCCAGTGGCACATGCTAGAAAAACTTCTTGACCCTTCTTATCCTCTTTGTGTGATGACAAACACTTTGTTCTTTAACCTCTTCTGACATTAAAGTTTTCTTAGGAAAGAATTGTAATCACACATTAGAAGACTTATAATGCTTAAAAGCAGCAGTCCTCAATTTTTTTTGCCACCAGGGACGAGTGCTCCTACGAGAATCTAATGCCTGATGATCTGAGGTGGTGCTGAGGCAGTGATGCTAGTGCTGGGGAGTAGCTGCAAAACAGATGAAGCTTCTCTGGCTCACCTGCCATTCTCCTCCTGCTGTGTGGCTCAGTTCCTCACAGGCCACAGACCAATACCAATCCATGGCCCAGGAGTCGGGGATCCTTGCTTTAAAGTATGAAATATTCACCCAAACATTGCTTCCCATTTTAAGGATATTATATGCAGACTCAGCAAAAAGAAGCATGCTATTTAAAAGCAAAGCTCAAGAATTGTAATATGAACTATAAACGTGTATCAAGTGATCTTGACTGTTCAGGTAAACACAATACTGAGAAATTGTATCATACTCAAGAGTCAGCAGCTAGATGCCACAAACCTTTAATATCTCCATTAGGATTTACAAATGTTCTTGACAAATAATGAAACTTAACACCATTTGAGGTATACCAGAAACTAGTAATGTCAGCCATAATGTACACTTTTTAAAAACTCTCTTTCAAGTTCTTTTCTCAGTTGCTGATTGTCGATCAATGATTTAAAAGTGATCAGATATTTATCCTTGAACATGAACTATTCTGCATAATTTTTTTTCTATACTTTTCCAGCATTTCATGGAGAGCTTACATTTATAGGATTCTGGGTGTGGCCAAATTTTCATAATGTCTATCATATCTAGTACAATGAACAAACCTGATGTGTAGGATGCTTATCACAAAGCATACTTATTTGAATTCTTATTTTCATTAACTTTCAAAAGACCCTATTTTTACCCTACTCTTAGATTAAAGAAAAGAAGAAAAAAGCAGTTCCATTATTTTCTGAGCATTCTTAGGTAATACACAGAGTCCAATGGTGACTTTTAAAACACAAAAGACACAGCAAAAAATTTTTGTAAATGTTTCGTTCCAATGAAATAATCAACAACATTTTGGTTGTCATTCAAAGAAAATTCTGTCCTGCCACACAGTTAAGAGAGAGATAAACAGTTTCTCTCTTTCTCCCTTACTCTCTTCCTTTCCCAATGGCTGCTACTTCAACTCTTCCTAATTTGAGGCAGGAGGAATCAAGGGCAGATAAAAAGATCAAGAAAATATTTACGGAACTGGTCCAGTGGCAAGCAGGATTTATTCTATGAGTGTGGAAGTTGTTTGAAGAGAACTCTCTCCTCTTTGCATGTTACTGGATTTTCTAAAGCCTTCTTCCCCTTTTTCTACCCCTCCTTCCATTCATCAGTAAGGATCTCTGACTTGTAGTTCTTATTTATTCTGGCCCTTAGTTCTGCAGCTTTTCAGAGCTCAGAGGTCAAGTTCCAGAAATTCTCTCCATGAGTAGTTACATAGGGCTTTCAGGAGTGGGGACAGGGCAGAAGGAAAGTATTAAAACCATTCACAATCCAATCACTTTTTTCCTACCTTGTCCTAGTCATTAGCCAACTCATTCTTGGGTAAGGAGACAAGAATTGTAAAAGACATCCTGAGATGAGACATCGAAGAAGCAAGAAGTATAAAGGAAAATTAGATTGGCCTTATAGAGAGTTATTTCCACTCAGTGAATAAAAAAGGAAATAATGTACTTTAAGATTCACAAATAAATATTCTTTGTATTTCCTAAAGACTCTGAGGGTCTATGGGGCTATTTAAAAATTTCTAGAATAACTTTTCCTCTATCAATAAGAAAACAAGCTGCCTTAGAATGTAAGAGCAAAGTAAAAAGCCCAAACGTTTTGGTTTTGTCCATATTCACCCATGACTGTGTAGATCTGACCTAACTTGCTCACTGGTAGAATTAAGTCTCACCTCATTGTATCTGATACATGGCATTTTTTAAGCTGAAATTGCCTAAAACCTTTAATTTGACTTGAACCAATAGTTTGGAAAATCCCACAATGGCAAAAAATATTGGCAGCAACAATGGAAAAGTGAGCTTAGTCAGGACAAAAGGACAAACCCCTGACAGTAATCAAACACTCTTCAGAGACTTTTTTTAAAAGTCAAAGCATGTACTGACTGGTGGAAACTCCATACCAACCACTTCCCTTAGAAGGTTAAAATTACACAATTCAATTTCAGAGCTTTTAGTGCAGTGTTGATACTGAAGTGTGATATTTAATTCAATGGGATAGAATTTTCATCATAATTTAATCCAAGCTATGGCTAACATGTAATATAAAAAAGGATATTTAGTTATCCAATTATTGTGACTCAGAGAATACATTTGTTCATTTAGAGTGTTCAAGATATTAAAAGAGCAAGCTACCAGATGTGAAGTTCAAAACATTGATTATAAGAATTCTCAATGAACTTAGGGAAAGAGTAGATGAACTCAGTGAGAACTTTAACAAAGAGATAGAAAATATAAAATTGAGACAGAAAACATGAAAAGAACCAGTCAGAAATGAAGAATATAATAACTGAAATAAAAAATACAATACATCAAATGAAAAATACGTTAGAGAGAATCAACAGTAGATTCAATGAAGCAGAGAACTAAATCAGTAACTTAGGTAAGGTAACACAAAACACTCAATCAGAACAACAATAAAAAAGAATCCAATAAAATTAGGATAGTTTAAGGGGCCTCTGGGACAACATATAGCATACCAATATTCACATCATAGGGATACCAGAAGGAGAAGAGAAGAAGTCATTGAAAACCTATTTGAGGAAATAATGATGGAAAGTTTCCCTAACCTGGTGAAGAAAATAGATATACAAGCCCAGGAAGTGCATAGAGACCTAAACAAGATGAACCCAAAAAGGCCCAAACCAAGACACATCAATTAGTTACCTACAAGGGAGTTCCCACAAGACTATCAGCTGATTCTCAACAGAAACTTTGCAGGCCAGAAGGGATTGGCATGAAATACTCAAAGTGATGAAAAGCAAGAACCCACAACCAAGATTACCCAGCAAAACTATCATTTAGAATCAAAGGACAGAGAAAGAGCTTCCAGACAAGAAAAAGCTAGAGATCATTATCACCAAACCAGTATTGTAAGAAATGTTAGAGAAGCTTCTTTAAAAAAAAAAAAAAAAAAAAATAAAGATTTTAAAAAAAGGATAAATAATAAAATGGCAACAACTACACATATATCAATAATTACTTCAAACATAAAAGAAATAAATGCTTCAATCAAAAAATAGGTGGCCAAATGAATAAGAAAACAAGACCCTTACAGATGCTATCTACAAGAGACTCACTTCAGATTGAAAGACACACACAAACTAAAAGTAAAGAGATGAAAAAAGATATTTCATAAAAATAAACATTTAAATATATATATGGGGTAGCAATACTTTTACCAGACAAAACAGACTTTAAAACGAGAGACAAAGAAGGCTCCAGTAATCCACTTCTGGATGTTTATCTGAAGAAACCCAAAATACTACTTTGAAGAGACATGTATATCCATTGTTCATTGTAACATTATTTACAATAGCCAAAATATGAAGACACTTGGGTATCTGTCCATGAGTGAATGGATAAAGAAGAGGTTATATATATATATATATATATATATATATATATATATATATATATATATATACATATATGTGTGTGTGTGTGTGTGTATCTCCAGTGTAATATTATTCAACCTTTAAGAAAATTTTTTTAAAGAATGCAATCTTGTCATCTGCAACAACATAGGAGGACCTAGAGGGTATTGTGTTGAGCAGAGTAAGTCAGATAGAGAAAGACAAATGGCATACAATTTCACTTATATGTAGAATATAAAGAACAAAACAGAAACAAACTCATAGATTCAGAAAACATTTTGAGGGTGAAAAAAGAAAGGGATTAAAAAGTACAAAATTTGTAGTTACAAAATAGTCATGGAGATCTAAAGTATAGCATGAGGAATATCAGCAATAAAATTGTAATAACTACATATGGTGTCGGATGGGTACTAGATTTAGTGGGATGATCACTTTGTAGTTCTATAAATGTCTAGTCACTATGTTGTACAGCTAAAACAAATATAATATTATATGCCAACTGTAATGAAAAACATTTTTAATTATTAAATAAAGTGTTCAAGATATTCAGAAGTAAATTGATGATAAGCCACTTGTTTACCAAGGCAGGAGGAGGGGAGAGGACAAAAAAGGTAAGAAAGGATTAGAAGATAACTAAAGCAGACCTTTAATCTCTTTCTACGATTTTCTCTTTGCTTTCATTGTATACGATAAAAAAGTCTGAAAATGTGCTTATTTGTGGTTCTAACAGAAACAAATATATTAAAGAAAAACAAAAGCCAAATTGATTTTATATATTGAAAATTAAAGATCAACTTTTAGAAGAAAAAACAAATATTGTCAAGCACTAACACAAGCATGTGTGGCCTCTGTGTCTTGTGAAGCTGCAACAAAGCCCAAGGCAGCTGAGCACTCATTAACCAGGGTCACCAATCAAGGCCATTAAGCAGTATGAAACAGGTCTAGAAACTTCAGGTCTGGGCACGGACTGCTTATGCTTCTTATGGGGGTAGAAATTATTTGACCACTGCTGTGAAATGAGAATTTATGTGTTCTTTTCTGTCTTCACATTATCAATTTATTTATATTCATGCCCTTTATATGGTCTGCCTATGACAGTCTATTCTCATGCAAAGTCAGCCATGTTATTAGCAGATTTACTAATTATTTAACAATAATAATTGCAAATTATTTATTTCATAATGGTCACAACAAAAACTGAAGTCCCTATTTTTCATAGGAAAAACAGGAGGCTTAACTTGCTCAATTAACTTGACTAAAGCCATGTAGACAGCTAAAAATGTCAAAGTCAGTCATTAAATAATATGTCTTACTTAGTTCAGGGCCCACAGTCAAAACACTATTGTTTTTGTTTTTTACCCCTACGAGGTTGACTTCTCATTCTCAATTCACACTCTCGGCACTGTCAAAGGAAGTGCTCTCTTAAATTAGTACTCACTATAGTATTTCCTCCTGAATAAATTTGTCAACTTCCATTGCCTACCCAGTGAATTGCATTTTTAAAGAAGCTGTCTAAATCTAGAAGAACCAGGGCTAATTCTATCAAATAGATTTTTATCTAGACCATTGAGAGCAGATGGTCAGGTGAAAATATTGGGAACTAGATTTTCTTTCATATTACATTATGCAAACAATTTTTAACTCCATCAAAGTGGAAAAAAAGGTTTACTTCTCTTATAATTTCTTTCCTGTCTTTATACTGTGACTTTTACAAAAATATATACCATGAAAGGATGATGATAACAAAAATAGGAAACAAGATTGAATCAAAACCTCTCCCTGAACAATTGTTGAACTTTTCTAAATACCTATTAATATGCAAGATCCGAGTCAAATCCTTTTTTTTTTTTTTAATTATATAGTGAATAACATATGTGTCTCAGACCTGGCAATATCTCCTATTAAAAATTTAATTTCCAGTAACCAAATAAGCCATCTTTTCAAAACATCATAAAAAAACCAGTTGTCTTGCCTTAGTCATTTCATTAGGTGATGTCCACAAATAAACTGATATCCTTAGAATTTTTATAAATTTATTTGCAATATATATTTTAATCAGGTACTTTTTTCCCTTCTCATGGACAAAACGAACATAGGGCTTGACTATCTTCTTCTTATAATACCGACTGTGCTCTGTCAAATTCAGAAGTCCTTTTACTCCATGGTATGCTGCCATCTATCCCTTGTTACCAAAATCCCCAGGTTTCTAAAACATCAATGGGATTCTACCTGAAGTTGTCTTTTGACATAATGCATACTTTCGAGTCATCGTCTTTAAATTCTCCCCTTGCTTTTCTCCCACTCTAGTTTCAGTTAAATATCACCTGGCATTCATATGATATTACCGAGGTTGTACTGTTATGAAAATTGTCTAAGAGTTTCCATGTTTTGCAATTCCCCTGAAGATTAGTTCCTATCTCTAGGAAACACAGTGGCCTTCTAGTTCGAGTTCCCTATGTCATTATTGGTTGACACTCATCATAACTGAGGGAGTCAAGGCTGCCAGTAGAAACCCACTCCACCCAGGGAGGAATAAAGTAATAATAATGACACGTGATGTTGATAATTATACCTAACACTTATTACATACTTACTACATGCCAAACAATGCATTAAGTTCATTTGTTCCTCATAGTAACCTTATGAGAATATATTATTTTCCTTAGGAATGTTCAGAAGTGAGGAACTAAAGCACAGAGAAACTAAGTCATTTGCTTAATGTTACACATGAGCAAATAGCAGAGTGGAAATGTTAACCAGGCAACCTTACTCCAGAGCCTGCTTCCCCAGTAATATTGCAAACCATCCATGGTAGTGTCAGTGGACAATACTGAGAAGGCAGAGTGGTGGACAGCAAAGCAAGTGAGGGTGGACGGGCTTTCTGGATAAAGAGTGTGCAGTGCATCCCAGACTCCACAGTTGTTTGAAAAGAATAAAAATCAGTGTGCAGGAGATATCAAGGATGAATGCTTTCAAGACTGTAAGTTCGTTTTACTCAATCTAGGTGCATAGGAATACAAAGGCTGCAGAATTTAAGCTGGCCTATGTAAATGATTGGCAAAATAACTAAAACCCTTTGGCCTTCGAGAAAATTGCCGGTGTGGTTCCAGACGCTTAGAAGATGTGCTCCCTGACTGAGCCAGACAGGGTCCCTTAGTGAACAAGTACCATTCTGTGAATCACACCCCAAATATGTAGGCTATGTGTTGTATTTTTATTTATTAAGCAACCATGAAAGACAAAGCTGCAGAGAATTCCCAAAGCACCAATAGACAATGGAAGAAAGCCCAACTGTTGTTTTGTTCACATTTCAGTTTTCCCACATGCCGGTCTTCTTCTTAAAATTGCTATTCGTCTCCATGTTGACTTTAACAAAATGTGATAATCTGTAGAGATCGTTTTCTTTTAGGAGCAAATAGCAATAAAGCTTGCTATTTAAATCTTCTTTCCATTGAGGCACTTGAGTATTTAAATTGCACAGTTAAAAGTAATGAGCACTTAGTACCATTTTCTGTCTGCATCAAACTGCTCTCTTCCATTATCTAGGAGACGGTATTTCATTCTGAGCTTCTCAAATGAAATAGAGAGACTTTTTACCTGTTTTTCTTTTTATCCTCATAATTCCTTGGTTCTCCCAAGTTTTAGCCCAATCGCTTTTTGATGCTTGCATGCATTCTTTAAATGATAAATGGCTCCTTGAAACTATCTCAGCAATAATACCTTCTGCCTACTTTTAGAAGAGCTGTCAAAATTAGTATATCTACAACATAAGTGTTTTCCCTATCGTACTTTCTCCAAATAAGTAATATGCATTTCTCTTGTTCTGAGATTCTTTATGAAACAGTAAAGATATTATTAGCATATTTCACTTGTAGCTCAATGTATAACTTGCTATTGTCCCAAGACAATGGTTCCCAGTCAAAGGTGTCAGAGTAAAAAAAAAATAATGATTTAAAAATAAACTTGCCAATGACCCATGTTCTGGAGTATAGGTTTCACCCAACCATTAATTATCAACAATAACAAGTATCGACCCTCAGAAATCTCAATTTAGATACAGTGTCTGTTCTTTGATATGATTATGCATTTTCCTCTCTTTTGGGCTGGATTAATTGAAAGGCAAGCAGTCAAATGCCTGTGCACAGTCATTCCCTTTGTCAGTGCTTACTTCGTACTGTCAGTCTGTTTGCTGTTCTGCTCCCCATCACATGGGCCTTAGCTGATCTTCTGTTTCAAGGAGCCATGAGGAGCAACACACTTCATACACTTCCTGTTTGAAGAACAGTATCTCCACCTAGTGTACGCTAGATCTGTTCATACCCAATGGGGTCCAGACATTCAGATACCACCCACTTCTCATCTGTCTCTAATGACTTAATATTATATTATTGTATTTTTTAATAAGAAAATATTTATGAAAAAGGAAAACTAAGTATAAATCCAACAATAACTCAAGCTTTTAGGGCATTAACTGGTTTATAGACATTGAAATGACATAACAAAAATAGGTATCTGTGAGCTTTTTTTTTTTTTTTAACAACTAGCAATCAGGAAAGCATGAAATCCTGTTGAAAACAATGTTTAAGTAGTTTAACCAAAACTGCATGAATCTATATTTAACATTTGAGAGGGCACTTTCAGAAACAGAGAGAAGAAAAATCTCTCAGCTCTCTTTGTAATTTGCCCAGAAAGGAATTCATGTTGTGGTTTCGTCAGTCTTTTTCATCACATTATTTCATGCTATTTAAAAATACATGCCAAAAATGTATATAATGTTTAAAGAACAATAATAAGACACATATTTATTTAGTCACCATTGTATATTATCAATACATTTGCTATTCCAATATGTTGAATTACTTATAGTTACATAAAAATATTAATCTTCCTAACCAACATGTTATTTAACTTTACCAGAGTTTACTTTTCTAATGATGGAATCGTACCACAAGATAGATGTATTTATGTACATGTAATTTTCTTTTATTGCTTAATATTAACTTTTTGACACTCATGCTCATTTCAATATGTAGCTCTCATTTGTTCATTCTGGTCTTGGAAAGCAGTGAGTTGATTCTAGGTTTTTGCTTTTCTACAAACACAGCTTTAAATATATTGTACATGTCCCCTGGTGTATATCGGCAAGAGTTCTTCAGAGTATACGCCAAGAAATGGAATTGCTGTGTTTTAGGTAATGTGCATGTTTACTTGACTAGGTAAAGCTGATTTTTTTTCCCAAAGAACCACTGCTTAATGAGAATCCCAATCTTCTGAGCACTTAGATTAAATTTTTTTCCCAGTAGGTTGGGTGTCAAATGGCAACTAATTGTAATTTTACCTTTATTCCTCTGATTTCCAATTGAGGTTTAACATTTTGTTTTATACATGTAGCCACTCATAATTCCTCTTTTGTGAACTGTTTGTTCACACTTTTGCACATTTTTTATTGAGTTGTTCATTAATTTATTTATATATTCAATTACATGTTCTGAACACTAACTTTTATCGGTTATAAATGCTAAGTGTGACTGACATCATGTCTTACTTCACTTATTTTCTCACTTTTTATTGTTTTATGAAGAACAGAAGTTCTTAATTTTATGGTTCTGTTTCTGGATTCCTTATTCATTTCATTCATCTATATGGCTTTTCTTATATCAATATCCACTACATGAATAATTATATCTTTTTAATCAGAATTATAATAGTTAGTAGGGCAAGTTTTCCTCACCTAATCTTCTTCAGATGTGACTAGCCACGTATGGCCCTTTGCTCATTATATATATTTTAATCTGCTTATCCAGTTTCATGAAAAACTATTTTGAAAATTTCATTTGAAATACCAAGAATATCTGAATCAATTTTGGGAGAAAATGACAAATTTATGATATTGGGTTCTCTCTATCAAAGCACATAGTCTAATCTTTCATTTATTTAGGTCTTCTTCGATATCTTTCAGCTACTGTCTTACACTATTTTTTCATAAAAGACTTATGCATTGTTTTTAGATTATTCCTATGCCATATTTTTGCTGCCATTGTATATAGCATCCTTTATTTTGCATTTTGTAAGCATTATTTGCTAGTGTATAAAAATAAAATTGACTTTAGTACCTGGAATCTTTTACCAGCAACCTCATTAAACCACCTTATTAACCACATAATCAACAAATTACTTTAGATTTTCTCTTTACTGTAAGATTAGGATGGTGTAATTGTTCGCCCTAGAAAAGGCTGGGAGAAAGGCACAACCACTTTACATCTGAGATGCACATGATAAGCTGTATAATGCTGATACAGAAAAGAAAGAGAAAAATGCATAAGCAACTGAGGCACCCTCAAAGGAATGTCTCTGAAGGTGCTTATATAGAAAATGTTGGGTGAATTTTTTTTTTTAAATGTCCATGCAATGCTCAAATTTGAATCTGTTCAAGTGCTTCTTCCACAGGTTTGTTTCTCCCTGATATCTTGTAATTCAAAAATTAATGTTAAATAATGATTCATTAAAAACATATTTTTACCTTTTAAAGAGTAAACAAAATATAATAGAACATTAAACAAATGTTACAAAGTAGACAAAATGCTAGTGTTTTAGACAAATACAAAATGTTTTAAAAACATTGCTACAGTAAGTTCAATTTTTTGCAACAAATCTTCATTGAGGGTTTTGTATATGCCATACACTGACCCATTAAGAAAATTATTTGTTTGGTCATCCTTATGTGAAAAAAAAGTAAGAAGATAGTAAGTTTAACTAATTTAAATCATTAATCTTAGAAATAGAAATGACCCTCACCCCTATCTTTGCTCTATAATAGGTTTTTCACTCTGATTTATTGAATAATTGACTAATCCATCTTGCATATGTAGACAAGAATTCATCAGCCTGAGGCATTTAAATGTATTCATTTTTGAAAGAAAAGTCTAATTAGCTAACCGTTATACCCTAATTCATTAGCTGTGGTCATCATTCAACACTTTGTGGGGAAAAGTTATACAAAGGAAATACTTCTAAGAATTCTTTATCTTACTCAATGAAAATTCTAATATTTCAATTCAATCTAGAACATGGTAAAATTTAGTCAACCCTCACCCGACTAGTTTTAGGGGTACAATTCAATTTGGCTCTACCTCTTATAAAAAGCAAATCTTTGTAAGCCTAAGAAATTCCTGGACTTGCCACAGGTCTTCAATAATTGTTATCTTTACACTTTCCCTTTCCTTTCTTCCTTGTGGTGGGGGAAGTTGAGGTGGTGGCAGAGAGAATATCTTTCAAAACAGATAACAGTTTGACGACTCAATTAGATGTTAGGTATTTAAAAGAATAGTAAATGTTCTATTTAGTTCGTTATTTGAACTACTCAAGTCTTTTGTACTTGTTACATCTGCTAGTAATACAAATATATTTATATATAATAAATGCAAAGAATACTGAAACATATTTGGTAAAAGTGCAAATACCCCACTTTGCCACCCAATGTCATTTCCCCCCCTAAAGGGAATGAAAGCAATGTGATTTGTAACCTTCAGAACATTTTTCCATGCATTTACATAGATACGTGTATAAATGGGTAAAAATTAGAATATAGAGAACATATAGTTTTGTTGTTTTAATATAAATGGAATAATATAAATATTTCTGCAGAATTATTTTCTCAAAATAATAGGTCTTAAAAATATTTCCTTGTTTATATTTTGATCTTTATCATTCAACTGCCATAGAGTAGTTCTTTATAGTTTGAGACATTATATAGCCATTCACTTACATATGAAAATTTATAATTTTTTTTGTCTTACAAAGAAAGTTTTTATTTAACATTTAATTTTTCTAAAGAAAATTTACAATATTTATGTGTGTATATATATATTTATAATATCTATGTATATATTCTAGATCATCCTGGATGAATATCTTTACACGTGACTTCTTTTACAAGTGTGAACAAGTACCTGGAAGATATTTAGAAATTTTACTTTCATGAAAGGAAAAATAATTTTAGCAAGACCTCCTCACTTACACATTCTGACATTAGCAGAATCAAATTCATGTCCCAGAAATTGCTAGCCTCCTCCCTTAATATACAGCACACATTCAGAAGATTCCTTGAAATCCATTTATGTGTTTCCCAATCAATTCTCCTGCCCAAGATCTCTATCTTTTCCCATATTCAATCATCTATCTCTATCAGATTCTGCAAAATTCTTTCTCTAGATTGGTTATGATTTCTAGTGGCCCTGGGTTGCTTAATGTGTGATAAATTTAAAAATGTATGTGATAAAAAAAATTGCTTATATTTGGCTAAATGCAGTTTAGCTGAAACCTAATGATTCAACTCAACAATTTGTTCAAAAATTAATATGTGTAAGAATTTTGTTAAAAATGAATATATGGAAAATGATTTTTCAAGTATTGCTATTTTGTTGCATATTGCATAATCACCCATTAACCATTTTAATATTTGTACAGTCCTTTTCTAAAATGTAGTGTGTATTGTATATTATATAAATATTTATGTATTGTCTGTTGAAATAAGATCATAGCATTATAGTGATACCTACCATAATTTATTTGAGTATTTTATTGCATATTGTAGTGTTTGATTTTTGCCACATATTAGAATTTTTTAGATATAATCTTTCTCTTTTTTTTCAATAGCAATTATCAGCCAATTATGCCTACATTACTTGTTTATTTACATATGTTTTACCTATATCTTATATTCATTCTTAAACAATTATGATCAATCTTTTGTTTTTGATAGAGAAATGTTAGACAAAATTAGATAAAGACTTAACATTTCAAAAAGTCAAATGTCAAACGAAATGGGCTTACTTTTAAAAAAGCAGAAAAAAAACCATTTTACTTTTTTTTTTCCTTGCACAAAAATAAAAACACAGCCAGATAAGCAAATAGGCATAATTGTCTTTAAATTGATATTTTTAAAGTAAAAAACTGCATCTTCAGATTTAAGTTACTTGTTATTAATGATTATTTAATTTTTTTCTATTTATATTACAAAAAAGTGTTTTATTTTAAAAATACTGTAATACAATTAAGAAAAATAGAGCACCAATAACTAGAATTTTACTTATCCAAACCAACCATTAACTTTTTAATTATCTGTATAGATACTTTTCTAAAATATAAAGTATGTTTATTATGTATTATATAAATATCTGTCTTATTTGTCAACAAATGGGATCATACTATTATTTTGTAATCTACAATATCTTATTTAGGTAATTTACCAAATGTTAGATATGTATTTTATTTTAACATCATATCTTTAAAAGAATGCACAAAAATAATTCAATATGAACTAGAAATGTAAAAACAAAAAGGTAGAGAATAAGGAGAAATGATAGGTTAAACATGAAAGAACATGACTAAAAGGATGTAATATATTAAAAAGAAAAAAGTAGAAAAATATTCATAAATTGGAAAAAAATATGTAATGATGAATGAAGGTCTGCAAAATGTCCCAAGGTGAACAAAAGACGACTACTACTAGAAAAACCAGTGTCTAGGAATTTTGATGTAAGCCGTATCATCATTTCAGCCAAAATGACCTGCTGACCAACTTGCTTTTAACTAAATTGCTTTCAACAAAATTATGTCCTATAAAATTTTATTTATACAAATTGCTTTTCTGTTTTTTTTTTTTTTATGATCAGATCAAATGCCACTATCAAAGACAGAACTAGAAATCTAGAAGCCATTTATGTCTCATGCTTAGTTCTTTTCTCTATCTCTATCTTTTATTCTGTCTGGACTTCTCTCTCTCTGTGTTTGATCATCTTTATTCTGACATTTCATCATGGATCAACATCTATCCCAGGAACATGATATTTTCAGTGAATGTGAACACTCTTTGGAAGATGACTCTTTTCATACTATACCTCAGAAATACCCTGGAGTGATGGCTTTTTGACAATAAAATGTTTAACTCCAAATCTCAGTTTATCTTCTAGTTTGGAGATATTTCTTCAGTCATTTTCTAAACTAAATTTTATGTATTATCTTTTTATCTCTCCTTTTAAGATGAAGACTAAACATTTCAAGTTAACTCTTAATAAAATAAGAGTTTATAAATAAGTAAGGCTCCTGGCACTACATTAGCAATGAACAAATCAGCTAGGCTACTCCACTACCTGTTGAAAAATCATATGATAGCATATGTTTCCGTATTTGCCAAGAGCACTCTGTTTCTCCCTTCTTATTGCTTCATCTTTTAATTCCCAATATCTGCACAATGCTATTCTAATAACAACAATGTAATAGAAAAAAAAAATTAGTAGTATCCCAGCATTCATAGCCTTTCTCCCCTGAATTCCAAAATTCTTGTTTGAAAGATCATCTATTGGCATCTTCACTGCAGCCTCAAATCCAAAAAGCAGGCTACCTGTGAGACTGCACTTTCCCAGTCACTGCACCTACAGCAAGGGGATGGTGTATGATAGGGTAGAGGTTTGGGGAAGAGGGAGACAGAGCATGAGAGTGTGTTGAATGAGAGTTAAGAGAGAGGTAGGAGCAAGTTAAACAGAGAAGCAGGATGGCATGAAGAAAAAGGAAAGTTTTTATTTTATTTGTGTCCATAAATGAAAGTATATTTATGGAAAGAAGAAATGATGTCTAGAAAACATTTATGGTAAACTTCCTATGTTATGGACAGAGTAAAATGCCTGGGCTGGACTTAAAAAGGTGAAAAACAAAGATATCACTTCAAAGCTTCTGGAGTCAGATTTGTGCTTCTTTTTAATGTGATTCTACAGAGACTAGGTCATGTGGGAAAGCAGCATATATATATATATATATATATATATATATATATATATATATATATATATATATATATATAATCAGCTGGTCAAGAAATGAATAATCTGTCCTGACCATTTTTGCACATGTAAAATTGGAATAAAAACCATCCTCACCTCAAGACAAGCTCCCAGGGATCACTGTTATACCACAAGGCAAGTCTGGCTCCCTTGCCATAATTTTTGCTTCATCTACCTAATGGAAATTTGTACAATGATCACCAATTATTTCCATCTCAAATTCCTCTCAACTATACATTGAACCCATATACTATTTTTCATTAATCCTTTTCAGCCTAACCACATCACATTCAGTATCTCACTTGACTATGAAACACAAATCTGTCTGTCATTTGAGCAGTATTAAAGGCTTTCCATAACATGACTGGTTGTAGTATTTATGAAACTGCCTGGTTCTGAAGAGTAAGCCTGAAAATACATGATTCATGTATAAATTATTCTATGCCTCATGGCATCCTTTTACCACCACCATCCCAGAGGACCAGAACTCACACTGGCAGTAGAGTGAAGGGAATAACACTGAAAATGTTGGATTCAAATGCTACAATGGTAAGATTTTGCACCTAATTTCAAAAGGAATTCCACCGTATATAAGGCTATCTTCAAGAATTCATCTGGGCCTGCTGTGTAATCTTCCTGTGTCTCTCACTGTCCTTGCCAATTTTGTCTATTACCCCCAAAGAGTATATCCTCTTGTTGGTCATAAAAATTGTCCTGATCCCTAACTTTGTGTTTCCCCTAAATCTACCTATTTTGTTCACTGTTGCATTCCTTGGCACTTAAAACAATGTTTGGTAAGTAGAACATGTGTCCATTTGACCTTGACTGTTTCTTTACTCTTTTCTCAGTCTCAGAAGCTCAAACTATGCATTCTAAAGTGGCTTAAAGCAGTGGTCCCCAACCTTTTTGGCACAAGGGACCAGTGCTCCTATGAGGATCTAATGCCTAATGATCTGAGGTAGAGCTGAGGTGGTGATGCTAGCGCTGGGGAGTGGCTGCAAATATAGATGAAGCTTTCCTGGCTTGCTCGCTGCTCACCTCCTGCTATGAGGCCTGGTTCCTAATAGGCCACAGACTGGTACCAGTCCACAGACCAGGGGTTGGAGACTCTGGCCTAAAGGATCTGTACCAACTTCAATCATCAAAGGAAAAATAAATTGTTCATAACAGTGAAATTAAAGAAAGGAAAAAATAACACTTTTGGAAAAAGCAGAAAAATTCAATTCTTTGTTAAGTGAAAAGACTAAGGGTCAAATGATATTTTGCAATTGTTTACAATGCTCTAGAAGCTGAAGTTCATAAAGAATCCAATTTTTAAATAAATATTTTATTTATTCATTTGACAATTCTAATTATGTACCTGTTCATATTCCAAGGATTGGATACAGAGGTGAAATTAAAGTGATTAAGTATCTTTCATGTAGCACATATTTAAAAAGAAGGAGACAGAAAATAGATATTTAAACAAACCGTTTCTCAAGTTAGTAATTCTATAATGTAATTAAAGCTGGGTAACTGGATAAAGAGTTTCTAAGAAGGGTGGTTACCTTCCCTTGAGTGGTCGGAAAAGGCCTCCCTGAAGATATTTTAGTAGAGAACCAAAAAATGAAATGCAGAGAGCCATGTACAAACCTGAGAGATCATTCCAGGCACAGAAAAGAGCAAGTTCAAAGGCCCTGAGGCAGAAGTAAGCTCAGCATGTCCTAGGGACCAGACCAGTAAATAAGGTGACAGCAGAATCTAAGGGCATCAAGTTGTAAATGTCATGGAGGGAAATGTATGCTCTTATAAAGAATATTTTTATTTGAACTTAAAGGATCCGCAGCAACTTTAATCATCAAAGGAAAAAAGTGTCATGCTCTGATGTAAGCTTTTAAAGATTAGGAGACTTTTCCTTGAAAAGATTCAGTGGACCCTCTACATTTGCAACACCAAGTAGAAGCCCCATTTTATGAAATTTATTTATAAAAAATAAGACAAAGGGTCTATGGCCATGCCACCCTGAACAAGCTCGATCCTGTCTGATCTCAGAAGCTAAGTAGGGTCCGGCCTGGTCAGTATTCAGATGGAAGACCACCTAGGAAGACCAGGTGCTGGTCATAGTAGGAAACTAAGTAGGAAAATTGGATAATAGGCTTGAATAGGCACTTCATATAAGTGTATATCCAAATGGCCCATAAATATGTGAAAAGACACTATACATCATTAGTTGTTGGAGAAATACAAATTAAAACCATAATAAATATCAGTACATACCCACCAGAAATGGCTAAAAATAAACAAACCACTACCCCAACAGTAAAAGTCCCTGGCAAGTATATGGAGTAAGTAGAATTCTCATGCACTGCTGGTAGGGCTGGTAGGGCTAAACCTCTCTTGAAAACTGTTTGACCATATGATCATGTGCTGGAGCTGACTCAGCTGGCTTGTGAGATCCACCAGCGGGTGTTTGAAATTGACAAAAGTAGGAATAGTTACACCATGAAAATTGACAAATGCTACAAATCACTGTTACCCTCCTTTCCCAAGAAAACTGGTTGTTAAATATTATCATCATCATTGACTAAAGTTAACCATACTCATATTCTTGGCTGGGACATCTATGACCCAGGTATTTCTATCTATGGTAAAGTGCAAAACAGTCATAAGATGGAATATTATGCAGCAAGAAGAATAAAGTAGCAAGAGGTGACAGCATGAATCAATTTTACAGAAATAATATTGAAAAAAAAGCCGTAAAGAGAAAAGCATACAATATATAAATATGTATAATGTATTAATATATACAGTTTAATGTACATAATTTAACCTACCTAAATTAATCTGTAATATACAAATGAGAAAAGCAGAGACAACCCCTGGGAAGATGTGGTGATCGGTAGCGAAGAGAAAGGGTTCCACTGTGTTCTCTTTCTTAGATATGCATGCTGATTACATGGGTGTGTTCATTTTGTGAAAATTTATCAAGCATTGGGCACTTCTGTGGATGTATGTTATCCTTTAATCAAATTTATTAAAAATGGCAAATGAAGGAAACTGACATAACACATATTAATAAATGTTCCCTTGTATATTATTACAGGTAAAGGAACTAATTTTCTTTATTTCAAATATCTGGGCAGGATATTTAACAATTTCCAGATTGCTTATGCAGAAAAATAATATGTATCTCACCCTTAAATATTGATTATTTGTTTGAAGTGTTCTCTGATTTAGGTAATACATATCTCATTATATTTCACTTTACTCATATTAGACTAGAAAAGGAAAGCCTCTAGAACTTTGATTTTCATATGTTAATGTATATAAGAATGACCTGAGGAAATTGTTATGAATTCAGATAGCTGAAGTTCCGCCACAGAAACTAATTCAGTAGGTTTATTGAGATCTAGTGATGTGCATTTTAATAATATTCTCTTATGATCTGGAGAGGGCATGGGTAAAAATTTTGAAAAACCGAATCTAGATGATAAAACTTATCCCAAGACTGTCTAGAGAGAGACAGAGACAGAGAGAGATGGAGACAGAGAGGATATATTGTTCTAACGAATAGTTCCCAGTGAAATAGCAATCTCAGTTAGGACAGTATATTGTCACTGTATAAATTTAGTTCATACTTGGAATCTTAAGAATTAAGACAAATGATCAAAGAATTAGAAATTTGCGGACTTCAAAAGTTGTGCATTTAAATGTCCATGCAGTTAAAATTATCTTGGTATAAAAAGAATTATTAAAATAATATGTTTATGTAAATTTTTAAACATATAATAGAAGCAAAAATAAGAGTGGCCAAGTATAGATGCAAATAAAAATATATAAGTTGTAAGGGATATCTATGTATAAAATTTTGGTTGAAAAACTTACTTTAACTCATTTTCACCTGGCAAATGCTCCTTAGAAAATGGTAAATTAAGGCTAGAGAGTTCATAAGTTTTGTAATTATGGTGAGAAAATCAATTACCTTAGTTTATTTGTGCTATGTTGACTACTTTCTTATGTCACTATGGAATTACAGGGAATTCTGTTTTAGTAAAGCCCAGTGCGAGAAAAAATATAAATGCAGTATTATTAACAAAATATAAAATATCATCAAAGGAAATGCAACCAATGAATATTTCAGTATGTAAAAATAAAAACAATTCTTATGAATTGAAATAGAGTAATGACACAAATAAATGACAAGGTATATGACAATACAACTGATAAAAGCTTAACTTCTCACATACACACAAATGTATCAAGTAACCAGTCACAATCTGCTGACTAGTCATTATAATTTTTTTAAAAAAGTACTGATAAAAAAATAGAAATCACAAATCATACCAAAAAATGAACAGAGACATAAATAAAAAAACAATGTTACCATTGCATATTGAAAATAAATTAAATTTCAGTAACACAAAATACTGGCTACTCTTACGGTGCTGTGGACTGGTTCATCCCTATTTCAGAGAAACCTGGGTAGGTGCAACAATATTGTTGAGAATCATACCACATGAATAATATTATAATAATATAATATTTATATTAAAATGTTCTATATGGTTGTTAGTACATGGAAGCGAAATATTCCAGAAATTGCAGAAGTCAAGAGTGCATGGTTCAACAAGTTATGTGTGTAAAATATACATAAATATTAACAAAAATTGAAATAGGAATTAATAAGATGCAAATATTTTTGCTTTTCATGTTCACAAATGTTTTGTTTTTCATAAAGTTTCTGAAGCATCTTGGGCAACAGATAATTAAAATTCCCTGACACATTCTTTAACAATAGAAAAAGCTTATCTTGAATAAGAGAGGGTAATTTTTGTTTTTCTCTATTAATAAGCCCAGAATCAGTTTCTATGACAGTTATCTATTAATTTCTCTATGAATGACACGATCTCCAAATAACATTTACCTTTTGTCTTCCTGGCATCTCAATGTAAAATCTAAGGAAATAAGATCACATCTCAGCATTTCCCAAACTATTTTTTCACTAGTTGAGGCAATTGCTCTTCTTAAAAAAGCTAATGACAAGATATATGCATCCCAGAGTTCATAACAGCATTATTTGCTGTGGCCAGGACATGGAAGCAACCAAGGTGTCCTACGATAGATGACTGGTTAAAGAAGACATGATACATATATACGATGGAATATTTCTTAGCCATAAGAAAAGAGGAACTACTGCCATTTGCAACAAGAATAGATCTTGAGATAATCATGCTAAGCAAAATAAGTTAGACAGAAAAAGTTGAAAACCATATGATATCATTCATATGTGGTATATAAGACTGAAAACAACAAACATGACAAACCTACAGAGACCCATGGACACAGACACTGGATTAGTGGTTACCAGACGAAAGGTGGTGGGGAAAGGGGGGAAAGGGGACGTAGATAAGGGTATAGGGGTCAAATACTTGGTGACGAAAGGCAATCTAACTCTGAGTAGTGAACACATAATGCAATATATACGACTTACTGTTGAATGATAAACTTGAAACTTACTTGATTTTGTTAATCAATGTCACCCCAATAATTTTAATAATAAATAAATAAATAAACAAACAAACTAATGACACTCAATATGGAAAACTGCACATCATTTCTCAGATTTTGGAGTCACATTCTGCTGGCTTCACCTTGCCTCTGCAAGCTGAAGCCAGAAAGAATAACATTTACAACTGCTTGTCTCTCTTGGAATTACAGTAATTTACATCCAACTACCTGTCGATTTGCTTATGTTTCCAAAGTGTGTAATATAGTTGACCCTTGGACTCGGGAGTTAGGGGCTGCAACCCCTGCAAGTCAAAAATCCACATGTAACTTTTGGCTCTACAGTCAAACAGACCCTCACTTCCCAGAATTCAGCGCCTTCCTCCTCACACCACCCCCCGACCCCCATGGATGGAAAAATGCATTTTTTCTTTCTTGACTGTGGATTCTCACCAGCAGGTGGAAAATACTGTTTTAAAAAATACATTTGGTTGAATCCGCAGATGTGAAATCTGAGGAGATCATTGAAAAAAATCTCCGTGTAAGTAGTCGTAGGTAGTTCAAACTCGGTTGTTCATGGGTCAATTGTTGTCGGGTGCAGTTCAAACTCAGTATGCCCCAACGAATATGACTATTTCTTCCTGGTTGGGCTTCTGCCCCAAATTCGATCTGCTCACCAAATGTTCCTTCAACTAGCCAACTGTAGAAGCCTCAACCACTGAATTTGTCCTTTTCCTTGAGGCCTAAACCAGGACTAAAGAATCTAGACCTTTGCTTCCTAGTACTTGAACCCCCTCCTGACTTTTTTTTCTAAGTTCTCCATACTGTAAGGGGCCCCAAAAGCAAAGGAAAAGAAAAAAAAAAAAAAAAAGTATGATCGCAGACATTCTTTTGATTTTTTTTTTTTTTTTTTTTTTTTTTTGCCCCTGAAGACCTGGTGCTCTCAAAAGGCAGGGCTGAAATAGGACATTGCTGAGTGACCAGACTATATCAATGGAACATTTCAGAACTCTCTCTGAAGATAGATCTGTGGGGAGAGAAAGTAAGGTCAACATTTTCCAGTCTGAAAATTATTTTCCCAATATTTGCATAGCAAAGCCTATTGACTAGTGGCATCTCTAAGGTTCTTTTTGTTTTTTGTTTTTAATTATCTTACCTTCTCTCTTTCTTTGAGAAAAAAAAATTAAAGAGATTTTCATAGTTTCTTAACATACTGCAATTTATTGAGCATTTTTGTACTTTAGTAAGGAGGGAGGTATAAACAATTTGTGAAACATCTGATTGGGAAGGGTACTTAGAGAAAAACTATAACGTACACGTACAAATAACATTTATATGAAAATTTAAAAGATTGTTATTACTTTTTCCGGACTATTATATTGCTTAGTTACATTTTTGTTGGAACATATGAAAATGGACAAGCAGAGGGAAAGCTTGGAACTTGAAAGGTAAGTTGGGACTTTTCACTGACAGTTTCTAAGAGGAAATTAGTTATGTTTCTCTTAATATAGAGATAATAAGGGGAAATGAACATCTATACAAGATGGGGAAAAAGCTTTAAAAAATTTGATACTCGAATAGGTATTTTAAGTCCTAGATTAGGAGCCAGCGACAAGTACCATAAAATCAGGATGACCCAATAAAAAGATGGGATGAGCGAATTTTACTCAAGAATGAGAGAAAAAACCAGAATGAATAATAATTGAAGGGGACAATGTATTTAATCACACATATCTTTTTTTAAAAAAAACTAACCTAAATTATATATTTTTTAAATGCATTACATAGTAATTCTAGTAGACACTAAGTATAGCTCTTTAAAGCACTCTTTGTGTTTTAAAATAATTGTAAAGGAGGATTGGTTTAAATCTCTGTTAATCATACTTATAAGAGGTCTAGAGGTTAATATGAGGACTTAGCCCAGCTACTGCTATACATCTGGTAGATAAATATGAAAATTTGAAGTATAATGCCCAGAGGATATAATTTTTAAAAATCTTTCACTTGTACTCTACAAAATACATAAATATATTATTTTAAAAATATCTTTATAAATATGTACAAATTTTAGATTTTTCAGTTAGCTAAAACTTTAGAAAACTTAGGGAAGCCCACCCAAAATTTGCTTTTACAATTATGATTCGTTATCTTTGAAGTACACTTTTAGTAAATAATATTCTAAGCTCTATGCAGGTTGAGAGAAAGAAGCTGATTGCATTCTGAACATTCCTGGATGGAATCAGATGTTACGATGTATTTTTTTTTTCCTTTATTAAGGAAGAGAAAGTCAGAAATATGTTCAGCATGACCAGGAAGGAGATCAAATCTCTCCATTTTACTTTTTTACTACTGTTTATTATTTTATTGGTCTTCCCATTTACTTCCCCATATGGACATGTGCTATTTCCCCACTGGGTAGCCATTCTCACCTACAGTGTCTATGTTGCTGTCAACAGTGGTGTTTCTACAGGACGCATCTGGAGTTCTGATGTTAGAAGTCTTTTTTTTTTCTTCTTTCTTTTTTTCAGTAAAAAGGTAACCAGCAATAACTTAATTTGCTTTGTGATGCTCCATTTTCTTATGGAAGAATCCATCTTACCCCAGAAAGCATATTCTTTACAAACAACATTAAACATATGCTAATTTTAGAGGACAGAATCTCCTACTTAGATAATCGGTATATTTACTCCTAAATCTCATTTTGATTCCCATACTCAGATACTCCTCTTAAGTGTTTTCATATTTTCTAACTGTTTGGTTTATAAAATTGTAATTTCTGTCTTGGAAATACACTTTGCACTACATTTAGAATGTTAGGACATTCCTTGTGGCTGAATTGTGACAATATTATTTGTAGGTTTATATCAAACTTTGAGTTTTGTAGACTCTTAACAATCAAAATGTTTTACCCCCATGGACTGACCAGAGAATTCAGTGGGTATCATTTTATTTTCAAATTTTAGATCTACTTTATTTGACTACTACTTTATTTAAAAGTATGCATTTATTAGTTTCTGTCAATAATAGTGATTGACCATATTTGGAATCTTTCTTCTAGATTTTTTTTAGCATTATTTTCATCTAGCTATAAAACCAGAAAAAAAATTGAACTTAATCCCATTTCTTTTATTTTATTAAAAAACCTTAATCATTTTACAATAATATCCTTTATAGAAAAGGGTCCAGTTCTATTTCGTTGGTTTATCTGTTTAGTTCTATTCATGTTGGATCTATTTTTCTATTTTTACTTGACTTGTGTGACTTGGCAGTTTTAAAATTACAGGTCAGTTCTTTTGTTATATGTCTTTCAATTTAGGTTTGTCTGATTTTGCTTTACAACTAGATTCAAATTAAGTATCTTTGGCAGAAATATCAGAAAAGTGGTACTATATATTCTCATTGCATCCTATCAAGTCATACGAAAATTTAATTGTGTCATTTACTAGTGATATTAAACATAAGCATTTGTTTAGGTAGATTCCTCCAGGTTTCCGCATTGTACAGATTCTCTTTTTCACTTTTGTAATTGATAGCATTTTGTGCATAAATTCTTTGAATCTGTGTAAATATGTTGTGCATCATTAACCTTCACCCAAATGTTTTACAAGTACTGATATTTGGGGCTGAGTTACTTATTACCATGACAGTAGCCAAATAATTTTTCTTTAATTCTAAAGTTCTTTCTATATTTATTAGCTGGCATTCCACTATTATGAAAATCTTTCATCTCTCATTCATTCATTCATATCTGCATGGACTTATGGATTTCTGTTTTATTCAATTGGGTATGATCTGTTACTATTATTATTTGTTTTGTTGCTCAGATTGTCCCAGATTTGACCAGTGGGAGTCTGAAGCTGGCTTACGTGTCTTTTTAATGTGGTTCCACCATGTTGGAAGCATTTTCTTTTTATCTGATGCAGGAAGATGTACCTGGCTCATCTGTTTCTTTCATTCTCCAGTCCAGGAATCAGAAATTTTTCCAAGGAGCCCTTGTTCCTTTTAGTGGAGAATAGTATTTATAAAGCAATATCTGAGTGAAAGATATGCTCATTGCTATTGGGGTATCTCTGCTTCCAGGCTTTCTCAGGCTAGGGCTAGGTTATATATATAAAATTTATATATATAATTATATTATGTATCCATATATCTATTTTCATTTCCTTTTATCGCTGTCTATCTACCGAAAACTGTGAGTTCACATTGATATTTCCATTTCCAGTTCAACATTACAGAGTTCATTTTAGTTTTCTTTTTTCATATTTGTGTCTCCCTTCTCCAGCAGCAATAAATCTGACTCAGATAATCTCAATATATGTAAGTAATTATTTGATCATTTCCCTTCCTATATATTCAACTCCTATCAAAGTCATCATCACCCTCCTCTCCATCCTTCCCATCCTCCCACTACTAGTATTTATAAACTCCTCATTTGCTTAGTTTCTCAGTACCCTACCCAGCACTGTCACTTCCCATCATGGATGTCATTCTCACTTCACTCGATCTTCAGTATTTCACTCTAGACCCCTAGACTACCAACTTCGCCTGTCAGACATCTTCCCCAACTTGCTGGTGCTCTTAATAAGCAGTGTCAGGTTGCCAACAGTGCACTCAACTCCCTAGACAGCCTCCTTACCACACGCAGTTTCTGAAAGCCCCCAGCAGGCTGCTGCCCCTACCATTATGTACATGACAGTTTTTCACATCACATCCTTACCTAATGGTTTTTTGACTAAGTTAGGAAGAAAAGAAGGAAAGAATGGAGGGAAAGAAGTAGGAAAGAAAGGAAAGGAAAGGAAAGGAAAGGAAAGGAAAGGAAAGGAAAGGAAAGGAAAGGAAAGGAAAGGAAAGGAAAGGAAGGAGGAGGAAGGAAGGAAGGAAGGAAGGAAGGAAGGAGGAAGGAAAGAAAGAAAGAAAGAAAGAAAGAAAGAAAAGAAAGAAAGAAAGAAAGAAAGAAAGAAAGAAAGAAAGAAAGAGAAAGGATTTTGTTGTTTTAAACCAAGGAATTTATGGATCCTTATCTTACACAATACACAAATTCAAGTCAAATAAACTAAAAACTTAAAAATAAGACCCAAAACCATAAAACTCCTAGAAGAAAACATAGGAAAAAACCTCTCTGACATTGGCCTTAGCAATGGTTTTTTGAAAATGACACCAAAAACTCAGGCGACAAAAACATAAATAAACGAGTGGGACTATATCAAACTAAAAAGCTACTGCACAGCAAAGGAAGCCATCAATAAAATGAAATGGGAGAAAATATGAAATGGGAGAAAATATTTGAAAATCATACATCTAATAAGGGTTTACTATCCAAAATATATAAGAAATTTATACAATTCAATAGCAAAACAAATACTTGCTTAAAATACAAACAAAGGACCATTTTCCCAGAAAAGATGTACATATTGCCAACAGGTTTATGAAAGTGTTCAACATCGCTAATTATGAGAGAATTTCAATTCAGAACTACAGTTAGATATCACCTCACACCTGTTAAAATGACATTATCAAAACATCTAAAGGTAACAAGTATAGGTGAGGATGTGAAGAAAGGGAAATTTTATACATTGTTGATGGAATTGTAAACTGGTCCAGTCATTAAGAAAAAAAACAGAATGGAAGTTATTTTAAAAAATTAAAAGTAGAACTACATATGATTGAACAATCCCTCTTCTTAGTATGTGACCAAAGAAAATGAAATTAGTGCAGTAGTCCCCCCTTATCTGCAGGGGATATGTTCCTTGACCCCTAGTGGATGCCTGAAATCATGGATGGTACCAAACCTTGTATATACTATGTTTTTTCCTATACATCCATATCTAAAGTTTAACTTATAAGTTAGGTACAGTAAGAGATTGACAATAACCAATAATAATAAAATAGAAAAATTATAACAATATATTGTAATAAAAGTCATGTGACTGTGGTCTCTTTCTCTCAAAATATCTGATAACCAAGGTGGCTACTAAGTGACTAATGGGAAGATAAACATATACAGAGTGGATACACTGAACTAAAGGATGGTTCATGTTCTGAGCATGAAGGAACAAGATGTCAGGAGGTTTCATCAAGCTATTCAGAACATCGCACAATTTAAAGTTTATGAATTGCTTATTTTTGGAATTTTCCATTTAATATCTTTGGGCCACAGTTAACTGTGAACAGCTAAAACCGCAAGAAGGGAAACTTCACATCAAGAAAAGACTACTGTACCATGAAAAGACATGTCTGCTTCTGTATTCATTGTTCACAATAGCTGAGATAAAGAAACAAACTCAATTCCATTAACGGATGAATGGATAAAGACTATTTGGTATATACATACGATACATTATTCAGGTTTAAAAAAGGAGATTTTGCCATTTGTGACACCATGGATGAAAAAGGAGAACATTATGCTAAGTGAAATAAGCCAGACACAGAAAGAAAAATACTGCATGGTCTCATTTATATGCGGGATCTGAAAAAAGTCAAATACATAGAAGCAGAGAGCTGAACAGTAGTTACCAGGGGCAGGGAGGTGGAAGAAAATGAGTAGATGTAGGTCAAAAGGTATAGTTTCAGTTATGTAGGATGAATAAGTTCTAGATATCTGATGTACAGCATAACCAGAGTTAATTGTACTATATTGTATACCAGAAATTTGTTCAGAGAGTAAATTTAAGGTGATCTCACAACAATAACAACAAAAGAATGGTAACTATGTAAGAAGATGGATATATTATGTAATGAGTGTAGTAATCATTTTACTACATATGTATATCAAAACATCCTGTTGTACATCATAAATATATACAATTAATTTTATGCAAAAATGAAATAAAAATACAATTATCATGTGATCCAGCAATCCCACTTTTAGACATTTATCCAAAAGAATTGAAATCAGGATCTTGAAGGGATATTAGTATTCCCATGTTCACTGCAGCAGTATTCACAGCGGCCAAGATGTAGAAACTACTTAAAAGTCTATCAACAGATGAATGGAGAAAGAAACTGCGGAATATACATACAATGGAAATCTATTCATCTTTCAAAAGGACAAGAATTCTGCAACACATGACAGTGTGGAGGAACCTTAATTACACTACGTTAAGTAAAATAAGCCAATCATTGAAAGGCAAATACTGCAGAATTCCACTTACATGAAGTATCTAAAATAGTCACATTTATAGAATTGAAGGGTTCAATGGCGGTTGACAGGAGATGGGTGTGCGGGTTAATTGGGAGTTTCTAATCAACGAGCATAAAATTTCAGTTAAACAAGATGAATAAGCCCTAGACATACACTGTACAACATTAAATTGATAGTCATCAATAAAATATTGTACACTTGAAAAATTACTGGATAGTTCTCACATAGGTGTTTTTTTTTTTCCAAAATAAAATTTTAAAATTAAATTACATTTTTTAAAGTAAGGCCATTCTAATCTCAGGTCTAGCACAGATCCTGCATAAGTTGAAGATGAGGTAATAAATATTCGATGAATAAAAATATTAAAATAAACCAAGGACTTTTATTTATCACCCCTGAAATATGACATTAATATAGAAATTAATGTCATAGAAATATGACATTATTTTTTTCCTTTTTAACTGTCAGAAAGAAAATGTAGAAAAAGAAAAAGTGAATTTAGAATACTTAAATGAGGCCAAAAGTTGTCCCCTGAAAAGTTTACAGAGTTGTCAAATGTGGCTTTGGTTTCCACACCCTCCCCATTTTGTGTTTTTCTGCTTTCTCACATATTTTAAACACCCAGTATTATCATAGACTCTCCCCACCTTGCACTTAGCTCTTAGGCAAGGATTTGAAACTTGTTCACATATTACAAATAAGCAGAAGCCAGTTCCTTTTTAGATGATCAATACCCAGACACTGAGTGCTAAATATTTTTTATTTACTGCAGATCTTTATCTAAACAAATGGCATCTCTAAGTATCCTATAATTCAACTTTGCCTTGCTTCTTGATCATGCTTAATTAAAGCCTAGATCATGACTTGATTCTTGACCCATTTATGCCAGATCTCATCATTCCCTGTCACAACCAGACCAGGATCTTGCTCTAGATAGTATCCATAACTAGTTCTTGCTTCTTTACAAATACAAAAATAGAAAGAAATGGCTCCTCAGTTGCTCAGTGGAAAAATTGATTGTAGGCTAGATGGGTGAAGTACAAAAAACCAGATCAAAAAGTTGTTGCTTTTGTCTTCTTTATTTCTGACATTAAGGAGATGGGCAGACTATAGAAAACAAACACAGTAAGACAGTTTGTCTGGCAGCAGATCAGAGGTGCAGAAGGGCAGGAAAGTTTATACAGAGACCACGGGGAGACCCCAGAGGAGTGGTTCTCAGATGCTTGAACGTGCACTCCTTCTTGCCTTTGCTGATCTTTGTGGTGATCAGATGCTCAGGATTTCAGTCAGACTTTCTTTAGATTTCCTTTCCTTATGATTTCTACATGGTGAGGTGTTTTATTGAACGTCTGGAGTAGCAGCATAGGAAAATGTCATAAAAATGGAGGAAATTAAACGAAACATGCCCAGTAGGAGCCAAGCACAAATGCTCTAGTTCTTGTTCTTTGTTGCTGTTTTTTCCAGATGTGCAGAATTTTCATAAAATGGACGATATTAAAAAAAAAAAAGAATGGTTAGCGGTGTCTAAAAATATGTAATTGGATTCAATGACTATTGTGCTGGAAAGGTATTTTTCAGAAGCACTTCCTGGAGAAAAAGTTGTAGGAGAAATTTTATGCAACTGTTTTATCTGGCTATCATACTCTGTGCTTTGCTGAGTATTAACCCTCAGAACATATATTAAGAATCCAGCGCCAAGGTAGCTGTTTAATGTCTCTGCCTCAGCTTCTAGTTGGACGGCATTTGCTGCATATTAAAAAAAAAAAAAAAATATATTGCTGTGGAATACAGGGGAATATATTTTTCTAGCAAATAAAATGTAAATGAAACTGGGGAAAAATCACGAGTGTTTTACAAAACTTTGTTTCTCCTTTTCTAAAAAAAAATTGAAGTGTAGTTGACATACAATATTTTATTAGTTTCAGGTGTATACCATAATGATTTGCTATTTTTATACCTTATGAAGTGATCAGCATAATAATATTTAAGTGGCTTGAAATCTCTCCTTCCTTATACTCACTGTTATTGACTGAGGTTTACCTCCTGTGGTAGACAAGGTTTATCTTCTGAAGGAAAGCTATTTTCTCAACAACTTTCTCAATGGTTTTAATACCTTTCATGATGAATGATAAAACATCATTTGTTTTTTTCCCCTTTCTAATCCACTCACTCTTTTCCTTATCTGAAAGAGAAGAAAGAAACATAACTTGATCTTCAAAACTGATATTTCACAAAGCTGCATATGCCCCGATAAACTTCCCAACTTTCAAACCCTCATATTCTCTAGATCCTGTCATTTTCCAGTCCAAAGTCTATAAAAAATAAGAACATATAGGTGAGTGCTAGGGACAGGAGAGAGACGTCCTGAGCGGCAGCAAGGCAACTTAGCCATTTTTCCTCTATTCCAAATGTTCTATTCATTTAACATCTATCTAGCTAGAAGACAGAGAATTACCCTTTTAGGTGATATAAGGAACTATTAGAAACAATCTCTGTCCTCAAAATTTTAGATTTTAGTAGGTAAGAAAATATATTTTTTTAGAATAACAGTAGTAGGTAATAGGTAATAGAGTAATCTAAGGACTACAAGAAAAGCACCTGTTAAGTGCTAAAACAATAGATAAAAAGACAAATGTATGCAAAGCATGAATGAGGAAATTAATATATTTACTTTATTTATTAATCAAGGAATTGATTTATGGAGAAAATTCCATTTGATTTGAGATAGGAAAACTGGTTGATTTCCATGGGTGGAGATAGGGTCAGAGGAAAGAAATCCAAACGAGGAAGAACGGTATAAATACAATTGCTGACAAGGAACTGACAAGTATTCTTGTTTACTTGTGCCATGTGTTTTTCATATAGGGAAGCCTGCAAAAGTTTTCTACACCCATAATGCTCACCACAACATTTATCCCCTTCGTTTCTCATATCATTCCTCCTAGCTCTGCCCTGGACTCCTTGCCAGGGCCCTGTGGAAAGGAAAATATGAAAGCCTTCGTCTATTTCCTCCAACATTGTCTGATGATAGTGAAGTCCATTTGACCCTCCAGGCCTGAAAATGACACATAAATGATGAAGATGTAGATATACAACTGTTACCCTCAAATGAATTTTCAGAAATATAGACTCTCAGAAAGGCACTCGGGCCCTCTGAATGTTTTTATAGTTTTTTTACAACTACTCAACTTCTGCTTAAAACCTCTAATCACATGGTACTCGCTACTCCTAGAGAGTCCATTCTTCCTGTTAAAAACCCTTACTGTTAGAAATTTATTTTTTCCCATATTAAATGGAAACTATCTTCTGCTCTCCAGTTCTTCTGTCCAAGAGGGCTGCTCTCAAGAACAGCCAGACAATGAGAAAATCCTCTTCTGCTAGAGACAAACTCTCTCCTTGTACAAATTAACCACAGGCTTCTCTCTATAAGGTGACACCCATACATAATACTTCTATGTTCTGACCAATGCTTTGTATTGGATGAATTACTTTGTGTATTTACTACTAACTTCCAAAGACCTCAAAAATACTTTTCTAAAAATACAACTCTTAGCATTAAGAATGAATCATGAAGAGAGAAAAGCATACATTCAATTCTCTTGGCAAAAATGGCTGCCTTTATAAACCTCTTTTATATGACCTGTTCTCTTATGGAACCAAATGGCTTGGGTTTATAAAGCCTTTGTCCCAGAATGTTTATGACATGAGCTTAGAAGATGGTGATGCAGTAATTGAGAAGGCAAGAGTAGCTTTGATTATTACCCTTTCAGGAATCATTCACCACAGCCTGGCTATAAGAGTCTGCTTTTTGAAGGAAGACAATGTTAGTTAGGACTCTGGGGAAAACCACCGGTCATCAAAAGTGCTGTTAACTCTTTTATTAAACAAAAGAGTAAAACTAAGCTCAGAGACCAAAGTATAAAACGGTTCCAAATTTTACTTTGACTACAGAAGAATGTCTTCATCTCTAAGTAAAATAAAAAGCAAGCATAACAGTTTTGTATTTCTCAATGTCTTGGCAAGAAACACATTTGATTGCTGCCTAGTTTTTAATCAAGCTGAGTCCACCCATAGAATGTCCAAAATGCTTTGGATGCTTTTAAGACTGTGCCTCAGCTGACTAGTGAGAAACTCCTTTCTCTAAAGTTTCAAACAAGTTACTGAATACCAAATCTAATGGCCTCTTCTAAACCTATTCTTTCTATATTCAGAGGGTTGGAAATCTTATTTTTGAAATTCTATTTTCCTCTTGGATATAAATATACCAAGAAGAGTTAGAATAACACAGAACTGCAATTCAGAGCTTGGGTATTTGTGAAACTAGTTGGCCAATGACACTTTTAGAAATCTTTCTACAAAAATTGATAGATACGAATGCATATCTCTCATTAGGATTATAGAATTACTTTTAACATTTAGCTCTACAGACCGAGGTTTATTTTGTAATATGATATGAGGTAGGCTCAAAGTCATCTTTCTCTACAAAGTGAGTCCATTTTTCTCTGTGATTTAACAAATGTTCTATCTTTTATCATTGATTTTTTATGCCAGCTCAACAGTATACCAAATTCTCATGTGTGAAAGGATTTGCTGAATACACTCTTCTATTTAATTGGCCCATTTATCTGTTTCCATGCTAATGCTATACTCTTTTAATTAACATACCTTTGTAATGTCTTGCTACAATAATATGGGTTTCGTTTTTTTTTTTTTAAATTGTCTTAGCTCACTGTGAGCCATTGATCTTCAATGCAGTTTTTAGAATCAATTATTTAAATTCCTCAGTAACATCTTGCTAGAATTTTTATTGAGAACATTGAATAGTCAATATATATGTTAATCCGGAGAGAATTGACACAAAAAGGTGTTTTATTCCACTTGTCTTGGTCTTTTTTAAAGTTTTTAAATAAAGCTTTAAAAGCATGTGCATGTGTGTGTATTTATGAAAGTCTTATGCATTTTCTGTTAAACTAAATTTGAGATATTTGGATAAACGGTGTTTAATTTTCCTATCGTATTTTAATTTGTTATTACTTATGTAAAGAGATACCATGGATTTATATGTTTATTTAATTCTTGGAAACTTGTTGACTTCTTATTTTCTGTGCAGATATTCTCGAGTTTTCTATGTAAGTGACCAGAGCATCTCCTAACAATAGTTTTCATCTTTTTACTTCTATCCACATCTCTTTTGGTAATTGTTTTAAAGTTTGCATTGGCCAGACCCTCCAGCTTTATCTTACCTCTTTCACTCAGTTCAAATGTCATCTTCTGATTCATTTCTTTAAGGTTGTTGACATTGGGAACTCTCTTTCCCATTCTGGTTTTATTTTTCTCCTTGGCACATTACTTACAATATGTTAAAACATACGCAATTATTCTATTTATTTTTTACTTCTATTAGAACATAAGTTCTGTAAGGATAAGATTTTTTTTTTTTGGTCTATTTTCTTCACCACTAGGCATCCCAGTGACTAGGAGAGAGTGCCAACATAATGGGTGAGAAACAAATATTTATTGAGTAAATAAATGCTGGAAATACTCTTTCTTATTCCTTAAAGAAAATGTATCTAAAATATAAAAAATGTCAGGGAACATAGATTTTTTTATGTTAAAAATATTTTTTCTGGTCTTAAGTTCTGCTGTGTTTATGATAAATAAAGATTTAGCATTATCTAGTGATTTTTTTTGGTGTATATTATCCAAAACAAACAGCATACAATAGTGGGTAAAAACCTGGACCCTGGAGGCTTATTGCCTGTATTTGAATGATAAGCTTGCTGCTTATTAGCTGAATGACTTTAACTGACCTAATTAATCCCCTAGTTTCCTCACCTTAAAATGTGGATTGTCATACTACCTACCTATTGAGTATATGTATGCTCAATAAAGAAAAGAAAAAGATAAATAAAGCAAACTCTTGCAATATTCCCTATTAATTAATATCAATAAACCAGTAATTGTATTTTTTTTTCTTTTCAAATTTGACTTCTGCCTTATTCCCTACCCCTTTCCACAGGGATTCATTGATATGACTATTATGCATGCGTTCTAGTTTAGCAATGATCTCCACTACTGAGTAGTAGAAGTAACATCCATCTTAGCCAACGGGATTCCTCTTAATGCAAGAGAATATTTCATTGGTGTTCTTGCTTCAGCTGATAGCCAGTGAAAAACCAAAGGAAGTCAATCAGTCATACAGCCTCAAGAAAATGAATTATGCCAACAACCTGAATGACCTTGGATAAAAGCCACTTAAAGTATATCTATATAAAAAAGATTGACATTACAGTAAACAATGGGGGATTAGGTAGGTAAAGTCATTACTTAGATTTTCTCTCTAAAGTTTGGTAAAGTATAAATTATAAAATAAATTTATTTTATTTTTAATAAAAATAAGGTTATAATTATATTAGTTCTAAGAATAAAAATTAATCAAATGTTAGCTGATAGATTAGATTTATTTTTTCTCATAATATTATATTATAGAGGTATAGGATTTCCTACTTCATATTTGAATTAAAAGCAAAATTAAAACATTTATTATGTTTTCAAAGAATTCTTGGGTTTCATCAGTTTTCTCCATGATCTTTCTTAATTCTTTTATGATTAAGTTATTCTATTTTACTTACTTATATTTACCAACTTTGTTTCTTTGTTGTGATCCGAGCAGTTATTTCATATCACCTTTATTAACTACATGAAATATTGAATCTTTTACAATATTCACCCTTCCACTTAGCAAAAGTTTTATTTTATTTTTCCATCGCAGTGTTGAATAACCAATGATTTACAAAACTACTTCTTATCTCATGGAAAAGACAGATTGTAATATTAAACCTCAAATGTGAAATCTGCACAAGCAAGAATTTTTTCGTTTTGTCTATTACAGTCCCTATTACAGTCTCTAATGCTAAAACCTCAATATCACTATGAAATCTGCTATATTTTCTATTTCTAGACTCATTCATCCCACAATTTCCTATTCCTAAAAATCTCTAATGCTCATTCTAGTCCTCTGTGAAATTATACAGATGTAAGTCTGTGAACTAGACTCTCTTGTTAGGAGTTTTCATAGTGGAGAGGGATTACTTGGTACCTTCTTGTGGTTTCAATCCCATCTTATTGAGTGGCCTTTATGAACCAAGAGAAGGAAAAGCCTTAATACTTTATTTTCAAATGCTAACTAGTAAAACCAACAAATGTATGTATCTATTTGTTGTTTCCTGATAGATATTGTTCAGATTCATATATATTTATAACTCCATCAATAAGTTAAATCAATATGATGTATGCATTAAATGTAAAGTTATCCTGTTTCTTCTGCAATCTTTGTCTCATTTCCACTTATTCTTTCTTCTAGTGTCTGATGCAGTGCCTGACACTAAATAACTTCTTAATAAATAGTTGTTGAGTAGAAGAGGCAAATATTCCCAAGCAAGAAATCTCATAATAATTTTTATCTTTTAAAATACAGAATGATGTGTAAATGTTAATAGTAATAAACTTCATTATGCCACCTTAAATAACTGCAAATTTAGGTGTAAAAAAAGTCACTGAAGAGAAGGACTCCAGAAAAAGCTGTGCACTGAATACTGTGTGTTTGAAGGAGGTCAATGTGACCCACTAATGTGGGGTACATTTGCATTTAGCAGGCAAGTGACAGGCACACACATGGAATCAAAGATTTTTTTTCAAAAACTGCAGACATGAATAGATGTGATTTCCTAATGGTCGAGTCTGAGCAAAGGCAAGGCAAACTTGATTACTAAAAATATTTGGTTCTGGCTCTGGGAAAAATCCAAGGCTTCCTAGTAGATAGACTTACAATGTATACAGTTCATTCGTTTCGCTGATTAGAACACAGCAAGGCCCAAATCAGAATCTAAATTCCTGTGGAGACCAAATTATCTTTACTTTATACCATGGCCAATTCTTAACACCAAACAACAATTCTAAGTTGGTTTCAAAATGATCTGAGTGAGAAGAGGGTGAAGTTTTAAATTAAACCTGTCATTACAACAGGAGAAACAATCACAGCTGTAACAGTTGTCATCCTGGGCCCTGAAGACTTTAGCTGCAATTACAGCTAATCAAAAGAACAAAACAAAACATTAATAATCTTTTAAGTAAGGTACTAGGATAGTTTTGATGTTGTTGTTGTTGTGTTTTGTTTTGTTTTGTTTTGTTTTGTTACAGTTGAACTGAAAATACATCCAAGAGAGCTAAGTGACATCTTTATTGAAATCTAATTCTAACTCATTACATTTGCTGTTAGGATAAGTAAAATAGATTCAGTTGTCATATGCAAAATGAAAATACCAGCTATATTATTGACTATAAAAAAAATAAAGAACTACAGAACTGGATCCCAACAAGCCCACATTATACAGAAAATTTCAGTCCAAGAACATAGTTACAGTATAATGAGTCTTATTATCTTTTGCCTCCATGTAACATCATAATAACTATGGATTTTTTTGTTGTTTTTCTTCCTATTGTTGTTACTGTTGTTTCTTTCTTTTGTTTTTGAGTTCAATTGCAAATGCATTTTTCTTAGCAAGTAATCTAAAATGATAAATTTTGGTTGTTTTATCAAGAAAGAAGAACATTCCTTGTTGCCATTGTAAATTTAATATATTACAAATTTAGTATCCCTAAGCCAAGAGAAAAGCAATAGTCTGACCCAGTATTTGTCATTGTTAGACTACTAACATTCTATCTTTTTCCAGAATATTGACAAATACAAACATAAATACTGACAAATATAAAGCAACATAGATCAACTTAACTCATTTAAAATTTTGATTATGAAACATAAAGACAAATAAAAAATACAATAAAATTTTAAATAAAATTTAAAACTTTACATTAAAAATAGTCAATAAAATAGTCATGGAAATGTAAAGCTTACTTTGATATTATCAACAAGTATACATTATATTTCAATTCTAAATTTTCACTATTAAATAAAATATCTAGTTATTTATTGAATTACTTTCTAAATGAATGTTTTGTTGTAAGTGGGCATTATAAAAGTTCAATCATTTCTGTTAATAAATGAATTGTCTTTGAAGTTATCAAATGTGTACCAGGCCTGATAGGTTCTATTTTAATTTTTTCTGGTCCAGGATCACACATTGTTTTTAGTTTTTAATGTCTCTTTAGTCTCTTTAATCTAGAATGGACATCATTCTTTCTTTGTCTTTCATGGATTTGATATTTCTGAGGATTATATGGCTGTTATTTTGTAGACTAGCCCTCATTGGGTGAGTCTGATGTTTTCTCATGGTTAGATTTAGTTTATGCATTTTTAGCACGGATCTCAACATAGGTGGTGTTGTGTTCTTCTCAGTGCATTATAGTAGAAGGTGCACAAAGGGAAGCATTTTAAAGAAAAAAAATCATTCTGCCATTTTGATGAGTAAGTTTTTCTATGAACATGGTTTCATAATTTTTTCATACTTATAATCACAGAATTATATAATTTTTTATTTTGCTTTCTTTTCTACCATTGCAGCATTTTTATGTCTCTGTATAATTTCATAATTTTAATTTATTAATTGCATAATATTCAGCTAAGTTGAGAATTTATTTAATCAATTATCTTTATTTTGGGCATTCAGGTTGTTTCTGATGTTTCACTATACCTTTTATTAAGTGAATAAAAATCATGTGTTGTACACTGTTGATGGAACTATTAGGCAAGTGGACAAAAAATTATGACAAAACATTATGCTAACATAAGTGAAGCTCTTCTCTATTCTCAAATCTCCAGTAATAGTCACACTATTCTCAACCAACAGATTTACAAATAGTTTTGCAGCAGGCAGGATCTGGCAGAGAAGAATGGTGGGACCAACATGTATTCATTCTCAATCCTAGAAAATAATTTTAAATTATTGCTGACAGTGACTCAGTTATGTCATTTTTGTTGATGGACTATAAAATTTTTTTATGTGTAAATGTGCTTGGGGGAAATGCAATTTCTAGTGGCTTAAATGTGCTTAAAATTATTTTTTTAAAAAGGAAACCGAAGGAAAGTTTAGATATATATCTAGGAATTTTACTCATGCTTTTGCCAACTTTTACACTAGAAAAGAAAATATCTAAGCGACCTTCCTGTATACTTACACAGATGAAGAGGGAACAGCGTTTTACATAAAGCAACTATTGTTCATGCAACCAAAATACTGTCAAGTGATCAGAATTAGAATGTCAGTGTGCTGCAGTGAGGCCTTACAGATCCTGCATACATTGTGAGATGTTCCATTAGAGCCAGAAGTGGGCTGTTTGAAATACCTCAAACACTGAACCCTGAATCATAATGCCAAGCAGCCTTACACAATACCAGACTCCCAAGACAGAAAGATGGAGAAAAGGAAGAAGAAAAAAGGAAGAAAGGAGGCGGAGGTGGAAGAGGACATCGATGATCTCTTCTTAGGCTATGTACTTACGTAGGTTCATGGTGATTACTTATGACTGCGTTTCTAAATTTTGTCCAGCGACCAACCTAATAAAGAGCCTATCAGAGAATCAACTGCTGAGTGAGAAGAAAAGAATTAATGTGGCTCTTTCTGGTTACATCATTGCTTAATTTGACTCTTCCCCGTATCTAGTCAAATCATAATTATCTGCTCTAATGGGCCTCAGAGGAATGGGTGGGAATGAGTAGCTATGACACAGATAATACTGAATAGCAAAGAGTGCAAAATATTTTCTATCAGGCTTTTGCATATATTATATGCTTAAGAAGGAAGTTTGTTTATCTTTTTAATTATGTTTTGCTTGGACTAACTTTTTTCAAATTCCCATGCCAATGAAAAGCTATTTCGTATTATACAGATAGCAGAGGAAAGCAGCCTAGGTTTTAAAATCTTCAAGATAAAATTCATGAATTTGGTAAACTATAAACCTGAAACATATTTTTCTGAAAATATGTTTTCTCAGTGTTCCTGTGCCTCGGTTCAGGTCTTCACTACCTCTTAACCAGATTCCCCTTTTTTCTTCTACTTTCTAGTCATCCCCTCTTCAACCATGTAGCCAGAGAGCAAAGTGGTTGTAGAGGGTTGAGAGAGTTGAGTTTCCACCATTATCCTGACTTACCTATAGTCTAGGATCTGGAGAGGGGGATTCCCTTCAAGGATTTCATGCTCTGTATTAAAATATTATATGAGTATTTTAAGCCACTGAAAGAATAAGTCCAGCTATTACAGTCCAGATGGCAAATTTTTTCTCTGATGATCTACAGATAGATATATCCAGGTAATGACCATGCTAATGGGTGGCTTTCTAAACAGCAGTAAGAACAGACAACATGGCTGTGCAGCGTAGGTGAATTGTAGTGCTCAGTCAATCTTGGGTTGATGTTCTGAGGCCTGGTCTTAACTTCTTGGAGCTGAAGAGCAGCTGTATTTGATTCTCTACACTAACTCCATTAGTCTGCATGTGGCCAACCACCCACCCAGCATTCCTATCCCTATCACTACAACCATCCCATTCTGTGATCAGGCACTTCTACACCCACCCTCACAGCCACAGCATATCTTTAGTCAGGTACCTCCTCTGTTTCTGATCTCCCCCAAAATAACAATTTATCCAAGCCTCCTCTCCTATAATAACTTATCTCAGCTAAAGTGAATATTACTGTGCTTCTGCTCTTTTTCTCAATTTAAAGTTTTAGAATAAATTTTATTCCTTGCTTCATTCAGGTTCTGCTGTTGATTCTCAAGAATCTTATCTTCTTTCAATAAAATAACCTTTTGCAAAAGCGATTGTTTTGACTTTCAAAAGTATTGGTGAGGCAGGGATGTGTGCTTCGAAAACCTATTTGGGAAGAAAAAAAAACACCAACCTTTCTTTTCCCTCTTCCTGTTTCTGGTATAACCATCTAAATTCTCATCTGGTAGGCAAAGGCTAGCTCCATTTATCTAGGAGACAAGAGGTCAGTCACAAGAAAGTTTAGAAAAGAAAAGCACGGATGGAAAGGTTTAATTTGTTGTGTCAGCAGAGGGATCGTTCTAACACAGGTCTCTTCATGTTAGTCTCCTGCTCAAAACCCTCGAGTGACCTGCCAGCACTGGTAACATTAAGACTATATGCCTTATAGTTCTGTAATTTCCCAATGACCTTTTTAGCTCAGTTTGTGTCACTCCCTCCACTAGGCCAAATACAACAACTATTTTCCATTCTCCATAAGTGTAATATGTTCAAGATAATATACTTTTAGGATAATATTAGTGTTGAAAGAATATGGACTTGTAAGGCTCCTGGCCCACATGAACCAATATACTACCTTGGTCTAATATTCAAAACTTTATTATCCTCAAAAAAGATAGAACTGGGCACTCACTAGACCCTTTCAGTCTGTTTCTTTATGGATTCAAAAAACACTGTGTGTTGTCCCTAAAAATTGCATAATAATAAAGTGTCACCCAAAAGTGTCTGTGTATATGTTTTCTGAGTCTGTGGTTATAATTACTGTGGATCAAGAGGATTATTACATTTCCTTTCCCCTGCATCCTTCTCTATGCCAAAGGAAGACGATTTTTTATTACCTATAAATTCATATTTTTCCTTTTATTTTTATTTTAATTCAACAAAACCATTGGATCACCTATAGTGTGCTATATTCTAGAATGCATAGTAAGTCAGGTGCTTTCAAATTTTTGCGACCTAAATCCATAGTAAAAATAATTTTTAATTCTGACTTACACATATGCAAACAGTTTCCTTTTTATATGTGCATATATATTCAAACACAAATATATATGCATATTTTCTTTATTATGTGTGATATTCTGATAATTTATATTCTATTTCTTTTTCTATTCTTTTTCCTTTTTTTTTTTTTTTTTTAAATTTTGAATGCTGGTTGCAAACCATTATCTAGATTTCATGACCTGGCCTATCTGCCTCCAAGGAGGGACCACTGGCAACAGTCCTAAATGGTTCTGGACCCCAGCTACTCTGGCTAGTTCCAAACAGCTGGTTTATCTGGTACAGATGAAGGGATTCAGTCCCAACACTATCGGGTACAATTTGGGGGCAAAACTAAGTTAGACTTCTTTCTTTTTCAACCCAACCCTGTTGGTTTCTCTATAAATTATATTTCAAAATGACCACCTCTCATCATCTCCACCACTGCCACTCCAGTCCAACTACAATCTGCTCTCACCTGGACCCCAGCAAAGACCCCTGAGTTCTCTCCTTTCCATGGAGTTGTTCACAAAGGGGCCAGAGTGATCTGGTTACAAGGTAAGTTATATTCCTTCACTTGTCACTGAGAAAAGTTTCTTATTACATGTAAATCAAATCAAATCAAATCAAATCAAATCAAATTCCATGCCATACATCGTCCTACAGTGTGCCACTTGATCTGTCCTGCCACCTCTTTAATCTCATCTTTTAGTTGCCTTCCTGCCACTCCCCTGTGCTCCAGCCTCAGACCAGCCACTTTGTATTTCTTCAGTTTATCAAATCCTGCCACAGGGCATTTTCAATTATCCAGAATCTTCCTCCAAAACTTCTCATACAAAACTTCTCATAAGTGATTTACTTATGCATCATGCTCATGGCTTATTGTTTATTTCCTTCCTGTAGAATATAAGCCCCCCAAGGGTAGAGATCTTTGTTTTGTTCACTGGTGTATCTTAAGTGGCTAGGAACAGTGCTTGACACATTTTTGGTTTTTTACATATTCATTGTGAAATAAAAATATGTTGGCTCTCATTGTTAATACTATCAAGAACGACAGCTACTCTTGCCTCTACACACATACACAACGATCACAGCTCCATTTTTCAGCATCAAAGTACACCAGTCATAGGTGTAACATTATTTAATGTCAACTTTATAATATAATAGTGGGAGGAAAAATATAATAATGTTAATTACCTTTGTACTGGGTTAGTCAGTAGGACCTTGGTAATAAATGTTTCTCAAAAAAAATTCTTCTTATAAATAATAAAGTTTAATATCTATGTTTTAGACTCTGTTTCCACTATAACTCAACTGAATATTTATAATAGATATTCAATGTATGTTTTACAGAAAAGAAATAAAAAGTGCCTGCTTAGACATTTTAGAAAGCTATTTCTGTACCACTAAAATTACACCCTCAGTGGTCCAAAGAGGGCCAGTTTGCTATGTGAGGTCTTTCCATGACCTCCTGAACCATTCTGGTTTGGCAGTTTACATTCAAATATTCAGATGAGTTCATTCAAGACCATGTAGGTGACAGTTTTGATTATAATACTACAGACCAAGAGTTAACAACATGGGGACTCTTTAACAATAATTCTCTGCCAGTATTAACAACATTTTCCCATCAGTGCAATAATCTTACACTGTGCAATCAGTTAGAATTTAATTTAGTACAAGATTAATCTGGAAGTCCTAGGCTAAGCATTTCTCTAGTGTAACATCACTGAGCATTAGCCAAGGTTGGGTTCAAGGTTCAGAGGTCAGGAACAAAAGAGGAGAGAAGAGAGGGTAAGAAAGGACGGCCGAAATAAAGATTGGTTCATATGAGTTTGTCTGCTTTATCTCCTCTCATCTATAAAATTCTGGAAGACTAGTTTATTTTGGAAAATTAATCTTTCCTTTAGTACACATCATATTTTGCAAAAAAAAAAAGTTTGTATAAAAATGTCTATACAAAAATTGCCATGGTATACATTACAACTTCATATATATTATATAAGCATAAAGAGAGAAATAAAATCTGGTTCATATTTCTTCCCTTGGGCAGATTCCAACATCCACCCTGCTAAGAAATAAGCTATTTGATCCATGCTTTGGTATGACTGAGATTTAGAGAAGTCCTCAGATGGTTATGTGCTAAAGCATTATTATTCTACATTAGTTAGTTCTTTCTGTGGATTTTGTTTAATTCAGCGTAAAGCTATTCTTAGTATAAAGTGGGGAGGGACATTGGTGTAACATGCTCTCCTTGATTGAAAGACATCATGTTATTGGTTAAGAACATAAACCCTGGGTTAGGTTATCTGGGTTCAAATTCCTACCCTGCCACTTGCTAAATAGACAAAATTGGTATGTTACTTAACCTTTCTCTCCCACTGGATTTCCCTTCTAAAAATAATAATGACATCTTCCTTATAAGGATATTTTAGGATTTAACTTAAATAGTACTACATTAGTCTGTTCAGGTTGCCGTAACAGAATACTACAGTGTGTGTGGCTTAAACGACAGATATTTATTTCCTCACAGTTCTGAGGGCTGAAAGTCCAAGATCAATGTGCTATCATAGTTGGTTTCTGATGAAGCCTTTCTTCCTGTGTTGCCGACAGCAACTCTCTTGCTGTGATCTCATATAGCCATTTCTCTGTGCACACACATGCCTGATGTGCCTTCCTCTTCTTAGAAGGATTGAGTTAAGTCTCCACCCTTATGACCTCATTTAAGTTTAATTCCTTCTTTTAAGGCACTATATCCAAATACAGTAACATTAGGAGTTAGGGCTTCAACATAGGATTTTGGGAGAAACGCAATTCAGTTTGTAGCAAGTACATATATAGTACACAGCAAATAATAACTTCACAACAAATACTAGTTCTTATTTTGAAGTTGTTTGCTTTTCTCCCAGATAAGAAGATGAGTCTTAGTTTCAACATTTAGCATTTAAGCTGGTTAAAATTCCAGTTCACAAGTAAAGGCAAATTTACATGAGCAAACCCCAATGAATGCATTTATTTAAATGACAGTGAGTGTCATTTTATCTCTAGTGGGATGACTTAAATACAGACATACACACCTTACCCATTAATTTATATAATGTCTTTAAAAAGGCACTTGACTGTAATCTTGTACAATCTGTCATTGCTCAGTGTCAGGAAACCACAACCTGTGGGCCAGACCTTCTCTGTGGCTTGCTTTTGTACAGCATATGAGCTAAGAATGTTTTTTCATGTTTTTAAAGCGTGGTAAAACAAACATACACACACAAAAGAAGAATATGTGGCTGCTACTTTATGTGGCTCACAAAACCGAAAATATCTACTATCTGCCCATTTACTGAGTCTGCTAAACTCTATTTCATGGAAGGAATTTAACATGAGTCTCTCAAGTATGTTCATTTGTGTAATGCAAACAGCTCCGTTTTCCTCCACCCTGAGCAGTATTACTTGTTACCCTCAGCATTTTCTTTTCTTTTTATCTTATTCTGGGAAGAAGTAGGTCTACAGTGTCTAGAATGTCTCACCAACTTCTGGGAAATGTACTGAGTATAATTTCAATTTCTCTTGGTTACTGTGACCTAGTGGTGGCCTAAGAAGGGAGTCAAGATCATGGTTACTTTTTCTATTTGATACCTCTTACGATCAGGCTGGATATGTTATTTTTTGCTATTAGTCTGTCCAGCTTTAAAACACCCCTCTTCTGCTCCTAATCTGCCATGGGCTGGGAAAAGGAGAAAAATAAAATCACTGTTAAATAATATTTTCTACCTATCAAGTTATATTAGATTCTTTTAACACATTAGCTTCTTTAATTCTAATAACATAACTTCATAGTTAAATGTTCTTATTTCTGCTTTACAGTTTAAGAAAAAGAGCCTCAGAAAGGTTAATTTATTTGAATTTAATCCCAAATCTTTCTGGGTCCAAAATTGAAAGCATTTCATCAAAGAAACCAAAAAAAAAAAAATCTGGCTGGCTTGAATTGTAAGTAACATAAAGGTAAATAGACTAAAATGATGCTTTTGTAAATAAAAAAGTAAGTGCCCAGTGTTGAAATGTTCGAGACATCTGTTCTATTTTCTTATTATTTCTTAGCTGTGCTCCAGGTAGTTCATTTGTCTGACAAACAAATTCCAAGTTAGTGAGGTGCTGTGATAACACTTTCCTTGTGCAAAATATATCCTTGGACACCATTCATTTCATTTAATATATTCATTCAAAGGTAAATATTGATAAAGAATGCATACTTATGTTTCTACAGAAGGTCTGAAAATGAGTATGGTCATGAAATTATGGCATGCATGTACATATATAGTGTTATGAACATACATACCTATATATAGTGTATATAACACCATATGAATATAATACTATATATGTTCAAATACATGGATACCTATATATAGTGTTACATACATACCTATACATATATACAGTGTTATGTTTGTAACACTATATGTTACGTTCATAACACTATATATATGTCAGTACGTATGTATATGAATACACTGCACACACAAACACAGTTCAATCAGGTACATTGGATACTCAGCTAGAGCATTTCTGTTGCTTCTGTTTTACTCGTCCAGTCTTTCCCCTGAGGCAGGTTTTAAGTTAAACTCTTGGAATACATTCGACTTCCATGCCTCTCTAGCCATCTAAATAACACAGGACCTTATGCATAATTCTGTCTGTCTGAAACAAACAAGAGAAATTGAATCATTCTGAAGACACATGTTCACTAGAAAGTAGGCATTCAAAGCTTAGAATTTAATAAAATTATTTTGGAGATTTTTTAAAAATTACTTAATACCAAGCTACCTAATTGGCTAAATATTTTAATTTCTATTTCATTACTGCATAGATTCTGTATATGAATGTTTTTTCACAATAACAAATATCCGAATTAAAAAATCAAAGAGCAACCTCAGCACCATACTAAAAATTAGTTAGAGGTTCAGCTTCAGGCAAAGTCTGACAGTCTCACCAGAGCAGGGGCAGACTCAGAGCTTGATGGGATTGAGACATATGAGCAACAACAATGGGGCATTACAGTGTTTTTCAAAATCAGCTTACCACTGCAAGTATGTAAAATGATATTTATTGAGATGGAAATTTACTTTTGCTCTCTTTGCATATATGTCTGTCCTTCCAAGGAGCAGGTGGGATGCATTGTTCTCTCTTTTCTTAGGGTTGGGTTACAGATGGAAAGCAGAAGGTAGTTAAACACATTTCTTTCCTGGAATTTGGGTTCCAAAAGCCAGAGCATCTTTAGAGTGCTTTGCTAGGGCGAATCAGTAGGGTGGGGTGAGGAATCATCTGAGCTGCTAAAAAGAAAGAAGATCCTCTTAGAAAGAGAGGCAGAAATTGATGGATTCCCCAAAGAGCAGTGACCTCTGCCTCACCCAAGGGAAGGCCCCCAGAGAGGTGGAAAGGCTCCAAGGGAAAGACCGGCTGTACCCTAAAGGAGGATGTACTCTAAGGACCCTGTCTCTCAGCCCCAAGAACATTCCCAAACCAGCTAGCTGCACACATGGTCGCACTATTAGGGACTAAGAGGATAGTGGCTATCACCATAACAACCTAGAGATAAGAGAGTCCTTGTCCCACTTTTTAGATACTACAAGAAAGTCTCATATTCTTGTATAATCCAGACAAGGAGAGAGCCCTCCAGTAATAATTGAAATGGTGTTTCTAAAACAAAGTATTTTGATTTAATAACAATAATAATGATCTATTTTCTGATGCTGGTCCTGTGGACCAGTTGCATATAAGTACATCGCTAGGGAGAGTCCTCTCCACACATTCAAATCAAAAGGCTCTTCCAACCTCTGATGGGGCTGGAGCTGCTGTGAGCCAGGGCCACTGTGACTTATGCCAGAGAAGGCCCCTGCTGCCTGAGTCATGCAGTTCACGTCTCACAGTGGCCCCCAGGCTGCACCCATGTCCTCCGCCTGGCGTAAGGAAGTATCACCATCTCCTTTGAGTCTTCTCCGCTCACAACGTCAATATGACTGCAAAGGGGACTTTTTAGTACCATCATCAGCCCTAGACTCTAAATTCACAAAAAAATTTCTAGCCTCTCCAGATATTTTAAATAATATGTGCAAACATTCATTCCAATGTCCTGCTCAGTAGAACCCCAGAAATGTTCACAGGTTCCCATACAGATACTTATGCTGTGATCTGTAACTTTTCTTCTTTCTCCTAAATAATAGTTCTGTGTATTCACAGTGATTTTTTGTGCTCTTATAGGACCCCTTCATCCCATCCAATGATCCAAAGTGATCCACTGATCCAAACTGGCCAGTCACAATTCATTTTCTTCTGGTCTCAATTGATAAACTTATGAATGGATGTGTGACTCAAACCAAGCCAAGTAGAATCTTTCCTGGATTTTTTCTTTGGGGTTTTGGTTTTGGTTTAGGTTTCGAGTGTGTGTGTGTGTGTGTGTGTGTGTGTGTGTGTGTTGTGTGTGTGTGTTATTGGAACTAAAAGATCCAATCCTACTTTGGTTAGCAAAGCTATAATATGTACAACTCGTGAGCTGTTAGTGGCTGTAGGGCCATGTCTCTGCCGCTAGGAAGAAGCTGCTTTCTGTAAAAGAAGCGGAAGAGGAGGCAAGATGTGGGGAGGCGCCCCAGTTGTTCTCAGGCTTGATTTTATCCCTTCCCTTCTTCTAATTTTTAGTAAACCTAATCCTTGGATTCTAGGAGACTATGAGGTATTTCAATTTGCACTTTTGCATTTAGAACCTTAGAATTCTTGGTTTTCCCATTTTTTTCTTCTCAGCTTCTTTCCTGTCCTAGGATAAAGCCCTAAATAGACTCAGCAAGGTAAGTTCTCCTGAAAAGTGAAGAGTCGAGGAAATTTAGGGGTGGATGCAGAGAAGAAAAGTAGCCCAGGAGGGCGTTAAGGCTCCCATGGGGCAGGGCACCGAGAGGGAAAGGGGGCCCTGAAAGCAGCGTCAAAGACAGAATCAACGCTTCCGCTTTCACAGTTCTGCCTAATGCGCCGCTGCTGTGCTGCAGGAAAGCGACTTAGTAGTCTTTCGTTTGCACGTGTTATTTAAAAGATCTGGAAAAGCTAGAAATTTTTTCGTGTGTGAATTTAGAGTCTAGGGCTGATGATGGTACTAAAAAGTCCCTTTTGCAGTCATACTGAAGTTGTAACTGGAGAAGCGGAAGACTCAAAGGAGATGGTGATATTTCCTTACGCCAGGCAGAGGACATGGGCGCAGCCTGGGGGCCACTGTGAGACGTGAACTGCATGACTCAGGCAGCAGGGGCCTTCTCTGGCTTAAGTCACGGTGGCCCTAGCTCACAGCAGCACCAGCCCCATCAGAGGTTGGAAGAGCCCTTTGATTTGAATGTGTGGAGAGGACTCTCCCTAGCGATGTACTTATACGCAACTAGTCCGCAGGACCAGCATTAGAAAGTAGATTGTAGTCCTTTACTGTTATTAATCAAAATATTTTGTTTTAGAAACACCATTTCAATTATTACTGGAGGGCTCTCTCCTTGTCTGGATTGTACAAGAATATGAGACTTTTTTGTAGTATCTAAAAAGTGGGGCAAGGACTCGCTTATCTTTAGGTTGTCATGGTGATATCTACTATCTCCTAGTCCCGCTCAGCGGGGCATGCATGCAGCCAGCTTAGGAACTTTCTGTTGCTTAGAAGGACAAAGACACTTTTCTAAATAAGTATCAGGATTTAAGAACTCAGACACAGTCATAATCACAAAATTACTTCTGAAAGTATTATTGTCGGTATTTAGTTTTCCCATTTATAAACATACTTGATCAAAGCAAATGAGTGGAAAATCCAAAACCATGAAGAGAAAATAAACATCAATACTCGTGATATGTATTCTTCCAAAAACTTATTTTCTCTTGAGATTTTTTATGTGTGTGTGTATATATATATAGAGAGAAAGAGATAGTATTCAAAACATTAAACCACCTGCACAGCTCATGCATCAACCAATCAGAACTAATGCTGGCTGATGGTGGAGAAGGATCTCGAACTCCACTTCTCAAACCTCCATTCCAGGCTCTACCTCGTAGTTGCTTTTGCGGAGGTTCAGGGTTGCCAAACTTGAAGGAAGCTTGTATACGTTGTAGTGATGGTGCTCTTGGCGCAGTGGCTATTTACCAACTGATGTAGAGGCCCTTTAATAGTTTCACGACTTTCTGTACCAATATGTTCTGATGGAGCTACTAGCCTGGAAGATATAGTTCCTTAGAGTTTGGTTTCCTTTACCTAGCAAAATCTTATGGACATTTTCCTATGGCAAATTATATTCCCACGCATGAGAACTTTCTAACTGGTCTTTGGTGATGAGCTACAGGCATGCCAAGATGTCGGTCTCCTCCCCTCTTGCAGTGCCTAGGTGGGCATGTGCCCACCATCCAGAATCGGTCACCTCTGGCCAATTTGACTGTTTCACATAGTATGTGATAAAAATGCCATCATTTTTTTTCATGTGTCATGATGTGAAAAGGTTTGGGGAAAATGATTTTATAACATGGTTTCTATGGGAACCATCAGAAGCCATTTCTAATGGGTTTGTAATGGTCCCATTTTACCGCTGTAATGTGGTTGACTTAACTAGACCCTTGTTAGTGGTCTTTCATATTTTTCTCATTTTTAAAAATATTTTATTAGATTCTAGTGGACATACATATATTTGATTATTTTTAAGACAAGTTTCAGGAGGAGGAATTTTGACATACTGGGTCCTATTTAAGACTATGGACACAGAGAATCAAATTTCGCTACCTTCTAGGACTACTAAGAACACAGGCTCTAGATTTAGTCTAGTATATGCATCTCTGTTCCATAACCTTATTAGATGTGTGACTCAGTCTGTGACTCAGTGCCGCTGTGCCTGGCTGAAAATGGGATGATCATAATATTTATCGCACTTGATTGTTACGAGGATCAAATGGAATGCTTAGAACAATTTCTAGTTCATTGTTAGCACTCATTAAATGTCAGATATTTTCTTTGGTAGTAGTAGTTTTTGTTTTTCTAAAGTTTGTCAATTTTCAATCCCCAGATATATATAAAAATATATTTTTCCACATGAAAGACTGGAATGATTCCATTTTTCTGAGTGATCCCAAAATGAATTGTACGAAAAGTTCCCCAAAGGCCAGTGGTCAAGAACAATGCCTTACCACCTGGCCAAACCAGCCAAGCCAGCTAATCGGTGGGCGCATAAGGCACCCCCACCCTTATTTCCTCCTGCACATATTCTGATTACTGCACCCGGCACCTTCTGCACTCGGCCCTACCTTCTGCACGCGGCCCTTTCTGCGCACGGCCCCCTCTATATGCAGCCCCAACTGCACACGACCCCTTTTGCACGCAGACCCAACAACCTACCACCTAATCCCTTTAAGGTCAACCTAACCCCTCAATCAGGTAACGCCAAGGCATCTCCCCAAGGCTTGCGGTTTTGCCCTTTAAATTAGGTCCCAGCCCCTCGGTCGGGACTCCTCTCAACCACTGCTGCGTCAGTGAACGAGTGGGGTCCAAACTCAAGTTTGTCAATAAACTCCCTTTTGCGCTTGCATCGGTGTCAGTTTCCTTCTTGGCTCGTGGAGTTCCAAACCAGGGCATTACACACAGTCCCAAAGGCATTGAGAATTAAAGTTTTTATAATCATTACTATAATATAATAGGTGGATTGAGATTTTCCTTTTAAAAAAGTTTAATTACTTATGAGACTGAATTTATGAGATTACAAATCTTTGACAGACATATGTTTTTCTCTTTTGTTTGTTTTCTATTATATGTTTGTCTAATTCAGATATATTTGGAAAAAATAATGGGAGGAGCCCTAGGTAGCCTATTGCTCTATTCTGGGTAAAATAAAAAATAGAAAGGCCAAAGTAATTTGAATGTGATGGATATGGTCTCAGTAGGGAATTGTGGTTTCACATCTTTGGCTGTCCAGTATAATCGCCTGGGAAACTTTAAAAGCCACTGATGACTGGGCCACACCCCCAGACGGTAATTTAACCAGTCTGATTTAATTATCTGACATAGGGATTGTTGAAAGCTCCCCAGGTGATTCTAATGTGCAGCCAAGACTGGGAACTGTGGTGTAGGTGGGTACTGATTAATGTGGGGTCAATTAGGTGTGTCTGTGAAGCCAGGTACTACAGAGAATGACTTTCATAATCAGCTGACTCTTAACCCAGGCCAGCTGAGTTAATTGCCACAGTGAAAATTGGCTACAAAGCCTTCTGACTAAGGCTGAAATCAAAACATCCAATCCTTCTTACACTTTGCAGTATCTCAAAATTTTGTTCTGGGTAGTTACTTTTACTTTCTTTTTTCTTTTATTTATTTCTTTCTTTTTTCTTTTTCTTTTTTTTTTTTTTTTTTTTTTTTTTTTTTTTTGGAAAATTAACCTAAATGTTACACTTGCATTTGGTCATAGAAAAGATCACAACGTGGCAGAAATTTTATGTTCTTGATTTTGTCTCTTCTGTGTTTTATTGATATTGAGAAAGCAAACAAGCACCAAAGGATTAAATACATACAAAACAGATTGGATAGCATGCAGCCTGCATATAATAATTTTGATCTTTTGTCTACTTGGAGTGTGTCTTGATATTTTAAGGAAAAACTACTTCACTTGGACTAAAGACCATAAACTGGAATTATCCTGAAACTAAAAATATTCAACTACAATGTGTTTTCAAGGGAAAGATTTAAGAGCACCTTCAAATAAGTCAGAAACTTAAGAGAAAGACAAGATGCTGATGTGTTAGGAAAGTCTATGATATTTGCTTCTGTGGTTTTGAAAATGTAAATAGAAACAGCTATGCAAAGAAGTTCTATAATTAGTTTTCATCCTGATTCCAAAAGTTGCTTATTATAGAGTTTTTAATAGTATATATAAAAACCACCATTTAAAACTCTTGGTTTGAATTTGGGCACTTTAATGAAAAAAATAGTATTTTTAAGCTTTGTGGTATCTCTAAAGTCATGTGCTGAATAAGTAGAAGTCCTCTGTTGCGCAAAGGTTTTTGGAAATGGTGAATGCTATGGTAACTTTCTTCTCCCCAGGCATAATTTTCTCTTTAAGAGTCAGAGCACGAGTTTAAATCAGAAATTAAATGAATTACTGATCTAAACTGCGGGTGTAGTTATGGACAGACACTAGTATTTAGACCAAACAAATAAGCTCTTTAAACATAGTGACTTTAACCAGTTGTTCTTCCAAAGCCACAACAGAGAACAATCTTGCTCAGTTAACCATACCTCCCTGAAGAAACCACTGCCTAGAAGAGTGTCTTTCAGAATATATCCAGCAGCATAATGGAGCAACCACATCCTACCCTGAAAAGTGAATCCTCATAATTTCCCCTCAATTCAAACTGCCAGTCAGCATCAAGTCCCTCTCTGGAGCTCATCAAATGTGCTGTTTCATTACTTGTTGATCCACTTTGGCGAATTCTTTGTAGATCTAACTTGTATGGATAGCAACCAAATGTGGAGAAAGATGCGGAAAAGCCTCCACCACCCCGACCAAATTTTATCCAGGTCAAAGTAGACCACCTGGAAATAAGAGAAACTAAATCATGTCTGTAATTGAAAGAACAGATTCTTATTGATGAATAGCAAAGAACATTAATGGAATTTTTGAATCCTCATTTATGATTCTGCTTAGAAGTTGCAGAAAAAGTTTTATTTATTTATTTAGTTTATACAGGTGACATTCGTTAATAACTTTATCTAAGTTTCAAGTGTACAATTACATAATACATCATCTGTATATTGCATTGTGTGCTCAATACCCAAAGTCTAGTCTCCCTCGATCACCATAAATTTGACTTCCTTTACGCTCGTCATCCTTCCCCGCTTCCCTTCCCCTCTGGTAACCACCGTTCCTGTTGTCAATGTCTATGAGTTTGTTTGTTTTATTTTTTCATTCATTACTTTCTGTTTTATATCCCACACATGAGTGGAATCTTATGGTTCCTGTCATTTTCGGTCTGACTTATTTCACTTAGCATGGTACTCTCAAGATCCATCCATATTATCACAAATGGTAGTAAGGGGAAAAAAAATAATAGTAATGGTGACTGATAAACCAAATAAGTGAATCAGATCCAACTACTATGTTACTCTTTACATACCAGGAAAAAAAGTTCTGAATTAGCCTCTTGGATACTAATAGAAAACCTCTAACTTGGTGCACCCCTAATTTGAAGAAATAGCAATGAACTTTGGAGTATGCCAAATAAAATTAGTTCTGGTCTCCTCCTTCAGAATGCTACCTTATGATCACTGTCCCTAAACTAATTTGAACCTATTCAATAGGAACAGAAAATCTCCCACCAGTGGTTCTTAACCTTTATTATTTCTCAGAATTATTATCTGTAAAAAATTTTTAAAAGTACCCATTCACAGGACTGATCACAGAATGTCTGAAACAGAATATCTGGTTGTATATGTTTTGAGAAAATATTCATAAATATTTCTGATATATAGGCAAAGTTGAGCATCTCTAAATTTAGGCAATTAGAGAAGATCAATTGTCCCACAAGAACAAGCCCATCTAAGGTTTAGGGGATAAAGGTTTTTTTCAGATAGGTCCAGATTACCTCAGCAGTCCCTTCAGGGGACCTCAAATCATTCAAAATGTTCTAATGAACAGGATTGGTTATAGAAAGGACACCCTAATTGTAAAGGGTACTTGAACATCAAAGTTCTGTGCAATTGAAACCTTTATTCCAACCAACTTTTTCCTGCAAGAGTTAAGTTTGGAGTTGAATTTCATTTTTATTTTTCACAAATTTTACAAAAAAGTATTGTAACTCTTTTAATTAACTTAGAAAAAAATTCTATTTTTTATAATATACCCTACATGTAAATATCTCCCTATTTTTATATTTTTCATGTTAGAAATCATTTCCAACAATGTTTTTATTAGAAATTTTTTGTCAAAACATAACCATACAGTTCACAAATTTTGCATAATTTATTTAGTTAAAAAGGGTGTATCGGGAAGAAAAAGTTATATTGTTGGACTAATATTTATTGAGCACTTCATATACATCATTTTAATAATGAATTGATTGTTGATTATTATTCTTTGCATTTTGCTGTTGAAAAGAAATAAAGTTCAGAAAAACAGAAATCTCCAACACCATACAGTTGGTAAATAATAAAGTCAAGATTTGAACTCAAGTCTGGCTGATTCTGTAGCTTACGTGTGTTAAATTCCATTATACTAAGCCAGTCAGAAGAGAAGCAAATGTCCTTTCTTAGGTCTTAAAAACATATCATTTAATAATTTTTATCCTGGAAAATTATTCTGTGTTCACAGCATGGCCATAAAATGACACAATTGGATATCTAATAAGACTTTTTCATTTATCTTCTTTTCTTATTTTTCAAGAAGGGATATATAGACACTTTAAGGAATCTTCAAGGGAGTCAAATTTTTTAAAAATTGACGATCTTCTTAAACAACTAAGAAATAAGACAAAAGAAAGTAAGGTATATGGATATCCAATTATGACCTTTACTGTGGACAAAGTTTAGGCTGAACGATACGAAAGGGAAGAGGGCCTCCTAAAATTAAGTCCCAATTTTAAACTGGCTAATCCATCTAGGTACCAGCAGCCTCCACAACACTTGTGTTTAGAAGGAACAGAGATAAATGTATGCCTTCTGTATCCAAGGTTTCTTATAAGAGAAAATGAAGAGGAAGGGCTAGGTCTCTCCAAATTCATTCAGATAAGTTACTTCACCAGGAGTTTGAGAAAGTCCAGTATTGCTACAGCTATGACCTGGAAAAAAAAAAAAAATCAGAAGGAGAATAAGTTCTGTGCCAAGAACTTTTTCATATGCTTAATAAAAAATGTGTAAGTAATCATGTAAAGTTACACTTTATTCACCAAGTTTAATAAAGAAACAGAAGCCTGGCTAAAGAGCTACCATATATATTTATATTTACAGTCCACTTAACTAAAGAGGAAAAATTAAAAGCCTCATGTAGAAAATCATTTAATAGTACTAAATTTGAGGATTAAAGGGGACATGAAATACTATGATACAATATTGGAGAAGTTAATTGGGACATTTCTGCTACACTTATAAAAATCCCATGCTTAATTTTTATTTTCTTCACCCCTCTTTGTAAGTTTTGCTTTGAATTAAAGTCTTTGAAGAAACATTCTTCACAACAGAAACCAGAATTTCTTTTCACCATAAATCCTCAATTCCATAGTAAGATTTGAGACACTGCAGGAAAGACAGCACCTTTGTCATAGTTTTAAGTATTCTTTTTATCTTCTTTAGCATTTGAAGGAACATTTTCACCATTTATAATAGTAAATACATGCAGTATTTGTTCAGCTTATAGTCAATTTATGCCAGTACACAACAAAATTATTCCAAATATGAATTTAATTTCTTAAATAACTTCTAATGATTTTTTACTCTTTATGATTCTTTAGTTTACACTTTAAAAAATGATGTAGAATGTTAAGGCAGATTTCTGAATAATATGTGCCAAATTTCTTACCTCATTTTTCTAAAAAGTTTTTATATCAGATTCCCTAAATCTGAGCCAATATTTGTTTGATTTAACAATTAAAAAATGAGAGACATACTAGAGCTGGAAGCCATTGGGTCTAATGCCCTCATTTTGTAGATAAACTTGGACTTTAACAGATTAAGTGATATTACAAAGATCGCAAAATAACTTATTCGGTAGAGATGGAACTGGAGCTAAATTCTCCTAATCCCCGAAAGGACTTTCAACACCAGTTGCCTTATTTTTCAGTTTACTTTTATACTTCTAACTACCAGTTCAAATTTTACCTCTTAAGGTAATATTTCTCAATCCTAGTAGCTTTGTTTTTCAGTTTAATTTGATGCTGCAGGGTTTTTTTTGTTTTTGTTTTTGTTTTTGTTTTAATCTGGTGCAATTCTACAAAAGGAAGAAAATGGATGTTATTGCTTTTATTGTTTTATACCATAAAAAATAAAAAATATCACATGATATCTAAAATCTTACAAAGCGTTTGCTTTTTACGCTTTCAGCTCTAATTTTAATATGTAGTTTCAATTTTGTGAAGGAGAAACACAGGCACTTCCTAGTCCCTGTTTTCTGTTTGGGCCTGTTTTCCCTGTCTTGCTATTTCATTTGGATTCGATTCTCATCACCCACATTTTGCAGGGGTCCCTTCACCACTTCCAATGGGACTTATCAGACTGGGAGTATCAGCTCAGGTTACAGAGTTGGATACAATTATGTTTATTTACTGTTCTTTGGAAAAAAGCTAAAATGTCCCTGCCTGTTTATTACATTAGAAGATGTTTAAGTGCGTTTTTTACTAAGAAGCCCTTGTTTACAATTTGGCTTCAAATAACAGCAAAATCTCTGGGGATGATCATGTCTGTTCTTGGAGGTTCTCTTTGCAATTTGATTATAAAAATAAATCTGTTTCTTCTCTGGATGCACTTGCAAATCTCTCCTCTTTCTTTTGTTCCCACTTTATTTAAAAACCTGCTCAACTGTTCCAGATTGAAATAAATGTTACTTTCTCAGTCAAAAATTTTCGCATTTACGAGAGCTAATTAGATGGTCAAATTTATCTTTCAAAATTGAAGATTGGGTTTTGTCCCTGTCGGCAATGATTTCCATCAATATGATGCAGCCATTATATATTTCCAACAGATAAAAATATAAATAAGGGCATAGGTGTTTTTTAAACATTTTGATGTGAAATAAACTGTAAAATGCAATATAACATAGCATATGTCAACGCAGTGGGAAACAGCTTCCAAAAGAAGTGAGCCTAATTTTCTGACCCACTGGTGTGAAAGTGACTAGACTTGGATGAAGCACAAAGGAAGCCATCTGAGGATCCAGCAAGCCAGAGGGAAGGGACATTTTGATAATCCTGCCTTTCTCAGGAGCACATCCACTTTGATATGGGACCCACCGAGCGGAGACAACAGAGGAATGCTGGAAACAGACCTGCTTTCCTATCAGATTCTTCTCACTCCGTTCATGCCTTCAGTGACAATGCCCCGCGCACGTGAGCTGAGGCTGAACCAACATGTTACAGGGTCTCAGGACAAGGAAAGTTGGAGTCATCACCTATATGGAAGATCCAATCTGCCTAAAATAGTCACATAACTGAAGCAGGATTACATTTTTTGAATTGAATTATTGATTCACGCCTTCATTCCTTCTACATGGGTGGACCCAGCCTAGCAATTTGAATTAGCAATCTAAAATATTCTTTCTAAGTGTCTCCTCTCATCATATTTTTTCACAACCTTCAGCCAAAAAAGGAAAATAAAATAAAAAGGAATTTCTCAGGAACTGTTAGGGAGCCAAAATGTGTGCTAGATGCATTAGATTTATGTCAGATACAGATTATAAGGGAAACAAAATCCAAGAACCATTTAAAAATCAGATCGGGTCTAAGAGGAAGCAGTCTTTGGCTTGACACCTTAATGGACAGCAGGAACGATGCAGCAAGGATTATAAGTCACTTATTCCCCAATTAGATCTCATTTACCCTGACAGCACAATAAAGCCATGTCTCCACACGGCAGTAAAATTCATATTCCACTGATTAGTCAGGTTCTTTATTGCTGATTAGGTTTCCTGAATAAAGAAAGTTCAGTAGTAGCCCTAATGAAAAAGCTTCTAATGTGATGGATAGAGAGTTTGAGCCCTATTTAATAGAACTATTTTAGTTTATGTCTTCAAGACTTGCCAAATTGAACTTGAAAAAGAGTTTCAGCATATCTAACCTGGCTATTTTCAGGACAGAAAAAGTTATTGGGCCTGAAGCTCCACCAACATAGCAGAGTCATATGTGGAGGATCAATAGCAGCGTGACATATGGGAAAGGTCAGCAGGTCTGGAATATGGCACTGACTTGTCCAGAACCATTTGCTATGTTCTATGCTGAAGAGAATTTCCTTCTCTTTAAAATGGGAAGTTGGCCTAGAGATCTCCTCCAAGTGAAACCACCGTGGTTCTAGAAATAGGGCAAATGAAATGTTCTAATCACATTGCATCTGGCTTCCCTCCTGAGGTACGCTTCAGCCAAAACAACCACAACACAAATAGTGCACGAGAAATGAGTACTTCAGGTGCTACCTCTTATCAGGCATCCCTCCCCTTCCCACTGCCAACAGGTTCCTAGGATTCGCTATTCCCATGGCCACAATGTCACAGACACGATGTGAGAGAGAAAGACGTTCTCTCTCAGAGACAAATAGCAGTTACTTTCTCTTTAGACCCATGATAGCACTTTTGAAAAAAAGAGATGAGCTAAAGAATGATTTTTGTAGGCAAGTTTTCTAATTTTGAGTGTGAATTTATATTATGTGAGTAAACCAAAGTCTGTTAAAATCAGATCACTTGGTGAAAAAAGTGAATTCCATTAGATAAAATTTTGGTGTGACAACTATACAATAATTAGAGATATTTCTTTGCGTTACTTAAACTCAATAGGTAATATTACAAGAGAGTTTTGAGGAAGGCAATGGTGAAATAATAACCAATGATTTTAGAAGTATACCATCTAATGTGTATATTCGAAATGAAGTTTTACTTTCAAGTTCTAAATGGTGTGTGCAGACTAAACGCCTGTGTCCACAGGACTAAGAGGACCATTCTCAGTCAATCGAGAAGCTTCCTGAAGAAGTGGGTCTTAGCCATAGCTTAGAAAGTTAAAAGCAGGTGAAGAACTTTTGGGAAAAGCAGAATGGAGAAATAAGAGACTGACTAAAGAGGCAACTCCAAATTACCATGATTATGAGGCTGAGAAGGGATAGACTGAATTATCATGGGAGAAGAGGAAATACATATGTGTAAGTAGGGCTTTTCAAGCTATGGAGCGGAAAGCCATTTTATTGTTCTGCTAATAAGTTAAAATTCTCGTCACTTATAAATTCCTTTGGATAGCCTTTAACTTCTTTCTGTGAGTATGTGACAAATCATTCCCTCATTTCTATGTTTATCAATAATTACTTTGTCTCTTATATTAACTTCAGATAAATCTCTAGTCACACTGATATTTTGATATTTAAAAAGCAATTTTGCTTTTTAAAAGTTCAAAAAATAGTCATATTTGCTTAATACAATCATTCCATGTATCTCAACACTACAAAAAATTACTCAGTAATTTGTATAACAATAATGAGCATATATGTTAAAGTACATTGTAATCCTTTTTTAATAATATATTCTTTATAAGGTCCATGCTGCTCTGCTTTGGTCAAATATTTATTTTGATTGAAAGTAATTAATATGCACTCTTCACTAGATTTCTTGAGAAAAAAGATAAGCAACACATCCCTGATCTATGGCTCCTTCCTCTTCACCTGGTTTGGTCTTGTTTGGAAACAGGTGAAGAACATGAGTTTTTCAGTAGCCCTGATTATGTTCTTTCATAATTTTTTTTTTCATTTGGAAAATATAAATTTAAGTGATATGTGAAATCTCTTTTGGAAATGGCTGAAAGACTGTTACTTAACACAATTTAACATTATCTTCAGTGTTTGATTTTTAGTGTATAGTTCATACCTCATAACAGAAATATCTTACCTATAGGTGCAACAACTGATCAGATAGATAGATAGATAGATAGATAGAAGATAGATAGATAGATGCTTTAATAATAAAAGTGATATTTGGTGCAGTATATATCTTCTCCAAATGATTTTTAAAGTAATGTATTTGAATTATACTCACTTTACTAAAAGATTTTACCAGTGCTTTGAGTGAAACCCTTTGAAGAACAGCTTTTACTAAAATAAAATAATATAGTTATAGAATTAAAATTATAGCATTTGCTATTACAGGTTTATAATACAAATATAAATATAAGGAAAAAACAATATTTTTAGGAGGACAATAAACATATTTCAGTTTCCTCATTTACTATATATATTAGAATATATTAATCCAATATGATTTTTATTTAAATAGTATTCAAATGGTCAGTACTCTAATGGATAAATTAAAAAATCTCTTTGACTAGTTATTTTGTTTAGGAAATTGTTCTAGTGCGTTCGATAAGCTCTGTATGTACTGTGCCTTTTAAATAATATTGGAGAGAAGAAAAATATGCCACCCCAAAATGTACAATTTAGGGATGTGGATTATTTTGAACTGAAGGCAATCAAAATCCAGCCAACCAAGGAAATTTTTTACTTCCCTTCACCTACCTAAAAGAATTTAGATAGGGGACCTGGCTCAGAGGAAAAACTATTATGAGAGAACTTTTTTCTGAATGACCTCTCTGTATCGCAAGGGAAACATCTAATTACCAAACATCTGTTTTCACCATCCTTGTGAATCACCTCTCCCCCTTTGATGACCAAAGCCCTAACTCATCCCTTAGCTCAGGATGGCATGTAAGCCTCAACTGCCCCACTTGCCACTTGGTCATGTATTTTTATGGAGCTCTTATATGTGTGAAATTAATTTTTTGTTGTTGTTTTTCTCATGTTAATCTGTCTTATGTCAATTTAATTGAGTTTATTTAGATAGGAAAGGTAAAATGACCACAAGAATATTTTGTCTGATTTCCTTCATGCTCTTCTGCTTATTTTCATAAAAAAAAAAAAAAAAAAAAACTGCTCCACATAGAAGCAATAATATTACTCTCTAATAAACTCCAAAGCTTCAGTTATTTGTTTATAGTTTGTTTACCAAGGGAAGAATCAGGTCACCCTGTTTCATCCTAACCTATGTGCATAGTAGGATGAGGGGACTCTCAGTTCGGCAAGAAAGCTCCACTTAAAAAAAAAAACTTAAAATTAAATTTCTAGAAGACAGTCCAACTGTCGGATAAACACTACCTTCACCCAAAGACTATTGAGCCAAGAAATAGCATCAGGAAATTTTTAGCAAATATCTGCTATTTTTTACAACATAAACTGCAACATGGATGTACATTGTTTACATTTTTCTTCCTTTGTAGGAGAAGAGAAATCCACATGGTCTTACGTGCAGTTGGGGAGCAAGACTGGGCATGGGAGGCAGGTGTTCTGGAGGAAGCCCACCCGGGACAGCAGGAGATTATTTCTGTTTTTCTCCAGCAATGAGTGCTAGTGCGAACTCTCCTCTCCGTCACTCCTTTTTCTTCCCTTCTTCCTCTCTCTTCCTCTAAGTGACACAGGAAAAGAGAGGAGACAGGAAAACACTGACTGAAGTGAAGAGTGTGGACAGCAGGCCTCTGAACCAGTTTGTGGCCAGGACATGATTGAGAGAGAGCAGCCCCCTTCCATGAAGCCCCGCCATTCCAACCAGGTGCGACTGCTGTACAAAGGGGGCACCAAAGGCAGCGTGCCACAGGTCTGAGTGGTGCAGGTCACCACCCGAGCCCTGGACAAATGCAGTGTCGTCAGAGCTCTTTCCTGGCATTGTCCAGCTTCCCCTGTGAAATCTTCTCTCTCTCTCTCTCTCTCTCTCTCTCTCTCTCTCTCTCTCTCTCTCTCTCTCTCTCTCTCTCTCTCTCTCAGCATAAAACAGCCCAATGGCAGTTCCAAGAAAATCTACTTTCCTCATCACCAGGACCTTAGGCTCCCAATTACCCTCTTCCCCCTTTTCACTATAAAAATTCCATTCAGAAGCCAATTACATGTTCATGCAATAACAAAAGTTTGCCGATGAGATTATGAAAAATAATCTTTAACCTTTTAGTCAATGGATGTTTGTATCCTAAAAGACATTTGGTGTTCAACTCAAGAGATATTCTCATTTACAATATGTGGGGGAGTACTGAAAAGCGGCTTTTATGGCACCAGAGTGTCCCATTTATCCAAAATCTTGTAGGGAATTAAACATAATAAAATAAGCCAACTTTATCTTATTTAATCATCACAAAATAGTAATAGAATAGGCTTTATTCTATTTTTTTATAATAAACTGAAACTCAGAAAGGCTAAGTGACTTGATCAAAGTTCAGTAAATCCATGTTCCAAATACTATATATGTTTTTATGCTTCATCACATCATAATTTTTAATGTAAATATCCAGAAGTATTAATTTTGAAAGCAAATACAGACTTTTCTGTATATGATGTTAGAACATAGGATTCTCTACCTAAAATAAAAGGTGCGTGTAGGCTAGAAAGACCTGAATTTGAATCGCAGCTAATTAGTTCCGAAACTGAGGGAAGGGGCTCAAATGTCCTAAGGATCATTCTCACCTGTCCAGTGAAGGGTAATGGATGCTTAAGTGAGTAGGTGTATTTAAAAACTTCATAGTAGTAGATGTAATCCTTGTTTCACGTTTCATATTTCTGAGAAGTGGGGAAAAAATATCCTATCTTTGGAAAGTTATACTCAGATTTCTAAAAATTGGAATCTGGGTCTGCCATCACAAGCTGTGTGACTTTAAGTTACTTAACCTCCTCATACCGCAGTTTCTGCATCTGTACAAAACGAATAAGAGTACAGCCTACTTCCTAGGATTGTTATGAGAATTAAATAAAATGATCCAGCCAAACTGCTTTGAATAGTGCCTGCAACATTGTAAGCCCTCAATTAATATTTTCTATTATTATGGTTACATTAATGGTGAAATCAGAACAGAGAGAGCTATGGCTCAGAAAATGCTGGAGAAAGCTAAAGTACAGAAATGAGCTGTTTTCACAAGACAGCCCTCAAGTGTGAGTAGGTCCACAGAACTGGAATATGAAAAAGGGATAGACTGAAGAAAAATCTGCAGAATAGCTTAGTGGTTGGTTATACAAAATAAGTAACCTACCTGCCCAACTCCATTCACGTAGCAATGGTTTTATCTGCCAACTAAACCAAGTGTTTTGTCTGGGAGTTTGGAACTTCCAGAGTGATAATCAGCACACTGGAATATTCTTTATATTGAGAGGTATAGCCTTTCTGCATCACTCAGGGAAACTTGGCAGACACAGGTCCAGTAAGAATGCACAGATAAATTGGTCAGCCTCTCATTCGGGGAAGAGGCCAAAGAACAGAGGAAAACAATCTGTATTAATCTGGACACTAATCCAGTTAAACATCTATTCCTCCTTACTGGACAGATGAGAATGATTTCCAAAATATTTGAAGGCCTTGAACTTGGCCTTAGAGATTTGAAGAGACAACCAAAAGGCAGCAGATGTTTAGGAGAGAGCAGTAAAACAAAGGAAAGAACCAAGACAGATGGATAGAACAACTCACACTGCAAGAAATGAAGCTAACTGAGGGGAAAGAAGAGCAGATTAAAATAATGTAATTAGTAACCTCAAAGAGATTCAAGAAGGAAAAAAAAAAGGAGATTCTGGCAAAGAGATAAGATATTAATTGGCTTCTGTGGGAAAGGAGCAAATAAATAAGAAAACATTTATGAAAATGAAAACCATAAAAGTTAAAGTTTAAAAAGAATGGCATAGAGGTCCGTAAAAATCAAAGTAAAGGAAATGCTCCAGAAAAAAAGAAAAAAAAACATGAAGAAATTTTAGAACTTAAAATATCACCTAATAGAAATTATGGAGAAAAAAAATAGAGGAAAAAATAATCAAAGTAACAATCGAAAAAGAGATACATCTTCAGATGAAACGGTCTCACTAACTAACTCCTGAACAAGATAGAAATTAATTCAACCTAGAGATAAAAAAAAGTGAATTAGTTTTACAGAACAGAGTGTACATGTCATTAATCTTCAAATGTTAAAAATAATAAGAGCAGAAGGTGGACTACAAAGAGAAAAGCTGAGTTGGAGGGATACGCAGGAGCACAAAATCCTCATTTTATGGAACAAGATGACAAGACATGTTCCTACCTCACAGATCAAAAGATAAAGGGTTAAGCATATTATATGATGCTATAAATACAACTAATAAATGTATTTAAAATTTAAAAATATTCTGTAAGAGATTGGAAGAAAGAAAGAAGAGGAGGTAGCTTAAATGAACTAAGTTCCCTATCTTTATACCATGTAGTTTGTATTTAATATTGATCAATCAGGAAACAGAAGAACCTGAATTAGGGTCATAACCTCCAAAAGAAATAAAATTTTTAACACATGGTTAAAATGATTACATCTAGAAAGGACTTGAGGATGGGAATGTAAAGACAATTTAACATTTCAATTTATAACTTTCTCCATTAGTGAGATATTTGATACTCTCTGTGGGGACTAGATTTAGAATACATAAACAAACATGGGCAAAAACAAATACTTGCAAAATTAATTTTAAAAATTAGTGTTCTAAATTCTAGTATGATCGCAATGCTGTAACACAGAAGCCAGCAACTTTTTCTATAGAAGAATATTTATTATAGTAAATATTTTAGGTTTCTCAGGTCACACTGTCTTGTCACGACCTCACCTCTATCCTTGCAGCATGAAAGCAACCATAGAGAACACATAATGAGTGGACTCGACCATGTTGCAATAAAATCTTATTTATGTATATTGAAATTTAAACTTCATGTAATTTTCTCAGGCTGAGAAACATTCTTCTTTTGATTTTTTTCTCCCAATTATTTAAAAATATAAATACTAACCTTAGCTCATGGGCTACACAAAAAAATAGACAGTGGGTTAGATTGACTTAGATGCCACATTTTGCACTAAAAGAAAGTGAGAGGTAATTTTACTTCTTCCAAGCATGCTTTCCCAAGTCCCTCAGGTAGAACTAGGCCCTTTTCAATGAGGTAAACATTTCCCACATCATGATAGTGCTGACTGATCACTCCTGCTCTGCAGCAACAGTGGAGAAGTGATGGCTTTCTACTTAGGCAGTAAACTTCAGTTCCTGGCTCAAGTTCTTAATTCAGACACATGAGCCAAATCAACCCAGGATGTGTGATAAACAATCTGTAAAGAAGAATTCCCTTTCTCTGGGATTGCTAAACTATAAGGGCAATGTAGGCCTAGAGCTACCAGTCACCACCTCTATGATTATCAAGGATAAACTTCTTGAGAAGGATGACATGGTGGTTAATTTTAAGTCAACTTGGCTAGGCCATGGTACCCAGTTTTTGGTCAAGAACCAGTCTAGATGTTGCTGTGAAGGTATCTTTAGGATGTGGTTAACAATTAACTCACTAGATTTTAAATAGATTACCCTCTGTAATGTGAGTGGGCCTCACCCAATCAGTTGAAGGCCTTAAAATTAAAAGACTGACATCCCCCAAGGAAGAAGGAATTTTGTCTCCACAGCACCTAGGCTTAAACTGCAACATCATCTCTTCCCTGGGTTTCCAGCTGGCTGGTCTATCTTGTAGAATTCTCAGTGTATCCAACTATCATCTGTTTGTCTGTCATCCGTCTATCTATCTATCTATCTATCTATCTATCTATCTATCTATCTATCTACCCATCTCTTATTTCTTCAGAGTAGAATCAAGAATAGAGGGGAGGAAAGCACGTTTTTTCTTCAGTTTTATTGAGGTATAATCGATGAATAAAATGGTAAGATATTTAAAGTTTACATTGTGATTATTCAATATAGTGTACATTGTGAAAAGTTCCCCCATAGCATTAACACATTCATCATTTCATTACATGAGTTCATTTAAGTTTGACTTAATTAGCAAATTTTAATCATACAATACAGTGTTAGAACTATAGTCACCATGTCATACCTCAGATCCTTAGACCTTAGTCATCCTATAACTGCAAGTTTATACCCTTTTAACAACCTCGCCCTATTTCCCCCACCACCTAACCCCTAGAAAACACTGTTTTACTAACTGTTTATATGAGTTTGACTTTATTTTTAGATTTCACATACAAGTAATACCATTCAGTATTTGTCTTTCTCTGTGTGACTTATTTCACTTAGCTTAATGCTCTCAAGGTCCGTCCACGCTGTCGCAAATGGCAGGATTTCGTTCATTCTCAGGACTGAAGAATGTTCCATTGTATATATATACACCAAATCTTTATCCACTCATCTATTGATGGACATTTAGGTTGTTTCCATATCTTGGTTTTTGAATAATGCTGCAGTGAACATGGGTGTGCAGACTTCTCTTCAAGATCCTGTTTTATTTCCTTTAGATATAGACACCCAGAAGTGAGATTACAAGATCATATGGCAGTTCCATTTTTTTATTTTGAAGAAACTTTATACTTTTTTCCATAGTAGCTGTACCAATTTATATTCCTGCCAGCAGTGCACAAAGGTTCCCTGGAGAAAAGGCATTCTTGATGATAATTTTGAATCAGATCATACGTCACCTGAAGCTTGAATATCCCTTGAATGTTCCAGTTGAAGAACCTATACATTTCTTTTCTAAGAAAAATAACATTAATTTGATTTCTGTTACTTAAAACTGAAGGGTTCTTGATTAATACATAAGTAATCCAAGCCAAAAAATTACTAATGGCATTTTGTTCTTTCGTAAGTATTCTTAAAAGTACTGAAGGTATTTAAGTCAGAAAACCATTCATAAGAGCAAAAATAACATTCATATACATATATAGCTATATAAACACTACTTCTATATTTGAAGCTGCCAAAAATTCTAACCAAATATAACAGGTACCCCTAGGCTTTAATGCATGAGAATTGTTTCAATTCATTGCTTTTCATAACAAAGATTTTATTTCCCCAGTTGATCAGAGAGCACACTTGGAGAAAAATCTGTTGATATTCCCCTTGCTGAGTTTTAAATAGCCTGAGTATGTGTGATATATCTTTTGTAGTGAGTAGTTTAGAGAAAAAGCATTGCTTTTAAATCTCATGTATGCCCCAAATGTAATGTGAAATAAATTTCACCGTGAATGAGCTCCTGCCATGTAAAAAACTGAATTGTAATATGCAAGGTTTCCCCAAGACAGGCCGTTTTGTGTGTGTGTGTGTGTGTGTGTGTGTGTGTGTGTGTGTGTGTGTGTGTGCTCTTAAAAGCAGCAAAGCTAAGAGGATTGATAAATTTTAAATCTCTCTAGCAGATTTCATGCAAAGCAGTAAGTTTATATCTCCATGCAGTTCTAGTAGCAAAAACAAAAGTAACTCAATCTTATGTTTCCCAGGAACTCAATTCCATTCAATTAACTGGGTGTATTTGACTAGACATAGGAGTGTTGTAGAGAAAGAATAAATGATAAAACAACCTTGGGTCTGCCCTCCAGGAATTTGTATTTAATCCCTGAGACGAACCCATTTTCAGAGAGTGTTATCTGAATTTTTCCATCTTGTTTTTGGCATGTTTCAAAATAATCAGATAGTAATTAAAAGCTTCAAGTCAATCAAATCTCTGTTCTGTTGCTCACTGCAACAAGAAGAGCCCAAGTATGTGTGTGTGTGTGTGTGTGTGTGTGTGTGTGTGGTTCTGTCATCTCTAAAAGGTGAATAGTCTTTTTTGAACTCTAAAAGAATGTCTTGTCTTCCCTCGAGATCCTTCTGGATCTCAATAGGAATAAAATGGAAACAACAGCGTCAGTTGTCATTTATTGAGCACACACTACATGTCAAGCACTTCGCCAGCTTTTCATACATCATCTCCTTTAATTTATACCACAATCTCAGAAGTAGAGATCTTGTTATTTCCAACTTAAAGATAAAGAACTTGAAAGTCAGTGAGGTTAATTAACTGAACTAAGGTCACAAAGTTCTGAAACAAATAAAGCAAGCTCGAACCCCGAGCTGTCTGTCATGAAAGCTCCTGTTCTTTCTACTAGGCTACCTTTGTCTGAAAAAGTTTCCCCAGGGTCTCATATTGAAGCTGTGAAATAGTATTTTAGCATAAATACAGTCATAGAGGCTCCGGCTTACTTTCTTCTTCCATATCTCAGATCATTCCCCAAAATTCTAAAGCTTACTCTGTAACCTAAGAAAAGTCTTCCCAGAGGCACTTCACCTGCAATCAGCTGAAGAAACTAAAGCATTCCTTCCATACACCATGCCACTCTTAACTAAGACCTCAGAGGCGGCCCCTTCACCATCACCGGGTTTCATGGCTGAGTAGAATGGTAACCAGTGGACCAAAGGGACAATCATGTTAACAGATAAGATTTCCAAATAACATCACCTGAATAACAGTCCCATACCAGGACTGGGCTGCTTTGCATGCCAAATGTGAATTGCAATATACAAAATAAGAGCACACGAAATGTTTTTTAAGTCATTTGCAAATGCAAATGTAAGTTAAGGTCATAGACATATGAATTGTACAAATAAAGCATTAGGACATTCACATTTTGTCTCTTCGGTTTCAAAAATTTTACAACTGTTCTTAATGGTGCATGAGTATTTTACATGTGTGTTTTGAAGGAGATAGAGTATTATCTTTCTTAAAATTCTCTGAATGGCAGATTATAGCAGGAATTTTTTTTTTCTCAAATGCATAAACTTTCCTGAAACATTAAACCTTATTCTCAGAATACAGTGTTTCAGGAATGAGGTAACCCAGTGTCATTTCTTAAGTTTATTTTCTCTTTAAAAAAACTTTATTGGGTCCAGAAAACATTTGCATAAAATATTAGATTTCATGAATTTTTCTGTTTTTTTCCCCATGCTTTTATCAGTTACATGCCACTGAAACTAATTGGGTGGAATTATTAGTTAAAATGACAGGAGAAGATTACATTATAATGTTAAATTCTACTATATTAAGCCATGCATTTTTTTTAATTGTGGCAAAATACACATAACATAAAATTTTCCATCTTAACCATTGGCAAGTGTACAGTTAAATAGTATTAAGTACAATCATATTTTACTTATACTATATATCTCCAGAACTCTTTCTCCCTTGTAAAACTAAAACTCTGTATCCATTATACAATAATCTCAGTTTCTCCCTCCAGCCCCTGGAAACCACCATTCTACTTTCTGTCGCTGAATTTGACTACTCTAGGGACTTCATATAAATGAAATCACATAATGTTTGTGTTTTTTGTGACTAGTTTATTTCATTTAGCAAATTATCTTCAATTCATCCATGTTGTAGCATGTGTCAGAATTTTCTTTCTCTTTAAGGTCGAATAATATTCCATTGTATTTTATGCCACATTTTATCCATTTATCCATTGATGGACATTTGGATTGTTTCCACCCTTTGTCCATTATGCATAATGCTGCTATGAGCAGGGGTGTACTGGTATCTCTTTGAAATCCTTCTTTCAGTTCTTTTGGGCCAGCAGTGCAGATGTGGAAGTGCTGGGTCACATGGTAATTATGTTTAATTTCTTTAAGAAATCACCATACTGTTTTCCACAGCAGCTAAACCATTTTACATTCTCACCAGCAGTGCACAAGTGTCCAAATTTCTCTGTACTCTCACACATACTCATTGTGTTTGTTTATTTGTTTATTTGTTTGTTTTTTGATAATAGCCTTCGTGCTCTAATGAGTGCGCAGTGGTACATCGTTGTGCTTTTAAATCCCAGTCTTCTAAGGGTTAGTGATCTTGAACATCTTTTCATGTGTTTTTTGGTCATTTGTATATCTTCTTTGGAAAAAATGTCTGCTTGAGTTCTTTGCCCATTTTTAATCAGATTGTTTATTTTCAGTTATTGAGTCTTAAGAGTTCTTCATATGTTCTGAATATAATCCCTTATCACGTACACATTTTGCCGATATATTCTCTCATTCATTGGGTTGCCTTTACACTCTGATTATTGAGTCCTTTGATGCACAGGAGTCTTAAATTTTGCTCTAGTCCAATTATTTATTTTTTTCTTTTATTGCCTGTGCTTTCAGTATCACATTCAACTAAAATTTCTTCCAACTGTTTTCACAGTTTTAGATCTTCTGTTTAGGTTTTTGATGAATTTTGATTAATCTCTATATATTGTGTGAGAAAAGTATCTAACTTTATTCTTTTGTATGTGGATATATATCTCATTGATTGTCATTATGCATATCATTACATTCTATACAGTCACTGTGAACACTAAATTAAGTTATATTGAACCACCACTCCAAGGAAAATATAAGCGTTGTCTTCTGGGAGCTTCTGTTCACATTTTTGTCAACTGATCAATATATAACTTTGTTTTATGTGTGTTCCTTTTTGAAGACTCCCTAATTAATGTGTATTATTGGTTTATTAACATTGAGCCCACAGCCATCAAAACAGTACTGTAACTCATACCTGAAGGAAATGTATCTAACATAAGGATTTTCTCTATAACACAAACTTGCACTTAAAAAATACTAGACAATACTTCAGCAATATGCTTGTGGGCCATTTTAAATTGCAAAATTGCCAACAAAAAGAATAAAAGTAAAAAAAAAAAGAAAAGGCACTAAATAGACCATAAAACGGTACTTATTTACAGTATAAAAGCAGAAACGAGAAGGCAGTGTTGCCTTGCTCCACAAATGATCGTAAAAGCACCACAGTATTGATTTCAGAGTCACAAATACATGTTATGAAGTAGGTAAATTCACAAAAATTAAATCCACTAATAATGAGAATTGTCCAAATACACACACATATACACATACACGTGCGTGCATGTCTTATTCTACTTTGCTTCAGGGGTCCTTGTCTCTAGCAACCATTGGGAGGAAAAATCACACGTGCATAAGCTGCGGAGAATAAAGATAGATGTGCTAAGATCTCTGTCTTCCTGTCAAAGAGTTTGATATAATTTCTTTTTCCTGCCCCCAAAACCAACTTGCTTTATCTCAACCGTAAACATTATTTCAGAAAATATTGAGAAAACTTGTTTTAATTCAGAAATTATATTCCATGTGGTTATTTTGTCCAAATCATTGAATTTTCTAAACATAGGCCAGGTTAACCCAAGTATCTAGACCACTTAACAAATACCTACTTACTGTGGAAATAGATGCACCTGACTGGCAAAATCTTATGTCCTTAAATGTTTACAACATATGACTCTAATATTTTGGCTGGCTGCCATGTAGCTTACTGTAAGGTGAGATTATCTGAACAACTACTGTGAGTTCTGGTCTGCTTGGCTGCAAGGTGTATCACTGCAAACGTGCTGTACTGCTACGTTCAATTCTGAACCACACTCACTGGAGAGTGCACGTATGAGGCCTAGCAATTCTGAAATACTAAGATCCCAGTGTCTGTGAATTGAAGGCTGAGGGCAGACAAGGGCTTGTGGGGAATCCAAGGTAAAGGTAACCTTATGGAGGCTCTCAGTTTCTTCAGCTGCTTTCTCCTGTCAAGATCTCCACCATGCCTTTCCAGGCAAGTGAGTTGATTTTATTTAAAAGTAGGGTTTTCTTTTTGTTTTACTTCATATTTCTAGCATATACAATGATATTAGTGAATGTCTATGTATGTATAAAGAAGGTACAAAATATATTCACATTGTGTTTTCAGTTTTCTTTCTTCTCTGTCTAGATGTCAGGACTATAGCATTACTTTATTTGGGATTTCTGACTCTTTCAGTAGAAATAAAGTGTGTCTTTAGATGTTGTTGTGAGTTAAATTGTGTCCCTCCAAAAAAAAAAAGATATTTTCAAGTCTTAACCTCCAAAACCTGTGAATGCAACCCCATTTGCAAATAGAGTCTTTGCAGATATAATCAAGTTGAGGTCATACTGGTTAGGGTGGTATCCTTATAAGAAGAGGGAAATTGATATTCTTAGTGTTTAAAAAGAGAAATTTGGACACAGAGACTTATCATAATGTCTTGGATTTTGATCATTATTATAATAATATCTGCAACTAGATTCAGACCTGCATAATTAATTCATGACTCCAGCAATTAAAAATTTCGAACCTCCCTTTTCACAAATGCACCCCTCATACATGTACACACAGAGCCATGTTTTAATCTTGATCGAGGTATTAGGTATGTGTGAAAAATCCATTCATTAATATATTTGCCACTGAATAAGGTCTATTTTTCCCTAAACTAATATGTCTTTAAGGTATAAGTATTAATAAAGGACCGGTAGGCATTCAGGATGAAATGTGGGGAGGACATGGTGCTCCTACTGAGGGTGAGAAGCACCACACACATTCACAGCAAAGACAGGAATTTTAGAGTTAATTGGTTATTTTACTTTCTTAAAACTAAACAATAAATCTAATTTCAAGAAAGCTAATCAGAGATAAAATTTGTGTTATTTAACGTTTTAAATTAAAATATGTAACTACTATAATTAAAAGTCATAGTTATTACTCATTAGCCTATTAATAGGTACATAATAATAATGAATGATATGTTTACTTTTCTGAATGCCAGAGCACAACATCGAATTTTCTTCAAAATCACTATTTTATGTATACTTACTGCTGCTTTTTGGTAGATTATCTTGATGAATTATGGTTACCTTAAGAAGGACCCAATGAAATTTACTTTCTATCACCTTACTTTTTAGTTACCAAGATTTATTGAAATGTTGTACCACCTGTGCTTTTTGGTATTGCATCTATGGTAGGACTTATTTTAAAATTAAATTTGTTGCATTTCATTGCTAAATATGCTCCAGTATTCACTGACAACATGTTTTTTAGCCGTGTTACTTTATAGCAACATTTTTAGTTTTTGTATAATAACATTACATAACAAGTCTTATGAACTCTTTCTGATATATATATATATAATTTATATATATATAATATATATATATATAAATTTATATATATATAAGTTATAGATGCTTTTCTACTTCAAAAGTACTTTAAATTAATTCAATCCATGTATGATAAAAAGTACTTAATACTTTTTTCAAAAATCATCCTTGCATAATTAAGAAATATCTTACACTTCAGCTAATCTTAAAAACTGTCAAATTGATATACTGAATAGTCTAAAGCTCCACTAATATGGTGGCCATTAACCACATATGACTATTAAACTTAAATGAATGAAAACTAAATAAAAATGAAAATTCAGTTTCTTAGTCACACTAGCTATATTTCTGGTGTTCAATAACCTCATGTAACTAATCGTTACCTAATTAGACAGTGCAGATACAGAGGATGGCTATCATTGTAGAAAATTTTACTGGACAGTGCTGGTCTATAGCATTAAATGTTAGAATTTAAAATTAAAAAATAGATCTTTAAGAAGAATATGTCTGTGTCTCATTTATGTATTCAAATGAATAGAGTTTAGGGTTCACTACAACAAAGGCCAAAAGAAACGGGAAAATAAAAGATCTAAATGTTTTTGCATGAAATACTATCTAAATGTCTTACATCAGATTGCTTTCATTTCTTCAGTTTTAGTTTACTAAATTCTCATTTCAGTATATGTACCAATGGCTTTTCTACTTATTTCAATCATTCACATGCTTTTTATCACATACCCAGCCTGTGTGACATAGTGTGATAATCCTTAGTTACATTACTGAGAATGTTCATTTCAATTAGGAATTTAGCTAGCTTTCTGCAAACATTCAGACATAATTTTAAATTTCGTGGTACAGAAAACAGTAACATGTGAACATTACATAAAGTCTGTTTTCATTCATTTTATAAGTAAATGTTAGATGGATATTGAGATAAAATATCCATAATTTGTACAGTAGCATTACATGTTTCAAAAATTATATATAAAAATTTATAATTAATGTTTTATCATTAGGGAATGTTAATTCAAGGTACACATTAATTTTTATATAAAGTTTGAACCTACACTCTGGAGAAAGGAAGGGAAGACTAAAAAATTTCATGCAATATAACAGCTCTGTTAGTGAAAAGTAAATTATTAAAACAGAGGGAAAAGAGGTAAATATTGGCCCTATTCAAATTTCTCTTTGCTGTCATTCATAATTTGTAGCTTTTAGTTTCAATATGAACATTTGATAAGAAAAAATGATCAAAGTACGCCTTTAATGATTCTTAGATGGCATGTCACATAAATTGCTCAGGGTCAGTGCTCAAACACCATAGGGGAAAACTGCTAGCTGTCCAGGGAGCTTCTGACTAACAAAATAATAGTTTCAACAATGGAGTGCCTTCAGCCAAAAGCAGGAAGAAGGATTTCCTAGAGATTATTGTAGTGCTGCATGTTCTTGGGATAGAGTTTGAATTTAATAATGTAGCAAGTCTATTAAAAACCCACAGCAATATCCTAGGATGACTGGCCAGAAAAATATTCTCTGATAGTGGACATACAGTTCCCATCTCTTTTCCCTGTGATCAGAATGAAAAGAGTTCACTTCACTATTTTTCAGCAGATTGTTTTTTTTGTTATATATATATATATATATAATATATATATATAATATACACATAAGTCCAAACTGTAAATTCAACTTATGTTATTTAAGAGAACAAGCTTTGAGAGATTGCCTAAATATTGTAAGAATGCTTATTTAACTATCTGTCACAAATCTACCCATAGAAGAATGCTAATGCTCATTGCAGCACAAGTAAAATTAAGCACAGTTCATGAAAATAATAAAGAATAGGAGAGGGACTAGCTGGGTATCAACTATCAATATCTTTTCAAACTCTACTTTTTAAAAATCTCTTCTTTTTTGACTTCTCCAGCTATTTCCTCTGGAAGATTAAAAAAGCAAAACAAAACAAAAGATGAGCAAGATAATTTAAAAGAAAATATATGTAAAAAAGAGAGAAGAGTTAGTTGCAGTGTAAATTTTATATAATCAATAAATTATATATATGTGTATTGATATTTTATCGTAATTCCAGCACCATGCTATGCCCTAAAGAGACACTGATTTTAGCAGATTAAACCTAATTACAGTGAAGATGTGACATGGCTTAAATAATATCTGGAATCGAATAGAGCATTAGTTCATTAATTAGACCAGATGAATAATTACATAATAAAAAGTGTATTTAATACCACTTTTTTTGTCTTTATCATGTAATAATAGTTCAATTATAGTTTAAAGAAGGGAGAAAGCCACAATTAGCTGGATTCACCTTGATGAAGGAAATAATTCATTTGTCTTTGATGGATTATTCATATACACAGATGAAGAAAGGGGAAGAAGGGTTCTCCAGAGCTACAAAGAAACTGAGTCTGAAATGAACATCTCAGATCAGAAGAAGTTCAGCCTCGGTTCGAGAAACAGGATTTTGCACCTGCATTGTATAGTTGTGGGAAATCAAGTTATGAAAATCAGATTGAGGCCCATATCAAGGACCTAAATATACCTTGGAAAGCAGGCAAACTTTCTAAGTTAAATGGCAGTTTAGACATTTGCATTTGTTCTCTGTCACACTAGGGTGTCATTGAAATAAAAACCCAGAAGTACAATAAGGAATACACCTTAACTATGAAAAATAATGACAGCAGGTGAGGATCAGCAATGATGAATGATCTCAACATATTTCCGAAGGGGCAGGTGCATGCCCAGCCTGCTCTGCTGAGAGGCTAGGGAGCAGGTAAGGGCCTGTCCACCTACGAGGCCCAGAAAGAGTGCCGGGCTCTGGTCAGCAGCTACTGTTGATGTACAGCTGAACAGACAAAGAGGTTAATCAAATCAGCATTTATACCCTTTAATCTTTATTCAACACGAAAAACAAATAAAAGCTGATGTTAACTCAGTGTCAACCCCCACAAGTTCTTCCCTGAAGAAATTAAAGTGAATGCCTGGAAATGCTGAAGTTCACAACACGGATGTTGACATTCCAGAATATATCTTTCTTTGTTCTGCAATTTGGGGGATTTGCAGTCTAACATCCAGCTCCTTGTCCACTCACTAGAAAGAGGACCTGCTGATCAGCTCGCCGTGCCTCCCTTCATATACCTCCACGTCCTATTTTGTAGCCAAAGGGGAGACCAAGTTAGAAAAAAAGTGATAGAGCAGCAAATGATGAAATTCACACCAGATTCCTGCTCATCTATTCGAATGTAAATTAATTAGCAGAATTGCCTGTTAGTGTCTCAGCAATGTTTCTACTCCTTTTCATGCCTAGACTAGAAACCTGGAAGCTACATTTCATAGACTGACTCTGTGGGAGTCAAGATTTAGAGGGCTTAAGAGAACAAGAGAACAAGAAACCATTCTCACTCTTGCATTAGCAGGAGGCAGGATTTTCGGCAGAAAGTGATGGACATTTGTGAACACCAAGCAAGGGTCTTCTTGTGAGTCACACTGGTCTGGTCCCTGCATTTGCTGATTTCCTGAAGACCAGGAACAACTTCCTGGACCAAAAATGCAGCCTCGATGATTTTATAAACTTCTGACTCCCTGTGCTCATTTACTTCCTGTAAAAAAAATACTCAGAGTTGTTTATTTTTTTGAAATGAAATTTGACCTATTCAGAGCTGTATGAAGAGACTCGATAAACAAAGTAAAACAATTTTTAAAATCAGCATGAAAGAAAAGCTGGCACCAGGGTGAAGAGAACTAATTTAGAGAAAAAAGAAGATAATGAAAATAATAACTAAAAATTTTGAATTAGCATTCAAAGACAAATTTTAAAACATAATACATTCATAAAATAAAATTATAGGTAAGAAATGAAGAATAAAGGATATTTAAATATGATATCTGAAGTAAATGAATTAATTAAAGGTTAAAAAGCAAATGTGAAGAAATCTAAAACAAAAGTTTAAAGCATCAGGATTGGTGAACATAAAAGAAAGCAGAAAAAATATAAAGAAATGAAATTATCAAAGAAATGATAAAAAACGAACATCCAAGAACTAAAGTGCACAAGTATTCAGGCTAAAGAGAAAATTGATTTCCCAACATAATAAACAAAGAAAAAAATTAACATTTGATTTTTTTTGTTGTTTAATCAGGAAGGCAACTTAATTTCTTTTCTGACGATTTCACCCATTTCTCCCACCTACCATTCCCTTTTTCTGGCAATCACCAATCTGTCCTCTGTATCTATGACTTTGTTGCTGTTGTGTTTTCTTTAGATTCCACATATAAGAGAGCTCTTACAGCATTTTTCTTTCTCTATCTGACTTATTTCATCTCATAATGCCCTCCAGGTCCACCTGTGTTGTCCCAATGGCAAGAATTCATTCTTTTTTGTGGCTGAATAATATTCCATTATGTATCTACACCTATATATATCACACATCACATCACATTTTCTTTACCTATCCATCCATCGATGGACACACTTATGTTGTTTTTATATCTTGGCTGTTATAAATAATTCTACAGTGAGGTGCATATATTTTCTCAAGTTAGTGTTTTCATTTTCTTTAGATAAATACCCAAAAGTGGAATTATTGGATTACCTGATTATTGGATTATTGGAATTATTGGATTACCTTATTTTGAATTTTTGAGCACCTCTCATACGATTTATCATAGTGGAAAACATTCTCACCAACAGTGCACAAGGGTCCCCTTTTCTCCACATCCTCCCTAACATTTATTTCTTATCTTTTGGATGAGACATTCTAACAAATATGAGGTCATATCTTATTGTAGTTTCAATTTGCCTTTACCTCCTGCTTGGTGATATTGAGCAATTTTTCATGTACCTTTTGGCCATCTGTATGTCTTTTATTTATTTATCGATCGATCGATCTATTTATTTATTTATTTATGAAAAGTTTCTATTTACATCTTCCGCTTATTTTTTAATTGGATTGTTTGAGTTTGGGTTTTTTTTTTTTAACCATTGAGTTTTATGAATTCCTCATATATTTTGGATATTAGTCCCTTACTAGATACATGATTTGCAAATATTTTCTTCCATTCAGTAGGTTGTCTTTTCATTTAGTCGATGCTTTCCTTTGTTATAAATAATCTTTTTATTATGATGTAGCCGCACTTATTTATTTTGTTTTTGTCGCTTGTGTTTTCGGTGTCAGATTCAAAATATCATCGCCAAACCTCTATCTACAAGCTTACTGCACATATTTCCTTCTAGGAGTTTTATTTAGATTTTACATTTAAGCCTTTAATTCATTTTGAGTTAATTTTTTGTATGGTGTAAGACAGTGGTCAAGTTTTTATTCTTTTACATGTGGCTAACCAATTTTCCCCAAATCATTTGCTGAAGAGACTGTCCTTTACCCATTGCATATTCTTGGCTCCTTTATCATAAATTAATTGGATACACACACACACACACACACACACACACACACACACACACACACACATATATTCAGTTCCATTGATTTATATGTCTTTTTTTAATGTCAATATCTTACTGTTTTAAATGCTGTTTTTAGTATGTTTAAAATCAGGAATCATGATATCTCCAACTTTGTTGTTCTTTCTCACAATTACTTTGGCAACTCAGGTTTTTTTATGGTTCCATATAAATTTTAGAATTATTTGTTCTATTTCTCTGAAAAATGCTATTGGAATTTTGATAAGTATTGTATTTAGTCTGTAGATTGCTTTGGATAATATGGACATTTTAACAATATTGATTCTTTCAATCCATGAGCATGAAATATCTGTTCATTTATTTATGCCTTTAATTTCTTTTATCAGTGTCTTAGTTTTCAATATACAGATCTTTCATCTCCTTGATTAAATTTACTTGTAAATATTTCATTTTTTGATATAATTATAAATGGAATTTTTTAAATTTCTCTTTCTGACAGTTTGTCATTAGTGTATAGAAATAAAACTGATTTCTGTGCATGGATTTTTTTCTATCCTGCAACTTTACCAAATTTGTTTATTAGTTCTAACATTTCTTTAATGAAGCCTTTAGAGTTTTCTATATATAATACAATTTCATCTACAAGTAGTGACAGTTTTATTTCTTTTCTATGATACCTTTTTTTTTTTTTTTTTCTTTTTGTTAATTGCCCTGGCTAGGACTTCCAATATTATGTTGAATAAAAGTGACATGAGTGGGCAACCCTACTTGTTTTTAATTTCAGAGGAAATACTTTCAGCTTTGCACCATTGAGTATGTTAGCTGAGGATTTGTCATACGTGGTCTCTATATATATTGAGGTAAGTTCCCTTTATATGTATTTTGTTGGGAGCCTTTATCATAAATGAATGTTAAAATTTGTCAAATGCTTATTCTGCATCCATCAAGATAATCATGTGATTTTTACTCTTCATTTTACATCGACTGATTTGCAGATATTGAGCAATCCTCGCATCCTTGGAGTAAATCCCATTTGATCATGGTGTATGATTCCTTCAATGTATTTTTGAATTTGGTTTGCTAATATTTTGAGAATTTTCACATTTATGTTCAGCAGAGATATTAGCCTATAATTTTCTTTTCTTGTATATCTTTGGTTTTGGTATCAAGGTAATGCAGGCCTCATAAAATGAGTTTGAAAGAGTTTTCTTCTCTTTCCGTTTTTTGGAAGAGTTTGACAAAGATTGGTAATCATTCTTCTTTGAATGTTTGGTAGACTTCACCAATGAATTTGGTTCTGAAATTTTGTTTCTTAGGAGGTTTTTGGTTTAATCTTCTTACTAGTAACAGGTCGATTCAGATTTTCTATTTAATCATGACCACTTGTATAAAAAAAAGAATTAAAAATAATGACTAAATTAAAAACACTTATCTTCTCTTAATTATTGCCATCTAGACACTAAGAACTATTACATGATAACAGGACATGAAATATAACATTTGTTTATTTTATAATAGATACACTATTTAAAATCCAGCAATAAACTGCATTATACAATGAACCACAGTAATATTTAAGCAAGATAAAGTTACCCAAGATTTATAACTACTTTCTATATTTTTTATTAAGACATGAATAGTTTTAATGCCTTCAAAAATCAAAAAATATTCCTAAGGAAAGATAAAATTATTTATAATTGAAGCTTGGGCACAAATTCAATCTGTTCCTTTTTACTTGTTAGTGAATCATATTCATTAGGACAATGTTAGTGAACCAAAGGCAAAAGAAATGGATGTTCTTTATCATGAGGGCCAGCATACTGCAAAGAGGAACATTCATTTGAAGATGGCATACAAGTTTCATCCCACATACCAACTCCAGACTATTACCGTGACAGTGTGGAAAGCTTTGCTGAAAGAGATTTTGAAGTTTACTCTTGGTTCAGTAGAAAAGTGTCATTTTCAGTTAGAAATTCTCCCTTGTATTATAGAATAGAAAATAGCTGCATGTGTTGCCTACCTTGCCCTTGGCCATAGTGATATACTCTGCCCTTAAAATTCCTTCTATAGTCTTATGTTAAGCTTATTGTTAGTATAATTAGAGGGTAACATTGGAAGCCTATATATTGTCTATCTATCTTTTTCAGAATGATTTTAGTCTTTCCATGGTAGCTATAGCAACCTGGACTTCATTCATTAAACAAAACAAAACAGAAAAGGTATTGAATGTATGTATCTGGCACTAAGTAATGGGATATCAGGATAAATAAAACATAGTTCTTGTCCTCAAGGAGGTGGCAGTCTAATATTAAAGAGAAATAAATGCATAGAAAGTAGAATGCAATGTGAGAAATATTGCTAATTATGTTGCACAGATTGTTTATACTATAGCAATGAAGAGCAACTAACTCTGATAGAAAGGGACAATTTCTTTAAAAAGAAAGAAAGCAAGAAGAATAAGTCAATATCTGCCAGGTGGCAAAAGATTGTACGTGGTGAAAGAAAGGCATTCTGCATATACGCCAGAAGGAGACCGCATGTGTAAAAGTGTAGAGGTGCTAACGAATACAGAACGTGCCTGTCTGGAAGCTGTGAGAGTGGATGGTAGCAGAAAGTTGGATGGAGGAGGAAAGAGTGAGGAATTAGACAGAAAAAAAAAAAAAACAGGTTTTTTCAGACTATAGGAGGCCTATTCTCTGCTAAGGAGTTTGAGCTTTCTCGGATAAGTGTGAGACCGTACATTCCCAGAGTCCTAGTCCATGGGCCTTGGCTATCATAGCAATCAGGAGAGAGCAACCTGTAAGCCTCTTGGGTATAAAACACGAATCAGTACATTCCATTCACATTTCTCTCATCCTCAAGTGTTCATTACTATAGCACATAAAGTAAACTGTCTAATAATGTTGCTTTTACTAGGTGGCAATATCACTAGGAAACGTGAAGGTTTTTTTCTTACTTGATCTTGATCACCTGAAAAATCTTTCATTCCTTAAAGAAGTAATCTTCCCCAGCCCCACAAGCATCCTGGTTAATATCCTTTATTCTCAGTACATCTGTTCTTCAGTTTCCTCAAGATCTAGTCTCTCTTCACCTCTGAGATCTCTATCCAGTCTAGATCCATGTGATCACATCACATCAAACACTCCCCCCAGCAATGTTCTTGTCTTTCTTGTCTCTTCTCCTTTTTTACCACTCTCAAGGCCACAGTACAACCTTGGACCAACCTAAGACCTTTCCTTGTGTTCCTACACTGTGTTGGGGAGAAAATCACACCATCAACGGATGCAATAGAGTGATGCTAGAGCAGTTATTCTTTTCCTGAGAGCTAACAATTATACAAGCAGGAATTTTCTGAGCCACTTGTTAGACCATTAACAGTAGCATGCCAGGAGTGTTTATACCACCCAAATTGGCAAATGCCACAAATCAGGGCATGTGATTTTTCCCCCCAAAGAGCCAATTTAGCAGCATACCACTGGCACTATTCTGTTCTCCAGGCCACCTGGGTCCTCATTTCTACCAGAAAATCCTTCTTAGTTTCATTATCCATCTTTCACTCCATTCTATAGGAGACTTACTTTTCAAAACTTCATTCTCCTCAAAACTCTTATTCCAGTCCTTTTTACAGTCTCCTCATATTTCATAAAGAAAATAAATATATCAGCCAAAAATTCTCTCAGCATCCCGCCACACCTCCTACACTGCAGTTTTCCCACAGTCTTCCTTTGGAACCTTTTCCTCCATCCTTCTTGTTACGATGCTTTCTCCTTTCACTTGGACTTCACGCCCTTCTGCCTCCTGAGAAAATTTTGCTCAACCACCTCTCTTCTTTCCTGTATATATACTAGTTTTTTTTTCTCGTTGATATGTAAACATTCTCAAATTTCTCTAATAAGGACAAAAAAAATGTCCCTTGTCTGCCTGTAGTTCTCCAACTGTTATACTCTCTTTCTTTCCCTTAGAACTGAGCCAGCCTTTCTAGAAGACACTTCTCCACACATTACTTCTCCTATGGTAGGTAGCTCTGTGGCCAGACCACTGAGGTTAAGATCCAGTGGCTATTGCTCAGTACTTCTGTGACCTCAGACAAGTATCTCAATCCCTCTGTGCCTCTGTTTCTTCATCTGGCAACTAGGAAATGTAATCTTACTTATTTTAATAAAGGAGTTGATATGGTTACAACACTTAGATAAGTTCCAGGCAAATGGCAATGGTTATCTATGCCTACTTATCTATTTACTTCACTGACCTCCACTCACCCACATCATCAGTGATCCTCATGTTGTAAATCTGATATACATATTTCAGTCTTTATGTTTTCAAACTTTTCTGCAGCATTTCACACTTTCTACCACTTACCCTTTTAATACCTTCTATCTCTGGTTTCTATTCCAGGCCATTATCATTTTCTCCTGACCACAAATATTATGTCTTTCCCATTTGGAATTGATGTATATCTAATTATGCTATGTTCTTCCTTGACTCTGGGCTCTTGAAAATGTCCTAAGTCAATTGGTTCACACACACACACACACACACACACACACACACACACACAAATAAGGCTTTTTAAAATTAATAATGATTATTGTCCAAAACAAGCCTTAAAGTCCATTTTCCATCCTGCTTGATGTTACTAATGCCATTCACAAAATGTTAAGGTGGCAATGTGAACACATGTTACAAGTCATATCCAGTTCATCCTATAGCAGATATCCTCTTAGATAACAATGGACACAGAATCATTAATGGGTAGGCAATGCGGCCATCACTAAGGGAATCATTATTAATGAGCTACATCATATTTTCACCAATATTCTTACAAGAATGAGAATGTCGAGGATGAGAATGTCCCCAAAATATTTTCACCAATCTACATTTCCTAAACAATACTAATTTCAATAATGCAAGCTTATTTCTAACATCCACTATATCCACCCATCAAAATCATTCTAAGGTAAATAATGCTAAGTAAAAGACCCTCTGGTGTTGATGTGCGATAACAAAGCTGAAATACTTACAGGAGCTGCTTCTGCAGAATTATCTTCTTCATTATACACTAGCTGAATATTCCTGAGGTGTGTGTTTCTCTTTAGACCAACTGACCACTCCAATCTAACAAAGATCATATCAAAACGTCTCCAGTGAGGTTTTGTAGAGAAAATTACAGGCAGTATAAAGGTCTTCTCATATCTCTCTCCAAATAAGCCATTTTTCTTCTTGCCTCTCCCTCAGCCCCTCTTCTCCTTGAGAACTCCCATGAGAGTGTCAGATGTCGATTTAGATGTGACTTCCTCTCTAACACTTTCTCATCTCCAAAAGAGTCCAGTAAATGACTTGACTGTGACCGCTGCGGCACTCTGCTTCAATGTTGCATTTTATTGAAATTGTTTATATGCTTATCTCTGTCTCCTTACAAGACTTTAAGTTCCTTAAGAGCAGGGAGTGGGTCATTGTTCACCTCGTTACTACCAGAGACTGCCATGCACCTGGTATAAAGTCGATGCTAAGTGACTGATCCTGGAATTGATGAAAGGGAGCAAGCCTAACAGCAGCTTATATCGGAAAGCTGCTATTTTACTCACATTGAACAAACATTTTGAGTGCCTATGATGTGAAAGAAAATGTGCTATGATCTGGAAATATGGAAAGAAATAAATCAGAGGCCCTGATCTTACGAATTTAGATTCTAGTTCGTTACATAAATACACAAAATATGCAGTTGTAACAGAACATTGATAAAGCTGTGCATGCCCACTTCCAGGGGTAAAAACTGACTGGCCACTAAATCAGGATAACACCAACCTCTTGTTTTTAAAATCGATTCTGTTACCCAGGCCCAAGTCAATCAGTTTTGACATTATCCTGGTAAGATATTATTTTTTTAAAAAGAGCACATGACACATTTTAGGTCCAAAGAGACACAAGCAAAGTTTTTCTGAGATTTCTGGAAAAGAAACTTTCTTACTCCTCTAAGCTCAAAAACTTTAGGAAAAATCTAACACAAAAGCAAAGAGATAGAATCAGTTCCTTCATATACAGGGATGAGCTGCTGAATCAAACCAATCCCATTTTCATCATTTATAGCTGAAAGCAATTAATTATAAGTGTGAAAATAGGACATGGAATCCAGATTCCAAGACTTATATTTTATTTATTCTTCTGTTTGCACAGATTAATAAAGCTGCTGTTTTGACCAATATGGTCAGTAACTTAAGTTAGGTTAATTGCAATAAATACACTCAGATACTAAAGTTCTTTGGTGGAATTAACCAAAGAACACTAGTTTGGGCATCAGGTAACACTCAACCTGATTTGAACTACCGGGCGTCCCCTTATAAGATATTTTGTTGTGGAAGAAGAAAGAATCAGTAGGAAAGAAAAATGATATCACATGAATCTTAAGGAGGAGATTGTAATAGGATAACTTACCCTCAGTGGCAGAATGTTGCCTTCTGTAAAATAGAAATGCTATACAATTCATAGAATGAGGCACAAAAAATTCAAGAATAACTATAAAATCACTGCAAGATGATTAGGAGCCAAATCATTTTGACAGGATTCAAACATATCTGCTACAGAGTAGCCTACCCTTAAGTGCATGAGGCTTAGTTAAACTACTTACATGACTTGAGTTTAAATAAAATATATTTACACGTGCTTTGAGAAGTTTGAACACATATTCTCAGGCTTGTTTATAAAATTTAACATAGCAGTAGCATTTAGAAGTAAATCCCAACCCTATAAACTGCATAGAAAAGAATGAACTGTATCTCATTACTTCTGCTATTTCTGTTTGCTACATCATCCAGGGTAACCAAAAAGAAATAAAGTAATTTAACCTTTAAGAATAATCAATTTATTTCAATAAATTTCCAGAACATTTTGTATGTGATTATTTTAGAATATTAGAGTTTAGCAATTACTCCATCCATAATAAATAGCTGATTCTACAGCCTCGGTTCAAAGTTTTGAAAATATTATTCTTAGCACTAAATCCCATTGCCAACCACACTTGATATGTTAACCTAGCAAGGGGGCGGCGGTAGGTGCATTGTGAAATAAGACAATGCATGCTACAAAGAGCTGAGCTATGGCCAGGAAGAAATGATGGGCTCACATAAAAAAGACTGAGAACAGTCTTAAAGCAGAGTTTCTCAGTCTCAACAATATTAACATCTCAGGTTAGAAAATTTTTCTTGCGGTCAAGTGGTCCTCTGCATTGTAGGATATTTAGTGAGTGGCCTTCACTCACTAGATGCTAGTAGCCTCTGATTATACAATCAAAAATGTCTCCAGATATGGCCAAATGGTCCGTGTTTTGGTTGAGGACCACTGACCTAAAGTAAACTAATTTTCCCATGAAACAATGACAAATCGCTGCTCAAAGAACATTGACTAATTTTTACAGTGCTTTGCAAAGTAGATATTACTTCATCTTAAATGAAAATCAAAATTAGTGTAAAAAGAAGCCAACAATGAACCAAGGCCCATCAACAATTCTAAATTCAGACGCTAAATGTACCTGCACTGGGCTAGGCTACAAACATTCAACGGTGATTAAAATGTAATTTTTGTCTTCAAGAAGCTTCTAGCCCTTTGGCATCTGGCAGAGGGGTAATATGGGCAGAGTGCTGTGGGAAAGCATCAAAACTTTTCATGCAGCCTTGGAGTCGGATGAGAAGTGATCAGAGAAAACGTTCCAGAAAAAGATCTGTTGGGTGAATTAGAACTAGCCAGACTAAGGGAGGTCAAGATAGGGTTTGAAGGTGAGAGAAAAGGCGAAGGGATTCCAAGAGTAGAAACAGGATTTACAGATGCAGGAATTAAAAGTGAACATGGCACAGGTCAGTATATCTGGAGAAGAGGGTGGGGAAGAACTGATTGCACTTTTGAATGTGTCTTAGAGCAAAACAATGAACTGAAAATAGTTCATTTGTTTTCTAGGATCCTTATCATGTGCTGGAAAAAAGCTATAGCCTGTCTCCAAATAGTTGGCTGTGTTCTACATTACCTGTACTTCCAAGAAAATCCCAGTCTACATTCCTAGACCAGCCATGGTATTTGTTTGATAATAGGATTTATGCTGTGTTCTTCATTAAGCATTAAAAATAGCATAAAAAGATTGTCTCAAACTGTTGAAAATAGGCAGTAGTAGGTTAATATTATTTATTCACTTTTATTCATGTTATTTACTTACCTTCTTATAGCTCAGCTTTTTTTTTTTTCTTCAGAATATTCCCACACACATACACACAAACTAGTGGAATAAATATATAATTTTATGAAACCACAAAGGCTGTCTAAACTCTGTGTTACTTATATTAATGAACAAGACGCACAAGGAGGCTAAGAGTTTCAGAGCCTGAGGGAATTTGCTCACCAGGAGCTTCTCTCTCCCAGGCTTGTTTTACATGAACTGTGTGGAGAAGGCAACCTTGGGAAAAAATACAAAAGTAGACAGTTTTTTTACTATATGCTTCAATTCATGTGGAAAACATTGCATGTATGTTTCACGAACATATTTTGTATTTGTATTTTAAGTAATTTCCTTCAGATGAAAGCAAAGAAAATATTTAACTGGATCTCAAGATGTCACCCAACCAAGCCTCTTCTCCCGTGTTTCCTTCACTGTCTTCAACTTGTATTTTCAATCCATAACTTTGTAATTGTACTTAATTGATTTGGGAGGCTAGAGAGATGTAGTGAGGTTCAAAAAAAAAAAATGCACTGCATGACAGTCAAGAGATGTGGCTCTCTTGATACTTTATAAATAGCAAGATTGACATTTTGTTGCCATAGATAAGTCACATGAATGATTGGCGTATGTCCTGGCAGCCTCACCAGGCTGTTGTGGAGATAAAAATTATAAATTCATATAAAAGTGCTTTAAAAAGTGAGATGAGTAATGAAATTATTTTTAGGTATGATGTTTGGATTTCATGGCTCCCATATTCCAAGCATCTACATTTTTAAACATTTTAAATGTTCTCTTTGCTTCCTTGAAAGAAAGAAGGCTGCAAGTGTAGGGTTTTCAATAGGACCTGAATTTAAAGAAAGCTCAGCCTCGTCTAGATTTCTGTGCACTCTTTCCCCAACCTCCTTCTCAGATGCAGGGCCACTTTTTTCCTAATGCCCCCAACTTTTGGCCAACCTCTTTCCTCTATAGAGATAGAAACATTATAACGTCAACAGCTATAGTTTCTCCCATTAAAAAAAAAAAAAAAAAGTCATCCAAAATCCTTCTTTGGCTTCACTCTTTTCTTCAGCTACCAACCTACTAGTTTTTTTTTTTTTTCTCTTTTACGATTAAATACCTTTTAAAATGTACTTATATATGTGGTCGCTGTTTCCTCTGCCTTTTCCATTAACTTGTCAATCCACTCCAATCAGTAAGGGCTGTCTGTCTGTTTATTAATACCCTTTCACTAAACACCAAGGGTAATTTTCACTTCTCAACTCACCTGACCTCTCCACTGCATTCAACACTGGTGCCTTCTCATCGTCTGGAAATCTTTATTTCTGTCATCTATAGACTTTCTTCCCCTCAGTAAACCATGCAGTGCAGTCATCCTCCCCTTCAGTGTGATTGGATTTGGTGACTCACTGTGAGAGGACAAAAGATGGCAAAAGTGATATGATGTCCTTCTGAGAACTGGTTACAAAGAGACTGTAGCTTCTGTCTTACACGCCCGTCTTACTCTCTTGCTTCCTCCAAAGGAAGCCAGCTTCCCTGTTCTGAGCTATCCTAGGAAGAGGCTCAGGTGCCAAGGATCTGAAGGATGCATCCAGCCAACAGCCAGCAAGAAACTGAATTCTCACAACATGAATGAGCTTGGAAATGAATTCTCCCCCATCAAGCCATCAGATGAAACCACAGCCTTGGCTCACACTGAATTGCAGTCTTGTGAGAGACAGGACAGTGGCAGTCGGCTCGCCATGACCAGATGCCTGACCCAGCAACGGCGAGATAGTAAATGTTTGTTGATTTAAAATGACTCTGCATTTTGAAGTAAGTTATTATGTGGTTTTTATTAATAGCAGTTTCAAATGTTAGAGTAGATTGTTCTAAAATATAGCACTTTTCTTTCCCATGGTTTTTTTGAAAAAGTGATCAAAATGAGACTGAGAGATGGGAAGTCAATATATCACTTTTACTGATAAAAGCTAAGCTCCCATGCGTGGCTTAGTATGATAGCCAAATGATCATTCTAATTGAATCTCAGAAGTAGACAGACTTAGACCTTATCTTGGGCAGTGCTGGATGGAACAGGCATTCTCATATGGCTGGAAAGAACATGCTTCCAGAAAAAGATTCAGTCTCTGGGGAGAAACACGAAGCAGAAGTTCCCTGCAAGCAGCTAACATTCCCAAAGAAAAAAAAGAACAGTGCAATCAGGTCAAGTTTTCCATTTCAGATTTACCAGTCATGCCAGGGACAGTATGAGTAACGGGGCAGAGAGTAAGCTTGAGAGGCCACATATGTGAAGGTCTCTGCACCTAAACTAAACTAAATCACTAGTAGTTAAATAGTACGCCCTCTCTAATTTTAATCATTACAAACTACCTATGAATATCAACGTAATGGTTATACCATATCCATCATGTGGTTGTACTCTAATATATTAAACTAATCACCCCGTATTAGAAATTTAGATTATTTCAAATTTTAGTGTTATAAATATTGCTGCCATAAGTGCCTTTTTATTTCCTTAGCATAACTCCCCCAAAACAGACTTACTAACTCAAAGGTCATGAACATGTAAATGTTTTCTCTGTCTATTACTAAATTGCTTCCAAAACCTGACTAATTTCCACTCCCATCAGCAATGTATAAAAATGTGCTTTTGACCCTTGAAGTCTTGGATGTCAGGCTTTATTGGATAATCTTCACTAATTTGATAAGTGAATCACATCTTACCCTTATTTTATTTTCAATCCCTTGATTATAAATAGGGTTGAAAACTTTTCACTGCTAATTGGCCATTTGCATTTCCTTTTCTCTAAATGATCTGTGAGTGAAGGTGCTCAGGGCAGCATCATCCGTCTCTGTCCATAGCACAAGTGCTCAATCGCCCGCTAGCCTGGAACAGTGCAATCTCACACAAAGAAGGGCCTAGGGAAAGTGGCACTGGATGTTTTTAGTTATTTTTAATATTTTTAAAATTCTTTTTATTTAAACTTAATTTTTCTAGAGTGTGCTCTACTAAGTGACTCATAATAACAACTAATTAGAGTGCTTACAGTGTATCGGGCATTTTTCTAAGAGCTTTGTATGGATTAATGCATTGAATCCTCACATCAAACCTATAGGGTAGCTACTATTTTTATAACCATTTATAGAAGAGGAAGCTCAGGAGAAAAGGTGTGGAGTACCTCTTTTGTCGCGGTAAAACAGATAAAAAGCAGCAGACCTAGGGCCTAAACTCCAGCACTCACATACCAGGTCCACTGATCTTATCCATAACCCATCCAGCATAATACTGTGGTTAATCCCAGAGGATGTTGTACTTAATTGTCCCTAATAAGTCATTCTCAATGAATAATGTGTTTACACATTAAAAAGGGTAAGGATTCTCCCTCATTCTGAAGTTTTAATTATAAAATAATTGTTTTCTAAATTAAAAAGCTTTATTTTTTCCTGATTATAAGTGATGTGTATATTTTGATGTTTAAAAAGTTCATGGAGTGAAAAAAAAAAACAGAAAAGAGAACTATAATCTTGGGAAAGACACAATGTAAAAAGAGTAATCTGAAATTCTAGTTTCACATTATTATAAATGATGAGGGTGAGGAAAGAAATTAAATCATAAAATTCTGTTTGTTCTAAAAGACTTTCATATCACCTTCTAACTGTATATATTATAAGGTAACATTTATATATTACCAATAAAACATATATACTGAGGGAAATTGATTTAAGTATTCCGGTACAGTCATTTTTATTCAGTTTCACTTAATTAAAGAGAAGAAACAAAACATTTAAAAACAGCCCTGATACCTAGGATATCTGTGTTGCTTCCTCTAAGTCCATTTCCCCTTCTATTTAGAACTAATTTGTTCCATTTATATTAACGAGGAAGAACTTACTACTCATTTAAGTTAACAAACTTATGTAGTAAATCAAGGGTGGATACAATTTAGCTGTACACCGCATCACCAAAGCAATGCTGTTAAAAACTGATGACTTCCATTTTATAGAATGCTCTTAATTTATGGCAAATATCTGAGATCAATTAAAATTGACTTTTGACTAATGATGGCATACAAATATAACACAATTTAAAACTAAAAGGAAAAATGGCAGTTTTTACAATGTCCTATTCATCTAATTTTTAAAAATTTAAATGGTAATTTTTAAAGCCTAAAGTAGTCTTGATTTGAAATTCCTCTTAAATCAAACATTGATTATTCTTCTAAAGTCATTAATTATCTCATGTCTTAATCGTCAGTGTTACAAAGTGAGAATTGATCTCAAAGATATATTTTCTGGTCTTAAATTAATACCTATTTCACCTATTTCAAAACATTGTGAAAAATTATACTTCACAACATAGAGGCATAATATATTCAAGTGAAGGCAAGCACTACATCTTTGTCCTCATGTGTAACAATGAGCTTGGATCCCGGTAGATGTGCAACAGAGAAGCATTGCATGTATTTTCTGTTTCAAAGTAAATATATTAGATTGGAAACATTTTCTGTTTTCATGCCAGTGTATCGTTATACTTCTCTTTAACTAAGTGTTTAAAATGCAGAGCCTTAAGAAAAACAAACAAAAATCCATTATTTTTACAACAATCAAGTGATTCCTCTGTACTTCATCTTTTTATGACTCCTTTTGATTAAAAATCAGATGTGTTTAAATTTAAGTTGTAGTTCTTTTTTTTTTCTTTCTCTGCTCTTAAGGTCTCTACTCCCACCCAATGTAGTGAACACTGAGCTATGGTAGAGTTGCATGATACATAGAAAATGGCAGAACTAAGTTATATCTTAACTTTACCTCTTATTAACATGTAACTCTGAGCAAATTACTCATTTGCAAAAAACCATGGCATATATTATCGCCTCATAACACCACCTAACAAAATCATAATACTACCTAACATAATATTTAATAACTGCCACAGTCTTGTCTATTCTTAAGTAGTCTGTAATTTCTTTTCAATATTATTTTTATTCAAAGTAATCAAAGATGTGTTGTTCAAAAATAGACTTCGTGAAAAATAGGAAAATTCTAAAAATATGCATTGGAAAAAACTTACAAACGTAAACATTTTTTAAAAGGTTGGAAAAGACTTGAAATGTTCTAAAATAGATGACACGATGATGAGATACTATGTGACAGTGAGCAAGTCCCATTTTTCTATTTCTGGTTTTGTTCAGATCCAGCCGGAGAATATAAGAAAATCAAAAGCTAACATGATTATACACTATAGCTCTGTTGCTAGGTCTGAAGACCCTTTGATATGTCTCTTGTTACTTAGAGAAAATAGATATGCCCTAGTCAATTTTAGGTTAGCCTGTAACATGATGTGGGGAGGGGCTCATTCTGGCACCAACGTGCTCTGGCTTATAATGTCAGCTTATCAGCCATGGAAGACACTCTGCGCCAGAGTCTGGACCAGGATGTATGACAGCAGCCATGCCCAGCCTATGCTGTGGTATAATCAGAGATGGGAGTGTGCACATCCCTTTCTTCTTTGCACACTTCCCTCTGTTACATTTACACCATGTGCTGCTTAGTGATGGTATCGATATCAAGTTGTGTAAGCCCTAAGAATCAAGAATTTTTTAAAGCTGGATGTACACATTGGCACAAACCACAATACTCTAAATACCTTGACTGACAAAAAATAAGCCCTGACCCATATATGTGTTTTATCAATTTAGCAGAAGCAAAACTACATATGTTCTAAAACTATTAAAATCAGTTATCAAAATTGTTCATAATAAAGCAAACTAAAAAAAACAAATTAAAAAAAATAAAAAGTAAAGCTAAACTAAACCTATGCTTTCATTTAAGTCCCTAGATAAACCAATAATATACTTGGAGGAGTTTTGGGAGAGAAGGCAAGCCTGCAGTCTTGAGCTTGCATGAGAAACTCCAAATGTTCACATATCTCCTTCTTTCTTCTCCTAGTTACATGAAGGTTTGAAGCATCACTAGTCCCTGCAGGGAAGACTCTGCTGGCCCTAAATGGAATTCTGTCACATGCCTTTCTAACCTCTCCAGGTTCAAAGCTTGAAAACCTATCAGAGTCCAATGAGATTAATCTCTCTTCCATGAAGTCTTTTAAGATTTTCTTAATTGGAATTCTCTATTTCATGTGGGAACTTATCAAAACATATTATCGGTACCTCTTGTGACATATTTTATGCCACATTAAAACAATATTAACCATGCATGATGCATTAACAATTCGTGAATCCCTACCAGGTGCGGGGTTCAGCTGAAAATACCAGAACCTTCTAAATAAGAGGGGCTTCCCCTCACCAGATTTAATTCTGGCAGTAAGCAGTTGCTGGGAACTCTCCTGACCTTGCCTTCTCAGTCACTAGATGTGCGGGTAGAAGTGAACTTAAGCACCATGTTCTCATGCAACAGTGTGCAAAAGCAGGAAGTAGGTGACAGCATGGAAAAAAAAAAGTCTCCTTGTCCCCTTCCTTCTTGTTGGGAGGCCCTAGCATCTTCCCCTATGGCTTCTTGTCCAGTGGAAGTTATGCCTACCTCTAGAACATACCTTTGCTACAGGCTCTGGGTCCACTTACCCTAAGATCAAGGTATCTGGACCAAATTAGAAATTTAGTGGAAGTCAGGGGTAAGATTCTTTGAGTAGGCCATGTATTGTACCTTATTTAGATGGACATACATAATACAACATTCCTATGAAGTAGGCAATGATTTTAACTTTTTGACAAAGAAAAAACTGAGTTCAAGTGCATTAAGTAACTTGCCCCTAGACCATACAACTAGAGAGAGTAGAGTGAGATTGAAATTCAAGATTCTCTCACTCTAATGTTTCACTCTTTATATTAAGTTCACGTATTATTTCCCCTTTAGACTGCTGAATAATTAAACCGAAGTGGATATGTTTGCTTCAGCTTCACATATATACATATTTATTGTATAAATTAAGAAAATAACTCCCTCAACTCTATTCAGTAGGATATAAATTTTCATAAAGTTATTGAAAAGAGGTAAAATTTACAATGGAAAGAGGAATAGAACATCAAAAATATAGTAGAATTGGATATAGGATAGATAGGGAGCAGTGGGACTTATTATATTTTAAAATACAAGGCTATATACTAGTTATATGGCAAGAAAATTATTACTATTAATAACGAATGACAATAATACACTAGCAGTTATTGCAATTCTCACGAATAGCCTTTTTTTCCCTGTTAGCCTAATGATGTAGGAAACAAAATATTATTTATTCTAGTTTTGCTATTGACTTCTCCATTTCACTGGTAATGTGTCTGACAGGTTTTATGATCACTCGTGATAACTAAAAGACACCAACATACACCTAAAGCAGTGGATAATTCAGAGGTACTTTACAGTAGATTTTTTTGGAGATAGAATTGTTTTGCTTTTGCTAATGTCAAAATACAGGAGAGAGTCCCTGAAGGAAGCCATTATTAAATTGATTTTCCTTTGTATAATTTTAAATTCTCATATTAATTGTTTGATTTTGCCATTTTTCTTACTGCTCGGCGAGGGCAAGTAATGTTGTACATTAAAATATTATGTTCAAAATTGTCACTGCTATTAATAACTGAAAGCATTTACCTAACCATTACTTGTGCAATTATTTATATTTTTTAAAATAAGATGTCTCTCTGTTGAATGAGCACTTATGACATCATTTTTTATCATTAGAATTAATTAAACATCAAAAAATAAAAAGCCCGTGTCCCGTTTTACTTCCACAAAGTCTCAGATTCAAAGCAAGGATTTATGGAGAATTTCATTTAGAAATATATCTATAATCACTGTTTTTCTACCTTCAAACTGAGCATAAGGCTTCAGATTGCAATATTTTACACCCACACATTACAGCTGCCTTATTTCTCCTATCTCTTTTTTATTCTCATCTTACCTTTAATTAAAATGCATTAAAGAAAGAAAGAAAAAAAAAAGAAACAAATGGTGGTAGAAAGTAGCATTTAAATAGAAACGATTGCACGATTGCTCTAAATGTTCTGTTTAGGAAATATATGGCATGGTGTGCAGCTTTGCAAGGCTTCAAAGACTATGCACAAGATAAGTATTATTTATTATGATGTTAAATGGAGTGAAAAGGACTGTTCCTGTGATCTGACTTTAAGGCACAACTTCTCAGACTATGAGCTAAAGTGTCTCCTGAATTTTTCATTTTGAAATTATGTTATCATAAAATTTAAAAATGCATATAACATTGCACTGGTTTTCTATTGCTGCTGTAAACAATTACCACAAACTTAGTGCTTATACAATACGAATTTATTAACTTCTAGAGATCAGAAGTCTGAAATGGGTCTCTAGGCTAAAGTCAAGGTATCAGAATTTTTTTCTTTCCTGGAGGTTTTAGGGGGAAATCTTTTTTTCCTTTTCCAGCTTCCAGAAGCTGCCCTTATTGCTTGGCTCATAGCTGCCTTCCATCTTCAAAGACAGCAATGGCCAGGCAAATCTTCTTTAAATCCTATCACTCTGACGCTGATTCTTCTATCTTTGTCTTCTGAATTTAAGGAACTTGGTGATCACATTAGACCCGCCTGGATAATCCAAAATAGTCTTTCAATCTTAAAAGCAGTAAATTCAAATTTAATTTCATCTGTAAACGTAGTCCCCATTTTCTATGCAATTTCACATATGCAAAAGTTGCAGAGATTAGGACAGTGGACAATTTTTAGAGGCCTTTGTTCTGACAACCACAGACTCATACTGATATACCCCATTCTAATACAATTAGAAATGCAACTATTTAGTAGTCAAACATTTTTGCTCACTCATAGATGTAGACATATTTAAAGGTCTATAAATGATGCATATTTGACTGCATATGGTATACAAATGAATCTCATTTTTATAATTAATGTATGAAGATATAAAAGCTTTTATAAAGCAAGTCATGACTAAGTACAAGAAAAAAACATAAGCCTTTCAACCCAAGTGCCCTGGTTTTTGCTTTACATCGACTTATTTTTTCTGAGGGGGTGGCCGGCAACCACTCCTCCAAAAAACAAAGATGTACTCTTACATTTGTGCAAACACAAACCCACTTACAGGCATATACCCACACATCTAATCAAGTTTCTGAATTCATCTTGTCTGAGGGAAGGAAAGCTTTTTCATCCTGATTTCCAGGGGTGCCACTTTTAGTTGTTGCTAAATCCACTCCCACGTTGTTCCCTGGACTGGAGCCATTCTAATCCCAATGCCTAATTCTGATAAGCAGGTGTGGTTATCTTGCATTTCAAAGTCTGAGTACCCTATCTCCCTCTAAATGTGGGCATACGCCATGCATGCTGGTTTATATCCAACTGCACGTTTACATTCTGAGAATCTCATCCTTCCATCGGCCTCTGTACAGTGGGAAATGATGGACTCCTCTGGGCTTGGAGGTTTCTTACTTCTCTCTCCGGGAACTAAACTAATGCACTCCTGACCCTGAACTTGGAAACTGGCTCTCTATTCCCCATGAATACAAAGACTGGTTTGAACTATGAAATATCACCAAAGAGACACTTGGTCACTTTTCCTGGCCTCCTTTCTGAGGACTGTAGGTCCAAATTTCTACCTAGAAGTGGCTTAGAAATGGCAGACTGATAGGAAATGGGATGTAGGAACATACTTTGAGGCTGAATTTGTCTAGTAAACACATTATTTTTATTCATATTATTTGGAGTGGCTTTGAAAAGAGGCCACAGACCTCAGGAAGCCCATGTTCCCATTCCTATCTGTCTTGTTACACCGTCATAAACCCCTGGTGCTAACAATTGGACTTAAAGTGTCCTTTGTATCTTTTGGTCTATTAGAAATTCATGTGAGTACTTTATCTCTCAGATTTCATAGTATTCTAACAATATTGGGAATAGTTTTTAATTGAGATATAATTGGCATATAACACTATATTAGTTTCAGATTCAAGGCATAATAATTCAATATTTGTATATATTCTGAAATGATCACCATAATAAATATAGTTAATATCTATTTTGTTAATATTATTCATATTGAGAATCTTGATTATGACAATAATAATTTATAATACAATGAGTTTTATGTGTACTAAGAAGCTATCTTAACACTTGACCTATAATTTCTTGTTTAATCCTTACAAACCCCGTATGTGCTATTTTTATCTATATATTGCAGATAAATAAACAGAGATTTAGAAAGATTACATAATTTACTCAAATTCTCCAATTAATTTTTCCTAGCCAATGATAGAGAGTATTGAGACCTGATCATTAAATTCTGGAACCCAAGTTCTAAATTACTATGCAATATTGCCTTCTGTGCTACCTAAATTACAGTCCTGGGGGGATTAACCAGAAAACTCCCATGAGTCCTAATATGTGGCACTATCTCAACTATTCAGAGAAACACAAGAAAGAACCTTAAAAATGTTTATCTCAAGCCCGGGCATGAGCACTACTTCATGCACGTGTGGCTGGAGACAGTCATTTCACCGCACTGGGCTTCGCTTTGGGGGCATGGGGATTGAATTCTGATATTTGAAGTTCTCTTGAGTATTACCATCTTATAATGTGTTAAATCTCTTTGCTCAAGAAATAATCAGTGCTTAATTTCTTCCTGGCAGATTTTCTTTCTTTCTTTCTTTCTTTTCTTTCTTTCTTTCTTTCTTTCTTTCTTTCTTCTTTCTTTCTTTCTTTCTTTCTTTCTTTTTTTCTTTTCTTTTTTTTTTTTGAGAATATAAGATGCCCTCAGAGTAGCTGTGATCATGAAGTAATAAGCCTCTAATCTTCTCAGTATTGCGTTGGATGTGTTCTTTTTATAGCTACCGTACGTCCTTTATAGAACTAACCAGACTAAGGATATCTGTATTTATGTATGTGTGGCTGACAAGGCTGATTTCTTCTTTGGCTCGTGGACATCTGTTTCTGAATCTCATAACGTTACCTCATATATTGATTCTAGGAAGATTCTAGGAATCTTACTGCATGTCTAGTACGTTAGCTTTAGAATGTAATATCTTATATATTCAAATTAATTTCTAGCATGGCTATTGAGAAAATATCGTATTTGTTACATAGTGAGTTTCATTCTATCGGTAATGGAAAAGGAGTTACGCTGGCAAAATTCACCTGTTTTAAATAATATGGTCACCCTAAAACAACTGAAGAATGTTGAATTTTTTTAGGCAGCTAAATTCACTAAAAATTCCAAGGTTCTAAGAATGTAAGTTACTGCAATAAATATTCACTGAACACATTTTATGTACCAGACTTAGTTAGCTCTAGGTACATGGGACATCTGAATGTACAAAAGAGAAAAATAGTCTTTGTCCAACATGTTTTATGTTTTGGGGCAGAGTCATGCATTCAGGCAATCTCAGGTGAAAGACTTCATTAAAGAATGCATTGTGCAGGAAAGAGACAATAGCAAGCTGTCTTTCCCATGGTCTTGCTCTTTCTTATACCTACTTCTTTCTCAATTTCTATTATATTTTATAATTTACCGCACGTGCCTCTGTGTGTGTGTGTGTGTGTGTGTGTGTGTGTGTGTGTGTTAAGTATTTAGATGATCAATCATCCATTACTAGCACGTAAGCTCCAAGGAGGCAGGAATTTTATCTACGTTGGTCACTGCTGCATCCTATAGCTTAGAAGTGCCTGGAACATAGCAGATTCTCTAAAATTATTTGTTGAGTGAATGAAGAAATGAACACTGCCACTTCAGCCACTACTGACTGCTTTCTTTCTTCCTGGGGTCCTATGTCATGCATTAGCCAGTCTCTCAGTCTAAGTCTTTACTGGCAGCTGCTCAATGAAGGGAAGTATTAGTATTTTGTCCCTTGGCTCTCATAGTTTTAATTTCTTCACCTGTAAAACAAGGATAATAAGAATTTTATTACTTATTTACTGCTGTGTAATTTACGCCAAAATTTAGTGGCTTAAATAATAAAAATAAAACAGTAAAAATGTATCATTTTACATAATTTTTCTGGGTCAGGAATCTAGGAGTGGTTTAGCTGGTTACTAGAACCAGGTCTACTAGTCAAAGTTTCTCATGAGGTTGCAGCCAGGAAATGGTTAGACCGCTGTCATCTGAAGGCTTCATTGGTGCTGAAGGATAGCCTCCTAGGTGACTCACTCACCTGCTTAGCACATTAGTGCAGTTGTTGACAAGAGGCTCAGTTCTTCCATATATGGTTCTCTTCATAGAACTGCCTGAGTGTCCTAATAAACGTGGCACCTAGCTTCCCTCAGAGAGTGATTCAAGAGTAAGTGAGGCTTCTGTGATCTAGACCTGGGAGTCACACTCATCATTTCTATAATATCTACTAGTTACACGGGTCAGCCCTATTCACTGTGAGAAGAGGCACAAAGGCACAAATACCAGGAGGCGAGAATCACCGGGATTATTATCTTCAATTGGCTACAAGAAGGTACTTAGTAAGATTGTTGTTGGTATTTAAATAAATCTATATGCAAAATACCTGGGATGGTACCAAGCAATGAGGACATGTCAACTCATTTGGTTGCTCAGGCTTTGCTGAGCTTTCTTCGTAATGATAGAATGTTATGTCTCAGTGCTCTCTGCAGAAGTCTGTGCTTATCTATGGAACTCATATCTCTTTCTCATTTATTCATTCATTTATGTTGCTGCTCTCAGATACTGTGGAACTATGATAGCCTTATCCACCTAAAAACGTAACTTCTTGACACTAAACACATGGTAAAATGATGACTCCCAGATTCTGTCCTACTCTGTGGTGTCAGAATGAGTTATTTCTTGGTATCTGTGCAATGATACTACCTTCTGGATTTACAGAGTACACTAGTGTCTGTCAGTGGTGAGTTGTCCACCTTCTCCAACCCACTCTGACAAGATTGACCCTTTCGATGTCATCTTCTATGCCTCTAACCTTCTTTCTCACAGAGAGAAATCTATCATCTCTCATCTCGGGTGTAGCAGAAGCAGTGTGCTACAGACCACACAGGTGGCACACAGTGAAAACACCTTGAGTGTGACTAATACAGAGGGTGTGTGTGAATAAAAGAGATAAGGAAGCAGATGAGAATAAGTCTTGGACATAAGACTAAAAACCAAGCTGGGATCATAGAAAAAAATATAAAAAGGAATTTTATCAAACCTCGTTCCTCTTGAATCTTTTTAAATTATAAGCTTTTATTGAAGCACTTTCCTATAAGCATTATTTTGCACACTTGAAGAAACCAATTATAAGCTTCCCCTGAAGATGGCACCTGTTCAATTCTGTACCACTAGCACAGATACCACAGGAGTAAAGGCCTCACTTCAGGGAGTTAGCAGGAGATTAAATTTCAGCCAGAATGTTAGGAGAAGCTGGTATAATGAGTCAATATCAACCACAATGTTTAATTTGATGGTTTCCACACATGATCAAAATTGTGTTTTTTTCTAACTGTAGAGCTATTGCCTCCTCTGCTTTCTTTTATAGGTTCCCTGTAGAATGTATGTTGTGCTCCGATATTTTGAATTGATCGTGCAGGTGCTATTTCAAGGGTGACAATAAACGTAATGAAAAGCTGAGGCTAGCGAAAGTGACTATTAACCTTTCTTCTAATATGAACGATTTATTTTGTCTTGTGGCACAAACTGATTCCTATCATGATCCACTGATAACTACAATTTAAATATCACCTATACACAAAGAATGTAGAAATGAAAGAGAAGTTGTTGTCTGAATGTTTGCAGGGAAAGCTAAAAGGAGTTATCCCTCCTTATGTCCAGATACTTGTTACAAATTTTGCCATTAAGTAATTCATAGGTAAATAAATAAAGTCTTTTCATTATCTGCCATGTAGAAATTAACACGTACAGACTATCATATTTCTCATTTATTTAAAAAAAATAAAAATTAATATGGTAAAAAATCTGAAGCAATTTTAAGATCAAAATGATTCTTGCCAATGTGGTGAAAAAATTTGAGTTTCAGAATTAGATAAATCACATTTACTGTCCTGTCTTGGGCAAGTAACTTAATTTCAGCTTCAGTTACTCCATCTACGAAAAGAACTAGAAATCCCTACACTTTCGTTCTGTGAAGTTTAACATCTGCAGCACCTAGACTATTAGGTAGATATTGAATACAATGTATATTCTCTTCTCTTGTTATCTGAATTGTTCTTATAACAAACTTATAGTTTGTCTATTTGTTTTTGTCATTTCCAGATCTAAAGAATCCCAGGTTTTAGTTGTCATTTGCTACAACAGATTTCTTTTGAATAATGCATTGGCAAGGTGGCAAATGAGTTACTCAAGGTCTGGTTGGAAACTATATCTCAAACTTCTTATTGTCATCTTAAAATATAGATATAAATTATATTACAACTAGTTTAACATTAATAAAAATATATACAACATTTATAGCTATTCTTTATATGGTAGCCTTTTCTGGGTGCCTTGTGAACTATTTATATCTCAAATAGGAGTCCAGGTAAATTTCATTTTGTAGTAAAAAAAGTCTTTATTGCCAAAATGATTGGTTAGCCAGAAAAAACTATAAACCACCTAACACAAGTCTTGGGTAAGAAAATGACTGGATTCTTTCAAATTCCCTATTGCAAACAAAATCAACCTTTATGTAATATAAATCATGTCTTGATGTTAGACATTATCTGTCACTATATACAAAGTTTTAAGTTTCAAAAATTAAGATTAAAAAACTACCCAACAAAGACCAACAGGAACATGACACACAAAGTTAGCTTGTATTTGGAGTTATTTACAAGTTAAAGGGAACTTTGATTTTCATGGATTGAAAATAAGTAGACATCTAGACAGCTTAGAGCAACATTGCAAAAGTGTATATATGCAGTGTTAGTATACTTTTTTCTCCAAGTAAAAAAACAAACCTCATATTTCTTCATATTAGGCTTTTGGGGAGATGAGAGGAGGAGAAGCAATTCATTTAAGAATTTAAAAAATAATGTTGAAAAAACTCAAAGCTCCAGAAAGCTCAAGAATGTGGTAATAACAGTCTCTCTAAGGGAAAAACGGTTGAATATTTTACTGAAAACTATTAAGATGGATAATAGTTGTAAAAAAAAACTCAAGTTTTTTTTTTACACTTAATTAGCTTAAAATAAGAAAGACAGACCCATAGATGTTTTTATCCCCCCAAAAATCTCACATGTTAAAGAAAATGATCCATATTCAAGGCCATGGCATACATACGTTAAGTTTGAAAATATCCTGATGTGTTTAATGTAAATTCTTAAGTAAAAGATATTTAAACATTATATGCATCTCATTCATGGCATATGTTTGAATTAAGCAGTAACACAGAAGGCCTGCTTTGTTCATTATATGAAACATAATTTTAATAATAAATGAATAAAGACTACTAATGACCCAACTCAGTAAAGTTTTTTTACACCAATCCTTAGTAGTCTGTCTTCCTGAATTTGGGGTGTTTGTGAGTGCCAGGAAGGGAGTAGAAGACCATGGCCTTCCTTATGGATACATAGATAACCCTGACACGGTGAGCTGGCATGTGTTTGATTTCCCACTAGATTGCTTGCTCAGCTGATTCCATATATCCCTTTCTCCCTAGATTTTCTGTCTTTTATGGTCTGAAACACTTTTTCTCTTTACCTATAAAATTTTATGGCTAAAAAATAACTTTAAATAGGAAGATAGTACGGTTTTTGAAGGAACAGCTTAGGAGGTGCAATAGGCCGGCTAGCAAAATGTTTACATAAACTAAAAAAAAAAGATTTTCTTTTTTTGAAAGTATTGATAACTTAAAAGTCTGGGTGCATGTAGGCAGATTTTACAAACTTGGCATTGGGACCGTTAGAGAGGCCCATTTTGTTGCCTTGGTTACAATAAGAATATACTTAGGGTTTTTTTGCTTGAAATTTTCTTGCTTGAAAATTTTCAATTTGCTAAGAATTACGAACATAGAGTCGTTGATTTTTGTATGACCCAAGCTTGACTCTGCCACTTTCTGTGTGACCTCTGACACCTTCCCCGCTAAGCCCAAGTCTCCTTATCTGGAAAACAAAGTTGTACTTGTACCTGTTCCTCATGTTGCAAGAATTAGGTTAGGTTTGTCCAGTACGAAGCACCGTAATTAATGTACATTCAGTGCACAAATATTTTTTGTTTGTTTTTACCATTATTCTCAGTAGATATTGGTTTTATTCAGTTTCCTGGAGAACTCTGAGGAGTATTCTTGCCTTCTCATCAACACCTTTACTCTGTGCAAACTGCTCTTCCAGATACTTGTGAAAACCTAACAAATGAAATCTATAATTCTTAGAGCTTCCTCTCTAGTGGGGGTAGATATGCACACACACAAAAAAATATCTTTAAAACAGCAGTGTGGATGATAATTGTTAGAGTGGAAATATGACATTGTTAACTTTAGGAGGAGCACTGAGCTGTATACTTTGCAGGTCCAGTGCAGAATGAGAATGCAGAGCTTCCTGATCAAACTTCAAGATGGCAACAATACAGCAGGAAACCAAGCACAGGTCATTTCTGATCATGAGGCCTGCTATGACTTCATAGGTCACACACTCATGCAGCTGGTCCTAACCGGATGAGCACATTAATTTCATGCCAGAAAATTGGAGAAGTTTGCTTTGGAAGATCTAGGAGCTGAATTAGATCTTAAAAGATGAAAATAACTTTGGAAAAAAATGGTTAGAACTGTTCAAACAAAAGAGAAAACTTGTGGCAACCCCCTTAAAGAAATTCTAAAATTGTTTTTAAGTGAAACATGGAGAGAAGCGACTTGGCAATCAAGGAAAGGTAGGACTGATTTTGAAATTTTTTATTAAAAAAAAAAGCACAAAAGGATTTTGAGCATAGAAACAAGATCAGATCAATTTAGGAAGGTATCTCTGGTGGTAGAAAAAGGAAGGATTGATGTTATGAGGAAGACTCAGGCAGCAGAATCTTTGTGAGTAAAAGCAACTTATTTCTTAACTAGAGAGTGGCAATACTCTTCTTTTTCTCTGTTTCTCTGCAGTCTGATGTATACCTTTTCTCCCCACACAAAGCAATGGTCTGTTTCCATTTGGAAGACATCTTCAATTACCCAATGTGGGCCAAAGAAAAACATAATTGAATTCTAACCAGATTACTTTTTTCTTTATATACAGCTTTTCAAAAACACCTCCATTCTCATTGTAGAAGAAGAGCTCGGAGATGCCCAAATATGCATTTAAAACATCATTTTTTCTTGGCTTTTCAAACAGAATTGTATTCCAGAAACACCATGTCATTTTGTATTCCAGGCAATGTTTTGAAGACAACATAGGGGAAACATTTACCCTACTCATCACTGAATAGAAGTGCGAGTCTGTGCACGTTCTGTGTGTCTGTCTCTTGTCCTGACAAACTGTCTTCAACAGTGGAAAGTTAAAACCTTCCTTCCTTCCTTGTTTTTCTCATAATAACAGCCTTGAGTCAGAGATACATGTTCAGCCTCCCAAAAGTGCTGCTGTCATGCAGAGGGAGTTCCTTTTGTTCCCTAATTTGTCATTTCTTGAAGAAAGCTAAAAAAGTTAAGAATGGCAAGGATAGAACCAGCCATACCATGAAAGTGGAGAACGCACACTCTATTTCAGTATCTACAAGATACAGGAGAGAGAATTTTATACATGTTGCAGACTCCAATGAAACAAGAGGAAAGGATGAATATATTTTAATGCCGACAAAATAAGAAAATGAATTAAAATTTTTAAGAAATAACTCTCTTAAGGTAAAAATTCAGAACTTTTTTTTTCCTCCTCCATTAAATGTTTACTATCTCTGTTAAACTAAGCAAATGACTTCAGCCTCTTCAAGCCTCAGATTTCTTACCTGTGAAAGACTTGATGCTCAATAATGTCCCTTAAGCATTGGAGCATCAGCAGTAACATTCACTGGTTAGGTGATTCCATTTCAGGTGCCTTCCTGATGGAGTAAGATGGGAGAGTCTACATCCTGCACAATTTGTGCCCATGGAACGCCCATAGCCTTGAGTATGGCACTTACATCTCTAAATACTGTCTTTCTCAGATGAAAGCTGTTACGCTTGTTATTTTCTCCAGGATACTGTGCAAATTACAGGCAATAATTAACACTCCTCTACCCATGAGTAACCAGTGTAGGGTTGAGTCAGCAGCTACCCATCAAGCTCAATCAGATGGGCAGAGTAGCACATTCAGAAGCATTATTTCCAGGGCTCTAAGGTGGGGCTGGTAGCCCGTTAAATTAGAATTCCCTCTGTAGGTCTAGTTCATAATGCTAACCAGTTGTTAATATTGTTTACTTGTTTTAGTTTTTTTAAAAAAATTACGACGATTAGTGTCTTGCATTTCTAATCACACACACACACACACACACACACACACTACAAGAATGTCTAATATTTGCACCAAAATTATGTTGTCATTTAGAATATGCACTGCTGTAGGAGCTAAGCTCAGTCGCCCCTGGAAATCTCTATCTAGAGTCTGGATTGTGGAAAAGGAGCCATTATTATACCAGACAGTGAAGTAAATAATGTGGCAGAGAATCTCAGACGGCCCAGGAAGCAAAGCCTTTTCCAGTGACCACACAGGTGAAATGGGTGTGGGTGTGAGAATTGAGTATGACAGAGCTGTAAGCATCTGCCGTTTTGCTGACAAAGGGCTGTGGGGTAAAGGTGAGCAGTTTCCTTAGAGCACTTTCCACTCAGTGACTTTTGGGTAACCCCTCCAAGGAGGTGCCAAGAATAACTCTCAACTTCTTTCTCTGAGCTATAAGAATTAAGCAAGAACTTGCACCGTCGTGGGGCAAGAATGCTGTAACTAGTTTAAAAATGCTACTAACCATGACACTGCTGATTTAGTTTCTTTAGATTTTTCTGGTTATTATAATATGGGACTTCAAATGTCTACTGATAAGCAATAATCATAGAACTACAATAAGTCATACCTTAGCCTATACGCTCACATGTAGTATTTCCCCCTTTTTAATGTAGATTGTGATCGAGGCTCAAAGAAGTATATGACTTGCTCCAAGCCATTTAGAAAGAGACAGAGCTAACAGATCCTGTGGCTTAGATCATAAGCCTTGCTGCTTGCATTATAACATTTACCTCTCAAGTAAGTGTGGTTTTCCTAGAGAACAAGTTCATTTTTAACCATTCACATTGGTGTTTCTGTATTATTCTTCTTAAAAATAGTATATGTCAGTTTTAATAAGTTTAATTAGAATATTATGTGCACATGTGAACACAATGGAAATTTCGCTGTTGCTTCTACTCTTTGGAACTTCTCTGGAACATACATTTGTACTTACAATTATTTTCATTTTCTCTCATGTTGCCTCTTACTATTTCTAGCATGGCTACATAGTACCAAAAACAAACAAACAAACAAACAAAAAACAAAAAAAAAAACCCAAAAACCAGAAATGCAAGAATTTTTCTAATTCTAGAATTTGAGACAGAGGGATAAATGGTTCAACCCAGAGAGTCACTGATGTTTGGTGTACTAAAAATGCACAAAACACAAGTAACGACTTTTAATTTCAATTACCAATTCAACATGGCACTGAGTAGTGGGTAAATTTGAATTGAATTAAAGGATTCTTAAGTTTTGTTTTGTGTGCTGTTATTTTTCTCATATGGTTGTATACCCATACACTCCAATTTTTAAAGAAGTTACTACATGTGAGCACTTTTTTTCTCATATGAAAATCATGAGCTGCCTAGAGTACTTGTCTCCTTTTACCTTTACCATCTTGTTGTAGAGGGTCATATTTCTTACACTTCATGTCTCTCTTACAGTTTGCTTCCAAAAGAGTAGCAAGATTGACCCAAATTCGAGTGCTAACCAACCTCTGTGGGCATGTGAGGCTGCAGATGCTGGCAGAGTCAGACAAGGACTGGATCCCTTTTCAAAAAGCAGCTAATAAATGCTTTTTGGATTTCTTGCCCCCTTTCTGATACAACACTTTATAGTCCTTTCAATGAGCTTCTTGGGGCTCATTCAGTTTTAGTGTGAAGATAGCGCAAAGTTCATGGTCAAGTCCAAGCAAAAAGTCTTAGAAGAAACCAGTCTGAGTCCATTGTTTTTGTTTGTTTGTGGTCACCGTGGCAATGTTACATCAAAGAGGAAAAAAGAACAGTTTAATTTATCAATAACTTCCAAACATACAAAAGTGCCTTAGTGATAGGAATAGAAGCTCCCCAGTCTACTATTTACTAACACTGTGATCAGGACCAAATGCTAAAACCTCTCTGAGCTAGTTTTTTCTCATATAAAATGAGGAGTGCATAAAATAACACATGTAAAATATGGGGGACATATTAAAATTTGGAGATTTTATTGAAGTATCAGAATATTATTAAGCTTTTTAGAAAAGTGGCCATGTTAAAAAGTTTACATATAAATATGGCAGCTTTGACTGAATGATTTCAAAATAATGCCATAAGAAGACACGTTCTACAAAAATAAAGTTAATGGCAGATGGTCTTTATAAATGGCATTTCCTTCCCTTTAATTTTTTTTTCTGTTGCTTAATTTTTATTTTTTTTTTACTCTTTTGATGACATACATGGAATCGAAGTCAATTTTTCTTTTTGTCTAAAAAAATCCACAAAATACTTATGCATTTTTTTCAGTCAGGTGTGTTTAACTGAACAGTCTAATTTTTTTTTTTTTTTTTTTGGATACCTTCTTTTACCAGAAAACTCATAACAGAAATATAGCCCCGGGGGGTAGATATTCAGATTGATATATTTGTTGTAGCTCTCATTACTGATCTGAGGTATATAAAATGTATTAAAAGGTTTCCCTATGCTCTACTCACCCTTTCATGACCTTTGCTCAACCAGTGTGCAACAGCTGGCTGCCCTCAGGGCCAAGCAGTTAAGCTACATAAAGAAAGCATTTTTTGAGGCGGGTAAAACAAGGTGTAGAACTCAGGCTCTTGGTAACCTGTGGACTTATTCCAAGACTGTATTGCTTAGGAGGCAGATAAAATGCAGTTCTCTTTCTCCTCTCTTAACTCTGTAGGCATCACTGATAAGAACCTAATGAAAACTGTCTTTTATTACTAGAGAATGCTAGCATGGATCCAAAGAAGTGAGAAGTCAGAGGGATCAGACTGGGTACTGGAATGGCTCTCTCTGATACAGAAACAATTCTGTATGTTTCGATCCAGTGTTGGCTGTGTTTTGTTCTTCATGTTGATGGGATCTGAGGGAGAGCTGCAAATGGGGCAGATTCAGATGAGGGAGACAAAAGATTTATTTGTCTTTTGTGGCCTGTTACTGATTGATGCAAAAAAAAGCTATTGAAACCACCCCTCTGATGTGCAAGAAAAAACACATACACAAACATAAAAAACAGCAAATAGTCTTATATTGGATACTAAAATGACATTTTTCAGACACACACACACACACACGTCTGAATAGAATTAATTAGCACTCTTCATTTTCACACATGTTAAATAGTCAAATTAAACCTTGTTTAACCCTTAAAAGTTCAATTTATTTCCCCAAGCACATTTGAAAATTTGAATTACTTATACAGTAAGAGAATGTGTTTTCCACTCCTGTGAACATTAAAATAACTAAAGAGAGAGGGGACAGGGGAAGGAAGGAATTCTTTGAACCAAATAAAATCTTTAATGTCAATTTACTATACTTTAGAGAGGTCCCAGGTTGAGGGAAAATGGAAGGTTGAAGGAAACAGGAAGAAAAGCAGAGACCATAAAAATGCTGGACTGTAATTTCTCAATCAAAGTAAAACATAATATTTGAAAACTAAAATATGTTATCATATCTACAAAATCTTTGTAGACCCCTGCACATACCTCTGTTCCAAAACACATGAAACTTTAATGTATCGAGAAAAATTGTGTAGAAAAATGACGTTGCTACCTAAGAACTATCTTTCTTTTTAAAAATCCCACTTTTAGAGAAGGCTAAATGACAGCGAATATACAAACATCTGGAATCCAGTGATTAAACAAATATTTCTTATTTTAATCCTTATACACAACATCGTGTCGTCATCTAAAAGTGTACACTGACAAAAACTCTGCAGCATACACAGCATATTTCCTCTTTGGAAGATATGTTATCTTGTTCTTTATTTTTAGAGACACAGGCTGCAGAACTGGTTTATGATCATGACTTGGAAAAGCTTATCAAGATACAGCCTTGTTACTACACTCAGGTTTGGCACAACGTAGAATGTGGAGGCTATACCTTAAGATGAATAAGATTCTCTCAGCATTGCAGGATGAAAAACTAGAGAGACCATACTGCTGGGTGTATCATATCCAGGAGGCATGGCAGCATGACAGCTCCTCAAGTTGAGACAACAGACGTGGAGACGTGGGATGTCTGGAGAGGATCTGGAGCAAAGCAGCGCAGCGAGGGATCTCTGAGGGTTTGCTTTCGATGTCCACCATGTAAAACATCCCAACATAAGGCATGAGATGCTTTCAGGGATTTTAAACAATGTGTGTATCTTCTTAAGTGCCCAGTTTACTACTGAGGAATGATTTGGCTTCTGGAAGCAATTTAGTGAGTAAATAGAGGATGATGACCAGGATAAAGACAGTCTACAATTTGGGGGTTTGACTTCATGACCCAAAATAGCAATTTCTTGGTAGCTTATAATTTTTGCTTCTAAACTTGAATTGGATAGAGTACAAGTATAAAAATGTAAACAGCCATTTTTTTCAACATTCTAAACATTTCATCTGATTTGGGTAAATTTTTGGATTTTTATTATGTTAGGAAAGATAATATCTTAAATCAATTGTCTTTATGCCTACTCATCAGACTGGCACAAAGAATCTCCATATTCATATCATTTTATAAATTTATAACTTTATCACCTGTATACATATGTATGCATGCAAATGAATTATTTATATTTACATATCAGTCATAGTGATTGTTATAATATTTGAGGTTTAAAACTTTATATTTAGGCAATATCACATTAAGTATGAAAAGTTATATACTCTAATGTTTCATTTTTTGCTAAAGAGAATATAGAAAAAATCAAGTCAATCTTTGATAGGTACAATAGTGTTTTATTTATGTACACAAAAGGATTTCATAAAAATCAACAGAGGTTCATAGGGCAAATGTTATGTTAATGTTACTTATATTCTTATCTAACATTGAAAGTGTTTTATCATGATATTAAGTACCCACAGAGTTGTAAAGCAGCAAGTCTTTGGAAAATGCTGTTTCTAAATAATAATAACCCAAGAAATTACATATTATTTGAGGTTTGGAATTGAAATGGAATGTACAATTTGTAACAACCACCTGCAAGTTTGCTAAGCTACTACACAATCGTAAAATGTGTTAACTATCTGAAAAGAAGTACTTCAAAGATTAAAGGATAAACCGAGGCAGGTACGTTCTTGTCCAAGAAAGCAAAGATAAAACTGAAGTTTGTTTTATATATTTGTATTGCAGACTTGAACTGACCTCTTAGTTTTTGAAATAATGAAATAACTTGTGGAAGTTAGTGACTATAATCTTCCTGCCCCCTCAACTCATGCTCACTCACTCTCTCTCTCTCTCTCTCTCTCTCTCTCTCTCTCTCACACACACAACATTTTCTTCAGAAAATGCATAGAGCTGTGAGGATTTTTCTTAATTTGTTTAAAGAAATTAAAACATCTATAATCCATAGTATCTAGTCTCTAACCATTTAGATGTAAACCTTTACATTTTATGAAGTTAGCAGTTTTGCTAATCAAGACATCACATAATGAAACAGTTGGTTTACTGAGCACTTCGGGGAATGGAGCCATCGTTAACTGTACTGAGGAAAGAGTACATAGATTACAGATTCCCATTACTGTATATATTTGAGAAAAACAGGTTTTTTTAGATTATATTTTTTCAACAGAAAGTACAGTATTGAATATAGTCAGAAAAGTACTAATATGGCATAGTAATTTGCTGTTGGAAGGAAACAGAATTTCATAAAGTGATGCTGTTTATTTCAGAAAGAGCTCTGTCTAAGATAATTCCTGCAAGTCTTTAGTGACAGAAGCTTAACATTTCCCTTGATAATTATCCCTAAAGTCTAACAATAGCTCTTCAAGAGCTTTTGTTTTATGTGATAAAATAGTTACTCCAGTTTTTACTAGTTTTTCCCAGAAGAGAAAAATTGATTCCTAGTTTTCAAATGCCTTAAAAAGCTTTCAGGTAAATATTTTTGTCTTATGATGAGTATGAGAATAATCTATGACTACGGCCTGGTCTCCATGCAGTTCAAATGTACCGTGTTTTTTATTGTCTGTTGCAGTGAGGAGAGGAGAAGAATCCTGTATAAATTGCTAATTGTGATCAAATCAGTCACATGTAACATTAGACGATTTGACAGATGAAAAACGGACTGTTTATTTTCTAGTTACACAAATACCAGTATAATTACACCAATGTACATAGAACTATAATCAAATATCTTTTTATTGCTCCGTATTGACAGGGGGCATGTAAAGCTTTAAAGAGAACATTTAAAGCGTTCAAGGGCAATAAGATTTTATTTTGCTCAGAGTTCCAATGGACACCTGAATCTTGTCATGGCCCAGCTATTTCTTCTCAGATGGGATACCTAAGTGGTACAAATGAAAGGGAAGTCAAGATGTCATTTTTTATTAACTATGCTAAACCACAAAGCCCAGTTTACTTGGTAAAGTGAACTGAGCAGGTGGCTTAAACTAAATTCAAGTAGAATCTATTCTTCTCTCACCAGATGGCCACAAGAAACTAAAGCAGCCAGCGTTCACATGTGAAGAAAAAAAAAAAAAAAGAAAAAGAAAAAGATAGCTATGTGCTGGCTTTCTTATCCAGCAAGCTCCACAGAGTAGGAACCTAATGAGACACACTTATTTAATAAGTAAATGTGGGCAATCAGGTGTCTCTTAAATCTGAGTCAATCAGGCTAATGTTCTATCCAAGTGTTGAACAAAGAAGTTAGTGGATAAAGGGCAGGAACCTCACCTCCTCTCTTGCAGGACTATAGGGTATTGTTGGACAGATGGAGGCACCAGCTCCCCTCCCGGGTATCCTGCCACAGCCCAAGCTTCCCATGTCTTCTTTGCAACAACTAAAGGGAAAATCAGAAAACTCCAGACAAGGATTCCCACCCACCTGAGTAATCTCTCCAACAAAGAATCTCCAGGGCAATAATATAGAACTGGAATCCTTTGCCCTGAAGGCAGAAATTCTAATAAATTAAACAATTTAAACATTATTTCTTAGTGTTGTCCACTAGACATCATGCTTCTTTAAAAAGGGTCTGTTTTTTCAGATCTTTTTTTCAGCTTTACTGAAGTATAATGGACAAATAAAATTATAAGATATTTAAAGAGTACACCGTGTATATGTATATATTGAAAAAAGATTCCCTCATCTAGTTAATTATCTTATCCATCACCTCACATATTTATCTTTTTTTTTTGTGACAACATTTAAGTCCCATTCTCTTAGCAAACGTTAATTATATAATGTTATAATTATAGTCATTAGGTATCCATTAACACATAAATAGAGAAAGATATGGTACATCTATACAATGGAATATTATTCAGCCATGAGAAAGAATGAAATCCTGACATCTGTGACAACATGGATGGACCATGAGAGTATTATGTTAAGTAAAATTAATAAGCCAGATAAAGACAAATACTACATAATATCATTTATATGTGGAATCTAAAAAAAAAAAACAAAAAAACTCAAAGTCATAGAAACAGAGTGTAGAAAACTGGTTTCCAGGGGCAAGAGAATAGGAAAAATAATGAGAGGCTGGAAAAGGGTATAAACTTTTAGCTAAAAAGTGAATGAAGTCTGAAGATCTAATGTATGACAAGGAAGGTCTATTCTTACTGATACCTGTATGCCTGTCAATAAATGTTTGATAAGTGAATGGAACAGTGAGATATATAATTAATTTTTGAAGTAAAAGTCATTTGAAGAAAGATAGACAACAAACACATTAAACACAATAATCATTCTGATTTGTTGCTGAAATATAATGACACAACTATTTGCATATTTCATTAATTACCCATACATGCCTGTTACTCAACTCAATATCATGAAGTAATCTGAGATACAAAAGAAGAGTATCTGTCGAGTAGTATCCCAAAGGGATCTGAATATTAAGATTTTTTAAAAAGTTTTCAAGCTATAGGATAAATCTAAACAGTTAGAAGAATAATTTTAAGAGGAGACATCAAGGTTTCCGCTGTTAACATCAATGCTGCAGAAATTCACTCAGTCATTCAACAAAATGTAGAGCACTATGTTCCAGGTATGGTACTGTACACAAAAGTTGAAAGATAAAGAAAGTATACCTCTAGGCCTCAAGAAAATTCCATTTTAGCAAGGTGTATAAACATCAGAGAGAACAGTCTACAAGTCTATGAGAATGTAGGAAGCTTGGGCTGTGGCAGGATACCCGGGAGGGAAGCTGGTGCCTCCATCTGTCCAACGATACTCTATTTCATATACATCTAGATGAGCAATTTGAGGGAGCATTTTTATAATATCTGAAGGATGATCAGGATATTTATCCATGTGACTTTTGGTTGGGAGAGGGATGGATATTAGGCAAAGCTAGGTAAGTGTATAAATAGATGTAGGGGCAGTTAAGGGGAAACAAGATAAAGAACATAGCATAATGGAAGCAGAGAAGAACCTGGTGTTTTCTAAAGACTTCGTTCTCTAGTGGTTAAAGCAGATTGTGCAGATAAGGAAAGAGGCAAAAATCTGCAGAGAACAGAGTGGTGGAAAGTGAAACCTTAAGGTAGACTCGGGGGAGTGTGAATATTGTTAGCTGCCATGTTGAGGAGTTTGGACTGCTGACTCTTCAGTGCTACTCTCTGATTAATTTCTACTTCCAGATCAATGTTCTTTGTCATTCTCCCCAAGAATCTTGTTCCCAACCTTTCGCTTCTTCTCTTGAATCATGCTTAATGAGTTATCTCCTTTATCATTAATCTTTCTTTTTCGCTTGTGTTTTCTCATTAGTGTTTAAACAGCCAATATCTTGTAAAGTTAAAAAAAAATTAAAACATTTGGGAGACCCTCACCAATCTTCATAACCTCTCTTTCCTATCCTTCACTTCATGAAGATTAATCTATGTTTAATTAATTGCTTCTTCTCCTCTCTTTATTCCTAAATTCACTGCAATTGAGATTTTGTTCCACCATTACACCTTCTCTGCTCAGACACACATCATCACTGAACTTGTTGTTCCAAATTCTAAGGGACACTTTTATATTCTTATCTCAGTGGGGTCTTGTGTTGTGTTTGTTAGTGTCACAAATGTCCTTTATACTTTCTACTACTTTAGTGTCATTCAAATTTACTTATCTTGTTTATCATTTATTCTCAGTTTCAAAAGTAGAATACTCCTCTATCTACTATTTAATGTTGACATTCTTCAGGAGTCCGTCCTGGTTCCACTTATCTTCTCGTTCTATACACTTTTTATAAGTAATTTGACATTCACAAATGGTAGATAGATAATAGATGATAAATAGGTAGGTAGGTAGATAGATAGATATATGATAGATAGAAGGTAGATGGATAGATAGAGATATAGAGAGATAGATGATAGATAGATAGATAGATAGATAGATAGATAGATAGATAGATAGATAGACAGATTGACAGACAGACGACTCTGAAATCTGTCTTTCTGACTTGGTCTTATCTGAGTTTTAGATTTCTCCACCAAACTTCCATTTACACACATCTACTTGGATATAACAATATTTCAAACAAAAAATTCAAGAATAATATGATTTCCTCCAGCCCTCTTTTTTTGCACATATCCTCTAATATCAGCTCATGGCAGTACTATTTATCATGTCATAACAAAACCTGTCATTATGCTAGACTGCTTTATCTTCCTTATTACGCTCTCCCTCAGAAAATTAATGACAAAATCGTGGTGATTTTATCCCTAAAAAATTTTTAATTTTATTCTTTATGCTATACAAATACCAACCTCATCACACATTGCTTGCTAACTGCAATATCCCTCCAATCAATATCTTTGCTCCAAGTCTTATTTCACATTTTTCTTTGCTCTTCATCCAACCACTAGAGCAGTGGCCCCCAATTTTTTCACACCAGGCCCAGTGCTCCTATGAGAATCTAATCCCTGATGATCTGAGGTGGAGCTGAGGCAGTGCTTTTAGTGCTGGGGAGTAGCTGCAAATATAGATGAAGCTTTGCTCGCTTGCCTGCCCACCTCCAACTGTAAGGCCCCGTTCCTATAAGGCCACAGACCAGTACCAGTCCATGGCCTGAGGGTTAGGGACCCCTACACTAGAATGAACTATCTTAAATATGGTTATACATTTCTGATTAAAACCTATTATTGGTTTCCAATTACTCAAGAGATACTATCAAATTCCATGTTGTGTGTATACTTGCTTGTTTAATACAATCCAAAGATGTTTCATTGGACTTAAAATCCATATAATTCACCTAGACCTACAAGACCTTGCAAGGGAGGTTCCTCCTTATCTCATCAATCTCACTTTTAGCTACTCTGCCACCCTTGCTTGCTTACTTTCAGTTCTTTAAAGAAGCCAAGCTCTTTCCTCCCTCAGGGCCTTTGCAATGGAACTCTTTTCTCCAACTTTGCATACATTAGTTTCTTCTCATATTTAAATGAGATCTGCTCAGAAAGGAGAACACATCTCAAGTATATCCATTCTCTCACTTTCTATAACAGCCATTTGTGTTTTCTTTCATAGTACTCAGGACTTACACAGATTTTATGTATCTGATCCTTACCTTGTAGATCATGAGCTCCAAGAGAGCTGGGAGAGCTCTTTTTCCATAGTTTCTCTCTGTATCCTCAGCAGAGGTGCCTGGAACAAATTAAGCCTTCAATCAATAGTTGTTAAATGACTGTGTGGTGTATGTGATCTTCATATGTCATCTCTATTTCTTCTCCATCCTTTTGAAACTTTACTTCCTACCTCATATTTTGTGTTTTTATAATACTGAGTTGTTTGCAGCAGTTGAGAAACTATGCTGTACTCTTTAATATGTTTTTTACTGTTCCTGTACCTGCCTGGATAATCATCTTTGCTTCCCTTCCTTCTGAGCCTGGATGACTTATTAGGCCTCATCAAAGGTGTCGCCCCTCCAAGAAAGCTTCCTGAAAATCTAGGCTAGACAAAGCCTGCTTCCATTGAGCTGCATTACACTCTGGGTTCCTTATGAAATCCCACTTTCCATGTTATATTGGAATGATCTGTTTATAAGTGACTTTCCATCTCCCGAGTTACACATCCATATTCACATTCTTTTAAGGGAAGGCTCATATCTTATTCCACATTGTATCTCATCTCTAAGTAAGGCGACTAACAAATAGATACTTATTGAATGACCTGATTTTTGAACTTTATCTTTCACGTAATAGGAATTTCAAGAGCATTAAACATGAAAGTGACATTGTCAATTCCATGTTTTTAAATAATCACATATCAGCTGGATTCATAGGTAGAGCTTATTAAAGACTAATAAGAAGATGAGACTACCATGGAGCAAACAAGAGATGCTGAACTAGGGTAGTGACCAGTTAATCACATTAAGAATCACTAGAGAGTGGGGAAAATATGGACAAATCGGTAAAAAGATACAAACTTTCAGTTGAATAAAGTCTGAGTATCTAATATATAATATGAAAACTTTGGTTGATAGCATATATGGTATAATTGAAATTTGCTGAGATAGAATTTAAATGTTCTCACCACAAAATAAAGAGGAGGGGTACGCGTGTGAAATAATGGATATATTAAATAATTCAATAGGGGAAATCCTTTCACAATATATATGTTTATCAAATCATTACATAGTACCTTTTTAAAAGTTTAAAAAATTGTGAATTATGCTTCAAAAGAGCTAAAAAAAAAATCAATAAGTAGGAAAGCCAACTTGAAATTGTAATGAAAGAGAAAGTGAACCAGAAAGGAAGGATCCTAAGATGGCCATGTTTTCTGATTTGATTAACTAAGCAGACAGTATATTCATTTATAAAAAGCAAAATGAAATATTATGGGGCTCCTAATGTGGTGAAATTCAGTATTTATAACCTTTGTATTTTAGCAAACTTTCCTATAAGTCAAAGAATATTTTAGTCTGTGCATTCTCATTCCTGCACTAGCTAATGTTGATTTTGCTTATTTGTGCATTCTGGAATAATTATCAATCTTGTGAAATGAGAATTTAAGTACCTTTCATTTTTTCTACCTATAAGTCTTTCATGTTTATTCTATGTAATTTGGAATGCAGCTAATATAAGAGAGGATAATATTTTACATTAGCTTTACCTAAAAAAAGTACACTTTTTTAGAAAAGTAATCAATTTTATACATTTACTTCAATTGTGAGTATTGATTTTCCAATTTTATGAACCCTACTCTTGACATTCATATAATTCTACATAATTTCCAATTGCTTTAAATTCCATCATTTAGTTGAGCTTCATTCCAGTGATTAAACAATGGATTTTGGGAAAATGAGAATAACAAACAAATATAAAATTTAAAGAATTATGTTAATGTAATATATTTTTTCCTGTGTGGAAACCTGGATATACACCAAAGGAAAAAAAAATCTAGTAAAACACTTTATTTAAAGTGGATAATATCTCAAAATTCATCAAAACAATTAAAATGCTAGTCCTACCTGACTGATTCTATTAACATTAGAATCAAAGTTTCAAAAAAAATATTTTATGAAGATGAAATTTCAGAGTGTGATTACATTGATTAATGAAGATTTCCTGAGAATGTTGATATATTGAAATATAGTGTAATAAGTAAGAGCACAGGACCTGAAGCCAGAAAGGCTTACTCAAATATTTCCTTTCTGGAAAGTTTCTTAATTTTTTTGAACTTCATTTTCTCAAATTGTAAAATGAGAAAAATAATTGAATTGGTTACTTCATATGATACAAGTTTCAGAAATGCAATTCAAATGAGTATAAGTACAAAAAAGAATTTATTATTTTGGGTTGTTGAAAAGTGCTAAAGATGTAAGTGCTAACTAACTTATTCAAGCAGTATCCATGTGTTCAAACAATGGCTCTTTCTCTTTCTCTTTTCATCACTTATGACTGTGTTCTCAGGTTGGCTTCATTCCAAGCCAGAGGACAGGGCTCAAACACATGGTGGGAAAGTTGCTAATTTATTTATTTTTTTCTTCTTTTTTGGGGGGTGGGGGGAGGATACTATGAGTTGTAGTGTTCTATATAATTTTGGACCAGAGAAAAATAGAAAATATGGCAAGTTTCCTACTCAAGATGAATGATTAATCACGCTCCAATCATGTTACCAGCCCTGAACTAATCAATATTGGTTTCCAAAAAGAAAGGGAACTCTGATGTCAGGTCATGGTCCCATCTTTTGATCCAGGAAGGCAAGATCCACCTGACTACAAGGTTGCAGCAGAATTACTGCAGAATAAGGAAGGAGTGCTCCCTTTAGGAGAGGATAACAGGCAAAAACCAAAAAGTTTTCCATTATAATAAAAGTCCCTACTTTGTGCTAGGTACGAGATACAATGGCGAAACTAAATAGATGAGGTACCACTCTTGTGCACGTGTATAAACAAAATGATTCAGACATGATCAAAGGTTACTAGAAAAGTAACAAAGAGTAGTACTGTTAAAAATTACCTAGAAATAAACTATTTTAGATTGAGTTATCTGAAGATCATTGTCTTATCACCATACTTGCCAAGACAAGAAGGTGATAAACACAATGATATGAAACGGTCAATACCTATTAGCTAGAATATAGTGGGGGAGAGTGAGAGCAATAGAGATGAAGGCTTTGTAGGTTATGATAAAGGATTTCATTTGAATCTAAGGGTAAGAGAAGCCATTGAAAGACTTTCAGCAGAAATAAAATGTGATCTGCTTTAGGGCACTAAAAAATCATGCTATATTATTTTTTTAAATGACTATTGAGGCAAAATTGGAAACAGGAATACCAACTAGAAAATCTTGCTTACCATGCTGTGATGGTGGCGACGTGGAATAGAGCACTAAAGTCAGACTCCCAAATATTAAGGTGTCAAGCACAGAAAGAAAAGACAACAATTTAGATATGGAAGAACACAGGTGTCAGAGAAACAAGAGAAGGAAACCATAAAAATCTGATGTCATAGAGAACCTTTCAAGAAGAGAGTGATGAATGATGTCAAATGCTTCTTAGAGAGAATGTTTGACAATGTCAGAGAAGTGACCATTGGATTGCACAATGTGAAGGTCATTGGTGACTTGGACAAGAATAGTTTCTGTGGATTGATGTTAATGAAATCCCAAATGAAATGGTTATAAGTAAATGTGGAATGGACAATGAAAGAAATAGGACAGTAGCCTAGTGAGCTATGGGTCAGTGGACCCAAAGGAGAGTTTTCTTAAGCCATGAAATACTAAAGCAAGCTGATGATAATAATTCAGAAGAGAATATGAAAATGAAATGCAAAAGGTTGGGAGCATTATTTGCTGTTTAAAATTCTAAGAAGGATGAGATCCAGAGCACCAGTGAAGGAATTGCCTTTGATGGGAGCTGGAGCCTTTTATACACTATCAGAAGAGGGAAGGGAAGTAGAGCGTGTGAACAGAGATAGAAGTGTTTAGGTGGATTTCATAGTGGGGAAAAAAACAAACAACAAATAAAAAAAACCCAGAAAGTTCCCTTCTGAGAACTTCTATTTTCTCAAAAAATATGTGTTAATGTCATTAGATGAAATGTTCAACTGTGAGAGGATATTGGAGGTATCAGAGATATGAAAAGACATACAATTGTTGTTTCAAAGTATGAACAGAAACTGTACAGGGAAAGGTGCTAGGATTAGGGACATGAAGGCTGTCAGGTGAGATTTGTGAGCATGGATTTAGACTGAGCTCAGGAAACCAATATGTGTAGCATTCTCTAGCAACTTTTAGTACACAAATAGCTGGGTTTAACCATGTTTGGGGTTTTGCTGGTATTAAAAATGTTGGCAAAAAGTGGCAAGAAATTTAAGGTTGTTTGCAAGGGACTAATAGATTTATAGTCAATATAAATTAGACATGTTGAGGATTACGGGTAAATTAAAAAATAGTAGAGTCAATGAACACTGTTGGCATAAAAGGAAGCAATAGATTCTGAAGAATTAGTGAGAGAAAAGATCAGTTAGTGTGGGCTAGAGTTCGTGAGTCTGAATAAGTTTGGAGAGAGAAAGAAACATAGGTGACAGCTCTGTATGTGGGATATGTGAAAAACAATGATAAACAAGGATTTTAGGAGGGTTCATTTATTATGAGTGGAATTCTTTCTTGGCGTTTTTTGAGGCACCTCTGCAAAGATTCACAAGTGTGTTTTGAAGTGGGATTGACATTTCTTCGAACATAACCCCATACTGAGATTATGCCTGCCTGAACATAGGGATTCTGACTCTTTTTAATTATCGGATCTTTATCAAACCTACATAGCACCAGGGTGATCTTTGAGAAGAGGGGTCAGTATACTACTTTGTGCATAAAGTTTTGCTGGAACATAGCCGTCCCCATCTGCATATATATTGCCTGTGGCTGCACTTGTACCACAGCTGCAGAGCTGAGTCGTCACGATGAAGTCTGAAGAACAGAATTCACAAAGCCTAAAATGTCCACTCTATAGCCCGTTACAGAAAATGCTTGCCTATCTCTGTTTTAGAAATAAATCATGTCACATAGATTCCTACTTCAAACCTTCCAGTGACTTTCAATCACAAGAAAATCCAAATTTGTTGGCCCAGGCTACTTTGCCATCCTCATTCCCTTAATTCTCCTTCCCCGCAACTAGGTCATTTATCCACAGTTACATAGTCCTGTTTCCTGTTCCTCGAGGTAACAACTGCTTTTCTGTTCCTTTGCCATAGCTGTTTCATGGGCCAAGAACATTTCTGTCCTAGATCTGCACATGACTGGCTTGTCTCACCATTCAAGCTTCAGCCCTGTGTCTCCTCCCAAAGAAGAGATCCCTGGCACTGCATACCACGCTTTCCACCAGAGCACTTTTAACTATTGTATACTTACTTGTCTATTTATATTTTTATTTTCTGTTTCTCTCCACAAGAATGTAAGTTCTGTTGGAAAGGGTTCTGAGCTTATTCTTTATTCATTTCTTGTAGCCCCTGATCCTAGAGTCTGGGACACAGGAAGTGTTTGGGAATATTGCCTAAATGAGTGAAAGCAAAGAAAAAATAATAAAGTACGAAGCACATCAGAAAATTACATATTTTTTCTCAATACTGCTTTGGGCCTGTCCTCTAATGGGTTTGTACTGTGACTGCCCTAACTTAGTGCTTTCATGCAGTACACAAACTCTGGAGCCACCGTGAATTACATACAGCTCTGCCCTTTACTAGATGTGTGTTCTTTGATAAAGTACTTAACCTCTCTATTTCAGTCTCTCCATTTGGGAAATGTAGATAATATAGCAGCTGTCCTAAAGCATTGTAAGGATTAAAGAAATTTATGCATTTTAGGGGTTTCAAAAAGTGTGCAGTTTGTGGGAAGCACTAAACAAGTGATGGCTATTTTTGTCATCGTCATGAGCATCATTATCATTGTCAGTACCCCTAGACCAACTGATTACTGCCAGGAAAACATCATCACATAAGACATGGAAGCTTCTGCCATGCCAAACTTCAGATCATAAGGTTGACATGGCATTTGCTCAAAGAAGTCATGATGGTGCATGATTATGATTTTCAATCTTATTTGAATGCTAAAGAGGATAAATTCAGAGAGACAAAAAACTTTTATAGAGGAAATTTTAACTATCTATATGAATTCAAGCATGCCATTTTATTTATTTTGATTTTAATTTCCTCATTTGTAAAGTAGATTATTTCTAAGGCATTTCCAGCCATAAAAGTTTATGATTCTTTTGTAATCACAAATTCCCATGTAACACAAACAAAAGGGAGAAAGCTAAAAAATTAATTTTCTTCTTAGTTTTCAACAAAGTCTAACATTTAAGGTGTAAGTTTCTATTTTCATCCTAATTTATATTATTAGTATTATATTCTTTGGGTCTCACAAAATTCTTGTGCTGCATAGAAATGTCTAACCACTATGCCGTACACCTGAAACTATTATAAAGTAATATTGAATGCCAACTCTAATTGAAAAATAAAAATTATAAAAAACAAAACAATTCTTGTGCTGTAAGTTTAGTCTTACTCTATTTCATGATGGGAAAGGATGTTAAATGATTTTCCAAGGTTGTTCTAAAAATCATTTAAGAAGACCTGAGATAAAAATAATGTACATATTCCACGTTTCTTCTCACTTCACTGAGTTAGCTTTCAGTCTCTCTCTGGCACTCGTAGAACAGTTAACTTGGTATTAATTTCCCTTTAAAAAAGTGCAGTCCTGGATGAAATAACCACACATTATCCAAAAAGGTTTCAAAGCACCAAGAATATATTCTGGATTTATAAATTCCTGAGAGAATTTACTTCATATAGACCACAAGATATTTGAGTTAGCTAATAAAGGGGCAAAAGTTATTTCACACTAGGAATTAGGTGTCAAAGGGGAATTATAAAATATAACTATTGCAGAAACCTGTTAATTTACATTCAGTGGCTGCTGCTCCTTTCTGTGCAATTCATCATGTAGATAATGATTTAAAGGGCTGTAAATACTTGTCTTAAGATAACTATTTTCAATTTTTTCATTTATTTTCTCATTTAAATTTTAATTAGCATCAAGAGAAAGACATTTTAAAACAGCTAGCAAAAGATGATTTTCATATACTATAAACCACATATATAAGAGTAATATTAAAAAGTTGTATTAAAAACTACATTTAAAAACAAAAAGTGACTATTGTGGTTTCTTTTAGACTATTAAAAAATAAGGAAGAATAACAAATATAGACATAGAGAGATATAGAGATGATAGATAATTAGATAGTTGATAGATAGATGATAGATGTTAGAAATATAAATCAATTTGCCTCAAAAAATAGCTATATGATAATTATGATGAGATGAAAAGTGCCTAGTGTCAACATGTGAATTATTTTCATGAGCTTTATTTTCATCTAAGAAAAATGAGAATAGTTATCTTAAAAATGTAATGTTTTTTATTGCAAATCCTGTCACTTGGTAATTTTTGTCCCTCTGAAATTTTAAGGTAAGAAAAGAGTAAATCTTCCTTGGAATGTTTATATCACTCATGTCAGAGATGTCAATAGTCTTAAGGCCCAGATAACTTGTAGAAACGTCACAACTGGCATGATAACTATCCATCCCCTGTGGAATCCATGAATTATTTCTCCGTTGGGAAAATCAAATCAATTCAGAACAAAACAAAACAAAACAAGCTGCATTTTCCAATTTTGCAGGCATAATGTATCAAAGGGACATCTTCTTAGTAAAAAAAAGAAAGAAAGAAAAATCAATAGGCATACATTCGCTTTACGTAAATCACAAAACCTTGTATTTCTACATATTTCCACGATCTCTCAATGTCTTGCAAGGGACATTTGTCATTGTCATAGTTACAAGGCCCTTCAAATAGAGACATGTTCCAGAATCCTTCAGGAGATAGATATCAATAGCACTTAAGGCAGTGGATGCATCCAGCATCCCCACTCACCTGGGAACAGGCCACCACTCATTGAGGGTTTTGTGAAAGGGAAGGGACTTCCTGGGCCTTTGGCAGTCTAACTGGCTTCCGCTTTGCCCTGCTCAAGAGTCCTCACTCCTCACAATGTCCTCGACTGTTCTTATTTCTCTCTCTTTCTCGGTTCTTTTTCTCTTATTTTCGTAGTTTCCTTACTTCCTGTATTTATCTCTCCTCTTTTATCCTGGCAGCAGAAGATAAAAGAAGATGATTTAGAATTAGTAAATTGGCTTCCTCCCCGCCCCCAACTTCTGACTGGATCAACTTCGAGAAGGAACAATACACATTCAATGGAAGTAGTATGAATGTTGAATAGTATTAATAGGAACATTTTTGCTCCAACCAAGTTTATATCACAAGTTGGAGAATTTGTAAAACAAGAGATTTATTTTTTCCTTGTTACCTTCTCAGGGAAAACCCACAATTTACCTAACATGATAAGATTGAGACTAAAAATACCAAGTTATAGCTTTTACATTTAAGCTGTATGAATGAATTTGTTAGATTAAACAATGGTTTCCATATTGGAATTGAAAAATTCAAGGGGAGAGAGGTCTTAAAACAACCTATTAGGAGTGAAGGAAGATTATATTTTACTTCATAATTTTGACTTCCTATTTTTGTTTATGTTTAATAAGGTATTCAATATACGGGGATGATAAAACATATAAATATATGTATAAATTAGCTTTGGGCAATTGGAGTTTTAGAGTACCACTAGATAAGAGTATCTTTTGTACCTAAAATAGTATTTTTAGCCATATTCAATAAGTCCTCTAGTGATTTTTTTTCAAGATTTTTGAATGGTAATCGGCAATTTGGGGTAAACTTAAGCTATTTACAGACTTACCATCATTAATACTTGGACTTAATCAGTCTTCCTCTGAAAGCTATAGATAGATCTTCATATGTGACTGTTGATCATAGAGAAATTAATAATATAACCACAAAGTAGATTGCATTTTCATTTGTTTTATGCTAAGTTCACGTTATTCTCTTCATTACTGGTTATCCACATGAGTGTCACCATACATTTTAGTCTGTGGGATTTGTGGAGGACAACAATAGTACTCAGAAAAGCCTTTTTTGAACAATACTTGTCTGAGAATGCAGGGATAACTCTTTCAAGGTTTATAGCGGAAACCACATGGGAAAAATACATTATAAAGCATAAGGGTCTGTTTCCCTATTGTGCGAATAGCAAGACTGAGTATTGTTGCTAATTTAAAAATCATTTTAGCAGTCACCATTATAATTCTTGGTAAAAAATCTTAACACAATAAATACAATACTATATATAAAATACTATATTAACTAATACAAAGAAAATAGAAAATGTTAACCAATGATAAGCAAGTCTAAAAATATTAGTTTAACACTGCTACCTGCTAGTCGTAGGGGGTGATTTCTTAACCATGCCATACCACATTTTTCTCTTTTGAAAAACTTAGATGATCATAACCTACCCAGCAATCTTTCTGTGTGAATGAAATCCTGGAATATACTTCACGATCAACAAATATAGTTTTCATTATTACCATCAGCATTGTTATTATGTTGGCAATGTAGATTTTGACTAAAATGACAAGTCTTTACCTAGCTTGTTAGAATCATTTGTATTGCAAATACACACTGTATGAACAGTTTTAACTCAAATTTCAGATATTCAATTTAGGCTGAAACATGCTCATTGATATGAACATAGGAAGAATTTTGATTACTACAGAACTCGTTTTCACAGACTTCAGGGGAGATAGAAGCATATGAGCTTGAATATCCCTGCAATTCCATGACAAGGTAAAGGTAAGAAAACTATTAAGCATCACATTCCAAGTGGTAACTGAGAGGAAATGCTGATGAGATGGCCAAATCTAAGCCAAGACAAGATAAATAAAAGAATGTCCTACTTTGTCACAATGACTGTGGACTCTAGAACTAGACCTAAGTTTGAATCTCAGTTTGCCCACCTAGATATGAGATGCTGAGGAAGTAGCATTAACAAGCCTGTTTTCTCTTTACAAAACACATTCCCTCATATTTGGTTTTGAAGGGCTATTGGGAGGACCAAATGAGACAGCATCACTCAAGATGCCCAGTGAAATGCTTAATAACCTCCGCGGCTATTTAATATGGGTTAGTTTTTCCTTTCTTCCATAGAAATGCTTGTGAACTGCTGTGCAAGTTTATAAATAACACATTTCAAAAAAAAAAAAAAAACCTGAGGTGGAAATAAATAGAGAGAAAATAAGCAATTGTGCCTCGGAGATATGCCCATTTAGCAAAGACTCCTAGATAATTAGGGAGGAAATTAAAATTCCATATTTAGCTAACAGACATTAAAGAAAGATGAAAGTAGTACCGAGCAGCCCTCAAAGTGTGTCGTCTTTTCCTCATTTCCTACTCAAATTAATTACTAAGGACAACAGAACCATTTTGTTAATTCACACTAATGATGAGCAGCCCCACTGTAAATTACTGAACATCCCAGATTAGTCACTAAATAAATAAGTCCCATAAAAAAAAGAAACATAACAGTTTGAGATATAGGAGGCAATATGTTCGTTCCGTAATTGCAGCTGAATTTTAATTATTTTGATAATCCTTTATTACACATATGTGAATGTTCTTCAACACATTTTAAGTAGTATCAGATGGCCTCACCATTTCCATATCTGACTGGAATCATTACCTAAATATTGAACAAGTCAACTAAGGAATTTGGATGACTGGTTTATATTAACATATGCCACATTCATATTTTAAAATAGTTTTCATTATCTTTTCATTTTTATTTTCAGTTTTGATTATTCCTTGAACATCAGAGCGCTACAGTTACCTCTGAATAAGCCCACGTGTGTTCAGTAAGTCACAGAGCACCAAAGTGTTATTAATTGGTTCTCATAGACTATATTTTCAATCAATAATGATCACAATAGTTGAGGCAATCAAGCGATAATCCACTATGCCTGTTAAAATGCTGCAATAAGTAGTTCCGTTATCTTCAGACTATTCTGTTTTATATAAAAAGTCATTTACTATCCAGTAGACCAAAGATGTTCAAATGGTTAGTCAGAAATGAAAGCCAAGTTTGTACAAGAAAACAAACCATTATTCTAGAACTCAGAGCACTCTAACATACCTAACAAGATTGTAATTGGAACACCTTATCCATGTCTGATTCACTAACTTGAACTTATTTGATAACAAACAACTTCTTCTTGAAGAGAGGGCCCTAAATTCAATTTATATCTCACAGTCCTAGTAAATAAGAAAAGACTGACAAGTCTCCTTTCATAAATCCCCATGATTTCATGTTCCCTTTGGTCATATTAGAGGAAGGCAGAGCAGAAAATGAGGTTTTGCTCTGCTAATAGGCTACATAAACAGAAAGTTTGATTTTGAAGTATTCCAGATCACATGTATCAAGGAGATAGGTATGACAGAAAAAAATAATACTTGCAGAAAATGAAAAGGGGATTAAAAGGAAAAAGAGAGTTGACAATATAACTTTTTAATTGAAAAATATCACCTTGTAATTAATAGCACATGAAATAAGTGTTCCTGCTTTAAGGTTATTTCGATTTAAAGAAAGCAAAAATATCCTTCCGAGGATACATATGTGCGCTACTAGTGAATAGAGGTACACAGATGCTATTTATTTTTTAATGCATTGCATAGATATCTTTCAGTTCAAGGTGAAATGAGTGGTTGCAACAGAAACCATGCAAGGGGCAGTTGTCTTCACAGACAGGATGGTGCGTCATAACTAGCTATTCCCATTGGCTGGAACAACTGCTACAAGACGAGACAAACCACCTTTTCCCCACTTCCAAAAATTACTTCTTGATGTGGTTGTTGCTCTACGTTGGTCCTACTAAAGCATCAAATATTGCACTAATTTTAGTAAAAGGACATCGATTCTATCCTCTGCTCTATTGATTTTTTTTTTAACTTTATGGACCTCTTTTTACATTGTAACACAAAATATCTCAACTTTTTGGTTCTTGCCGTTGATTGCCAACTTGAAGTTTACACTCTTTCCATTCTTATTAAAGATAGAGCTAGAATTCATCCATATATCTGCATATTATAAATTTTATCCTAAGGTCAAAACTGACAATCAGAATCATGTGTTTACACTGTTTTCACAGCCTTTTGTAAAAACGCAAATAAAGCATTGGCACTCTGCCATTGATGTACACTGAGGGATGTTGTATATTGAGAGTGAGCCCATGGATCACACTATCTATTCATTGAGGTAAGGACATTAAAGACATCACTTGGTCCATCAGCAGGGATCACCTTAAGAGAACATAATGGGAAACACCTCTTGTCTGGACATTATGTTTCTTGTAAATGGAGGGATCTCTCTTTGCTTTGGCCCTCCATTAACTTAAAGACAAGATCTTGCTTCCTTCTAGATATTGCATATTTACTTTATTCCTGAATGTTTTAGTTTCCTATCACTGAATAACAAATCACCCAAAATTAAGGCTAAAAGCAACAAACACTCATGATCTCACAGTCTCTGCGAGTGCACTTTAGCTGGGTGCCTCTCCCCCAAGATCTCTCTTAAGTTTGTGATCAAATTTTGGTCAGGTCTGTATTCTCAAGAAAAGGCTTGACAAAAGGGGATCTGTTTAACTTAGTCATAGTTGCTGACAGGATCCGGTACTTCACAAGGTGCTGGACTGAAGTCCTCAGCTTTGAATTGTTGGTTAGAGGCCTCCCTAATTTCCTTGCCCAGGAGGTCTTTCTATAGGGCAACTCACAGCACGGCAGATTGAATAAACAAGTGAGAAAGCAGAAGAGAGGGAACAAGATGTGAGTCTCTGTCATTTTGTAACTTAACTTCAGAATCTATGTCCCATCACTATGGTATATTCTGTTCAGTAGAAGGAGATCACTAGGTCCAGCTTACCAAGAGGTGAGGGCATTGGGGCCATCTTAAAGACTATAAGTTTTTAAATTTTCATATACATACTTCTCTTTTGCCCATCTCCTCAATTGCTTTTATCTTTGGTATTATAAATATTCACATGTTTTACTTAAAATGCATACCTATGTCATATAATAACACTTTGTGTGTGTGTTTAATAAATGCTTGTGATGTTAGATTGGTCATGCACTTTCACAACTGCAATAATTACTTTATTAATCCATCCACTAGGGCATAGATCTGTTTTTAAACACTAGGGACATCACAATTTTTTTTTTAAAAAAGGAAAAAAGTCCTGCCTTCAAGTGTGGGTGTGGGTAGTTAGTACTGAATGTAAGATTCTAATCATCACCCATTCAATCTTTTAAAAGTCACCAATTCAGTGTTCACTATTTGTCAGGTATTCTTCTACCATAAGGTATTTTGATTCTATAGAATAGAGTATCTCTCAGGGAGGGGTTGTAGCTGTGGTTCCCGAGAGTCAGAAATCGGTGATATTTTTTAATGAAAAGTTTAAAGATGTGTTATTTTTTACTGTGAAATCAGTGCGAATATCAAATTATGTACTCCATCAGAAAATGCACTGTCCAAACAACCCTCGAGTGAGCACAGCCATGTGAGCGTAGGCATGACAGAATGACCACACCAAAGAGCCACATGCTCAGAATGGAGTGCCTCAAGTTTCCTTTTGGGCTCTGGATCATAGTTGTTAGAAGCTGAAATTGTTAGAAATGTTTTTTGTTAGAGAATTGACATGACACAATTTACCAAAATGGTAGAAAACTTTTTATTTTGCATATTTTGTTAAAGTACAACAAACACGTAACATGCATATTTTTTTAAGTATAAAAAAATATATATTTTTTTCTAATCCCAAAAACTTAAAACTCTAAGTGAAATTAATTATAAAGACTATGTAGTCCAACCTCTCCTTTTTATATTTGAGAGAGGTACTATGCAAATAAGTCTAAAGGTAACTTAGCTCATTAGCAGCAATGTAAGGTTTATAATTCCCATCTTATGGCTCTTGTCTAGGACCACTTCCAATATATCATAACACATTTTTCCAAAAGGTAAATTATATTTGTAAAATCTATCTTAAGAGACTCTTAAACATTTTGTTTGTGCTGTTTAATTTTTAAATGTTTGATAGCAAATATTTAAGATTTTGCTCATGATAACTTTAACAATAATTCAATGTTCAAGTAAATTTTGGAAAAATCCAAGTTGAACAGGTCTAAATAGATATTTCTATAGCAAGAGTTCTCTACGCTTCTAATATGTTAATGCTCAATGTTAATCGTACTGACCATCTAAATGTTTATTAATGTGAATTACATTTTTTAAATATAAATCCTCTTTGCATACTTAGGACAAACCCAATCTTGTTTTGGTATAATCACTTTTTTAATACACTTTGGGTGTGATTTTCAGTATATATCTTTTTTAAAAGATTTTTGAATTAATATTAATGTGTAAAACTAATAATTTTTCCTTTTACATGTCTTTTCTGCTTTTGATACAGGGTTATACTTCTGTAGAATGAGTGGGATATTTTCTCTTTTCTAACTATTAGAAAGAATGTTAAATTAAAAAAGAAAAATGATACTCTGCATTTGAACATTTGGTAGAATTCATCTCTAAAATCAACTGGTTATACTGTTTTATTTGAAGATTTATTTCATTTTATTTTTATTTATCTGTTCTATTTAAAGATTTGAAGATTAATTTAATTTCTTCAATGCTCACAGGGTGATTTGAGTTTTATCCCTCTTTATATCATTTCACCAGTTTATTTTTTTCAGGAATTTGTCCATTTCATTTCAGATTTCAGAACTGTAAGATATAGTTTTTCATAGTATTCTTATTATCTTTTAAATTTCTCTTTGTATTATAAGTTACTTTTCATTTATAATATTATGTATTTGTGTCCTCCTCGTGATGAAAATTGTCAGGGATTCATCTATTTTGTGGGATTTTTATTTTCACCTATTCCAGTTCTGGATTCTTGGATCCCTCATCTAACTTTTGTGTGTCTACAATATATTCTACAGGTCTAGTCTCTCCTCTGGATTGTGAAATCCAGCTTCCTGACCTTCAGTCTCACCTCCTCCCTGGGTTTTAATATCCTCAACTAGGTTTGGATGAGATACTTCCCACTATTGTAGTACTGTGCTTTACAAATAATTCTAATTCCCCTTACACTGAGGAGAGGATTTGTATATCATATGATTAATTATAGACAAATGTTTAGTCTACTTTACTTCTGACTCTTTATGCCAATCTTGTCTCAATCAGAAAACATACACTCGAGATGGAGCAAAGCAAGTCTCTGAGTCTCAAAAGTTACTTCCCATATCATCCTGACTCCTCTGCAACTTGGACCCTAACCCTGCCTCTGGAGCTTTGGACTCTGTGTGATGTTGCCTCTTGCACCTGGCCAATGTTCAGACCTTTTCCTGCTTCCCTCTGGTCTTTATCCACTTAGCCAGGACCCAGGCCTGGCCATCCATGACACTACCTAGCTTGAAAACAACCCACTGCATATGCTTCTTCTGTTTTGCCCCAAACATTTGTGTCTTCAAGGGTGTCTGAGCCACCGAGAGAGAGAGGACAGTTCAAGAAATAAGCTGAGGTAGGGATGGGAGGGGGATGGGCAGAGTCTCTTTCCCATCTTGTAAGATGGTGGGTAAAAAAACTGAGAAGTCAGATACTTAGGAGAAGAAACCCAAAGCCAAGAAGGCTGATGCTGGTGGCAAGGTTAAGAAGAGTAACCTCAAGGCCAAAACCCCTAAGAAGGAGAAGCCCCACAACCAAAATCCTTCCCTGCTCAGAGGAATTGTTAGATATCCCCTATCAGTTATGTATTTTCCCAAAGGCCATGTACAAGAAGTATTCAACAGCTAAATCCAAGATTGAAAAGAAAAAGAAGCTTCCTGCTACTGTCATAAAATCAGTTGATAGGACAAGAATAGTGGCACCTGATTTGAACTTCCCAAAATGCCCAGATACTATTCGTCTGAAGATGTGCCTAGGAAGCTGTTGAGCCACTCAAGAAACCCTTCAGTCATCATGCAAGAAACCTTCAGGCTAGCATCATCTCAGGACCATCCATCCTGATCATCCTCACGAAGTGCCACAGAGGAAAGAGGGTGGTTTTCCTGAAGCAGCTGATTAGCAGTTTACTACCTGCGACTGGACCTCTGTCTCTCAATAAAGTTCCTCTGTTTAGAACACACCAGAAAGTTATCCTTGCTCCTCCAACGAATTGACATCAGTGGTGTAAAAATCCCCAAACATCTCACTGATACTTACTTTAAGAATATGTCATGCAAGCCCAGACACTGGTAGGGTGAGACTTAGACACAGAGAAAGAGAAATATAAGATTACACAACAGAACTTGCAAGGCTAATCAGAAAGCCCTGGACTCACAAATTCTGCCAAAAATCAAAGTTGTTCCTCAGCTTCAGGGCTACCTCTACTCTCGCTAATGGGGTTTATCCTCATAAACTACTGTTCTAAATTCATTAAGAATAACCCAATTAAATGTCTAATCTGTAAAAGAAAAGAAAAGCAAAGGAAGAAGGAAGGAAGGAAGGAAGGAAGGAAGGAAGGAAGGAAGGAAGGAAGGAAGGAAGGAAGGAAGGAAGGAAGAAGGAAGGAAGCAAGGAAGGAAGGAAGAAGGGAAAAGGGAGATAGGAAGGAGGAAGGAAGGAGGGAAAAAGGGAGACAGTAAGGAGGAAGGAAGAAAAGAAAGAAGGAAAGAAAGAAAGAGAAATAGACACTGGAAATGGGTGGCTGGAGAGAGCTCTCCTAACTGAAAATCAAAGTCTGAAGCAGAGGCTTGGAGATTGACTACACTTTATCCCTCATGTTCATTACCCTTTGGAAGATTTAACAGCTATCATGTATCCACTTGAAACTAGGTTGAATAACTTCAATACGAAAAATATACCTCTTAATCTTTTGAATTTTTATTAAATATATTTTAAGTTGATTTTTCTTTCTGCATCATGTACTTCTGTGACATGTCTCTCACTCACATATGAGAAATATGTGACACTATACAGGCTAGTGAGTGGATAAATTGCTCTGGGTATCTCTTTGCCCAACATTCTCTTATGATTTTCTAATGCCTGCACTTCATCTCACAATGGCTTAGTACACTTGTGACAACAAAAATCAACCTGTTGGTTTCCTTGTCCTTTACTTTATTTTGTCAAATGTTAATAGTGGACCTAAATATGAAAATTCCCTAACAAATGTGAAGATGTTAGTTTATTCTATTATTTTTCCACTTTTCTCCTTTCATAAGTTGAAAAGAATCTCATCAGTCAAACCCTAGCAAAGAAAATTTTCCAATTCTTTTAAACGTTTTAACAAAGGCTGTGTCATTTTTAATCTCACACTTAGGGATCAATACTAGAAGGAATAAACAGACACTTTCCCTGAAGGAAATTGATATCAAATGAACCTAAAAAGTCATCTTTGGTTTGGTATCAATCATTTGCTTAATTATCCCCATCTTCAATGCTCTTTGAATTTTTCAGAGACAAGACAACTACGCCAGAAAATATAGAAGGCGTCCTTTGTTCCTTGAATTAAGGGCTCTTCCGCCGTCTGTCTCCCACCTCATTTGTTACATCTAACAATCTGGAAGTGAATGTGTTTAATAGGCTTTGTCTGCAAAGAGCTTTGTTTCTTTTTTTCGAAGGAAGCTATATAGCCTTGGAATTGTCTCCTCATGCACTCTACCTTATAGCAGCACTGAGCCTTTATATATGAAAGAAGTTTAATTAATGCTCTTGGATAAACTGTTAACCTTTGAAATGGTTTCCTGATGCATGGAGTCCCTTTCTCTTCTGCCAGGGATTGATTTTGGAAATGGCTTATGATTCAGGGAGAGGAAGAAACCAGGCGAAGTGTAGCAGGGCGGGGGTGAGAGCCCTTGTGAAGTGTAGTGATGAAGGGTTTGCATCACTATCTGGAAAATATAAGTCATTGAAAATGTGTGGAATCAACTTCAAAGAAAGATGATGGTTTTACAAAGAGATGATAATATCATTCTATTGAAACAGAACAATAACACTGAAAATATAAGTCAGTTTTTACATTAACTGAAGCAAGACTCTCAAGTTTCTGATAAAATAAAGATTTGGAAAAAAAAAAAAGCATAGACAATAGATACACAGAGAGAAGGAAGGACACAACTTCTAAGCTAGTAAACTTTATTGTATTTTCCTGGCATGGCTCCCAGAGACCTTTTCAAAGAAAACGAAGCCAAAGAGTTATTCTGTAGAGGCTTTACTCTTATTAACATACTTATTGTTCAATGTACAGTTGTTTAATGGGACAGATTTTTTTAAATTAAGTTATTTTAGGAAAGTGATTTTTCCATAGCAGAAGCAATGTTGTGGGGCAAAGTGTATAAGGATAAATATTGAAGAAGTTTCCTCATGTTCGTTACCTCTTCCAACAGTAACTCTCTTGGTAAAATTGAGTTACTGTGGCCTCCAATTTGTTTCTACGATAGTACAGTTAGTGAAGACTCCATAATATTGGCCTTCAGAAGAAGAGCATATTGATTTGTTTGCACAGAAACAACAGAAAGTACAATCTGCCACTGAGAAAAATAAATAAAGTTATGTTTTCAGTTATTTTATTACCACTTCAGTTTTTATATCTTCACTTATAAAACCTATTTGTCTTCTGTACTAGTGATATAGACTGCTTATTAAATTAACAAGGGCCAAGTAATAAAGATCTGAGTAGAATAACAATTTGGAGCTCATTGGAATCTGAAATAGTTCCACTTTTGTCAATCAAATCATGAATGTTAAGAGACTGTGGCTTAATGAGAAATACCACCATACTGTGTTTCCCCTCTACGACCCTGGGGTTTTCAAATTAAGAGATAAAAATGTCCTTGGGCCACACCGACTGTCCTCATAGTTGTAGCCAGAATCGCGATCAGTTTAAAAGTTCACCCTATAAAGAATGCTGGGGGTTGGCTAGAAGTGGAAAAACATTCTTTTGGATGGCAGCATCTCCCAGCTGCATCCCCTCCTCACTAATTGGGAGCCACACTGGAGCCCTTCTGGTGATCTGCTTGCTCCTCTACTGCTGGGGGCCATCCAGCCAACAGCTGTACTGGCATGTGTTCTATTGGCAACACCTGTTCAGATAAGTGCGGCCCAAGAGATGTTACCTAACTGTAAAAGAAGGAAGGAACAACAGGACAAGTCACAGGGTCCTCCAAAGTGAGATGGGATGGAGAATGTTGCAAGCTCTGGAGTTTCTCTGATTTGAGTACGGATAGAATTATATTCAGGATCTTAGATTCTGGAGGATCATACGATCCAATCTCTTTTTTGCCGCTGAGAAAATATATGAGGACCAGGGAGCAATAATTTTCCCAATGGTGCACAGCTTCTTAAGAAACAGCACAGTCTCTAAGGCATTTGATTCTCCAAATTCTTAGTCTGAGGTCTATATCAGTATATAAAAGGAAATATAATTTTTATATACAACTAGAACAGAAATAACTAGAAATTTAATTTTAACCTATCAATGATAAAAGATAGTGATGGAAAGTGTTTGCATCTGTCCAGCACTTACAAGCACTGAAAAGGGGTATCACTGTGGTGCCTATGCTACTGAGGTTTCCCAAGATTTTCAGGAGGGTGGGAGGGAATGAGGGATCTAAGTATTTTCTCTTCCCTGAAACCTACAATAAGACCAGGATTAAACTGTCTTCAGTTTGGCATTTAACTTTATTCATTGACTTGTAATGAAAAATATTCACTTTTCAGATTTTCCAGGAGATGGCAAACATCATATTCTGTCATCTGTGAGCATTGTCTAAAACTCTACTCTTTTAGAATTATAGTCAAGAATTGGAGTTTATCATAAGCACTTGGAAACAAAAATAATGATTCCAGTCATTACTTTTACTTATTAAGCACCTTCATAAATTATTGATATCTAATATGCATTCATGTGATCACAACCTCTATTGCTCCCAATTTCCTTCCCTGTACTGTACTTTATAACATAAATATAAAATACCAATTTTCATAATATATTTTCACCATCTTTTCTGTGAACACTCAAGGTCAGTGGTTCTTGAACTTCAGAGTACATCAGATTGCTGATTCCCCACTCCCTAAATTTCAGATTTAGTAGTAGATATGGGGTAGAGTCCAAAAATGTGCATTTCTAACAACCTTCCAAGTGATGCTCACGCTGCTGATCATGGGACCCCATTGGAGAACCATCACACTAAAGAAACATGAATCATAAGTTATTAAAAAATTATTAAGAATCAAATTTTTATATGCATTCCATAAATTATGGAAAAAGACATTACATTAGTAATGCTTAATTATTATTTAGAAGAAAAAGGGTGATTGATTTGATGGAAGTAGAAAATGATTTTATTTGTATTGCTCAAACTTGGTCAAAAGAGAATCGATTTTTTAATATTTGTGTAATTAAAAATAAATTATGTCCAAAAAGTAAAAGTAAATAAATTACATTTAGTTTAAGGTAAATGGACGTTAAAATTTTCTATTTTTTGTGAGATCAATATCTTAATTTATGTTCTGCTACAAAACCATCCATTTCATCTACTTTTACATTTATTTGCATATGTCAACCTTTGCATACCCCAATAATTATTTTATTTATATCTCTTATTATTTCTTCCAATGTCATTGATACAAATGATAGGGATTTAGTTATTTTTTTCTTATGGTTATTGATTTTATTCATTTCTATTATGATCAGAAAAGTGGTTTATGCTATTTCTATTTTGTAGTAAATTATTTCAATTTTCTTTGTGTTCCAATGTATGACAAAATTTTATAAATATATCATGCTACTTGGACATCTATGTAATTATAGGGTCTTGCATATATGTCTTTGAATTATCACATTAATATGTCATTAAAATCTATATTGTTACAAATAGCTTTATCTTAAGTGATGATACATAATAAAGGGTGCATTAAAGTTTTTAACCAAATAACTAAATAAATAATAAATAAATTACATTTCTGTAAAAAGAGTAATTTCTTAAAAAGTGTCTGTTCTCTCACACATGATTCTCCTCTCCATCCTCAAACTCCTTTAAATGAAAATGGAATAAAAACATTTTTAGCATCCAGAATAAAGACGAGATAATGAAAAATAGTAGATGAGAAGTTCATACAAATACTTGAAAGAATAGAGAACAGTAAAGGATTGAGAAATGACGAAGCAGAGCAGAGTTGACTACATTCTAATCACCCCTGGAATGGGGAACCCAATGAAGCATGAGCTGTATGTTCATAGAACCCTCAAAACACCCAGGAGCTACGGATGCTGGGCACAGCAGGAAGCTCAGTTTGGGATGCAGAACTTCAGCCAGAGGGCTTGCTTAAAAGTCTGTATTTAGAATGGTTAATCCCTGGGCTCCTCACTTGCAAATCTAATGATTTTCCTCTTAGCCACATCACTCTTGACCCTGGGGAGGATGGAGATTATTTTTGTGGATAATTAAAACAGATGCTCTAAACTTGGAGAACAAAAACAGTAGAGAACGAGGGTGATCGATGGCTAAGGTATAGGAGATTAACTGAAATGCAAATAGAGAAATGTGGGATTCTCAACTCTTTTCTTTTGTCTTACTTCAGAATATTGGCAGCTGAACTTGTCTCTCTTCTCAGGTATCCCTACACCCTGCCCCACCATGGCAGGAGATAGATACTTCTCAGAAGATTGTTCTCAGAAAGACCCCTAGATACTGATGTTTGGAGGTACCCAATGAAAAGCTGAACTGAATCTATTTGTGCTATAGGAATTCTACCGACTGACAAGTCCTCTCCTCATAAACAGAGCTTCTCAATGGTTTTTTCATGCCTTGCTCTTAAAAAATAAATTTATAGTAAAAACTCACAAGATATTAAAAGAAATTGTGGAATTCGAGAGATACAAAAGCAAAACAAATAAATATACATACAAAGAGATATATGTTCACACACAAAGGAGGAATAAAGTCTACAATCAATATCCTCAGAGAGACTGTTGTCATTAAAGGACAAAATCAGGTACTTTTAAACAGGCATAATTATAGATAAAGAAATAGTACTTGAAAATTGATATAAACTTGAAAGGTAAAGAAAGGATAGTTCTAAGAATATATAATTAAAAAGATAAAATAATTTTTAAAAATTTAAGCAACAATTTAAGAAATTAGAGATTTAATCTGCAAAATAGGCATTACAGAAATGAATGGAGAGAATTTTATATTAAAAAACATACAAAAGTATTTGTTAACTTTGTAGAACACTAATTCATCAGTGACCAATATTATATTATGTTGACCGAGCCAAAATTGTGAAATAATTATATTCGTATCATGCTTCTTATAATAAGATGGAAATAAATAATGTCAGCAGTTAAAAGGTCAAGTACTAGCCTAATAAGCATATTGTTGAGAGATATGGAGGCCACCAGTGGAATGAGCTAAAGGTATTGAATCTCTTTTATTCTAGACATTAATACTAGAGGATGGAAAAAGGTGGAGCAGAGATAAAATAGACATTTTCTATTACATATCCTTTAGTTTTTACAATTTAAGTTTTTACTACTTGCATGTATCAATTAAATAAAAATAAGTGAATTAGTAAAAACTTACACTTTTGAGAAACACACAAAAGAACATCTGACTAACGCTTGGATATTCGTAGTTAATAATAGAAAACTTTGAAAGGTTGTATCTATCATTTCTCACATAATCAGTGACTGTCTTTCTTTCCAACCTTTCCTCCTGTTCCCACAGGAGGCCAGAGAATTCTCCACAGAAGCTGCAGCTATGGGGGAACCAGGCACAAGAGAACTGGGAAAGCAAAACAACTCTCATTCAGGCTCACATAAATGAGGAGTGCTTTTTTTTATTTAGGCAATAAAATTTACAGAACACATTGGTAATTTTTATTATAGCAAAAATTCATTTTATGAACTGACTTTAATCCTAAATCTGCAAACATTCCTATGAAAGGTATATAACAAATACTGCATCCTATTACTTAGCAGACAGATGTTACATACTAAGAAAGCACAATTTTGAGTTAAAAAGCCATGTTTGAAGTTAAAAACCAACTATCAGTGATGAGACTCTGGAAATGTTTTTTAACCTCCATATCTCAGCTATTAAACGAAGATAACAATGGTTACCTGATAGGCTTGTCAAGGGAAATATGTTGTTCAGCATGTGAAATTCTTAGTTCAGTGCTTGGCGCTATGCAGGAAGTAAAAAATTTTAAATCATAGAATTACCAGCAATCATCACGATAATACTCATTATTACTAAAGAATGTAGGCTAGTAATAATGGGAAGAAAGTTTATGGTTATAAGTGAAATAGTCCCCAAACCTAATTTTAGACTTCATTACAGTTTTTGCCTCCCTAAAAAATGTTTGTTCTATGAATGATAATTAGAATTGACTGGTCTGGTTTTAAATCTTTATTTTTAGTATTGTCCGTTAGAGTGGTAATATTAGATGGAAGATAAGAAAAGGAACAAAATGGCCAGATACCTTCAAAAATTAGATACTGTAAGTCTAATTAACAGGATTTTATGTGTATCACTTCATTCTATATGAAGAAATGGCTACAGGGGAAGAACTGGTGTTCTGCAGGTTCGGGGTACCAGAGCTTGGGGTAACAGTTCTGGTAGCTGGAAGAATATGCGAGGAGTTGTAGGTAGATGTGACATAGCTTTATTCAGGCATAACAAGGCACAGCAAGGCACAGGCACAGTTCCAGCTCCCCCAAAGCCTGCACAGGCGGGGCTGTTCTTATTTCAAGATGCATAATAGTGGTTCAAGGCCAGGTACTATAATCATTCACAATATACAGGTTGTATAGGATGCTGTATCTAAGGTTACATAGGACACTCTAATCTAGGGTCACCTGAGCCACTGTATCTACGGCTACCTGGAAACCACAGGGCTTGCTGGGAAGGAGCCTGATTGTATCCATTTTGTTTGTCAGTCCCCTCACCCAACAACTGGTCTCTGGAGTTGTTCACGGTGGTGAAGGCTATGGTTTTCGGAAGATTCGAGAACCAGGTAAATTACACCTGAACTCGTAGTTCTCTGGTGTGGCTACTAAATAATAGTGTCCTAGAAAGCAGACATTATGAATAAAATTTTAGATCTTCATAAAATAAGATTTTGTTCTCTAAGTATTCGCTGGTTTTATTTCTACTAAAGACTAGAGAAGAGGCTTTTTCCTCCTTTATTGAACTATAATAGACAATTAGTTGCTTGTATTTGGATTGTACAATTCAATGAGGTTTTTTTTTTCATTTATAGTTGGTATACAATAATATACCAGTTTCAGTTGTATAGCATAGTGATCACAGATCCACATAACTCGCAATATGCTGCCTACAAGAGGAGAGGCGTTTTAAAGTGGTCAATTGAAATTCAAAGACTTAATCCTTTTAGGCTTAATCAGCAAATCCTTTGTGTACTGACCTTTAGGCAGCAGTGCAGAGCTCATCTATTTGCAAGGATAGGAAGCTGAATATTAGGAGATGGAGCTGTCCCTTGGGCTGACCCCAAAGGAAGGGAGTTTTTCACTGTGACTGAATCATTTGTTAATAATACAGGCTTGCTTTAATATGAACAAAGTGTTCATTAAAATCAAAAAGTAAGTGACTTACAGGACACTGTGGATATAAATATTATGCCCTTTTTAACTGACAAGTGAAATGAAACAAAGAAAGATGAAGTACAGTTTCATAGGCCACACAGTAAGTGGCGGAAACATACTTCAAAAGTTCTGATCTTGAAGTTTCTGTCAGCGTTCACGTTTCACATCCAGCACCACTTGTGCTTCGACGTTGAGCCAATTTGCTTCTTCTGAGAAGGAATTTCTGTAAAGATGGCAGAATTAGTGAGTCCTCAGAGGTTCTCTTTCAAAAATCATTTAATCTAAAAATAAGAGAAACTGCTCTATGTAAGCCAGACAGAAAATGAAACATGATTAATTAAAGATGTAAACTAACCAGAGATGTATAGCAATGTTGATATTGTAATAACCATCATAGACTTGAAAAACTTCAGAATTTATATCACAGAACTACAAATGAGGCAACAAGAATTACCTTTGAAGTGACTGTGGTGTTTTCAAGACAGGTACATTTCAAAGACACTAGAATATAATTTAGATTTTCATCTACCATCCTGCACATTGAAAAAGTCTACAAAGTGTATTCTGAATGAATAATTTAAATAGACATGGAAAACGAATACTTCCTCTGCAAAGAATAATGTTTATATATTCTGAAGATATTTCCACAGCCTTATTGGAACATTGTTCAGATGACAAGTTTATTTGTGTGTGTATGTATGAAGAAATTTCTGTCTAAATGCAATGAAATTAGAGACAGAACAGAATCTCCAGAAAAATTAGCCACTTTTCTATGTAAAACTGGCAAATTTCTAGGGATAGTTTCTTAATGGTGAGATGTTTGATTCCATCTAACAGAATTCTGCCTAAAGAAATTTCCTGGAACATACGACTCCCTGACCTGCTAAGATCCACATTAATGGCCTTTAACTCTACGACTAATTTCACATTTCCTTTGCCTCAATATTGTATAGAATAAGACTGTTGACAATAACATACTAAAAGAAGGTGTTTTAGGGTCAGGTGAGGAAGAGAGGTATTGAACCATTATGATATGCTTTGCCTAAAAACTTTTTAGAAGTTGCTTAATAATGTTTGTACAGCTTTCATTCATAAACTGTATTAGAAAATATCTCATAGAGAAGTAAGGTGTAAAGATCTAGGTGACAGGGCATAGAGGACATATTTTCTTCCATCATTAAGAAAGTGACAATAACGACTGAGATCCACAGATAGTCTTTTGGATAGTGATTTTAGAAATCTCCGTATTAGTATAAAAACTGACACGTGCACCAAAGCTATGTATAGACTATCTCTCAAAAGATTTTCTCCATTGGTCTATAGGCCCCAAATACAGTCAAGTCCAAGAAATACTACAAAAGCTCCTAAAAAATAGAACTCAAGAACAACTTTGAAATAGAATGTCTAAAAAGAGTTATGATTCTTATAGTTTATGAACTGGACTCTATATTCTCTCGTATGACCACTCTTACACATCACTTCTTTCTCTGTCTCTATCTCTGTCCCCTGCACAGACACACAGTTAGTTAGTTCTCTTTCAGATTCCCTGGTTTTATCTTATTTGTCCTAGGGGGGAAAAATAAATAAATAAATAGACAAAAAGTGGAAAGTGCAGGGCAAAGATATGACAATATGCAGTAAAGTGACTCCATCTAATTTAATGCTATTTATATTGAAATATTCACCCACAGACATAACTGCAAACTTTCATTTTACTTATGCTCTGTGGATAGAGATTCATTTTGGCCTTCAACAGGTTTGTGGATGATGTTCATTTTAATCACTATGGGATCACACCATCCAAAAATCTCTTAACTTTACTCATAAATCGAGTAACATGTATTGTATAAAATGTCGATGTCGAGATGAGGCTAAATTCTGCATATACTATATATTTTTAAATCTCCTGGCCTGATAACAAATAGGTTTCTATTGTCCTGAATGCTCCAGCTTTGAGCGTATAGCTTCCCTTCACTGTGTAAGTCTCTTCTATGGTAGCAGGCTGACATAGTCTCTTTTCCCAAAATATTTTTCGATGTGTACAATTCTCAGAATTTCAGCTCCAGGTGGTAAACAAAGGGAATTTTGTGTGAATACACACTTTGAAATTAAGCACGGTACTATTTTAATATCTCCAGAGAATTCTTTGTGCATAACTGTTAGGTATGAAGTAAGGTTAGAAAGATAAGTTCAATTGTTGGAGAAAGAAAGATTTATTATTTTGTTAGTTTATCTCCAGTTATATATTTTCTAAAAGTCTAGATTACTCTTGTGACTTCAAAAACTACTGAGTGGTAAATAATAAATTAAGAGCATTTGAGAAATTGAAATAATTCAAGTAGATAATAATTCTTCAAAAGTTCAATTTAATGCCTCTAAAGCATTTACTGTTAGATTAATCAGACAGTTTTAATCAATATATGTAATATATGTTGTTATTAACACATATTTCTTGAGGATTAACATTCACATTTTACACATACATGAGCATTTACAATCTTTTTTCTTCCCCACTAGACTTATAATGTCGTCTCATGTTAAGTGTTTACTGTTATTAATAGGTATTAGGCAGAGATTAAAAATTGTTTAAATAGGTAATAATCAGCATGTGTTTTTACTACAGTTCTTAACACATTAAACTGAAATTACAAATTTGTATCCTATGATTATATAGTGTACATTACAAATTTACGTATCTCCTTTCTCACCACACATTAGCTGGTAAGCTCATCAGAAGTAGGTACCACATTTTAACTGACATAGAAACTAGTACTACATCCACAGAGTAAGAAAGTAGGAATTTTTGTTGTTGTTGTTGAACGAATGCAAACTGATAGTAAGAGGTTATTTGTCACTATTCTCAAGTAAAAGTAGTCCAATATAAAATAAATACTGTGCAACCAAACTGATTTTTAATCATGGTTAAATTACATTAACTAAAGCATTGACAAAGTCCTACTTTACTCATAAAAACTAAAACTTAAAAATGTCAAATGATAGTATAAAGAACATCGCTATGATGTTTAAAGAAGCTTATGGAATTGAAATTAGGTGACAGCTACAATGTTATGAGCAGAAAATTGGCATATTTTTTATAAAAGGTTTTTTAGTAAGTAAATAACTAGCAGTGGATTTAAAGCATTATATACTTTATAAATTCATTATTTAAATACTAATTAATAATTATTTTAATGTTTTATTAAAAGTATTAATTTTCCTTCTGCTAAATGACCAAAATTCTTCAACTTTAAAATTTGAACTTCATTAGTATTACATTTGTTCCACCATACATAAATTAACATAAATGAATTATGTAACAAATTTTTCAGATCGACAGCTAGCTACACAGTAAAGAGATTTTGCACAGTAGCAGAGCATTCAACATAAACATTTTTCTCTTCTCACCATAAGTCAAAGCAATCTTTTTTCCAGTTCTATACTAGTAGAACTCACAAGTCAGGGTGTCTGAGTGCGTACTGGGAAAGGGGACAGGTGGGGTAAGAATTGATGAGTGTTCAAAGTAAGTCACCAGCCCAGTACATGACTATATTGCACATAATACAAATCCTGCTCATTCATCCTTGCTGGCAAACAAAAAATTGTCACCAGAGTCCATATTGCTTCTCCATGGTCTCATGTACTAAAGAGCAGGAAAATGGCCCATTTTTATGTAACAGATTATGCAGAAACAATTTTAAACAGAAACTTGTAGCGTTGCAAAAAAAAAATACACTAAAAAACAAATTAACTTGAGTCATATATATAATTGAAGAAAGCAGTACTGTAAAGTTGAACTTTACAGAAACAAACTAGAAAAGTTTGTAATCAGTTTAGTAACCATGGTACAAGAATATGACAGTTTGAAGACTAGTATAGAACATAAGAGGACAACCTCACATATAATCAAGTCAACAGAAAGGACCATAAAGAATCACATCTCCCTTAGCTATACTAGATTTTCATCAAAACCTTAAAGAAGTAATAAAAAATAAATAGAATGTCAGGGTAACTTAGTCTATCATCTATCACTTATTCATTATGTGTGCTATGTTCATACATCTCCAGGGCGTTGAATGTACACTTCCTAAGTATAAAACTCTGGAAGCAGGAGATTTTTTAATATGTTGCCTTCACTAACATATATACAGTACCTAGAACAGTGCCTGGTACATAGTAGGTATTCAATAAATAGATGATGGATGGATGAATGAATGAATGATAGAAATAGTTTTATTTTTGTTTCTCACTGTCCCATTAAACCAGTAGTTCACCTCCTGCCCTTGAGTAATAATACTTTTCTACAATTTTTTTGTCATTTTTAGATAATATAAAGGACTATGATAACTTTAACAAATATGATCTCAAGTAATGTAAATTTCCTTTCTCACATAAAATTAAGTCAAGTTCTAACTTGATTTAAAGTTACGTCTCAGTACCTCTCTCAACTGAGGCCTATAACAAGCAGTGGAAGAATATTCCTTTCTATTTCCATCAGCTAGGAGTGGGAAAGGTTGGACATAAGAGTGGCAAGAGTATTTGTACTTCTTATATGACCATCACTGTCAACGGTGTCACTTTTCTAGACCTTGCAGATGGTTTAAAGCTTACTTTCTTGTGCTAGTGTTTTTGTGAGTTCTTAGACGTTTCCTCTGCTTGGTCCCACCAATTACAACTCCTGCAACCCTGGCAGTGTTTCTCCTTGAGTCTGTAGCTTGCAATCCCACTGCAGGTTCTGTCCCTAGTGATATACCTTTTATCCTGTTACCACTTGGGTCCTCTTACCAGGGAAGAAAAACTCCTTAGGCAAGATTTATTTTAAAATAGCACCAGTCTTCTGCCCTTTGATCTGGTATTCGCACCCCTATTGAATTGCATTGGTAGGGAATGCATTTTCAGCGGCAAAGATCTTCTCTACCACACAAGCTACTTCAGCTTTCAAGCATGATTTTGGTACCAGTGCCCTTGGCCCTTTAACTGAAAACTCACCAAGTCATCAATGAAAGAACCCCTCAATATCCTTAGATGAATGGGATATCGCTCTGAGAGGGGAGGGTGCTCTTAATGCCATCTCTACATATAAATTGTGCTAGCAAAATTCTTTCCCAACTTTGCTCAATCTTTTTATTTTTGATCCCTGGAAAGAGATCCAAAATCATGTAACCAGTCTTAAATACAAAGCTCAAGCATGAATTAATAAATTTTATCTTGGTGGTCTATGTCAAACTTCACTTTGATTCTTGTTATTTATTGTGCCTGGGTCTCTAGGTTGAAACATCCAATTAAATAGCCTGCTACAAATACATGTAAATATATAGCCGGGGATGGCAAATAGGTTTTAATTCTCATTCCAGTTCTGAGCCAGTCATAGTACTTGCCAAAGAGCCCTGAGTTGAAGATATCTAAACTCATGGGCAAGACCGTCTCTGTTGATTAGTGATGCCAGCCAAGGGAGAGAGAGGGGAAATTAAGGACACTCCTTGCATTGGGAAGAATCTTTGAGGGCAGATGCCATGTTTGTCTTGTTCATGCTGTATTTCCTTTCCTGGCAACATGCCTGGAATTGAGTGAGTTCTCAATAAATATGTGGGGAATGTATGAGCAAGAATGTATATATGCAAATAAGTGGCTATATATATATATAGTTATATTAATCACATATGTATTATAATTAATTTTTGTACAAGAATTAACCTTTTAATTAGCTGAATATTATTTAGTATGCTGTAGTATAAGTTATTTTCTACTAATTGTTTTTATCTTATAAGAGTAATTTATAAAACCTTAAGGCAATATTTCTTGAGGCATTATTAAAGATATAAACTTGAATTCAATTCAATGACAATTATGACAATTCTAATATCCCTTTCAAAGAGGTGCCTAAACAAGATCAATTACTGACTATGATGCCACACAAAATATGATTTTAAATAAAGTTAACCTGAGTATGTTAATGCAATATCATCTAAAAAGAAAAATGACAGGTAAGCAGAGATATATAAATTGATGATAACTCTGGGGCCCTAGATACATAGTAATTGATAATGCCTGGTAATTGTTCACCTTCTATTTGGTGGTATTAAATTAATAATAGGTTTAATGGCTATGTTAAGTAATTGATGATACAGATATGAAGATATTATTGAGAACACATTGCTCATATAAATGTAAATGTAGTTATATTGTAAGAAGTGAGGTAATGAGAAAGATCAGTTTAAATAAACATAATTAATGCAGTATGTCCAGGGAGACAGCATTAGTCTTTCCGTTTCTTATGCAGAATACATTGGAAAGACTTTAGGAGGTATCTATGCAGAAGGAGCCTTCATATAAAGGTTAAAAACTTTAGCCATTGATTTGATGAGTTTTTCCACAAGGTGCATAAATGTGGAAATTAGAAGACATTTGGATATTTGGCCAATTTAAATTTTTTTATTTGAATATTTAATTTCATAAAAACATGGTGCTACAGGTTGATATGTAGAAAACCTTGTTAGAGAGTATTTCAGATGTCTAGATTTGTTGTATATATGTTTAATATGATTTCAAAGCAACTTGTGTATGACTTGTTTTAGCTACTTATTAATGACAATGACAAAGGAAAAAATGTTGTGGGGTTTTTTTTTTGAAAAGTAAAGTTGTTTTGATATAAAAATGAAGAGCTTCTATGCAGGACAAAAGGAAAAGAATGAAAATAATATAACGAAAAAAGTTTATATGTTTGATTATAATACATTGCAAATTGCAGTGGACAAGTGGAAAGAACCGTACTATCCCTTAATGACAAAACTAACTGCCAACATCAAGTCTACCCAACATCCATGAGGGAATGTGAATAACATGGGACGATCTCCCCTGTTAATATCCAAAGAGCACTTCTGCCACTAGCGTTGAGCAGCATCATTTATATTTATGAAGAACACCTCATTATAATAAGAGAGCAGTATCTTCACTCTTAATATGGTAGATACATATTCTCAGTAATACCGATTCTTCAGTGTGGCAAACCTGAACCACAGTTGTTTCCTTAATAACCAAGCCACAGGTGCAGAGAAATGAGTATGAGGTTTAATTTCATTTTAAAGAGGATTGATATTATTTTTCAAGTGTAGCAAATGAAACACTGAAAGGAAATATTTTAATGACCACTTACAAAGTTAAGAGGAGAAACTAGGTCTTTAGTCTGAATTTATCCCCAAGCCATTCTATGTAGACAAGATGGGCACCCTAGACAGGGATTTGCACTGTTTTCTTATGTGTACTTAGGGAACCATATTGTACAATTCACAATATCAACTCAATACCTCGTCTAAGCGTCTGTCTTATATTAATGCTGTTCTAGGCTCTAAGAGTGGAGATAGAAATAGACACATTTATCCCTGCAATCTTATAATCGATTGTTTCATGCCTGCTGAAGTGCTACCCAGTACCAATGATACTTTATCTGAAAATTTAGCCTCACCAAACACCTGAATGAAACCTGGCTGACAATGAAATCCAGGACTATCAGCAAAAGAGAATGATTTTATTTTTCTGTCCCAAACCAGTTTCCATAATCCAGTGTCCACTAGGCTTGGAATAAGGCCTGGTCACACTCTCTGTCCTGAAGACTGGCCTTTTGCTTATTGAAAGAATCCAGTATTCCTTCCACTGCCAAGAAATCCAGCCCTTTTGGCTGGACTATGAACCCATTAAGCTCTTAACAACCCTCCAGCCTCAAGGGCTAAACAAACTCCCTCCACCTTTATACTGTTGGCTGGGGCCTTCCTTAAACTTAGAACTCCCAGAAATTAAGGTGATAGCATTCCCCTAACTGCATCCTTACTCCTGTTCATGACTTCCTGTTTGATGTCCTGTTCAATAGATTAGACTTGTGGGGCAGGAACCCTACCCTGGTTGTCAGCAGGGTCACCAGGATTCCCCAGGCACTGTCATATTAAACACCAGCCTTTCCCATATGGAAACCAGCTCTCCACAAGGAGAATCCCATTAGCCTGGATTCTCTCTATACCGTTCTTTCCTCCCTACCTTTTGAAACCCCAGCATGTCTCACAACTGAGGAGAAACAATATTTGCATACGTGAAACAATTGGAAAGCAAAACAAATGTTATAAAATAAATGGTCAATTAACTATGACCAAGGGTTAAATCATATTATAGCCTATGTATGTCACAGGAGATTGTCAAAAGAAGCAGATGACATATAAAGAATTAATTGCAAAACTCTGCATTATGTACAGATTGGAATGATGCTCAATGGTCCCTCTTCTGCATGTATAAATTATTTTATACATGTAGAAATTACTACTTCTGAGAAGGAATTTCTTTGGATTACCATTTAAATCATTTAGAATCTGGAAAATTTTCACATTATCATTCCTCCTCTCAAAATGTGAAATACCTTCCATTAGGCTTTGTGATGAACATAATAATTAAAAAAAAAAAAAAACAAACCTAAAAGTCACATTATCCAAAACTCCAAGCTGAAGTTATTTGTGAGATGCACTTCTGTATGGCTCATTTTTGAGTTTCTCCGCTGCCATTTGGTTGAGATGAATGAACATGGAGAGCAGAAGTGAGCTCATAGATTTATTGCTATTATTCAACTGAAGACAGTTTTCCAGAGGCTAGATTAACATAGCAAAACCTGTCAAATGCTGCTTGGAAGGTTGAATATTCACAGAGAAAAGAAACAAACATTAGAGAAATAAAATGCAAGACTATTTTATCCAAAATTGCAGAATCCAAAGGTCACCATTACTTTAAAGTCTAGCCTCTCTCTTCCTATGCTATTCCCTCTTTCCTCCAATAGCAAAGCATTCTTTTAGGGGATTTTTCTAAAGGTACTATAGTATTAACAATTTTCTCCCAAAAATAGCTTTATGTAAGTAAGTGACAATGCCTTCTCTTTCTTTTGTTTTCTTTTTTTTTTTTTTTTTTTTTTTTTTGGAACCTTAAAATTTTCAAAGATGCATTTGAGGTACCACTAAGGGCTCCCATCTTCCTGGCTGATGCCATCTCAATCAATAAAACTTTTCTTACTCAAAACTTTGATATTTTGAGTTTTGGCCTTTCAAAGCATTGGGGACATGAACTTTGGACTGGCAACAATACTGTGGTAGCACAAAACTAAGAGCCCCTCACCTAAAAATGTCCATGTCCTAATCCTTGGAACCTGAGAATATGTTTGGTTACATGACAGAGAAAATTAAGGTTGCTAATCAAATGACCTTGAGATGGGGAGGTTATCTTGGATTATCCAGATGAGCCCAGTATAATCACAAGGGTCCTTGTAAGTAAAAGAGGGAGGCAAGAGAGCCAGTGTCAGAGTGATACAATATGAGAAAGACTGACTGCCCACTGCCGGCTCTGTAAAATTGAGGAGAAACCACTAGTCAAGGAATGAGGGCAGCCTCTAAAAGCAGAAAAAGGCAAGGAAAAAGTCTCCAGAAGATAATGCAGCTCTACCAACACCTTGATTTTAGCCCAGTAAGACACTTCAAACTTCTGACTCCAGAACTATAAGATTATAAATTTATATTGCTTTAAGCCACTAAAATTGTGGTAATTTATTATAGCATCAATAGGAAACTAATATACACATAAACTTTTGGTTCATTTTAAACATTACAAATAGAAATAAATGCACTCTAAAAATTTTTTTTCATGATTATATTCCTGAATATCTTCTAAAATACTTATATTCCCCTAAACTCAAAATGAGCAGTCTTGTCTTGCCTCAGGTCAATCTAGTATCTTTCTAGTGACATTGTCCCATGAAAAGAGTAACTTGGATGAGGGCTTGGAGTAGGTTTGCTCAATATCACTCTTTTCATACTTTAATCTCAATCAGATGGTTATTGTTTCCTTTAAGTATATGTTTTAAAACATATAATATTTTTAAAGATCCAAGTTTCAGCATAGCATATCTAATTGTTCTTAAAGTTTTCAGAATCAATTACCAGATAAATCATTTATAATCACTTCCAATCACTATAATAGAACAAACCACGATAATTAGGGCTGTGGAAGTAATCAGATCAGCAAAGTTGTAATTTGAATGATTTGCTAATAATCAAGCACCCATAATTTGGGATCCTTTGGAAATTTTCATTCCAAACTAAATTTGAAAAAGCAGACAAAAATAAATAAAACAGTCTAGCACGAAACATCTAAACTGATTTTAATACAATATTCCTAGAGGTAGGATAGAAGGAGGATGAGGTGGAAAGTCGTTTGGCGAAAAGTGTGATTTTTGACTCCACGACTCTGCCCCCTACCGTGTGACTTTAAGCAAGTTACTTAATCACTCTGTGCCTCAGAATAATCCTTTTTCTATGAGCTGGAAGAAGCTGAGGAGCTGAACATGATCTTGGCATCTCTCACCTGGTCCTGAGCAGGTGTATGGCTAATGCTGCTCTTCAGAATCATTGGGCACTTTTCACCAATGTCTTATCTTTGGGGTCTCAGACTTATAAAAGGAGATAATTTAACGTCCTGTTTCATTGGACTAGTTACTATAATTATCTTGAATGTAATTATCTTGCATTCCTGTAGCAGTGTGTCATATTTTTTCTATTTTGATTTGAAAAATTTCAAAACTTCAAAAAGCTGTAAAAATCATAAAGTAGGACTCATATAATACTTTTACCAATTGTAAACATTTTGCCACATTTGCCTTCTCTCTCTTTTTCTCATATATATGTATATTTGTGTATATTTATTTTTGCTGAATTACTTGAGACTAAGTTACAGATATTATGACCCTAAAAACTTCAGCATGTCTCCTAAGAACAAGAATATTCTCTTAATCACAATAACAATTATCACATTCTGGAAATTTAACATTAATTCAATACAATTTTCCAACCACATTCATTATAGTAATATTTTTTTTCTAATTCAGCATCAAATCTAGAATCTTGAATTATATTTAGTTACATTATGTTACTTTTAAAATTGCTTTAATTTTATCATCAGTCTCCCAGTATTAGTTTAGATTATCAACCCCTGATAACAAATGCTATGTTTTATTAATTGCTGGACTTTGGGAATAGCATATCTACTAGAAAAAAAAAAAAAGGACTATTTGATGAAAATCTGCTTGGAAGTTAGCTGTCAGTTTTTCCCATATTAACTAAGCACCAAGCAAGAAATTTGACATAGTAATATTTATATTTAAAAACACTGGGAGGGATTCAGAAATTATTTTGTCCTTATCCTTACTTGTTAGATGAGATACCAAAGAATAACGGCCAATATCACAAAGCCCAAGAGCGTCATATCAAGGCCAGAACCACGTTCCGAACTCCTAGCTCATTGTACACTCTGTCATGTCATACTTTCTCAGCCTCTCTCAGAATTCATTACACATATGCAAAATGTAATTTCCTTGCTCAGCATCTATTAATCTGGACAACTTCTCCAATAAAAAGGATAAGCATAATTTAACACCTTGCACTATCCTTCTCTGGTTCAAGCCATTCACATTTAGGAAAACAATCACGGCACTGAAACAACCCTTCATAATTGGGATAGATGTGGACCTGCTATTGCCAAGCATCAAACAACAAGTGCTTTTCCATCATCACATGGGGCATTGTGCAGTGTTCAACTGGAGTGTCGGAACATGAATATCACAATCAATTTAACAATTAGCATTTTCCAAGACAATAGACACATTATTGGTAGGAACAGCAGCACACACTTCAAACAGAGAGCCATTGAACCACTACTTAATGGCTGCTTCAGTCCGTTTTATGTAAGCTTAATGAACAAGGGTGAACATTAGAAAAAATTTTATGTGGAAATTCATTTAAAAAGAAACTTTTATTCAAGCAATGTAATTTTCCTTGTCTCTTCCAAAACTACTCATGGAAAAAAAAATATGGATTTTAAGGATTTCCTGATTTTAACTGGCATACATATAAATTACTTATCATTATAATATAATGTCATAATATAATAATACATCAATATTATATTAGTTAATACACATTATCATTTTACCAGCTTAACTTGGTTTACCTCCTTAAGAAAAACCCAAACTTTTGTATTTTGCAGTTTTATATTGTATTCCACAGTTTTATACTAATAAAAATATGCATTTCAATATAAATTGTTAAATTGCAGTTTTCCTATGATAGGAAAGGAAAAGCAGAGTTTCTTTGAGATTTAAGAATCAAAGAGATAAACTCCATTTTATTCCGAGAGTCATTAGGCAGATAAAGTCTCTAGAGTATTGCTCACTTGACTAAGACATTTCCTTTCCCTGATAAAATTTATAGCTATCAATGAAAAAAAGAAGCACAGGTCACCTAGTCTATAAAAAGAATCAAATGGAGAGGAAGGAATACATTGATTGATGGAAAAAGGCTGTTTCAACTCTGAACATCAGAGTGGCAGAAGTATAATAGAGTTTAAGTAGAGGTTCTTTATTTTATTATTTTTGTTTGTTTTATTTTCTTTTATTTTTGTCTATGTGCTTCCTCTTATACTAAATTGTAAGCACTTTGAGGGCAAAAGCTATCTTTTTTGGCTTTCTCCTCACAGTGTTTCACTCAGTACCTTGAATATGTGTACTAGATGAAGGAAGGAAGGAAAAGAGAGAGAGAGGAAGGGAGGGAGGATTGGAGGGAGGGAGGGAGAGGGAGAGAGGTGGAATCAAGAAACCTGCTAATGAAAAATAGAATCTTGTCTATTTCTGTTGTGTAACATTGTTAGCTTGAAGAATTTTCCCTCCTCACACTCCTTCATCCTCTGCCTGGAACCACAGAGAATCTCAATTCTCACAAAACGCAACCACAGAGCTTATTACCACTTACCCCATTCTTGCCTAACCCCCAAATACAGTGTTCTTGATTAATATCAGAACCTCAAGGTATTAGATATACAGGGGGATTTAAGATACATTATTCCACTCCCTTACCTAAGAGATGAAGAAATGGAAGCATAAAAGGATGATTTGTCCTCTCTCAAATAGCCAGGTCATAGCACAGAAAGTCCTGAAAAATACATTGCTTTAGATTCATGATTTTTTTTCTTTTTTTCTTCTGATATGATTTCAAACTTTCAAAACAGTTTTTCTGCCTTAATGCCCTTTACCTCCTAAGATTTTAGAATGTATTTCTTACAAATTATATCTTTATTCTACAAAGCCCCAATATAATAATCAACACAAAGAACTTAGTATTAATGTATTACTGCTAATGTAATTACGTACAAATTTCACCGACTGGCCAAGAATATATGTTTCAACAAAATTGTCCATCCTAGGAGCCTATTTGGTGACCATATCTCTTTAATCTCCTTCAATCTCAAGCAGCTATTCAAAGTTTTCTTAACTTTCATATTGACACTTTTGAAGGTTACAGGCCAGTTATTTAGAAGAATGTTCTTCATTCTGGCTGTCTGAGATTCCCTCATGATTACATTCAGGTTATCTATTTTTGGAAGAAAAATCACAAATGTGGTGCTGTGTTCTCATTGCACCCTATCAGGTGCTATTCAATTTTGCTTTGCCCCCTTGTTAATATTAACCCTTTTGATTACTTAGATAAGTTGTTGCCTGCCAAGTTTCTTCACTGTAGTAACTCTCTGTCCCTTTGTGAAAGTGCATTAAGACATTATCCCATCCTGAACAAACTTTCTATGAATTTTAGCAACCACTGACATTTCTTGCCTAAATTATTATGATGGCTGCCAAATGATTTTCTTCTTCCTTATACATTAATCAGTTGGTAGTCTACTGTAAGGAAAAGGTTTAGCATCATTTATATTGATGCTAAAATTGTCCCTTATTTGGCCACCTGGTTTCTGACTTTTTGAAATGTCCCAATGATTCTTTGAGTACTTCTTATTTTCTAACACAATGAGATGCCTCACATTTACTTTCTAACTTCTCAGGCACTCTCACTAGACATAGCTAGTAAATATATGCATGCATACGCATGCACACACTATACATATATGTGTATACACACATGATCCCTATCAATATTTATTTACATATGTACATATCTATCTTTACCTATATGTTGAAAACCATAAGTTCAGACCAATATCTCAATTCCAAACACCATCAAGTTTGTACTAGTTTTCTCCTTTTCCCTATTTCCTGCAATGAGAAACTCATTTCTCCTTTTCTTCATTATGTATACTTACTCACTTAGCTCCCCTAGAGAGTAGCCAGTTCCCCACTAAACCGCCCGCATCGCCAAGCTTCATGTAGATGCTCTCTTTTCACCACTCCTCGCCCCTGCCGCTAGGCTCCCTGCACAGGCGCACTTCACACACGGCTTGGGCTCCCATATCCATGCACAGGTACTGCCGCCATCATCTCTGTTTCCACCAGGATACTCTCTTCACCCGTTATCAGACTTCATGAATGATGATGTGTCATTGCACCAGTGCTGGTACACAAGTAACCTCTTCCTTCTTCTTGGGCTCTGATACCCCCTTGACAGGCTGTGCACGTGCCCTTTGTACCCACTGGAGTTCTAATTTCCCAGGCTAGGGCACAGTCATTTTCCACGTCCCACATGTAGACTTTTTCCTCCTCCTCCATTTGGCTTTCTACACCCATCACTGGGCCACCAAAACCCCTGCCTCCTTGCAAGGAGGCACTCATCACCTTCTCTGACTCCAATACCTCTCACTGGGGTTCCGACAGCTTCCCACCTGCCCCTACCTGTGTAGAAACCCTGCTAGTCTGAATGGGCTTCCATAATCCACCTTAGTCAACACAAACACCATCCTCAACCTGCTCAAGCAAAAACACCTGTACTGTGTCACTGCCCTCCCTACTTACAGGTGCCTACTTTGCTCAGCCCCCACCTAACTAATGCATCTTCTGGGGTGCTCAAGAAATCTTTATTGGCTGAGAAAAAAATATTTTTTTTCTCCAAATGCATAGCAGTTCAATTGAAATTGACCTTTACATTATATTTCATGATAGCCATAAATTACGCATTATGAATTCTAATTAATGAATTAGATGAATATAAATAATTGAATTAATAAATTAATTCAAGTATATTTCAGTAATTTTTCACCCCACCTTTTTGTATTCTAGCTATAAGCACCAAAGAAAATTCTTTTCTCTTAGTAGATATTTTTAATGAAAAATCTATAGTGAGTAATGTTGTTTTATTTTGAACTAAATCATTTTAATAGGCAGGGTGACACAATTGTGGCTGAAATCTGTGCCATCGAATTGACAATAAAACGTCTATATTTTTAAATGATTTGATTTGAGACGGTCATAACCTTCTGTCATAATAGTGGCCACTTAAAATGAATTTCTTCTTATGTCTCAGTATTTGCAAAACTGGAGGAAAATCGATTCTTATTTCTTCATACTGAAGGAAGAAAAATTTAAAATAGACAATGGCAAATATTAGAAGATTAAGTCAATATAAATTATACCATTTTTATTTAATTTGTAGCTGGGTATCTTCTAAAAACCTTGGTTATGATTTATTTTAGTATTAAGGTTTTGTTTCTGGTTTCTGTAGGCTTATGACCTATCTAAATATTATGAAAGCCTCATAAACAATGCACTGCACACGTATATAGAAAATAATAGAGATAGATGACCTGTTTTAGCCTTCAGCCTTTGAGGTGATTGAAACTTTTAAAAACCAGAAAAGGAGAGGAGGACTAGGGACTGGTGAAAAGAAAATGGACAGTTTCCATTTATCTACACTCATAAACTAAAATTAGTTCAATGCTAAGTTAGACCAAGGAACTAAAAATTGGGGAGGATTTATATGATAATTTATTGGTATGATTTGTACTGCTTTGAATTTAACAAAACAGCACTTCTCTCAATACACAAGATATTTGAATATCTTTTGTCCAAATGTCTCAAATGCACCCTGCTTTCATTGTGTGAATCTGAAGAAAGAAAGTATGGACATCTTGCAGTCTTTCAACTACAGACTTTCCATAAATTCAAAGCGTTGAGAGGATGGGCCAATACAGGCTGAAATCTTGCTCAGCTAGTGGTGAAAGCACTGAAGTCAGTTTTAACTCCCTTCACTGCAGACAGTCATATATTTTAAAGTCTTTCTCCTAGAAAGAAGGCTTTTATCAGTTCTGTGATGCCCATGATTTTCATCAGGCATAATGTTTCCGAAAGACTTGGCCAACCAACAGCAGCTACAGGCTGGGATGTCATCTGCAGGCATCTCCTTTAAACAGGTCCCTGTATCTTCACAGCCTTAGTCTGGTGACTGTCTATTATCAAGTAGCCTATAACAATACATATTGTGATTCTAATCAGATTAGCATGCCTTAATTACTATCTTTAATTCTGTGGCTTATTTTACACTAATTAAAGCTAGTAAAATTTCCACTGCTAATTTAATTAACAAAGCCACTCATCTTTGTCAGGCATCATCTTTCTTGCCTCATCCACATATTTAAACAGAGCTTGAAGGCTGCAGGTGATTCAATTAAATTATCATTCTAGAAGGCAGAAACTATGCTTATATCTGACCAAGGGAAAAACCTCACAAGCTTCTTTATAGAATGATACCTACGACCAACACTAAGAAAGTAGTCTCTTTCAGTACCTAAAATGATCTGGACTTGGGATAAATTTGTTGAGTCAAATTCCTTATCCACAGTAACAACATAATATACTAAAATAATCATCTTAACCAATAATTTGCCAGATAAGGAGAAAATAAAAGAGGTTTCTTTGCATTGCCTGCGTGGAATTGAATTAATTGATTAGTTTAGCTAAAAAGTCTATCCAAGTTCTCATATAAATCCAGCTTTTATCAATATATTCTGAAATAAACATAACTCAGAATAACCTCAATTTACAAATAGATTGTATTTGTAAAACTATTTGCTTAATTATTTTTTTCTAATATAATGTCTTTGGTAGTTGGTTTTCTTGGTTGGCTCAAAAAGTATACATAATCCACAACTAACGTTAAAACTACTCACCAAACCCTACAGCTTAGGAGCAGGTCAGCCTTACTCATGAGGCTGCACTCATAGTATTTTCATAATGATAGAGGCAGCAGGACTCTAGTGCAGATGGTGACTGACAGCACATGGAGAAAAAGACAGTAATGAGTCAATTTCGGCTGTTATGAATTTGGAAATAAAGCTTTGTCTCCTGCTACAAACATTGTAACGGCTTGTAGGTTTTTTTTCCCAGAAAAATACTGGAGAGCATTGTGTGACTTGGTTATTAATGCAGGAGTGGTATATCCTAATGTCAGGATGCTCCGATGCATGGACTTTGTCCTGTGAAGAGCACCATACCTCCAACACAGCTCTAAGGTAGGACCTGCAGATTTAGTCTACATGATGACTGAGATATTTAAGATACGCTGTTCTAACAGTAAATCATGTTAAGAAGGAATGGAATTCAGGTTCCTAAGTTATCTTATTGAGGAAATATTTTGGTTTCCCCAAAGTTTTGGGATTCTAAGGAAAATTTTAAGGAGTCATTTCATTTCTTGTTATCCTTAGTCTCTAGTGTTAGTTACTGGATGAAATGTGGACCTCTATGGATTGGAATAAGTCCCAATGACCAAAAACTGTTGCTATGAAGTAATCGGTTTGCTAAACTTTGGTTTGGCTCAGATCCAGAAACTTGATTTTCTTCACCTTCAAATCAGCTTATTCCTCCAGGTTGCTAAAAACTGGCAGATTGACCTCAGTAATGTCTTTGATTTTCATACATCCCTGAATTTACCTTTGGTAGAGCTGTTCCAAGTTAACTCTGGTCTAGAGTTAGCAAAGGAACATTAGCAAAGGAGACATGGAAAAGACTTGAAAAGTCTTCTCTGTTGATGTTGTTGGTACCCTGCTGCCATGGGAACAAGCTAAAGCTAATCAAATGTATAATGAGAAACACATTGCCCAGTTACCCACCATTGCCCCAGCTGACATTCAGTTAACCCCCAGAAGCACAACTGCCAAGGTGGCTGGCAGCTGACCACAGACATATCACCGAGAGCAGGAGAAAAAAATTGCTCAGCTAAGTACATCCCAAATTGCTGGCTCATAGAATCGTGAGATAAATAAATGGATATTCTTTCTAGCCACTAGTTTTGAGGTGGTCTATTATGTTGCAAAAGCTAATTTATACAAGTGTCCCTAAAAACAGTCTAAGACATTTGCAGAAGTATAGAGGTAAAGGTGATTCTCTCTTTTATTATTTTTTCAGTAATGGATATTAATCCATTGCCTATAGTGGAAGAAGTAATACTAGGCTAATGATTTGGCTTCATTTACGAAAGAAGAATAAAGCATGAGGACTTTCACTACCCAATTTCAAAACTTGCTATAAAACTACAGTAATTAAGGCAGTGTGATTAGCGTAAATATAAATCAGTGGAACAGAGTAGAAAATTCAGAAATAAACCCTTATGTTTGTGGCCAATTGATTTCCGACAAAGGGCCAAAGAAATTCAGTGGGGAAAGAATGAGTTTTTCAACAAATGGTGCCAGAATAATAGGATATCAACATGCACAAAAAATAATAGCAATAATAATAAGCTTAAATCTTCACAGCACACCATACATAAAAGTCAACTCAAAATAGATCAGAGAACTAAGTGTAAAAGATAAAACTATAAAAATTCTAGTGGAAATATGTGAACAAACATTTTGAAATTGTGTTAGGCAAACATTTCTATGTTGTGACATTAAAGTCATGATCTATAAACAAAATTGATAAATTATCAAAATTTAAAAATTTTTGTTTTTCAATAGACACCATTAAAATAAAAAGACAAGCCACAGATGATGGAAAATGTTTTTGAAACATATATATCATAAAGAACTTGTATCCAGAATACATAAAGAGCTTCTATAACTCAATAATAATAAAAAAAAATGAACCTAACATAAAAATGAGTAAAGGACTTGAATAAACATTCATCCAAAAAAAGATATACACATGTTCAATATGTACATGAAAAGATGTTCATAATAAATCATTAGGTAAATGCAAGTCAAAACCACAGTGAGATAACACTTCACACCCTCTAGGATGGCTGTAATCAAAATCTAGACAATAACAAGCATTGGCAAGGAAAAATTAGAATGCTCATACATTGCTAAAGGGAAAGTAAAATGATACAGTCACTTTGGAAAACTATTTCTGTTTCTTAGACAAAGTTAAACATATAATGCAGAGAATTTAGTCTCAGCTATGTACCCAAGAGAAATGAAAACTGACATTTACACAAAGAGCTATACTTGAATATTCACAGCAGCGTATTCATGATAGCCAAATATTGGAAACAACCCAAATATCTGTCAACTGATGAATTAATAATAATAATAAAAAGACAATATAGTTTACCATACATTGGAATAATATTTATTCAGCAAAAAAAAAAAAAAAAAAAAAAAAGACACAAACTACCAATACATGCTACAGCACAGATGAACCTCAGCAACATTATGCTAAGTGAAAGAAGCATCAAAAAAATACTCGGTGTCGTGTTATTTGATTTATATAAAACTGTTAGAAAAAGCAAATCTATATAGAGGAAAGCAGTCGGTTTTTGCTTGGGGCTGGTGATGGGAGAGAGAATTGACTGCAAGTGGGCACATGTGTGTGAGAGGCCAGCAGGAGGGTGGATTAAAAAGAAAGAGAGCCTGGGCTGACGTGGGTTGTGACTACATCTGTAAAATCTCTATCCCCACCCTTCCCCCAGTGCCGTTCTGTCAGTGTTCGTTAGCACGCCTTAGCATGGTGAGTCTCCTGTCTGTCCAGAAGTCCAGTTTCAGATTCACGTGATGAACGTGAAGGTGGTCCTGATGGAGCTTATGGCTTGGTTTTGCTGATTTGGTCCAGTTGTTTGAAAACATATTGTCTTAAGTAGCATATTATTTATAATTCTTCACTATCTTTCAGTAGAAATTTCAAGAGGGGGAAAAAAACAGATATTTTCCTGATTTAATCTTACTTTCTCAAATTTGAAAAATAAACTTTTATAATTTTACAATGGAAAAGAAGATTGCACCTCATTTTTGTTTTACTACATCCGTGAATTGTACTAAATTAAATATGGCAAGGATTAAGGGAAAACTCTCTCCCTAAGTGATCACTCAGCTTAAAGCGACATCAACAGGCCAACTAAGCTATGTCTCTGCCAAAGACAGACTGTGCTTAAACCACACCCGGACAAATGGAAGCTTATGCTATTTTTAGAGATTTCCAGGAGAGAGGAGTATATGAGTTTTTGTCCCTTAAGGCATTTAGTCTGTCTGAGAAATTCATTTTACATAAGAACATGATAGAAACAAAGAGAACACAATTCTCTGGCTGCCAAAATCCAAAGGTTTATTATTATTATTATTATTATCATCACCATTCTGAAATACAAAGGACAAAGTAGAAGATAAAATTCATGTACTGTGTATGGTGTGTTTCAGATTAATGAAACAGACCTTATATTTTATTAAGATTAAGTAAGCAAGCCTAGCCAAGAAGCTGAGTTTTGCATTTTAATTTGGGGAATTTTGACAATAATAAGGCTGCTGAACATAAAGAAGTTGAAGCCAAGAACTGTTTTCTCTAGAATTCTACTATGCTTTTCCCCAGCTATTACACAGAGTGAATTGTAGTTTAGCTAGTGAGAGATAGTCTCATAAATTTAAAGTATTTATGGGACATTCTCAATTATTATTCAGAGATATAGAACATCCTCCAGCATAAATGGAAAAGTCAGCTCACAAGTGGTTTAAAATGAGAAAAGCTGAATAACAAAAAAGTTATTTGAATATATATAAAATATAAATAAGCTTCTGGACATATTTTAATTGAAAAGAAATCAATACTTTTCTAAAATAATTTTAATTATTTAAATTGCCCATTGTCATTAGGAGCTAAGCCTTATTCTTTTTAATTAAATGTGATAATTCGCTCAAATTGTCCTCAGTGAGTAATGAGCACAAATTGACCTTGGGGGGGGGGGAACTAACTTCCAAAAAATGAATTTTTCCTTCACTTCAGTTTATGATTAAAAACAAACAAACAAATGAGAGAAGAGGCATGGAGAAATGGAGAATGCGCCAGTTTACTAAATGCCCACTGGCAGTGAAAGAAAAGCTTACTTCATGCTTATCTGATGTAAGGGCGGAGGAAACCCATCTGAATGAAGAAAAAGCTGGATTGTTGCGCAGCTCAGGCCCAATCACGGCCCCTGAGCCCCAGCAGAAGGAGGTGTTGCAGGACTCCCTGGTTCGATTCTCTTTGCCACCACCTCTCCCTTACTTTCCCTCACCCTCTCTCACACAGATAACAGCAAATCTATAAATGAATGCATCACAACTCCAAAGTTGAGTTCCGTCTAAGGTAAATATTAACCCTTACCATAAAGATATTAGTACACACATTACTCATTTCATGTCCTTATAAATCACATATATAGTACCTTTAAAGAAGAAAAAATGCATGCTGGGAATGGGAGACATCAGCCAGTTTACAGCGCCAGGCGGGTGGAAAGCAGAGGACTTCCAGCGCTGTGATTTGAGACACCGCCAATGTCTCAAACACTGACACTCAAAGGAAGCAACCCAGATGAATCTACCTTTGAGAGGGAATGGGGAAATCTAGGGATGTGGCCCTAGGGAGAGAGGTGCCTGGTGAGAATGACTGTGACTGCAACCACTCATGGCCCAGAGCAAAGAGAAAGTAAGGCTGGATTTAGAGAACAAGGGTGGGGCTGTGTAACCTGCCCAGTGGGTTGGACAGCAGTCACCTGGAAACGATAGGCATCTGGGCACTGGCGTCTGAGCTTGGTGAACAAACCAGTCTTCAGATACCACAAAGAAAACGATGGAGTTCTATGAAAAGTGTCGATATCAATTGGTGTGGAAATCTTTGATTGCCTTAAAAGTAACAGAACATTCAGAGCAGAGGAATACCAGAGATAAAGAATTGGTTTTCATGAGTTCTATCATAAAGCATTTTTTTTTCTAAATGAAAAGAAACCACTGAACAGAGATGAAAATATTCTCTTTCGAGTTTAGTTAATTCATTGAGGATTTAAATAAAGCTTCATAACTCTAGGTTAAAGAAAACATTCAATGAGCTAGAAGAACATTCACGTAAAAAATGAACAAAGCAGAAAGGGACAGAAACTGCTACAGAGATTTTTGGTTACCTGCATAGTACAGCTGTCTATTAATTAAGTGACAGAAATTCAACTAATTTGAGATGAGGAGTACTAAACCCACCCCACAAAGACTTTAAACAAAGTGGTATACGTAAACCGGAGTTACAATTTCTTAATTAAAAAATCCCATGTGCTCTTATGTGTCAGACATTGTAATATATGCTTTGCGTAAACTTTCTGTCTTAAACATTACAAAAATTAGTTGAGATGGCTTTTATTATTATTATTTACAGACTGAAGACTGTGAAAATTAGAATGATGAAATAAGTAATCTAGTATTATTGATCCCATGATTACAAGAGTGGGGATTTAAACCCAAGTTTCCCTGATGCTAAAAATTTTGGGTTTTTTTATGTATTGTGATTTCTAATGATGTAGTTTTGATGAATGCTTTATAGGCCTCAGCTCAGGGCGTTTCCTGTCTGTGGTCATAACTAAATGACCTCAGCCTATGAGAGGGTGGGACTTAGGCTACCGTTGAAATCAGAGTTCTCCCACTAAAGGCTGAGAGAGTCAGTGCCCCAGGTGGAACATGTGCCTGCAGAACTAGTTGTCCTGGGTCTAGATGTTATCAACTTTATTTCTTTCTCCCTCCCTTATTCTCTAAATCCATCATTAAGTCTCAATATGCAGGAAGGTTTGAATTGTTCTCTGTCTTAAGTGGAGTCCTCTGGAAAACAGGTCTAATATGGAAATTTATAGGCATGAAGTTTATTGGGAGGTTCCCTCAAAATCAATACCCACAGAGAATTGAAGTAAGTAGGAGTGGGCGGATGGAAGAGTTGAATTGTGAAGCAGTTGCAACAAAGGCTTGCCAATCCTTTAGCTGGCAATACTCCTAGAAGCTGGTGGAATAAATGCCTCTGTCCTAAAGGGAATGGGTGGGTAAGTGGCATTCGACTTTCACAGCTGTGTCTTCTGGGCATCTGCTTAGGCCAGCTTGACACAACAAAGCAGAGAGGTGACTGATTCAGAGAGCAGGGGACTCTCTCTGTGTGGTCAGCCTGCCAGCAGTGGCAAGGAGCAACCCTAACTGATTCAGAGTTGCTATCTCCAAGAAGCAATGCCACATGTATGAAGTGCTACATTTCTTAAAAAGCCAGAGGTGAAAAATGAGGTAGAGAAAGTCACTAGCAAAGGTTTAACTGTACACATTAATGGAATTAATAGGAGCTGAGGGTCTACACTCAAATTAGAGATGCTCTGTGCAAGTTCAACACAGCACCCAACCCTCTCTTTGTCCCTGTGCTTATGACGGGAGCTCTATAGAACATCTAAGAAGGGGATGCTTGGAAGACAATGGTGTGGTATCAGCCCAGAATAAGCTAGGACATCACATCCTGACAGAACGTTGTTGAAAAGGAAGTGACTCTTTGGGTTGAACACACGCCTATAAGTCACACTAAAATTTTTCACATTTGATTTTATTAAAGAGGCTTGAGTATTATACTCCCTTACTGTTGGGAACGCCTTTGCTATTTTCCAAAAGATCAGATATTAAATAATTACATCCTAAGATTCTTTGTCTACAAGTAATGGCCTTGGGCTGAAGAGTTTTCATTTATTCAACAAAAATGTATTAAACATCTACTGTGCACCAAACACTATTCTAGTCACTGGGGACAAAAAAAAAATTATTGAAATAGTATTCCCTGATACCAAAAATTATATATATTAAAACACATAAAAACCTATTTTTTAAAGCAATTTGATAAATTCTACAATAGAGTTATGTATAAATTTCTGTAGAAGCCCAACTAAAGGAGTATTCAGAGAGACATGACAATAACACATTTTTAAATATCAGCAGGTACTGAATTGGATACAGTGAGCACAGTTGGGCCCTATAGTCTAGCAACCTTGCTTTATTTGCTTAAGCTAATAAGCTAATAAGAATGTACGGTGTCATCCTTGCAGGGGCAGCAAGGTTAATTCTAAGGTATTGGCAACAGAAAAAGCAGAGGTGGAGAAATATTCAAGCAAACTAGGCCTTCTAAAATTATTTTCTAAAAAACCTGAAAATAATTTGACATTTTTCCTTCAAGGAGCACAGTTATATTAAAAAAAAAAAAAAAAAAAGAATATAAGGACAATTAAACTACCAAATCCTTTATACTCTTTTGTTGCTGTAATCTCAGCCTTTCTGACTTACACATATTTTATTATCAAAGAGAATTGACCTTGATTTCAAAACCACAATTAAATGACTCACCCAGGCGTACTCCATCCCACCTCCCCAAAAATGCCTATCTTTTTCTTGCATGTATCAACAGCTCAATATATATATTTTTTTTTTTTTTGCGGGGGTGGGGGTGGGGCGGGACTAGGCCACGGGTTAAATGGCAGTTAGGAAACAAGAAAGAAAACAGTGTAATGTCTTCTGTGTGTTTATTTTGCCACCTGAGAAAGTCATTTCAGATCGTCTGTTGTGGATTGCTCAGACTTTCTCAATTCCCTTCCATCAGGCAAAACATTCTTTTCCTGGAGCAGTAAGTCTAAGAGAACAGTGACATGTAAGGTTAGAGACAGTGAGCACTTGTCCTCCAACTTCCAGCAGGTCCTTCATCACTAGTAGCCTAGAAGAAGGAGTGGAGAGTTATCCTTTTTCTATCAAGGACAAGATCAGACTTGAGAATTTTAAAATGGAAAAAAGTAGTATATGAATATTTAAACCTCATAAATCTTGACAAGGAAGAGAAGAGAGAAGGGAAATGGGAAAATGTTTCTAACAGTTTAAAACTTTTCATGAGGCTTTCAAAGTGCACTGAAGACAAGTTTCCAACAGAATTCTAAATAAATTGTAAGTGACAGATTAAATAAATAATATTTATGTAAGAAACCCTTGTTTTCACTTTGTACTGTTTTATTAGTTAATTCTTATGAAACAAAGTTTTCAAAGAGTGAAAATCTACTAAGACAATGATTAACAAAACTCTATGGAAATGTGCTCACATAGAGTAACATCTAGCCCTATCAGGCTCTCCACAGTGACTATGCCAAGTTTCCGGGAAGCTTCGAACAACCCTCCTCTTGCTCTACTGAGTGAGATTGGAATGGCCTTGGCTACAGTGCAAAGACTAAAAGGAGACCAAGGTCTGCACAGAAACAAAAACTGGAGGGAACAAACTTGAATTCCAAAGCAATTTAGCAGGACAAGCAAAATGGCCCAGTGAACTGCCTGCCACACTATATAATGCAGCTGTCTGCCTCTTAATTACAGGCACGATTGCTTTAGCTCAGCCACACCGCCGAAAAACACTCTCTTATGAGTTGATAGACCATTGACAAAATAACTTTATTAGAATCTTGTGAGAATAATAATTATGCTAATATTAATATTTTCATTTGCTAAGATTCTAAAACATGTCAAGATTGAGATGATACTTGAAAGACATTACCTCCGATTACTATTCTGTAAACTAAGTAATCATTTCCTTAGAAAATTAAATATTAAAAAGTTGAATGACTGAACTGTGTTCATAAGTTGCAAAGATTATGTTTGAACCTAATATTTCTGATGCACTCCCCAAAGTTCACAACTTCACTATGGATGTTGTGCTGCCAGGTCTCATTTTTTTTTGAGCACCTATTGTGAACCTGGTATACTACAGTGCACTTTACATGTCATCATATTTAATCTCCTAATATGATCTTTGATATTAAGTTACAGTATTTCCATTTAAAAAGTGTCCCATAAAGGTAAAATGTTTGATAACCAAGGACGGTTTGAGGATAGTTATCATTTTCTGTGTTACAGTAAGCATGATGGATTTTTGCTTCCTCACTTTGTTCAGGGAATAAATTGGACTTAATGTTGTCTGCATCTTGACAGTTCAATAAGGCTCCCTACAAATATTAGCCAACATTGTGCTATTCGTGCATTTTTTACCCACAGGGAATAATGACTGTATTAAACTGATGATAGTGACTAAAAGAACAAGTTTGAGAATTTTGGAGTCACCCTAACCTGGTGTAGATTCTAGGTTCTGTCATTTATGAGCAACATGACCCTGTACATCCTATTTAATCTCTCTCAGCTTCCATTTTCTCATTTGTAAATTATAGAAAATAATGCTTAATTCATAAGTATTCTTATTGTACAAAACAAATTAAACAATGTCCATAGAACACTTAGCACAGTATCTGGCATCTACTCATTGCAACATAATTGGTAGCTGTAGTTATTTTAAAACAATAACTAATCACATTTTATCAACCACATCAGTTAAGCTTTGATATAATAGCTGCCCTTAACAGAAAAAAAAAAAATAATAGCAGTGCCTAAAGAAGATGGATATGAACTTTTCTCCATATGAAAGCAGCACAGAACAGGCCTCCAAGACATATATGGTGACTCTGAGGCATCATCAGGGAGACCAAGATGTTATCTTTGTTTCATCATCTGGACATCATCTGGCTTGTATCTTCAAGGTCGGCACATGGTAGAAGGTGGCTTCTATAGCTTGAACTAGCATCTGAGCCTTGGCCTTAAAAATGGCACAAAAAAAAGGGAGGTCTCCTTGAAGCTGAGTCATCTCCCTTTAAGCCACCTTCTCAAAATCCCTGTCAGTCATCTGCTTCCACTTCATTTACCTGATCTTGCATGACTGGGCTATGTATGTCGCAAGAAACTGAGAAGTACAGTCTTTTATTCTAGGAAAAATTATGCCCAGATTAAAATATCAGGATTTGTTTCTAAGGAAGAAAGACATATGAATGTCAAAGAAGGCAACTGATAGTCTGCCACACTGAATAAGAATGAGGATTCCCCGATTAGAGCACGCCAAGGCTGATGAAATATTAGCGATCTCTTAGTTCCATTATTTTATGTTAAAGATGAGTAAACTCTCATCCTGGGAGATAATAGGATTTATAAAGGATTGCATGAGCCAGTGGCAGTGCCCAAATAGAACTCACATCTTCTGACTTCCAGCTTGTTCAGTAGACTTTGCATCAAATTCACTGTCTTTTCTAATAAGTGACCTTGGATTTTTTTTTTTCAAATTCCCTTTTAAGGACATTACCAAAGTGTTTATTTTAAGATTTTCAGTTCTTGTTTTGTCCACCATATTGATTAACAGCTGGTCACTCAACATAAACATATTTGCCATTGTAAACACTTTATAATCACCAACAGTTCTTTATCAGAGGCAATAAATACAATTCTGTCATTTGCTTTATAGATATTATTTTCTAAGCCTTTATTTTGTTACTCTTCTCTGAGTCCATTTCACTGTTCTTTCAGTCTAAAATTTATCCTATGAATATGTAGTTTGCTCTTCCTGAGACTATAGCCCATGGAAACAGAGTCTATAATTTTCAAGCTTGTGTTTTTTTTAAAGAAAATTTGGTTCACACAGTTCTATCTCATTTAAACAAAAATTTGTGTGAAATGCTAGAGTGCTGTTTGATATCTATGCACTCCTTAAGGCTTTTAAAATAGATTGTTAAGGAATCTTTTTTTTTAGGACTAGGAAGGCTATATGTTCTTAAAAACATCTTAATACATGGACACAAGCAGTGAATGATTAGAATTTAAGTCCAAGCCAGTGATTTTTAAATGAATCCTAAATTAGAATGAATTTTCTAGCTCCTAACTGAAGAGTTTTTAATCACAGACAAAGAATAAAAAGCGTAAAAAGCATGTGGCATAGGAAAGAAATCATAATTATTTTTGTTAGAAGGAAGCGGTGTTGAAAAAAATCTGTGCAGTCACATTAACTTGTCATACCTGTCAGGCATGATTTCAAAGGCAAACATAAGAATTCCCTTCTGCTCTCTAGAAATCTGAATTTACCTCAATCACAGATTTTTTTGAAAATAATTTAGTAGGGAATTCCAAATTTTAACATGTCTTCTCATGGAAGGACATTTATCCTAAATTGGTAAATGAAAGTAATGACAGCAGGCTCTAAAAAGAGCCTTAAAATATATCTTTTAAAAAAATATTTATGAACATGTATATTTTTAAAATTCTAGGAGGATATATACATAGATATTAATAGTAAATATCTTGGGTGATAAATTGTGATGATTCCCTCTTTTCTTGTCTAGATATATATATTTTTAAATATGTACAGTTATCCTAAGAGAAAATTTATATAACATTTTAAATTATGTTTTAATTTTAAATGACACATTTACCTGATGACAAACAAATGATTTTAAAAGAAATGACATAGGCTAATACTAAATGCACACTTTCACGATTGAACAAAATCCATCCAATAACAGGTTTATATTGTGTGGACAGAAAATCTATTGTATTTGGGAAAGTTATGGCTCCATTTACTCAACAAAACATTTAGTCCTTCTAAGGTATCATAATTTGCCCACTTCCATTTTTACAAAATTTGCAGGGAAAAAACTTGTTTTCCAGATGTCCACATGATGATGCCATTTGTCCACATGATGATGCCATTACTTTTACTATGGTAAACTAAAGAACAAATAAAAAATGGTGCAGTAATAAGTTCATAGGAATTCATTAGAATTTAAAAATAAATTTATATTTTGTTATATTTAAAAATTAGTAGCACAAGTAAATGACATATAATATTTATTTAACCTACAAACAAACAATATTCTTAGCACATATTGATTGACAACCATTGGCAGTACTTTCAAATGTCCAGGCACCTGAGATCTACAGATCAGGAACATCTGGTATATCCATTTGAGTTCTTGCCTTCTTCACGGTGTGTACCACCTGAATTATCTGCACCTTACTTAATAAAAGATAATGTGTCCAATAAGGCAGGAGGGTGGTAAACAGTGTGAGGTGTTACAGTGGCACAGAGATTATAATGTATTGGTTCTCTGCTCTACTCCCTCAATAGATCAGTTTGACCCTTTTTGTCAGTTCTATATGACTGACAGAATAGTAGGTTTGTTTACACCAGCATCATCACAAACGTGTGAACAAATGTGTGTCATTGCTACAAAGTTATTAGGCATTAGGAACTTTTAAGCTTTTTTATAATCTCATGAGACCACTGTCATTTATGTGGTATGTTGTTGACCAAAATGCAATGCACTATCATATAAGACTACACCCACTGAGCTGAGAATTTTCTTGGAAAAAAATTATGCAAGATTCAAACACTTTGTCTCAGATATGGGAGATGACCAGAACTGTTGAGAATCTTCTTGGAAAATAACTCAACTATGAAAGATTCAAACACTTTGTCTTGGATATGGAAGATACCCAGAACTGTTGAGAATCCTCTTGGAAAATAACTCAACTATGAAAGATTCAAACACTTTGTCTCGGGTATGGGAGATGCCCAGAACTGTTGAGAATCTTCTTGGAAAACGACTCAACTATGAAAGATTCAAACACTTAGTCTAGAGTATGGGAGATGCTCAGAACTGCCTCTTGAGATAATTTGAATAAAGATCCAAGGAATCTTCCAAGAAATAACTTACCCTACAGCCTTATAAGCTGACTGGCAACAGTTCTTAGAAGATTCAAAAATGAGTAATAATTGAGTACTATGTCAGTTTAATTTGTTCTCTGCCCATTTTCAAAGGCAAAAGAAGGCTGTGAAAACTCTGCATCCTGAAATCTCTTAAGATGACTCTGGGGCACAATGGAGTCATCTCAAGAACCCCTCAAGTAGATTATGACTTAAAGGGAATCAAGGCAGAGCAGCAGGTGAGTCAAACCAAGATCAGAGTACCCAAGGGTAAACAGATTATAATCCAGAAATGAGGACTCTGTGCTTTGTGATTGAGATTTATTGGTTCATGAAACAATTCACCAAGCCTTAAGCCACTAGAAAAGAAGAGTTGATATTTCCACCCTGGTATAATTGAGCCTCCTTGTGGCCAGTCTGCTTGCCAAGAGAGCAGCCAGCTCAAGGTCAGCGTTCTCTTGTCAGTTCTGACTTGTGAAAAGCCTAAGGATACCGCACAGTATAAATAAAGCATAGGGGCCAAGCTTTAGATTTCAGATGTTGTACCAACATTTTTTTTTACCTCTTGTATGTTAAAATCAAACCCAAAAGCTCACTCTTAAATTTTGTTAAATTCCCTCCCTGTGCAATTTCTGGGCTTCATCATTCTGGATGTCTAGCTCCTCTGATTAAATGATTCTAGGAATTTACTGCAATTTGTAGGGATATTTCACCAGAGAATGTGGCTTCTCCTCTTGGTTTATTCATCATCTGCTCAAGTACACCTATGCATGAATGAGCAGGAGAGCAGCTACCGAGACCCAGGCTGTATCATCCTCTCCTAAGGACTGGCCACTGACTGACCACTGTGTACTGACAGGAATAACACATCCAGCTCATACAGACAGACTTTCCTAAAACCCAGCCAGACACACAGATTGTTGATTCTTACCGCCGCCCCCCCACCTCTCCACCCCCCACCAGAAACTTTGCAGAAGTTTTGAGTGAGACTTTCATCAAATTTCAAGACCTACGTATACCTGACCCTATCGACGTGCCTTCCTGTAAGGGATGACCTCTCAGAATTATGGAATTAGGATGTCCAGAAGCAAATACCTCATGTGAAACCCCTAAGAGACACAGAGTATAGGAATTTTATCAGGACAGAAGAGAACTAAGTCCAGAATAGGCTCCACCACTGTATTTTCCTACTGCTGCTCTATGTAACAAATGGCCACAAACTTAGTAGCTTAAAGTAATATAAATTTGTTCTCTTACAGGTCTGGAAGTCAGAAATCCAAAATCAGTTTCACTGGACTGAAGGCAAGATGTCAACAGGGCTGGTTCCTTCTAGAAGCTCTGAAGTAAAATCTGCTTCTTTGCCTTCCCCACTTCTAGAAACCATCTACATTCCCTAGCAGTTAGCCCCTCCTCCATCTTCAAAGCCAACAACATAGCATCTTTCTTGGGTCATCACAATGCCTTCTTCTATAATCAAATTTCCCTATATCCTCTCTTATAAGGACTCTTGTGATTACATATAGAGCCCACCAGGATAATACAGGATAATCTCTACATATGGAGATTCTTAATTTTGTCATATCAAAAAAGTATTTTTTGCCAAATAAGGTCATTCACAGGTTTCTGGTATTAAGATGTAAATGTTTTTGGAGGGATCATTATTCAGGCCAGCACAATCACCACGTAAGGATGTTTATGGTTGTATTAGTCAGGATTCCCAAGAAACAGAACTAATAGAATATGTATAATATATTAATTAAATACTTTAGTTCTTTATGTTAAATCTCTATGTAGAGAGAGATGCTGGATGGATGGATGGATGGATGGATGGGTGGGATGGATGATAGATAGATAGATAGATAGATAGATAGATAGATAGATAGATAGATGATAGGTAGATAGCTATGGTATTGGCTCACACAATTATGAAGGCTGAGAAATCCCACAGTCTTCCATTTGAGAGCTGGAGGTCCGGGAAAGCCAGTGGTGTGGTTTGATGGCCTGAAAGTTAGAGAACCAATTACGTAGTTGCCAATCTGAGTCTGAAGTCCTGAGAACCAAGAGGGCTAAGGGCAGTAGAAGACTGATGTCTGGGCTGATGTCCAAGCTGTGAGGCAGAGCTCAAATTCAACCTTCTTCACTTTTTGTTCTATTCCTCAATCAAGGGAATCACGATTCACCATTGGGGAGAGCAATCTGCATTATTGTGCCCACCAATTCAAATGCTAATCTCTTCTAGAAACACCCTCACAGACACAATAATGAAATAATGCTTAATCAGCTTTCGGGACTTCCCTTGGCTCAGTCAAGTTGACACATAAAATTAAGAATCAAAACGGGACAAGACATTTTGTATTCTGATAAATATTTTATATATTCTATAGATATACAGCATATGAGTTTTTGGAATTCAAAAGAGCCTATAGTTTACTATTAATGGAAATAAAATAAACAAATCTCTGTGTTTGTGCTTGATTTTTTTTCCCTTGGAAATACAGTTTTATATTGACCAATGGAATTGGTAGATTTTAATTTCCACCTTTGCTTAAAATATTCCTGAGTAAACCAAATTAAACCTATTCGTCTACCTTTTTCTCCTTTGCCATATATGCTGAATTTGTCCTACTCTAATTGTAGCAGATTAGTCCTGAATTATTAAAGTCCAAATGGACATGTGGCCATTGACTTCCGTTATGCAAAAATCGATAATTCATAAAGGCATCTGCTTCTGCAGGGCTTGGAGGGTGGTAGCAGTTGTTGGATGCATGGCACAAAACCAATGGACTATTTGAAAAACATAGAGAAATTTGTATCACATCACACTATTCAGATTTTTTTTTTGATAAAATGGGTGTAAAATAAGAGAATTAGAATGTATTAATACATTTTCATCAACGGAAACAATGAAGCAATAGCACAGAGCCTAACTAATAAACATTATACAATTCAGAATTTTTTATTATATTCTGAAAGGCGAAGGCTTTTAGAGTATTAAAATTGAAAAAGGCCTTTAAAACATTTTCTTTTAAAACTAAACTAACTATAATAGCTATTTGTAGTCAATACCTAAACACTTTTAAAAAATGAAACTCATAAAGTAGTAGAATGTAGTAGAAAGAAAAGTATCTATACAACAAAAAAATAATAATTTTGGCTCTGATTATGCTACTAATGAGCTGTGTGTGTTAAAGCAAATAGTTTGATTTCTATGAGCCTCCATTGTCTTATTTATAAAATATGAACTACATTGCCCCAAAAGATTCTTACCATAAATAAGTGAATTATTGTATGCTAAGTGCTTTGTGAATTGATATACAAAAAGTAAGATACTATTATGAAGAGCCCACCATGAATCATAACATATCTACAAATACATACTTTGTTAATTATATATATTTAAGTAGTTTAAAATTGTTAGTTGTTCTTAGAATGAAAAGCTATTATAACAAAACTCTTTTGTTGCCCCAGAGAACATCTCTAAACTCAATAGCTGGTAAAGTTATTATTGGTACTTTACCATCTAAAGAAACACCAACTTCTAGAAATAAAATCAACTCTACAAAAAAGAATGTGATTGCCATGTCAAAGTGGCTAAAGTAAATGACATCTAACTTGACCATTTTATTTGGTCTGAAGAGTTGTTACAAAGATATTTATTTACTTGACTGAGAGTTAGAGTGGCAGAGAAACCTAAGAGGAAAAATAGTAATTTAAACTAATGAAACATACAAAAGTGTTCATGTAATACATACACAGTGTTTAATTCAACAGTTCTCCTTTTCTTTTATCCAAATGTCTGTTTCTAGGATTTGACACAAGATATAATCATAGTCAGATATGTTAAATTTTCTATAATTAAAAAGGAACTAATGAGATTTAAGTGCACAAATGTTCATCAAAGAATGATTCATAATAACAAAAAAAAGAAACTACATAAATGCCCAGTTATATAGAGAGAAATAAATTATCTTTTTATATATAATTAATACTCTACACAGTTAAATATATTATATAAAAATGTTAAATTATACAACAGTATGTTCTGTTTAACTCTAATTTTATAGTAATAAATGCAGAAAAGTTAATAAAATTAAATAAGTAAATAAATATTAAAAATAAAAATATGTAAAAATAAATATATATATTGTTTAAAAGTATTTACAGCAAAATAAAAGTTGTAGTTATTTTTTCAGAGCTGAGTTAATTTTTTTAAATTATTTTTTCTTATATTTTCTTTAATATTTTCTAATTTTCTACAATGAACATATATCAACTTCATAATAAAAAACCTCTAAAAATTGAAATAACACACTCAGGCAAATAAATAAATGTATAATGTGCCCAAAATGAATTCCATCTTACTATAATAAATTTTCTGTTAGTCAATGCTTTTTTTGTGTACTAGGCTCTGTGGGTTGAACAAGGTCATTACCTACATGCTATTCATCAAAATGAATGTTTAAAATATCTTTCTATTTAATACTCTCTCAAAGGGATTTGGCAAAATGCTTGAATGCATTATTAAATATGTCCAGGAAGATACTACTTTGATTTTATTAGGCAACTTCAGAAGACAATGAACACAGGCACAACATTCTCAAGTGAATTATAACCAATTTGCTTCTAGTCTATGATACCTCGATGGCCCCTATATAAACTATGTCAATACAATCACTCTAGTGCATCTCCATCATCTAAATTTGACTCATTGGAAAAATATTGTATAAATATTTTCAATTTATATGACCATTTTTATTTGTTTGTTTTGATAAATATTTTTCAACCCTTGAGAAAAGACCTCTTACCATCATGAGCTCTCAAGTGACCCCGAACACTTCTATCACCATTTTAAAGGTTTTAATTAATTAGAAAAAATTTGTGTGCTAACTTCAGCTAAATTAGCCTGGTAGCAGACCTCTGACAGAGAAGATACTTTGAAAAAAATAAACTTAATAACTATGCATTAGGTGGTGCAGATTTCCAAGGATGTATTAGGTGCAATCCTTCCTTAAGAGGAACTCATGCCTAAATGTTTATGTCAGATCCAGTGGAAACTTAAATACAGCAGATGGCTCTTAGGAGGGACAAGGAATTGGAAATTCACTGGGAAGCCATGAAGATCCAAGGCCCGTTTAAGGTGATACAAGAGAAAACGGCAATCACTTGAGCTAGAAATAAATTTGAACACGCTGATAGAATTTTCAGAAATTTAAATATTATCATATTTATCTACAAAAACATAAAGTAAATTTTCTTATCTTTGATCCCCTCTTCCTCCACCATTCAAGATATTTGTTCAGCCTTCGACTAATTTTATCAATGCTCTAAGAATCCCACTATTTTAGGACCCGCTTTATCTACCTAATCTTATTTTACTGCAATATATTCCCTTACTATGCAAGTATTTTGTGGAATTTTTTTACTAAAATGTGAATTATTTTTGAGGTTTTCAATAATTTCATGGATAGAGTCTAAAATGCATCTGGGATTGTTATGAGTCCAAGGTGGGAATTACCACTGCAGACACTAATGCAATGGTTAAATGAAATAGAAATGTGATGTTCAGATAAAGTGTCTCTGCAAGGAATAGTGCCTTATTTGATTGTATGTTTTCATTTTATAGAAGAATATTGTAAGCTTCTAAATTGAGTATAAAATGACAAAGTATCACACGACTACTTTTATCTATAAGACAAGGGAGTTGAACAAAATTATTTCTAAGTTCCCTTCCATTTTTAAAATACTATGATTCTACCTTTTTCACTCACGGCATGACAGTAATGGCTGCCCAATGTTACAGCAGCATTCCAGGAATGTTTTTTAATGACCATCAGCTGCCAACTATCATTTTCCATGTCAACGGCTCAGAAAAAGGCTTGAGATCCATTTGGGACTTATAGAAAGTGAAGCAATAGAAGCACAGACTAAAAGTAAAGTTATCCTTTCAAGCTGCTTCAGAATTGGGATTTTGAATAACTATAGAAAGAATTTCTTATTCACAAATGCAAGTGACTAGAGGAATGATAACCCATCTTTCATGCCAGTTCTCAGAAAGTAAAATGTATTTCAAATCTCAAAATATTCCCAAAAAGTTATCTCGGAAAAGATGGAACACGAATGCTTCTGCAAAAGTGGCAGATGAACACTATCTTCCTCTGCAAGTATCCCTTCGCCTTATAATATTTTCCATAAAAGGGAAGGCTTTGGGGAGCTAAAGGGGTGTGGAGGGAGGAAATAGAAAATGGAAGGTATTAGATGGCATCTGAGGACTGAATCTCAAGGATTCATTACTGTGCATGATGTTATCAGGCTCTGATCACAAGAAGCACTGCCCAGGGCCCCGAGTGGCCACACAAGGAGTAGCCACAGAGAGCGTCCCTATTTCTACATGAACACAACAGAAGCATCTTAAAGCAACAGCTTCGGACTTAGAGACAGCACACCTCCAAGAAGAATCTGAGATAAAAGAACATTAAGAGCCGTGTTCCTGAGTAAGTCATTGCCACTTTGAGGCTTCCTGATATTGTTTGGGAGGAGGTTGGCCCTGAGGATTTTCCTGGGCAGATGGGCATTTATTTGAAGCTAACTAGGTTTAGGTGTCAATGCTAATATGATCACATTTTTACTGCAAGATAATAGAAGTCAGAACATTTACAATAACTAGCAACGAATTTTGAAAGCAATCTTAATGAACTTTTTATTCTGCATAATGATGAAGATGTCCTCTATATTGGTAATAAAAAAATTAAATTTCAGGCCCAAATAATTTTTTTTTAGAGTAAGTTAAGTTTAAGTTTTAAAGTAAGACAGAAAGGTCATCATTTGTATGCAAGTGTCATAATTACACTTTAAGGAAACATTACCCCTGGCCATTAACCATGGCCACTGGAAACTCATTTCAACTCTCTGGCTTCAGTTTTTCTTATTACAAAATAAATGATAAATAATGTGTTAATGTGATTCTTAAAAATTTCCTATAAATTATAGCATTTCAAATATTCTATGATTCTGTCAACTGCTTTTAAGATAATATATATATATATATATATATATTCAAAAATACATATGAATTCAAATATGTAAAACTATAGAGAAACATGTGATTATATATTAAAATATATGAGTATATATATTCAAACACATATGATTACACATATATGAATACCCAAAGAGAGGCTTGGTAATTTGGGAGTTCAGTCCTTTGACTTCTTGGTTACTTTTACTTTTGATCTTTTACATCAACAGTTCTATTTATCAACAGCTGTGAAGAACAAGTCAATTTCTATTACAGTTTGTCTGACTTCCAGATCTTCTAAAGAGATATAAATCAACATCCCTAGCTACGAGCATTTTAAAAATCAATACCTTCACTTTGATTTTAGTCTTTAATTTCAAATATTACCTCCATATAAACCCATAGAAGTCTGAGTTTTCTATTTAACCTATTTTAATTTTTCTGTCACAGCCTTTGTAGCACAGTCACAAATTAGACTAAAGAAAGCCTTCACCTCCTCTATATGTCTGCCAACTAATAAAAGAGAAAAGGAACCCAGACAATGGGCTCTTCCGCAAGGAAAATGCCCAAGTGGACAAGATGATCTTTTTTCCGTTTAGTCCCTCATTCAACACAAATCACATCAATAGAGTTATTGTTTCTAGGCCTATGCTAGTTCATTCATGTAACATTTGAACATATTGGGTTTCACTGAAAATGAAATTTTAATTTGCTTCACTAATGGAACTCATTTTATTTCTTTTAAGCTCTGCCTTTGATGATTACATTGTGACAGAGGAAAAACATTGATAAAGCACTTTAATTGATGACATTTCCATGATATTTGTGATACTTGCTATAAAGTAATTATTCAACTGTAATAACTTCTTATTAGAATGAAACATGACAAATATTAGAAAGTATGTAAGTCAATTTAGCTACTTAGAAAAGCTATGGTCTTTTAAAAGAGCAAAGATCTATCTGTGTAAGGCGTGATTTGCAATGTTTTCCAATGTTATCATAACTGTGTTGTGGGTCCCTTTAGCGCAATTATTAGCAAATAGGTTTCCTCGTTACACAAAAAGTGTAAATGGCCATAAACAACTCCCTCAGGAGTCGTTCCATCATTGGGCTGACCGTTCAGCTCCAGCCTCAGTGGAAAGGTCTGCTCTGCAGCACGGAATGCCTGCCTAGGGAATAAACTCGACTATGGAGACTAACATGAACGATAAAGATCAGTTCTGTCCAGAAGGACTAATTCTAAGGCTCACACTGGAAGCATCCTCTCGCTGCTTATGCCAAGTAACTTTGCTGGCTGCAGGCAAGGAGTACAATAAATACAGAAGATGATGCTAGACTCTGCTATGATGCAAGTGAAGGAAAACAATGAATTTTAATAAACAAACAATAGAGCAGACATTTTGTCTCTGTGTTTCAAAGGAAATTGGTCTCTATAAAAGGAAAAGGAAAGTTTACTTTTGAACTTTTTTTTGGACAGTCTAAAAAGAGATTATTATAATCAAAACAAGAGAAAGCACAAAAGGGGTTCAAGAAAACAGACTTTTTGTTGATTTTTTTTTTCTTAAGTCATGTCACCTGCCTAGTTCACTTACTCTAAATCACATACTTTCTAGTTGCTTTGTGTTTACAATATTAATGATAATAATTGCCTCACAAGAGATGGTATAAGTTCTACTAGGAGAGCTTGATGACTTTGAAGAAAAAAAGTTTTCACACAACACACACACACACAACACACACACACAACTGCTAATTCATATTCTTAGCCTAAATGTCAGTTCATTTATATTTTAACAAAATCCATACAATGTCTATGCATCACTAGCCATTCAGATACATAGTAGGCCTTTTACATATTATCTTGGATTTTCAACTGCAAGCCATATGTCTCTTTGGAAACATTCTGAGATGGAGTTTTATAACTTGTCTTTATGGACTATATAGCTACTAAGATACATAGTAAAGTTTCCTGAAATTCTTTATGGAGAGACTCACTGTGGGTGAATTGCTGGGTAAGATGAATGCTAGCCACTGATATCCCACACATCAGCCCTTTTGTTTCTTTCATTAATAAAACCTCTTTATGATATACTACAAAAGATGAATTTATGAGGGGCCTTCCTTGATTTACTTTGTTCAGTGAATAGAGATTTGCCCGGTTCAACAGCTCAAAAATAAGAAGAACCAAAGTTTTAAAGTAAGTAACTGCTATTAAAATGTTTTTTTAAATTAACTTGGCTTTCTAGAATTGATATGCATAAACTCATGACTTTTCACTTGTTAACAGTTACCTTGATGCCCTTTTAGAGCAAGCATCCTTTACCGGCCGTCCCTGCTAGTTCCCTATCCTAAAGCCCCCAAAGCTACTGATACCACTAGATTAATCAAGGAAGGCAGAGTTCATATGTAGACCTAAGGAGATTCATTAAAACAGTGAAATTATAGGCTAATTTTTTTTTTTACCTCTATATGTATTAGGGTTCTTGATGGCAAATAACGAAAACCAATTCTGGTGAACTTAAGAAGAAAAAATTTACTGAAAGGATATTGGATAGTTTGCTGATTTTAGAGCCTAGAAAATAGCTATAAAAACCAAGGGAAACTAGGCATCCAAAACAGTAGTGAAAACCACAGTACAAGAAGAGACTGGTTAGGATCCACTGCTGACAGACACGTTATTTTATCACTATGAAAACACAGCTCTTTCTGGTCTGGAACATTGAATACTGTTCCCACTTGTGCCCAGAACAAATGCAAAGTGATCCCTGTTTCTTTGCAACACTAGCTACAGATTGGAAATCCTAGGACTAGACAGAATGATTCAGTTGGGGAACTTAAGCCATGGGTCAGTATCATATCTGTGCCAGCTCAGAGAGAGCTATGGGCCTTTGGAAATCCTAGATTCTATGCTGGTGGGGGGGGGCTTGATTGCCATAAAAACTTGTGCAATGGCTGCTTACCCAACAGAAGTCACTAGGCAGCTTAATATATTTCTATTTATGTATATATATATACATATATATATGTGTGTGTGTGTATAATTAACAGAATAATGTAATTATATACATATCTCTTAGGAAACAGTACATTTTACTGGAAAGACAATTTATATCTTTTATCAGATTCTTATAAATATTGTATAGAATCATAAAGTTTAACCTTCAGAAGGACCAGAGACCCAAAGAAAATAAGAGATCACACATTGCCTCCCATTAGCAAAATTAACATAAAAGCTAAAGTAGGGGGACTCAAAAAGTGAAGCTGTTTTTTGGTCAAACAACCTAATCATATTTACAGGCCTTCAATTTGAAATGTATATCTCCCAATAACTTTTCGGGTTATGAAATGTGTGAAATTCTTTCACGAGTCAACATATTAAAAAAGAAACAAACAAACAACAACAACAAAACCTTGCTGAGAAATACAGAAAAAAATCATTTGGGGAAAAATAACATTTTAAAAAACTGGAAGTCATTACTTGGCTGCAGGTTGCTCTTTTCTTAAGACCACATTAAAAGGACAGATACCACTGTATTCGCTCACTTTCACTAGTAAAGATCAATTAGGTTTCTGAGTCATACGTGTTTCTATTACAAATTATTTTTAAATCAAAGTTTGAGTAAATGAACTTCATGAAATCTTGCTAGTAAATTCTTAATTATTTGCTTTCTAAATGTTTTTCCCTTTTTTACCTTTTCTTATTTTATTTATTATTTCCTTCTGTTTTTCCTTCCTTCATTCCTTCCTTCCTTCTTTACTATATTTAAGAAATGCATATAAACACTCATGTGGGTAAGAATTACACATCATGCATAGTTTCTTCTACTCCATCTACATTACAATGGCCACTGGTCACAATTTTTTTTTTTTATTGTGGTGACATTGGTTAATTGAAATCCAGTAAGTTTCAAGTATACAATTCAACAGTAAGTCATACATATTTTACATTGTACGTTTCACCGCCATAGTTAAATTTCTTTCTATCGCCATATATTTGACCCTTTTTATCCCATCTACCTCCCTTCTCCCCCACCCACTGGTAACTAGTCTATTGTCCATGTCCATGAGTCTTTGTTGGTCTTTCATGTTTTGTTATTGCTTTTAAGCTTGTTTCCTACATACAAGTGGTATCATGTGGTTTTCAACTTTTCTGTCTGGCTTATTTCGCTTAGTATGATTATCTCAAGTCCATCCATGTTGTCACAAATGGCAGTATTTCATCTTTTCTAATGGCTGAATAATATTCCACTGTATATATGTACCATAGTTTCTTTATCCAATCATCTATTGTAGGACACTTCGGTTGCTTCAATGTCCTGGCCACTGTGAATAATACTGCTATGAACATTGCACAATGTTCATAACCAGTATTTTGAAGTCTTTGAGGGTACATACCCAGTAGAGGGATTACTGGATCATATGGTAGAGCAATTCTTAGTTTTTTGAGGAACCTCCATACACTGTTTTCCATAGTGTCTGTACCAATTTGCAGTCCCCACCAGCAGTGTATGAGGGATCCTTTTCTCCGCTTCCTCTCCAACACTTGTTATTTACTTGTGCTGTTGATAATTGCTGTTCTAACAGGTGCAAAATGGTATCTCATTGTGGTTTTGATTTACATTTCCCTAATATCTAGTGATGTTGAGCATCCTTTTCATCTTTGTTGGCCATTGGCATGTCTTCTTTTATATGGCCAGTTTATTGAAGAGGCTTTCCTTTCTCCACTACATCTTACTTCTAGACTCTCGATTCTGTTCCACTGGTTTATGTGTTTGTTTTGCTGCCAACACCAAGCTGTTTTGATTATTGTTTGCTTTGTAGCATAATTTGAAGTCAGGCAGAGTGATGCTTTCAGTCTCGTTCTTTTTTCTCAGGATGGCTTTGGCATTAAGGGTCTTTTCTGTTTCCATGCAAATCTGATGATTTTTTGTTCTATTTTAAAAATGCTAATGGGATTTTGATGTAGATCGCATTAAATATGTATAATGCTTTAGGTAATGAGGTCATTTTTAACTATGTTGATTCTTCCAATCCAAGAACACGAATATCTTTCCATTTCATTGTATCTTCTTCGATTCTTTTAATAGAGTCTTATAGTTTTCATTATATAGGCCTTTCACATGCTTTGTTAGATTTATTCCTACGTATTTTATTTTTGTTGTTGTTGCAATTGCAAAAGGAGTTATTTTTTTTTCCACTTCTTTTTCTGACAATTCATTATTAGAGTATAGGAATGCTATGGATTTCTGAATATTGATTTTGTGTCCAGAAACTTTATTTGCTTATTGCTTCTAGTAGTGTTCTTGTGGTAGTCTTTAGGCTTTTCTATATAGAGTATCATGTCATCTGCAAATAGTGACAGTTTGACTTCTTCATTTCCTAATTGGACATTTTTTATATCTTTTTTCTTGCCTCATTTCACTTCCAATGTTCTATTGAATAACAGTGGCAATAATAGGTGGCCTTGTTTTATTCCTGATTTTACAGGAAAGGTTTTTAGTTTTTCACTGTGAAGTATAATGTTAGCGGAGGGTTTGTCATATACAGCTTTTATTAAGTTAAGCTACTTTATTTTCTATACCAATTTTGTTAAGTATTTGATCATAAGTGGAAGCTGTATCTTGTCAAAGGCTTTTTCTGCATCTATTGATATGATCATATGATTCTTTATTTTTTAATTCATTTATATGGTGTATCACATTAATCAATTTGCAAATGTTAAACAATCCCTGTGCCCCTGGAATGAAGCCACTTAATCATAGTGTATAATCTTTTTAATATGTTGTATTCAGTTCGCTAGTATCTTATTTAGGATTTTTGTATCTGTGTTCATGGGAGATACTGGTCTGTAGTTTTCTTTTTTGTGTGTTATCTTCACCAGGTTTTAGTATCAAAGTAATATTGGCTTCATAAAATAAGTTAGGAAGTATTGCCTCCTATTTTATTTTTTTGAAAGAATTTGAGAAGAGTAGGTATTAAATCTTCTTGAATGTTTGGTAGAATTCACTGGTGAAGCCAACTGGTCCTGGACTTTACTTTTTGGTAGGTTTTTCATGATTGTTTTAATATCCATACTGCTGATCGGTCTATTTAGATTTTCCAGATCTTCTTGATTCAGTCTAGGAGGTTGTATCTTTCTAAATTACTTGTCCATTTCTTATAGGTTATTAAATGTGGTGTTATATACTCTTTCATAGTATTTTTATATGATCCTTTTGTATTTCTGTGGTGTTTGTCATAATTTCTCCTCTTTCATCCTGATTTTGTTTATTTGTGTTCTTTCCTTTTTTCTTTAGTGAGTCTAGCCAAGGATTTGTCAATTTTATTAACTTGCTCAAAGAACAAGCTCTTTGTTGCATTTAGTTTTTCTATTGGATTTTGTTTTCAATTTCATTTGATTCTTGCTTTAATTTTATTTTTTCTTTCCTTCTGCCGACTTTAGGCTTCATTTGTTCTTCCTTTTCTAGGTTTTTGTTTGTTTGTTTGTTTTGTTGTTTGTTTGTTTGTTTTTGGTTTTGGTTTTTTTTTTTTTTTTTATAAATGAAGGCTTAGGTCGTTTTTTTGGGCTCATTCTTGGTTTTGGAGATAGCCTGTATGATATAAACTTTTCTCTTATTACCACTTTTGCCATGTCCCAAAAGTTTGATATGTTGTATTATCGTTATCATTCGTTTCTATGTATCTCTTGATCTCTCTTTTTAATTGCTTCTCTGAACCAGTCATTCTTCACTAGCATGCTGTTTAATCTCCAAGTGTTTGTGATTCTTCCGCTTTCTTTTTTCATTTGATCTCCAGCTTCAAAGCATTATGATCAGAGAATATGGTTGATATGATTTCAACCTTCTTATATTTGTTGAAGCTATCTCTGTATCCCACTATGTGTCAATCCTTAAGAATGTTCCATGTGCACAAGAGAAGAATGTATAAGCATCTGTTTTGGGATAAAAGGTTCTGTAAATGTCAATTATGTCCAGTTGGTCTAATGTATCATTTAAGGATGTTATTTCCTTATTGATTTTCTGTTTGGATGATCTGTCCATATCCACAGTGGTATTTAGGTCCCTACTACGATATGTTTTGGTCTGTTTCTCCCTTTAGTTCTGTTAGTAATTGCTTTACATATTTTGGGGCTCTGATTGGGAGCATAGATATTAATAAGTGTTATGTCTTCTTGGTGCATGATTCCTTTTCATTATGAAGTGTCCCTCAGTATCTTTCTTTACCTTTTTTATTTTGAAGTCTATTTCATCTGATATTAGTACGCTACTCCTGCTTTTCTCTGAATGCCATTTGCTTGAAATATCATTTTCACCCTTTCACTTTAGTCTATATTGTCTTTGGAACTGAGATGTGTCTCCTGGAGGCAGCATATGGTTGGGTTTTGTTTTTTGATCATCTGCAACTCTGTGCCTTTTTATTGGTGAGTTCAGTCATTTACATTTAGGGTCATTATTGAAATATGAAGGTTTCTTATAGCCATTTTTATCTTTGCTTTCTGGTAGTTTGGTGTTTCATTGCTTTCCTTGCCTTGTGTTTCTGTTTTTTTGTTTTTTTGTTTTTTGGAGTTTTTTTATTATGTTTTGTGGATTTACCTCTGGTCCTTCTTATTTTTTGTTATTACTTCAGAGCTGAATCTTTGGTGTGTGGTTACCATTATGAATATGTTATAGCATAGCTTTGTATATATATTATATTTTATTTTCTTCTGCGGTGTATCCTATTCTCGTTTTCCCCTTTTCGTTTTTGTTGTTTCAATTCATCCCTATGTATGCTGAACATCCCTATGTATGCAATAGCAAATCTCCTCCTACACTTAAGCTATATAAATGTCCATTCTTATTAAGGGTTACGCTTCTCTGCTTCTACTGCCTGATAGTTACCTTACCATAGTTAAGTATTTTTTGTCAATTTTTTTTTTTTTTAGGTGGGCTGACCCCTTTCAGTAGTTCCTATAATGCAGGCTCATAGTAGAAAATTCCCTCAATATTGTATGTCTGGAAAGGTCTTTTATTTCTTCTTCATATCTAAAGGATAGCTTTGCTGGATACATTATTTTTGGCTAGTAGTTTCTTTAACAGTTTGAATATTTGATTCTACTCCTTTCTTATTTATAAGTTTTGTGCTGAGAAGTCCAATGATAATCTAATGGGTTTTCTTTTATAGGTTACTGTCTTCTCTTACCTGTTTGCCCTGAGAATTCTTTCTTTTGTCATTAATTTTTGATAATTCTAATATAATATGTTTTGGAGAAGGCCTTTTCTTTCCTTTTCGGGTTGAGATAATTGGATGTTCTGTTGACTTCTTGAATTCCAAGCTCTAGTTCATTCCTTAGATTTTGGAAATTCTCGTCAACTATTTATCTGAAAATGCTTTCTAATCCCTGCTCTTTTTCCTCCCCTTCAAGAATACCCATTCTTATGTTTCCTCTCCTGATGATATCAGCTACTTCTCATATTCTCTTTTATTATTTTTCTCTCTCTTCTTCCTTCTGATTATTTCTAGATTTCTTTCTTAATATCACTGATCCTTGCCTCCATTTTTTCTATTTCTCAAGCTTGCTATTTCATTCTTCATCTCTTTTCCACTGGTCATGATTTGACCTTTCACTTAAGATTACTTTTTAAGGTGAGCAAAATTAAATTACTCAAAAAACAGCGGATATAAATAATAATAACAACAGAAAAGAAAACTGTCAATCAAATATAAATATTATAAATCTTTTTAAAGAAGCTTTTCAGAATGCTTTTAATAACTTATAAAATCTCATGAAGCTCTATGAAAAGAAAAAAATGTTCTCATTTTATATATCAGAAAAACCAAGCCAAAGAAAAGAAGCCATTTTTAAGCATAAACATTTTTTAAGCATTAACCAAGGGCTACAAAATAATTAATGTAATAATAATAAAATTCAGGCCTCTATACCATTAACAAGGTAAAATGCTAGGTAGTGTGATTGCTCCAGTTAGGTATTAAATGAAGTTAATATATTAATGTTCAGAAAAATCAAGGTAAAATGAGACTGAATAATAGATTGGATCAAGAAAGGCAGAGAGAAGGTAGTGGTGGTGTGACTGGAAAGTCATCATAGTCTTTTATTGGGTTCAAGATATAAGGTCTGGTGAGAGCAGAGAATTTAGAGAAAAACGAAGATTCTGAATAAATATAAGGTAGTTTCTTAAGCATTACACCAAGGAGTTCACTTTGGGCAAGTGCTTTATCAAAGCAGTATTTTACAAAGACAAGTCTGGTATTCTATGAATAAATGATCTAGAGCACTGATAAGGTGAATAAAAGGGAAGAAAAAAATTACAAAATACTATGATAACACATATCATACTGGTAATACTATTCACATTTCAATGACTTATATCACAGAATTTGTAAGAAGTTGAGCCAGGCTATCGAGCTCGAGTTCTGATTTCAAATTATGGGCTCCTTCTATCTATATATCGTATTATATACATTGTGTTAAAAAGGGAGATAAACTTGAATTTATACATGAGTTTGAGCATGAAGTGATAACAGAGTATCAACAGAGCATCATTTATTCAGTAGCAGGGATAAAACTCAGAATAAAGCTAAGACCTAGAGATATAGATTACAAAACAAGTTAGGAAATAGAGTTTCCAGGGAGGATATCAGTCTTTTTGGTGAAGTAGGGTTACAAATTATTTATGACAGAAGTCTAAGGTGATGGTGAGAATTGTATTGTCTGATTAAAGAGACAGAGGCTAGAAGGAAGTCCTAAGAAGCCTCATGGGGTGAGGCAAATGGAGAGAGGCAAGCATCTAGAATGGTAAGTGTGTGAAGAATGTGCAGGGTGCACTGCCCTAACACATTAACACCCCACCAAGGTTAGTGGGGAGAGGATTAGACTGAAAGAGACCTGGCTAAAGCAAGGTCTTCGATGAGGCTTAGCCAAATGCTGAAGTAGAGAAATGGGCTACATGTTATCAGAAGTGCATCCATAGCATCACTTGATCCTGGAAAGAGGGATTTCTCTGGCACCATCACTGAGCTTCAGGAGACATAGTCAAACTCCCAGCCATTTAGTGCTACCTTCTTTGCATCCTGTGGGGCCAGCAGCTGGTCACTGGCATTCAACTTTGAAAGTTCTACTTCCTAGCACTTAGTTACCTAAGGCTTCAAATGGATCTATATGCACTACAGAAATCCAAACAGTCCGAAACATCAATGATTTTAAATCAAAAAGTTTTAGCCTCAGGGGCATAAGGTTAACTGAAAGTTCAGGTTTGCAAAATCCATAAAACAGAATGAATAAAATAAAATGAGAAGCCTGAACATAGCGGTCACTGGAAAGGGGATTTATGTTCTCTATTATACATGATCAGACACTTAGAAAGAAAAGATAATGTAAGACTTGACAAAAAAAAATATTTGAAAACAGAGTTTTAAGAGATTATTTTAAGTGCATAGTGCTCTTTATCTATAAAGGGCATTATCAGATATGCATGAAAAATGGCTATTAATTTGGTCAAGATTATCCTCCTCTATTTTATTGGTGACTGATACACTGGTAAAAGATACTTAAAAAATATGTCTGCTTTGAAGCCAGTACATAAAAGGAGACTCGGAATTTAGTAGCCACAATCCTTGGTCCTGATTCCAAGTATAGCAATATTGCAAAAAGCAAAACATTTTCCAGTGAGGCCATAGAAAAAATGATGGGGAGGTTCAAAACAGCACTTTTGATGTAATTGTTGAGCCCAGTGGTGGTGGTGAGCTTAAAAGAGAAAGAAATGAAAGAAAGAAATCACATTTGCCAAGACTATATTTTGAGAGTTCTTTCAGCAATAGTCATTTGAAATATGATCTGAGAAAATTAAAGCAATGCACTTAGTCACAGTCGGTGACTACTGAGACCTAAATCGGTGTCTGTCCAATTAACTTAATATTTCCTTTAATTATACCCACACCATTAAAAGGTATTCATTTTATGGACTAAGGGATGATAAAAGGATTATTTTGGCAGTATCTGTACTGTTGGCTGAAGAACTGCAGCACGTAAGTTCCTCACATGCACAGTTCATAAACTCAAGAACAAACTCTCTCCCCCACATCCAGACGTCCAACCCTGAGGCGTTCCCAAGGAAGTGCTTAGACCAGGAGAAAAAAGAAACTCGCCCACTGGAAGGGCAGTGGGAACTCTAGTATACTCTCTGTAACACAGAACAGAGTCTTCACAAGAAACGACCTGCAAAAACAGCATGTGGACGGCCTGCTAGTTCTTTCACTTCCACTTCCGTCAAACAGATGTCAATTGAGCTACTGCCAGGGAGCACACAGTGAACTCAACCTGATCAAGGAAGGAGTGTTTTTAGTTTCTGATAGACTGAATGTACACAGGCAGCACACACATACAGTGGGTTTTTGTTTGTTGTTTGTTTTTATTTTTTAATATCAGAATAGAAATACATTGAAAGAAAAGTGAACCCCCCCTGGGGAAAGTTCACAAGCTTGAAAGAAAGAGCAAGTGAACACATGACCAAAAACTGTTTTGTTTTGTTTTGTTTTGTGCGTATGGAATGTCTGATGCTTTTACAGCATGAAGCAAGATATATAGTAACAGTTTTAGTTTTTTTTATTTTTCTTCATGTAGTTTACAGATATTTACTGATGCACAAATGGATATTCAATTTGTTGTCTGGGGATATGATCACAACCAGAAATAGTTTTTCTCGTTAAGTTTACATTTTGGAAGAGAACTCTACTCAAGTTAAATTTTTGGGTTCTACAAATCCAGTGGAATTATTTGTTCTATTTTTTCTGCCAATAAATGAAAAGCAGAACAGTTCAGCATGTTGCCTGCTAATGAGTTTGCTAATTATAAAGACAAAGTTTTAGTCCCACAAATAAACTTACACTATGGTCTGGAAATAGACATATAAAAAATGCGTGTGATAATGCCATAACAGAAATACGTGGCACACACAGAGCAAACCAGAAAATGAAATGAAAAATTCTGTGTGCAGGGACATCAGGTTAGGCTTGCCCAACAGAGATGCTAAAGTTGACTGCGTGATGGAGGAGAGGATGGGGAATTCCAGGCAAGGGAAGAACATTTGCGCAGCGTGTTACAGTAGTGAGCCCAGGTGTACTGCTTACTAAAGGTGTTTACATCTAGAAAGTGGACATTGGCAAGTTATAGATATTTTCTGTTTCAATACCACAGAAGACAGAAAAGAATGTGAAAAGTTATAGACACTGGAGAAAAATCATTACTACTTATTTTGACTCTAGAAAATAGCAGCCATCAACTTCATACATGGCAGAAGGAAAATATTTTGTTGCCATTAACGTTCGATTTTCAAAGAAAATGTAGATGAATTTCCTCTAAAAAGTGTGACATGAGAAGTTCAAATTTAATTTGTTGACTGAGAAGCAACAGTGCTATGAATACAGAGAGAGGTTGTAATTTTTTTTTAAATTTTCTACAGCAGGAGTGCAATAAAAATAAGACTAAAATCATGTTCCCATCCATTAGATTCAGAAAAGAAATACGCAATATGTGTGACATATTTTTAAATCTGTATTCTAGTGTTATATAATTTAATGGGTATTCAGTGAAAAATTCAAGATTTCACTCTAGCGGTGTCAGAAAATCTTCCTTGTATCAAACCTAATTACCTTGTATCTAATATCATATCAAACAACTCAATGTATGTATTTTATAGATTTTTAGCAACTCCAAAATTCTAGAAATGTGTTTGAGCTGCTTAAGTGTAGCCCTCTTCTTAAAGTCTTTTCTAGACCAAAGGATAAAGACTGGCCCCATAATCACTTTGTGTAGAATTACTTTGACCATATGTTCAATATCACCATATCACAATTAAATACAGTAGAAATGTATTGCAACTGTTTGTATTTGGGAGAAGTATAATTTCCTTTTCTTCAGAACTATTCATTAGTGTCTTTTAAATTCAAGTTGTTCTCTAATACAAATATTTGTTTTTATTGAACTCAGCTGAGCCATGAGATATAGGTGTGTTTAAGGTTCTTTTAGAATTGGAAATACATAGCACTTGTGGCAATATGAACTTGTTTTTTATTGAAAATCTTATTTCGTTTTTTTAACTCTTGCCTAAGTTGCACTCTGTTTAATAATTTTTGCCCTGCCCTATCCCTCAATGGAGATGTTTTCTGATTTTTTTTTTTAGTTTTATATATATATATATATTTTGAAGTAAGTGAAAACAATATATCGTTTACTTCTTTTAGATATATCTTAAAGACAGTGCTGCATAACAAATGCCATCAACCCAACTCAGGAGCCAAATAGTATGAGTTTTGTGACTGAAAAATATATCAAGTAGCCAGTGGAGAGGCAATAAATTTGCAAAAATTATAATAAAAGGACCATATATAAGGTGGGGGCAAGATGATAAGAAACTTCTTTCTACACTTTGCATAAGAGTCAGAGCAGTATTCCAGAGATAGGAATGGTGAAGTACAGTTACTACTTCTTGGCTTGTAGAGGTACAGGGAAGGAGCAGAACCCTGAGAGCAGAGCGACATCTTCCTTCTAGTCTTTCTGTAGGTTGGACACAACACAAAGCCTGAGCACAAGAGAGACCCATTGATGTGAAACCTTCAGGTCAACCTCCAGAGTAAGGTAGAGAGTTGTTGGAGGGGCAAAGGAAGATATACTATATAGTAGTAGACCTATAATTTAAAATTTGAAGTTTCACCTCCCATTCCTGAATATGCCAACAATGCATTTTGAATTCAAACTTTCTTTTTAATGGTTGGGATCATTAAGTTCTAGTCTTTTAACAAGTTAATGACTATAATACAATATTGTCTATAATTACTACTCTGTGCATTAGATCGCTTGGGCTTATTTCCTACTCTTTGCAAGTTTATGCCTTAAACAACATCTGTTCTTTCTCCCCATCCTCTGTCTCCTGGTAAACACTATTTACCTTTGTTTTTATGAGTTTGTTTTTTTTTTTAGATTCCACATATAAGTGAGATCATACAGTACTTGTTCATAATTATAAAAATAACCCTTTATACTTTCATCTGAAGCTGTTGAAGAATTTTGAAAACATCAATTCAGTAATCTTCACAAATGCCCTTAAATTTAGGTTAAGATAAATCTACACCAAAGTGAATCCTCTTTCTACATTGCACATTTTCCCTCATAAGAGAAAAGAGGCTGACATTTTCCCTTAAATTGCAAACAATGACAGCCTGGACATTTCAATTCTTAGGATAATAAACCAAAGATCTTTAGGAAAGATATTTGTGATTTTCAAATGCAGGAGATGCACTAGAAATATGGGGGAAAGATGATAAATAAGTTTTCTGAAGCCACCATTTGTTTTGTTTCTTAAGAAAGCATTAAATCTGATGCTCTGATAAGAGATTCTGACCACACACACACACACACACACACACACACACACACACACACACAATGCATGTCTTCTCCATCCCAGCAAGTTCTTTCTCTGGATTAATAGTCTTGCTGGGATGTAAGAGCTTTGCTTTGGTAGGTAAGTGAGCTTTCAGAAAATCAGCCCTTGCTGACATCACAGTGGCTGTTTTCTCACTTGGTTTCCCATAGCAGACTTCCCAATGAAAGCTTCAGTTGCTCCAACATCAGAGAATTATATCAAGCAGCTGGTAAATCTGATGTGTTCATTAATTTAAAGATACTCTTGATATCAGTGCCATGAGAGTAAATTCAAGGGATTACGGAAGCTTAATTGTATTTAGTCTATTGGGACTAAGATTCACAAAAGCCACCACCAGTCTACTATGAGGTACATCCAAAGTGACTCTTCACTTGATATTCCCAAAATGAGAACCTTGTTCAGATTAACCATTTCTGAAAACTTTGCGACTTTAAACAGATTGGCCTAATTGTGTATTACAAAGCTATAGTAATCAAAACAATATGGAACTAGAGTAAAAATAGGCATATAGAACAATGGAGCAGAATCAAGAAACCCAGGAACTCACACATATATGGCTAACTGATATTTGACAAGAAAACCAAGAACACATAAAGGGGGAAGTATTCAATAAATAGTGCTGGGAAAACTGGGTATACACATGCAAAAGTATGAAATTAGACCTTATTTCTACCACTTACTATAATTAACTCAAAATGGATTAAGGATTTAAACATAAGACTTGAAACCACAAAATTTCTAGAAGAAAACATAGAGGAAAATCCCCTTGACATCAGTTTTGGCAATGATTTTTTTTTTTTTTTTTTTTTTTTTTAGTTATGAAACCAAAAAACACAAGAACAAAAGCAAAACTCAAGTGGCCTTGGAGATAAGGGAATGGTAGATTAGGATTACTGTGGCCTTGGACCTTGGTGGATGTAGGATTAGAGACCCAGGGTTCTGACCAGGAGCCTGAGTGTTTTGTTACCAGGGCTTTCCAGTTCCTGTAAGGCTATGGATTTCCACCCATTCATAAGTTATTCTTTGTTCTGACCTCAAGTAGATCTCCTTTTGGTGCCAGAGCCATCTTCTCACATCTAGCCCACCCTTTGGGGAGAGATGTCTTTGCACTGTGACTCTGAGAGGTGAGGAGGTGAGGTATCGACAAGAATTGGTGTTTGTGTGATGGATATGTGGTGTGCGTTAGACTCTTTACAAATGAGTCTAGCGTAAGGGGCCTCTGGCTCCCAGGGCACCCAGTGTGTTTCTCATCCCAGGGCTTCCCTATCCACTCATAGAACCCTTGCAAATCCGGAGAAATGACTTCCTCTAAGAAGAGTAGTTGCAGCTGCAGTGCCTCAGGCCTGATTCAGCAGTTCTCTGGGCAATCTCGGACGCTCCACACACCCCAGCCCATCCTCCCCTACCTCTCCATTGGGACCCACGTTTACTAACCCAAGAAAAACATACAAAAACAAAGACCTTTCTCTGGTTGTCTCTCACTTAATGATAATGCCACCTGTAGGAGGAGGGTGATCCTACCCCGTCTTCCACCCAGAGTGCTGCCTGAGGCACCACCATCTCATTTCACCACGCCATTATTGATGACATATACTATGTCTTAGTGCTTCTGCATTGACAGTTCCCTTTTGCCCCAGACATTCTGATAGCTTGCTCCTTTGCTTCACTCAAGTCTCTACTCAAATAACTCCCCTTCCTACGAGAAGACAAACCAAATCACCTTCTCTAGCATGCTGACTTCATACTCTACTTTTCTTCTCCAGCACTCATTAATCATTTGAGGTATTTCTATGTTGTTTTTTCTCTGTACCTCCTCGTTAGAATTTAAACTTCCTGAAGATAGAAACTTCTTTTTATTTTGTTCTATTTTTGTTCACCGTTGTCCCTCTGCTGCCCTAGCGGAGAGTGGAGGCTCAGTAAAGATTTATTCAGTGTCTGAATGTGCTGGCTCCACTGGTGTAACCACCATTGCTGTACTGTCTTAGCCCATTCAAGCCGTTACAACAAAAACGCCCTTGGCTGGGTGCTTAAACGACAACATTTATTCCCCACAGTTCTGCAGACTAGGAAGTCCAAGATCAAGGTGACCACAGACCTGGTGTTTGATGTGGGTTTGCCTCCTGGTTTTGCAGATGGCCATTTTCTCCTTGTATCCTCGCATGGCAGATAGCACAGAAAAAAAGCAAACTCTCTCAAGTGTCTTCTTAAAGAGCACTAATCTTCAACCCTCATTTCCTAATTTCATCTCAAAGACTTATTGCCCAATGCCATCGCATTAGGGGTTAGAATTTTAACATATAAATTTTGAGGGGATGCAGTTTCAATTATTAACATGTGCCCACTATACTCTTGTCGAGGGGTAGTTTCCCATACACTAGTCCCATATAGTGTTGCCCTTTTCACGTCATCCCCCATAGCACAAAAGACAAAAGGCTGTTATTGTAAGGGGATCTGATACATTTCTATAATAATAAGGGAAAGCAACTCAAGGGATAACTCACAAAGACTGCACAGTCCCATACCACCCTTCCCCTTTTCCCAGACTGCCTCCAAACACCTCCATGGGGTACAGCATTTCTTGGCTCTCTGTCTCCAGGAACAATGACTTAAAATATTACCTAAATGGACAAGCCCCACACAGACCTTCTAAGAACAAGCAAAATTCAAATACATCTGGAGCATCTAAATCTGGATTTTAAAGATAAAGAGTTCTCAAACAGAAGCAAAATCTGTGGAGATGAACTTTAACAATAAGATTCAAGATATACATCTTTGGAGGCGTAATTTCAGACCTCTCCAATCCAGACCAGAATTTTCTCTAGATATAATTGTCAAATGTTTTGCCAGGAAAAGATCCCTCAATGAGAATACTCCCTGTGTTGGTTCATTTATGTGTCAATTTGGCTTGGGCCACAGCACCTAGATATTTGTCAAACATTATTCTGAATGTTTGTGAAGGTGCTTTTGGACGAGATCTATTTTACATCAATGGACTTTGAGCAAAGTAGATTGCTTCCATAATGTAGGAGGGCCTCATCATACAGTTGAATACATAAATAGATCAAAAGACTGGCTCTTCTGAGCAAGAGGGAATTCTTCAGCAGACTGCCTTTGAATTCACACTTCAACTCCTTTCCGAGCCTCCGGCCACTGCTAGTCACCTCTCATATCTTGGACTTGCCAAGTCTCTACAACACATAAGCCAATTACTTAAAATAAATCTTTTTCTCTATATATAAACACATCCTATTAGTTCTGTTTCTCTGGAGATCTCTGACTAATACACATCTCTTAGAAAGTGAAATCATTTCTTATATTTTTTAATGAACAGTTTTCTAGTCTCTCCTAATCTCAGGTTCAAAATAATTTCTGAGTCCAGACCAAACCAAGATTACCTTGTTACATTACTATAAACAGCTACTATCTAAATTGGATGCTCCAATAAGCATTAAAGTTTGAGGCCAGAGACAGTGAAGAAACAGGCTTATTTATAAAGGGGCCTGAGGACAAGGAAGGATGGGGGAAAAAAAATAACTGGAGGAATTTTGTAAATGGTTTTAAGTCACCACTTCATACTACGGGGAGATTAGTTGCCTTCTCTAGAGAAAGGACTGTTATATTGGTCATGAAACAAAAATACAATGTACTGAAGGAAGTAATGTCAACAAGTAAATAATGAAATATATTTGATAAATATATGTCTCTTAGCACTTTCACATTGTGAAATGAGATTGAAATACACAAAAAATGGGATTATTAATAACTCTGCTTGAAATATGGCATCTTGAAAGATGGCTGAATGACCATATCAAGTGTGACTACAATTTTTTAATAAGCTTTTCCTGTAGAAGACATTTGTAATTTGTTATTAACAATGGTTATTAAATGGCCTTGGGCCTTTTACTGTGTCATTGTTATTGTCATTTGCATTTTATTACCGAATACTACAGATTGGAAGAACTACTTAGGAATCTCAGGTGGGTGATATTCTATGACTTAGCGTGTAACTACATAACATTTATGAGCCCACTCTTTCTCAAAGATACCTAGGTAATAAACTAAAATAATGTCTTGCTAGACTGACATAAATTGCTTTCCCTTAACTCCAAGCTCCTTAAGAGGTTTCTATTTTCTCATCTGTGAAAAATAAAGATAATATCTGTCACAAAGTAATAGTGAAAATTAAACCACATAATATATATGAGCACCTAGTATCATGCATTTAACAAATGGTAGTTGTTATTATAATGACTACATACCTACAAGCACTGCCAGTGTTGATGATTAAAGGTTATGCAGCTTTTTCTAATGTTGGAGCCATCGCTTGGGACTGTCCTTGACGTAGAACACAGCCATTCACTTAACTCTGTGAATGGCTATGTTGTATTTTAGTCATAAACCTTGTTTGTTCATCTCACTTTCTACCAGCCTCTTTTATGAACTTTAACTCTCACTGTTCCCCTATATTCCAATGAACCTGGACTTCTCACTAACCATCAAACCACACTCTAAGCTCTCCCACTGCAGTGAACATTTGTGCACCTGTCTTACACTCTACCTTGTTGTCTGTCAAAACTCTTTCCTTTCTTTATAGCCCAAAGCAGAAGCTACCTCCCCATGAAGCAGCTTTATTTATTAATGAATTTTTTTCTATTTTTTTTTATCCCTGTGACACTATTTTGCCCTTCTTTGGGTGCTGCCTTTCTTTGCTATAATTTATTACTGCCGTAGATTATGAATTCCTTGAAGACAGCAATTTTGTCCCACACATCTTTAATCTCCAACATTAGGCATAATATTTTGTTTGTACAAAATACTTGAATATTGATTGAATTAAAAGGACAACTCCAGAAATAGATAATATTTTAATATATTCTGTAACAATATGATGTTCATTATATCACTGAAACTTAAATTCAAATGCACAATTTGTGATTATTAGTGTTAAATAAGTATAATGACTATTTCTAAGTAAGAGGTCTTGCTCATGGGGCTAGTAAGTGAAATTAAATATTTTATTTATGACCTACTAGTGGAAATACATTTATCCTTTAACAAAATTAAAATATTTAAATTATATTTTTTTAAATCCCAAATTTCTATCACTGCTATCTGTGAACTTCAAATACTAAATCCACATTTGATTTCTATTTATTGACTTACTTCTGTTATTGTTATATAAAGTAAACAATAAAGTTAACTGATTTTATCATTGGAAAAATCCATCACAGATGGCAAGAGAAAAAGAAAAAAAATTTAAATGGTACATTTTCCGGTTCCACTTCAGCTTTGTGTAGAGAATCCACTGTAATCATAGTAAATAACTTGGGAATCTGACTGTTAGTGAGCCTAATGCTTATATTCAGTCTGTGAATTATTTAACCCACAAAATATTTAAGTTTATCATCTGACAGAAGTCATAGAAAGACTATTAATGATGCTCCCTCCAGCCTCCCCAGTATATACCATGGTGTCTTCCTTTCAGAAGAAATAGACATAAACAAAGCACCTATTTGTAAGATGACAGCCATAGAATAATTATTCTACTCTTCACTTTTTTCCAACTCTTTCATATTTCTAAATTCTTCAAGAAGGAAGTCTTCATTCAGAAGTAGTACATTTTTAAATAAACTAAGTGTTTGCTAAGTTTCCATTTAAAAAAAAAAAACAAAAAAAAACAAAAAAACAAGAGCAGTTCCAGGTACAGATAGAAAGCAACAGCACACAGAAAGAATTTAATAAAACTGTTTTACTTCCTTGGACTTATTTTTATTATTCCCATCTATATGTGATTTGGGTTTCTATTCAAATTTCTTCTAAAATATATTGAAGTAAAAATAGTAAATCAATTGAGGGAAACCATTAAGCACATAAGAAAGTATATAGGAAAACATTAAGCACATAGAGAAAAATGTATAACACAAAAAATCATGGAAAGATTCAATATGACTATAAGTAGCAAAATCTGAGCCAGGCTGCCCTAGAGGCTGTCACACATCTTATGTGGAGAAAGATTAGCTAGGAAAAGTAAAGGTTTAGAAAGGATTCAGAGTATAGTGGGTATGTCCTTTAAATACAAGTTTCCTTTCTCCTTTTCACATAGGTTTTATTTTATTTCATCTAAAGCTTTTGCTATTTTCTTCTTCTAGCTGTATATACTTACTTCAAGTTTCAAACTAAATCTAGACAAACTCATAACAAAAGAATTTATAAAATATTGTCTATCTCTCCCTAAATTTCCTTGTGTTAGTTGTATCATTTGTATATATTTATTTTTTCTACACTAGGTTAGAAGCTTCTTGAGAGTGGGAACCATGTATTATATTTAGAAAATGTCTAATTAGTACCTATAGGTGATGATTAATTTTAACTACATATATAGCAATTAATGAAAAAAAAAAAATCCAACTGGTTATAATAAGACCACTCAATGACTCACTTCTTACAAAACTGATGTAAGACATTAAGAAATGAGTTCAGTGGAAAAGGTGTTCACAAGTCCAGTCTTGAACCTATGTCATAACATCTAGGAGCTGAAAAGGACTTAAAATAGGCTATCCCAACTCTTTAATTCAAGAAAACCGAAGCTTAGGTAAGTTAAGATTGCAAATCTAAATGGCCATAGTTTATAGTAATGGTCCCAACCTTTTTGGCACCAGGGATGGGTACTCATGTGAGAATCTAATACCTGATGATCTGAGGTGGAGCTGAGGCAATGATGGTACTGCTGGGGAACAGCTGCAAATAGAATGAAGACTCATTCTTTTGCCTGCCTCTCACCTCCTACTGTGCAGCCTAGTTCCTAACTGGTGCCAGTCTGTAGCCTGGGGTGGGGGACCTCTGTTTTATACATGACCCTTAATTTTAAGAACTAGAAGACAGCATTCTTTCCAGCTTATGCTGCTTTTTCACTATACGATCATTCATTCAATAAGTATTTGTTAAACACTTGCTGTCTATGTGCTATGTATTCAAAATAATATGTGAACTTAGTCTATAAGTAACTTAAAATCCAGGGGCTGGCATATGTAACTATTAGGTAACATCCAGAAAAAACATTTACAGTTGTCGTAATGAAAGAAAACCTCATAAAATGTCAGAGTGAGTCAAGCTTTCTGATAGAAATTCCTGGTCTTAAGAAAAGCTGATATAATTCACCCAGAGTTATCTATAAACTTTGTTCTCAGAAAGGTCTGCCAATAACCCAAACGTTATGCCAATTGAGGGTTTTTATGTTTCTGAAATTTCAAGCTGGCATATATGCTTTTCATATGGTATACTTATTTTGAAAGGTAGCAAAATTATCAACTCCCTGCCTCTAACGGTCGGTCTGTTGATCAATCTCTTTAATGCTGACAGGAACATTAATATCATTTCCACTCACTCAAAAACAAATTGATATTCAATTCCGTTATTCTCATGGCTGTCCATCATCATCACTCAAAAACCTGAAAGACATTATTTTCCATGTAACTTCTCAAACTCATTCTCTAACCTACACTTTCAGAAACTAATATTCATGATGATAATATCAATGTCAATATCTAGGAGATTTTTATGTGACATAAACCATGGCTTTTTGTATTTTCAAATCTAGTTAGTTGTATATTTGAACGACTATCGACTATATATATATATATATATATAGATATATATATATCTATATATATATATAACTAATATAAAGTTCTGGAAAGTTTTTTTTTAAAAAAAACATTAATTTGACATCTCAGAAAAATAAGTCTAAGAGAGAAAATAAAACTGTAAAATTATTTGGAGATACTGTCTCTTTTTAAACAAATTTCTGATTAAGAGTAACTCTGATTATTTGTGGGTGGATGGGTAAGTGAAATGGAGACTCAAGGTAAAAGTCTGTATAACTATAACACTTATTCATTTCTCAATTATATTTCTATTTATTTTGGATAATTGTCTAATATCTTCAAAATATTTTATATGCGTAGAGTTTGTGTAATAGAAGTTAACTTTTGCCCATATCTTTAATATGATATAAAATTATTTTATCCCCCTTGCCTATATTCCTAAATATATAATTTTGAAAGTGATCTGAGTCATTGTTTTGACAAACATGTTAAATATTTTTTATTGCCAAATTCAAAACATTTTCATCTAAATTTTGATACTCTCAATTTAGTTGTCAGTATTTACTCATTTTTAAAAGCAGAGTTCTGAAGATGACTTCACTGATGAATGCTACTAAACATTCAAAGAAAAATTAACACCAATTCTCTCAAATTTTTCCAAAAAGTAAAAGGAAGGAATACCTTTTAAATCAATCTCTCAGGTCAGAATAACCCTTATACCGAGCCAGAAAATGGCACCTCAAAGAAAGAAAACTACGGACCAATATACCTCATGAAAATAAATGCAAATTCCACAGCAAAATACTAGTAAATCAAATCCAGAAGCATATTAAGAGGATTATGTACCATGACCAAGTGGAATTTATCCCCTAAATGCACTAGTGCTTCCACATACAAAAAGCAACCGATGTAATACACCACATTAAGAGAATGGGGGAAGGGATCACACAACCATTTCAAGTGATTGAAAACAGCATTTGAAAAAAAAACAACACCTTTTCATGAAAAAAGAAAAAGAAAGAAAGAAAGAAAGAAAGAAAGAAAGAAAAGAAAGAAAGAAAGAAAGAAAGAAAGAAAGAAAGAAAGAAAGAAAGAAAAGAAAAGAAAGAAAGAAAGGTACAACAGGAATAGAAGTAAACTTCCTCAGTCTGATAAAGGATATTTATTAAAAACTCACAGTTAACTTCATTCTCAATGGCGAAAAACTGAAACCTAGTTCTAACCCTAAGATCAATAACAGACAGATGATGCTTTTACGAATTCTATTCAACATTGTACTGGACGTCTCAGCCAGGGTAGTTAGATAAGAAAAACAAATACAATAGCATCCAAATTAGAAAGGAAGAAGTAAAACTACTCTCCACAAATGACATGATTGTCTATGTAGAAAATCCTAAGGAAATCACAAAAAATCTCTTAGAACTAATAAATTCAGCAAAGTTATAAGATACAAGATCAACAGGCAAAAAAACAGTTGTGTTTCCATAGACTAGCAATGAACAATTCAAAAATTAGAAAAAAACATAGAGATATTGATGACCTTGAATTCGGCAATGAAGTCTCATATATGACACCTAAAGCAATCAATGACCAAAAAAAAATCGATAAATTGGACTTTATCAAAATTAAAATATTTGTACATTAAAGAACAATATAAAAGGTGAAAATATAATATAGGATAGAAGAAAATATTTGCAAATCATCTGTTAAGGGTCTAGTATCCAGAATATATATTTAAAAAAAAAAAAAAAACTCTTACATCTCAGCAAAACAACAAACAATCAAAATTAAAAATTAAAAAAGGACTTAAACAGGCATTTCTCTAAAGATTAACAGTGACCAGTAAGCATATAAAAAGATGTTTAAAATCATTGGTCGTTATATCATGGAAAAGCAGTCAAAACACTTCATACCCACTGGGGTAGCTATAATAACAATTTTAAAAAACTAAAAATAACAAGTGTTGGTGAGGATGTTGAAAGATTGAAGCTGGTGTACATTACTGATATGTTAAATGGTACGGCCACTGTAAAAACTAATTTGGCTTTTCCCCCTAAAATTAAACAAAATTACCAAGTTACCCAAATATTCCACTCTGAAGTAATCCAAGCAAATATTTGTACATGAAAGTTCATAGCATCATTATTCACAATAACTAAAAAGTGGAAAAACATCAAATGTGTGCAATAAATGAATGGTAAACAAAACGTGGTTTACTCATACAATGGACTGTTATTCACCCATGAAAGAGAATGGTGTACAGATAAATGCTGTAACATGGGTAAACCTTGAAAACATTATGCTAAGAGAAGGTAGCCAGATACCAAAAGTCACATATGTATGATTCCATTGATATCAAATGTCTGGACTAAGAAAAGCTATACATAGAGAAAGCAGATTAGTTGTTGACAGGCTATAAAAAAGGATAGAATGGAGAGAGGCTCCTTAATGGGTAAAGGTTCTCCTTTGGACCTCATGAAAATGTTTTAGAACTAGATAAACTTGATGGTTGCACAACATTGTGAATGTACTAAATGCTACTGAATGGTACACACATAAATAATTAATTTTATGTCATGTGAATTTAACATCATTAAAAAACCTGTCCATTGAGATTATTTTGTCTATTTTTTAACGGGGTTAAATTTAATTACATGTCCACAAACTTTCACTTTTTAAAAATGTTCCATGATTATTTGTCTGAGCACGTTGTTGTTGTTGTTGTTGTTGTTGTTGTTGTTGTGTTGTTTTCCTTTTTCAGCCAAGAGACAGGGGGACTTGTTGACTATTTTGGTTTTTTTTTGTTTTATTTATTTTTGCTTAACGTTTAAGTCAAACCAAAGATACAATAAGATAGTTAATTAACCAAATATGAAATGATCTTCTTGCTTCCCAGAGGACATATAACAAAATAGAATATCTGAAATATATTTTTCAAAACTTTAACTACCATTTGACTATTTCCTCATTTATTTCTCTATTGGTTTTGTATATTCATCCAATTTTACCAATTAAATTACAAGTTATTTGAGTGAAATCACTCAAATTCTTCTCTTCAGTTCTCTTATTGTCATTCTGGAAATATAGTGGGTGTTTTAAAAGTCATCTTTGATTGATAATCTGATCTTCTTCTATTTTGGGAAAAAAATAAATTTAAATTAGAATCTTTTATACCAATGAATAATGTTTTGAAAGATTTTTAGACTTTTGTTTGGAAAATTAAAGAATAAGGATTGATCTACATTACGGAGTCCTTCATTGACCAGAGAATTCTTACTTAGACAAAGGAAATTTTTAAGGTCACTTCTTATAGACATTGTTATTAAAATAAAACTTTGACTTAGATATTTAATCTTTAAATCATATCCCTTCAGAAGCTCTAAAATCACTTAAGCAAAATGAGAAACAATTTCTATGCAATCACCACACTTATTTACACACCCACTCTTATTTCTTCATGTCTTTGAAACACTAGACAGATTTCGAAAAGATGCCTTGTTTCAACATAAAACTATGAGAACACCCATAACATGGCTGTTTCCTTTCAAAAGAAGGAATGCAAGAACATTTTTTTTCTGTTTAAACAAATGCTATTGTTTGATTGCCAATTTTTTCTTTAAAAGTACCCATTAGTAAATCTAGCAACCTTATTAAGTATTTTTAATCAGTTAACAACATTGTTAGAACTTGTTATAAATTCTTATATACTCTGTGAAAGTTCCTCAGTCTTTAGTCATTCTTTGATCCTGTAACTACATACCTGACAATTTAGTTCCAAAATGCTGCTTTAATATTGTGTAGTTCAATATGTTATGATAGGATTTCCTTAAAACAAAACAAAAATTATTTTCTTCAATTTCACTTCATGAAATTGATAAATTCATATTACATTGTTTCACTATTCTTTCAACTTCTAAATCTGTATGTGCCTGTTAAATGGCACATGAAATATTAATTCCACTCAGTTGTGACCACTTGTAAATACCAGGAAATGCTCTGTCAGCCTGCACGGAGAAGGCTCTTCTCCCCCAAACCAAATCAATCTAAAGTTATTTAGAAGTCAGCAAATAATATTTCATTTATTTATGTCACTTTGTTTGTACTTATTTGCTTACAAAAGTCTAAGCCTCATTACTTAAAATGCTGTATTATCCAAAAATGTATGATGTTTTTAATGTTCCATTAATTTGTTATTATAAGACATAAAACTAAAATATGACCTGAAAATGAATGATAAAGAAATTCAAAGTACTGTATTAGCAAACTAGATTCCAATACAACTGTTATTCGCAACACTGATCCCATGAAAAGATTGTGTTCTACTTCTGTTGCAGAAAAGTTTCAAAAATCTAACTGGTGAGAAACAAAGTAACACTTGGAGAGTTGGCGAACTCAGGTTTATTGCACAGGCGGTCCCAGAGGAGATAGCACCCTGAAGATCTGGGTCGGGAGCTCAGTTGCAACTTTGCTTAAATAGGGCTTATTTGGCATGGGCTGATTGGTTAATTTGTCTTCAGATGGTTACAAAGTGTGGGAGTTGCTGTGGGTTGCAGGCAGTTACATTTGCTGTTTAGACAGAACAAGCAAAAGGGAGGAGTCTTTAGTTAGTTTTGAGTATGGCTATACAGCAAGCATATCTACAGAAGCAGAACAAAGAACTGATTAGCCTTGTGAGTGAAAATTCCTCTTCACTTCCACCTGCATACAATTATTTTCTATTTTTCCCTGCTTTGAGTCATAAACATCTTTCTGCCATCGATGGTATAACCATGGTATAACCAAAAACAAGCAATTTATAAAGCTAAAACCAGAGTCTGAAAACTATATTTTAGCAAAATGTTGAAAATGTCTTTTCTCATTTTTTCAAAACGAAAGGTAAAGTGGGATTGACAAATTAGAATTTAGATCATTCATTGTCAATTCACTTAGTCACAAAACGTTTAGGTATTGTGTTCTCACCATGTAACCAATATTATATTAGGTACTCTGAGAACATAAATGAAATAAAGATGTGTTCTCTGACTCTGAGGTGCAAGCTACAAATTACCTACCCCTACACAAACCCTAGGTATGTGCTGATGCACAACAATGTTGCCAAAACAGAGAAAGAAAAGGAAGAAGCTAGTTCCTGAATACAAATTACATAGAGATAATTTCAGCAAAAAGACCATTAAAAGTCTATCATTCCAAATTCCCCTTCTAAAAAGGGGGAAGGCAATTAAAGATGAAAATCTACTAACTTAATCATCAAAAGGATATTAAAATTACCCCACAAATAAATTTTGGCTTCAGAAGTTATAAACCATTTCCGTCTATCCTTGATAGGCCATTAATCTGCCCCAGTAGAAGGAAATCACCTTGCATATTGTTTCAAATGTTTACCTTGAATGTTAGAAACCAGTAGCCATTCAATGTCACGTATGAAAATGCATTAAAACATTCTGCATTTATAAGTTGAGCAACCATCTATCATTTGCCTTCGACATGTAGCAGCTTCACCAAATTGGGGCTTCAAGGGAAGAAAAAGAAGAAGAACTATGAAATAAGTAATATCCAAATCAACAACAACCTTCTGGGAAAAAAAAACATAAATGTAAAACAGTAACTAGGCAAGAAAGCCATGCTTTTGACTTTTACATAGTAAAGTTTATTCCTTACTAAATGTGATGGAAGATAAAAGAATGTATGGTATGCGAAAGACTGAGTCCCTGCCTTGGATGTTCTTGGCTAATCATCAGTGTGAAATATACTTTATTTCTAATACAGCTTGTCAACAATTTCCATAATGACATACTGTTTGAGTTATAAAATTTTTTCCAATCTCAGCGATCTCATTCTAACTCTAGCAAACCCTGTAATTTATACATTACTGGACAAACCATAGTTAGAAGCATGACCATTATAGGTAAACTTTGTATCACCTTTGAAGTTTTAACGAATAACAGGAAATGTAATGGTCTGTAATCCAGTTTTATACCATTTCTGAATTGTGAACTAGAAAGTGCTACAAAAACCCATTATATTTAGAGATTTAGGGGGGAATATTCAATTGCCAACATTTCAAGCTGCAAATCTGTGTTGTTGTCCTTTTTGTTAAAAAAAAAGAGACATTTCAAAGTATTGAAATAGACCATGACTCCATTGGTATTTACTGTGTTCACTTATCAGATTTGCTAAAAGTACATATCTGAGAAATTTCTTGTAATTTCTGCAGAAGAAAAAAATATGACCACCATTCAATTCTTAGAGTATGTTTCCATTCAAAATGCCTGGAACATATTCATGCTTTATCCATTACCTAAACCCTTTCAGTATGTATTCCACAGTAAACGAGAGAAAGTGAAAACGTGCTTCATTAAGAACAGGATCAAAGGAATTTATCGGCCAGTTCTACTTTCAGTGAGAATATTTGGCTTAAGACCAGACACCTAGAGTTCTTACCTGCAAAGACAGGCTACATCACAGAAGTAGATGCTAAAGGAGATGCTTGAACTTGAGCCAGGAGAGATAATAGAGACAGAGAACAAAAGACAAACTCTTGAGCCAAAAGGACGATTGCCAATTAACCTTTTATTGTAAAAGTGAGACAGTTGTTATATAAACACATTCATGAATAAGAAAATCAAAGGATTTTTTGCTTCCAGATTTGGGGATAGAATGGAGTAAAGACAAATAATTAGAAGTAGAAAATCTTTTATAGAAAAACAAAAGCAAATGTCTTTCTTTTCAAAGAATCTGAAAATGCCTTGAGACTAAAGGATAGCATGTGGTGGACCTACAACTATGACAAAAACAAGTTAGAGGAAAAAGAATATCTGGATGCAACCAGTAGCCCCACTAACACTTAAAAGAAATGAAAAGTCCATGATTTCCACGATGAACACATGGTACTCGACATGAGCCATTCAAGATCAAAGGCAAAGGCTAATTAATTAATGCTTTATTATTTAAAAATTAAGTGCATCATAACACTTCAAAGTATTAGTTTTTATTTAAACCAGAACAGAAAGGTCTCTACAGCAAATTATCTCATGAACTACTTATAAGCACAGTGGCTTTGTGCTATAAGTACAAATACGCTCGGTGCTGAGAATGGCCCCATAAAATTCAGAGAACACAAGTTATTGCCTTTTCAACATTTTCTCCAGTGCTGTGTCTTAAATAAAAACATGGGGATGTGGAAAGAGTACTCGTTTAAAGTTTTTGGTCTAGTCATTTCAGTCAAATTAATTTGACATAAACCAGAACTCTGAAACTAAAAAACAGAATTTCTGCTTTCACTACTTTTGCCAATTTCAGGGGCATGGAGGGGTTGGGGAGAGGAGGGGGTGATGAAATTGATTCTTGTCTTTCATCAGTTTCCATAAGCTGTATAAAGAAAAAGAGAAAAGTAAAACAGACATAATTGTATCTTCTCCTAAGGAGGACAGATATCGTAAAGTAAGTCTATTTCTGTAGTTTGAATTACCAAATAGTTTTTGTGGAAAGACCTTACTCAATTAATGAACACTTTATTGGGGTTTTTGATTAAAATTGCAATCAGGTTTCTCAGCTTCCGCACTATTAACAATATGGGCCAGATAATTCTTCATTTGGCAAGGTGTGGGGGAGTCTGTTCTGTGCATGCGGGATGTTTAGTGGAATCCCTGCCTCTATCCAATAAAGCCAGAATTACCCTACCTCCATTCATGACAACTAAAAATTGCCAGATGTCTTCTGATGTAAAAAATCATTCCAGTTGAGAGCCATTATTTGCCTTTTTCACTAATATTTATACTAATGATGCAAACGTAGTGATGGGCAAAACTGCTAGCACCTTAGCACCAATCGAATTAGTGACACTTTATTTTTATAATGAATCCCTTATGCTCATCATCTGAATGAAGAGAAATTTCAGTTATAAAATTATAGTTTTAATTAAGGAGATAAAATAAAAGAACGGTGGTTGTAATGAGCATGTTCTCACTCCACTGATTTCAACTAAGAAACACAAAATGCCCCATCTGCTCTCCCTACTCCTTCACTCACCCCAAAGAACAAATGAGATTGTGTCTAAAGTGGGATGTCTAAGGTGGGATATCTAAGACAAAGAATTCTTTCTCACCCTCTGAAGGTTATTATTGATTGGCCGATCCCAGGAAGAATCTGAAGGGCAGTGAAAGAAACCATAGAGAAGGAAAAAGAGCCAGGTAGGAAGTGGTTTCCAGCCTGAACCTAGAAAAGCTTTGGAACATAAGAGTTGTACCACAGAGTAGGTCCTGCCTATGGTACATCCTGCTTTGAGGCAAGGGGCTGGCCCTTTATACCTCATGGGCAAGCACCTTCAGGAAGTAAAGGGAAATCCTTCAAAAGGGCTAAAGCTGTGGACCCTTAGCAGTCAACATCAATGCAGATGGAGAGTGGAAGCTTCTCCGGGGTATCGATACTATCACTACAAGTGGCTTTCTCTAACAAGAGAACAACCAAACCAACAAAAACTACTTTGAAAGACAATTTGTTTAGTCTATTGATTATAACATTTTTCTCATTATAATTTACATAATTATATATTATTGTTCAGGATGATAATTATAGAAATCTTCTGGAATGAAAAAGAAAAGTAAATATCTTCATTTGTGTGGCAAGTAACAGAAAATTTGCTTTATGAGAAAACCAATGAAAATGCTACAAAATTATTTTATTAGACTTGATAACATCTTAAAATATTAAAGTGAGAGCATTTTTTTCTTTAATTTGAGCTAGAATTTTTTTCTAAAATATTTAAAGTAGCAGTTCTTAAATTTAGAGTTTCAGGACACCTTTATATTCTTAAAAATGTATTGAAGATCAAAAAAGCTTTTGTTTTCGAGGATTATATCTAGCAATTTTACTGTTAGAAATTAATACTGAGAAAATTTTAAATATTTTTGTTATTTATTTAAGATAACAATAACTGATTACATATTAACATATATATTACATTCTCAATGCAAAATAATCACGTTTCGAGTGGCATTGTTTTACATTTTTCAACCTCTGTAGTAATCGACTTAGTAGAAGAACTGAAAAAGCTGGTTTGATTAAAGTGCATCAACAACATCATCTTCACAGACATGTGTGAGGAAAAGGGATGAGTATTTTAATTGCCTTTTCAGACAATCATGAGTGGTATTCTTTACTACTACACCAAAACCTGACAATTAGTAGTTTTTAAAGGGTAGTTGTAATGTGAAATCTGAAACCGTATTAACAAACTCTGTATACACTATTATATTAACATTCCATGTTCTATCTTACAACTTGAATGCATCTTTTTTCAACCTATGCATGATTTTGTAATATTGTGCATTGCCATGTGAAAAATATTAGTTTATTGAGATACATAAATCTTCCAAATGTTGACACATCCCATTAGTCAATATAAAAAATCACATATTTAATATTACAACAGATATTATCAGAAAAGTTTTTAAGTTTTAGGAAGAAATAAAGTTCAGAGGGACAGACACAAATTTTCCAAAATTCTAATTTTCACTGGCAACAATATTAGTTCTTTTCCTTGAGGTGACATAGCATTTTAAAAATAAAGTGTATCAAATATACAACTCTGATTAATTATAGTCCATCTCTCAGTCATTCTTTCAAGTAAAAATAGTGTTTCATGAAAAAAAAGTGGCTAATTCAACCTGCAGCTCAAACAATTGCTTGAAGACTTTTCTTTAGGTCAATCATAAATCAGTAAGCAGTAGAGGTGCTTAATGTGTACTTTTCATTTCTTCCACAGAAATATTTAAAAGACATGTACTTAGAAATTGAGATTAATAAAGTTAACAATTTTTACTGCTTCGTCAAGAATATTCTCAAGAGAAAATAGGGTGTGTGTGTGTATTTAATGCAAGTGTATGGTAATGAATACGGGTAAATATAACTATAGCTTGCTGCTACTGCCTTGTTCTGTGCTAAATTGCCAGCTGTTTTACACATCATTGCTTTTGTATCACTATTTTAAATGTTAGTGGAAAAAGCAAATAATGTCTTAGTATTACCATTAAAATGGTTTCGACTCTCAGATCTTCTGAAAGCTACTCTCAGAAACCCACAAAGGATCATAGATCACACTTTTAGAACCACTATGCTAGATAAACAAACCTGCAGAGACATTTTTCTATGATTGTCACTGCGTTCTTGTATGTAAGCTTTTTGCATAAAGGCCATTCCAACAAGGAATTGGACATAGAGTTGAGAAAAATTCACATTGGTGGTGAACAGTTATATCTCAGTCCAACCATCAGGACAACGATCTCAAGGAATCTCCACTTTCTTGCCTTTTCTTTTCAATCTCAGATGTATTTAGGTAAACCTGATTTTAAATGGTGCAAATCTGGACCTTGGATGGGAAGAGAAAGAATGAGAAACAGAACATCTATAAGGGATATGTAGGGGTGCTGAAGATGGTGAAGTTAGGAGTTACTATGCAAAGCTTTTTATTTACTGTCTCAAATATTTCATTAAGTAAAAAGTCAACCAATCAATCAAATTATTTTTATGGTCACTTCCCATTCTATGTTTTGATTATAGGAAGTGGAAACATTTATTGTAGTCCAGTTCATATGCAATTCCCTTTCTCAATATTGGAATTCATTACTGGTTAAAATCTGAATAGTGCTTAAGAAAGAGCTGACTATGGAAAAGTCATTTTGCAATCTTATAATTGAGCATAGCACATATTATAAGTATCTTTAGAAAACAGAAGGAACTCTAAGGAAATTTCTTCATATCACATTTAGAAACAATTAATTCCCAATAGACTATTTGATACTCTATACATGGCCAATACAATCATTCCAGAGATTTTCATTAAAGTTTTATTATATATGGAGGGGGAAAAACTGTCTGTGTGGAATTTTTCTGTGCTCTATTGAAATATTGTGCGCTCCTATTTGATGGAGTAGGTCTTTGGGTTGATTTTGATGCCAAATTCATCTACTGTATAGTATTTCAGTTATCTTTGCTTCACTGCACACTGGAAAAATGTTTGCAGAATCTTGGGTAAACTGCTATGATGGGATTTGTAATGTTTGTGATGTAGATTACATTGTAAAGTTGTTTTGCAGGCAAAACATATTGGGAAATTATGTGAAGCCAAACAACAAGAAAGACTCAAGAATCTACAATCAATAAACTCTATGTAAAATTAATTCAAAGAATGCTGTTATAGTAATAATTATGTGTCAAATTGTTTCTTAATTCTATATAGAAAATATTACAGTATAAGTGCAGAAGAATATTTTGCATACCCAAATTTAAGCAAAAGTCTTGATATTTAAGGGTTATGCTTTCTGATATTAAAAAATCCTCTGTGATCTATACAATAACTTATTGAAGCTCGTAAGAGAAAAATTTCCTTAATAAATGATGTTTAATAATACTCAAATTTATTCCCCCCCCCAAATTTTCTTAACAGATAATGCTTAATAATACTAAACTTTTATCCCAGAATTTCTTATGTTTATTTAAGTCATATATCCAAGGAAAGCTCATCGTAGTTTAAGAAATTTTTTTTTTACCTTTCAACCTTTTTACATATATTAAGAAAAATAGAGGAGTGGTATCAGTTTTCAATAGATTCAAATAAAAATTAGGTCTTTTTAAAGTACTTATCTATTTCAGAAAAAAAATTAAAACTGGAATTATTCATTTTCTCATTTCTTCATTTCCATGTGCAAGTACACATACAAATGAAGCCTAAGTGTCATTTGTCTGTATGCAATATAATTTAAAGATGAAAACCACCTATAGAACATCACATATTTCTAGCATGTTAAATATATATATAGCAGATTAAGTAGAACCTCATGTATATTATATATATAAAACATTAAGTACGGTTCCATTTTTTCCTTATACTTGACACTTATTTTAATTCTAAGTTAGATGCAAACCGTTTTTACTTGAATCTTTTGATATTGTGGTTCTTTGTCATCTCACTTTTGGAATCAAATCTTTATCCTAACAGAATATTTCTTCAACTATTCTCTAAAGGTCTCACATTGAAATTGATTCAATAAGGACTATCACAAATTTGTAGGTGGCTGATCACAATGTCTTCTAGTGCGCTTCAAAAGGAGATTTACAGACAGTTTCCAAAAGCTTCTTATTTTCCCAAGAGAGTGAAATCTTTCTTAATGATTCCCTGTGAATATAATTTAAAGGAAAAACATTTTCTGAGTTAAACATTATGTTACTAAAATAACTGAATTCGCAGTTAAATAAATATAAAAACTTTAATGAAGGATACAAATGGTTTTTATTATATTTTTTGACTCTGTATTGTTTAGTAAAGATGATAAAATAGTATTTCCCCTAGTAGATGAATAGTTCCATGGTTATATCTTGTCACAAACAGGAAATGTAGAATATGACTACTCATCTCTGTTCTTCCATGCTATCAAAATCCAATAAATTATTTCTATGCTATCCCAACATTCAACTGGTTTTGACACACCAAATTAGCAATTTCACCTTAATAATTTCTAAATGAAATCAATGTTTGCTTTATTGAGATCATTTCATGCTATTATCAATATGTGATCCAAAGGGCTCACCTTAAAAGGCAGTAGATTAAAGGTACATTTTATCTACCCTGAGACTCATTAAAGTGAACTCCCCAAAATAATGTGTAAACCAAATTTGTTCCTGTATTCAAAATATGGCAAACAGCCATATTTATATTTTTAATTTTGTTTTACAGACACCAATTAGAGATGCTAAAGTGACAACTTTTTCCACTATCCTTGTATTTTTGGTTCTTTTTAAAATATTTTTTTCAATTATAGTTAGCATACAATATTATACTAATTCAGGTGTACAACATACTGATTAAACATTTATATGACTTACAAAGTGATCATCCCAATAAATCCAGTACCCATCTGATACCATATATTATTATTATAATATTATTGACTATATTTCTTATGCTGTACTTTACAACCCCATGACTATTTTGTAACTACAAATTTGTGCTTCTTAATCCCTTCCCCTTTTTTATCCACCTCCAAACACATCTCCCATCTAGCAGCCCTCAAAATGTTCTTTGTACCTATGAGTTTATTTCTGTTCTGTTTGTTTATTTTGTTCTTCAAATTCCACATAAGTAAAATTATATGGCATTTGTCTTTCTCTGCTCCACCTACTCCACACAGCACAATACCCTCTAAATCCATCCATGTTGTTGCAAATGGCAAGATTTCATTCTTTTTTTATGGCTGGGTAATAGTCCACTGTATATATGTACCACTTCTTTTTGTCCACTCATCCAATGATAGACACCCAGATTGCCCTCATATCTTGGCTATTGTAAATAATGCTTCAGTGAAGATATGGGTTCATACGTCACTTCAAAGTACTATTTTGAGTTACTCTGAAGTAGGAGTACTGGGTCCTCCTTTGTCTCTTATTATAACCTTTGTTTTAAAGTCTGTTTTGCCTGGAATAAGTATTTCTACCTCAGGTGTTTTTCATTTCCATTTTCATAAAATATCTTTTCCCATTCCTTTACTTTCAGTCTGTATGTGCCTTTCAATCTGAAGTGAATCTCTTGCAGGAGGCATATGTAAGGGTTTGTTTTTTTTATCCATTCAGCCACCATATCTTTTGATTGAAGCATTTGATCCTTTTACATTTGAAGTAATTATTTATAGACATGTAGTTATTGCCATTTTATTAGTAGTATGTTTTTTTTCTTTTTTCCTCTTTTTAAAGAAGTTTCTTTAACATTTCTTGTAATACTGGTTTGGTGGTGAAAACTCCTTTAGCATTTTCTTGTCTGGGAAGCTCTTTATCTGTCCTTTGATTCTAAATGACAGCTTTGCTAGGTAGAGTAATCTTAGTTGTAGGTCCTTACTTTTCATCACTTTGAGTATTTCTTGCCAATCTCTTCTGGCCTGAAAAGTTTCTGTTGAGGAATCAGCTGACAGTCTCATGTGAGCTCTCTTGTAGGTAACTAACTGCTTTTCTCATATAGCTGTTTTTAAGATTCTCTGTCTTTAACCTTTGGTATTTTGATTATGATGTGTCTTGGTGTGAGTCTCTATGATTTTATCTTGTTTGGGACTCTACACTTCCTTGACTGTATGTCTAATTCCTTCACCAGGTTAAGAAAGTTTTTCGTCATTCTTTCTTCAAATAGGTTTTCAATTCCTTGTTCTCTCTTCTCCTTGTACCTCTATGATATGAATGTTAAAATGCTGCTGTTGTCCCAGAGGCCCCTTAAACTACTCTCATTTTGGTGGGGAGGGGAGATTCTTTTTTCTTTTTGCTATTCTGATTGGTTGTTTTCTGTTGCCTTATCTTCTAAATCGTGGATTTGATCCTCTGCTTCATTAAATCTATGGTTGATATCTTCCAATGTATTCTCATTTCAGTTATTGTATTCCTTATTTCTGACTGGTTCTTTTTTATGTTTTCTATCTCCTTTTTTATGTTTTTTATCTCTTTGTTAAAATTCTCACTAAGTTTATCTACTCTTCTTCTAAGTTAATTGAGCACCATTATAACCAGTGTTTTAGAACTCTGCATCTGATAGATTACTTGCCTCTATTTTATGTAGGTCTTTTATTTGAGGTATATTTCTTTGTCTCCTCATTTCAGCTGCCTTCCTGTGTGCGTGTGCGTGTGCGTGTGCGTGTGTGTGTGTGTGTGTGTGTGTGTGTTTCTATGTATGAGGCTGCTATGTCTCCTGGTCTTAGTAGAGTGGACTTACATAGTAGATGTCATGTGGAGCCCGTGGCACAGTGTTCCCTGGTTACCGAAGCCTAGCGCTCTAGGGGTGACTTGTATGGGTTGAGTGTTTCTCCTGTTGTATCTGAGCCTTGGTTGCTGTTTGCACATCAGTGGGAAGTAGCAACCCTAGAGCTGATTGGTTGTGAGGACTGGCAAGTGAGTTGCTGACCCTAAAGAGCAGGTTTACTTTATCAGGCCTGCTACCTGCTCAGTCTGCCCTTTAAGTGTGTTGTTCTCCAGATTCAGCCCCAGGCGGTGCTCCAGCTTGTGTCTAAGCTGGCCACCACCGAACTGCCTGCCCAAGGGCCTCCTGGGAGGGGCCCTGCCACAGGCCAAGTTCAGTTGCAGTTTGTACCCTGCCCAGGACCACCTGGCAAGAGTCATCAAGTAATCTACAGATGGCACGACCCACACCAAGCTTGGAGGTGCCTCAAGAGGCTAAGCTGCAAACAGAGCACCAGCTGCTGCTAGTGCTGGGCTTGAGGCTGCTCAGCAAAAGGTATAGATGCCAGATGCTTCTTGTTTGAGTTGTGTGAACCTTTGAGAGATTTTAGAAAAGTCAGCACCATGAGCCAAAACAGGACATTTGCATGGAAAAGCCACTAGAAGTGGCTTGGGTGGGCCTTCAAGCTGGGTGAGGCAGATTCTCAAGGAATCAATAAGGCAGGGTGACATGTGTTAGCTGATTGATGAACTCAGATATGGTGGCCCCCATATCTGCACACCAGGAGGCGGAAGGGTTCAACAAAGAAACAATGGAGTCTGCCAGCACAGCTGTCTGGGAAAAAGCTGCCCCTTCAGCCTTCTCCTGAAGTCAGACAGTTCATTTTTTCCCCATATATCCCTGGTGATTTTCGAGCTGCTTCCACAGCACTGGTGCTCAGAGCAAGTGAGTCTGTTAGTGAGTAATCCACGTGCGGACCCTTTAAGAGGGACGTCTGTAACTCCCGCATACTTCCATCTAGTTCACCGCAACCTCTGCTCCTTCTCATAGCCAGTTGTGGGGACTTCTATTCCTGGCACTGGAACCTGAGTTGGAGAGCCCGATGTGGAGCTGGAACCCGTCACTTTTTCAGAGGGATCTCTGCAGCCGAGATATCCCTCTGAGTTCTCAACCGCCACACTCAGTTATGAGACTAGCACATTTTGTGTCTCCACCCCTGCTACCAATCTCAAAATGGCCTCTGATGTATGTCCCCAGTTGTAGGACTTCTTTTTAGCCAGACCTCAGGCAATGCCCAAGTATGGTTGCTTTGTCTACCTACTATGCCAACTACTTGAGCAGTAGTTGGTACTATTTGTAACATATTTTGTTCTCAGATTGTCAAGTCTAATTTTATATAAGGAACATGAAACACACACACACATGCAAACACACACGCATGCTAATACTAATGTATTCTATAGGACCAATATAAGAAGAAAGGCAAAAATATATAAATATTGTAAAGGGAGATAAAATTTTCATTGTGTGTGTATATATATACAATACACACAAACACACACACACACACACACACATATACACACACATGCCATCACTAATGTATTCTATAGGAGCAATATAAGAAGTAAGGTATAAATATATAAATATTATAAAAGATAAAAATTTCATTGTTTGTAGACATTATTTTACTATTTGCATTATTTTATTTTTTGTCTAGATGCTCAATCCAAGAAAATTATTTTTATAAAAAGGATTATAAATATAATGTTGCTACATAATACTTTAAAAATATTTGACTGTTATTATCAGTGATAATAATCACTCAACCGAACTTTATAGGAAATATACAAAAGTTATAATCCTTATTGCACAATAAATATATTAATGAATATCTTCATATTCCTGCTATGAAAGATTGGGTCATCCCAGAGCAGCCATAGGAAAGAAGTTTGCTTTAGCTTCAGACATATTGTCTCAGGTCTAGTGCATTCTGATTATACATAACATCTATATAACATAAATATGTTAGAACCAATTATATCTAATTATATATTATATGTATGTATTATATATATGCACTATGTTAGAACATATATATATGTTAGAAACAATTCTAGGTTTAACATCTGCTCAAGATAACTCTAGATTCCAGTCAATTACATTTATACCAAGCTCATCTTAAAATTTTGCAGCTCAGACTCCCAGATCAGTCAACAATAAACGATATCTAAATAATAAATATGTATAAAGAGTCTATTGGACACAAAGATCAGTCCTTTTCAAGGACTCGCAGTAGACAATTACAAACCAAATGTAGAATCTCGGAAGTGAGTCAAATTTAGCAAGAGCCTTGAGGAGTCAAGAAATAAGACTGATTAATTAGAATAATTATGTTATTCTGCCTTCTACTCTCAGTGACAATCACCAGGATGAAATTTTCTAAATATAATTTATTTGCCCCCATGCTTTTATTTGCCAATCAACAAATAATGCAGAATTTACTATGTCCCAAGCACGTACTTGCCAGGTGACTACAACACAGAGGGAACAAAGTAGACCCAGTTCCTGCCTTCTGAACCTTACAAACTTAGTAGGGAAAGACAGACAATAAAGAAATTGTATATGTGGTTAACATTATGAAGGAACATTGTGAGAACATATATTGATGGTACCTAATTTAGTCATTTGGGAAAAGAAGGAATCTTGGTTTTAGTCAAACTAAATTCTTCAAAACATTTAATAGTTATTAACACATATAATGATTACACCTCCATTAGTTCATTGTGTAAAATTCTCAGAAATTGACCATTTTCAATTTTTCTCTGAATTTCATCATTTTGCATAAAAATGCTTGAGGGTGAGCATTTTTTCAAATTGTCTTTTAGGCTCTCCAAGTCAAGAATGAAAGTCTGAAAATTCCTAGGGTGCTGTTTTGACACCCAGTTCTGCAAATATGTCTTCTTGACTGATTAGGGTTCAGATCTGACACCAAAAATTGTCCAAGCCATCTGTCTTCCTTGGTTCTACAGAAAGATCTTTAAACCAATTCTTGGTTTTCTTTCTCTCCAACTTTAAACATTTGTGAATTTGCTTTATACATGAATAATGCAAACTTGGTAAAGTCTCTGGTAAGAACTTTTGTAACTCTCCAGCATAAACAAAATTAAACCACCCAAATGACAGAACAGTAAGTTATTTCCAGAACATCATGGTGAACTCAGTTAAAATGAAGTGATAGAAACTAAAAGAAGTAGATCAAAATTAACAAAAAAGGAAGGCAACAATGTCTTGAAGAAGTGAAATTAAAAACATAATTTGCCAAAGACACTGAACTATATAAAATGACCACGCAAAGGTATTGGGTATAAGGGGAACACGGGTTTCTAAATCATTTAATCTAATTGTATATTTTTAAAAATACACGCTAGATGCCCAGTCATCATGGGATTTTTAGAGGCTCATGTGATTGAGTTGCCTGAAACATGGTGGAGAAGAAAGTTAAGATAGTTGTTTATTTTATTTTTTTCTGTCAGCACTACATTCAGAGCCAAGTTACTCCAACAGATGCTCCGATCTCAATTTAGGTTCTTACTATATACATGAAAAACACTAAAGTCTTTGGTATTCCTTGATTATTTCATTTAATTATTCCATGACCAATCATTTTCATAACTTTTAAAATTATTTTGTTTGCCTCATTCTTACACTGTCCCTCATTTAATAAATTAATCTGGAGATAAAGGAATAAGTTAAGAATCATTTGGAACATGGTAATTACTAAGTTTTGTCCACTTTTCATTTCTTTACATTTTTATTTAATCTTATTGCTAGATTCAGACAGTCAGACTCTGAAGCCCATGAGTTTAGAGCAAGTGAGCAAAGAAGCTGGGACAGAAAAGAATTCTGTTCCAGAGACTGTGATAACACTTTTCTCTTTCCAGAGCCAGACATGATTCCCAGGGCTTGTGATTGCGGCACTGTCCAGAACCAGTATTGTCCTTCATTGTTCCTCCACAACAAGAGAAATATCTTGCCAGACTGTCCCAGATGGAAGTTTGACTATGGTTGTCATCTGTCACCTTTCTTGGTGCTTGCCCATTTCCCATGTCTGATTCTCCAGCTGGTCTGGCAATTCTGTGAATTACTCAACATCCTTTTAATAAAATCCTTGCTGTTTAAACCAGGCAGACTTGGTTTCTATTTCTAGTTACAATGTACCCTAAGTAAAACAGGGAGATTTACTTTATGCTCAGACAATTTTCTGGATGGTGCTGGATGGTGCCCTAAATTTATAACTTACATTTATTTTTTAGAAACCAAAGTAACAGGTAAAATAGAGTTGGACTCATTGTACTAGATAGATTGGTCTCATTCTAACACCAGATTTCAGGTAGTCATAGGAATTCCATTTAATTAGCCTGAAGTTAAACACAGTAATTTTTTTAAAAGGCCCTTTTTGAGTTATTATATATACCTAGATTGAAATTCCTGGGATTAGGTACAGTTCAGCCCAGGTTCATTGGATCTTATGTATTCCTTGACTAATTTTTCATATCTTTTTTTTCTGTTATATTTCTGCTAAAGTGAAAATGGTATCTGGGATGAATATTATGAAATTCTCCTCATTTCTCCAATTGTTGGCTGGCATAACCTGAAGGAAATTATTCCTCCTCCAAAGTATTTAGTTTAACTTTTTATATGGCATAGGAAAGTTTGATACAAAAATATAAAATTATTCTCCAGTTTGAGTTAAGAACACACTTAGCTGTGAATAGCAAAAAACCTTACCACAGTGGCTTAAACAATAAGTGGAATATTTAATAATTTAACAAAGGAGTATAGACTAATCCTTCACCTTAACAATGCCATCAGGAATCCAAGAACCTTCCAGTTTCCTGCTTCGCCATTCTTCGCTTATGGTTTTTCTTCTCGATTGTCATGGTTGCAAAAAGTTCTGCACTTCTAAGTGTTGTGTTCATGTGCAAAGCAGAAAGAACAGCAGGGGGTGAGAAAAAAGCCTTTTCCTGGAAATAATTTTTTTTTAATTAAAAAAATGAAACTCTCCTTGGAAACTTCTGCCTTTGTATTATTATTCAGAACTATGCTCATGATCACTTCCTATTCTGTTTCGAAGAGATCTCTTACACCTGGGACAGCGTCAAAGCCATACTGTTCCATGGTAGATTTGAAATGTAAATATACATCATGTTCCTACATGTCCATCCCATATCCTGAGCTGAAAAAAATCCCTTAGAGCATTTGTCAACCTGAATAAGGAAAGCTGGAAATTCAATATTTGCTTTCCAACTCCATGATTCAGAAAGGCAAGGAATTAAGGAGTTCAAATTGAGTATTAAATGAGTCTGTCTACAGTATCTGCTGTGCCTCATGACCCAATACACAGTTCTAATCAAGTAGACCCAATGATTCCAAGGTCTTAATGGAAACGTGAACATATTGTTGGTTTGTGTTTGTTGTTATTTATTCGGTCCATGGGACACTAAGTAAATTATAGTTCTCATTATAAAGGGTGCAGTCATCGACATTTAATCTAGTTATTGTGTATTTTATTTTAATTATCTGCATTAGATATCTACTGCTACATAACAAATTACACTAAAAGTTAGCAGCTTAAAACAACTAACATTATCACATCATTTCTGTGAGTCACGATTTCAGATGTGGCTTACCTGAGTATCTCTGTCTCAAGGTCTTTCTCACAAGGCTGCAGCCAATATTTGTCAGCAAGGGCTGTATTCTCATCTAAAGGCTCGGTTGGGGGAGGACTGACTTGTACACCCACGCATGATTATTGGCAGGTTCAGTTTCTCTACGGCTGTTGCCAAAGGCCTCTTTTAGGTAACTTGCCCTGTTGGCCATTCCATAGCACTGCTCATAGCATGACATCCAGCTTCTCCTAGAGAAAGCTAGCAAGAGAATGAGAGAGAAGGAAAGCAAGGTAAAAATGTAGCTTCTTTGTAACCTCATCTCAGAAGTGATATTTCATAACCTTTGCCATATTCTGTTTATTAGAAGACAAGTACTAGGTACAACTCACATTCAAAGTGAGGAAATTACACAAAAGTATGAATAAAGACAATAATTCATTGTTCAGCTATTTTACAGGTTGCCTATCACATTGTCTATATATTGGCAATCAACTGGGTATCTTACTTTCTCTACCTGAGAATCTCTGTGATTTAATGTGCACGTCTAATCTATTTACATACACTTTTACTGTCATGTGATAATTTATTCCTGTCATTTTATTTTATATATTCTACACACCATCCTTACTTCTTGTTAATTTTTTTCTTCCTTTCAGCCCTTCATTGATAGATTTTTTTCATTCTGCTTTGAAAATTAAAGTTCGATGTCTATTTTTTATTGTTTTTGCTAATGTATTAAATCTTGTACTTAATTTTTTAGAGCTCATTAATATCTATTTATTACAAAACAAGGACCTCAGACAGCTACCAAAATTTTCTGATCACTACTTGTTCCCTACCCTTGAACATATACTGGTATATCTAGAACTTTCTATTTACATATTATGGTGCTATGTTATACAATGTAATTACCACTAATGACACATGGCTATTCAAATGTGAATTCATTAAAATTAAATTAAAAACTCAGTTTCTTGGTCACATCAGTCACAATTTATGTCTTCATAGCCCCATATACTAGAGACTATCATACTGGACAGCACAAATAGAACATATCCATCGCAACAGAAAGGTCTATTGGATAGAACTACTACAGATATATACAAATAATTACACTAAGTTTTTTAGGCATTGCTTACTCTTTCTGAAATCATTTATTTTCTCTGTAGTGTACCTTCTTTAGAAAGTTTTTTTTAATAAATATTTATATGTCTTTGCTTTGTATGTGTATCTCAGATGCCTTTATTTTATTCAACTTAGCATTTAAATAATAGTTTACTTGCATATAGAATTCTAGTTTTGAGATTACTGTTCTTTAATAGTTTTAAATTGTTACTTTAATGTTCTATTGTTGCCATTGAGAATTTTGATGTCAATTAACGTATAGTAATATTTTATTTTTTTCTAAACCCTTTCAAAAATTTGTCTTTGATATTTTAAATTAAATATAATGTGTCAAGATTGGGGTTTTCCTAATCAATGTTGCCTGTTACTCTATGGGCCCTTTCTATCTAATTTTTCCATCTTTCTTTAGTTCTCAGCGATTATTTCAACAACAACAAAAACTCTGTTCCATTTAGCTTTATCTAATAGATCAAAGTTCACCTTACTATTTCTATCTTTTTATATATTTTTGTTCTTCTTAGATTTTTTTTTACCTCTCTATTTCTTTATTGTACCTTCTAGAAAAATTCCATACCTAGATCCTTGAACTCACTGATTTGTTCTTTGGCTATATCCTTTCTGCTATTATATGTTTTATTCCTATCTCCATTTGCTTCTTCTTCACTAATTGTTTCTGCTTTGTATTTGTATACCTTCCCCTCCTCTCTGAAGATATTGTTTTATCTGAGTCGTAATTCAGCTCCCTCTAGTAAGGTCCATCAGTACTTACTTTTCTTTTAAAGGGCTAGTACTCCTCCTCAGATGTCAATTGTGTTAGAACTATTGATTACCTTAGCTAGTAGCACTTATTTTGGAGTAGAAATAAAAGCTTAGACCTAGCATGTGTGCTCCTCCTGGTACCTTTAGGAGGTATGAAAATTACTTAGAGAAAATTACTCTATTATTGCAAATCTGGAAGCTTCTATCTTTATCCCAAATCACAACCCTGCCCCTCACTTAACTCTCATTACTTCTGCCCAGGCACTACTCTTTCTGGGGTCTGCCTCTCTCTGTTGTAATTATCTTGTTCATTAAGCAAGGGGAGGGAACTACCACCCTTGCCCCCAACTTGAGATGGTAGCAATAGTGCTCCTGTCCAGCACACTCGTGTTACCTGCCCCAGCTGCTGGTGCTGGCAGAGGGCTGCTGTGTCCCCTTCACTACAGGGCATAGGGAGAAACAGTGACCTTCCAGGGCAATGTAGGATGAAGAAATGCAGACCTTTAGAAAGCTTCTAATCACAGCAGCCTTGTCAGTGACATCTGGTTCTCTCCCAATTTAGACTGCTGTTCACCTCCCGGAAAATGACCTTAACACCCGTTGTTACCACTGGAGTTGTTGTACAGGTTCTGTTTTCATGCTTCCTTTCAGCTTCTTGTGTAGTATTTCTAGGTTGAGCTTAGGAAGGGGCCAGCCTCCTGTGCTATTTTGCTGTCTTGTCCAGAAGTCTCAGCATGTTGGTCAAAGTTTATACTCTAGCCTGATTCAGACATGGCCATAGGCCCAAGTAGCAAAAACAAGGGGTGCCTTAATGTGAAAAGCTTCTGAGAAATAAAGCACTCCACAACTTGGAAGCAAACTTTCATATGCCCATCTTCATTGAAAACTGGACCTAGGAAAAACATCACTTGGAAAAAGCCTGAAATAGGTTATACATTACTGATTTTCATTATTTCAGGTTTTGAAAGCAAAACTATTTATATTTTTCCCAAATTATAAATATAGAATACTGTTCAGCCCCTCAAAAAATGCTATACCCTTGCTATCTAAATGGTATAAATAAATCATCAACAACCAAAGATACAACTAATAACTACTAAGTTATCAGCAAAGTTTAATACTTTCCAATCAGTTTCAACTGATATTTACATACCAGACATATTATCCAAGTATATTATCTCATGTGTTTTTGCAGTCACCTTGAGAAACATCCTTAGAGATAAAGAAAGTTGAAAAGAAGTTACGATTTGTCCAGGGTCACCCAGGTAATAAATGTTAGCACAGAGGTTGAAATGTAAGTAGAATTCTCTTTGATATTGTCTTAGTTGCATTTATGTTGTTTAAATGACCTTAAGGATACACATCAGAAAATAAAGGTAATTACTCAGGAAATATTTACATTTGTCAAAATCTGTCTTAGATATACACCTGGAAATCATGCAGTTTGGCTTAATATTTTATTCATTTTTTTCCTTAAGGCTTTGTTTTAATTTACATATTATTTCAGAAACATATTGCTACCTCTGGGGGTAAACATGTGGTGTTTTCAAGATGAACTCATACAAACGAGCAGCTGGGCTCTGTGGTTTCCCATGCGAGCATTATTCATGGAGTTTTCATTCAAGCAATAAGAAAAGACTTCTCTCCACTTCAGGAATTGGAACAGGGGCTAAGATGAACCTCCGTTATAGTCAGGTAATGAGTAACTCAGAGTAGTGAGCAGTAGAAGTCTCATAATAACACCTAATGGACCAAATTAGATAAATACACATTTATATGTTTTGTATGCCCAAATATTCAGGTCAGAGATTTTTCCTCTAAAAAAAAAAAAAATTGAACCTTAGAAAAGAGGGAATCACCTTTTATTTTAGATCTTACAGAATTAGTTAGCTTAGAGGATGCCATCTCGGTTACTTCATTATGAATGACAAAAAAAATGGTTTAAGGCAGACAAATCCTACAAAAATGACTTCTATCACTGCTAGTTTTGGATGCTTATGGAAGTACCCTTCAGAATTTGTTTGAAAATTATTTTAACAGATATAATCATTAATTCTGGAGATATATGACCAATTACAAGTGAACACTATACATATACATTTCAAATGAATGGGGAGAAAAAAAGACTACTTTTTAAAAATAGATGGAATATAAAATGACATATGTGGCAGGAAAGAGCTTCAAAAAAGTACCAAAATACTGCTCGATTATTAGCTTATGTAATAATTGGATTTTAAATGTGTAGATACAATTAAACTGATTAAACATTTTTAATTAGATAGTTGGCTATTTGCATGCCCAAATGTTCAAGATGGGAAAAAAATAACTTAAGGATATCCTTAATAAGAGTGTTTTTTACTCAAGGACAACTAATATTTGGGCATCTGCACTAAAGCTCCAAATTCTGCCATATACAAAGTGATGGAGTTCAGCCCAGTGAGACGAGTCATTGTGCCATCTGCCCTAGAAGCAGTAGTCACACTGCGAGAACATGAAAGAAGAGTAAACACACTCAGGTGTAGGACAATTCTGCAGGTTTCAAGTAAAATCTTTTGTTTGACTCACTTTACTGAACCAATGTATTGGCAATGTTATTAACTGAGTTTAAATAAAAATTATTTTAAGTAAATTGAAATAAGTTAAAAGAAAATAAATATTGAAACAACAGCCATCCAAATATGTTGTTGATTCTGCCTGAGGATATAATGTCTTCAGGAGCAAAAAAGATCATTATTAGACAGGGAGATTCTTCCCACTTACCCAAAATAAGAGAATCTATTAGATTAGATTAGAGGCTAGGTAGGAAATCTCATTTTGCCTCATAGTCAACAACTGACAGAACCAAGATGCCTATCACAATACAATCTGCAACATTTCTAAAACAAAACAAAACAAAACAAAAAAACCAAAACCTGATGATCGTGTCAATAGAAAAATATTGACAACGGAAACAAAAACTGTCTGCTAATACATAACAACCAGTGAAATAAAGCCTATTCCAACTTGATAAAATTAGGTCCACCAGCACATTTCATCCAACCCTACTCAAACTTTCCTAGCTTTTGTCTGCAAAAATCAAATCTTAACCTAGACCAGATTCTCAACCTTAGCACTATTGATATTTGGACCTAGTAATTCTTAATTGTGGGGGCTGTCCCGTGCACTGTATGCTATTTAGCTGCATTGTTGGCCGCAAACTACCACATGCCAGTAGCAACCCCTCCCCAGTTGTGACAACCCAACTCCAGATTTTGCCGATGTCCCCCTGGAGGCTAAATAGCCCTCAGTTGAGGACAACTGACCTAGGCATTGTACTTTCATTATTAGAATGTCAGAATAGCTGTTATTATATTTTCTGACTAATCAATCCTGAATAAGAAGAAATACGAGAGGAGGGGAGCGCATGTTGGCATTGATAAGGTCAGGACAGGAATGAAGATGTCAGAGGCTGTTATAGGCTGCTTCTCTCTCTCTCTCTCTTTTCATCCCTAGGGTCCGCAGAAAGAGAGGCTGAGTCAGCTTTAGTTCTAAGCAACAAATCAGTTCACCCCCAACCTGTGTACACCTGGACCTTGGCAAGATTCCTGCCTCTGGCCTCACTATGTTCTGGATGGCTGCATTCTAAATGTTGCTCAAGAGTGCTGCAGTCAATTGCGGAAGCAGGGCTGGAGCTGCCTTTTAGTCCATCTGTTCTACTAACCATGAAGCCATGTCCCCTCCCTCAAAGGTGCTCTGTCAAACATCCCTAAATAGCAACTATTACAGCTAAGTCTACTCTCTCTTCAGATACATTCCAACAGGCGCTAAAGTTTCCTTTTATGACTCTACACCTCAAATACTTCATAGTCGGTCTTAGCAATATGAACACAATCCTCCCTAGGAAAAGGAACCAAAATGTATTTTCCATGGTTGGCCCTAATAGATTTTGATCTTGTTTTTTATTTAGATGTTAAAGAAATAGAGTCAATGTCACATGGACTTTATCAGTTCTGTTTGCCTTTTCTTTTCCAAATTCACAAAATTGAAAGCTGTTTAATTAAAATCAAGTGGTCTGAGCTAACCTCCCACTTCTCTCTCCATCTGTGGAGTATTTGCTTCCAGATATACACAGGCTGTTCCAATTTTTCTGGGCTGACATTGGTCCACTTCACCCCACCGCAGTGTCAAACACACAGAAGCTAGCAACACTTTTCCAAAGACAGTTATCTCTCTGGTGTGAGAGGCCTGACTCTTCTCTAGTTCTATGTTTTCGGAGAGGTTGTCTATTCTACTACATCTTTTCTCTCTTTCATCTAAGAAAGTACCAATTCTTTTATTTCTGCTGCCCATCCTTTTCTGAAAATCACTGGTGTTGTTTGTAGATTATAATTCTGTAAGCAAGGAGGATAAAAGCTTATTTTAGGTGGACAACAGATGTGACTTCTTTTTCTTGTCTCTCTTCCCTTTTTAAGCAAAGAACATCCCTGGTTGCAAGCTCTTTGAAGCAAAACCTGACTACCTTCCTTTCTGTCTCCCCTACAACACCCACTTTACTGCTGTGAATATAATGGAAATGCAATAGAAATTTCTTGCGTTAAACTGGGTTTTATTTCTAAAGGGAAGTTTGGTTACTTCTGTTCTGCCTCCCAGAGATGCCTTCCAACGATCGACTCAAATGCTGACTAATCAGTCTCTGATTGCCTTTGTCAGGAGTTCTGCTGAGTGGGTTGCTGGTTTTCTGAAGCAGACACCTGTCTCTCAAAGACAGAGCTGAGTACCACATAATTTCACAGACTGCTGCTGGCCCCGGAGATGGTAACTCAGAGTCACGATAGCTTGAGCAGAATTCGTTCTAAAAATTTAGTAGCAAAGAGGATAAATTTACATTTTTCTTCCTAGTGTTGCAATGCCCCTTGGACTTTGCAAGTTCTCCATATCCTTCTATGACTCCTTGAAGGCTTATTTGCTTTCCTGTAGAACAATGCTGCATAATTTTTCAGATGATTAGGAGGTGACAGGAAGAGCAAGACCTACCTTTCCCAGTGACCTGAATTTGCCACCACCATAGAGACTGGCTGAGGACCCCACACCTGCTAAGCTAGGAAGACACAGCTGTTCTGCATCCTGGCTCACCCTAAATAATTGCATATCTGGAATTTTACTGTGCTTAAAGGCATGCAAAGATTTTTTGTGTGTTTGTCTTTTCTGGTAAACTTGACCTCTGAGCATCTCTCCACTTTTATTTTGATGTGCCAACCTCATTATTTATATGAGCATTACATATGCTTTTCAGCCATTATTATAAAGCCACACAAAAATCATACATGATAGATTGTGGAATTATGCCTATTTCAGAGCAGATGGAATATACGTAAGCCCTTTAAGGATTTTTAAAAATACTCAAGGCAGATAGAAAGGCAGTTCAGGGTTAGAATTTTACAACCAAGTGAATATGAATATGTTAAACTTATAAGTGCCAGCACTCTGCAAAGCATTTATACAAAAATAAATAAATAAACAAAATAAAATAAGCCAAGTTCTTTCCTCAAGTTCCCTAATGCTGATTCGGCACAGATTCTATAATGTTGCATTTATTCAACTCTCCTGTCACATCCCAAATTGACTAGCAAGGAATTGTTTTATTCATCAGAAGCCACACAAAACAGTGTTGCAGGACTGTACAGCAGCAGGTCTTATATGCTGTTGCGGGAGTAAAAAGTAGCACAAACTCTTTGGAAACAATTTAGCTTTACCTAATAAACTAGAAGATGTGCATATACTATGACATGCTACTGGGTATATTTCCTTGAGAAAATTCCCCATATATACCAGGACACACGTTCAAAATGTTCACACAGCATTTTTTTTTAAATGCAAAAAAACTGGAAACAGCACAAATGTATATTGATGAGAAAATAGATCATTTAATTGTGCACTAAAAGAAACCACTGTCCAGTCTCATGTATGCACGAATGGACTTGACTGACGCCTGCCCCTAAGCCTGCTTGAACTTTCCATGACTCATTCTAGACCCTGCAGAGAACTGGACCAGGTTTAATGCCCACTCAAAAGCCATCAGGCTATGATAATGACTCATGACAAAAGGTGCTTCTGTATTCAGTCAAAAAGTTCCTTTCAGAATTCTACCTTATTTAAAAGGAGCTTTCAGAAAGACTCACAAACTTACGCCAGAATAATGCCACTCTAAATATTAAATTCAGACTCAATATATGCTATTCTTAGTCCTTGGTTATTCTTCAACATGTATTATACTCATTCAATTGAGTGTTATATAGCAAGGTAAATGAATAAACTACAGAACATATACCAATAGGAATTTATCTTACAAAAATAATGCTATATTGTTTAGGGATACATACATAGATGTATACTTATATATATGCATTTGTGTGTATATGTGTGTGTACATATGTATACAAAAAATGATTGATGCAAAATGAAGAATAATCAATAGTAAGCTTTCAATTTTCCATTGGTCTCGGCCTAGATGACAAACATATGAGTGAGGGAGCTATCTGAGGATATTGCAGCTTCAGTTTCTTCAAAATAAAACCAACACTACTTATTGTACCATAAGACTATCATCGTTAAGATAAAGTGACATAATGTGTGTAAAGATCTTGGCATAAAGCTTTGAACATAGTTGGCTACCTGATAAGTGATAGCCAAGTAGTGGTATCATGAGATGCCAAAGCTCAGGCAAATACAGGGCATTTCATACACAGAGGTCAGTCTGATCCCTGGGTCAAAAAAAATATGGGATGCCTTTCACGATGCAGTTCTGGGCCTTATCACAAACCTACAGAATTAGAACCTCTATAGGTGGGGCCAGGGAACTTGTTAAAATCTGCATTTTGACAAATTTTCCAGGTGATTCTTCTGCAGTAAAAGTTTAAAGACCATAAGCTTAGAGATTCTGATTCAGTGGTCTCTGAGGTAGCCTGAGAGAAAATATAAAAACGCTGTGAACTAGGGCAATGCAAGCTGTATCTATAATGCTTACCAGAGTATAAAGTATAGGATACCTGAGATTTTAATTAATTATACATACTACTTGCTTATTGAATACCTACATATTAGGTACAATAAGCACAATATATTATTTCTAAAAAAAAAAAAAAAATCCTGAATGGTGTTACTACCCCTGTTTTTACACAGAGGGACACTGGGCTCAGAGCTGTTAAGTGACTGCCCAAGGACATGTAAGTAGGAGAGGCAATATCCTAAATCAGGCTGACCTACTCTTTCTATAAAGATATAAACCATCAGATAATACTGTTAAGGATTGCTGTTAGGGATGAAACAAGGTTCTGTTTACAATCATGTAAGTCCTATGGGGCCATAAGGTAATATTAATACATGTGAGCCAAGAGAATTCTTTCCTTACTACAACTGTTCTCCTTTAGAACTTAATAACTGAACAAGCCATACTCGGATTTTCTGTAGGCTACAACTACGGGGGACCAAAAACAAATTAATGTGATGTTTTTATAAAAATCGACACTAACATTTAATATACTCCATAGCTTTCCCCAAAATTACTTCAAATGGAGTTTCTGGTTGTCCGATTAGCAGTGGAGGTGGTCCGGCTTCCATAACTAGAACTCACTGGATGTCTGATTCTGTTGTCCCAGCATCAGCAGCAGCAAGATTTTTAGACCCTCTCAACACCCTATGCTAAAAGCCAGATGGAGCCTCAATTCCTATCACAGGTCCAGTCTGCTAGTACCCTGCGTGAGAAAGGAAGCAAATGTAGTTATGGATACCATGATGCAGAGGCCTGAGGCTAAAGCTGCTGTCACTCACCCATCCCATCACTTCCCACTTAATGCTGGGCTCCCCTGCCAACTTGTGGTCTGAGATGGGAGCACAGGGAGGCTAAAACAAGCCCCTCCCTGTTCTGAGTTCACCCTCCCTTCCAGCTACAGGCTTGACTTCAATCTCTGGGGGCGGTGAGTGCTTCTAGATGTCATAGGGAAGGATGATGTCAGTGTAGAGGGGGATGGCTACAGAAACATGGCGACAATCCCCTAAGAGCAATTAACCTTAAAATAATTTCCAAGTGGACACTTCCCATTCTAGGATATACAAGACCCAGGCAATTCCAGGGATTAATGGGAGACAGGAAAAGGAGAAAGTACATTCTAAAGTCTTTCCAACTGCTCAAATCACCCACAAGACACACTCCAGTTGATTAACACTAATTCCTGCAGCTGTTGGTTTTCTCTCTGGCCTCCCTTAACCTCACTCAGTCAGGCCTCACCGCCAGGCATTGAAAGGCTAATAAAGTTCCTAATCTGATTTCTCCACAAATTGAGCCCTGACTTTGCTGAGAGGAGACTGCTGTCTTTATCGCCGCTAACGCAGCAAGTAGACTGATTTTCTTTCCAAGTGTATAGTGTACAAACATGCTTTTATCATCTGTAAGCATTCCCAAAATAAGTGCCTCTGGGGAAGGAATGAGAATCAGTCTGATGTCTCATTCCAGTCCCTAATGTACTCGGAAATTTTCTTATCACAGAAAGCAAGTCACAAGGCTCTCATTTTCCCATGTTCACAATGTCTTTTTAGTACTTCACATTCTATGAGCTATTTTTAGTGGTTAAACACTCATTTCTTAAGAGTAAAGCTCTTACTCTCCATTTATGACCTGGAAATGAAAAGAATCTCAATATATTGATAAAACGTTCAGCTCTATTCTATTGACCACTCTGGCTACAAACTACCTAAATATTTTATCAGAGCAGAAAATATACCTGGTACCCTAAAATATTGTTGTTTTTCTTTGAAGCATGTTAAAATCAATTCATGTGTTCAAAAAAAAATCTTAAAATATTTCCAAACTGGATATGATCAATGATCATTATTTTTAAAATTCAAAACCCTAAAATTTAAGAAATAAAACCAAAAATGTTTCCAAGACTAATTAAACAATGGATCAGTTTAGGTTTTTTAAATAGAGAAGGTGAAGAAGGATAACATTGTATACAGGAGAGAATCAATTTTGGATTTGTACTTTAATGACATATTTCATTGGAATTACATTTTTTAAACTTGTATCTCTTTTTTACCATAATATATTTTCCCCTGATATCTCTAATCTCAGATGTAAAAACAGGTTCACGAGACAATAAAATTTGTATTTAATTTGTCATATCAGTTTTTACAACAGGAAAGATACCAAATTATGTTTTAGGAGAAGAAGATGTTTTATAGACAGGATTATATGTTGCCCAAATTACAACAGGATATCAAATCATATCTGAGATTTTTCTTAACCAATTTCTAAAACATCAGTTTGGACTCTTAACCGGAAGCAAGAATTTCATAGGCATCCTCATAGTTCCTGGCTCACTGCAAAGCAGCCACTCTCCACTGAAAGACCGTCACATCTTCTGCTTTGCTCACTCACATCACTGGCTAACTGAGAACATTTGGGCAGTGTTTTCAAACAAAGTACCCACTGCTTCAAGTTGAATGTGATACTTCATTTCTTCTATTTAACTTCAGTTTGTCTCTGGAAAATACAGAAGCAAACTGAATGCTTTTTCTGTTAAAGTAGCCATTTATCTGTGATTTAAAAATATGAACTGCAATGAATGGGGGCCAGCGGGCTGGGCCCTCAGGAACACAGCCAAGAGGCGAGGTGGAGGCAGCTGGAGAGAAACTGTGGGAAATTCATTCATCTTGCTGGTTCAATGCTGAGGTCCCAGAGTGAAGCGGCACTCAGGCTTAACTCAGGTCTGGTTCATGTCAATGTCAGGGCCCATGGAGTTCTAATCAGAAAGCGAAGGAAGGCAGTAAGAGTACAGGTGGCAAGTGAAATTGAAGTCTAGATAGGAAGAGAGCAAAATCTACTGAAGACAGACACTAAGAGATTTGAGAATCAGAAAAACAAAGGCCCCACCTGCAGGAGGCTGAGATTCAGAGTGCTCAAGGCTCATCCCAGAGCCCTACAGATCCCTGAATCTAAGGCCACAAAGCCCACTTAGCAGGTCACCTAGGGGAGTCTAATCAGAACAGAATAGACTAGAGCTACAGCTGCAGTGACTTCAGCTGTGAGGGGTAAATAAACATTATGTAAAATTACTTCTTTGCATTGTTGACTCTTCCAGATTCTTTAAATTATCTTACTTAGCCATTACATTATTTTGGTTACCCGGTAATCTCACTCTCTCACTAGCAAAGTGGGAGGTTTGCCCTTTTCATTTTATGAGCCTGGGAAAAAAGAAGTTCTTAAATACTCTTAGATGGTTAGTTGTTAAAATACAGAATAAAGAAAGCTATTGTTAAAATTTTTTAAATCCTCAAACTTGTGAGTTTGTGTAGTGCTCAATAAATCCTTAACAGTTTTCCTGAACATGAAGGCTCATCCAACACAGACCTTTGGACACCTGCTCGCCCTGCAGGTAAACTTCTGCCCAGTGGCTCCCCAAACCAGTCTTTGCCCAGCCCATTGGTCTGTTTTTTAGATCTCAGCATGCCTTGAGATGAAATCCACCATGGCCCTTGAAATATCAAAACCCAAGTTTTATATTGACTTTACTGCAACATTTGATACTTTTTTGAAACCATTGATTTTTTTTTTTCTCTGACCATTGCTCTCCTGGCTGTTCTCCTATTTTCTACCTCTTAGTCATTCCTTTCCAGTCTCTCTCTCTCTCTCTCTCTCTCTCTCTCTCTCTCTCTCTCTGTCTTTCTACCCTCTGTCTCTGTCTCTGTCTCTGTCTCTGTCTCTCTCTCTCTCTGTCCCTTGAGTACTGCTGTTTTCCCTAGTTTTATTTTAGACCTCTATACTCATTTTACTTACTTCCCCTTGGCCATAACTCTCATACCTATTGTTCCATTGCTATCTGTCTGTGGAAAGCCAGAACTTTCTTCGGAGCCTACAACTCCATGGGAATGTCCTACACATACCTCAATGTCTCTAAAACTAATTTTTTTTTTCACTTGCAAATCTATCTCCCTCTAAAGTCCTATTGTGATCACCATTTGCTATTCACTCAAGCTAATTTATCACCCATTATTCTTACATTGTTTCTTTCCCTGTGTCCTTTCCTTAGTTCAGGAATTCCTCAGCCATTGTCCAGATTAAATCCATGGTTTTCTAGTATTTTTCTCTCCTTCTCATCTGTATCCTCTCTGAACCATTCTCTATGTTGCAGACAAGTTATTTTATGACAACAGTACAAATCTGATTATATTACCCTTGCTTGAGACTTTTCACAGTATATCTAAAGCTACAAGATAAAGTCCAAACTCTTTAGAGCAGCATGCATGTATTGCTCATTTGCAAAAAAATAAATTGACTTCCTTCTACAAAAAAAGTTACGTGTGTTCAAAGTTACAGTGGCATCTCATGGCACACAAAGGCAGAAAGTACACCTGAAGAACCTCTCTCATGGGTCAGGTGATCTCGTGTCAGCTTCCCTCCGAGCGCCTGTTCTATTATTTTGTTTCTCTCTGTAGAACTGTGAGCTCTATGTTAAGAGGGTACCTGGAAGACGATAGTTGCCTCAGTCCAGCTCTAAGAAACCTCTGCTCGTACATCCATCAAACACTGATCTGGCCCTTAGTTCATATCTTTGAAGGGAAGTCAACCAAGATAAGTTCAACCAAGTCTATGGGGTGATTTAACCACATTTTGTCCAATCAGTTGTGTCCAGGTATAGCCAGAGACATGTCACCTTGATTCACACCTTCAGCAAGTGTGTGAATGATGGGCAGGTCCCATAGAAAGGCATGATCTGGGGAGATGCCCCCAAACTGAGATACACTGTAACAAACGAAGCCTTTGCTTATCTACCCCATGCATCCTTGTAAGCCTTAGTCCTATTTCTAGCTCATCTTTCCTACGCAATAGCCCTATAGCACCTTAAATTTCTTATACATTTTTATTCTTTTTCACATTTTGGTGGTCTGTATCTACCTATATCTTTTCCTCTCTCCAAATGGATCTCCAAACCCCTTCAAGCATCTACTTAGTAAATTAATAGTTGTCCTTTAAAATTCTGGATAAATGTCACCCTTCTTCAAATGGTCCCTTAAAATTCCTCTCCTAGAGTTACAGGATTCCATGCTTCAGGGTCCTGTCATACTTTGAGCATGCCTCCATTATCACTTAAATGCCCTGCAGCGTCATCTTTTATTCCCATCTCTCTACTTAACAAAGGATGAACCTCTTAATGGCCAAGTCCAAATTTGCAACTGCTCTGGCAGAAAACGCAGTTCCTGAAATGTAATGAACTTCAAATATTAGTGAGCAGCAAGGGATGAGAAAAGAATTGAGAGGATTAAGGAGAGGAGTGGTAAAGCTGGACTTTGTCTCTTGATTTTCAGGAGCCAATTTACGTGTGTTTGCGTACAGAATGTGCCCTTTTTGAAGGTGGGTACGTCTATTGAAAGCTAACGTGAGTGGATAATGATCTGCACGTCTGGTTCTTCCTTTGCCATGGTTCCTGCCCTCTCTACTCTAGCCAGATCAGCCCACTTTCCCTGTCATTCTATGTCCTCCCTGCTCCTTTCCACAAGACTTTGGTATGTTTCATCTGTTGGGAGATTTCTGACCTCTGTGGAAGAGGACTTCTTGGCTGAAGAGGGAATAGGTTTTCTTTCAAGATGTCTAAGTAAAGCATTTGTTGCTTATTTTTCTAACATTTTGTCTTGTCCTGTCTGGCATCATAAAGCACTGGGTTTTACCTTCAGTGCCTGTGAATTCCCTGGCTTCTGGCTGATTTGCATCAGACTATAAGCTTGAGGGCAGAAACGAATTTCAACTTGACTAAATTCTCCACATCCTGGCATTAAGCCTGGCTGATAGCTCTCCATCCATAATGATCTTTGCTGTATTATTACTTGCCCAGTTTCAACCAGACCTCAGGGTCTCTGCTTTCTTTCTGCTCTCCCAGCCATTGCTTCCTACCACATCACTGTCTTTCTTCCCTACCTAGGTATCCAACGGTGTCCAACAGGTACGTGTGCTCAAGAAAGATAATTGTGATCCCAAAGTCCTTTCTATCTAAGAAAAATGTAACAGTGATATTTACTTGGAACAGATACATTGTGACACCAGCAGTCAGGAGGTCCTTCTAGTTCAAAAAGCCACAGGTGCTCCTGGGTATGGTATCTCACAATAGCCATTTCCCCCAATTCACTGTGCAATGGCAGCATTTGAATTAAGTTTTGTTCCTGAAGCTTTTCCTCTGCTTATAGTCCTACTCTTTCAGTTCCCTCTATCAACACACTCTGCTCTTATCCTGGCACAGCCAGCCCAGCAGAAAGCATCCCCCTGATATTTGTCACTGTGGCTGAATGCCAGGTGCTCTTGGCGAGTAATTCTATGATTTTGAAAAGAGCACAATAACACTGGTTAAAAAGCCTAGAGTTTTGTTAAGTAGGTCTTATTTCTCATTTTTATGTCAACATTGTCATTGCCTTGGGGTGTGACAGATTTGACTTTGTGAACCAGTGTTCCTTTCAATGATCACCTCACACAGCTAGCCTGGACAGTGTAGTTAATCTTAAAAATTATAGAGAAAGCGAAAGAGTAGTCTAGATGATAAAGATTCCCACCTGGAAACCAAAATCTCCTAACATTAAGTATAACTTTTTCCACAGAACTAATGTTGTATTAATTTCTCTAAAGGCATTTCCTTGTCATTCTGGTAGCAATACTCTGCCTCTGGAAACAATTAAAAATATGAAGTGGTAAAAATAGGCATTCAAAAACTATTGTACATAGAAAAGCAAAGGAAATAAATAATAGGAAGTAAATTTTAAAGGAGCAAAGTAATATAAAAATGAACATGTATCTAAACAGTCAGTATTTAGGAAGAGTTAAGGTGGTCATAGAAAAAAATATCATGTTGAATGCTGGGGAAAAAGTGGATATTGGTATGTATATTCTTTCTACTGAATCCTTTCCTTATTCTTTCTGGCTATATTGACTTATGTTATATTCCAAACCACTACAGTATTTCAAGTTACCAGAGACTACTGGAACATTCAAAAGTTTAATAATATATTTAGTATTCCCCTCTTAAAATGCGATTGTATTTTGAACTGAACTAAACCAAAGACAAGAACTGCAAACATAAATTTAAGAGAACACAACAGGAAGTTTAATTAATATTACTGTTCCAAGTGTGAAGTCAGAAGTTGGACATTTTGAATTTTATTTCATGTCATGCCTTCCTTGCTGAGCAAGCATCTCATCTTCATATGTGACTTATTTACCTGTGGCTCAGAATTGAAACCCTTCCCATAATGACTTACTGAGTAAAACTAAATATACAGTAGGATATGTACCTATCCATGTAGATAAAATATATTAGATGTCTTTAAAGCTGTTAGAAAAATATAACAACTGCATAATGATTAGCAAGTATTGTACTCAAATTTCACCTATAAGTGAAAGCATTGCATGGGCGCTCTAAACTTCCTAGCCTGCTTTGAAGAGATCCATTACACCTGGGACTGCATCAGACCCATACAGTTTCATGCTAGATTTGAAATGGAATCCACATCATGTCCCTACATGTGCACCCCATATCCTGAGCTGAAACAAATTCCTTGCAACAGTTGTCGACCTGGGCATGCCCTAGACCCTAATGGGCTCCAGCTGAACCATTAGTAATATAGGGAAGGCCTGAGATGAGCTAGAGTCCAGGTAATAAAGCCAAGGATACCTGCACAGGGTCATCCTAGGAAGGGCAACGGTGGCTGCTGCCCAATAGACCCACCAATTCCCTGGAGATTGTGATTCCTAAAGGATCAATCAAACTGATAAACCCTGAAATCAGTGTTCTAACTGGCTTACAGCTTCTATTAGGACACTCTCATCCTTATCTCCTCTTTAAATGTGCATGGCAAATTCATTTATTCAGTCTTTAATACAGCACAGTTTCAATGTGTTTAAAGATTATTCCATATTTTCTACTAATGTGTTCTATGGTAATTCTACCACAGTGCTGATCTATGTACATCTAACCACAGTTTAAAACTTTCATTTAAAAAATTTCAATATATCATCCAGTCTGTCTCCAATGTGAATCATAATAGGAGAGACTTGTTTACACTTTCATTGCCTATGTGAAAGATTTGTTGATATTACATTTTATATATAAATAAGCATGCTATAAATTTAAATTTTTTAAAAAATTTAAGTAATTAGGTAATGATGTTACTATAAAATATTTCGTCATGATAGAAGTTTATTTGGATTTTATTTTGACCATTCTTGCGCAATGAAAGAATATTTCAAAATTAGTTGTTGGAAGAGAATTCTCCGTGGGTCTCCTACATTTCCGCATGTCTTGCAAACAGAGGCACTGGCTGTCTTTGTACAGGACTGCTTTCTCAGTGATGTGTTACATAACAGACATTATTGGAAGATAGTGGTAGAATCTCTCTCTGGAGGAAAGGATAGGTTTACTTATAGCCTTGGATGATAAAGATAGTGTTTCCTTCCACAACAGAGAACAGACATGCTTACTGTACAGCATAGTAAAAATGATACTTCCTTCTGAAAAAGAATAAGCATGCCTACTGCCCATTATTCAAAAAGTCAAATTTCCCAAGGTCAGACTTCTCTCCTCTAACACAGCTCACTGTGTCACCCTACTTTTTTCCCTTTGCTATGAGGCTTAGGGATAAGGGAAGCAGCCCAAGGGAATATGAATGTTCTGGATACTGCTACTGCAGTAAGTAAGGAAGTTCTGACACATGAGCCTGTGTCTTCTACCAGCATCCAAGAAACTGCAGTGGGCTAACTTATTTGTTTGCAATTACAATAAAATCTCAGACCCTTCACAGTTCTTAACATTCTTTTTACTAAAATCACATTGAAACATGCGTTTCAAAAATACTTCACTCCAAAAAAAGAAAATTTCTGTTAAAAATCTTATCATTGTTGCATCCCCTGACATCAGCTTGATTTCAGAATTCCAAAGTGGTTTAATTTATATTTTATAAGAAACTGAAATCACTCTCCGACTCATAGAAATGCCTGCATCACTACTTCTCCTTTAAGAGATGAGCTGCTTTCAGCGTGTGCTAAGTGAAGCTGTTCAACCTGAACTACCCCAAATGCCCTCCTCACTTCAAAATGTTATCTTCGCGAATACTTCCTCATTTCTTTTGTCTTAGAAGCAATGTGGTAAATTACTATAAGATGGCCCCAGTGTATTGTGCTTCTCTGTATTTACGCCCTTGCGTTAACCTCTCCCACATTGAATCTCAGCTGTCCTGTGACATACAAAATTCTTTACTTTGACCTACAGAATTTGAAAGCAACAGTGCTATGTGGATTTTAGTGCCTAGGCCTTTAGAGGCCTTGCAGCTTTCTCTTCCCTAAGCCACCACATAAGAAAGTCCAGCTATCCTGATGGAAACACCAAATGGAAAAAGAAGCCTGAAAAGCTTTAGCCTCTCAGCCATCCAAGCTAAGAGGTGACACTGATGAGTCTGATATTTTGGACCCCTCGGTGCCAATTGAGACCCCTTCAGGCCAACCCAATAGAGATGACATGGAAGAGAGAGGACACATCTTGGATGGAAAGTATTAAAATAGAGTTACCTTATGGCTGTAAGTGTACAGGTGGTTTGTTATATAGCAACGCATAACTGAAACGGATATAAATGTCTATCTTCTTTTCCAAAGCTAACTTCTGTACTGTTGAGACTTCTCTTTCTCTTTCTTGGAAGTCATCAGCTTGTTTCTCTACTGCTCCTTCACTTGTCTTATAATGTATTACAGTCTTCTTATCCCCCCCAAATTAATAATAATAAAAGCCCGTTTTGAAACAATATTCTCGAGAAACTGTATGTGCATGCTGCCATACCAATTGTCTGAAAATAATACAATCTACACCCATTTTTGCTTTATCTGTATCTTTCATTCAGTTCTATCATGCAGTCTATTCTCTTACCTTTTCTACAGAAAGCAATGTCTTAAAGTTTGCTGAGCCCCAGTCCTAATCTCAGTCCTCATGCATTTAGAACCATGTAGAATTTGACTCTGGTAACCACAATATTCTGCAAACTTTACAACTGGCTTCCATGACTACAACTATCCCTTGTTTTCTTAAAACATCTTTGGCTACCCCTTCCTAATATTCTCGCTGGCTCCCCCTTCTCATCTGACCCTCTCGTGTAGGCACGTCTGCTGACACGGTCACCTCCCATTTCTCTTTTTATTCTATATTCTAGAATGCAATCCCTCCTGGTCCCATAACTTAAATTATGGCCTCCAAATCTTCCTAAACTAATTTTTCCCCAGACTCTAGATTTTTGCTACATTAGCCAGCAGGAGAATTGGCATCTCCTAGAAGTTAACAGGAAAAACAAAATTTCAGACTCCACCCAGACCCACTGAATCAGAATCTGCATTTTAACAAAGCCCACAGATGATCTATGTGTCTGAGAAGCAGTGCTCTAAATATGTATTTTCATCTACCTTGGCCTAAACAAAAATAATTATTTCCCCATTTCTTCCCCACAACTACCACAAAACACATTCTTTCTTTTCCAGCAAGCCATGAATTCGTTATTATTTTGCTAACTACTGTGTCACAAAATCCAAAGTCTTCAGAATAGTCCTCTACTACCTTCCACTGCCAGTCCATCAGTTGCTAAATCTAGTTCATCTGACTGCCAAGGTCACTTCTTCCCTTGCTTTGCTTCCTTCTAACAATATTGTTTCCTTTTCCTGTAGACTATGCTGATCACAACCAAAGCAGACACCTTTCCTCTAGTCTCTCTCTCTTCTAATATATTACTACTTATCGCTAACTAGTTCCTATTTATCATCCTAAAACTAACAAAAAGTAAAGTCAAAATAGCACAAAAATAGCAAAATTAAAAATTAAAAAGATAAAAAATAAACCAGACTTGATTTTTAAAAGCTAGAAACAAAACCAAAATAACAAGAATATGTCATATCCTTGTTTAGAGTCATCATGAACTTTTCTTTTCTATAGAATATAAAATGCAAATTCTATGCCACAATATTCAAGGCCATTCAAAATCAAGCTTCAACCTGCCTTTTTTGACACTCTCTCTACGCTCTCAAGTCAAAATGCAAAACCAACACTTATTCATCTGCTCATGAAACCTGGAATTTTCTTCATTTTTCCTATCCCAAAGGTTATGTTAAATCCTACCTCTCCTTTAGGACTCTCCCTTCCTTATCATACGCTCTACAAATACTCCACTCTACAGATACACACTCTTCATTTCCCTGAGCCCATTTGACCTTAATGTAACTTATTCCAGATCTTAATGCACATTGCCTCACATTCTGCTATCTGTACATTTATCTACTCCAGAGGACTCAACTCCTTGAGTTGAAGATTACATTCTATTTATCTCTGTAATCCTCAAAATGTCTAACATAATAGGAACTCAAAATATGTTTGTCAAACTAATTATTAAGTGGAGTCAGATTGTCCATTAGTTCGATCCTATTTCTATGTTTAAACACTAAATCAAAGTATGTTTTAAAAAAATAGATCTTTCCCCATCAGTTTGTTTCATTTTGTGCTGTGATGGCTCATAAATTTTCTGGCTCAGAACAGATTTCTTTGGAAATACTTATATACCCTGAACCATATCACCACCAGTGGACATAATTACAATTGCAACCTAAATGTACTTTGTGTGCCTGGGCAAGCCAAAGTCCATGTTTCTTCTTCAGTTTACTTATAAATAAAACAACTGTTGCTAAGGATGTGTCATCCAAAATATGCTACCAGGAAGTAGAGGAGCAACCATAAAAAATGCAACTCAGTAAAAAATTAGCAGCTCCATTCTTGAAGTATATAATCATGTTTAAAACAAGATTTCCTGCAGGAAAGTGGAATGGACCATAAAATTAAATTATATGATAGTTAAGACAAGTTAAATTTATCGAGAGAAAAAAAATCGGAGTTTAGAAGCTATCTAGCTCTTACACTGTAAAATTTTATTGCAGAAGAATGTTTGAGTACATGAGAGACTATAAATATTTTAAACTAGAATGATCAAACTTACATGGGAAGCTTTTCACTACATCAAGGAACAGGAAGGAAAGATATTGTCAGCTTTTGAAATTCCAGTGTAAACAAAACATGGAAAACTCTTTTAGAGGCCATGGCATATGTCCTCTGCTTTCCCACTTTAAAAAGTATGTTGTTTTCCTTACATTAATGGTTAACAAAGCATGGAATATTTATGACTGATTATGCTGAAGGGATTTTACTCTGTGATCCCTAAATGTTAGAATTTATCAAGGGGCAACTAGAAACAGGGAAAGATAAATAACAAGGGAAAAAATAGCTTGCTACATTATCTTTGCTCCCAGAAAAGAATCCAAAGTGTGCGTCTGAATTAAGTGGTGGACTTTCTCACTACCTGGGAAGAAAATCTAGGATGTCCGATAACAATAACCACAGTGACAACACGCAGAGATTCTAGATTCAGAATTAAAGACTTTTGGTTTTTGCCAACTTAAGGAATCAAACTTGTGGGTGACATTATTACTTCCATTATTACCTTGAGTACCAAAGGGCTAATTATGTATTTTTCAGGCACCATTTTTCCCCACTTTTTCTTTTGGTTGTTCACCTATTAGACAAATTTCTGTTTATTAGTCTTTTATCAGAAGTTGATGGCTAGAGAAAAAGAGATAAAATAAAACAATTTATTTTATAACTCAGAATTATAAAACATTTTGCTTGGAAATGCCTTAAGTTCCATGGGTTCAGAGACTTACTTTTACATTATCTCCCTAGCTCCCAGAATAGTTATTGACATATAACAGATACTCAATAAATGTTTCTTAAATTAAGGAGAAAAGTGAGTAAAATTAGACATAAGAAATATGAAATTCATAAATCATTCAAGATATTCTTTTCTTATGAATAATTGAGAATTAGCACTGGTACAAACCACAGGACACAGTGAGTTTGTGCCAAGCAGTGTTCCAGTTTAGCTGTTTGGTACTACAAAGTGGTTGTGATTCCTTGATCAATATCCAAACCCCAGGTCGCTTCAGAGTTTCCAAGACATTGGCTTTCATACTAGTTTTACTGCAAACCAAAGTAAGAATAAATTTTATATCAAGGTCCAGCATACACATCATACACACACCACTCCAAGAGGTATAATTAAAAAAAAAAAAGTTTAATGTAATAATACTTACTCTTGCTATGTAAAATACACTGATGTGTTCTATTCATTTTAAAATTTATTTCATGACCAACTGGGTTATGATTGATAGTTTAAAAGCCCTTTAGGACCACCTTAGGTAAGCATGAGGGCTGTGAAATTGTTGAGGAGAGTGACCTAGTTCTTAAGTCACATCCTTCGTGCAGAGAATCTCTGAGGGCAGTGTTTCAAGCTGCTCTCAGTGATTGACTAAATTCTATATTTCCCATTTCTGGATTTAAAAAAATGTTAGACTGTCTTCAGATGGGTTCAGAATTCAAATAATGGCTCTGAAGCAAGGCAAAATATTGTTCTTCACAGTAGGGTATCTGCTGAGCTGTAAGCTATATCTTGGTCATATGTATCAATCATTCACAGTTGGTTACTTGTAACTTTCACAGGGCACACACAGTTGGGTTTTGAAGGTTGTGTACAAGTCTCTCAACATGTCCTACACTGGGGAGAATACTGTGGAGGTGTTATTAGCAATGAAGATTGGAGAAGAAAGACACTCTGATGTTGGCACTCAATAGAGTTCATGCTAAACACAATGAGTCACTCCAAAGACTGGAAAATTACTCTAAGGATCTGAAGCAACCACCTGAATAAGAGTAAGGAAAACTGAGTTTTCATTTTAATTTATCCAGGTACTGTTACTCCTTTGCTTTCACACATTCATTCACCAAATACTGTGTCTCCTCTAGTCCAGGCATTGATCTAACAACAACAACAACAACAACAAGCTCTGTCATTGTCGACCTACTTTGTGATCTGGGCTATGACATTCAATGTCTAATATAGGAAATAGAATACGCAATTTTCCTGCATAGAGCACTGGTGTATAGCTTTCATAGAGAAAGATAAAACTCATCCATACATATAGACTATTTCCAGGATACTCAAATTTGCTAGATGTGACTGACTACAAGGAGAATTGAGATATGGAGTCAAAAGTCCACTACAGTAAAAGTGAAGCTAATAGAACCAAAACTTTCAACCCACCTTACTTTCCTGTTATTTCTCTAGACACATCCATTCCTTCACCAAGTTTCTACTGAATGCCCACCACTTACCAGGTACCATGTTAGGTGCTGGCAAAAAGGTCAGATGCAGGCCTTGCCTTCAGTGTTCACAGGGGTTTGTGGAAGTAAATATATGAGTGATTTTCAGCACAACAGGATAAGTGCTATAATGAAATATGAGTGAGATGCAATATAGGCATAAATGGAGAATCATCTAAATCAGCAAAAAGGAATTTGAGGATCTTACAGAGGACATGGTGCATGAACATTGAAGAATAAGTAGAAATCTTCAAGATGAACGGGAATTGGGGCATCAAAAATAGAGAGAGCACCATGTGCAAAGTCATGGGTATGAAAATAACATGCAAGTTAAAGAAAAGGTCTATAGTTCAGCAAGAGGAGATAAAGATTAGGCTGATAGTGGCCTATAGGTCTTGCTCTGAGAGAGGCCTAGAAGAAGGACTTGATTTAAGAATTGTCAATTAATAGGTGTCACCTAAAGCCAGGGATATGGATGAGAATTCCTATGAAGATTAAAAAATGTGGATGGCTTCATAGTGTAGTGGTTAGCACATCTGCTTTACACTCAGAAAGTCCTGGATTCACATCCTAGGTGGAGCCAAGGACCAGGCCCTGGGTGCGCCAGGCCCTCCGTGTGCTCCAGGGATGCCAGGCCCCAAGGACACACCACGAACCTGTTGGAGGAGACCCCCGACTTCAGAGATCCAGTTCTTAAGGGGAAATGGCAATATCCATAGGTCAGGGGTGGAAGTGTTGGGTAGGGGAGAATTAAAGAGGGGGAAAAACATGTGGGGAACTCATAGCTCCCAGTGTATGATTGCTTCCTTATTATACTCCTTCCAGGTCCTATACGACATCATCATCATTATCATCATCATCATTGTCATCATCATCGCCAACATCACAGTTTATTGAACGTCTACCAGGCACTTCACTTGTTTCACCTTATTTAATCCTCACATCATCCCAATGAAATAGGTTCTATTATTATCCACATTTTCTCACCACTACAGGTCCAGCAATGGACAATGTCAGGTTTTGAATCAAGGAGTCTGATCCCAGGGCCCCTGGGCAATTAGCCACTATTCCATTATAACCCCCAGCCCTTTCAGCCTGAATAATAAACACTGTCTACAGAGCACTGAATCTCAGCACCCCTGAAAAAAGGCTTAGCCTTCTGCCTCAGCTCTCTTCACATGAACGTCGATTACTGAAACTCTTCTGTGTCTGGACATATTTCTCACTACCCCTTTCTGGGCTATGTCTGAGACTACTTACAGCTTTTAGCCACATAGATCAGCTGTTGCTATTTGGCACGTTCATTGTTGCATAATTTGCAAGTTACAAAATTAATACTTGGCAGGGTGATTTCAAAGCCTACTGGACAGAATCACTTCAAATGAATTAGGTAGTGGGAACTACCACAGCAGCACTGTGCTTGTATGGGGCTCTAAATTTTCTGAGAAACAGAGTCCAGTTTATACTTACAACAACTATTGAGCATAAATCAAGCTAGAGCTTCTGGAGCAAGATGCTTCATTTGTTATTTTAATGTGCATTTTCTTTTCTGAAGGATTGAAGGATCCATGTTATCTTTTTTACTGAGCTGAGTGGTTGAAATAATGTCTGTGTCTTTGAGAGTAGAAGCCTTCATGTCAATCAACACTCATCTGTCTTATGAACTTAAATTCTTCAGTGATTTTACTGGTGACTGGATTTAAAAGTTCTACCTAGTTAGCTTTGTGAGAGTGACAATTTAAATAGCTCCCACAGAAGTTACAAAAATGCTAGGCCGATTGGGTAATAAAGTAGTTCCTTTAAAGCTAAATGAGTCATAATTTAGCATGAAGTAGATCGATTAGAGAAACACTTGTGAGTTGGCAGTCAGGATCCTGGAGCCATCTCTGTAATTAGAACTGTTATGATGGCTATTGGCACTACATATACAGCAAAGATGGGTCATGTCAAGAGTGCATTCAAACACTTGTGGGTTCAGAGATTCAAACCCAAGTTGAACCTTTTGGTGTTTGAGTTTGTTAACTGTTGGCTAAATGCCACTTCCTGCTCCTAAGAAAAGAGGCTTGAAAAAGTCTCATAAAAAATGACTTAAAAGGCTTCCTTGACTTCAAAGGGCTCTTACAAAACAACATTTTGATGAGTTAAGTGTAAAGGAATCAGAAACATAAGGATTAAATTTCCTTTAATAGAGTCATGTGTCTAAAAATGGAGGGAGGAAAAAGTAGCAGCTTCATCTAGCTTAACATGCTTCAAAAATGTCTAGAGTAGCTATGGATTTCCAAAGTAATCGAATTTTTTCATTCCAGTATAATGCTAACATAGTAACATCTAGACAGGAATGTCAAAAAGTCCAACTGAATAAAGACCAAGGCATTTGTGTAGGTCAGGTTATACCAGGTCATCTTCTCTCTAGTCCATTATGCCAGCCTCCATTTTCAAGGAAATAGCAGAGTGTCACAAGACAGAGCCACAAAAAACAAAGAGAATTTCTAAACCAGACCTCTTGCTCAGGTCAGGCAATGTCATCAGCTCACCACACTGATGCATTAAAACTGATTTTACTGCCTGAATGAAGAGAATACAAACAAACACTCCTTAGCCATGAAGTGTCATGCCAAAGACAGCATTACCTGTTATACACATTTAATCTCCACATCTTTAATCATAATTTTGTGGGTCTCTAATCCTTAAAAGAAAATGAACTAATGATTATTACCCAAGGGAGGAAAATGTCTTTGGGCAAGAATATATTGCAGAATACAGAAAGACATAAAAATCATTTGAACCAGTGATGAACAACTGCAAATTCTGGTTAAGAATTACTCCTCATTAGTTTTGCCAGTAAATTACCTGACAGACAGCTAATACCTGATTTATTCTGTGTTTGAAAATCTTGTAAAGAACAAAGAATTTAACCTTTTAAGGCAAATAAAAACAAGACTATGCATGTTTACCAAAGCAACATTAGATAAATTTATATAAGTTTACTATTAGACACTCAGTATAACCCAATTAATTTTTTTTGCATCTGGCCAAATTTAATGGTATGAATTTTTATAGCAATGTTTCACTAGATTGTGGGTATGATAGTTTCATACCAGAAAAGAGAAATTTCTAAAAGTAGACATTTATTATTTTAAGTTGCTTGTGATATCAACTGTTACAGCAACACATAAATGGCTGCATTCTCAAAATAAAATTAGTGAGAGAAAAAGATCCTACTTAACTGAATTCATAAGTACCTTTGTAAATAGTAGAGTTTTATTTATGTCAATAGATTTCATAGATTCAGGAAATAAAAGCTTTCAAATATTGGCGGAAGGAGTCTATTAATATTTATATGTAATTTCAATGAATATGAATTGGTAAATTCACTTCTAAAAGTCAATAAATATTACTGTTATTATTATTTTTCTTTAACATAGCTTTCTATTTGATTCAAGTAAACATGTACTATTTTAGTGACTAGCAAGTGATCAAAAAAACAAATGCAAATTTTTATTTCTCCTTCATATGCCAAAATCACCATGTCCCTAAACATATTTTGTTACCCAAAGACCCCAGAAGACAAAGAACGAATCTGACCATGCTCTATACCTCAGTGGAGTTTGGGACTTCTGAGCAATGTTGTCAACAACATCATCTAATCTGAGCCTTAGTTACCAGAACAGAATTTTGAATGATCCTTAAGGGAAGAGTTTTAGAAGACCTGCTGAACCAACTGCTAAAGAAAAACATAATATTAAAAGGACCAGTAAGTCCTAATATTTTAGGAGTGTTCAAAGAAGTGATCTTACTTAATTGTTTACTAAATCCCTGGAGAGAAATATTTGCTTTGATGACTTCTGATCATCACTAAATTTACTTCCTCATTCTTCACTAGAGGTAAGAGGCATAGGATTAATCACACAGCAGACACAGCTATACTTTCTTTCAATAATGATGATTTGCAATATCCTGTTCCCCATTCTCCTCTAAATCTTGAGATTACCTACTCAATTTCCTTTCCAAAGATCTTGAATATTTTTCAAGGTGGCTTTGCACAAATTGAGTAGTTATGTTCTATTTAACGTAAATGAAGTCCAGGAAGCCTTTAGTTTAGCGTGTACCTCTCCTCCCAGGAATGCAACTCTTGAAATTCTGCTATTGGAGAACTTCTAGGTTGGGTTAAACATTGTCCCCTGAGGTTCTCCTTACAACATGTTTGCCCTTCCAGATGGCTGGTAATTAAGCCACAAAACCTCTGTGTTAATTAATCCATCAAGAAGCAATCTGTATAATTTAGAAATATACACCATTGGTAAGTATGAGGAGAAGGAGAAAGAGCATAAGAAAAAAAGGGGCAAGCTAATTCAAAGGTAAGTTTCACAATGAACCAATTTGTTTAAAGCTAGCTCCACTTCCCATCCCCCAAGCTGTGAACTCTACCACCAAAACTATATTTTTCTTCCACGTTAAAACGATTTTTATGTGCATCATTGAAAGTTACCTGATTATTCAATTCAAATATTGCTATGTCATCTGGAAACACCCTTAAAAATGACGACGGCAACACTGCCTCTCCCAGGGTTTAATAACCCTTCCTCAGACTGTGTTTATCACTGCTGCATTTCCTTTACTGAGAGACTGTTTCCGAGTCTCTCAAAACCCTAACTGGATAGGGAGTAGGATTGTAAATAAAACCTTAGGGATCTGGTTTTAAGATGAGCTTGTGTAATATTTGGGATCAAAGCAGCAGGCAACATTGATAAGACATTTGCAATGTACAAAACAAAGATTTTTCCATCCTTCATAAGGATTTTCCTACTAGTGTGGTGAACAAATCTTTTCCTCAAAAGGAAGCCCAGCTTCATTTATAAAAATAAGAATTCTAGGAGCTCTAGTACCCACCAGCTAGTTGAGTGGGAAGTAACATAGTCTTTCATAAATTATTTTTGTTTCAACATATTGGGTAGTATCTTAATATGTCGGGGCTGCTATAACAAAATACCATTGCGTGCGTAGCATGTAAACCACAGAGATTGATTATTAACCATCTGAGCTAGAAGTTCGGATCAGGATGCCATTGTTGTTAGGGCCCTCTTCAGCTTGTATTTTTCTCATTGCACCCTCACATCGTGCAAAGTTTGGCTAAGGATCTCCCTGCAGTCTCTTACAAGGCACTAATCCCATTCATGAGAGTTCCACCCTCGTGACTTAAGTACTTCCCAGATGTCCCACCTCCTAATATCACCACATTTAAGGACTTATGATTTCAACATGTGAATTTGGGAAGGACAAAATATTCAGATCATAGCAGGACTAGAATACAAGCCTCACATTTTGTCTTTAGAGTGGCTCTGGCACACTAACTTGGATATCCACTATAGTTACAACTAAGTAAAAACAATGGGTGTATATGGGTAAAAACTAAAAAGGAGAATGGAAAAATGAATAAAATCATTCCATTAGGATAGTGGGATACTGGGAGATATTTTTCTAGCTATAATTATTACAATTTTATTTGTAGATTGTTAGGTGTTAAGTTCTAAGAGGGCAATCACTATTTCGAGCATTATCTTCATCATGCAGAATTGCTGAAACTTTTAAACTATTGTAGGAGGATATGACTCAACAAGTTCCACATTTCTTTTTTGTATCTGGGTGAAAGTACCCACAATGTTCAGCCAAAATCCTGTGGTTATCATCTGTGCCTATAAAACAGATATCTAAAGCCCAAAAACTGGAGACACTGAGGCTCAGCTCACAGCCCCAGAAGACAAGGTAAGGCTTAGGTAAGGAACAACAGGACAGAGACCTGGGAATAACAGAGACATTGTTATCCCATAGCAGTCGGAAGCTGGAAACTCTGTGAGACAGAATGAGGAAATATTGGAATCAGCAGCAAAAAGGCCTTGCAACTGCTTTGTTTTGGCCAAATGCTAATTAAATTTCCTCACTTCTGGGAACAAGAATGATTTCAGAATCTAGATTGGGCTAAGCCTCTCAGGTTCAGCTGGGAAGACACTAAACTATCCAGCTTGGGAGTCGGGTGTGGGTCAAACAAACAAACCAGTCTTCCATACTAGTTAATCCTATCTCCTCCTCCTCCTCCTTCAGACGCCTAATACTCTCACCTCTAGCCCTTCACTCAGTTTCCCCTCACTGGAATGTTCTCTCTCTCCTGTCTATGCCCTTATTTTTTACTCTATTTTAAAGGCCCAAAGCCACCTCCATTTGTTGCACAAAGTGATTCAAACCCTTCTAACCAATGTCAACTCTCCACACTCTACATAACTCATTCCCCACTGTACTTGGAAAATACTGGTTATCTATATTAACCACACTAATAATAATAGCGCAGATTATAATTAACCCTGACTAACCCTCATTTTAAGGCAGTTGGTTACTCTGGCAGAGAAACAGTTTAGGGGCAAGATCACCTCCAAACTTTCAGATGGCTTTGTCTCATCCGTCTGCTTCTATCACATTTAGGCCTTTGGCACAGTCATGACTTTAGTGCTGAACCTCCCTCCTGACTCATTTTATTCTTCCTTTCTATTCTGTTTCAAGTCATCTTAGCCTCTGACCTCATGAATCATATCTCTCTTTAGTTTTTCCATCAAGCCTTGCTACGGTCTCAAACTCTTATTTCCCTTCTCAACCATGATTCCTTTTCTTCTCACTAACTATGCAACAATTAAGTAAAGATACTGTCCATGAGAGCACCCAAGACCCTATACACCAGCACAAGCTCAGACTGTAACAATCCCTCCTGGTAGAACAAAAGTAAGTGATATTATTCAGAACATATCCTATTCTACTAGGTGTAATCTAACTCCTTGAAAAAGTAATAATAACAGTAATAGTAATAATTCAAGAACCTCTGAAGAGAGGAATATGAAAAGTAAAATTAAACTTAGAATAGGCTAAAAAAACTCAATACTTTCATTAAAATGCATGATAAAAGGAAAGTTTTCATATAGTCTTCAGATTTTATTCTTAATTTGTAATTTTTATTTTAATAAAATATTAATGTTTTGACTCAATAAAGTTTTGTTTTTATTGTGCTTTTTTCTGTATCTTAATTTCTGGTAACTTTCTCTAAACTTCACTTTGCTTATTCCACTATTCAATAAATAGTAAATGATTTCTTGTGGAGAATTGAGAAGGCAATTCAATCATAATCAGAGGACACTGACTACAATCACTTGCCTTTAACTACTAAAATACTGTTAAATAAAACTTCTTTCTACAACTACGTAATGTGGAAAGAACTAAACTTCAAAACTGGTTTATTACGCCAGACATGATCTTCCCCCCAAACTAAAACCTTAGTGTTGTTACTCTTCATAGCACTGAGAAAGAACAGAGATCTATTGTATGTTTTAAAATAAACAATTTATAAATGCATGCATTGGTGTGTGCTATATAACATACTTCCGAAGATGAACAATTTTATCTATCATTATTAAAAAACACACGAGATTCTGTTGCCTGTATTCTCTTTTCAGTCTTGAACAATAGATATAGGTATATCCAAAAATTTCATTTTCAAAAGTACATACTATTTTCTTTAAAAAAAAATACTAGAATCATATTCTACCTCTTAAGTAGGCACTAAATCACTTATCTAGAATAGAGAAAGTAAATTTTCCAGTTCTGAAGTCTAGAAGTGTATAAAGACAGACATGTCAGTGACATGTCAGAGACATGTCAGTACACACTCTCTCTCACACACACACACATGCACGCACACACACATAAATTTTTTTCAATAGTGCATCTGCCAGAATCAATCTTATTTTCTGTTTAAATGAGAAGTCGAAAAGAGTATATATGATTCAGCTAAAAGTCTTTTAGAGTGTTAAAAATCCCATTCTAAATCATCCCATGAAAAATTCAGACCAAAAATTTAAATTCACTCTAACTACCAGTTTGGCTCTCTTTCAATAAATGTTATGTTCTTAAAATCAATAATTTGAAAAAAATTAAAATGATTCATAATGATGACATTGTACTTCTTTTACTTTTATCAGAAGTTTCATCAAAATGAAACAGGCATTTATGGCAAAACCTGATGAAACATTTGTAGACTGAAATAAAAGATGTTCAGTTTGAATCTATTGCCTAATCTATCTCCTGGCTTAACTATCTGTCAAGCCACAAACTTAAGAAAAGGTAATGTGAAATATAAAGACAGGTTAGAAGTACAAAATGAAGTACTCTACTCATAAGACCATTTTGCTTTCTTGCAATTTTTGCCGATAAATTGCACTAACATTGTATCCATATGGTTGAAGATAACCCCGGGTTCTTCTCACACACAGAAAAATTAACTAATTGGATTCTCATTGCACATCATAAGCACAAGATTAAAAATACAAACTGGAAATAAACACTTTCAATTGAAAAGTGGTATAAATCATTTTTGAAAGTGATTAATAAGAAGCAATATTTTGCTTTTTGGCCTGTAAGCTTAAATTTTTACATATAATTAGAATAACAGTTACAGTAAAAAGTTTTATTTACTCCAGTAATTTATAAGAAAAAATTAATTTGAACTCAAGTTGTTAAAATTATTTATAATTTTAAGTGAATAATTGAAACAATTATCTGAGAAGTAGAATTTTGCCAAAAATATCCATATATTAAAGTAAAGATATTTGAATTATTTCCATTCTTCATTTTCATCCTCATCTTTATTTTCATCATCTTTTTCTTTGATATAGTAAACTTAGTACACTTCCAACTCAATCATGTAAAATTTTTACAGCATCCTGTGTTTAGTAACATATCAATATAAAAAGTGGTTCTAATGGGAACCAAAGAATAATCTTAAGAGTTTTCTTCATTATAGACTATTAGTTAATAGGCTATATTTTTTACATTTTCTATATATCCTTTAGTGTATTTAAGATAGGTGATAATTACATTATCTGCACAGATCATATGCTAGCAATGCTAAAAAATACACAAAAACAACAATACCTCTAGGATGTTTCTATAAAGAACTTTAAATTTTCTTCATCACAAAGCCAATATCTTGCCTCCAAAAAAATTATTTCTTAGTACCTGAAAAGCAAAGTTAAATAAAGAATTCTTGGAATTTATTATATGGTCTCATTAAGTCTAGAGATATAATATAGGATAAAATATTAAGTAATTCATTTTTAAAACTGATTTTTTTTTCATTCTGAAGTCCAGATTCACACTAACAGGGAGTATAATAGGACATCATTTTCAAATATGTGGCTTCTTTAATTATGCTCTTGAGATTTCATACTCTAAATGAAATGATATGCTTTATTCTGGTGAATCATGTTCTTACATTTAACAATGACAAAATTTGAGAATAGAAAAGTTTTCCTTGAGCATTTTAGAATAAGCATTGGGGTAGTTTAGAATTGTTTCCCTCTGCTCTTGAGATTAGTGAATGGGGGTTAATATCAGTGAGGACTAAAATAGATGTGAAAAGATGCCAGTTTGATGAGTTCTTTCATCCCTAGCTTTGTACTTCACCCTAAGACTTGGCATCTGGAATATCATTTCATCCTGAAGCTTCTCAGTGGTTGAATGATTTTTGAGTAATAGCCTTCTCAGTACAAGAAAGCTGTATCATATGTGCTGTAGAAACTAGCAGTAAGACCATGAGGAGTTGTAATGCTTGCTGAGGCTGTGTAAAGAATGCAAACTATGACAATAGGCAAAGTAGTTAAAGGACTTGGAAATTTCATTACAGTTTGCAGCCTCTCTTCTTAGTCCAAACTGAACTATGAAATATATTTGAAAACTAAACCCTTGAAATAAAAAAAAAACAAAACTGTTTTAGTCAGCAAGAATAAAATTTAGTGTCTTCAAATTAAAGGGTTTTCCTAAAAACCATTTTGTAAAAATAAAGAAAAACTAGCAGTGTGACTTGAAATCATTATGATACTAAAGCATGAACAAATATGCAAGAAAAGTTCATATTAACCAGAAACTCACAGGATACTCTACTGCTTTTCTGCAGTTAGAAGTAATAACAGAAAAAATAACAAATTTACTTACAAGTATATAAAAATCTGGCAAGATAAATTTTTCATATTAATGAATAGTCTTGTTTACCTATAAATGTACTTTGAAAGTAAATCGTATATATTGTTTTATTAATTAAAAAAAAAGAATCCAACCTTCAAAAGCTACAAAACAATGAAAAAATGTTTGTTTTTCCAAAAGTTATTTACTCCATGTAACCCCAAAATGGGTCTCTTGTTGGCAATATTAGTGATGCATGTCATTTTTTTCTTGATTTTATAACAAAAGAAAATAAACATCATGAATCTTCTTAACAGATCAACCCTCATGTTTACATTGACATTGACATTTTATGATTTCTTCCAGCATAGGAAATCTGTGGCTTGGGAGACTCGAGGATGTTCTTATCAAGTTTCTAGCAGCAGTAAGATATATAACCTGTTTGATCTTTGTTCCATGTGCACACAGCTGGATACTTTGAACCAACATAAAGCAGATTAGCCTTTTAAAAGTGCCTGAATAGTAGTTTATGTGACTTTAATTATGAAATTTTACTTGAATTCATCAGGAAAAAAATCAATGGCTTATATAAAACACCTAATCTTGTTTCCTGTTAGTTGCTCAAACAGTATGAAGCACTTAATGGAAAAACAATTGCTGGATTGGTTGATATTTCAAGATATTGACTTTTATGAAGGTGAGTTATATTGAACAATAAAAAAGAATATGCTATTTTGTCTATTTCTAATATTTTCTGTTTCAAAATATAAATAATCTCTGTGAATGCTTGAAGGGATGAAGTAAATCCATCTAAATCTAGGTTAATTTTACTATCAGATTTCTATTATATCTCAAAAGAAAGCATTTAAATCTTCCAGGTTTGAAACATTCCAATGAACAGCCCTATGAAATGTTTTTTTTTCCTGTTCTTTTAAAAATATTTATTTTTTTAATTTTTATTTTTATTATGGTGACATTATTAACAAAGTCTAGTAAGTTTCAGGTGTAAGATTCAACAGTAAGGCATAAAGAGAGATATATATATATATATGTATATATATATATATATATATATATTGCATTGTGTATTCACTGCTCATGGTTAGATATCTGTCACCACATATTTGACCCCCTTTACCCCATTTACCTCCCCCTCCCCCTCTCTCCCTACCTTCTGGTAACCACTGGTCTATTGTCCATGTCCATGAGTCTCTGCTTGTTTGTCCTATTTGTTTGTTTCTTTCAGGTTTATATTCCACATATAAGTGATATCATGTGATTTTCGACTTTTTCTGTCTGGATTATTTTTTGCTGAGCATGATTATCTCAAGGTTCCATTCATGTTGTTGTAAATGGCAGTATTTCATCTCTTCTTATGGCTGAGTAATATTCCATTGTATATATGCACCACAGGTTCTTGATTGAGCACAAGAAAGAATTCAAGCACACATCAGAGTTAGAGACAGAGGAAAGTTTATTAGAGAAGGAGTAATGCCCCATAGACAGAGTGTGGTCCCTTCTCAGAGGTTAAGAATGAGAGACTGAGAGAGACACATAGTGTTCAAGAAATTCAGTTTAAGTCTGTTTTCCTTTCCAGGGATGGGTATGCAGGGTTAAGGGCATGGGGAAGAAGCTCTTGGTTATCTCAGCAAGAATCTTCCTGTAGGCCCCCCATTGAATACGACTTGATTTAATATTTAATTCTCAGGCCTCTTCCCTATTTCACAAATAAAACCAGGTAGTTGCCTATTAGGATCTCATGACATCTCTTTGTGTGCGAATTGCAAAAGAAGCGGTTGTTTGCCCAGGCATGTCTTCTGAACAGTCTTCCTCCAGTTTAGATCATTGAATGATTAAACATTAATGAGTCCACATTTTCTCAATGATAAGTAGAACTTTATTCTTGTTCTTGCTATTTTTTATTCTCAGATTTGAATTTCTTCTATGGATATAATTTCTCATTATGCTAGCCAGGACTGTATATTGAGCTACATCCAAGATGGCATTTAATTGGACCCAGTTCCCTAAACCCAACTCAGAGAATAGATTCTAAGAAAATAAACTTACTGAACTGAAAAAGGAGAGAAATTAACTACATTCCATTTCAGAATCTGACAAGCAATGTGAAAAGAATTCTCCCCTGACAAATGTATATTTTCCTTATCTGTTCTGCACTTGTTATAACCCTAATGCTAATAAACAGAAATAACATGGTTATAAATCTATTATCTACAGTATATTTTTATTGTGAATGAATCCTCAATGTAACCAAAGTCAGGGTCTGATAAAATCAGATTTGACTATATATACAGAATGCAGTTGTTAGAAATCTTTAAACATTTCTGAGTATTTTTAAGTAAATTTATTAGAACCCTTGGGAATATTGTTTGCTTTTAAAGTTAAAGAAAAATAGCTTGATGATTGCTTTCTAAAACTCCAGTAAAGAAAGGGTATTGTTAATATGCTATGATAGTTCATTTTTCTCTCTGAGCAATTTCTGCCCCTTCCTGCTCTTTTTCCATTTGAACTATGATGAAAAGTGATTTTAACATTTAAGATCCTGGTATGTTTTTTTCTTCTAAATAGTAAAAATCATTTAAATTGTTCTGTTTAACCTTTTTGTTTGGACCACCAAAATCTGAGAAAAAGTCGCAGTTCATATTTGATAATGTTTAAGGTCATCATGGCAGGCATATCTGTATCATTATTTTGTTTGGTCTACGTAACTGTACTCTCACTAAATGATTCTTAGGGTCTGAACTTTCTCTTTTGTATTTGTAAGCCCCTCTCTTCCTATCTCCCACCATCTCCATGATCCCCTGTCAGATGCCAAAAGACCTATTACGATTTCTATACATGGTCTCTTTTGGGAAAGAAAGTATTTGCTATTCATGACCAATTGCGGTGTTGCTTCTACTCCTTACCCCACCCATTCACTCTAAATCAAATGCAGTAAAGAGATAAACCCAGACAGAGCATTCCTCACTGTCACCTCCTCTCGTTGACATTCTGGAGATTCTGAATCTCTAAAGCTGCATAACGTGTGCCCACAAAGACTTGTTCACACTCTGACCTAGATTAATATGTGATACCCCCAAACCTGCATCTTGAATGATAATTAAACTTCCCAACTGATAAATAAACTTCCTGAATTTACAGGAAATACCTTTTGAACTAAGAAAATACATCATTAAGTCAGTCCTCCTGACATGGGAAGAGACAGCATCCCCAAATTCCAAATCCTTTGTCTACCTCTCTGTTATTCTCTCCTGGAGAGAACAAGCCATTCACCTCCCATTCATTCCTTTGCCAGGAGTAATAATTTTTATTGTCCCACATACAGCTCCCCACAGCATTCCATGAATTGACAAATCTTAGATGTGTGGTTTGAGGAGAATGTTCTTATTAATATATATTACTTACCACGGAAAAAATATACAAAGGAAAATATGACCTGGAAAGAGAATAACAAAAAGATCTAGATATGCTTGGAAGAATAATTGGTTTTTAGAATAAAATGGCTAAAAAAAATAGGAGAAAGAGACTAGCAATGCCTCCCAAAGATGACAATGCATGGACTTGTGCATGCATTTCCTTTTAATTCCTCCAAGCATCCTTATCACAGATTATAATTACTATCACTCTCAATCCAAAACAGTTTTCTACTAAGCATATATCACTATAAACTCTGGTGCTTTTATTTTCTCTGACCAAAATCTTAAAGGTAGAACAACTTGATTTATTTTGACCTCACCGTATTATTCTATGACAACTTCAACCAGGTCTCCCTTGAAACAACATGTCCAAATTCTGCTATGAAAAGTTGATTGTTGTTATTATTTTATTTGGGGTTGTGTGTGTGTGTTTTCTGTGCATCATAATTTGCCTCCCTATACCATTTATATAACTACAAAAATTCTGCATCTGCCACTTATGAGGTCATCTTAAACATGTTAGTAGGAAAGGCAGTTTGCATGGTTGTTTAGCCTTTAACACTCTGGAGAGAGACAGACTGGGTTCAAATACTCTATCTACCTCTTTGTAAATATATATTCTTGGGTAACTTACTTAATCTTTCTGATCCTCAATTATCTTTCCATAAAGTAGATGTAATAGTTATGCTTATAAGATGAGCAGTACTTATTAAAAGACAGGGAGGAGTCACTGAGATAATAAAGTGCTCACACAGTATCTGCTACATAATTAGTATTCAATAAATAATAGCCATTAGTACCATTCAATAAGAAAAGGCTTTTTTGTTTGTTTCTGTTGTGACCAATCATTAGTCACCTTTTTCTTTACTTTGGTTCTTTCTGCTTAACTCCCTAAATGTGATTTTTTTTTTTTTTAACTTCTTCTGTATATCATTACAGGCCAAAACTTATATTTGATTTGAAATGAGATATTTTACTTATTTTTTGAAATCTTGATCTCCTCTTTTTCCCTTGAATTTTTTTTCAATGTATTCTATGATTCCACGTTTATTTGTATCTCTCTTTATGGCATTATCTCTCTTTCTTATAGAGCAAAAGAGGACAAAATAACTATTGTGCCATTTTGAGTTCCTTGGACACATCATAAACTTTTAAAACTTCACATTTTTGCATATGCTCTGGCCTCTACTTGGGTGGAATCTCCCCACTTGTGTTATTTGTTTGTTTGCTAAATTCTTATTTACCCCAGAACACTAGGCAAATTGCAAGAACCACTGGTAAGCCTTGTTTGATATCCCAAGGCACAGTGAGTAGTAAGTAGTACACTTGATGCTGCCATAATAATGTAGTCGGAGCTCTTAGTTGCCACATAAAGCATCGTATGTAATGGATCTGTTTGTGTTTCTATCTCCCTCATAATACACTGAGTTCCTTGAAGACAAGGACAATGTACTGTGGATTCTTTACTTGAAGTCTCTAGCCTCTAACATATGTCATATAATAGAGAACAAAAATATCTTGAGTACATGAGAGTCTTCTGTCTTCTACAGAAAGAAGCTAAATTATTCATAAATGTACTAAAATATGGCACTTATGGGCAGAAAAATCCATAAAAAGATTGAAGGAAGAAAAGGAAAACTAGGCAAAGCAAAGTAAATGATCGAGGAAAGTGTATTACACAGAGGGACCCTTCAACTTTTTTGTGTTAGTTGATTTATTTTGACAAAAAGTGCTAGAGCCAGAATCCCATAAAAGCCTTCCCTTTGAGCTCTCCCATGCTTTATCAACAAATATAACTTGTTATGACATAAAGTTACTTTCTTCTTCCCGGGCAACTCTTCACCATCACTTAGAATCTTAATCATGGGCAAGATTATGATTCAAAGATTAAAACAAAGAACTACAGTCTGACCAAATCATAAGAAGCTACTACAATACAGTTCTCAATTTTTCATATCAACAAAACTTTTAAGAATTCCACTATGACATAAAGTAAAAGGTTATTTTTTATAAAAATATGTATGTGTTCACAGACATATGTATATTTTATTTACTGTAAAACAGAAGGACATAAAAATTGTCATGTAACTATGTAATGCTATTTAATTACATTAAAATTACTCTATTAGGCATAAAAAGCTTCTGGAGTAACTATTATATGCGATAACAATAAAATTTACAATATTGTTATTGGGAGTAAATTTGATAGCTGTGGCTAATCGTAGACAGACCTAATTCAAGCTTTGCTATCAACAAGGTATTATACTATGATGAAAAGCCACAGGTCAGTGTCTCTGATCATTGGCTATTTCAGGAGGTAAGAAGATTTCTGACAGGCTTCTTTCCAGTTCACAGTTGCTAGGAAACAGATCCTAGTCTGAGGTCAGATATCTGATTTATTCCTAAATGTCTGAGCTTAATCCTCTAAATCCCTCTTTCAAAGAATATGAGCTATCCTCTTATTCTTTTGCCATTGTCAAAGTTTTTATTTTAAGATAGAAAGTAAATTTAATAACAGAAATGATTCAAAGCAATAAAGATATAGCATATATAAAAGGAAAATTTCCAAATGTCTAGCCATATTAAGATCACAAAATTAGGTAAGGAACAGAAGGGTACCCTTAAATATCTGGCTTGTTCCTATCTTTGGCACAAACAGTGGCTCTCAAGCTTAGATAGTGTGCAAGGAACTTCTAAAAATATTTCTCAAGATTAATGTAAATTTTACTTTTAAAAAGATAAGATCATGGTGGAATTATTGAAATCTGAATGAAATACAAGCCCAATTTAATTATCGTTGAAATCTATCAGGAAAATAATAATCTGAAATTAGTTTTCAATTCTTACAGATGTTATAAACGATTTCTAGTTTTAACACAAACTTTACCACAAAACCACTGAAAGAAAGGAATAAATGTTAAGTATTACTCATTCTTATTAGTCCAAAAATAATTGGAGCGAGAGTCAAGTTTTTCTACCATCGTTTATCTTTGTCTTCGACCTGGAAAACCTCATGTACTATAACACCTATTTGGCTTTCTTTGGCATGATAGCATCTTTTACATATTAGGTCAACTTTTATATTTTCTTGTTAGCCCATTAAGAATTAAAGTACTTTTAGTTGCCAATTTTAATCTCAAAAGGGACGTTACTTTTGTCTATTTAACTAGAAAAATAATTCCCCATAAGCACAGTAGTGGACCCACATGCTAGTTGTCATTTTGCGCTACCTCAAAAGCAACCAGCACACATGCCAACACAACAAATGTTAAATGCTCTCCTTTTAGGCGCCAATCTGGTTCTAAACACAAGCCCAGAAGCAGGCATGGAAATAGGGTTCAATTATAAAGTGGTCATCAGGATAATGCAGAATATACTTCCGTTAGTGTTTTCATGTTGTCAGAAAACAAACAAACAAAAACACTATTTAAAAATGCTTATAGAGAACTCACAGATCCCAAAAAACACATTTGAGAAAGATTCAAAAATTCCATTTTGAGAACCACTGAATTAGAGGATTGAACATTTCAATTACTAGAGACTTACTTAAAGCAAGTTTCTAGACACCTTTTAAATCAGGAGGCAGTTGTTCTCAACAGGGTCATTGCCATTAAGTACATGATCTAAATAAAAATGCCAGGTTTTCCTAAGTGAATGCAGTGAACAAGACATGTCAATGTCACCTGCAACAACAGCTCATGAAACAATGAAGGTGACCTGACGTGAGCACAAAGTAGAAACATGGAGTAATTCTTGGCTGGTAAGGTCCAGAGCAAAAGACTCTTTCAATGGTCAAGAAGACAATGAATTAGGGTAAAAACCAGTTTCTACTAGCAGAATTAAAGGCAGCAGATAGATAATCTGTGGCAGGTAGGCTCAGCATTTGCAGGAGAAAATCCTGGTAACATGCCCCACCTACCAGGAAGACCTCAGATCTACCTCAGATTGATGATGTGAATTTAACTGACTGCAAAACACTACCCTTTAAATCTCTTAACACTAGGTGTCTAATTTTTGAACAACCTCCCAAATACCTTCAGTGTCAAAGAAATCTGCTGATAAGTCAATTTAATTTATTTACAGGGCTTAATAGTTAGAAATATTTGTTTTTATAATAGCTGTCATTTAGAAAGTATAAACTATCACCTGCTTTATTTGATGTTTATGTCTGGTGTCTCATTAATTTCTCAAAATTATGTTTTGAGGTCGCTGTTGTTATTCCCAGATTGTGGATGAATAAATTGAGAGGTGAAGTCTTAGAGAGAGTCTGTCAACCATGTCAGTTTCCTCTATGGATCCTAGCAGGTACTAAGTATATGGTATACTATCTGCTATAGAGCAGACATCCTCTTAATTTATAACCATAAGTTCTATCTTGTGTCCATTAAGTTCAAACCATTAGGTCAACCCTTCCTCCATTTTATAGCACTTGACATATAATATATGAATTACAGACTCCCTGTCAACTTCTACTTTTGTCCAATTATCGTTCTGTACCCACAGGTCTTCCTCCACTTACTAAAGAAAAAAGCTCCAGTGTCTCCAGTTTATAAAAAGACATGCAAACATATTTAAGATATATATTGAAGAAAAGATTACTTAACAAAAACTTTTAAGGGATTAATTCACAAGGACTTTTACAAAAAGTAAAAATGTATTTCTCAGAAAGCACATGTGGAAACACAGTACTATCGTTTGAAAACTATCACCTGATTAAAGCAATAAACAAGAAAAAAAAACAGTTAAAAGTAGGCACTGGGATGTGTGAGAGTCCTCCTCTGGCCATAATATACATTTTACCTCACATCAAACTCAGGTCTGTTCTTTTCCATGTGGTGTTCTTTGTATAAGTTCTTATGCAGAGCACATAGACTTGATAACTGATAGAGTTTTCCAGGATATTTCTTAAAGAAAGAAAATACTTCAGCTTATTAATATTTCTAATAAAAAGTAGTTTTTGAGGTCTGAATTCCAGATAATCACTTTAGTTCTCCCATCCAGATAATAGTTTTTATTTTTCCATCTTTTTTCATAGATAAGCACAAACCATTTTATAGTTTATTTGTATTAAATTTAGAAGAAACTATCAGATGAATAATTTAGTGCTATTTTGATGTAGAAATTTTGTTTGATCAATTCTAACTGTTAATTACACAGTACTCCAAGCATTGTAGCGTATGAAATCTTTTTTTTGAAATGAATTTATATTTTGTCCTTGATTGCCTTAATCTTAAATGAGAGCTCTACAGACATTTTGTAGCACTGCTATTTCTAACCTTCTCCCAGGTATCTGTTCCTGAAGCCATATACTATTTAAGTTATAAGCACTGAGTAATTCATTTCAAAGTGTACCTTGGACCTTTCTCTGGGTTAGGCACTATACAGAAAATTACTTGCAAATTACTTTAGTCATGCTGACTACCCTATAAACTGTGGAAATCAGCATCAAGACCATACTTCTGGTTTGACTTACTAACTCAAGAAGAAAGTATTTAATATTTTCATTCTTATAGTGAATATATTGATTGTCTCCAAACTTCTTACTAATGTGACATGCTGTACTTTATCTACAACAATTCAGTTGTCATGTCAACAATTCAGTAAAGACAGTTAAAATAAAAAGGCCACTGACTTTTTTTTAGCAGTGTTTTTATAACTTTGTACATTTCCCTGTAAACTCCTTAATCATCAGGATCTAGGTAATAAAAGCTTTCATAATCACACATCAAAAAGAAAATACCTACAGCATTGTTTTCCTTCTGCCTACCTCCCACATTTATTAGCCCAAGTTACCACCCATGTAAATATGAGTCACTTCTCTTTGGACACAGATTTTATAATTATTCACCTCAGGATATACTCAGCTTAGATAAGGCCATAGCACTTTAGAAATTCCAGCTACCACCCATTATCAGTTGTCAAACAAAAATATCATGTCATAGAATAAAGAAAATATAGGGTAGTATTTTTTTAAGCACAAAAGAATAATTTAAAATATTTTGTGCATTTATGGTTATAACTTGAACCAAAAAAAAATGGATTAAGTCATGATAAAGGAATAAGATAAGCAAAATCCTAAATATATGGTTTTATTCTTTTTTATAGAATCTTACCAATTCCTGATGGAAATATTTAAATAATAATTACATGTTTAATAAACATTTAAAGAGTAAATAAATAATTGTCTCACATTGCTTTCTTAAGTTAAAAAAAATTATGATCGCTTGTCAATTTATTATTTATTTATTTGATGTTCATTCAAAAAAATGATGTTCAGCTCCTACTAGTAATGAATGCTATACTGGACTACAAAGATACAAAAGTGAAGAAGGCAGACACAGACATATGGGATACACAGACAAGAAAAGAGACAAGTATGGCATAATGTAGTAGGCCTTGTTTGGAGAGAGCATTTAGGAAGGGACTCAACCCAATGACCCAGATATGAAGTACCAGGGAACTCTCTCCAGAGGTAGACTTTTAAACGTAGTCTAAATGAAGACTAGTAGTTAATGGAATGAAATGAGGAAGGGTGAGTCAGGTGGGTAGAGAAGAGTGCAGAAAACAAGAAGCAGGAAAGGAAGGAAGGGAGGGAGAGCGGGAAGAAGGAACGAAGAAGGAAAAGAGAAGAGGAAGAAGGAGTGTGGGCAGGAGAAGAACACTACCACGGGACCACTTAGCGATAAAGCAGTAAAAAAGAATTAATGTTTTCACTGCTTTGTTTTCCCGCAACCACAAATTTGAATCAATTCCATGAGGTCCTCATAAATCTACGAAACATATACTTAAAATGCCTTGGCTTTCTCATTTATTCTTCCTTAATGAATCAAGATTTACTTGTAACATTTATTACCATTCTTAAATTTATTTAAAGATGAATTGTAATTCTTTAAAAGAATCAAAGTTTTCTCTTAAAAAATATAGTGAAAGCTTTTAAATCTTAGTTCTTCACTTTGCTGAAACATCCGTAAAATGAGATAACAACCAAAATAACCTGGAGGAAACAGCTTTGCCTTATGTTAGAATAATTTTATACTTGAATAATACTCTTAGATAACTCTACCTTTTACATAATCATTGTATGATGTTTAGAGAATTTGAAATTACCTAAACAACTTTATTTCTTAATACTGAAATCAACCTTCCAGTAAAATTAATTGTATTGTAGGTATTATTTAGATTGTATTCATTATGCTGTATTATGGATTTTGATCATTTTTTATATGTCTTTATTGTTAAAATAATTTTTAACAATCAATGGGCAAATTATCTGGTATTGGTATTAGTAGTTAATCTCAAAAATACTAAATCACTTCAAAATATATAAAATTTCACCTAGTATTTTATGTTATTAGTGTCTTCATAAGTTTTACAGGAAAAAAAAAATCCAAAAATGTTTATTGTAAAACCAATAAAATATTACACAAAGTTTGAAAAGTATGGAAGATAAGTCACTCAAAAACCTACCAATTTACTGGAAGAGCTACTGATATTTTACCCATTGTAAGGTATTCACAAAGCAAGTGGAAATGAAGTGTGTGGTGCAATCAGGCAAACATATTGCCCAATATCTTTTTTCTGCCTGTAGCTCTGACACCTTAATCTTGTTCTATAACCCTCTCTCTGGCTTCTGTCCAGGGCTTGATGCCAGAACAGGCACATTTCTACATGAAACAATTTACAAAATAAGCTCCAGAGTCTCTCACATCCCTTTTGTTTGTTGGAAGAGCCATCCTAACATCATGGACATCTGGATTAAGGTCCTTTGGAGACAGCACACATTATAACAGTTTCCCCTTCACCAGCACCACCAAAAAGAAAAATATAAAATAAAATCTGTTATTACTACATGCAACATTGAATGACTAAGTCTTAATTCATGTATTTCCAGCAAATAACATCACAATGTTGAACGGCCATTGGCTCATCAAAAGTGTATTTAAAAAAAAAAAATCTGAAGCAATCATTAATTTATATAACAATATAAGATTTTACTCTGTGAAATCTAGTATTTCCTTATGCTGAACACTATTTTTATTCTCTCTACTATATTGTGTTTCTCTTTGATATTGAGAGAAGTGGTCATTTTTTACTTTGGTATATTTATCATGATTATTCTAATTTCTACTAATTTTTTTTGAATACTAAAATTCCACAGTTATGGGTTGAAATCTAAAGGTTCATATCAGACTGTTATTATATGAATGTTTTTAGAACATTCTTCCTCAATAAATACTGTAACTATTTTCTCTATTCTCACTGAATAATTCCAAAAACGGGGTACAAAGGAAAGACACAGTTAAATCCATGATATTTCCCCTTACCTAACCTACCTTAATTCCCAATGCCATCTTGTCTTTTATATTTAATCTGCGAGAAAGCTACAGCTGTCAACCAATCTCCTTCTCAGCTCTGCTCTTACTCTTTATATCTTCCTGACCCAATTTTTGCAACCCTCTGTTCCCTAAAAATTTCCAGGACATAAATGAGCTCTTGTCACTTCTTTACCAAATGCAAATTAACTTTTTGGAGGACAATTTGGAAATATCTGTCACAGTTTAAAATTTTACCACACTACCTTATTTCTAGGAAATTATCCTACAGAATACAGCATATAAAAATTTTATATATATATATATGTATGTGTGTATAAAGACTATATATATATATATACACACACACATACACACACACACACATATATATAATCTAGGTGGTGTTGGCAATAGTAAAAAGTTAGAAAAAATCATAAATGTATTTCATAAGAAATTGTATAAGTAATGATGGCATAGGCATACAATGACATATTCAGATAAAACATATTGTGTATCCACTGTATTGAGTTGAAAAATGCCCACAATAGATTGTTTAGTGAAAAAAGTTACAGACCAAGATATAATATTTTTCCATTTATATTATACATGTTGTATGAAAAACTTCCAGGGGAATATGCACCAAACTGTGAGCAGTGTTGATATTTAGGATGTAAGATTATATGGAAGACTTCTATTTTCAGCTTTATTCACTTTTATATCAAGTCTTTTTTACAAGTCAACAAGTATTTCTTGATATTTAAAACTACTCTTAAACTGGAGTAATTATAAAATTTGATACTAGCTTGGTAATAGAAAGATAAATTTCAAAGTTATGCCTGATCATATACGGAATTTTGTATATGATAATGCTGGCATTGTAAAATAAGAAAAATTGGTTATTCAGCAAATAGTATATTTGATTATTCATTGAAAAAGCAATTAAACTTAATAACTATTTCTTTTCTTATTTCAAAGCATCAAATCATTTCCAGATTCATCAGAATTTTAAACTTAAAAAACTAAAATAAAAAGTTCTAGATTAAAAAAATAGGTAATCTTTGACATTAAAAGTATGTCACAAAATCCAGAAACACCAAAATGTTAGTATTCATTTTCTGAATGGGTAAAAATCAGAGGGCTTTACATTTATATATATAATATTATAAATATAAAATATATATTATATATCTCATTTCACTTTAACAATCAATAGTTTATCAATGATCCATGGGGCAATATTCTAAGTTCATGTTTCCCTTTTTTTTTTTTTTTTTTACTAAATTCAGTTCAATTCATTTGAAAACAGAAGATCCTTAATATTCCCATCAGGAAGTCTTAGAGATTTGTGAACATATTATCACATTCTATTTATCTCTAGCAACCAAAAAAAAGAAAAATTTAAACTAACACTTTCTAGACAACTTTATTTTTCTTCACTGCTTCCATCAGTACCAGTATTGACTTCCTTTCTAAAAAACTTTACTCAAAGAGTTAAATAAATGTATACTATATGCTGTGTAATTGTAAAGTTGCAAAGAACTAAAAGCTTGAATGAAATATGGAATTTGGGTTGGTTCCTTTTACTGGTGAAGTAATTCATCTCCACCCACCAAATTTAAAGTCTTTGAAAACTCAGATTCTTAACTCCCGAAAAGTTTTCAAGAGACAATTTGGCAATACCTATAAAAAATTATAAATTTTATATTTATTTAAAGAGATAGTATGCTTGTGTTTGAAATTTTGTCTAAGGAAATTCATGAAACCCTTAACGTTGTTAAAATTTTTAAGTGAGTTTGGCAGATGAGATTGTTTGGGAGACTTTTATTTTCAAGAGCTAAGCTAACTTTTATAATTAGAAAAGTCCTGCTTCAATGAAATTACAATTGTTTAAGTCACAAACTATCGGATTGCTTATAAAAAGGAAAATCCAAATTTCCATTATATCAATTAAACACCTCTTAACCATTAGACTAAAAATATATGACCCCATGCCTACCCTCTGGGAGTTTATTATTTTGTTGGGAATGCAAGGCTTCCAAATAAATCAATTTGGGGAAAAATCTGAGACAGTCTACTGTAACTGTCTAAGTTGACTATCATCAAATGCATATGGCCAAAATACAAAAAGTGATAGTTGCAGTTGTCTGAAAAGAAATATTAATAATTTGGGAAGCAGGAGGTGGCATGGTAACATATGATTAATAGGTCCAAAGGAGAGAAAAAAATTTTCTAGAGGGAAGATGTCAAAAGAGCAGAACCCTGGAAGTGGCAGTAATCAGGCTGCATGCGAAGGCTGGGGTACTTAGATGGAGAAAGGAGTTTGGAAGGAGCAGAACGTGGGCCTTAAGAAATGAGGTTTAAGGATATTTCTAGAAGAGTCTTTCCTTGCAGAAGTTTTCAGTGCAGCCTCGTGATTCTGATCTATATATAGAGATCAGCTTCAGTGGAAGAATTCAGATATTTAGGTAAACAAAAGAGGGAGAGAGATTTTTAGCTTCATATGAGTATATTAGTCAGGGTTCTTGGCTGTAAACAACACACAATAGCTCTGGTAATGTAAGTGAAAAATATAGTGTATTGAAAAGGAGACCTCATAGCATCTATGGGAAGATCAGAAAACCAAGCTCAGGTAGGAAAACAAAGAGGAAAGACCTGGACAAAATTCTTCTTCCAGGCATAGATCTTAGAACACTGCCAAAGGCAGCATTGCCACTGGACTTTCTGACAAGGACCACACTGGAAACATGCAACAGTGGCCACGAATAATCTCTAACTTTGAATTGTGCTGCAGTCCTTCGAAAGTCCCTAGCCAGTGGAGGCATCTGCCTGGCTCTGCTTTACCATGTGTTCACCCCTAGAGTCCAGGATCTAAAAAGAGAAGAATCTTCACATGCAGCTCAATAGTAGGAGACAGAGCTTTACCTCTCAACTACTTGGAATTACTTTCAGATAGTAAGGATATATAGATACTGTTCGAAATGGTCTAATAAAATCTATCTAAAATGAGTGGATTGTTTTTGGAGGTTATAGTAGGCTGAACGATGGTCCCCAAAAAGATGTGCCCATGCCCTAATCCCCAGAACCTGTAAATGTTACCTTATGTGGAAAAAGGTCTTTGAAGATGTCATCAAGTTAAAGATCTTGAGAAGAGGAGTTAATTCTGGATACTCTGGTTGATTCTGAATCTAATGACAAGTGTCCTTGTAAGAAATACACAGAGAGAGAGAGAGAGCGCTCTGGTCAAAATGGCAAAATAGATTAACCCTGTGCGCGCCTCCTCCCATAACCACAAAATTACAACTAAATTACAAAATTACAAAATTCCTGGAAGAGGAATTTTGTTCAGGTCTTTCCTCTTTGTTTTCCTACCCGGAGAACTATCTGAACACTAGCTGAACATAACTCCTATAACTAAGTATTTAAAGGAGAGGCCACATCGAAGCTGGGAAAAATAAATAAATAAATCACACCTGCATACAAACAAACAAAAAACAAAACAAAACAAAAACAAACAAACGAAAAAACACACAGAAGATGATGTGAAGACAGAGGCAGAAATTGAGGTGAGATGGCCACAAGCCAAGGAAACCAACCGCAACCAGAGACTGGAAGAGGCAAGAGACAGATTCTTCCCTGGGGTCTCTTGTAGAGAGTGCAGTTCTGCTGAACACCTTCAAGTTTCTGGGCTCCAGAACTGTGAGGTAACAAATCACTGTTTCTTTTTAAGCTACTAAATTTGTGGCAATTTGTTACATAAGCCCCAGGAAATTAAGGTTGTGTTAGTGAGACTTGCGTTGTATTTTACAGGCTGGATTCTACTTCTGAGATCAGTGCTTTAGAGACAATTCTTGCTCAAGGGGAGAGGCTGAATTCAGTGATAACCTATGTTCTTTTCAACTCTAGGGTTCTGCACTTCTAACTTCTACATAGCTATCTCACTAAGATTATAGCCTCCTCCTGTTGTTTATTGTACCATTTCTGTGCAATTAAAACTAATGACTAGAACATTAATATTTGACTACTGATAGAATATTGGAGATTTTGTTTCCAAAGTTGTTTATATGTAAACTTGATCTATTACTTACACTCTCTTTTCCTTTTTCTTTGGTTGCTTGCTTTCTCTGACACAAAAGGTTGAATCAACTGATATGAAAAAAATTAACTGTTCAGATTATGCAGCTGTCATTTTTCATGCTCTTTGGGAATATTTTCTGGAAAAATAAATGGAGTTGAGCTGTTACAGTTGTTACCAAATCATGAAAATCCCCTTATTGCACTTTGAATCATCCTGAGACACACTTATTTTTATCCATTTTCTTGATGTTGTCATAAATCAGGTTTCTCTGCATCTTTGTGACTCATGTCTCATCTGCATAAATAAATATTGAAAAACAGTGAGTACAAATTTCTCTGTGATTTTAAACAAGAAACTTAAGCAGGTGACAAGGGAGTCTGCATAACCGGAAGATAAAGTCCATTGCCCTAAATCTAATCTGACTTGATGCTTTTTTTCACTCTTTCTCCAGACATTGAAAGTTAGTGATTACATAAAACCCTTTGGGAAATTTTCTGGGTATTTTTAACAGATTAAAATTTTTATATCTCTATTTGGAATATCTGATGATATTTTATGGAAGTACCCTACTTACAGCTGAGCATTACATAATTATACATGTTAGTTTTAGGAATTGCAGATCAAATGTTAGTTTTAGTAAACAAGTAAAATAATGTGTAATCACCACTAGATACCAAAGTGGTGCCATGTGAGAGATCTCTGCTTTGTTGTAATCTTGCCCACTCCTACTCTTAATCCTGTCACCTTCCATTATCCTGACCTATTCAAGGGGATATACACAGAGACCACAACAAGGAAAGTGTTGTAGTAAAGTTATTAACATGGTGCCTTATGGAAAAGACTAGAGTGAAGGAAGTCATAAGCAGTGTGCAGGACTTCCAACAAACAATGTAGAGGGCAAGTGGGGGTCATAATGTAAAAGAAGAGCCCAGCCAGCAGCGTATATTGAGACAAGATTTGAAGATAGGAAAGAAGGAGGTGACAGGCAGGGGGCAGGAATTGGATGCAGGGTCGGATTTGGATTTTATTATACAAGGAAAGGAGAGTCATTCAAGCATTTGAGTATAGAAAGGATTTCTCTCTAGAAAGCTCAAATGATACATATGTAAAGTTGAATTGAAGGGAAAAGAGCCAGACCTAGGTTATTCTTTTCAGGTAGCAGATTGGGGAAATGGTATTCTGGAACAGTGATAGAAAAGGAGAAAATAAATGGGAATTACCATGAGGAAAACCAGTGGTCCTTCATTGAAGCTGGGAGGTCAGAGAAGAAAAGACAGCAGGTAAAGCCAACATATATCACCTTAGAGTCTGTCTGACTTCATAATTTCAGACATGATCATTCCAAAGAGCTGACGAGCTGTCCATTCTTATGCTAAAATAAGGGGGAGTGAAAGTCTAGTAATATACTTTCAAATGCATTGCACAATTTGAAACACCATTTGAATTAATCCAAGTTGTTCAAAACCAAATCAAATGACAGTTTTGCTGCCTTACTTCTTGGGGTTTGTAAGCAAGATAAGCAAACTTTCAACCATCTGTTGTTTTCCTAGCTTGCCAGAACAAACTGTAGAACTTACCGTACTATGCAATCACTTATTGCTTTATTAATTTTTAGCCCAAAGTAAAGACACTTTATATTGTGTTTATGTGCGTGTGTTTATATATGGATTAGTGAATATGTGGGGGTGGGAGAAGTGTTTAGCCTGAGGTTTACATTCTACTTTTCCCAATAATGGCAGAAAATGCCGCTGCAGCCTTCCAGCCCAGCCCCGCCTACCTCCCACTCTACAGTTGTCTTTTATTTGCAGCACTTGACTGAGCCAGTCCTAAGTGCCTTTTATCCCAGACTGAATGTAGTCTGACCACTTAGCTTTCAGTCCACTCCCTTCCTCCTTCCCCTCTTACAGGGATGTGCTCTCCCCAGCACATTTCTCTGCAGTTATACGCCCCTTGCTGCCTACGGAGAGATGAAGGCTGAGCAGCCTATAATCCCCAGTCATATTTACCACTCCCATTGCTGGGTTCTGAAAATGTTTGAGTGAGGTTTCTGTTTGGTTTAGTTTTAGTTTTTTTTTTGTTTTGTTTGTTTTTGTTTGTAGCCAGAAACTTTGTGAGGCAGTATTTTTTATTTATTTTATTTTATTACTTTTTTATTACTTGGGAAAGTGTTTGGGGAAAAAAAAAAATGAAGCAAGAGGTACAGCTGGTATACTTAGAAAGCTTTAGGCCTGTTCTCTGCCAAAAAGAAAAACAAAGCTCAAGATGCTTCCTTTGGGAGGAAGACTACCGTGTGGCAAAATTCTGCTCACAGTGCAAGTAATCCCTTCTTTCCCACGAGGGTATCTGTGCCTTCCAGAGCAATGCAGCCACTCTGCCTGGCAATGTCAGGTCTCAGATTTACAGTTATATTCTCTATTGCCTGGTGGCAAACAGTGATTTGCAGGCCTAGAATTCTCTTAGTTGGCAGTAAGGGCCACTCAACTAATTCTCAAACCACATTTGAACAAACAGAACTGTAAATTCTTTTGAAGATGGATTTACCCCTCCTTTTAAGACCTCCTAGATTCGAAGGTATAATGGAAAAATAATAATTCCTTCTCTACCCCATGCTCTCATGTCTATGTAATAGGATTCTAGTTTGGAGACATCATTCTTTAGAGGTTTCACCAGCTGTTTGCTGTCCTGGGAGCCTCTTGGAAACAGAGTGAGGGTACCAGATGCAGAACAACGTCTCCAGCAGAATGATGTTGTGATGATCCTGAGAACTGCTAAGTGGTCTTAAGAGTCAGGCTAAGGATTCCTCGAGAGTCTTTAGAGCTAGAAATGATTTTTGAGAGTAGATCAGGAAAATAGTACATGCAGTACAAGTGCTTTGCCAATAGCAGGAGACAAAGGCTATTGTGTGGCTTTGCCATCAACAAGCTCTATCACCCAGGACAAGTCTCTGAAACTTGAACCTTCTGAGTGTCGGTTTCCTTGAATATAAAGCTACACTAAATCAATAGTTCTCCCCTCAGAGGGTGCAGAATATTATGATCACCCAGAAGTGTGTGTGTGTTTAACACTCATGCCTGACACCAAACTTACAAGGATGTCAGAGTTCAACAAAGAGGAAATTTAGAAGCCAGGGATAAATGTTTGAGTTTCTGAGATGTTTTTGACACAAATTATTCCATCAGCATCCTCATCACTTCCTGATAGCGAATCTCTGGGTTAGATGATTTCTAGGATCATTTTTGTCTCTAACATTATATGTCTCTACCTGAGTAAAAAAAAAAAAAAAAAATAGAGAAATGCATATTAAGACAAGAGTGAAATGCCAGTAGACACCTATTAGAATAACCAAAATCTGGAACACCAACAATACCAAATACTGGTAAGAATGCAGAGCAACAGAAACTCGTGTTCATTGCTGGTGGGAATGCAAAATAGTATAACCACTTTGGAAGACAGTTGGATGGTTCCTTATAAAACTAAACATACTTTTACTGTCCTATCCAGCAATCACACTTCTTGGATACCCAGGTGAATTTAAAATTTATGTCCACACAACACCTGCACATGAATAATTATAGTCTCCTTATTCATAAATGCCAAAATGTGGAAGAGGCCAAGATGCCCTTCAGTAGGGAAATGAATTAATAAACTGCGGTATGTCCAAACATTGGAATATTATTCAGTGATAAAAGGAAATGAGTTATCAAACCATGAAAAAAAATAGAGGAAACTAAAAAGCAGATTTTAGGCGAAAGAAGCCAATTCGGAAAGCTACATACCATGCGATTCCAACTATATGGTGTTCGGGGAAAGGCAAAACATGGAGACAGTAAAAACAGTGGTTGCAAGGACTGGGAAGACAGAGGTGAATAGGTAGAACACAGGATTATTAGGTCAGTAAAAATACTTCATATGATGCCATAATTATGAATACATGTCATCATACATTTCTTCAAACCCACTACAACACCAAGAGTAAACCCTAATATGAACTGTGAACCTTGGATGATAATGATGTGTTGATGTAGGTTCATTGATTGTAACAAATGTACCACTCAGCTGGAAGATGTTGGTAATGGGGGAAGCATGTGTGGGAATAGGAGGCATATGAGAAACCTCTGTATCTTTCTCTCAATTTTTCTGTGAATCTAAAACTGCCTTAAAATTTTGAGTTAAAAAAATAGTGTATCATGACTTGGATCCATTGAATTAGTCAAGAACATATGTGATGACTTGTTTCTAAAGCCATGTAACCTTCATCTTGAGGTAATGCAATTGAGAAAATTAGAGGTCTCAATGTGAAATGCTTTATCATATAAATGAATTAAAAGAGAAACCACAGGAAGAAAAATATTAAGTCTTAATAATGAAAATGCCTTATGTATTAACACACAGAGAAAACTTTTACAAAGAAAATTAATGCAGCTCAACTATTAGTAGAGCAACTTGTATGTGATTTTTAGTATTCAATATTTTTAAGTGTGTAATTTTAAATGATAGGGTTGTTTTATTGTCATACTTATAATCTGTCAAGATAATGCACAAACACAAACAATTATCTATTAAAGTACTTTAATGATACTACTCTGAAATGATTTCCCTTTGAAAACATAACATGCATTGCATTAGACTTTCAAAAGAGTTAACTTCCCATTTCTTCCTACTTGCACATTTGGGTTGAGTTCTAGCTACTCTAAAAAGAGGAATATTATCCATAAGGATAATTATCCATAAGGATAATTTGGAATAATTATCCATAAGGATAATTTGGAATAATATTTTGTGATAATCTATGTGAATTTTTATGTTCCTTCTTCTCTTTCCTCACACCCAATCTCTCTTCCCCTAAAGGAATTGGAAAGAAAAAAAGGGCTGCCCTTAGAAACAAAGCATCCATATAATCATCAGAATGGTAATAATTCCTTTAATAAACATTGAGAGTCTATTTTTTGTCAAGTACTGAAATAGGCATTAGAAATACATAGTCAAATAATCCATAGCCTTGACTCTGAAGATGTATATATTTTAGTAGCAGAAGCAGCAAAGTAAATTATCATTTCAGTGATAGGATAGCTGTCTTCAGAAGATAATATGGAAGCACCTAGGAGAGGCTTCTAAATTAGATTTGGAGATAAAGCAGGGCTTTTTTGAAGAAGTGATGCTCATCCTTTTGAAGAATGTGTAGAAGTCAGCTAGATAAGAAGTGGGGAAAGAGAAGAGAATGAAAAAAGTTTTAAAAGAAGGAAACAGCATTACCCATTGTTTCTGTACTAAAGAGACTTGGGATCATGAAACAAATAAACTAAGAAAAGAGGCAAGACATTCAAAGATACACGAAAGCCATGGGGCTTAGGCCAAGATATTTGAACTTTATTCATCAGGCTATGGAGGGATGTTGAAGGATTTTCAAATAAGTTAATGACATGTTTGGGCAAGTACTTTATAGCAATTGTTCTCTTGGCATTCTGAATAATAGTTTAAAAGAGAGGCAAGGATTTTAATTAGGTGGTGAATGCAATAAGTCAGGCATAAAGGGTGAAATCCTAACCTACCTAAAGTGCCGATGCTAAGATAGAAGAGGTAACTACCTAAATTAGAAGTGTTAAAGAGGAAGAATTTAAAGGCAAGAGATATGGGAAAGATAGATATAAGTGTCGCATTGGTTTCTGGCTTCACCAATTGGTTAAGCAGTGATACTATTCATTGGTTGATATAGGAAATTTAAAAGTCACCAATTTTATGGAAAATTGTTTGGAAGTGTTAAGTTTGAGGCTTCTGTAAGACACACAAGTAGAGAGAAACTCAAAACCATTGGATTTAGAGATACAAAGCCTTTTATCAAATTAGAATATGCAAATTGATATGAATATATATAAAAATATTACCCAATTATGCAAATAATATATACTCGGCAAAATGTTTGGAAGAGAATACATTTTAAGTTTAATAGGCATTAATCTCTGGTAGAGTTAGAGATGAGATTTACTTTTTCTTTCGTATATTTTTTCTATTTTCCAAGTTGCACGTAATGAATAAGTATTATTTTTATTGTAAATAAACTTCTTTCTAAAAATAGAATAAAAACTAATAAGAAAAAAAAAGAAAAGTTAGTATAGTCAAGAATATAGAGCAGTAAAGCAAACTTAAGAAAGTGTCCGCTTGTTTGGCAATGTGGAAGTCATCTGGGGATTTTGCCAGAAGTCCCTTTCTTTGATGGGTAGTGTTGTAAATGGGCTCAGAAAAAGTAGAGATAGTAAGTACAGGGAATGCTTTCAAAAGCCTAACTGTAAAAGGAAGCAGAAATATGGACAGGAGCATGAAGAAGATAATAGTTTAAAAGAATGTCTAAAAATAGAACTACCTCAAGTATGTTTATAGCTGACAGGAAAGAGTCAATATAGATTCCAAAGTATAAGACAGGGCAGGAATAACTATTGGAGCAATACCTATGAAGAGACAGTAAGATGTTGAATTTGAATATTAGGTGAAATAATATAGCCTTAGACTAGAAAAGATTTTACCTAAAGTGAGAGGAAATGAGGACGGGATGAGCAGAAAATAAAGAGACAAAAATTAAACACTTGCAATAGCCTCAACTCTTTCTCAAATTCCATTTAGATAACAGTGAAACTTTTAACACATAAAAAGTATAAAAATCCAAAAGGCAGGTAAACATCAGAAATATAATTTTGGAAATTGAAAAGTAGATGGTGAGTAGTGACTGATTTAGCAAACCTAAAAATTTGGCAGTGAAGAAAACTAAAAAGTAACCCAATGTAAATGGCCCCCCCCTCACCACCCCAAACCCCCCCCCCCACCTACGGAAGACTCAGGAATTAGAGGAATACACTTGCAGAAAGCTAACAATATGGGAAATTCCTCCAGGCAAGAGTTTGAAAGAGCCTTCCCCGGGAATCTGGCCCACCTACAAGGAAAAAAAAAAAAAAATACCGCCCTTGAGGATTCTGTATGAAAATGGCCAGCCAACTCACTCTACAATGAAACCCCCTATTAATAAAATCTCACCAAGAGCACAGAGATACCCAAAAAAGAAAACTAGAAAACAATCTTGAAATTTAAAATAAAATAATAGAAATGGAAAACTCAATAGAAAGTTTGAAAGATAAGGTGAAGAAAGCTAGAAATCAGAAGAAATCCAGACAAATGGAGAAAATAGAAAATGAAAGAAAAAAGTGATAAGAAAATTAGAGAACTAGTCAAGAGAGTCAATGTCCATAAAAGAGTTCCAGAAAGAGATGAGGATAGAAAAATGACATGGAGAAAATCAAGTGAATAAGATAAGAAAAATTTCCCCAGAGCTGAAAACATGAATTTCCAGATTAGAAAGACCCAGCAAGTGCCAAGTTCAATGAATGAAAATAGAACCCACTGGTACATTTCACAGATAACTCAAAAGGAGGAGGTGGAGGGAGGAGAAAATGAGGAAAAGGAGAGATTTTTTTTTTTTTTTTTTTTTTTTACACAGAGCAAAGGAAAAACAGGTCACATATAAACGATTAGAGATTGAAATGGTTTTGGACTTCTCAGCGGCAATGTTGGAAACTGAAAGACATGGAAAATGACTTCAAAATTCTGAGGAAAAAATAATTTCCAGCCAAGAATTCTGAACCTGGCCGAACTACGAGTATGAGAATAACAGCACTTTCAGATGTGCTAGGTCTCGGCAAAGCTGACAGCTGCAGAGCAGGCAGAGCAATCAAACCAGCCGGACTGGAACTGGTCAGATGCTCCAAGAATGACTTATCCAAAAAGAAGAAATTAACATTAGGGTCTGAAGGGATTGAAAGGAGATTTACATGACTGGGAAGAGGATAGGGAAAACCGAGCAGATTATTATCAGTTCTAGAAACACAGAAGACGTGTGTTTTAATTGCCTCATATCCGTTGGTGAGGGAGAAATGCCCATCCTAGGGTTATGGGATAACGAAACACACAACACCTGACACTGGGCAGATGCATCAATAGCAGTTTGTATAGCAAACACAGCCCGGGGGGAGGAAGGACGTCACGTGCCATGCAGGCCACATGGAGGTTGCGCACAGGAGCAGAGGGACACACCAAAGGCTGTGGGAGGCAGTCTTTATATTATCAAGCGGGTAAGGTGACCCCTGGGCCCATGGGAAGATGTGATTAGCTTGTTTAAATAATTCCAAGTGCTAGCAGGGAACTGCAATTCATTACTACACCTGGTGCCCTAGATAAGGAGGGTTGTTTGACCGTGGGACAGTGTCCGTGAGGACAGGGTGGGGAAGGTAAAGGGTGTCAGACCATATGAGGTGTTCCTAGTTTCACCAGATGTTAAGGCCGCACATAATACGAGGCCTTTTTCTTAGGCCTTACTCCACAGTGCTCAGGAAAGGAAAAGTAATTATAATATACTTGTGGCTTAGTCATGATTGGCATTTACATTTTAGAATATACAGATGAATATACACCTGTAGGAGAATGAAGAAAATGTGCTGTATGTGTTGAGGAGGAAGGGGTTTTGCTACGTGCTAGAGCTAAACCTCATTTTATTGTTGGAATTCAATAGAGAGTAGCTAAAATGGACACATCAGCAATATATGTATGATGTCTAGGAATAGAGATATATGTGCCCAAAGAATCAGTTGCTTCTGGGGGAAGAGGAAATTAGGGATCAAGTCAGGGACTGCTATGTTTTCATACCTGTTTGTCTCTTTAAATTATGTGCATGAGTAACTCAGTAAAATTTTTAAATTTCATTTATTCAAATTAAAGAAGAGAAGTTCGTAACTTAAGGGAGAGAATGTTGAAGAATTTATTGTTTGGTGCTGAAAGATGAGCTCTGGAGATCGTCCACAAGGATGTGAACCTTGGCCGTCGGCCCCCAGCTGTTCCGCCTTGGGTAAATTCTCCAACCTCTCTTAGCTTCCACTGCTTCGGTCCTCAGATGGAGCAATAAAAACTATGTCTACCTGAGAAGCTCTGGTGAAGAGTAGATGAGCTGATGTAAATAAAGAACTTGGCACAATGCCTGGCATACAGTAAGCACTCAGCTGATACTAGCGATTATTCAGAAGGACCAGTTTGATTTCCTCAGCAGAGTGGAAAGCAAAGTCTTTTGCAGAACGGGGTGGGTGAGGTCAGGAGTTTGAGGAATGAGATGAAAACTTTAAAGAGCTGCTGAGTGAAATGGGACTGGAACTGAAAACAACTGGGGGACATTGAGAGCCCAGCTGAGGTGAGACCGGAAATGTGTAGCCACTCAGAATACGTCACCACCACCAGAGGCAGCGGTGCTGGTGTACAGGCGGGAAAACAGCACCGCCACCTGAGGCAGCAGCATCGGTGTATAGGCAGGAGAATTGAGTGCGTGGATTGATTGTGGACTGAGTTTTGTGAGCAGAGAGGGCAAAAGACTTAAAAAATAGTGGCAAGAGAGTGATTGAAATGATAGACTGTGGAGTTTAGGCTGAAAATGGAACCTGGCAAAGGTAAAAGTCACCTGATTGATGGAGACGGGAGGTTTTTCTGCAGGCAGAGAGGATTCTAAGGAGGAAAAAGGCTGCAAACTAGAGGAAAAGATCTCCTGGTTCAGCAAGGAGATCAGAGAGGCATGTAGGGGGGGTTTCGGTTTCATGGCTCTGTGGTATGAGATAAAATACGTGACATGGAAAAAAATATTTATCTTATGGCATTCTCACAACAAACTTAGAAGAGAAGACAGAGCAAGGAGTAAAGAAAGCTGACATCTGTTGAACGCTTAACAGGTAACTGGATTGTGTTATGCCTGTTACATATTAATTCCATTTATTTTTCACAACCGTCTTAGGTAAATAATAATATCCCCACCTATAAATGAGTAAACTGTAGCTCAGACAAATGGAATAATTAACTCCAAAGTCAATGTAACTTCCACAGCACCCAGCTGACAATGAATTCAAAGATGGGCTAGCTGTCGAACTAGGGAAAGACATGAATTTTTCTGAGGCTCAGTTTCCTCAAAACAAGTGGGCTGAACTAGATATTTTTTAATACACTTCCAGTATGAATGCCCTATACTTCTGAATAACAATGACGATAAACATTGCTTTTTTTTCCATTTGTCAAGTAGAAGTAACAAAATCGACCTTACCCACCTCAGAGAGTTGCTATGGCAATCAAATAAGATAATGTATGTGAAAGGGGTTTATAAATTAAGACACACTGTATGACTGAGAGTTTAAAATATTTAGAAATGCGGGAGAAAAATGAAAGTCACAAGGAAAAAAATATGGCGACTGAGATTCAAATAATATCTAGTGAACCTCTACTCTCCCACTTAGGGTCCAGAGGTCTTGGGCAATTAACTTCGTGCTCAGTTTCCTTATCTGGAAAATGGGGATTAAAAGTTGGACTGACTCACAGTTATGTAGTGAAAATTAATAAATTAATTTATAAAAGGTATTTTCGAAGAGTTTCTGGCACAATGGAATCACTAAAAATCTTAACGATTCTCATCAGTGTTGCTATTACTGTTTTCCAGGTATGTGTTTTCTGTATAAATATATGTAATATATATACTAAGAAGTATATTTTATTTAAAAATTATACCTGGAAAACATATAATAAATAAGTTATATGATATAATATATTATGTGTATAACATGTAATATATTACATGTATATATACACACAGAAAGAGAGACAGAGAAACAGAGAGGCAGAGAGAGACAAAGAGAGACTCCTAGAGGATTAAGAAAGAATTCAAAGGGAAAGTATCAAGAGCCCAAAGTGGGGATAAAGATCGAAATCGGAGAAAAAAAATGACAAATAGGGATGCTCGGTATGTTGCCACCACCAGACTAATAAGTGGAAATAATAGGCAGTCACCAGTATGTATGATCTGTGGAGTTCCATGGAGCCTGCTCTGCTGCCTGAAATATTTCAGTCCTACAGAGGTACTGCAGTGCTCATGCATTCTAGAGCCTACCATGTTCTAATGATGGCATCAGGTGCTAGAGAATAAGAGATAAATAAGATAGATCCCAGCCCAAATAGTGTAATGCACCAAATTGTAAAAGAATCAGCTATTTAAACAAATTGCTCCAGTACAACATGGAAACATTTTTTAAGGAGAGATATTAATCGCTAACATATATTGAATGCTTACTGTGAGCCAGTACTGTGCAAGTGCTTTATACATATTGTCTTATTTAATCTACCCAGAAAAGCCAGGATTCCAACTCTAGAATTGGCGTTGTTAACACATTTCCCTGCCTTGACTAAAAGGACACAGTCAGGAGGTGGTTGCAACAATTGAACTGGGCAGGGTGAGGGCCCGGACTATTGAGGTGTTGGCAGAAATGAAGAGGAGATGGGTTCAAGTTATGTTCAGGGAAGAATTAAAATTGGCGAGTCTTGGAAACTGATTAAATGTAGTGGGTCAGGAGATATTGGAATCAAAGAAGACTTCCAGGTAACTCTGGAGAGGCTTGGACCAGTGACATGAATATAGAGTGCACAAACATTTAAATTTTTTTTCAAAGCTCAATCTTATTTTTAGAATCCCTCATAGATCAGAGACTGCTAGTTTCTGACCTAATATTCATTAAGCCATCTTTTTAACTAATAGAATCTGTACACTATTAGGTGCAGAAAAGATTTCCAGCCTCCTTCTCAATAGGAAGAGCCAATGAGATGCCAGCAAAATCTATTTGATGCACCTGCTGAAAAGTTTCTTTGTTCCTCTTCCATCTTTCCTAAACAAAATGTGGGTATGATGGCTGGAGATTCAGCAAGCTTCTTCCGGGGACCCGAGGTGTCCTTGAGGATGAGCACGAAAAGCTAAGGTTAGAAGAACTGAAGATGAAACATTGAAGTCCTGTGGCAGTGCCACAAGAGCCTGTGCTGTATAGACAGTACTTGGCAATTCCTGAGAGGAAATAAGCCTCTTTCGTATCTAAGATATACGTAAGATTTTTATTACCAGTAACTAACTAGTTAGTCTTAACTGATATGACTTCCTCCCATTCTCTCTACCAGTCCAGGCCGCTAGTCATCGTAGGTCGTAGGTCGCTACTGGGACTCAGGGCCATCATCCCAGGCAGTCAAACAGAATGGGAAGCCGGAACCCAAACTCAAAAGGGCTCTTCGCCCCTCCCAGGTCTCACTTTGCCTAAGAGCTCTTTCATTGGAAAATAAGCCTGCCCTAGATCAGTTTTCTCTCCTGTGTGACCACTTTAGATGCCACCAACTGATACAGAAGCGAGTAGAGTTGTGCAGAAGCTGAAGAATTCAACTGGAGAAAGTTGAGTTTAAGATGATTTGAGGAGAGCTGAAGTGTCTTAGTCTCTTCAGGATGTTAAAGTACCATAAGCTGGTGGCTTGCAAACAAGAAAAAATTATTTTTCACAGTTCTGGAGGTTTGGAAGTTCAAAATAAAGACGTTGACAGATTTGGTGTCTGGTGAGAACCCACTTCCTGATTCACAGACAGGGCCTTTTCACTGGAACTTCCCATAGCAGAGGGGAGGGATCTCTCTAGGTTCTCTTTTATATAGGCACTAATCCTGAGGGCCCGGCCCTTATGACTTAATCCCCTCCCAAAGGCCTCACCTCTTTAATATCTTGGGGGTTAGATTTCAACATTTGAATTTTAAGGTGACATAAACATTCAGTCCACTGCATGAAGATTTACAGAACAGAGTTGGATATAAATCTGAAGCTCCAGGGAAAGGTGTTGGCTAGAGGTTAGGCGGGTGTTTGGAACCGTGAACATGGGTGAGGTCACCAGAGAAAGTGCTGGAAGGAGAAGAGCAGTAAGGGGTAAAAGAACCCTAGGGGGCACCAACTATAACATGTGGGTGCAGAAGCCTTAACTGGTGGCAGAGGAAGCCCAATTCAGTCAGTGAATGAGAATGAGTGAAGAAATGTGTTATGAAGGGCTAGGGAGTAAAAACTGTCAAGAAAGATAGATTCCCTTGGTGAAGCCTTCCTTAGAAGTTACTCCCCGCCCCAATCTCATTCAAATGCAAACCCTCCTCTGTGAGGGCCATGTCTATGCTAACTCAAGATTGTTCTGACTTGGTAGGTTTTAGTCAAGTCCAGGGAAAGGAAGTGAGGGAGCAACGGAACTCTAAATGTGAGGTAATGGGGAAGAGGTGACAGGGAAGTAAGGAGGAGGTAGTGGCACGGTAGCAAACAGTTTCAGTACTTTCAACTTAACACATAATTCTTCGAGGCCTCCTGAAACCCACTCTCTCACCAGGTCACTGTTTTCACTAATGTTCTATGAGCACAGTGGGCTCCTGTTTGCCGCCTTCCAGGAGCCTGTTGTATGGACCAGTAAGCCACAGTCTTGCCACCTGGAGAGCCAAGGGTTCTTTCACCACAGTTGTTTAAATAAAAAGGTAAGAAAAGAGGTAAAAGCACAAGACAGGGTCTCTGAAGCCATAGATGACCATTTACAAAGTCATATCTATCTGATTCTTTTTTTAAATTTGTAACAGATGAATGTTTAACTTGAATGGAAATAGGTAAAACGTTATCCATTTTGATATAGTTATGAGCAATTAGTCTTATAATTTGGTTTTAATGTAGGAAAGAGGCAAGAGAATCAAAATGTTATTCAAGCTACCTTCAGAGACTGTAATATGTTGATCAGGCCAGGAGGACCCCTGCAGAACAAAGGGCGATTTCTGCTGGGATTGCTAACAACCCATTCTCCACTCTGTGGAAGGGGAAATGGGAACAATAAATAGAGTCTTTAAGTGGCACCCTCCATAACAAAATTATTCTCTCCCTATGGCTAAAACCTTGGGAAACCCATCGATTAAAGGCTAGGAACTGCCAGCAGGCCTTTCAGGCTACATACTCTTCCCCTTCCCCTTCCTCCTCACTGTATGTCCATATCAAAGGAAACGGAACTAAAGGATGATATATCAACTGAATTCCCTAAATGCTCCATTCCTTCTCCCCCTCTGAGAGGAGACCACACTCTGTTTGTAGAGCGAACATTCCCCTTTTCTAATAAACTTTCCTCTTGACTCTAACTGTGGGGTGTGCGTTGAATTCTTTCTACGTTCTCCTCCAAAGGACCCTCCGCTGCAGGGCTTGGTCTTCCCACACTCAGGGAAATTAGCCCTGTCCTGTGACAGTTTCAGAAGTCTGTTTCAGTAAATAATTTGGACACCTTGAAACATAATCTTTTAAATTGACTAAGAATATTTTCATGTTCTTTACTAAAACCACCTGAATTGTTACAAGGAAGCATACCCATGTGTAAACCATATGACTGTCCATTTTTCCTAAATAATATACATAATAAACAATAATCTGTCAGGTGTTTGCTGTTTAATGCAGTCTCAAGGTATTTGTTTTGTTGATGATTGTTTTGATTGCCGAAATCCTTTGTTTTGAATCAGATGGAATATTTGTTCATTGCCCTAGAGTTTTATTTGTTTGTGTGTGTTTTCCATTTCTTTCCCTGAGAGAACTGAAGCTATTTCTGTGAGAACTCAACACTGAATGACTTTAATATAAGAAATCAGATCAACTATCCATCTGATAACTGTCATTTTGGCCTTTTTAAATACAAAGCATTGTGTGCAAAGAGTTCTCTGTAAATTCTACCACTCCAAATGTGTGGACTGTTTATAGAAGGGCTTGCAATTATGTTCTAACAATTGAGTCTTTTTAAAGATTCATTTTCAGACACTCAGATGCTTGATCATTATAATTGTATTCCACATCTCTGAAGAGTGCCAGATTCATAATAAAACAGGGAAAGCGTGGCTAGAGGCATGCTCTAAAAAACAAAGAAGTATGCCCAGAAACAATGTCCTTTTCCTGCCGCCTACTAAGCCTAACTGCTGTGTAATCAGGACCACAACACACTTGTAAGAGAAATTGAAAAATTGACCAGATACCTAGAAACTAAAAAGGCTGTTAAAGAAGGTGGGCTCATCAACAGGATTTTTCTTTTCTGCCTAGAGAACATTTATAATTTTTCCTTGTCCAGATAACACAAAGGATCTTGGTTCTTTTTCATACATATATTCTACATTTAGGAGAAAATTACTTCACCCTTTAGAATTTCACTCTTTATGTTGTAAATCACAGTGACTAAAGAGGAGTCAGATCCTCTTTGCATGCCTAGACTAGATTTTATCAGGAAATCTTTCATCACATTCTTTTCCTGTCATTAGAGTCAATTATCATGTATATTTATGCATTCCTTTGTATGAAAGTGCAATTTGGGTCTGAAAAGAACCTGTAAAAAAGGGCATTTTTAATTAGACAGACTATGTGTCTCTGGACTCATAAATGGCTAAATAAAATTATATATACCTATACTGGACAAGCTCACAAAATCAAGTTTCTGCTGCTTAGCAGTGCTTAGCTAATAGAACTGGTGAGCAGTCAGCCACATTCCATTCGACCTCACACATCACCAGCTAAATATCCAGCTGAGCTCAGATCCCACAGGTTATTATTGGTAATGATGTTTAAAGCAAAAATTGTTTGAGCATAGCACTCTGAGTTTCTAATTTGACAGAGCAATCTTGTTGTGACTCGTAAACTTTGCACTTAATATGCTAGGTAGTTAATACATCAATTATGCATAGGGCTGAATGCCATGTTGCTGATTTAATGCCTGAATTGTGTCCGGTCTATGATCAGAAATAAGCATTCCTGAATTTCCAGTGAAAAGGAAAAAAAAAATTTGCTCTTCCCTCAAATCCAGTCTTTGGCAGATGTCATCACCTCTGTAGTGTTTTTAGAGGATTGTTTTATTCTTTGAGGTGAAAACAAAAACAAACAAACAAACAAAAAACCAAAAACTCTTTCTTTAAAAAGTATCCAGAACTTTTTGAGAGAGAGAGCCCACCTACTACTGATGAAACTGAAAATGCCGGCTCAACTCTTTCCCTGACAGCTGGGGTGTAGATACACACCAGGGTCCATCCACACAATGTGGACTCCACCAATCAAACAGACCTGCTCCCATTGAACCGCAGCTGATGACATGAAGGAACAGGGGCCATGCAGAGGAGAGGGAGGTGTGAAGGGGCAAGCAGGTGCTGCAGCTACATCTGGTTTTGAAGACTGTGGTTGTGTGCAGTATTCTGTAACAAAGATATCAGCAGTACAAGCCACAGTGTCCATACCCAGCAGTGGCAGTTGTGAGCTTTTCATTGTTAGGCTGAACAACTCTACCAATGTAGGTCTCACCGGTCGTGGGGAAGTGAAGTGAGTGGAGGGAGACCTGTGAATTAACTGACAGGATACAGATTAACAGGAGGAAATGTATTGTGCATGTGGAAATGCATGTGGGAGTGCCCATAGGGATAGTAGCCCTAGGAACAACTAGGGGCAAAAGTGTATATACATGCTTAATAAAGGAGAAGAGGGCATAGGGTCTCAATTATAAATTTTATAGATATGTTGGACTATCTAGAATAATAAGTACTAAGTATCGTATTAATAATTATTATAATTATTTACTATATTGTAATACTTATTAATTATTAATGAGCAGGATATTTTAGAGTAGTCTCTATTGATTCACGTAAAGGCCAAATTTTATGTAAATTTATAAGTAAAAACAATCTGTTACTAACTTAATTTTCTGTCTCAGGGATTACTTGACAATTCTTTGTCCAAATTTTTTATTGTCGTGCAGCCTGTTGGTTCCTCTGCTACTATTTCTTTGCATTTCACAAACTATACTCACCGGATGCTGCATGGGAATGTATTTAATTTCCTGCCTGAGTGTCAGACCACCGCACTAAAGCTGCTTAGAAAATTTTCTTTCTTTCATCTTCCTATCTTCCAGAACCAAGAGAATTGAACCACAGGAATCTAATATCAATATTGGTGACTCACCTCAATCTAGGATCTCATTATTGGTTAGTTCGTCTTTCTGTTTTAGCTCGTGAATGGCCTGTTGGTTATTTAATAAGATGGTTCTGAATTTTTGAATTCTTTTTGTAGTGAATTTGACTTCTTAATATCAGTTTTAGGTCAAATATTTGTCAATTGTTTGGCAGACTTAGTTGTGAGTTGCCTGATTGTGTTGCTATTCAGTGTCTGAGAGAATTTTGATAGTTGTGCTGGGTTTATTATTTGTAGTATTACTGTAATTATTTTAGTAGACTATCTGAGAGTTTCTTAGGTAGCAGAATTGAGACAGCTATATTAGCAGCAAAACCCTTAAATGTGGTTCTTCTATTTCACAATAGAAGAAAGTATTTCTTCTTAATTGCAATTCTTCTGTTTTCATGATTTTCATGTCTCAGTGCCGTGTTGACCTTGCAAAATGGCACTTTCTCTCGCATATTATCTAAATGTGTTTCCATAGTGTCTAAATGTGGTCCATAGTGCCAAATGAATGACTATGTTGAGAATGAGAATGCTGTTCTGAGTGAGAGCTTCTTGCAGTGGTGGGAGTAAGCATAGCCTGAAATCATCTACCAGGGTTCTGATTGCATAATTCAGGCTGAATAGACTGAAAAGGCTTTTGAAGTGTTTCTTAAATATCTAAAACATCACTAAAGTTCAGACCAATAGAATTTGTGCTCAGTCTCGCAGCCATTCTCTTTTGAAATGTGCCCAGGACCATCCCTTCAGGCGTTGAGCGGTCCGCCTTCCTGTGTACACCAGGAGCACAGAACTCAGTCTGAGTCCATTTGACTGTCATGCCATCAGCTTGTTGACCAAATCAGCAAACTGCCTAGAATTCCAGCAGAAACCGGAAATGATTGTCTAACATTAGCTTGAGCAAAGAGACTTCTTAGTAAAATGCCTGGAATTGTTGGTGCTATGATGTTTGCCTTTGTTTGTTGAAAGCAGATGTTCACCACAGCACCCTTCACAGGGATCTGCTGAGCCGGCTTGCCTGACACTGTTTCATAGCATAGTCTTTGTGGTTTCGCTCTCTGCACATTTGTCCTGATTCTATAACCAACAACTTTCCCCATCTACTCATTATTATTCCTTCGTCTCTTCCAGGGAAATACATTTATCTTTTTTTTTTTTTCCAGATAGGATGCCTTTTTCTGCACCTGCATTTTCTCAGTCACATAACCTATATAATTGATTGTGATCATTATTGTGAGCCTAATTTATACTCTCTTTTATATTTTCCTGGACTTTCTACTATAATTTCAAAGAATTACTTCTCACATAAAAATGAAAGATTCTTCAATGCTTTGTTTGATTTATAGTTGAATATATCACACATGTGAATATCAAAAAACTGCCTAATGTTATATTTGAGAAATCACAATGGCTAATTTTTAAGCAAAATATTTTGAGCAATGTTAGATTTATATTAACTCTATGCAAGTACCTGAGTATCTTCTTTAATTAACCAAGCATTCATAAAATAATAGACAAGTAGGGATGGATTTTGGAAATTTCTTGAAATAATAATTCTCAAATTTAAGTCGTAAAAACACAAGGAATTCTGCAGAGGATTCACAGGGGGAACAGGAATTATAAGTCTGGTGTTCAGATCCTCTACCATTCTACAAAACACACACACACACACACACACACACACACACACTCACTCACTCATTCACTCCAAATAGAAAAGATCTGCTGTTATTGGACTTCTGCCTATAACACCTATATAAATGGTTCACCTGCTGTAAACATCAGCATAAAAGTTCACATTATTGGGGTGCAATCTCCTCATTGTCCTGTAAAGATTAAAAAAAATAAGACCCAAATGGCTTAAATGGTTAAAAAGGCATTAGTTTCCTGTCTTCTGGTCAAGTAATTTCTCCAATCTCCTTACTTTCTTTTTATATTCTTCTTATGTGTTTATAAAATATATGATCTTTAAGGTTTTTTAAATTTATGATTATTTTAATTTCTAAATTTAAATTTTATATTTTAGTAATATAAGTATTTATTTAATTTACAATGATAGCATAAATAAAGGCAGTTTTAGTTTTATGACATAACCAGAAAGCTCTTGTCATTTCCCTCAAGCACCTAAAACTATCAACATGAAGTATGCTAAAAAAGCATATTAAGTATTCTGGCCTCATCAAAATTACATGCATTTTTTCTCATTTTATGTACAGGTCAGAGAACTATAAAATACAGAACAGAGAAAATTATATGCAAAAATAGCAGGGTTTTATTCTACTTTTCAAAACAATTTACTATGCTTCCTCAGTCATTTTGCAGAGTTTATCCATATGCTCCTCAAGTCTGTTAATAAAATATATTTGACAGTCCTAAAAAAGGTTAAGTATTCCAGAAGTATTTATGGTATGCACTTAAGAAGGATTTTTGGGAGCTGTTAAGGATAGCACCAAAAAAGGATTAGAAATCCACCGTTCTAGCTAAAAGGATAGGTTTACCTTGCATTAATAATTTAAAAACTGACTTTCCTTGACAATTTAGTTTAAAATACTTGCAGTAAAAAGTGAAGATGGCTCTGAAGTTCCTCAAGGATATGATATGATTAGGACCTTGGGACTATCATTTTAGCCAGGTCTAACTATTGTGACTTCAGACAGACTATTCTACTCTGCTTTCTTCATTTAGAGAGCAATATTGACTAATCTCATAAGATTTCTATGAAAAAAATATTATATAGAGAGTAGAAATATTTATAAAATTAGATGCAAAGGAATCTTATTTAACTATGAAATTTGAATTATGATCACCATAATGACAACTATATTCATGGGTGGTTATGACCAAATAAAGAAAAAGATAGTATTTAAATTTTAAAAAAGTGAGAAAGAAGCATACATCCTCTACATTTTGAGAATGAGTTTTCTAAAAGAAAGCAGTATGTATATGTATACACTCACACATCTATGTGCACATGTATGCATATGTATACATATGTAGTTATGCATACATATATACATACATAAAAGCTTTGTAACCAGATATATTTCAAACTTAGTTCCATACATACAAGCTACAAGACCCTATTCAACTTATTAAACTTCTCTCAGCTTCATTTTTAAAAATGAAATTCATAAAAATCACTCAATTACTACAAAGGTTAATAGAACGGATGAGTAATTTTATATATATTTATACATCTGGCACATAGTAAACACTCTTTTCTAAACACACCCAAAAAATGTAATATTATATGTTAGTAAGTTTACAGATCTTGCAGAAGAGTTTGTTCTATAATTGCAACAAACTCCACAGGTCTTACCAAGCTTAGCTCTTAGAGACATGTGATATTTTGATACAAATCTTGACTTTAGTATACTTGTTTTTCAGGTATGTGTTTTGGCTTAGTACAGACTCATAAAAATGGGCTGAATGAAAATCAGGCATAACTATTTACCTGCAGGCAGGTCTGCTCCAAGAAGATCATGATTGAACAAACTGCAATTCTTAATATCTAAGTGTTGGATCATTAATAAATGAATCTAATGGCATGAGTGGTTTCCTATGAACCAAAGTTAAATAGAAAAACATCACAGTTATGACATATTAAATGTTATTATTGTTTCTCTTGTCTCTTAAAATAGCATAGTTCTTCATCTAAAAATCTCTACCTCCCCCTCTTCTGATCACTCCTTTGTCCCATCTTCCGTTGTTAAAATTCTGCATGCAGACCACATAGGTAAAGTTGGTCTGAAGGGCCTGGAATCTTATCTCTGTTCCTATATCATTCATCCTCTTCACTGTCAACACCATGATTGTCACCATGAAAGTGGCCCAGAGGACTCCACAGAGCACTGTTCAAAATTGTAGAGCACTGTGAAAATGGTCTCTTTACAATCTGTCTGGAGAAAGAATAATTTCTGCTTTTGGCAGCAAGAAAAATTCTGCATGAAGGAAATTAATCGCTGAGATAACATGAAGTAAGAGAAACTTCCAAGAAGAGCCCAAGCCTCCCACAGTGAAAAGAAACTGGAGTGGTCAGTCATGGACAAAGAAGAGGGCCATGGTAATCTGAGAGCAAGTGCCAGTTTTGTCTCTGTGTCCAGGAAGCTGAACCTTGGGCTTGTAGCCAGGTAGGAAAGCTGAACCCTAGACTGATGAAACCATGGAACTTAGAAAAAGAAAGAGAAACATACATCTGGTACATTCTGAGAATTTTTTCTAGAAAAGTCAGAATGTATGGTGCCCACTGAATCTTAGCAAAAGCAAACAGAAATCCCCTGGAGAAGAGCATCCTCGATATAGATTCTTAGATTACCCTGGATTAAATTCAATCAACATGAGTTTGCAATCAAAAGGTCAACACACACGCACATGTTTGGGGCAGGGGTGGGGGGGGTGGAGGAACAGAAATCACCCTGAAATCAGAGATAGAATTTTTTTAAATTGACGATTAGAGGTAGAATTTTTGAAAATTATTTTGAATTCTAAGAATAAGCAAGACCAAAATTACTAGGCATAATGGAAAAGGACTCCAAAAGAAGTTTTAGAAATTTTAAAAAAAAATAGCTTTTAAAATAGTAGCCTTTAAGTCTGAGTGGAATTGGTCACTGCAGCTGTGGCCGGAAAAAGAGGTGAGGCTCAGAAGATTTGGAATAGTGTATAAGAAGTATCCAACAGAAAGATATATACCACGCTCATGGACAGGAAGACTCAATATTGTAAATGCTTCAATTCTCTCTACCTTCAACTCCAATCAAAATATGAAAATGTTTTTTATAAGCCTTGCAAGCCATTCTAAAATAATATGGAAGAACAAAGGATAAGTAATAAACCAGACATTTCTAAAGAAGAATAACATAGCGGATACTTGCCTTACTAGGTATTCAGACTTACAAAGTTGACATTATAAAGATAATGTGTCACCAGCACATGCAGACAAATTGACCAATGGAAGGGAAAACAGATCCCAGAATCATATCACAGATGTAGAAATGTAATATTTGACAGAAAAAGATATTTGTAAGCTAATAGCATTCAAATTCACACATACAACTTTTTAACCTACTGCCAATTACCCATGGTTATAAAGAGTAAAGGCCTTCATCAGTCTTCTATGTCATATAATTGGATTTTCCAGACATCTATTTATCTGCATTAAGCCACGTTTATTCACTCATGCATCTATTCATTCAATAAACACTAACTCTGTGCCTACTATTTTCCATCTGCCCCTAGAATGGTGAATGGGTCCCCTCTGGTCATAAAGCTGGCAAGCATTACTAGGTTCCATGGTCCTAAGCAGGGCATTTGGACACTAAAATTTCTACACACTGTGGACTTTTCACCCTCTACTTAGGTTCTCTCAGCATCTCTTTGTCCCTCTCCAAAACATCAAAACAACTGTAAGTCCCACATGTCCCCTTAGGCATGGAGACAAGGACCTCTTTCAATCACTAGGCATTATGCCGCTTACACTGTGCTCAAGTGGCCTGGTGAACACCAGCTGCAGCCTCTCCCCTGTCATGTCTATTGTCATTGCCCTGTATCTTTCATTTTGCTGTGTCATCCTTCAGGTCAAAAGGGAAATACTTCTCATTCCTCTCTGTCTCCAATTCTGAGTTCCGATTACCCTTTGCATATAATAATCAAACAAATTTTTATATTGATGGAAGCTAAAGCACTTTAAAAAGGGCATTTTCTTCTCACCACAGTCAAGCTTTCAAAATTATTGTCTCACTGCACACTCAAGAAATTCAGCTTTGTGACTAGAGCTAAATAGTGCTATCTGTGTTCCAGGCAGGATTCAGTGGGGCAATGCCCCTTAAGATCCAGCCTTAGAGGTGGGAGACTAGAAGGGAACATGATGTTAAAGGTAAAATTAAAGTGCATTTGTTTAATATCTTCAAAATGTTCCCACCAGATATGTACCTAAAAACCTTCCTTAGGATTATAGACAAGGATAAGTAAACTCTCCTTTTTCCTCTCTCCCTGAGGCTGTTCTTTCTTTTAGTGTGAAAAATGAGTCCTGTATTTGGTCACAGATGTGCCTTCTATCAATTTATGATAGCCTTTTTTAATTTTTGCAGCTAAAGTGGGAGAGACTCAAGCTTGCTAATATTTTACATTTTGAGAGAAAAAAATGTAACAAGTTTTTTTTTTTAATTTAAGACCAGAGCTGAGTTAGATGCCTACTTTAATGAGTCATACACAAATGAGAAATTTAATACTACATAAGCAAATATTTTCATTACATAAAAAAGACATATTTTCCTTATAGAAGTTTAGCTTACAGATTTAGAGAGTAATAAAAGAACTACTGGTATTATTTACATCAGTAACACAGATATTCTAGCTTTAAAAGGTGGCATTCATAATTATTATCAGCCTGACTCCTCTATCTGTTTTAATGAATGCTTGCATGAGTTATATGTATCTGTGTGCAGGAAGCCATCAACCAACAAATCTTATTGCTGGTTTTTTTTAATGTAAGTTAGAAAATCATCCACAGGCTCATGCAAATTATTATGTGAAGCAATAAAACTCTAATAGATTAGCATATAAGAAACATGATTTGATATTTTGTACAAAAGAAAAAAACAACTAATAAATACACAGGTAAATAGCTTTTTCATACTGAAAAAGAACAAACAAAAAGCCTCATGATACACTGTTAGTGATCATTAAATTAAGAAAAAAGGTGATAAAACCCAATTATTATGAAGTTGAATGAAAGTAGTGCATGTATATGTTGTTGGTGGCATTCTAAATCAATATAACAACTTTAGAAAACAATTAGAAATACCCTCTGAGAACATTGTATATATATTCATACCCTTGGGCCAAGTAATTCCAAACCTAGAATTTTATCTTAATGAAATTATTCAAAATAAGGAAAACGATTTGGCTACTACAATAATAGTTTAGAGTTGGCAGACTTTTTCTGGAAAGGGCCAGATAATAAATATTTTAGGTTTTGTGGGCCACATGGCTCTTACTCAACTCTAATATTATTATATAAAAGCAATAATAGATGACATGGAAATGAGTATATGTGTGTTGCATTCCAATAAAATTTCATTTACAAAAGTAAGTAGTGGACAGGATTTGGCCCATGGACAATACCCAGCTTCATAGTGTTGTTTATGAAAAATAAATGGGAAAATCTAAACAATAATCTCAATAATTAGAACATAGTTTCACAAAATATAATAATCTGCCTGATGGTTTATTGTGTAACCATTAAGAACAACTACAAAAATTGTAGCAGCATGGGAAATGTTCATTTAAAAAAGGACCCAAAATTATATATACAAGATTGTAAACACAAAATCTACCTATAGAAGGACAAAAGCTAAAAGAGAGCACATAGAAAATGCAAATAATTGTTTGCCATGGTGGATGAGACTTCAAAGTTATTATTTTCATTATTGACATTAAAATTTTTTCTCTGGAGGTAATATAACTTTGAACACTCAGTACATTGCATTGCTGTCATCACATGGCATCTGCCCTTTGATTAGAAAAAATGCTAGGAAAACAGAGGAGAGTCTACAGGTATTTTGGTAGTACTAGAGTGATCACGTATCGTTTCGTAACCATAGAATTCCTAACCCTGGTTCATCTTGTTGCAGTGCAAACTGGATATATTGGCCACAAATAATCACATGAAAAATTTGCATGATTTAAACATAACCATATGCGTATTTGTGAAACCAACTCAAAGGGCCTATCAAGCTAATGATAGATTAATAACAACATTGTCATCATAGAGGATGGCGGTTCACATATTTTAGATATAGTCCTTGTTGCAGCATGCCAGAGGGCTTTCTTAAACCAGATCTTATATTTGTCAGCAACTGAGCATGGTTTAAATCATAGTCATAAAATCTTATACTGCTACATACTACTTAATGCTAATTACTTTGTCTATGCTATTTCCTTTGCTCTAGAGACTCGCTGTAAATGGATATTGAAAATTTTAATATAATTCTTGATTTATTATGTATGACACATTAAAATGTATGCATAACCACCCTATAGTCTGATGGCTAAGACCATGGATCTGTACCCAGATTGCCTGGACTCAAATTTCAACTCCTTGACTTACTAAAAGTATGAACTAAGGCAAACTTATTAACTTCCCTATGCCTCAGTTTTCTCACATTTAAATGGGTATAATAGCAAATCCTACCCCCCAGGGTTGTTCTAAAGATTAAATAAATTACTGTGTGTAAGTTGCTTAGAATATAGTTTGGTATACTTGCTAATACTGAGGATGCAGTATTTGTGAACACTCAGGATCTATCATTATGTCGAGGGACAATATTTCATTGATATTTTATTTCAAATCACTGTTATTTTAAAATTTTATCTCAACACTCTGTTTACATTATTTTCTCCTCAGACGGCATATAGAAAATTAATTCAACTTCCTAAGCAGACTATGGTTTAGTACCACATCTCACAAAAGCTATACCATTGTAAAAAACAGAATGGAAAAAAAAAACATCAGACTTACTCTGATAATAATCTAAATTTCGCTGTTCCGCTACAAACACTGCTTGGTACCTAAAAATAATATTGGCAATCATCCCCAATCAGTCCAAGAAACACTGCTAATAAGGTAAAAAGAGTCATCTTGGATATTCAGTGAACTACATGGGTGATAGCAAGTCCTCTCTAGGTCCTTTCTAGGAAGCAGATGTAAAATTTATCTTGGGATTTGTGCTGTCAGATAAAAACAAGGATCCAACAAAGCAACACGATGAATGTTATAGTTTTTATTATAAGTCACAATCAGAATTCATACGATTTTCAATAGCTCCTGTTGACACCCTAGTTTTACTATCCAAGTGTTACAGATTGAGTGAGCTCTCAAGCTATTATTAATATGTTGAAGACAATTTGGAACAGTTCTAAAAGTAAACAGTATACATAGGTGGGTAATGACATGCTTTACTTGAGGCCATGGTCATAGTAAATATATTTATATTTTTATAATTGACAAATATCTGAGAATAATTCTTTACTGGCCCCAAAACCAAAAGGATGTGAAATGAGGTGTGATTTACCATCCTAAGCCATAAAGCACTATGGGCAACCCAATTGTTGCATTTCTATATCAAACTTAACCAAAGGGAGAGTTTGATCTAAGTTAAGGGTCATATCATGATTTGAGTAAGACGAAAAGAAGGAACTTCAGCAGCAATTAGTCCAGTGAACTGGGTATCACAATAGATCTTAAGGTAGTAAAAATGGTCATTTTAAGGGAAGAAAATAAGTTAATGGACGATATAGTAAAGAATTCTAGGATATGTAAAATTATTTTTTCCAATTCCAAAATATATTTGTCATTTCAGTTCAGTTCAACCAAATTCATAATTATCTAAGATATGGAACAGTTATAACTTATTTTATTATATTCTATCTTCAGATCGTGTTCCATGTAATATAGGTTTAACAAAATATATTGAGAATAATTAAAAATATTAAAAATAACAGTGTTATAATATTTTTCAAATTAATGTATCATTACATGTTTATAATATATTATGGCCATTTCTTTAGAATTAATAGAATTACAAGCACTCAACTTTAGAATCATCATTATAAAAGAATCTGTCAAATAATAGGAAGAGACAGAGGCAGGTACGTAGCTAGATCTATAAAACTTACATTTTTCACCTCTGTAAATCATCATTTCAGTGTTTGCAATATTTTGAGTGCAGACACCACAGGCAGTAATAACTGGCTTAAATGCCTTCATGGTACAGCTGTTTGCAACAATATCTCCATTCATAACTCTCAAAAAATAAAATGACAGCTACAAGTGCCTTGAAAGAATATATGCTCCTCGTTACATTGTCCCACAGGTTAACTCCCGGGGTGCTCTCAGCATCACATAACAGTAACTGTAAATGAAAGCATTACACCCAAAGCTATTATACAAGGCCACAGGCAACTACAAATATCTTTGTGTTTTGCCACTAGGGAATCTGTATTTGAAGTGCATTGTGAAATCATTCTTTGTGATATGGTGAACTTGTTCATATTAGCATAAAAACCTTAAACGGTCCTATCTGGTTGATGGTCACACTGTAAGAAAAGGGAGAAAGAGAAGAGCCTCTCTACTTCACCTTTTTCATCTTTGCTGATCTCTACCTGTTGTATCATAGCAGGTTTTTCCTGTGTGTGTGTGTGTGTGTGTGTGTGTGTGTGTATGTGTGTGTGTGTGTGTGTGTGTGTCAGAAAAGAGGATGTCCATCAGCCCCAGATGCACATTTGTCCTGCTTAGCAATCACCATGGAATTAGATGTCCCCCTCCCAGCATAGCCCTCTATCAGTCTCAGAAAAGATACTAATTTATCTTCCTAGAGTCACATGCACATTCCTGAATCAATCTTTGGCACTCCAATAGTAAGGCTTGGTCACATGCTCACCCATGAAGTGGGTCAGGCCATTCTGACTGGCATCACCATCTGGACCACTAAGAGTGGGGAGGAGTAGAGTAGGATGGGAAATAACGTGCAGATAAAAACTATGACTCCCACCAAGCCCTGCAGACCTTCTACTCTCCCGATGAAACAACAGGCCCTAGAGAAAAGATTTCTACACTGTGGGAAAGATCATCCTAATAAAGGAGACAAATGCTACAGTTCTTTATAAGTTTTCATTTGTGAAAACCTTTAAACCAATCAGTCAGCACTGAAAGATCATTTACCCTAAACCAATGCATGAGTGGTCATTTGTACATCATATTTCCTATGTGGATGGGTGACATTTGACACTTTCTGAAAATTCTTAAATTATGTGACTAAAGTCATGAATTTTGAGAATATAATGCTTAAATAGCAAATAAATCAGGTGCATTTTGATGCCTTACACCCAAGGCTTGGGGAGGGAAACCTCCTTAATTAGATTTTATAATGTGGGAAATAAACTATTGCCCAATAAAACTTCATAACTTGCATGAATGAATGAACGAATGAATTAGGAATCTCACATTATTTTACCACATCAATTTAAAAGTCTTTCCATTTAATTATGAAATTTATAGGACATGTTTTTTCAGTATCAGTAATAGCCTTTGCTTTCCCTCTTAAAATAGCATAAATCTTTCGGTTCAAAACTATCATAGTTTAAAGCTTCTTTGCATAAAAATTATATCTTTTTGTGCTTTCCAAATTTATGTAAAAATGGTCAGTGAGAAACCAGTGTGATACTATTATTGAAACTAACTCAATTCTAACTAACTGAGTGGAAATGAGAAAAGAAATGGTTATTCTTTTAGCTCTTTCTCTAAATTTTGACCAAATTGTACCATTAGAATTTACTCATTTGTACATTCATACTGAATTCTGGTGCTCAGGAAAAGAGCCCTTCTAGCTGGCAAAACAGGATTTCTTATTTTTGAGGTGAGGAAGAAAAGAAATCCCTGAACCTAAGAACCGTAATTTCCTGCTTATGAAGAAAAGATTGGAATCTATATATTCTGCTTGCTGTGTAGCCTTTTTGTCATTGCAGAAAACTTATTTAAGAGAGTAAAAAATGGTTAGAAACCATAAAAATAACTATAGAAACCATGAAAAACAAAGCACTTGACTATAAATTTAAAGCTATTATTACATATGTATATGAAGGAGAAAATAATAGCTGGGTTAAAAATTAAGCAGAGTATAATTTAGTAAATGTACTGAACTTAACAGTTTAAGAAATAGGTAAGAGCTTTTGCTAAACTTGCAGTATGGCCAGAATCACCAATTTATTATGAAAGGCATTTCTTCTGCAGGGGTCCCAACCACTGAGGTATATTCCACAGTCTTTTAAATTAATTTTATGAAATCCTTACAGTATTTTTTATCATTTCTGAGCTATGATAGAAAAATCTTTCTAAGAATATTAGTTCTGTCTTCATTACACAAGGTAAGAAGACTCACACAATTATTTTCAGCCCTTTGTTTTTTTTTTATTAAAGTTGAGCTGAAATTGAAGGCTTTTTATCTTCTGACCCACACTTCATGAATCTCTTCTTGATAATTAGTATTATCATTTCACTGAACTTCTCTCACTTTATCATGTAAAATTTTTCTTCTTCTCAACCATCCCAAGTATAGAAGCTTTAAATAACCATGTGTTTATTGCTGTTCTCAGCAGAAGATTCACTTAGCATTGCTGCAAATAGATTTTTAATTAATATTTCACATAATTTTATTTAAATTGAAACAGAAATCTAGGATTCCATTTGCCATATGAGCTCTTCAGTATTCTAGCAAACAAGTCTACTAGCCAAGTATCATTCAAAACTCTCAAAATTTTAATGCCATTAATAATTGTTAACTCTTTAATCTCAGCAGTCTAGCTAACCAAGTATTCTTTCATTTTTATATGCTGTATTTACCAGAAAACTAAATTAAAGTATAACTAGAACAGGATATAAAATTTATAATGGTTAGTAATTACAGAAAGTATTGTTTAATTGCAAAACCTTTTGATCTTTGATTTTAGCTTATCTAGAGATGTGATTTCAGAGTGGATGGACAATGCCATAAAGAGGGTGTACAAGATGCTATGACTCAGTTTTACTACGTGATAGTAGACCCATTCCACCCATGTCATTTAGAGGTCAATTGACTAAGTAAAAAGTTATCTTCTATGCCTGGGCTGTAAAAGATTCCAATCTGTCTGAGCATGTATAAGAAGCTGAAAATATAGATATGATAATTCTGAAGCCTTTTGCTAAAGCTACATTACTTTGAGACCCATCTTACTGAGTAAAAACAGAAAGTGAAAGAGTAATTTGCCTTCCTGTATCTTCTTCACTACCAAACACCACCAAGATGTGGCACCCTAAAGGAAATCATTCTGAAGCCTGGTGGAGCAGCTGCCTGGACAGACTGTGCCTTCTAAGCAACAGGAAAGACTATGGTGCCTGTTGAAATGGCTGCTGAGAAAAATCTCAGTCTGTTCTCAGTGCCAAAAATTGTTGTATCTCTTCAAAGCAACTGGGAATTGTTTTTCTCCTGGTCCCTGTGACCATGTAATTGATTAGATTCCTCCTCTTTTCATTGGCTTCTAGAACCAACTTCTTTTTCTAGCACTATTATAGACCATATATTCTAAAAGGTGCTGCCAATAAAATTGACTAAAATGTTGAACTAAGAAGAAAACAGATATTTAATTGCATTGTTAAGCTGGCACAAAAGAAAGGAATCCATGGAGGCCAAAATTAAAGTTAAAGCCGAAACCCAGAAGTTAAGCAAGCTTTCCTTCTCAGCTTTCCTTCTCAAGGCTGTGCTAAGCCTGAAGGCCTTGAGTTTCCACCATAACAGCTGTATGGGGTGTGAAGGACTGAAGGTAAACATATATCCAAGGTTGGAAAAAGTTATGCACCCTCAGCCTTAGGACAAATAAAAATAAACCCACCAAACAGAAATGAACAGCACAGAAAATTTCCTTTCTCAAACTTGATATAAAGTATGGAAAGAAAAGAAAATATCTTGATAATTTACACCATAGAAGTTCAAATTCACTTACCTATGTGATTCATAAAATTTAGCTGAGTGCCTAAAATGTCTGAAAAAAAGCTAATGCAAACTTTCTTTGGATGACCACATTTCAATATACATTAATGAATTTTCATACTTAAAAACAATATGAGTTCTCAGTAAAAATAGTCACAAAACACCATGGAAACAATAAAACATAAGGTAGAGTCAACTAAAACAACAGACAGCAGAAAATAACCACAAAAACTTCAGATACTGGAGTTTTTAGACCAGAATAAATATAATTATGTTTGTAATCTTAAAAAGATAAGAGAGGAACTTAAAAATAGGAGCCAGGAATGTGAGACTATAAAAAAATACAAAGTATATTTTTTTAAAGAATCAAATAGAAGTTTTAGAAATTAAAAACTCAATAGACAGAGTATTTAGAATAGATACAGCAGAAGAGAGAATTGGTCAACTGGAAGATAGATCCAAAGAAACTATCCAGAATTTAGCTAATGGAGTGAAAATATTTATATCAAAGAAGTTTAAAAGACATGAAGAATAAAGAGAGAAGATCTACTGTATTTTCAACCAGAGTTCCAAAAGAATAGAAACTAGAAGAGTCAATATTAAAAAGATAATACAGAGTACCTTCTAAATGGTAAACCCCATAGGCAGAGTGCACTGTGACATTTTAGCCCTTGGATCTTTTGGATGGCACCAGGATGATAAAGGCCAGACCCATTAGAAGTTACCTATCATAAAGGAAGGATACTTAAACAGTGGCTGGACTGGCTTCAAAGGCCTTTCAAAAAACCCAGCAAGAAAAAGGTATAAATGCCATGAGGCAGAAAATGTGAAGCCTAGAGGCTTCAGAGGTCACACCTATGCCATATTAGCAGACCCAGAAAAACTCTGGAGTAAGTCTGCCAAGACCTCAGAAAGACGTGATGAGACTGAATGTCTGCAATTTTACTGCTAAGGGCTTAGAAGTCAAATTATAGATATAGCAATCCAAAATCCCTTGATTATACCTCCCAAGAGGTTAGAAAAATAGAAAGTGGAGAAATGTTTTACTTCCTCTCTCTCTCTCACTTCTTTGTCTTCTCTTCACTATTCCCTAGGCCTAAAACTCTCCTTTTGTCCTGAAAAATCTAGTTTTCCCTAATACCACTTCTTTCTAAATTCCCCTTCCATTTTTTCCCAGAGCATCATATGTTCATCATGGCACTTAGTATATATGAAGAATTTTAATCTCAAAATCTGTTTAACTGTCTGTCCCTCACTCCAATCTTCAAATTGTATGTTCCTACAAAATACAGACCTTATATTAGTCTTTGTATCTTTAGAATCCATTAGGACTTAGTTCAATGCTTTGTATATAGTTCAGTATGTTCAACAAATGTTTTTATATATAATACATATATAATATTTTTATGTGTGTGTGTGTGCATGTGTGTGTATTCCTAGCTATTATACCCTAATGTGTCAAAAAGACTGAAATTTGCTCTTTGGATCATAAATGAAATATAAAGAAAATTACATTTAATTGAAAGTAAAAGACAGAATGGGCATAAAAGACTGAAGCTCAGAGAATTAAATAAGTTTTAATATGTCTTATATTTCTCTTTCTATTACTAAGAATTTTATTTAAATTGGTTTTGCTAAGAATTAAATTCACTTTCAAATGTTGAAAAGTAATTATCATTCCTTACTTTCCAGACTGCATGACTTTTACAAAACTTCTTTTCAAACTTTTCTCCTTCTTAACCTCCCAGGCCTCCACAGCTGGATATGTTTTGCCTGCATGGAATCAAACAGTATTAATGCTTCCCAGTCAGCTGGAGCTATCATTCAACCTACATCTTTTTTTTTTTTTTTCAAAATTAACACTATACCAGATTCCTTATTAATTATAGCAGAAGGTTTTGGAAAAGCAGGTGCTCTTCTGGTATGTGATGTGAACCCCAAGAAAAGAGTGAGAAAACAAAATAAGAACATAGAGATTATTATTCCCCAAAAGAGTAAGCCCTAACAAAGGGGAATAATATCATAAAATAAGAAGTCTATTTATTATTTATTTTAGGAGGTTTTCATTTTGATATAATTTCAAACTTACACAAATTGCAAGAAAATATGGAGTCCAGTATACACTTTATACAGACTAACTATTTGTCAACATGGGCTCCTCTCTCTCTCTCTCTCTCATATATATATTCTTCGACATAAGAATGATATGTATATATCTATATATGTATAGATAGATAGGTAGATAGATAGATAGATAGATATAGATAGATAGATAGATAGATAGATCAGTTATGTCATGTCCCTTTGCCCTTAAATATTTCAGTATATGTTTCTGAAAACAAAAACTTTCTTGTATATAACCATAGTGTAATTATTGAAATCAGGAAATTTAACATTGACATTATAATCCAACCTATAGTCCATATTCAAATTCTGCAACTGTTTCAATAATATCTTTTATAGCATATTTTTCTTCCCAAACTCAGGATCAAAGCCAAGATCACATACTGTATGTAATGGCCATGTTTCTTTAATCTGGAATAGTTACTTGGCCTTTCTTTGTGTTTAAAATGTGTCTGAAATTGGGTTTGTCTGCGGTTCATGATTAGATTCAGAATATGCACTTTTGGCAGAAATGCCACAAAGTGGATGTGCATCATATCAGAAGGTACAGAATAATTTGTCTCATTGTTAATGACATTAACTTTGAAAAGTAGCCCCATCAGTCAATCAAGAAGTAAATAATACGAACATAGATTTTTATGACAGCTTACAAAAAAAGTGAACCAAATATAGGAAATGTTTAACATTCAGAGAGACAGCGTATGCTCATACCAGACCCTTTTGACAAATAGGCAGGAAAATAACTGAGGTGTTAGAAACAGAACAGAAGAGACATTGTTGTGGGGAAGTCTTGGAAACAGGGACATTTGCATATTAAGGAAAAGCAAGCTGCTAATAGTTTCAGAGAATATATAATAAATTGGAGGCTATTTTTTAAAAACTACTTTGAATTACCCTAGATTCCCTTGCCAGGACCTCACTGGTAATTATGTTTACAAATCATAACAGTTTCATGACAATGGAAAATTTGGTCTGTCTCTGATGGAAAAAAAAAGTAAGTTTTTAAAGTTCCTTTTGACGCAAAGCTTTTAATTTTAAAGGGTTATAGGAATATGTCTTTTGACACAGATGACACAGCCTTTAGTAACAAAAATATAATATGTGTGAGCAAACTTATCAAAACAATATATAGATGTGTAATAATATATGCGTGCTGTAATACATACAAAAAAATAGAAAATTTGTTCCTTTCTGTTAATAAGAGTGATAATTCACAAAGCATTAACTCAGCTAATGTCACCTTGGTTTGCTACCTTTTCCCATCATGAAGTTTCCATGTGTAACAGGCAGCATTTCAGCATAAGAAAGATACTCAGAAATCTCCTGTGGTAATTTTATTCCTTCCCCGCAATTGGATATAGTACAATGCTATTTAGAGTGAAGTAGAAGGGAATTTCATTGCATTACAATGTGCAAGCTGTAATTTCAGTCCCAATCTTCACAAATTGTTCTGTTAGAAAAATAACTTCACTGGAAGCTTCAGCCCATACTATTTTTATGCAACCCTCTAGGCATGTAAACTTAAAGACCTGGATTGCCCAAAGAAGTCATTTGTTTTGTTAAGAACTCAGTTAATTTTGCACTTAAGCAAAAAATGAAGAGATTTTTTTTTTTTAAGATGATGATGTGCTGGCAAGAAGTAGGACAAAGAGATACCCTTTTTTGCTCTTCATCTTTATCATTCTCCAAAACTTAAAAACATTAATTTTAATGAGGCTAACTCATCTGCAAAGCACTATCCAAAACTATGGTATAGGATTTTAAGCAGAGGACATCCTCTCTCTTGAGCTATTTAATACCACTTAAGGACTGTGAAATATAACAAATCCAAATAATTTTGGGGTGATGTTGCCATATAATATTACAATAATTAACAAATGACCCTATGAGAAAAGTCATCTAAAATAGATTAGTGGAGGAGCTGGAGTGGGATATAGTTGACTGAACTTTGTGTATGTCTCAAGCTGAGAATCTCCCAGACTTTTAATCCCAGAAAAAGGTATATAAAAAATAGTTCTTTCTTAGACATAATGGACAATCTTCCTACCCATTTCTTTATTTACTTACTTATTTATTTTTATTTATTTTTTCTTCCTACTCTTTTATAAAAACTTCTCTTCTGCCATGAGTTCTAAAACATGAAGTTGTTCGAAGGTAGGGAAAGCTCATGGCCAAATGAAGAAAACTTCTAGCACATACCCATTCTTTTCTAACCAGGTCTTCTTGTGTTAACTCCCTTTGCCCCATTTACTTTGCTATGCATAATTATGCACTTTCTCTTTGGGTCATCTTTAACAGCTGAATCCTCATAAATGTTCTCTCACAAAGTTTATAGAGAAACAGTTGAAAGTAGATTTGGCCACAGCCCTGTCTTTATAGCTTCCGACTCCCCTGTCTTTATAGCTTATGGCTCCTGAGAAGATAAGAAAACTTGGCCAATTCCCTATGTCAAATCACTTTATCAGATGGAAGAAATGAGTGAATTAATCAGTCACTAAGCGAATCATTGGCAGAGAAAGCAATAATTGACTCTTAGACTCTGCTTACCCTTCCTGTGTGGCCTTTCATGTCACATTCATGAGAGAACCTGCATGGAATGCACAGCAAAATCATTAACCAGGGAGCCGATGATCCCAGCACCAGATCCTCACAACTAAGCTACTTAAAGAAGTTTCTACAGGAGACCTGAAAAATAATCCTGTTTATATCTGAGGCCTTACAAGAGAGCTGGTCATTTTTGCTCTTTTATTCTTTATCTCATGGAAAAAGCTAGAAGCTGTTTATGTGAAGATTGCTGCTTGTTGCCATGGGCAAAATGTAGCAAGAAATGATGTAAACGGGTTAAGACGTAACAACAAATATATGTTTTTTAAAAATGTTGCAACTCCTCTAGGTGGAAAGCAAAGGTTTTTAAAGCAGTAATTTTTTCTTTCAAGGCAGTTCCTTTAGTTATGAACTTTGATCCATTTTTACACAGGTAGCAAAGACTGATTGGAAAGAAAATTACATTCCATGCTGCTTGAAGTGAGATGGAAGAGATAAATCCACATAGTTTAAGAATTGAAAGGTACTAAACTTGGGGTTAGTCATGTTCTTGCAAAGTGGAAATCATTACATAGTATTTTCCTTGTGATAGCCTCCTCTTTGGGGTCATGAAAATAACACTGACCTTAAATGAACAGAGTGAGCATCCCTGCACCGTCAATAGCAACACTGTGTGTGCTTGTGAATTACATGTTCTCCTTATAACCGATGGGTATTATGTACCACCTCACTTTTCTAATCCAAAAATAAAATAGAGAGTAGCAAAATATGTCAGCTGACTGAAATCCTGGACTGAACTCACCTGAGAGAATGAGGGGTTAGCTTTGAAGTGGTTGTTGTTTTTATTAACCAAAAGGACAAACTGAATCTCTAGTGTATTTTAACAAATCCAGGTTCTTAAAAAAGTTTGGGAAGCATTTCAGATATGGCAAGCCCCCTAAGCCAGCATTTCCACAGCTGACGTGATTTGCTGGCTGGTAAACTCGAAATTAAAAGTGTCTACTGTGTAAAGTCGATGGTGGCATGGTGCACAAACGGTCACTCTTCTCTCCCCTTCCACGCCCCTGGGTGCTACAGTGGAGAGAGAACTGGGATCTGCGAGAAACTGATTAAAACTCCCACTGTAAATTTAACTTCCAAGTCAGATATTTGAGCAAAAGTAAGGCAAGCAAAACCAATAGCGCACAGCAGAGTCCAGCCCTTTGTGTAGTTTCTCTTTCAGAAACCCTCTCCTAGCAGGATTGTTTATAACTAAGGGAAAAATTAAAGACAACAAAATTATCCACCTTGAAGAGCTCGTTAAATGTGATCTAATAAGCCAATCGAAGACTATTCAAAAGTTAAAAACAATGAGGTAGGTTATATGTATCAATATAGAAAAATAACCAAGATGTTGTTAAGTGGGAAAAAAGCAAGTTGCAAATTAGTAGAAATACAGTTCAGTTGTGTAAAAAAAAAAAATTGTGAAAAAAAATTTATTTTAAATTTTCTGGAAGAATATGCGAAACATAGCTAGTAGTTGTCACTCCAGGCCCGGGTCTCTCAACAGAGGCACAAAGGACACTTTGGGCTGAATAATTCCTTGTCATGGGGGCCATCCTGTGTGTTGCACGATGTTTTGCAGCAACTCTGGAACTTTCTGCTAAATACTTGCAGCAACAGCCTCCTCCCCCCAGCTGTGACATCCAAAATGTCTTCAGATATTGGCAATGTCCCCTGGGAGTCAAAATTGTCCCCAGGATAGGACCACCGCTCTGGGGAGTGAGGCTGGATGGGGAGATTTTACTTTTCATTGCTCTTCCTCCAAACCTTTTATTTTTGTTTCTTTGTTTGAGTTTACCATGAACATGTATTACTTTTATAAGAAAAAAGCTAGTTATTATTTTTTTAAAAAAAGGAATAAAGTTTCCAAATTCACCTCAGAATTCATATATAAGCTGTGAAAAAAAAACTAATAAAGGTTATATAACTAATAAAAATACTCTGTAAAGTTGCGTTGCCATTTTAAGTGATTTAGTAGCTTCACATAGTACATTTACTCCAAGAGTTTAAGGCTTTGTAAAAAAACATGCAAACAAACAAACAAACAAAAAAACATTAGAAAATTTTATAGCCAAAGTATGACAGCAGCAAAAACAGTGGAGAAATTGGCTGCCAAAATCAAGCTACTTAACAAATGTAATTGGCATTGGTATCCAGGGTTAAGAATTTATTTCTGCCTAGGAGAGCCAACTCTCAGCAAGACTTCGAGGAATGTGAAAACTGTCTTCAATATCCTTTCATACTCTCATGCCCCTGGCCTTGATCATCTTCATTTATTTACTCAAATATGCAGAAGCACTATATTAGACACTGAATTCTTTGGGATTTGAGAAGCATCAACAGCTTTGGTATAAATTAATTTATGGTTTTATCCTTATCGGTGACCTATGCACTTTAACATACTACCCAGAGCCGGGAAAGTTCTCATGGGGCAACTTTACAGACCAATGTCTCCAGCCAGGAGCTGCGAGGAAAACAGGGCCCCCTGCCAAATTATACCACAAAGGCAGCTGCCTGATGAGTTCAGGGCCAGGGCCAGGCTGCTCCTTAAAAAAGGATAAGTGAAATCCATGAGAGGAGAGGACAGCCATGTTGTTTCACTCAGGAAAGAGAAATTCCAAAGGAGGACATGGAACCTAAAATCTTTTGAAAGAGAAAAGTCGAAGTGTTTGGCCAAACTGAGAGGAAAGCAAGCAACGGATTGAGCAAGGGTATGGTGGGTAAAGGAAAGAGCGGGGACGGGGGAGGGATGACAACAATGCTGAGGAGAGCAGGAAAATAAGGAATGGAAGGAAAGTGCCTGCCTGGTAGTGGAACAAAGAGTAGAAAGTTTGGAAAGTCTTGAATCTGGATCAACAGGAACAGCGCTCAGAGGCCAAGGGTGTTTTCTTAAAGCACAGAACCAGTGGTGACTTTTGACAGGGTTGATGAAGTGGCATTCCTGAAAGTCAGAGACACGAATACATAGGTTCTACTTTAAAAAAAAAAAAAAATTGTATTAGTCTCTTCAAGTCGCCCTATTTTAATTTCATCGTGTTTATCCATCATTCAGCTTTTACTTTCATCAGTCTGCTGAGACTTGAACTGCCATTTCCTGGTTCTGTGGGTGGTTAGGATAATGAGGGGTATTCTATGGCTTTGCTTCATTTCCTGCTCCCTCCCTTCTTGAGGGTGTGTGCTCCCTTTGCTCTGCTCTATAAAAGATACTGTCACATGATGAACGTTGTCTGTGTGTGGCCCTGGAGCCCCTCCAGCCTGAGCCTTAATAACAGCAGCAGCCAGAAAAGGCAGAAAATGGATTATAAACCTCAATGTTAATGTTAGGACAGGCTGTGGCCATGGCGCTGCCACTCTTTTTTTTCTGAAACAGAATCAATGAATGAATGTCCTAGGCTGTCTATGAAATGAGTCATCTCTGCAAAATATTTTCTTTGTTCTCTCTCAAGGCAGTTTGCTGCAACTTTTGAAAACATCAGTGTTCTTACCATTTCGAAAATCATAAAATCAAGAATTCTCCATTAAAGAATAAATAAGACTTTTTTTCCTCCCTCATAATCTTATTTATGACAATACTTAAATGATTTACCCAACATTTAAGTGTTAAGAATTATGAAATACCAAACTGGAAGCTCCCTTTACATAAACTGCTTATATCAGTGGTTCTTAATCTGAACGAAATAGAGTTTCTTAAGCCATTTTCAATTTCTAAGCACTAAAGGAAATCATAATTTCACTTCAATAAATTTGGAAGGCTAATTGAGATATCAAGCACCTTTAATTCTGCATGGAATTATATTAATGTAAAGTGGCAGCACTGGTTATGTCTTGCAGGTCCGAAAGGGAGGTGATAAAGAGGGGAGGGAAGGAGAAAGAGCAGAAAGGAGAGAGAAAGGGGGGAGGGAGAGAGGCCAGAGAAAACAGGATTTAGCTCTAGACTTGAACAGGTCTTTGTTAAATTGGGTGATTTATTTTCTATCTCAACACGCCTCGAGCTCTCACCTGAGAGCATCATGCAGTGTCGTGCCCCAATGAGCATTCAGGTTGCATAAAGTGGAGTCACCAACATTTCTTAAGTGCTTACGATGTCCTAGACACTGTTCTAGGTGCTTCTCATGAACTCATTCAAAACAACATTATGAAGCTGACAAAATTATTATCCCCCCTGTTAAGATAAGGAAATCGAGACAAAAATAAAATAGTTTTCAAAAACATATCTCAGGCCTCACAGCCAATGAAGTGGGATTTTAACCAAGTGGCTTCATTAAGTCCATGCTCTTAATCACTCTATTGCCTTAATATGTAATGTGAACCTAACGTGCGATCACTGATGTCAATACTGTTTGGGCATTGTTATTAAAAATGAGAAAAAGAAATTGCTTACCAAATAAATTTATCATGTTTAATAGACAAAATTCTTCAAACTTCAAGATCCATCGTGGTAAAATGGTTGGCAATCATTGCCCTGTAATGGGAAATTTGACATTTTATGTTCAATCATTAATTTAGTCACTAGGATAACTCTAATATAATGTGAAATTCCCATCATTCACTTTTCCCCAATCACTAATTCACCAACTGCATGCCAAGCATTATTTTAACAGATTCAAATATAGTGTTATTTTGAAACCACATTGTATTTATAATATATATTTGTATACTCATTAAATATAAAATATGCTCTTAGATTTCTAAGTGTATACTCTGAAATCACGATTCCTGTACTTGATTCACTTCCAACTTTGTTCTGTGTTACTAATTTATATACATAAATATAATTTATATACATAAATTATTTATGTATAGCTACACACAAAACTGAATTTTCTGAAATATATAAAAGGTTTCGTGCATTCTCTGAGAAGATTTAATCCAAATTGAATTAATAAGCATAAAACAAAGAGGAGGAAAAATAAACCCCAAATAATTGTTACTTACTATGGATTTTAGTGCAAAAATTATGTAAGATACATAATAATCCTCCCATGTCCTGATATACAATTCTTATAAATCCAATTAGTAAAATTTTAAAAAAAAGATTTCTTCTAACTATATCTAATTAGAATGCAATTAGCTACAGTAGATGGTCCATTCCTAATTGTTCAACAGCGGATTATTCAGTTTATAGATTAACCATCTACTACTATTTTTTTATTTATGCTGTTTCTCTTCCTTTAGACTTGTACCTGTTTATTAACATATGAAGATAAAAAGCTCAAAGAATGAGATTTTGAGGTAGAATTTATTGAGGTACTTTGATTCATTAGAGGTTCTCATGGGGTTTTAATCAGAGGGGGAAAAAACAGTACAATGTGTTATATTAGGTTTCAGATATCAAAGTGACCTGTCCTCCTTTCAATAGTTAGTTTGACTGTAGGTGACACCTCTCCAGCTGGAAATATTCTTAGAGATTGTGAATTCCTACCTCCAAACCTTACAGGTGATGAAACTAGAGACCAGACAAGGAAGATTATCTGCCCCAGGTTACCCAGTTAGAATGAGAAACTAGGCTTTCCTAATGTCTCAACCAGTTCTTTTCAATCTTCCATACTAATTTTTATCTAGACTCATATTTTCCCAGTACATTTTATTTCTACAATAGTTCATAGTAGTGAGGAATAGTTAATTAAAATAAAACAATTCTCTTAATAATTACAATAAAATTAGTTTATTTGAATAACAGTTTTGAGTCTTTCTTTCCTATTGGTATAGAATGTATGCATTCAAAAAATTTTTTTTTAATTTTTTGTCTGTTTTCGTTTCTCTGTACCCATACTAATATTAATGTCTTCTCTATTTTCATCTTTACCAATCATCAAAATCTCTCACACTCTCTCCCCTCCCCCACATCTCTCCCTCTCTAGATTTTCTTTTGTGCTTCTCTATGTTAATTTGTAATCACTTCTTGTAAGTTAGGTGAAACAGTCCATTCTCTTTCTAATGTTTTACGTGTTAGGTAATCAAACTACTCTACACCAAAATAAAGAATTAGTAATCAGAAGAATAAGTGGGAGGAGAGAAAGGCCACACATTATTGCAGGAACACAGACCTGGCATATAAAGACTAACAAGGGACTTCTAAGCAAATGTCTACCATAGGATTTTTACTTTTTATAACTGTAACAGTATTCCCAAACTTCAGTAAAATCTTCTGTGCACAATCATATTGTAAAAAATATTTTTGTTGCAAAAAATTTTTAAATGCTAATCTTAATGTTTTGGCCAATAGGAACCCCAAGACCATAAGGTATAATGGCGAAATGATCCTAAATCAAGTTATTCAGTGGAGATAAGAGCCAGAGAGGAATAAGAGTGTAAATCAAAAAGAATCTTAAGAAATCTTAGGTACAGCCTTGCCTTTTCCATTTTCTCTAGAAAAAAAAAGTTTAAATAAATTGTATCTAGATTTGAAGGGCAAAATGTCTTTAGCATACTTTAGTGTTACCATTTTTTTCAAGAATATCTCATCCTTTAAAAAACTGATTACTGAGTCTTTAGAAAAGGGCAAAATTGAACACTAAAAATTTTTTGTTTTGAGCATCAAATATTGTCAAATAATATCAAAAAATACAACAGGAGCTGTTCTAAACATACAAGTTTTCTGTCAAACAAATTTAACATCTAACAAGACAAACAAAATAATTACTAGAGCATTATATCTTTAGAAAACCATTTCCATGTTTGTTCTGCTAATATTTCAGAGTTGGCAAAAACCAAAAACTGTTTTGGCAATTTTTTTTTGATTTAATATATTTTAAAGCAAAGATTGTTCTATGACCTGATTTATCATCCTAAATTTTTTACATAGATCAGAAAACTTTGTTCTTTTTTATTTTATTTTATTTTATTAATTAATTTTTTTTTTAGTTTATTGGGGTAATATTGGTTAATACAATTATATAATTTTCAGGTGAGAAAATTTCATTCCTAATGATGATATTCATGTCTTCATTCTATCTCTCCAGCCACTTACTGCCCATATTCTTAGCGCGCACGTGCGCGCGCGCGCACACACACACACACACACACACACACACACACACACACACCTTAATGTTTCATCAGAAACTACTCCAGGATCCAGAATATAGCTGAGACAAAGAGTTATCAGAATCTTTCCTTACATAAAGCTGGATGCTGCAGAAATGACTGGAATTAAATGTGTCTAAGAGAATGTGAAGTGGGGCACAAAAGAATCAAATACAACTCACCTCATGTGTCATTCAGATCCACAGAGGCTTTCCATGAAAATTAATCCACAGAATTTTTAAAGTCTGACCTGACCACCATCTCTCCTGCAGGCCTAATATAGTAAGAATACAGGAGGTAGTGAAACAAGCTTCAGTGGCCACAACTCCAGCTGCTTCCTCCAGCATCCATTGTAAATTTCCATCACTTTTGGTCATCATTCAGCAGTTCTCAAATGCTTGCCTGGTGTTGTGACCCAGATCTTCGCCCTTATGGGAGCTGAGTCTTAGTGGCTTCACTCTTGTTGGACATTTATAGTTATTGCTGACAAGGAAACATCAAGACATCCCACTGAATTTCCTGGGTTCTGGACGTACTGCTTTGTACTTCTGTTGTGTAGCAGCAACAATAACTCCTCATGGTAACAAATACATAACTCATTTCTTTATATTATTATCCACTATCATGAAATATCCGAAGTACCAGGCAACCATCACAGTGTGAAGTTCTGTGGCATCCTTATTGTATCACCCTGACAAGAGCAACCCAATCCCCACTCTTAGGAACCAGAATCTCTAACCCAATAAAGCTATAAATTGGCAATGACAGGAGACTAATTCTGCAAATGGGTCACTGGGAATGATAGTGACAGAGCCAGTCTCCCATCCCATTTCCTTCACCTGTATATTCCATTAGAGACAAAGTACCTTATTGATCATTGCTTCAAATGAGATATCTCATTCCAAAGACAGCACCTAAGTCCTATAGAGTGTGTTCTCATACTGGTGCCTTAGATAACTCTTTAATTAAAATCATTTCTTCCCTATAGGCCAGCTGCCCCTGGATTAGGTTTGCACGTGATCCAGGAGAATCCCAAGGTCATATACATGTTGTTGCATTTCCTTGCCCCCAAAATGGGTCATTTGATCTGAGGCACTATTGAAAAAAAACAGTGCTGGTAAATCTGGCATTCTGAAAGCCCTCAGATGGTTATTCTGAAAGAGGCATTTCGGGCAAAGAAAGCAAACCCAGATCTAGAGTTTACTTTAATTCTGGTAAAGAACTATTTCCCCTGCCAAAGTAGAGAGTTCAATGTAATCAAACTACAACCAAGTGGCTGGCCGGACTCCTCACAATAGTAGTCTAAGCATTGGTCTCTGCTGAAGGCAGGTTGGGCATTGAATGGTGGCAGTATTGATGCCAACCAGAGCCCATACGTACCCTTTATTTCTGCCACTATTGCCATGTCCTTTATAGGATAAGAATTGGGTAGCCAAGGACAGAGGCTATCTTACCTATACTGGATGAGTCATGCTAATCAACTGGTTGTTCAAGAGCCTTTTGTTTGTGCTCTCTTGTGAGCATCACCTTAAGACACAAAAGATCTACACGTTTTGTGCCTGCTCCCACTTATTCATTAAGACCTCTTCTCCAATTTCCTTGTCTCCAGTTTTCCAGTTCTGCTACTTTCAGGTTCCTAACCAACTAGCTATTCACTACTACCCAAGAGTCCTTATATGTTTCATATCTTCATAAAATATGAACAACCCAGTGCACTGCCTGCAGTTCTGTCATCTTGATAGATCTCCCTCTATCACCGTCCTTAAGTCGTCCCTAAGTAGTGCTGTTGTATGGCAGCACTTCATTTATGACAAGGACCAAGATATTAAGCCAACCCATCTGGGAACCAAGCCTAAGTTTTTCTTCCTTTTCCTGTTGGTCATAGGAAACCTCCATGAGACCATAGCTATGAACGGAGGCACTACATAGAGGCAGATAACAATGGACTCTGAGTCAAGTATTAAATGTAATTTAAATGTGGTTTCTGGGCCTGCTTGAGGCTCCTTGCAAATGTATCATTTTCATCATAAGAGAAATCATGCTGTACCTGGTAATATTCAAAACACGATGGACATCATCAGAGTCATGATGTCCCACAGTCAAGTGCTTGAGCTCTCCTAGGGTCTAGTAATACTGTAATAGCCACATCTCTAACAGCTAGTGTTTTTATTCTGTAGAACACATGATCTTGCTCCAGAACCTTAGGAGTCTGTATCGTGACATTACTCTAGGGATTCATCACAGATTTCTCTAACATCACTGAATGTGAAATCTCTATAAACTCTGCCCTGGAGACTTTTGACTTTTACAACATTCTCTGATTTGACAGTTTGCCAGCTGGAGCCTGTCATATTTTTCAAGGCTTCTGAAGCAATGAATAAAATCCAGCTTACTTCTCAAGCATTACAGTTACTATTGCTTCCCTACCTTTCAAACTAACACATAAGTTAATGTCCCTCCATCAACTGTACCTTACCTTAATCTACCATCGTTAAGAGTAATTGTGCTGTTCTTGCACGCCAGTGTTCACACCCCACTTACTGCCAATAGCAATGCTCTTACCGCCATCTGACCTGTGAATGATCCAGTCCTAAGCATCTTCCTGAATTCTAAGCCATTTCTCAGACCAACCAAAAAGCTTATATACAGGTGGCCCGTTTTAGGAATTGATCCTAGAAAACAGGTGAAGAGGACTAGAGAAAGTAAATCAGGAAAAAGGAAAAAAGCTAATCTAGGGTTACAATATCCAGCTGGTTACAATTCATGACAGTTGGGCCTCAACAGCTGAGAGTTTTTGAAGAAAGCCGTGAATCCTGCACCTGTGAGACAAAGCTGACCTGTAGCCACTGACTTCCATATCCCACAGGTTGTGGGTTGACCCCATGGGGTGCTAACTACCTTTACTTCCTTGTTGGGCATACATGATTGCAAATGGCCCAGGCTCTGGTATCGAAGAGCACCAGAGAAGAAAGTGAGATATACACAGTGCAGTGAGGCCACATACAAGCAGAAAATTCATGCAAAGCTGGTTGCATGAACAATGGCTAAAGCAAAAGATGGATTAAAAGAATAGGACGCCAAGCACAAGAGATTTCCTGTGCAGACAATTCCAAGGTTATGTTGTCCTTCATAAGGACTGAGTTACAATTTACTGAGATGGAAAAGAAATGTTTCGACAGACAAGCCTGAACTTCAGAGTGGAGGTCGAGATTGGCAAATTAAATTTGGGAGCTGGCCATATAGATGGTATTTAAAGACTAGATAAGAACATCAAAGGAATGAGTGTAGATAAGGAAGAGATCTAAGGACTAAGTCTGGTGACAGTATAATGTTAAGAACCCAAGAAAATGAAGAAAGACCAAATAAGGAAATTGAGAAGTGATGAGTTAAGAAGAAAGTTGAATTGTGTGTTTCTAGGAGATGAATGTAAAGTGTTTCAAAGAGAGAGAGAAATCAATTATGTCAAATGCTGGATATACGTCAAGACAAGAATTGAGAATTTAACATTTAGATTTAGCAATATGGAGGTCATTGGTGTCTCTTTTGAGTAGATTTTAAGTTTACCACTGTGGGGTGCTGAAGGGCAAATGCCTGATTATAATGGGAAGAGAAAAATGAAAAAGGGGAAAGTGAAGACACAAGTACTAAAAACTCTTAAGAGTTTGAACAGAAGGAGAGGTAGGGAATATAAATAAGAATAGAGAGTACAGGGGAATAAAGCAGTAGCTGGAGGAGAAAGTAGAGTCAAAAGAGATTTATTTGTTTTAAGATGGAAGAAATAATGTCATTTTATATGCTGAGGACAATGATCCAATGAAGAGGAAAAGCTGACGATGCCAAAGAGAGAGGGGAGAATTACTGAGATTCAACATCACAGAGTAAGTAAACAGAAATGACATCTGTATTAACATTCTGTAATAACAAATTGCCACAAGCTTGCAGCTTGAAACAACATAAATTGGTTATCTCAAGGTTTGTGTTGGTCGGTGTTTGAGGATTTGGCTGATTCCTCTACTCAGGGTATCACAAAGCCAAAATTAAGGCATTGGCCAGCCTGGACTTTTGTATGCAGGCTGAGAGGGAGAACGCACTTTCCAGCTCATTCGGGAAGTTGGCAGAACTAAGTTCTTTGTGGTTGTAAGGCGAGGTCCCCATTCATTACTGGCTGACTAGGGAGACTCTAGCTCCATAAGGTCACCTGCCTTCCTTGTCAAGTTGCACTATCTAGGTTAATCAAAACCACACACAGACTCCTTCTCAGGCATCCAGTCTCACTGACTTTTCCTCCACCACATCTCTCCTGCTCTCCAGTAGAGAAAGTTCTCTGCTTGTAAGATCTCATGTATCTAGATTGAGCCCACCTGGGTGGTCCAGGATAAGCTCCCTATTTTAAGGTCTATAACCTTAATTATATCTGTAAAATCACTTCTGCCATATAACATAAAATAGTCACAGGTTCCAGGGACTAGAGAATATATATCTTTTGAGGGTGGGGTGCGAGTGTTTTCTGCTCTACCTACCACGGAAGTACCCAATTGGTTTTAGATAGGATGCAGAGTAAAATATGCAGGTACACTGTACAGATGGTAAGTGGAGGTATATAGACTGGAAGCTGGAAGCTGGTGACTGCTCCTGTTTTCTCAATTATGTGGGAAGCAAGGTTATCAGGTAAGTGTAAAGCTTGGGGTGGAGGTGCTAGAGTTTGGGGAAGAGAGAAGGTATGAAATAAGAGTGGGGAAGCAAATGGACTAGATGTAGTATCATTTCCAGGCAAAATAAAGGATTTAGTTGATGTTCATCCAAGAATTTAAAGAGAGAGTAGTCAGCCCAGTGGTTATTAAGCCTGAGAACAGTAGAAATTGAAAAGAGAGGATTGAAATGGAAAGAGATATTACAAACTTTGATGACTGAATGAATAGGTAAGGAAAAGGAAAGGAAGAAATCCTATCTAGGGGATAGGTATAATTTCATAAATATAAGGAACATTTTATAGAAATAATGAAGTTGGAGGCATGGAAGAACTCTCATAGGAATAACAAATACTTTAACAACTAAATAATAGAATACAAGCCACTGGAATTATGAATAGAATATCTGTATTGTATAAGAGAGGTAGTTGATGAGTTGCTAAAAATTAGGTTAATTAATTCCTTTTATCTGGATCTTCCAGCAAATGCCATTTACACACTTAGTAGGAAAAAGTAGTAAAAAAAAAAAAAACAGTTATTTTTTACTTAAATTCCTAATTGCTTTATGATTATGTTACTGTAGTACTTGTTTATTATTCATGTACCATCTTGAAAAAAACAGGTACACACATGAACACACACACTGAAAAAGTGTATAAAAATTCGTACATGAGGAGTATAAATATGTTAATATAAACAAAGTATACCGCCAATACAACCTGTGCTAAAGTGATAAAGATTCAATTTCAAGTCATACCACCACCATTTCAGAAAAACAAGAACAATATATTTTTATAGACACTGTAAGGTAATGGCTTTAAATAAAATGTTAACTCATAGTAATAAACTATATTATTTCACATGAATAAAAAAGAGGCATTATAACTTTTAGAATAAATAATTTAAGTTATTCATTCAAACAATAAATGAAGGAGATAAAATTCAATGGAATTCTAAGATCATTTTAATGTTATTTTTTTTAATTTTACATTAAGAACAAAATTAGAAACTAGCTTGTCTATCCTCACTCCCATTTTGCAGAGGAAATAACTGACCAGTAGAACACAAGTCAAGACATTTTACCAGTTTCAAAATTTACCATCTTTTCTGAACTAAATTCCTGTCTTCCAGCTTCTTGCATTATCAGCCCCTACCACTTGTACTGATCGAATAGATAGTATTGACCAAAACTGAGTGCTTAGACTTTTTCACTCCCTCCCCACCCGTCAGGCTGTCAGTTCCCTCTTTGCTCTAAAGACATAGGAAAAAAGAACATTGGGAGATTTCCATATCTCAAAACATTGCACAAAGAAATTCAAACACTCCATTATGAAACATATAAGAGTGTTAGAGGAAATATCTATACCACCCTCAACAAATGGGTGAGCTTAGAAAAAAAAATAAGAAAATTCCTGTAAGATCAGAAACGAAGTTAGAAAAAGATTCCTAGGAGGTAAACAAGTAACTAAGCCAAAGTTGACCTGGGCATATCTACTAGCTTCCGGTGACCTGGAACTTTGGTTTCATTTCTGCAAAGGGTTTGTTTGAGATGCCTGCCTAAAAGCAGGATCCTGTAGCATTAATGATAGGATAAAAAAAGGGGCGGACAGAAAGCCACTGTGCCGAAGCAGACAAAAATCGACCATAAAGCAAATTGCAAAGAACCATAATACAAACTACATTTTCTAACCATAATTTAATAAAGTAGAAAATAGTAACAATAACATAAAAAATATTGAATTCAACAAGCATTTGGAATTTGAGACCTGATATAGTTTCTTCTGAATGACTGCTCCAATCTTCATGAGAACAAAACTTGCTAAATTCCACACCTAAAATTTATATGCACTGATTAGTCTGTAAATCTGTTATGAAGTTACTGGCTCTGCTGTCTCTGCTTGCACTTCTGTATGTCCTCATGATTCTTTATCTGGGGACTCATTTGTTCAATACTATAAACATTTTTCCAAAAAAAAGAAAAGAAAATTAATATTTTGATCTAGGAGTCTTGATATTTTTAGAAAAGAGAGAAAGCAAGAAGAACAAGTATGTAGAATTAAATAAAGGCTTATTTACTCAAATACACTTCCTCTTCCACCAACCTCCTGTTATAAGTAATTTCCTCCGGTTATTCATAGAAGTTTCTCTGATGTTCTCTATAAATTGTCTTACCACCATATAGACCTTGAAAGCTCCACTCAACAGAGAAGCCCCCACCTATAAACACAATAAAAAATAATTACTATTTTCTGTAAACATATTCATGTTTTTCATTTCAGCAGTTATTCAGTCACCTTAACCCATGGGGCCAGTTATATTCATTTATTCATTTATTGCACAGATATTGAATGATATAAATTATGTGTTGGGTACCACTAGCCATTAAGGATACAGTAATGAAAAAGACACACATACTCCTAGTTAGAGCTTACTTTGCAGCAAAGACACATTATACATAATATGTGTTAAATATTTATTCAATTACATAAATGTAATAAATCTGTTCATAAAATTGACTTCATTTCAAGAAAAATTACAATATAGAAAAATGGTACATGTATTTTATTAAAGCTTGCTCGAAATCTGTTCTTACAAAAAGCTAACAAATTGCTTTTGTAGAGATATAACAGATAGCCTTTTGATTTCATAGTATAATTACATAGAATAAAGCTGGAAACCTTTACTTGCTTAGCACGAATGGGGAAAAGGCTTCCTTTAAAGAACACACTCACTGCACAACAGGCTTTTGAAATATGATCAGCTAACTTTATAACTAAAAATGAAGTACCAAGAAAAACAAATGACCCATTCTACTCAAAAATGTATTGTACACTTGTGACAGTTGTTATATCGTAGTTTAATCCCCCTAGAGAAAACTGCAAGGATTTCCCACCCTCCCCCCACCAAGAAAAAAGTTAATTTGCACATACTAGTTATTCAACTATGACCTATTTGTATAGCATAATTCCCAAGATATTCAACCCACAAATGTGCCCACTTGTTGGACCTCCTGATTGAAGCCACTCTTTTCAGACTTAAAGAGGAAAATCCTCTGAGGGTTTATGTAGGAGAGAGGAGACAGAATCTAATCCTTCACAGCACACTGGCTGCTTGCCAAAGTACTCCAGAGGAATTCAGGAGCCCAGAGGCCAGAACGCAGCCCCATCTGGAGAGGTTGCTGACGAGGGAGGAGGGAGAGAGAAAGAGAGAGAGAGAGACAGAGAGAGACAGAGGGAGAGATGGAGGAGAGAGAGAGACAGAGAGACAGAGAGAGAGAATGAATCATGGAAGCCGCCACGGCTGCTCCATTCAGTGCTCCCGAGAGACGTGGAAATACAGCATGAATGGCAAGTACCAATTCTCCATCTTGACTGCAGCACCCCTGGCTTAGACACTATAAGAGAGGGAGATGAAAAATGGTTTGTCTTTTCCACAGCAATATAAGAAAATGATTTGTCTTAATTATTTTTAGATTGCAATATGTTGCCTCATATGTCAAATGTACATTAAAGAGCAATTAGCTTAAATGTCAGCATTAAACGATTCACTACTTAGCGTTTCAGAAACAAAAGCAAAAATAATGAAAGCAAATGTCAGTGCACCCAATCTGAAAAGTACATAACAATATACTCTTCTTTCTGCTTTAAATTTGGAATAAAGCTTTCTGTTTTAGCTCCTATCCAGGAGATACGAACTACAAAAAGAAACAAAACAAAATTCAAAAGACAGTCACAGGAGTCAGTAAACTAAGACCCTTAAGCCAAATCTGGCCTGCCACCTGCTTTTGTGTGTGTTTTATTGGAACATAGCCACACCCATTTATCTGTATACTATAAATGCTTTCAGGCTGTAATAGCAAAGTTGAATAGTTGCAACAGAGACCATAAAACTAAAATATTTACCATCTGGACCTTTACAGAAAAAAGTTGCTGACCCCTGGTTTATACGAGGTGTATAATTCTACAAGGAGCATCCTTTGTGCAGATGCCCAAGTATTGCACAGAGAGGAGTATGAAGACCTGTGGAGAGGCCCTTGTGTATTTGGCAGAGTATTGATTAGTGACCAAACCACCCAAAATGAGGGAAAAAAAATTAGCAAGATTAAAAGGAAAAGTGTCAGGCTCTCGCACAAAGTGAGGAATAGTTTCTGTTCCTGCCAGCCATATTGGAAAGCATAATAATTCTATCTAAGGCATCTATTAGAATATTTAGAAAGGCATTGCCTTAGAGAAGTCGAGGAGATATTTTTAAGTTTTCTTTTTGCAAAAGATAAGATTAGTGAACTGGAAGACAAATAAGCAGAAATTATTAAAAATTAAACCCCAAATGAAAACCAAAATTAAGTGATAAACCACGGGCAAACTGTGGAACAATATCAAAAAGCCCAATGTATGTTTTACTGGAGCCTAAAGGAAAAGAGTGAAAAGTAGAGAAGTATTTTAAGAAATAATAGCCAAATATTTCAAAATTTAATTAAAACTATAAAACCACAGATTTTAGAAGTTCAAAAAAAACCAAGCTCAAGAAACCAAAGAAAACTATTCCAAGGTTATCTATTCTCACCATTTCTATTCAGCATTGTACTAGAGGTTCTAGCCAGTGCAATAATGCAAGAAACAGAAATAAAATGAATTCAAATTGGAAAGGAAGAAGTAAAACTCTCTATTCACAAATGACAAAATTGTGTATGTGGAAAATTCAATGAAAACCACAAAAAAGCTACTAGAATTAATAAATTATCTTAGCAATGTTGCAGGATACAAGATCAATATAGAAAAATCAACTTTATTTCTATTGACTAGCAATGAACAATGAAACTGAAATTTAACAAGCAATGCCATTAACACTAGCATCAGAAATATGAAATACCTAGCTATAAACACCTGTACACTGAAAACTACAAAACACTTCTGAGAAAATTTTTTTAAAAACCTAAATAACAGGAAAAAATGTATTGTTTTATGGGTCAAAAGACTCAATGACTACATTTAAATTATCTCCAAATAGAGATATAGATTCAATATCTCTGAAAAAAAAATTCCGGTAGGCTTTTTTTGTAGAAATTATAAGCTGATGCAAAAGTTGATATTGAAATTCAAAGTACCTAGAATAATCAAAGTAACTTTGAAAAGAAAAACAAAACTGAATGATTTACACTAATTTCAAGACATCCTTAAAGCTATTTTCAGGTACTGTGTTATTGGTATCAAAATAGATAAATGTATCAATGGAACAGAATAAAATTTAGAAATAGACTTCAACATAGACAGTAAATTTTAGAAAATATATAAAGACAATACAGTGGTAAAAGATAGTCTTTTCAATAAATGGTGCCAGAAAAATTGATATATATATATATATATATACATACATACATGTGTGTGTGTGTGTGTATAAACTCAAAATGGATCATAGACCTACATGTAAACCTAAAATTAAACTCCTAGAAGAAATATAAGAGAAGATCTTTGAGACCTTTGACTAGGTAAAAATTTTTTAGGCACAACACCAAAAAAGAAAAAACAAAACGAAATTGACATATTTGGCCACACGAAAATTAAAAACTTCTGCTCTTTGCATGGTACCAATTAGAGAATAAAAAAAACAAGCCACAAACTAGAAAAAATATTTTGTGAAGCCTATATCTAATAAAGTACATGTATTTAATTATATTATTATTTCTCAAAACTCAGCAGAAAAACAACTAAATTAAAAAATGGGCAAAAGTTTTAATAGCCAATTCACTAAAGAAGGTCTACAAATAACAAATAAGTATATGAATAAAACCCCAACATCATTAGTCATTAGGAAAGTGCACATTAAAACCACAATGAGATACTAAATCACACCAATTAGAATGGATAAAATTTAAAAGACTGACCATACCAAATGATGGTGAGGATGTGGAGGAACTGGAAATTATACATGACTAGTGGAAGTATAAAATGAATGGTACAACTACTTTGGATAACATTTTTGCAGTTTTTTTTTTTTAAGAAGTTAAACATATATATATACCATATGATCCAGTCATTTCACTCCTTGGTATTTACCCAGAGAAATGAAAACATACAATCACACAAAAACTTGTGCATAGATGTTCATAGCAACTTTTTTTAAAGAGACTCGATTTTTTAAAGCAATTTTAGCTTCAGAGCAGTATTGAAGAGAAGGTACAGAGTTTCCCACATACCTTGTACCCCCACACATGCATAGCCATCCCCATTATCAACTTTCTCATCAAGAGTGATATATTTGTTACAATTTGATGACCTTACATTGACATATAATTATCACCCAAAGTGCATTGTCAGAATTAGGGTTCATTCTTAGTATCATGCATTCTCTATGTTTGTAATGACAGGTATCCAAGATTATAGAATCATACAGAGTAGTTTCATTGCCCTAAAATCCCTCTATGCTTCACCTATTATCCCTCCTTTCTGCATCTTAATTTTTAATACTCCTAAAATGCAAACAAACCAAGTATCCATCAACAAGTTAATGGATAAACAAACTGTGGTATATCTATACATTAGAATACAAACAGCAACAAAAATTAGTGTACTGATATACTCAACAATAAGTACTAATCTAACATCTGTACACTTTGTGAAAGAATCCACATAAATAAGACTACATACCTTGCAATTCCATTATATAAAACGCTAGAAAACACAAAGTAATCTTTAGTGACAGATCTAAGATCAATGGTTGCCTGGGAAAGAAAGGACCAAGGAGTGCAGGAAAGAGTGACTACAAAGAAATGGAAGACTTTTTTTGTGGATAATGCATATGTACAGACCTTGATTGTGATGGTGCTTCTGTGGATATATTCATACATCATAATGTATCATTGTACACTTTAAATATGTGCAATTTAATGTCAATATGTGCACTTATAATAGCAATTGTACCTCATTAAAGCTGCCCTAAAAAAGAATATGTAAAGATCTACATCACAAAATGAATTTGTTTTGGAGCCATGTCAATCCTAATAAATTAATATTCGTTGAGCTCTTCTTTTTTTCCAGGAAGTTTACAAACATCATTATATTTAATCATCGTAACACAGCATATGAGATAGGTACTGTTGTCCTCATCTGATAAGAAATTGAGGCTCAGGATGGTTAAATTCCTTATTGTCATGCAACTGTGTGGTAGCAATTTGATTGTGAACTCAAAAGTCAAAGATATTCTCTCAATATACTTTGCCTCACAAATAATTCTCCTTTAATAAACAATTATTAAATAATATTAATATAGTACATATCCTGAAATGTGCTAATGTCTCAAATGATAGAAGGTAAGTTCAAATTTCAACATTTATAATCCAAGCAAACTTCTTAGAAATTTATCATGATATAGAAGTCTTCCATGTATCAGGGTGCTAGAAAGAAATTTGCTAATAAGTATGACTATTTAGAAAAGAAATGGCTGTCTCAAAGGGCAAAATTAGTTTTTTTTCTCTGTAAGACTTTAAGCAGTATAATGCAACAAGATATCCATATGCAAAAAAAAATGAAGTTGGACCCCTACTTCACCCCATATGCAAAAATTAACTCAAACTGAGTCAAACCTAAATGTAAGAGCAAGCAAAACTATAAAACTCTTCAAAGAAAACATGGGGTAAATATGCATGAGCTTAGAGTTGGCATTGGATCCTTAGATACAACACCAACTCAAGCTTACGTCATAGAAATATTTATCACAGTCAAGGTCCTATGTGTACCAAGATGCTAGGAAGAAATGTGATGATATTTACAGCTATTTGGAAAAGGAATAGGCTGCCTTGTGAGGCAAGAAGGTTATTTGCTTTCCCCATTAAAAATTAGTAAAACTATTCAAAACTTTGTATTATATTCCATGACCTCTGAGTTCTAAAGGTTTCAAACTAGAGAATTAATACCATCCCTTTCTACTCTTTCTTTCTCTGCTCTACTCTGCCACATCAGTTGTAGGAAAACAATTGAAATTTTGAGCCAAGTAAGTACTAGCTTTCAAATTCTAGGAAATTTGCAAAATACCCGTGTTTGTTCGTTTTATTTAAAAAAGGAAATTTTCTGGAAACAGTATTGTCCCATCATCTAGCCTAATAAAACTCCAAACATTTCCTTAGTTGAGAATTTTACAAGAGAACAGAATTTGTTTTGTTTTTCTACTTCACAAGGAGAAAGAAAGGAGAGAGAATAAAAACAAAATATTTAATTGCCACTCTTTAGTGTTCTTTACTTAAGTAGACATAAAATCTCTTGAAAGAAGGCTTTTTTTTCTCATTCAATTCTATGGTTATAATTGCTGTTTAGATCCAGCGATATTTATTTACACCATCACAACCTCCTGGAATACAAGGCCACTGATAACTTTGGCTGGAGCTATAAATCCTAGAAAATATTCCACAAGAATGTCTCATTAACTCACAGATAAAATCAAAGATGTCTAATAGGATCTTCAACCTCTTTTACTTTTAGTTTACTCCAAAACTTTGTCTTTTAATCCTAAATGATATTACTGGACATGGCTATTTCTGGCAATAATCGTGTTCTGTCTACTGCTATATTCTCAACAGAACCTAAAATATCACATTGCTTGTAATAAACATTGCATACATTTATATTAAATATGTGAGTGCACAAACAAGTTTGTATGTTTTGTGATACGTATATAGACATAGTGTTAGAGTAGTATATGTATGGTTCTGGAAATGGAGACAGATTCAGGTGTACATCTGAATACAGCTACCAATACAGTTGCTAATTTAAAGATGCTACAAATACAGATCAGGATTTATATGTGTTTCTTAAAGTAGAAGGAAATTTAGAGATCTCAAAGTCAGCCTTTCATCAAGTGTAGGAATTCCTTCTTCAGAATCCCTAACTTTGGCTTGAATTCTTCCAAAGACAGAGCAAGTATTATTTCAAAACCACTGTTCTTTTCTATGACAACTGAAATTTATAAAAAGTTAATCATTATAGTGAGGTTGAAATCTGCTTCATATTTTCTACCCATTGGCCTTAGATCAATCATCTGTAGCTAAAATGTCCATTCTTTATGAGTGGGGGAAGGAAGAGGCAGTCTAGTGGAAGAAAAGCCTTTAAAAAAAAAAACATGTTGTGCAATGAAATAACCTTTGGATAACCATTGGATTAATAGGTTATGAACGAATTTGAGGAGGTGCTTTCTGAGAATAATGACCTTAAGGTGCATGGGCCACTTTCTGAGCTTAGGACCTCATCTACAAAATAAAATGACTTAAATAGTTCAAGGGTTATAGACTAAGATGCTTTCAAGAGGCAGAGAGGAAACGTCAGTGAACAAAAGATAATAGGGTAAACTGAAGACTGAGTTGAAATGAAAACTACTACCTTTCTAATAACATTCATATTCAATTTAAAAATCATCCTCCTGAGAGCTCAAACAGACACATCCACACCATCCAACTCTCAGGCTGCTAGTTTTCTCCCTTGAACTAGATAACTTCAACCTATCTGTCAGGTTGCTTCCACCTATAAAAACTACAGTTTTAGAGTAAACTGATCCCTCACAGCATTGGTCTTCTCTGAGCATCCTACTATTTGCAGTCTACTTGCATTTGCGTTAGCTTTCTGAAACATGGTAAAATTTGTATGTTACCTATTCTCTTTGCTTTTGTGCACTTCACCACTCTGGCTCACTTCTTATGGTGCTGTTCTTATACTCAGAAATTTTAGTTATATTATGAAATTAAAAAGCAGCTCCTGTTTTTTTCAGGAATATCTGTGTTTTGACAAGGAGTCTCAGAAAGACTCCACTTAACCCAAAGGTATAAAGTCAAAACGATGACAAACCAGGCATGACCCATGACTGTAGAGTAGGATGAATATTCAAGGGCAGGGTTGCAGTTTTTGATGTCTTGTAAACCCTATCATGTATGTGACTTTCTAGATTTTGTTTTTTTTTATTAATATGAAATTTAAAAACAAGACATAAAATTGCCCTGTTGGTCTCAAGCCTGTCATTGATATGTAAATTAAATGTTTGTAACTATGTTTGTTTTCACTTGTTAAAAATAGTTGTGGTATACAGCAAATAAGACTGGATTTAGGGAATTAAAAAATACAAGGTCCTTCTCTGTTCCTTAGCAGATTGATCTTTTGCAAGAGATTTAATTTATTGGGCCCTAGTTTTCTAATCTATAAAATAGAAAGGTTGATGCACATCTTGCTTAATTCATAGAATTGCTGTGAGAATACAAATTAAGATCCTGTACTTACTTTGTATAATATAAAGAATTATATAATGCAACATACAATTAAAATTAATTTACTTGACCTCTGTTGCTGAGATGTAATAGGTTGTGAAAGGCCACTGCTTCTACTGTAAAAGTAGAAAGAGAGAGATATGTTTAAAAATATTATGTTCATACAGACATCAGAAAGCTATGTAAACAGAGTACACCAATTAAAATTCCAGGGAGGTAGAAATATATAAGGGTATCTGATGATAGTCTAGCATGTGCCAGTTCTAGGCTCAGCCTCAGTATAGAATAGGGCCCAATCAAAGATAATTATCATGGAAAAAAGAAACTGGAAAAGCACTTAGCTGTGGTATATTGCCAGAGAACAAACTGGAAACTTGAGGAGCCACAAATACACTGTTTTGTTTTGTTTTGTTCTGTTTTTTACCTGATGAGCTATTTGTTGAGTTCTGAGGTTTTGTAGAAGGTTGTGGAGCTAGGCTTAAGCATCTAAAAGGAGAAATGATATTTCCTGCAATTTCACAAGGCTTAGAAGACATACATGCCAGGGGAGAGGACTGCTTCAAGCACGTGATCGATACCTAGAAGGTAAATGGCAACACAAAGATGAATTTTTCTCCAAAGTATCTTAACTCAGTCATTTTGCCTGGCACTGTACTTCTCAACTAAAAGTCTCTAACTGAAAATCATCCATTCGTAACATCATGAAAGGCTTTTGTTATACCACTTGTAGTTGGCTTGCTCTGAATCTGTAAGAATTTGTTGACACCACATCAAAAATTCTTCATATCAGGGATAGATATCCCTTTACAGGGTCAAAATTCACATATTCATTTGTATATGACAAGATAGTTAAACCTGAATTGCTTGCAAACTACAGCAACTTAATTATATGTTAGATATAGATAGCTATAGCTAAAAACATTCACACACACACCAAAAAAGCATAGTAGAGTGATAGCTGTCCTATGTCCATGTACTTGTTTTTTCAGGAAAAAAAAATGTCATACATTTCAAAAATGCACTGTATCTTTCATTGAAAATATATCTATGTTTCCATAAAAACAGATACACAGGAATATCCTCAAACTTAATGAGTATGTGAGCTATTTTTCATTACACTGCTCCTAAAGCCTTGCTGCTTCAGTTGGTAACATGCTAGGGTAGAACAAAATGTAAATAAGTGTAAGGATGACTAGACTGTATCATGTACTGTGGAATCTGTATTCTATTAGCAGGGTCATTGCCAGGATTTTTGTAATTAAAATTCTATTGACCCATCTCTTTTTCTTCCAAAGCTGAGAAAGATTATTTACTGGGTCATACATTTAAAGGTCATCAACTCTAAGACTGCACAAATAAGCAGAGAGCAGCCAGAAATCCCCTCAAAACATGCATTGCCACCCTGAAGTCAGAAGCACACAAGCAAGAATGAGTTCTGAGGACGTGTTCCATATTTATAGTTTTATCATTACATAAAAATACTTTTTTGCATCCAAATTCAAGTTTGTGCTGAAATAATTTAAAGGCCATCTCTACAAATATGTAAATATAATTAACAAACATGCTGCTGTCCATCAGTGTGTAACCTGTTGCTTTTTTTCTCCCATTACAAAAACTGTAGCTTAGGAACTGAATGCCAAATTCCTAGTTCTTCACTGTAGCCAGTACAGGGATAAATCCATGGGAAATCCATTTCTTAATCTGTCTCCCAGCAGCAGGCTCATCGGCAGATTTTATAAACAGCAGTTGTAAACTTGTTTACCTATTTTTTTGTTTCCTTTGTATATAAAAGAACCATTTCTCTATGTCCTCAAATCTTAAAGTTTTCAAATGTCAAGCCTAAAAGTCAAGCCTCATTTTAAAGAAAAGATTTGTAAAGTCTTCCCTTGTATTTCCAGTTTAATTGTTCCTTAAGCTGGAACACAATATCTATGGACTGTAGAGAAGGCTTCAATACATGTCACTTCATAAAACTGGGGAAAGTGCAAATTGTAAGGGTTAGATAATTTGGTGAATGTTTATGACTTATTTTTCAATATTAGAAAAACACGTTAGATAACCTTTCAGAAAATTTTCTTTATCCTAAAAGGAAAGAGTTTCATGTAGCTCTCTAGGTCTCAATTCATTACAACTAATCACAACTTAATATGCATTTTTCTTGCGTGTCCACCATTCGGTTTGCATTAAAATGCAAGAAAAAGCGATCTTGATTTAGATTCTGCCTGATTCATCTGATGACAAAAATTAATCTCAGAAAAATAAAAGACAAATCATCAATAACATATTTTTTTAAATTTCAGACTGAAATAAGGTACTTTTTCTTTTCAGAGCATATTCATTTGGACTTAGAAGTTACATTAAAATATAGTATTTTAAAATTATTAAGAACAAAGGGCCATCTTTGCAAAGAATGATTATTTTACACAATTGAATGATGTTGTGTTGTAACACAAGGTAATTGCAAACAAATGTAAGCTATATCAAACATATTTATTTTTAATTTCAGACAATAGAATAATTTATCCAGCTTCTTTAAAGTGAGTTGCCAGCTTTAAATGAATTGTGAGGCTTTTGCTGAAATTGTTGTTGTTTGAAGTAACAGGAATACAAAGTTCATGTTTAATGTTACAGTTAATGATTGATTTCTTACCCTGACAAATAAAATCTTTCTCTTTCTCTTCTCTCTGGTGTCCAACTTTTCTTTGGTCTTCAGCTGTGAAGTGGTTGCTTTATAAAACCAAGTAAAAATGTACAAGGCCTCCTTGAAATATTGAACTTCCTTCTGGCAGATTTCTTTTGTTCTACATAGGACAATCCATTCTTATTCCTCATTAATTCTAATAAACTCAGACAGGTGGCTGGACTTCTTAAAGGATTTGCTTTTAAAATATAACAAAACCTGTTTCTACACATATCAAATGAAGTGGCATAATAAGCTTTCTTTTGTTGAACTCAATTAGTGTGGGGTGGGGGCCAACCTCAGCTATTTAGGGGAAGAAAAAATATTTTCTTCAGTAGGCAATAAGAGATGGCTTTAAAAAAATTTAAATTTAAATTTAAAACAAAACAAAACAAAACAAAAAACAAAGAACATTGGCTTGAATTTTCCAGACCAGGGTCAGTAAACTAGAACTCACCAAATAAGACCCACTCCACTGCCTATTTTTATAAATAAAGTTTTATTGGAACATAAGCATGTTCATTCATTTACATACTGTCTAAGGCTGCTTTCATGCTATAATAGCATAGTCGAGTAGTTGTAACAACAACCGCATGACCCTCACAGCCTAAAATAATATCTGGACTTTTACAGAAAATATTTGCCAACTCATGGTCCAAATAAATATCTCAAATTTTTACTTCATTCTTGCCGCCATAGAAGTAGCCAAAAACATGGAAAAATAACTATTTTGGCAGCCCAAACTAGCATTATATACTTTTTGTTGAATTTCTATGAATCTTTATTTTAAAGAAGATACAGAAGCAAATTATTTCAATCAGAACATATTTTAATGTTCAGGTAAATCCATTTGACTCATTTTGTGATAGCCTCAAAGAGCATATGAAAACACTCTCCCTGTAAATTGCATCTTATTCAGTTAAAGTTATTTGTTGGCTTGATATGTGTGGTTTTCTCTTTAATTGCTGCAAGGGTATAAATTGCAGGTGAATTAAAATTTAAAATTCTGATCATTTTGCAGACTTGTCATTATGAATGCTATAGGCAAGTTAGATTTAGTTATGCCAATGATAGCAAAAAGATACATTATTGCTGCATTATAATGCATAAACAGGTTTTATGTTCTTCCGCATGATATTAGAAACTCAAATTTATGTAGTCACAGAGCTATGATCATCATCCAGTTTTTAAATAAGAATGGGTTTGGTGATTTATATCACACATAAAGAAGTTTCCTTGTCAAGGTGCTTGCTGATCTATGGCATATAATTTGGATGAACGATACAAAACTTTGATAGGGTCATTAACAATTATCTGCATTCGTGGTTTTTTAAAAAGTGGGTCTTTTTTTTTATTTTTGTCATTGTGAATCTCAGATGGCACTTACTTATTCCCTCTCAACAAATTTTGGTTGTTCAGAAAATCTATTTCAAGAGTTTTTACATTAAAACTTTTAAAATTAAAATATGCATATGAAATCTAGACATTGTACACCAACAGCTGTTAACAGTATAATAAGACAACACACCATAAGTTACAAGTCTCCTAATGAAAAAAACACAATCTCGTCTATGAAGAAGTCTTGCATCCTCGAAAAAAATTTAATCTGGATCTGATCTACCATTTAGATTCAATAACCAATTTACAGAAATACAAAGAGCAAAGGAACATATTAAATTACACTATGGGGCTTCAACTCCCAAAACCCAGACTGGGAAAACTCTATAAGATAATGACCCAGCATCCTAACCAAATAAATTTTAAGGACAAATAGTGAGGTAAAGTGGAACCTACAGAATGATAGATAGTAGTAGGCAATTGCAATATGTTTGCTTTATTTGGTCCCAGACTCAAACAAATAGTTAAGAATCTACAGATGCTCCTTGATTTACGATGGGTTATGTCCCAATAAACCCATCATAAGTTGAAAATATCGTAGGTCAAAAATTCATTTAATATACCTAACTTACAGAACATCTTACCCTAGCCTACCTTAAATGTGCTCATTTACTCTTAGCCTTGAGTAAAATCATCTAACGCAGAGCCTATTTTATAAGCCTTGTAAGTGTTGAATATTTTATGTAATTTATTATGCATATTGCTTTTATACATCAAAAGTAGAAAAATCATGTTGAACCATCATAAGTCAGAACTTCCTGTATTTATGACATTTAAGAGATAATGAGAAATTTAAGCCTGGCTAGATATATAATAAAAGGATTATTGTTAGTTTTTAAGAGCTATAAAGGTATTATGGTTTTTAAAAATAGAATTCTCATCTTCAGAGACACATTTTGCAATTTTGTGGATGAAATAATATGTTTAGGATTTGCTTCAAAATAATGAGAAAAATTAATTTAAAAATAAAAGAAAAAATCCTAAAAGAAGGAGTAAGAGGAAACAAAATTGTGATGAGATTATAAATATTAACATTGAATAATGGGTATATTGAAATTTATTATTTTGTCTCTACTTTTGTATACATATGAATTTTTAATAATAAAAAGTTAAAAATATATGTGGGATTCAATATAAAATAATATGCCTCTTATGACTAATTTTAGTGATTACTAGTGACTAATAAAACAAATAGATATAAATAATTTATTTAGGTACAGGATTAATTCTGTTACTAGATTAAAGAAAAAATGATTTACTATCTGGTTAGTAGTAATCAACAGAAATTAAAAAAAAACGAACAACCTCAGTAAGTTTAATGAAGTTCAAGAAATATAGGATTTGCGTTATCTCCTTGTTTCCAATATACTTTATATTTTGTTCTTAAAACTCAAAATCCTTGAGCCTGGTCAAGACAGCAGAGAAGGTAAACAATGTGCTTGCCTCCTCTCACGACCACATCAAAATTACAACTATACAGTTGAACAAATATTATTGAGAATCACTGAAATCTAACTGAACAGAAGTCCTGCAATTAAGGAAATACAGAAGAAGCCATGACAAGACAGGTAGGAGACACAGAAAAAGCTGGTCTCACACCCACGGGTAACAGCTGAAAATCAGGAGGGACCATCAACAAGACAGAGACAACCATCTGAATGGGAGAAGACATTTGTGAACAGCCCCAACAAGGGCCTAATATTCAAAATATGTAAAGAACTCATACAACTTAACAATAAAAAAAATGCACACACAATTAAAAAATGGTCAGAAGACTTGAACTGACACCTCCTCCGAGAAGTCATACAAATGGCCAACAGACATATGAAAAGATGTTCAACTTCACTAGCTATTAGAGAAATGCAGATCAAAACCACGATGAGATACTACCTCACACCTGTTGGAATGGCTATCATCAACAGGACAAGTACTAACAAGTGTTGGAGATGTTGTGGGGAAAAAGGAATCCTCATACACTGCTAATGGGAATGTAAATTTGTGCAATCATTATGGAAAACAGTATGGAGTTTCCTCAAAAAACTAAAAATAGAATTACTATATGACCCACCAATCCCCTCTTCTGGATAATTTGGGTATTTACCCCCCAAAAAACTGAAAACATTTATCTACAAAGATATATGGACCCTGATGTTCCTAGCAGCATTATTCACTTTGGCTAGGACATGGAGGCAAAGTGTCCAACGATAGATAATTGGATAAAGATATGGTACAGATATACAATGGAATATTACTCAGCCATAAGAAAAGACGAAATGCTGCCATTTGCAACAACATGGATGGATCTTGAGATAATCATGCTAAGCAAAAAAGTCTGACAGAAAAAGTTGAAAAACATGATTTCACTCATATGTGGGATATAAAACTAAAAGTAACAAATAAACATGACAAACAGAGATCCATAAACAGAAACAGCAGTTACCAAAAGGAACAGAGAGGTAGATAGGGGTAAAAGGAATGACGAAAGGAAATTTAACTTTGCAATATATATATATATATAATACATTATACATATATAATGTATTATTGAATTGTACACTTGAAATTTATTTTATTAATGGATATTCAAAAAAAAATCAGGATGGATAGCAAGGCTGCAGAGATCCCCCTGAGTAACAAGGGATCCCAGCTCCACACCAGGCTCCCCAGCTCAGAGTTCTAGTGCTGGGAAGAGAAGTTCCCCACAACTTCTGGCTGTGAAAACCAGCGTCGATTCTGGCTGACTGAGATGACAGGCCACTGAAGTCTCAGTGGGTCCATGCATGGACTTACTCACTGACAGACTCAGTTATTCTGAGTTCCAGTTCTGGGGCACCAGCTCAAAAAGTGCCAGGAACAGACAGGGAGGAACCGAATTGTCTGGCTTCAGTGTGCGGGCTGGAAGGGCAGCTTCCTTCAAGACAGAAGTGCTGGTAGAATCCATTGTTTCTTTCTTGAGCCCTCCCCTCCCCCAGCATGCAGACATAGGCATCAGCTATATCTGAGTCTCCATTATCCTGACTAATACAGGTTGCCCTGCCCTGGTGATTCCGAGAGCATGCCTCACCCAACTTGTAGGCCCATTCAAGCCACTCCCAGTGGCTTTTCCACACAAACAGCTTGCCTTGGCTTATGCTGTGGACATTCCTAAAATCTCTCAGAGGTTCACACAACTCAAACAAGCAGCAGCCAGCCATAGTTCATGATTTGGTCCCTGGGCACCTCTGAGCCCAGTGTGGGTGACAACCATCTGTGGATTGCTTGATAGCTTATGCCAGGTGGCCCCAGCAGGGCACAGGGTAAGGCTAAACTTGGCCTTTGGCAGGGCCCCTCCCAGGAGTCCCCAGGGCCAGCATGCCTGCTGGCCAGTCTTGGACCAAACGGGAGCACCACCCAGGGCCAAATGCAAAGACGACACACCCAAAGGGCAGACCATGCAGGCACCAGAGGCCTGCTAAAGTGAATTCTCTCTGTAGGATCAGCCCCTGCACAACAGCTCCTCCACTGTAGTCACCAACCAGTCTTCACGGCCCACCAGCCTAATGGTCAATCCCTCCCATCGACACGAAAACAACCGAGGCTCAACTACAATAGAAGGTCACACATAACCCATTCAAGGGACACGCCTGGAGCACCTGGCCTAGATGACCAGGAAGACTATGCCACAGGACACCCTCTACATAAGGCCACTCTACTAAGACCGTGAGATACAACATCCCTACTTAATACATAGAAACAAACACAAAAGGCAGCCAAAATGGGGAGGCAAAGAAACATGTCCCAAAGATAGAATAAAACAAAGCTCCAGAAAAAGAGCTAAACAAAATGGAGACAAGCAATCTACCAGATGTAGATGCAAAACACTGGTTATAAGGATGCTCAATGAACTTAGAAGAGTAGACGAACTCAGAGAAAACTTTAACAAAGAGACAGAAAGCATAAAAATGAAGATAGAAAACATAAAAAAAACCAGTCAGAAATAAAGACTACAATAATTGAAATGAAGAACACATTAGAGGGAATCAACCATAGATTAGATGAAGCAGAGGATCAAATCAATAATTTAGAAGATAAGGTAGCAGAAAACACCCAATTAGAACAGCAAAAAAAAAAAAAAAAAAAAAAAAAATTAAAAATTGAGGATAGTTTAAGGGGCCTCTGATGTTAAATGTTTATTTAACATCAAGCATACCAACATTTGCATCATAGGGGTACCAGAAGGAGGAGGGAGAAAGCAAATTAAATTAAAAACCTATTGAAGAAATAATGACAAAAAACTTTCCTAACTTGTGAAGGAAATAGACATATAAGCCAAGAAAGTGCAGAGTCCCAAATAAGATAAACCCAAAGAGGCCCACACCAGTACACATAAGTAAAATTCCAAAGCTTAAAGAAAAAGAGATCCTCTTAAAAGCAGCAAGAGAAAAGCAGTTAATACCTATAAAGGAGCTCACATAAGACTGTCAGCTGATTTCTCAACAGAAACTGCAGACTAGAAGGGATTGGCAGGAAATATTCAAATTGATAAAAAGCAAGGACCTAGAATCAAGATTACTCTACCCAGCAAAGCTATTATTTAGAATCTAAGGACAGATAAAAGAGCTTCCCAGACAAGAAAAAGCTGAAAGAGTTCATCAACACCAAACCAGAATTACAAGAAATGTTGGACTTCTTTAAGAAGGAAAAAAAAAGATAAAAAATATGAATAATAAAATGGCAGTAACTACATATCTATCAACAATTACTATAAATGTCAATGTAGTAAATGCTCCAACAAAATATAGGGTGCTGAATGGATAAGAAAACAAAAACCCTTACATAGACTGCTTACAAGAGACTCATTTCGGATGGAAAGACACACTCAAACACACACACACACACACACACACACACACACACACAACACAAAGCAAGCACATAGGGTCTGCTTCACAAACACATAGTAATACTTTAATACCCAGCTCAGAAGTAACATTTTCTAGTCCAGATATCTTAGATGTTTTTACTGTCATCCACACACCATCACTTCCTATGCTGTTGATATATCACATTACATGGTAATTTCTTTGTTAAATAATCAGCCTGCTGGTTCTTGTGTTCCTTTAATTTCAGCAACTGTACTTATCTTTATATTTCTAGCCTCCAGTCCAGCATGTGGTACACAGTAAACTTTAGCAAGTATTTGTTGAATGAATAAACGAATAATCTCAATGCTGTTGTTTATCTAGTAAACCCTTGCCTAATGCCTTCTGAAATAGTTCAATCAATTATTTAATAAATGTTTATTTAGCATTTTGTGTAAAACTGTGCCAGACACTGATGTGGGTTACAAAACTGAACAAAGTATGGTAAAGTAGCTGTGCTTTGGGAGAGAAGATAACGAAGGTACACGTGCCACTGTGGTAATAATACAAAGCACAAAACCCTACGGTTCTCATAAAAATGTGTAAGCAAATTTTTGTACAAATTAGAGAAGAAATAGGGAGGAGGTACCAGACTTTTTAGTGGGATGGAAAAGATTTAATCAAACAAATTGTTCAAAAGCTATGGAATGAACCTTTTACTTTTTACTACCCTGTCACCTAATGTTCAAAAATGACTTTTTTTTTTATAGCTTAGAAATATAAATCTGAAGAAAAACTAAAGATCTTGTAGTCAACTGCATCATTTTAGAAAGAAAAAAGCAGAACTAGATCTCAGAGCTCTGTCTGCCAGTATATAACTCTTTCCATAATGAAAAACTGTCTCACATTTAGAAAATTAATTCTATATATTTCTATTTAATTTGTGGTAACTCTAGACACAGGCACTAAAATACAGATAGAAAAAAGTTGAAAGACGAAATTTTGTAAACATATTTTAAAGTTTGTTTCTCTATATTGGTATCTTTTAAGTACTATTTATGGGTGAAAATTAAGAGAAATATCAAATTATATATGACTTAACACAATAATAAAATAACATTAAAGTTATTGAATGAGAATATGTAACATTTTGTTTGTTTCTCTATGGATTTTTAAGCATTTGACAAATTATAGATTCTAGCTGACAGAAGATAATGTATGATTTTATAGAATACAATTTTGTATGGTTTGTATTGGCAAATAAAATGGATATAAACAGAATTCATTTGATCATTCAAAGATATTATTTAGTACCTGTCATGTATAAAATATATTGGTATGTAAACAAAATAGTCTTTTTATATTTTTAATACTTATGTAAGCATTGAGATTAGGTAACACCTTCTGCCTGTTATATTTAGGAGTTATATTTTATATTTTAAAATAACGCTATTTACCCAGACTTTATAAATTGATTCTACTTTCTTCATATCAAAGTCTTCTTCCAAAACTAGCATTTGGCAAAACTATGCATTTTATCTGTTTCATTGCACATTACATTAAACAGCTAGGTGGAGGAAAGATCTAATATCACCTTAATGGAATTTTGGGAATAAAAATCCCCATTTATCTTTCTGCAGATGGTTAGATTTTCTAAGTGATCTTCTTCTGATGAAAACTGTAGAAAAAAAATATATTACCCACTCATCATAAACCACAACTTAAAATTAAACTTTGTGATGCAATCCTCCAACTCTTGTTTTATTCTCATTTAGATGATTGTTTAGAAATTGGAAGAGGAGAAGGGTTAAAAATATGTCTGAAGTTAGTGGCTTGAGTTACATCCAGGCTCAAGCAACATCATCTGTACATCACACCTTAAGGTGAGATGACATGAGAACCACCAGATAAAACACATCTGATAGTAGCCTTCCTTCCTGGAGTTTGACCCAAGTGGTCACCATCTTCAGCATAAATATGAAAGTATTAAAGGCATAATATATTATTACCAGGAACATGGAGAGTAAATGTTAGATAAAAGATAATAAATAGTCAAGTAGAAACTTGACAGGTGGTGACTTATCACCTACTTGATGTGAAAAATCATCTGTCATATCCTTGAAAGTATTTCTAATCTCCGTTGCCAAATATGTTCCCTTTTGGACAAATCTAGAAGTAAATATTACAACTCAATTATAGGTTTTGTCTGTAGTCATTGTTGCCAAGCTTTGAATTTCAGAGATCAATAAAGTTCCAAATATACAGTTGGGGATTAATGTAGAGTTACCTTAAAAGCTTTGTCAGTTCAAAATGGGGTTTTTTTGAGTAATTATTTTAAAAAATAATTATAATGATAATATTTCAAAAGTAGAAAGTTCTAAGCAAAGTTGTGGAAAGGCATAATATCATAATAAAGAACAATCTTCCAAGATTAAAAAATAATAACTTTATTTAAAATCCACCATATTATACTAACGTTTCTCACTTCAACAAGACCAATGAAGTCTTCAACTCATTAATTAATTAGGAACCACTGGAGGAAGAGAGGGATGAACAAAAGGACTCAAGGAAATTTTAATATAGTATGAATGTGGGCAAAAAAAAAAAAAGTGAACAAAGACTATCTCATTTTTGAAACGGCTTATTCGGTAGCATTAAGATTTAGTTTCTTATTTATATGTCTCCCTCTTGGTAAAGAGCTAGAAAACTAGCACAACCAACTCACTGGTCTAATGAAATCCTTCTGGTTAGCTTAAAGTTTTAAAGGAACTTCAAAAATTTCTGAGCATATTGTATTATTTATTCTAAACATTGCTCATTTTCTGGGCAAATAATAAAACAGGGCCTAAGATACTTGGGGCCTCATAATGCTGTAGCTTTCTTTGAAAGGCTTAAGAATGAATTTTAAAATGACCATCCTAAAATATATTCAAGAAGAAAATTGTTGGCTCTACATATTACTTGACTCCTGAGCATCAGTAATCTTGTCCTCAGGTGAACATAGGTCTATGCAGTTGATATTCTTTCAGCACCTACAGTGTCACATGAGAGGCAAGTGCCAGGTTCTAGGTTCTGTCGATACCAAGATAAGTTCTGAGTTACAGGTGACTCAAAGCCGGATATGCACACTGAAGTAACAGAGATTCAGAATGAATTTTTAGAAATGAGAAGCAAAAAAAGCATGATTATGAATATTCCTTAACAATACTATAAAACATTTCAGAAACTTACCCTTAGGATTTAAGTTCAAAAACTACTTTAATGTTGGTTTTCACTGTAATGTCCCTAAGCGAACATATTAGTTGATAATAAGAATAATAAAAATTGTTACCCTATATAAAAAACAATATGCCAAAAGAAAAAATGATAGTATAGCATGATTGAAAAACATTTGAAACATATAAACAAGATGCTTCTTGCATTGTGTTTTTCTAAGTTTTGAAAGTTTTCCTCTCTCATTAGAACAGTATTTAGTAATGTACAGGATAAGGGGTATAGTACAGTCCGCATGATGCCTTTCAAGATGTCAAAATAAGGACAGTGAACACAGCCAAATGTAATCAAAGAATGACACAACTAAAGTAACACTAAAAATTTATAGGCTATATACGCATAGTTATATATTGCTTAAGAAATGGCAAATCTTGTGCACTTTATTAGTAAATTGATGTTAGTTAATTCAATAAATAATTCTTGAATTTTGGAGAACTATCAAGTAGAAATGTTAAATATGTGTTAGTGAGATGTCTCTTTCACATCAAAGCACTTCCGAGTTAATGATAATAGCTATTACATTCCAAATATAATGTGAATGTCTCAAGAATACTCTGGCAGAAATAGTGCCATTTGACATAGCACACTTTTTTGTCCTTCACACATCCTCTGTTAAAAATAAATTATTGTGCTAAAGAAATGAATTTGTGATATTAAGTTAACAAATATAAGCTAAGCATTTCAGTTAGAAATGCCACCGTTGGAGTTATAAATTTATAACTTATAAATTTATAATTTATAAATTGTTATAAATTTATAATTTATAAATTGTTATGGAAGTTCTGAAAAATCTATTTTAAACTTGAACAGGAACTAAAAGCAAAATAATCATGAAATGTGTCAAGACAGAAAAGAACCATATGCCAAAGAATAGAAAATTTAGATTTAGAGGGTAAACCAGCTTTTGATTATTTTATACTCTATAAACTTTTCTACCATTATTAATGCAAAAAAAAACTAACATCCAAGAAAAGAAGCAAAATTTGTGTCCAAAATATTCCAATTTTATTAAAAGAAAATAAAATTTTCTTATTTTGGAAATTCAGGCAACTATTTGGCCCCAATGAACATACAGTGTTTGATGCTTAAAGTTTCTAATTCACTTAATTCTCAAAGAAAAAATTTAGTTGTTTTATAAATGAAATTAAAGTTTCACTGATTCTTCCTTATTTTTCTGCAGACAGACACATGCTGAAGTCAAATCACAAGTTCAAAGTTTAATTTAATATCAGGCAAATATGGACTCACAACTTTGAAAGTCAGGTTTTTTCCCCAAATAATTAGAACAATGGTTTACACCTCATACAGTTAAATTAAATGAGATATAGTATATTTGAATACTATCACATAGTAAGCATTTAAAAGGATCTATAGTGGTAGCAGCAGTCGAAAAAGTTGCAATAACAAAGAACATGAATCAGAGACAAGGGAAAGCAACTGAATAATATTTCATGACATTAGACATGAAAATCTGACTCATCATTCTCACAGATAGAATAGTTTTGCTGATGGTACTCAAATAGTCTATACAGAAAGACATTCTGCAACCCATTCTCATTAGGGATGTGCTTACAAATAGGACCGGAATAGCTAAAGTCTGTTGACCAAAGCCTTTCCTTTTTCTGAGAGTTATTGGCTGGCTCTGCCATCATTGCCTTCTTTAACTTTCATTTTTCTTCCAATATAGCCAACTTCTTTTTTGATCTATATCCTTGCTACTTGTCCTTTAGATATATTAACACCTTCAAAGCTGTTATAGTCTCATAGACTCAAAAGTCATTCTCCTTTCCCTCTGTGATATGAGATGATCAATCTAGGAATTGACTTGAAAGTTTAACTTTCTAGAAAGCAATGTTTTTCTCCATTTCAAATTGAAGACAGCATCACCAAGAATAGTAAAACAAGAATATCTGCAAAATACAATAATTTTTACTTTTGCATTGTTTCATATTAGTGTAATATGAATCCCAATTTGAACCTAAATCATGTTAAACCTAGGATTCAACCTGTCTGGGCATATCTGGAAGACTAGTCAAGTCAACATAGCATGGCTTTATTTAAATGACAGGTAGGAAGGTTTGTTGAAATACACTCATCAAAATACATATGTTTAGTATAAGGATAGCAGAATGGGTTGTAGAGGTGATTCTAAACACAAGATAGTTGCTGTCCCTTACCTGTCCCTCAGTGCAAGTTCACCCATGCTAAAATTCCAGGAAAAGAAGCTGTAATATAGCAGTGAATAAAACTCAAAAGCCATTTCTTGCAATTCCATTAGGAACAAAAGCACTATTAGCACTACTACTTTATCACTTCTGCAAAAGTATAGTTCAATTTAGAATGTCAGAATTATGAACTCGGTGAACTGAGGAAGGCAACTGCCAGAAGTCCAGGAAAGGCCTTTTAGACAGGGACCCAACAGGCAGAGCCCAGACAGATCCTCTAAGCAGAATGAATCACAACAAAGGCATAACCATCTAGAAAAAAAATTACAACAGCCCATGATATTTCCCTATAGAACATTCCAGAAGACTCTCAAAACTCTCTGCAAGTAGAATTTAAGCTGTTTGGGATTTCCAAAGAGGAAGCCTAGGGAGTCAGGGAAACTGTTTTGTTTCTGTTGTAGTAATCTTGTTTTAACCTCCAGGTTGTTATCAAACAGGTAAATATAGATAATATTAACATATTATTCCAAATAATTTCATCCATTAAACTCAGCTTTTTAAAAATAGTCTCTGTTTCCTCATAAAAAAATGAAAAATAAAAACATATTTTGGATATAGAGAAGGATTCTTATTTGTTCTGTCAAAGAGGAATATTTTACAGTCCAATGAACACACCAAGTTAAAAGATTAGAATACCTTTCTCCACTCTTTCATACTAGCATTTTTGTATATGTTATTAAACTAAGCAGTAGTTATTAAAACATGGACACTGGAAATAAAATGCATGAACTCAAATGCCGGGGAAAACACAGCTGTGTAACCTTGAACAAATTCTCTAACTTCCTGTGTCACTCTGTCCTTGTTCGTAAAATAAAGATAGTAATTGTAACTACTTCATGGTGTGTTGGGAGGATTAAATGGTTAATATGTTTAAAATACTTAGAACAATTCTAGGTGCCTGCCTAAGCTTAGCTGAATAAAAATTAGTTAATAAATGACTTAATATTCATCCCACATATGTTTATTGAGGGAACATCTGAACATAACAAGCACTTCTGATACTGGGAATATGGAAAGAACAAAACACATATTACCTTCCTCAACAAACTTGGATTTTAAGTGCTCTCTAAACCATAATCAATAGCTAAATACTCCAGGGTACCATAAATAAATATTTTTATAATATCAGGCATTTAGCATTCATAGTTTCTCATGTTACATAGAGCATTACTAAGATCAACATTTTTGTCCAAATTTGGAATACTTTCCCAGAATGAATATACAAAAGTTAAAATATTTGGTTAAATTTTTCCTTATATTTTAAGGAACATATGCATGGTTTTTCAAGATAATTTAATTAGCATCTATAAAACAGAAAAAAAATATATAAATGTGGCTCAAGACACAGTTAAATAAAGGTTAGTGAAAACATGGTTAAAACACTTTAGAAATTGAATAAAGGAATGAGTGCTACCATATTAATAATAAATTTAAGCTTTGTAAAAATAGAAATAAACTTAGACCTATGTTAAGACAATATAATTTGGTTATATTGTATCCAAAGACTAGTTTTGCATGGAGAAATCTTTTCTGGAAGGTAGATTTTACACAGAAGTTAGGAACTTGTTGTGATTAGAGAAAAAAAATCTATGAATTTTCACCATTCCGATGTAATTAAGAACTTCAAAAAATGTTTCGAAGCAAGAATGGCCCACAGTAAGATAATTTTCAGTATCTTACTCAATAACTACCAACAGCTTAGATTGTGGAATACCATACATTTATGGACTAGGAACTGATAGTATTAAATCATGTAGAAAGATCTATTAGGGCAATTATTTTCTATTTGTAGTATGTTATCGCTTCATTTTCTTAAACTTTTATAAAAATACAGTTTTATTTAAAAATATATCTATTTAGTATCAATTATAGAAAATACTCATTTGAAGACTATTCAATTTGCAACATTGTAACCTGAAGGCATCATCCATTATTTTATCTGTATACAGAATTTTAGAGCCAGAAGAAAATTTACTCTCAAGAAGAACTTGCATGCTTTCCATTTGGGGAGGACAAGGGAAGCTATAGAACTCTGTGTGTTTCCTTTGTCAAAAACTCAGAGCTAAATTTAGGACTTAGCTACGATAATAAACAAACTCTACAGCTAATATATCTATTTCTTCTGTTTAGCTGAAATTCATGGGGTTTTTTTGTTTGTTTGTTTTCTTTTTAATTGCCCTGCTTATTATGCCTTTAAATATTCAAAGCAGTATCAAATCCATGTTGGATAAAATTGAGCTTGGAAGTCATACGTAAAAAGAGGATAGTACAGCCAATTAAAATTCTTACCCCAAATCACATAATCAGTGACAGGTAATTTCAACATCACTCCCTGTACTGCCTCAGCACCTAGTTCAACTGAACATGGCATTAGATAGTGTCTGAGAGCCATTTTACCACAAAGTATACAAAGACTGTAATCTAATCTCGCTGTGCAACTACACAGTAGAAAACCTTTAGGCAAAGAATTGATCTCTATGGTGTATGGGTATAACTTGAATTTAAGAACTAGTTCATGCCTTAAACCAATAATCGTTTCCACTAAAATAATAAAAAGAAACCTTAAATGGAAAGTAATATCCAAGGTTGACTGGGTTCTGGGAAACAGGAATTCTCATATACACCTGGTGAGAGTTTCAATTAATATAGCTTTTCGAAAAGCATAGTAGAGTAATTAGCAACAGGGTCTAATAGCCAGAGTCAGAAAGACCTAAGACTGGGTTCTGGTTTTCCTACTTACTGGTTGTGTGATCTTGGCCAATTTTTTGTCTTTAAGCCTCATTTTTTTTTACCACCTTTAAAATGGGTGTAATGATAAAATTAACTTTGAAAAGTCATAGTGATGATTGAGATACAGTGCCTAGCATACTGTAAACATTCACTCATTTAATTTTATTATGATTATCCTTAAAATTGTGATTTGGCAATACATACAAAGCCTTTACGTTAAACATTAGCTTCTGATCCAGAAATTCCAGTTTTAGGAATTTAGCCTAAGGAAATAATTAAAGACACCCACAATGCTTTAGCTGCCAGGACACTGAAGAATTCCAGAGTCAGTGTTTGTTGAACATCGCTTGTATATATTGGGTCTTGGAGATGAAGTGAGAAGATGCAAACTAAGTATAGAATGACTCTAGGTTTTGCCTGCTGCTAATTAAGCATTCTGTGATTCTTTCAAAGTGAAATACAGAATTTAAAATTTTGACTATTGTATGAGAATGTTACTACCTGGAATAGCAGCATTAAAATTTAGGGGAGAAAAAACATTTGGAAAACAATCTTCAGTGTGAAAGTTTCCCTGAAGCTTTAAGTTTGTTTTTTTTGTTGTTTGTTTTGTTTTATTTTTAAGAAATGCTTTGAGTTGACAATAACTAATTAATAACAAGATTAGCCCTCTGGCAGTGTTTACTTAGTGTGATTTCCTAAATCCCTGATTTAAAAATCCGCTGATTTGTTTGTTAAACAAGTATATTCCTGTGTTCATCCCAGGCCTGCTAAGTCAGAATCCTGGACAGGAGATTGGGAAGCTGCCGTCTTAAAGGCACCCAGAGGTTAAACTGGCTTTCATTCCACTCTCCTTGGAGACGGGGAGCCGCGGTCCATCTGGGGAAACATTTGCAGATCTCAGGTGGGAAGATTCAAAGTCATGGCCCGTCAAAGCATTTTTGAGAAGACAAACATATAAATAAATGACTTTTTAAAGAAAAATGGAAGACTACACATTTGCATTTTTCTGACTTGCGAGAACATATTAGATTATTTTAAATATTGCCCTTTACGCCTGCCTCTGTTTCTGTATATGTGTATTTACAAGATTCTATCAGTGGGTTTTTCTTCACGTTTCATCTGCAAAGAATGTACATGTAAGCATTCCATTCTTTGAGGGGCACTTTCCAATAAAGTCTCATATCCCTAGCAAAAAAAAAATAACAGCTGTCCAGCCAAGCTCTGGCAAGGGGGTTTATTTTTCTCTTTCTACTCACTTTGCCGATATAAGCCTTAAATTTATTGTCACAGATGAATGTGGTTGAAAGATTGGCTTTCAAAAGGCAAATATGGGCCCCTTGATGGCAAGCATTCTGTAGAACACAAGGAATTCCCTCTGCATTCTTTCTACATCATAAATTGTTTCTTATTTAAGCAAAGATCTCAATAAGAATTGCGAAATTCATTTTTAACTTTTATAGCACTTTTTCAAACAATTCATTTTCAAAAAAAGTGAGAGCAATGTCCTAGCAACCCAAACTCTATGATTATGGACCTACAGTCCTATCCACAGGAAGTGGACCTTTGCTTTTGTGTCTTCCATAAATGGTGTCATGGAAAGCAGGTATTTAAAGATGACAAAGGCTCAAGAAAATTGGTGAGGAATGAAGGAGAAGAAGGTTACAGTTCCAGTCGATATGAAATTTTTTAATTGACCAAAAATGTATACATATATGTGTATTCCACTCATATACATTAAATATGTATATGTGTATTCCACTCATATACATTAAATATGTATATGTGTATATCTTTACCTATGCAGTAGGATATGCATGCATATTATAGTATTATTAGGCATATAGGTTAAAATGGTTGACATTAATGACAAAAATAAAAATTTACTTTAATGTAAACTGGAGTTTTAGAGAATTTTTTCTATATTTCAATATCCAAAATCTGAGTTTAATACAGTATGTGACGTCTGAAACCATGTCTTTTTTATTTAACTTTGTCAACCTGGCACTCACCAGTCCCATCCATCCCATCTCATCTCCCATTTTCCCCACTCAAATGCATACGCATGAAAATCCCCCACATGTAAACAAGCCAAGTCTTCTGATGTAATTTCTCAGCCAATTAGATTTCCTTTCTCCACTATATGCTGTCATTTCTAAGTGCCCCAAGGCTTGAGATTCCCTGTATTTTATAAAGGATTGTGAGTTCCCATTCAGTGTCTACCTCTCACTCATACAACTGAGGCATTCTTGGAGTGGTCGTCCAGTCTCCTAGCCTGGAAGAGTGAAAATCCTGGCAATGGGCCAAGGGGTAGAGCGAGGAGAAAGACACCAGGAGAATGTTTTCCTGGCATATGGGAATCTTGAGGCAGAGAGATGGAGATGGGGGGAAGAGGTCAGAGTGAAGATGTCAGGAAGGGACAGTCTATTCCTATATTTTTAAGGAATCACTTAAAAATATAGTCAAAGTTGGCAGACGTGCCCAGAGCACTTAACACTAAAGGCCCCCAGGTCATCCTCTGTAGGCAAGTGGAGAGGCTGGGGAGGGGACATCAATCGCGTGTTCTCAGTCAATCCCCTGAGCACTCTGAAGAACTGTGTTCAAAGTGTCCACGGACCCAAAAACCTGCAGCTCTCACTTACAAATTTAAAATAAAATCAATATTATTGTCCAGTTAGAAATTTAAGTTTTTTTTAAAGCCTAGAAAATAACACTAACATAAACATGCTTCTACAAAGAGTATACAACTATAATTAGATCCTGTCTTATTTTAATTGAGAGATTCTGAAGCTAAATATAAAACAGGAGCTGAAATAGGAACAAGGAAGCTGCTGGAGGTGAGGAAGTAAAGAGGGTAGACCAAAGGCGTCTGATACAATCTTCACTCAACTGCTTCATAGTTTTCCGAGGACCTGCCTATCTCCTTATTGATGGAACTGAAGATATGCAGATGCACTTTCGGTACTTAATATTCTACATGGCTGGGAACGAAGCGTGTTGGCCTGAATTCTGCCTGACTTTGCCTAGGTGTGGCTGATTTCCCTACCCTGCTAGATCGGTAAGGCCTACTAATTCATGAAATCTCCTGCAATTAACACTCCCCTTTCTTAACAAAAACAAGACACTATTATGTTGTTCATTTGGAAACCCTCACATCTCTGTCCTCCTTTTAGAGTTGCCTTCTCATCTTATCTCTGTTCTTCCAGCCAAGTGCTTTAACATTTCCTCAGTCCAAAACAGGAATTCCGTCTTGGACTTCTCACTCTACCCACACTTGTGGGACATTCTCATCTATTCCCATGACTTTAGTTATGATCTTTATATCCATACACATGAAAATCTAAGCTGAGTCTTCTTGAAGCTCATCCTTGAGGCCTAGATCCTAATATTAAACTGTGCACAAGACAGATCCTCTTGAACACCCAGCAGACACCTCAAACACCAGTATCTAAGATGTAACTCATCATTGTTTACCCTCCCTCAAAGGCTGTGTTCCTCATCTCAGCAATGACACCATCATTATTTCCCTGGGTCACAAACCCAGTCACCACGCTGAGATTTTCATTCTCATTCTCACAAGTAGCCCTCTCTCCCACATACCCCGTCAAATCAGTCATTTAGTCCTTTCATCCTGAAGAATTCTATCTCTCCATTCCTTGTTTTTAACATACTCCAGGCTAACATCACTTCTTTCTTCTGTCGAGGAAAAATGATATTTTTGTATGCCCTTCTGTTCTCTTTAGCCCCCATTGGAAAAATCCAGAATACAGATGCCCTTTCATAAACCAATTTTCCATAAAAGTATACCATATCTGACAATGCTCATGGATTCAAATCTGCACATCTTAAGGTTGCATGAGAATCTTTATTGATCCTCCTAACCTTAACAGAGAGTTAGGCTCCTCTATTTCCACCAGCATTAATTTCAGCTTATTTTTCCTTATACTCTTTAAGGTACCAAGCTCGACTCATCTCAGTGCTTACCTTTATACCATGTTTTTTTTTTTCAGCTTGAACTCAACTTTACCCCAACCCTTGCTTTAGCCAGGCCACTTCTTCTTAGTATTAGTGATAAATATGACTTTTAAAAAATTTTTACATAAATTTAATGAGGTAACTTTACTTAACGACATTATGTTACTTTCAAGTGTACAAATGTGTAATGCATCTTCTGTATATTCCATTGTGTGATTACCACTCAAATTCCAGTCTTCTTCTATCACCATACATTTGACCCCCTTTACCATCTTTATCCTTCCCTCCCCCCTCCCTTCCAGTAACCACACACACACACAAAGGTGAAATATTGCCTTTTGCAACAATATGGGTGGATCTTGAGAGTATTATACTATGTGTAATATTGCTTCTTAAGATTGACCATCCCCAGCTTTCAAACTAGTTAAATCTTCATGGCAGACATGGCTAGTTACCTAGGCCAAATTCATTCTACCCATCTTTCATAATAACAAAACATAGATTGTGTTCTGTGCATCAACATGACCAACTAAAATACTTACTGTTTAGTGGTCATGTGACTCAGTTCTAGCCAAAAAGAGTTAATCAGAAGTCTCCTGTGGGACTTACAAAAAAGATTTTTTTAAAGAGAAAGATTTAATTGGCATGTGTGTTTTCCTTTTGCACTTTGCCTTTGTCTTTCCCTCTCCTTTCTTCTTGGACTTGTGATGGATGTTTGGATATAGGGTAAAACCAACATCTCATGACTATGAAGAAAAAACTCAAATTATGATTGTGGAACAGGAAAGTAAAAGGTACTTGAATTTTTGATAATTAATCTCTGGATAATTAATCTCATGCACTGAGGTGGAAAATTTCTTAGTTTTTAAAGCTTTCAGTCTTGTTTATTACTACATGTCTCATATGGTGCTAGACCCAAGAAAGAAACAATGATTATGGAATGAATAAGTAAATGGAAGGGAAAGAAAATGTGGCAGTCCCTAAAAGCAGTGGACATGAGCTTCCTCCAAGACTAAATTTCTTTATTCCTTTTAAAGGTTGATAATTATAAAGGTTCTATAGATATTTAAGTATAAATATCTCCTCCTCAATAATATTTCCTCATTGATCATTCATTTGATTTGAAACCCTAAAACCGTGGTTAAAATGCAGACATTCTATAGGTAAGGAAGCAAATTGAGTCATTAATGTTAATGCTCAAATCAGTTTGTCATGAGGAAAAGGAAGCAAGTGGAAGATGGTGAAAAGAGGGTATTAAAATACAGCCTGAAATTTAGGAAGTGCTCCTGTACCAATCTCTGTGTTGCCATAAACAGATATGGTTCCTTATTTCACATAGGACAACTCTTCAAGGATATTTGGGTATACTTTTTTAAATCTCTTTTACATTTGAAACATTTGCTCTGTTGGCACAGCCACCAGAGGAGTGATATCATTTTTACTAACTGAAATACAGCTTTATAACTATATTAAAAACTGCTATAGGACAGTGATTCAGAGTAGTGGCTGGAAATGTTGGTGGAAATGAAAATACTATTTTTGCAATTGTTAACCTAGCGTACCATTCCCAGGAATAGCAAAGACTGAATCCCATATAGCAGCTTCACATTTTACCATTTTTAATATGTATAATACTAAGTATGGGGGAAAAGGTAAAAATAGTATCTTCTGAGGGATATTTCTTAGTATGCGACTTTAATTAAGAGAAGAAAAGACTGAAATTATCACAAATTTAATTCTTAGCATCTTAGAAAAGAAATTAAATACTTACTGTACTTCTTTTCAAACACATGTCACTGAAAAGATAGATGAGTAACAGAATTCAGAGAGAAAAGAAACAAGTATAAAGTTTACTAGTCCTTGGATGCTAAGCCAATTTTTTTAATGTAATGAAACACAATCCAAAAGTTGACAGTTGACACATTATCACTTTAGGTTTAATATGTGAGCCAAAGTAAATAAAATTTAGGTTAATCGGGATTACAGTTTTTGAAAATATTCCTGTTTGGCTTATTTTAATAAATGAAGAATCTCTATTCTGATAATTAAATTAAAATGATATCTTGTTGTTTTTTTTTTATTTGCTCTTTTTCAGGAAAGGAATTTCACTAATGCTCTTCATTTCCTGAATAGCGACAGCAGTTATCTTCCCATGTTAAACACTATGGTCTGTGACTCAAAAAAGTCATGTAAAAACACAGACCTCTCTTAACAATGGAAGTACTGTTAGTGGGAAAAGCCACAGGCTTAGACAAGAAAAGCTAGGTATGGCATTTCCCTGTTTTTTGTAAGAAAATAAACAATTTGGATTGATTGAGAAAAGAGATTGAAAATGTATTGAAAGACAAATGGAAGACCAAATAAGAATGCGATAAACACTTGTCCTTTGTTTGAGATTACAAACCTTATGTCTTCCATAGGGAAAGTGCCACTCATGGTCCAGACCCAGGGAGCTGAAATAGGTGTTAAAGATTGCTGAGAAGCAAACTCTAGAAGGCTTTCCCTGTGCTTTGCCCTGAAAACACTTGAAGAGAGTGAGGAAAAAGCTCTGAGGCCTGGCTAGCAGATGTGTGACCACATTCTCATCATAAGAAAGACAAGAAAAGAAAGAGCCTTTTTCTAAAAATTGTTCGCAAAATAATATTTCTATCTTACCACCCTAAATATGCATGGTTTATAATGACTTCAAAGGGTGATCACTACAGCTAAAGATAATACTGATTGATTGAGTCATCCACTATTTAGCAATTGACAAATTGCCTTCATATGCATTGTCATGTCTTGTAGCCAGTATAAGACTTATCTGGATGGGCGCAATATTTCAAAAGGCCTAATTCAGGGAACATCATAACCTAAGAAATACTTTTTTTTTTTTTTAACAGAAACTCCAGTGAAAGATTGATGATGTATGTATTGCACGTTTCTAATTCCAGCAAGAGAGTACAGAATCTGTGGTCACTCTGGGTTAGTCGCCTAAGATGGGCATCGGACACACATCTAGGCACCAGTGGAGTAAAAAGGATTTACTAGATGAATGCTCTCTGCCTTCAAGGAAACATACTGCCTTCTCTACTTCCTCAAACTTTCTCCAGGTCTACACCTGGCACAAAGGGAGGGACCAAGGTCCCCTTGCTGGGCACTAGGCGTCATCTCCATTTGCCACCTCAGGCATAAACTTTCTCTTCTGCTGTAAATGTGGTCAGAAGTTAACAAAAGAAAGGTGGTGTAGCAGTCCAGGGCAGAAGCATGGCTGAAGTAACTTTTACTTCCTTTTCCTCATCGTCTTCTCCAAGGAGAGCCACGAGCAAATAAAAAGATTAGGTCATATGGTTTTAGACCAGGCATAAATCTTAAACAGTGGTGCAAGTACAGCAGAAGCATCATCATTATTAGGCTAGTCTCTGAGGCATTTTCAGTTTCCTTGAGCCACTGTTGGTCATTCCCTGGTAATTACTGACTCAGGACTTCATATCTACTTTTATTGCAACACTTGAGTTGAAGTAAAATTATTTATTTATATGTCCATCTCTTTGTTCTCCTGTGGACTGTTAAATTATGAGTCCTCCACAGCACAGCTAATGTCTTATATATAATGTGTCTTTTCTTTCCCAGCCCATCCCCCTTATCCCTGAACTTGCAAATGCCTAGCACTTACTAGGCTGTAAAAAAGCATTCGCTTGGTAAACAAATAAATGAATGACTTGCAGCTCTGAGCCAATACATTCAACGGAGGGAAGTTTCCAAATAGAATCAAAATCACTGTGTCACATTTTTGTCCCCAAGCATTGGAATATATAAACTTCAAAGTCAGAAAATAAAAGAACTTGTATTATATGGAACATTTCAAGGGCATGTGTGTACATATGCATGCATTTCCTCCCAATATCAAGTTATTTTGAGTCTAAATACGCCAATAGCATCCTTCTGAACAAAATGAAATTCTATATTTCTGCTTGTGAAATAGTTTCCACCGACTATTTGAGCAGATCAATATAGTGCAAAATGTGTATGTAATGGGGGTCCAAACCAAGAGCAAGCGCTGGATCTGAGATCCAGAATACAGTAAGCGCCACTGGGGAGCAAACACATAAACGAAACCAACAGAGAGGAGGATCCTCAAAAAATCTAAAAAGGGAAAGAAGGGGGGCCAAGAAAAGAGAGGAAAGTGAGTGCCTGGGTGTTTTGGTCTGTCATTTTGCTTGGAATATGGGAGGGTTCCTCTTAGCAGCGCTTAAGGAAATGGCTGCTCCTCACTTTAGCCCTACCAAAAATAAGATCAGCCACACATCAGGGGCCCTGGGGCTTTGAGAAACGTGATAGAAAGGTGGTGTTGCTCAAAGAGGTGAGCCTGGGCTGGGCTGGGCTGGGGAGCCTGAGGAGGGCTGAGTTCTGCGTGCCCAGGGAGCAGTGGGTGTGACGCACCCACACTAACAGTCTATGGGAAAGTTAACATAGAAACAGACAACACCCAAAAACTCCCTTCTGGGTGGATTTCTGAATCTTGTGCTCACTTTACTTCCTCTAAGTTCCTTTCAATTTAATTTAACAACTGTATGTCAACATATGTCCACAATTTTACCTTAAAAAAATCTGTTGCAAAGGCATCTCTTTTGAAACCACTGGGGAAGGCAAGGAACCATCATCGCCTGCTCCTTCCTGGCTGTTTTTGATGCTGCTAATCTGAATGGTAAATTAGAGACCAGCAAAGGGAAATCGTGGAAGAGTTTTCCTCAGAGCAATTCACAGAGGGAGGTTCCGGAAAATTCCAAGCCCTGTACAGGAAACTAGAAGAATGTTTATGTAGTAGAGGTGGGCCAGAACATGGAGCAACATCAGCCAGGCCCAAGGAGCACATGGGGTTTTTTTCACAGGTGACAGTCTTGATGAGTGCATGAAGGAGAGTCTATGGGTATCTCCTTCACCTGCCTTTATCTCTATCCGGGAAGAAAGACTAAGGTGGTGGGAATGAGCAAGGAGTGTGGGAGAATCCTGTTCCTATTTGCCATTTGAGAGGTTTAACTATAGATGAATAGTCACTTATCTAGCCTGAGTTCAAGCATTAAATATAGTTCATTTTGTTAGAAAAGTAAAATAGTTAAAATTCTATGTTTTTTATAATAATATATGCTCATGGGGACAGAAATGCATTTTTTCCCTCATTGGGGAATATATGAATTTATAAATTGTTTTGTTTGATAAACCTACTAATAAAGCCACAGTAAAGCACTCAGTCTTCAATAAGATGATTCTGGCATTTAATTTTGAAACCCCTTAGCAGAAATCAGAATGCCTTGTTTCTTCTAGTTTGTCTAACTCTTATTCATCTCTAGAGAATGCTGATGGCTGTATTTTTATATGTTACTTGCCTCTTTCTGGAAATTGTCTTCTAATCCTCTTTTTAAAAATTCTCTTATTCTAATCAACTTCTACAGATATTTATTGTCTGAACAGAGGTGTTCTTGTTTGGATTTATACAAATCACTGTGCGATATCAACAAACGCTTGGCTGATGATTTCACTTACACAAATTTTCCTGGAGATAATGATTACCATTCACCTAATGTTCCAAAGGAATTGGCATGTTCTGCTTTGGCATTACACCTGCATTTGATCTTTGTTCTTTTTTAAAGATGAGAAAAATCACTTCATTTTCTATGTGTCTATCTACAAAGTATTTTAGTACTCTAATATTTGAGAGAGCGCACAGTTTTGTTCACTTTTCCCCTTATCCTGTAGACTAATGTATAGTCATTTTGAATCTTAAGCAATATAAATAACATGGACTATGAAATAAAAATAAACTTTTTTACAATTCTGTTCATCATGATCAGGTGTTTAGTGTTATATAGGCAGACCATTTTCATGTTTTACCTGAATTTCCAGATATCACTTTAATTCTAGATTTGTTTTTATTGGTGGTGTTGTTTAACAAATACTTATTAAGCAAGTTCTATGTACAAATTCACTCTAGCTATTATTTCAGGAGAGAAGAAAAAAGCCTAACACATTACTTCTGATTCTAAAAGCTTTAAATATACTTTGAAAAATAAAATTCCAATAATAAATCATAATAATAATAACAAATAATGTGGGTAAAGTGTTTAATAATTTACCAAACTCTACCACATATAGACTAATAATATGATCCTCTGAGAAATCCTGAGATAAAGTAGATATTATTATCTCCATTTTATAGATTAAAAAATGAAGGCTTGTAGGTGAAATAACCTGCTCGCTTAGTGGTAGAGCCAAGACTAAAATAAGTGCTAGATTTCAAATAGTATCTTATTTCTACTGCAGCAAATAACAACTCAGGAAGTGATGGAGAACGGCATAAGAGTGACTCAGATAATTTGCTGCAGTGTTTAGACAGGAGTGCCATCCCTTCTGATTAAAGAGCTGGCATTACAGCTAAGCCTAAAGATGGAGTAAGAATTCATACAATAACATTCCAGGAAATAAAATCATATAAGGAAAGGCACAGAGGTGGGAAAGGGCAGGACATATTGGAGAGAGATCAAGGGATCAAATTTGGCTGGGTTACAATTTATATCTTGTGCAAAATGCATTCAGAAGGCATCTTAAGATCAGAATACAAAGAGCCTTGTAAGTCTTCACTTTGTTTAGTAAGCATTGGGAAACTACTAAAGATTTCTTTGGGGGGGCGGGGTTGGTGAATGACATGCTGAGATTTCTTTGCACAATAGGAAAATTACTATGATGCTGGTAGATGAATGGAATCAAAGGGAGGATTAGCAGATGAGAAGAATATTGCAAAATTTGGACCTACGTTAGCATATTAGTGGGGGGATGTAAACATAGGAATGGACAGGATGATTATTTCGAAAGTAGAAACAAAAAGACAGAAAAAGCTAAATGTTGAGAAGAAAAAGTGAGAGACTTGTTAAAAATTTATTCTGCAATTTCAAGTCTGAGTGTGGGAAAAACAATGTTATCATGAACCAAAATATAGAAATCAGGAGTAAGAGGTAATTTGGGTGAAAGAAAGGTAATTTCCACCTTGGGAATATTGAGCTTGAGCTGCTGGCAAGGCATTCATGTGAATAGGGAGTAAATATGTCATAGATGACGATGCACCCCCAAAAGAGAATCCATGGCGTAGAACAGTCAAGGGAGAGAATATAGAGAGAAACGAAGTTAATGGACAGAACTTAGGGTGACATAAATTTGTTGAGCCAGGCAGTAATGAGACAGAGTAGAGATTTTGGAAAGAATGGTCAAATGAAAAGATAATAACCATCAGTATTGTACAATTCTTTAGGAAGGATAACATTCACAAACATAATTGGATTTATAGTAAGTAAAGAAAGCTTTATATCAGGAAAACAAATTGTATAAAACTAGAGCAGGAAAGGTTGAATACTCTTTCAAGAATTTTGAGAAAGATAAAATAGGATTAAAGGAGTAAAAAGAAAATTAAAGAAAAAGATAAGGTGGTAGCTTGAGATCGAGGTACAACTAAAAGAAAATGCTTTATAGTATAAGGAAGATTCAAGTATACTTCAACACAAATAGGAGAAACCTGAAGAAGAGAATATAATATCCATGAGAGAGGGAAGAAAATCAAAGGATTCAGTGGCTAAAGGGTATAAAGAACTTGAGTGAAAAGAATATTTCGGAAAGATATATATTTTATGGTGACATTGGTTAACAAAATCTAGTAAGTTTCAGGTGTACAATTTAATAGTAAGGCATATATATATATATATATATATATTATATATTATAATATATATATTGCATTGTGTGTTCACCACCCATAGATTTTTTCTGCTACACATATTGACCCCTTTTACCCTGTCTACTTCCCCCTCCTATCTCCCTGCTACCCTCTGGTAACCACTAGTCTATTGTCCATGTCCATGAGTCTCTGTTTGTCCTGTTCATTTGTTGCTTTTAGGTTTATATCCCCCATATAAGTGATATCACATGGTTTTCAGCTTTTTCTGTCTGGCTTACTTCACTTAGCATGATTATCTCAAGGTCCATCCATGCTGTAGCAATGACAGTATTTCATCTCTTCTTATGGCTGAGTAATATTCCATTATATATATGTACCACCGCTTCTTTATCCAATCATCTGTTGTAGAACATTTTGGTTGCTTAAGAGGAGATATATTAAGAGAGAAATTTTGAGGTGCAGTGAATTTGAGTATCTTCAGAAAGAATGGTTCCAATTTGTATTGATCTCGCCCCCAACACAATCTACACTGAACAGAGTGGTAAGTCACCAAAATCCAATTCTATAGGTAGATCTCATCTACTTCACAGAAGCAGAATTAGATTGATTAAGTTTTATAAAGTAAAACTAAGGATTAGAAAGATTTTGAACCCCCTATTTGATACAATTTGATTTCTTCAGTGATGTAATTAGCAAGCCAAACTGTTGTAGTAGAACCCCTTAATATTATGTGACTTAAGGGACAAAGAAGTTTATTTCTCTTTTGTTTTAGTCTGAGGTAAGAGTTCTTTGTCAGAGGGAGGGTCTATTCCACACGGTCTTTCAGGGGCCCAAGGTGACAACAGCTCTGCCATCTTTGACACATGCTTTTCAAGGTACTGTGGGCACCACCAGTTAGTTGTCCAGGTGCAAAATCACCTCTTAAGAAAGCTAGGTAGTAGTAAAGACTTCATTCTATTCACATTCCTTTGATGTGTCCTGTAGACACACTTCATTGCTAGGGGCTTGGACAATGTAATCCTTTATTGGGCAGTTACATCCCAGCTATAATGCTATTTCTAAGGAAGAAGAGGAGAACAGATGTTGGTGGCAAACCAAAAATTTTTGCCACAAGTATCTCAAAAAAGAAACTCTTACTTGTGGCTTGTGCTCTAGAACACACTCTTCTAAATAAAGTTATAAAAATAGTTTTGCTCTTGAGGAAAGCTCTCCACGTTATAAAGAAATAAGTTTAGAAAAGAGACTTAAATAAGTTTATTTCTTATTGGCTTAACATCCCCCTCTTTGGAAGAACATATAAAAGTCCAATACATCATAGATGCGTATTAATTATTTACATAAGTAACACTTACTATCCCTCACTTATGTAATCTGATAATTCTCTGGATGCAATTAATTAGAAATGAGATCAAAGCTACATACTCCTTTTGATGTCCTATTTATATAATTTATTTCTGTCAGAAGAAAATAATCATAATATCATGTGTCATGTGAATATATGCAAGTTCTTTCCGACATTGTTATTTTGAATTTCTTAGCTTTTTCTCACGAAGGATACATCCTGTGATGTGACATCTTGCCTATTCTTACTGCTTCTTTTTATATACAGACTTGGTGGTCTTTCTAACTATTTAAGTCTTCTGGATTATTTTTACTTTATTGACGTAACTTTTCTGAACTTCACATTGTTCACGTTAGGCTCCTGAATCTTGAGTCTTTTCTTCAGTAAATAGCACAGTTATAGTAGTAATATGTGTTACTGTGCTTAAATTGTAATCCTAATGATTATTACCTATATTCTCTCCCTATATCATGTCTTGGAAGTTTGATAGGATGAGGTTACGCATTTCAAAATCTATCTAGACATATTATTGGATGTTTGGAAACCAGTGATTTCTAATTCAAACACCAGTAAATAACCTACCAAATGTGCTGAAAGGAACCAATTGTGTGTTGTCAAAAAAACTATGTCCTTGTAGCACATCTGTGTAAAAACCTCCTCTGTGGTTTTTGGGTTGACCCTGACATGAGATAGTTCTATCTTTTTGAGCCAAGTCTCTTAGTTTTTCTGAATTGCTTGTATAGCCTCACTGGTCAAATAGAAATAATGCCTTCCCAAACCTGCCTTGTCAGTTGGGTTAGAAAATTATTTTTTAAAAAATCAGAGTACTTTCAAAGACAAAGTAATAAGCATCATTATTTTAATTCCTCAAAATTTCAATTTGCTGATAGATCCTAAGAGTAGAAAGAGATCACACCAATAATCAGTAGTAAAAATTCTCATTTCAATCTAGGAATTAGAAAACAGGATTTAATAGGAAAAAGGTAAATTTTTCTAAAATGATCTCTAATTTTACTTGACCTTTTTTTCATTAAAAATCAGATGAGACTTTAAAATCTTTATCAAATCAATTAAAACTGATTTTGAAATGGGATTCTACACTTAGAAAAGAATATATGGATAACATTTGCTATTTCCATTAGTTAGGTACAGGCTGGGTTGCTATAACAAAAAGACCCCAAATGCAGCAGTTTAAATAAGATAATTTCTCACACAAATAACAGTCCAAAGATGGACAGACAGTCCAGTATGGCATTGTGCCACCCATACAACCTACAACATCTCTGAGTCTCAAGATCCTTAACTTAATCTGCAAAGTCCCTTTGACCATTTAAAGTAACACATTTACAGGTTCTAGAGATTAAGATGTGGGTATCTTGGGGAATGGTGGGGGAAATATGATTCAGCCTACTACAAACAATAAAAATAGGTTTTCATGAAAAATAACTATATTTCCACAACTCAAACTGAAGTTTAGTGAGAAGAGTGACATTGTTTCACATTTTGGAAATCTCTTCGATGACTTGATAAATAGAAGACAGCTGGATTCTCACATTTGCTTCTATACTCAGTTTGTTGTGACACATTTTGGTAAAGGATATGAAGAAAATCCATCTTCATACAGTCCGATATTTATGAAAAGATTTCTCAGGTAATTGTGCATATGCTTATTTAATGCTACACCACAACTTGACAAGTGGTAGCTTTTAAAGGTTGGTTGCAATGTGGAATCTGAAACAATATTAATGAAATTTTTCACTCACGTGAAAATCCACTGGTCTAGTTTGCACTTTAAATGATTTTGTGACATCAGAGATTCATCATTTGGAAAATATCGATTCATTAAATTCTGCATATCTTTTGAAAATTACAACTTTTTATTAAATGATATTTTTAAAAAATTTATTAATATCACAATCAACCTTATCAGAAAAAGCCTTTGAACACTGGTAAGCTGGTAAGCTCACAGAGACGGATACAAGTTTCTTAATTCTAATTTATCTCTTTAAATCTTGAATTTTAACTCTGGTAACACTGTCAGTTGTTTTTCTAGAAGCAACAGGTTTCTTTCTTTCATTTTCAAGAATATGTTTGTCAAGTACTAATGTCTGGATAACCATGGTTTGTCTGTCAGTTGTTTTCTCAAATAAAAATAATTTGACGTTAAAAAATAATAATAATAACTGAGTTCCATTCTCAACTCAAACATTTACACAAGTGATTCCCTTCAAGACAATCGTACTTCAGCATGCATATGTGTTTTATGCATATTTCTTATTTCTTTACATAAACTATTAAAAACCTGTGTAGTTAAGGTTCCAGGTAGATCCAAATTGAACAATATTGACCATGCCACTGCTTCAATATATTCCTCAGAGTATTTTATATTTTTAAGTGAAACTGACATTTTCCCTCTGTGAGTGCGTGGCAGTGAAGGATACACAGTGACTGCTTGTTTTACCACTATTTCGATTCACACTAAGGCACTAACACTTCTACCCACCATTGCTTTAGCTTTGTCAGGGAGAATATCAGAAAACATTAGTATTATTATTGAAATAGTTTTGACAATGCAGACCCACTGTAAGTGTCTCTGGGATCCCTAGGGACCTGGGGACAACAAATTGAGAACAACTGCCTTAGGGCTTGTCTTTCCCTACCCTCTTTGAATCAGTGCTCTACCCACAATCCAGCTTTCAGGAAGAAAGAGCAGAAGTAGAAAGCAAGTGATTTCTTTTTAAAGAAGTGATAGAGCAGTTATGGACATTACTTCCATTCACATTTCATTAGAGATAACTTAGTCATATGACCAATGCAAGAATGATGGGAAATGTGGCCTCCAGCTAAGGAACACTGTGTTTATCAAAAATTGGGTTACTGTTAAGGAGAACAATTTTTAGGGAACAAGGAGCTTTCTGCCACGTGAATCCCATCAAATAGCATTGTTGAAGTTGCCATATAATTAACTTCCTGCCTTTTATTTTAGCACATGTATATCTTTAAAGGGCCATAAGTTTTCCATGTAATTCATTTTAGAAGTAGAGTTCTACTGATCAAAATCCATTATAATGGTGGAAATATAAGGTTTAAAATAGTATTAATACAATTGAGTTGTTCTTAGAGCTAGGACTAGCTCTGAGCAATGGTTCCGGGATGGGGAAAAGATAATGGGAGTTGTGGAGCACACTGCTGAAATAAATGATGGAATAATTTTAAAGAAAAAATAATTTGTTTCTTGTCTTTTCCCCTCATTCGAGATAGAAGCCTTCACATAATGAAAGAAGCACGAGCTTTTGCACAGAGAAAGTCTAAGTTCTTTTCTCAAGTTCTGCATTTGAAAATGGTAATACATAATATCCATCTCATAACAGTATTGTGATAGATTAAATGAGATCACCTGTGTGATACACTTACCACAGGCTACTTAACTAACACAACAAAATATGATGCAAATCACTAGGCAAATAAGTAATTTTCCCTGTTAGTGGCTAAAGCTAAAGGTATTGAATTATTTCTAGGTTTCTAATTTTGTCAGTATCATTCGATGATTAATGTAAATGCACAATAGGAGTCAACCTCTCAAATATCTCGAGATAATTCAATGAAAAAGAAGAAATTTTCCAAAATTAAAATTTTTGCTACCACTGGGTAGACTACATCCCAATTTGTCTGAATCCAGTGCTTTCATAGACTTGTTTCAATAGCCTCTTTCCATTTAGGTTAACAGATTCATCAGTTAACCCGCTCAGCAATCTCTCCCACAGGAGTGAGGGTAGGGGTGAAAATCAAGACAGTGGCTGGTTAAGAACAGATAAGATCGCCAAGTGCTCCCTAATGCAATCTGGCTTCTTCGAGAAGGTAAATGCCAGTGTTCCTCCTCATTTACTTGTCAGGGAGCTGTGTGCTTTTCTGCTTCTCTGCAGCTAGAGAGATGGTTGGGGTGGCCTTAGTTCACAGATCCTTATCAACTCTTTGCAGGCACTCTGCCTTTCATTAGTGTAAACAGCGAAAATATCTACCGCCTGTTCAATAATTCCGAAACACAGTGAACCTTTGGGGACAACGATGAGTTTCTTCTCAACTGCTTGATTAGTTTGTGAATTGATCAATGAGAGACTGAATGCTTTGATTAGGTAAGAGAAACAGGACTTTTAATGAACTTGGATGTGGAGATTTGAGGCTATTTCCCAAGAGATTCCTGGCAGGGGCAGAGTGCAAAGGCACGCAGAGGACACAGACGAAGGCCTCTCATTCTGCTGGGCTCAGGGATGCAGAAGGCAGGGAAGAGGTAGCGACGTGGAGCCCCACAGCTTGCTACAATCATGTCTTAGCACATGAAAAGAAAGATGGGACTAGAGGGAAACAAAGGCCTAACCAGACCAGGATGCTGCAGAAAACAAACATGATTAATCCATGTTACCCCCGACAGTCTTCGAGATGAATAAACAGGCCATGGAATTCTGTCGATCATGTAGTGATTCACGCTAATCATTACTAACAGAATAAAATGGCTGCATCTACTATGCTACATTAAAAAAAAAAAAAAAAAAAAAAAGACTGCACCAGCTACAAAGACACTCAAAAATATTTTCTCTTTTAAGAGGAAAAAAACAAACTTACGAGAAAGGGAAAAATGGCTATCCCTCTCGACTCCGTGTGATGACATGGAACAGACACAGACTACTCATAAACACCAATGACCACAGCTCTACTTTGCAGTGTCCCTTTCTGGAAGCCCTCACCCCACTTTTCTTGCATGATTGGAGGTTTGAGGCAGAGCTGTGGCCAGTCCAACCACACATGTAGTCACAGAGTTTGCAGACGCAACTACTACTAAGAATCTCTCGGGAATCCACATGTGCTGGCAGCTGGGCATACTCAGGATTCTTGAAGTACTAGCTCATAACAGGACATTTAGCACCTACGACTTTATCCACTGAGGCTTTCTAAAAAATGCTGAAATGAGCCATTATAACCAAAGGATAGCTTATTATATATAGTCCAGGTCACTTGGGGAAATAATGACTTATTCATTATGCTATAATTCAGTAAATAAAAATAAACAGATTATGAAATCAAGGTTTATAAATGCAGAAACCGGAAGTCAGAGCATCTTATTCTAAAATAATGTAGAAGTGTGTACTACTTCTTGTATTTTTCTGCAAAGTTTTAAGAGAGAGCCATATTTTGTAATAATTAGAGATCTCAAGGTTGATTTATTTTTTTCTAATGTCACCCTTTCTCCTACTTTATTTGGAGAATACATCTAGTCTGTTATAAAACATTGCAACGAAATGAAAGACACTTCTCCTCCACCTGGGCTGAAATTTTTAAAACTTTTTTCACTGTTTGCTTTAAAAGAATATTCATTCAAATAGAAAACTAACGAGTAAGATTATAAAACAATTCTGAACCTAACAGACAGTGATTTGTAGCAATTATCTTTGGGGTTTTTTTTCCTCCTAAATGGTTATATTCTCTGGAAATGTGTATCCTACAATTTCTTTCATTCTCCTTCTCACAGGTGTTCATTTTTCTGATTAGAGATCAAAATGCTTATTTTATTCAGCCCATTGCTGTCAAATTATTGGTACTCAGAAGCTTATTATTTACAAGTCATGTAGAGAGAGTACTTCATTTTTAGTATACCTGAAACGAAAATCACGCAATTTAAATGAAATTTTCATCAAGATTAGTGATTAAGTCAGCATGCAATTATTTTGGACCTCAAAACTTTTTCCTTTTCTTTAGAAACACACTACAATCTTGTAAGCACCCTATAAAAATTTGTGAAGCAATTGAAATCACAATCAAACATCTCACTTTCTGTAGACAGCCCTAAGAGTTCATACTATTTCCATGTCTCCCAAACTCCTTGTAGAAAGGCTCCCTCAAGTCCAGATCCATAGACATTCCCACTGCTTCATCCTCATTTGGAATATAGTAAGCACCCAATTAGTGTTTTCTATTGCTATTATAATTATAACTGTTAAGATTAAAATATGAACACTATCCTATTTTTTTAAGGCCCAAAGCTGATTATCTTAGTCAGCTTGGATTGCTATAAGAAAATGCTATATACTGGGTGGCTTGAAAAACAGACTTTTATTTCTCACAGATCTGGAGGACTGGAAAGATAAAGATCAAAGTGCTAACAGATTTTGTTTCTTATGAGGGCCTTCTCCCTCTGTCCTCACATGGTGAGGAGAGAAAGCTAGAGGAAACAAGCTCTTTGGTATCTCTATTTATTATGGTTTCACCCTCAGGACCTAATCTAAACCTGATTACTTCCCAAAGGCCCCATCACCAAATACCATCACATTGAGAGATAGAATTTCAATATATGAATTTGGTGGGGGGACACAATTCAATCCACAGCATTTGGTTCCAACCCCCACAAATTGATGCCCAACTCACATGCAAAATGTATTCATTCCATCCTAACAGCCCCAAAAGCCTTAACTCATTCCAAGTCTAGGGTCTGCAGGCTCATTTAAATATTATCTGAATCATATATGAGCAAGACTTGAGATATGATTTATTCTAAGGCAAAATTCCTCTCCAGCTGACAACCTGTGAAACCAGATGAGTTATGTTCTTCTAAAATACAATGGTGGAGCAGGCCCAGGGTAGATATTTCCATTTTAAAGATAGAAATGGCGGGGGCGGGGGGGGGGGGCGGGAAGAGTAATGGATCCCAAACAAATGTAAAATTTACCAGGGCATATTCTATTAGATCTTAAGGGTCAAGGATAGTCTTCTTTGATTCAATGCTTTGCCCTCTAGGACCACTGAGGTGGCAGCATCACCCCCATAGTAACACTGAGGTGGCTTAGGGTGAAGTGCCCCACCCCCTGTGCTCCACAGGGCCTGCTGCCACCTCTCTGAAGGCCTCTCCCCTGAGGCATTGGGTAGAGATCCTGACTGATAAAGGCTAACTATCAATGGATGCTATCAGGATTAGTACTTTGTACTGTATTTCTTTTTTCTTTTTCTTTTCTTTTTCTTCTTTTTTAAGTAGGCGCTGTTCTATCTAATGCACTAAATTTAAATGGTGGGAATTTCAAGTTCAAGTAGAAGCTGCACCTTGGCAAATGTCCCAAATGTAAGGGAATAATCAGAAAAGGCAAATGTTAGTAATCTACCCTGATCTCTAGATTTCAAGCACCATTTGGTAGTTCAGTGTTTGATAGAGACATGCAAATGCCTGTCTTGAAGCCTTGCTCAGTCCATAAGAGACAACAATAACATTGTTTGCTTTTCAGGGCCTAGAATATAAAACTGCTGCATGTTTTATATTCTCTATCTGATGAGAAATATACCCCAGGATAAAATTTGTCTCTCAGACAGAATAAATCAAACATTTTTACCCCCTTTCTTTGACATACACCTTAGACCTCATGAATAATTAAGTAATGATTCACAATTGGCCAGTTTTTCTTCTCTTTTTTACTTTGCAAACTTCAAAGTTCTTTTGTCTAGTAGAAGGTAAGGCTGGTGGTAACGATCAACTTAAATTATCTTATCACTCAATATATGTTTTTGCTACGGAAAATTTCATTCTTTGCCATGATTAGAAAAAGCCAAATTTTCATCTTCAAAGCCTCAAAGTCTTTAACAAATCCTTGCTCACTTCAACTCGTAATTCTGAATTCCACCTGTACCTGCTCACTCATCTGAGTCAGCCTGTGCGCAGTTACTTAAACCCTCACTAACCAAGGCTTAATCCTCCTGCTGAGTGACTTCGTGCAAGTAGAGACCAGATTTTCCAAGGTCAAAACATACAATTTATATAGTGGTGGTAAAGCAGACAAGTGAATAAGGAAATCGAGTCCAGTTTATGATAAAATCTGTAGTTTACGCTCTTTACTAAATATTTTATTTAATACTTGGTTTTTAAGAGCAAAAAGCTAGGCAAAAACAATGATTAGAACACACATCAGTTCCTCAGCACATTAATTCTCTTCTTTAAAAAGAAAGTACTGAATTGAATCCGATTATGGTGGATGCTAAAACAAAGCGTACTTCAGAAATGTGCTACAGACATTTCATTAATATTAGTTATAATGTATTTGGCCTTCAGTACATCATGTTCAGTAATTATCTTATGAGACTTTTGGATCTGATTTAATTTCACTTGTTTAGTTGCTTTAATCCACTGTTCCTAATAAGACAAAAGATATGTTCAGAGCCCAGGAATAGGATTAAGTTAACTTTTCTGCAAATCCAAGTTGGCCTCGGGTCCCTGAATCACACTTTGGTAGGGATCCCCACAGGCCCTTGTTTGCCAGGAACTGTTCCTGGACTAGGCCAAAGGCACAACATATTATCTGACACCTTCTTAGGCAAGTTTAAGATTGGCACAGGCCTCAGTGCACATATCCTTATGAGTAGAGGATTAGTATCTTCCCTGTAGGATAGTTATGCAGATTAATTGTCATGCAGATTAAATGAGTCAGGTCATAGAAAATGCTTAGAACAGTGCTTGGCACCAGGGAAGTATTCAGAAAATGAGAGTTATTATTTGGTTACTATTGTTGCTGCTGTTGTTATTGTCTCAAACCATGAAAGGACAAGTAGGTAAGCAAATCTTTATTATCTTTGGTACTTGCTGAAACTGATGAGATTCTGTATGGCATGGGTGCACCCATGGGAAATGCATTTAAATAGAATCCTTGACATCCTTACAAAAGGTTTCATGTAGAGACCTCGAAGAAAGCCTTTTCTGTAACATACAATCTATGACCAAATAAAGGTAGCAAGCACATAGAGAGGTCACTAAGTCAAATTCAAAACAAACTTATTTTTTACAACCAAAAAAAATGTTTCAGTTCTGGTGTTGTTTGAATTCTGGATGAGTGTGTGGCCAGTGCTGAAATGCAAGGTTGTAGAGAAGGAAAGATGGAGAGAGAGAGAAAAGAGATATAAATTTAGAGAAAAAGGAATTTACATAATTTGTAGTGGTATCTTTTTGATAGGACAAAGCTAGGCATATCATGTTCCATTCATTCACCATTCCTTCTGATTTTTCCATGAAAATCATTCATAAATTCTAAATCCTATTCCAGTGTCCTCCCAAAATAATTCAGTTCATCAAACCATGTATTCCAATATTCCAATGTTTACTAAATCTATGTTCAGTTGCTTTATTCATCGAGAGACCCTATTTCTCCACCCACTTCTTCCCACAACTCCAGCATATTTTTGTATACCAGCTTGTCAGTGCCTAACATCCCATCTTACAATTAGGCCTCGTGCATGATCCTTGAGTACTTCTGATCCCCTTTTAAAATTCAAATTAAATTATACACTGTTGAGTTCAGAGTGTTTCCAAAAACCGAGAGTTAATAACAACTGAGAGAAGACAAGACATACTAGGGCTAAGAGGTGAGAGAGTGGGGTAATGCACTACAGAGAGCATTATGGGCAAATAAAAAATAATAAGCAAAGCTTAGAGCCCAAAGACAAGTTTGTAGTCTCCAACGTGTTCAAACATTAGACCTGGACAGGAGTGTTGGTTGAATAGAAGTGAGAAGGTGTTGACATATAAAACCATGATTAGATTTTCGTGTGATATACAGTTTTGTTTGGTCATCTTTTCTCTAGGGACAAATGGGTAGAAGAGGGATTAGTTCCACTAACTCCAAAGGGAGAGAGCAATGGTGTTCAGAGAGCAGATCTGGCTGGTAATCAGTCCACAAAAGTCAATGGAAATGAGGGATTCTAATATAACTGTATTAGGAAAAAGTGGCCAAGAACTACAAACTGCCAGTTATAAGATAAACAAGTACTAAGGGTATAACATACAACAGGGTGACTATAGGTAATACAGTTGTATTTTATATATATAATATTTATGTGTGTATATATATATGTGTGTGTGTGTATATATATATATACATACATATGTATGTGTGTGTGTGAAAGTTAAGACAGTAAATCCAAAGACTTCTCATCACAAGGAAAAAAATTTTTTTTTTTTTTTGCTTTTTCTTCTTATTGTACCTATATGAGATTATGGATGCTAACTAAACTTACTGCAATAATCATTTTACAATACATGTAAGTCTAACCATTATGCTGTATATCTTACACTTATATAGTGATATGTGTCAATTATAGTTCAATAAACAGGGGGAAAATAAAGAAATGAGGTCTTTTGAACCCTTTTCTTAAAGCTCCATATTGGCCTATCCCACAACTTCCTCTGGGTACGTGACTAATAGAAACTGAGGATGCAATTCTCTTTCTGCTCTAGTAAAGTATAAACCCAGGCTTGGAAAGCACAAGTCGAGTTTGCTATAGCTTGTTCTTTTAGCATTAGTAAAAACAAAGGATTTACTTAAATGTCTTTTTCCCCTTCATTGTACTCAGTTCTTCATCACTAAAGCAAACTGCGTTTTGCCCCTCACGAATGTTGGAACGACATGGCAGATAGTCCAGCATTACTATGCATGTCATGAGGAAGTTATTTTGTCAATATGTTTTAGAGTCCCAATTAACATCCATAAACTCATCAATTAATATTTTAATATAAATGCCAAGAATATCTTTGCTTTCTGATATCTTCAGACTTTCTTCAAAGCTAGTTTTCTCATCTCTATAAAAATTGAATGTCAGTGTATTGGGTAAAGAAATTTACCTACCTATAAATAATTGAAGTTCAAACCTGAGTTATTTGTAACTCGGAAGCAGAAAGTGAAAACAAATGGTACACATTTAAAACACCCATATAGTGGAGAAGAGCATATCCCAACCTACAGAATTGGAGATGAAGCAGAACTGGAAAATGACTGCTACTTCAGGTCCAGTCCTGCAAAAGAGAAGATGTGATTCAAGAGGCTTGGTATGGCCTGAGGACAGTGGGTAAGACTGCAAGATAAGGCGTGAACCTTTGGTGAACAATTAAATCTACATTAGGGAGAGGTACCAGTTAACCAGCAATAATACCTTAAATTTAAATTTCTAAGCTCAAAATCTGTCAGGTGGCTATTATTTCTTGTTTTACATATGAATACACTGGGATCAGGAGATGGAGTGATTTACTTAAAGTCCTATGTCTGGGAAGTCCTGGAAACAAGATCTGAGCTTAGGCCTAACTGGATGAAAAGTTATGCTCTTTCCAACATACCAAGTTACTGAAGATAACACTGGGCCCTTCTGGTGATTACATTCCATTTCCTTTTTAAGTCGCCGACATTCCATTCATATACTCACCATCCCGTATTTTATGATATTCATCAAGCTTTGCAAACTTGCACCTGGACTGCAAGGAACTATTTCTTTTAAAAAGCTGTTGTAAATTAAATAGCCTGTAGTACTTACCTTGTTTGTTGACAGACTATAGATAAATCCTCATTGATTCACAATTTAATGCCTTGTTCTAGAAACACTATGAAAATAAGATCTTTATTTTCTTTTTCCTCTGTGTTGTCTTTATCTTTATTCCTAAGTGTTCTGAAATACCATCAAGTGTAGGTTAGGGTAGGTTAAGCCAACCATAGGAATATCTTCTGTGACACATTAATTAAGTTGGCTGTGGCTTCTTAACACTCTTCTCTCTGTGGCTCCAAGTACAGAGCTGGGCTGGGATGGGAAAGGGCACCAAAGTACCAACAGGTTCTTCAAATGAGGATGGAGCCAGCCTCGTTTCCCTGCGGTGAGCTTTCAGAGAAACTCAGTGGTTAGATTAGAGAATTTAAATCTTTAGCAATGCAGCTTTTAAAAATAAAAAATAAAAAAACACTATGCCCATCTGTTGGCCTGATGTACAGGCAGCTGCGCTAGGGCCCGAGTATCAACATTCTGAATGTCAAGGGGTTGTGAAATTTTGCTTTTGTGACAAGAGATCTTCAGGGCCATAATTAACAGAGTGGGGAATTTCAATTCAAATATTATAACTTCTTTAAAACTATGCCCATCTGCTAGCCTTATGTCCTCAACTGAGCTCGAGTCCTGAAAGCAGTAGGAAAAAGAAATACAAAACTTAATTTTCATTTCGATAAGTTTTGTTGTTGTTGTTGTTTTGTTTTGTTTCGTTTTATTGTTGTTGTTTGAGGGTGGCGGGTTGCTTAGGAAGCAGGTATGGACATTATTCACAATTTACAAAGGAAGAGAGTGAAACTATAATATTTGGACTTCTTTCTGCTTTCTAAAAATTTCCCACTACAAGTAAAGTTATAGGTTTGGAGAGCACCGATTTAAGGCTATACAATTAGCAAAGCTTCTGTCTTTGTTGTCCCCTTCTTTCCTTTCTCCCCCGCTTTACATTTCCTTTCTCCCCACTTTCCAGCTTTCTCAACATTTTCAAAGTAACTTTATTTTTCATAGCAATGTGGATCAGCTTCACACCAATACCTCTTATGGCCAAAGCGGGAGATGTCAATAAAATGTCAAAAGTATGGAATCTAGCTATGTTACTTGGGTATCTAAGAGGTTTCTTTCTTTCTTTTTTTTTTCTTCAGATGTATATTTAGTTTATTTACTTTTTTCCAGAATTAAGACCAGACCAGAAACATTTATTAAGCCCCTATGCCAGGGACTAAGGATATAAAGATAAATAAAATAGTTTCAGCCCTAGCGATAAATAGTTTAATATTTAATCAGATCATTTCAACCTAGGGTGACAATGCTACAATTAAAAAGTCCCATAATGAAAGTACCATAAATAAAAGAGCTACTGAGCCAAGGATAAGCAATTCGCGGAAGATTTCCTAGAAGAGCTGTCAGCTGACCTGAAGGATAAGGAGTTGGTTAGGTAACAGAGTCAAGAGGGTATTTTGGGGGGACATAACAAATTGATTATTGGGTAACAGTGAACTGACAAGTGTTCAGAATTGCTAGAGCAGAAAATGTCATGTCAGAGGCTCCAAGACTGAGAGAGGCTGGCTTAGAAAGGGCCGAGAAAGCTGTGCTAAAGAGCTTAGATTTTATCCTTCAGAAAACTGAAGCATTTTAACATAGCAGTACATTACCATTTAGATAGATGATACCAGAAGCAGTGTGAAGTCTGGATTTGAGAGAGAACACACCAGAGTCCAAAGGACCAGTAAGAAGACTGGAATTACTCCAGTGGAGCAGCAGACAAAGAGAAGAGAGTGAAATTCAAACTGCTTAGTGGTTAGGGTAACATTGCAAGAGAATGTGTTATTTCTATAGATTACCACCGTGAATAAGGTGATCGTGATCTAATTAATTTAGACAGAATAGGACATGGAGTTTGACTTGATGCAGTGAGGTGAGGCAAAAGCTGAGTTCAGTTCGTATTTAAGGTATAAAATATGCATGGCCAGAAGAACAAGCTTGAGTTCTGGAGGCAGTTGAAGGATGGAGATACAAACATAGAATTTATCTGCATATAAATGAAAACCATTAGAATGGAGGAAATGATCCAAAGAAGTATACAAAGTGAGAAAAGTTGCAGACAGTGAATGATCCCTAGGCCTCATGCTTCAGCAGCCCCCACAGTGTTAAATATTGTGGTCAACATGGTGAAGGATCTCACTAAACATCTGTTTAGTCATAAATCAAGATGTACTCACACTCAAAGTGTAAGACATAACTTGTGAATCAACTTTTTGTAAAAGGTTATTCCCAGTGAATGAAATAAATCATTTATTTATTCAACAAATCTTTATTAAGTACTACAAGGCAGGTAACAGTTCAAGACATGGTGGTAATGGTAGAAATATAATGATTGTTAAAATATGTAAATATTTCTGTACCAGATGGCCCGTAGCTGTGGCTCTTAGCTAGGGTGATTTTGCTTCCCAGAAAACATTTGACAATATCTGGAGACTTCTCTGATTGTTACAACTGAGGGAGAATGATCATGGAAACTAGTGGATAGAAGGCAGAGAAACAGCTAAGCCTCCTACAATTTCCAGGACAGCTACCAACTACAAAGGATTATTGGTCCCAAAATGTCCGCGCACAAGGTTGAGGAACTCTGGTAGAAAGTCACTGTTATGAGCCCCTGGGAGCTTCCTCATTTCTCCTCTGCTTCTTTCTTGATCTACCTTTTCACTCCCACTTTCTCAGGATCTAGCAGCTAAAGGGTTAATGTCTGACCCCTGAAAGGGGTCTGCCAGACGTTGTTCAGCTTTATGGCTCATCTCTCTTCCCATTGGTCAGTGCTCCAGCCTTATTAATTGTTGAGTACTTGGAATATTTTATAAATATTTAAAATATGGTCTCTCCTCAGTAAGTTCAACTGAATCATCTCAATGATGATATTAATTGAAATTCCTTCCTTTAAGAAAGATAATACCTTTTACTAAATAATACGTATCATCAGAAAAATTAAGATTTGGTACGCCAAGCTCTTTGTGAGGAGTTTGGAAAATATAAATTAGTGGTACATGATGGTACAAGACAAAAGCAACAACACAATTATTGTTTATATGCAGGGAAATCTAGAATAAATCTAAGAAGCTTAAAACGAAATGACCTGGATTTAAATAGTTTTTTCCAAAGTATATTAAGGTATAAAAATTTAAACAATGTTTAAAAAGATATTTTTAATAGAGTAGGTGATAATAGGAAAAAAAAAACTTTCTTTAACAGTTGTTGAGCCAATAATTTTCCACTCTTTGACTCTTATCTAAATTGTATTAAATGTGAGGCACAAATAATATTTGTATAAGCAGTACAACTTCGTATAGGTTTTAACATAAACACTTTAAAAAACAAAATATCCCAAGGAAATTACATAGCAAAGGAAATCTCTTTTGAATATGTCGTTTCTTTCAGAACATCTTTACATATTGACATGGTTAGTTACTAAAGATAAACATAAAACATTAATCAACCACCTACAGTGTTGCTTTCTGTTCTATGCTACTGAGAATTAAACAACTGTATTATGCTTATTAAAATGCACTGTAAATTAAAAATCAATTTTGTAAAGACGTAATTTTCATGGTCATACGACTTAAAACAGGGGAGCATGCCTTTTAATTTAACAGCCCTCAAAGTGCCCCTCTATTTTACCAGAGCATTCAGACCTAATTAAGTGGCATCAGAAAGAAGTTGTCCCAAAAGGATATTTTAGCCATCAAGTTCAGCATTATAACTATGGATCACTCAAATAATGTGTTGGTGAGGGATGCCTTTGAAATACATTTCCATTTCTTTTGTTACTACATTATTTTTAGCAGGAAGGCACTACACTAAAAAATGAGGTTTACCCATCTTTCACATAAAATTTAAGCCAATATTTACAGGAAAAAGATATTCAAGAATCAACATTAAAAATCTAATGCAATAGCATAATTAGAGTGTTTTAAAAAGTATAAAATAAAAATAAAAAGTGTTTTCTTATTGTTATTAAGTAATAACAGTCCTTATTGTTTTTCATCCACGTGACACTCGATGCCAGCAACGTGGTGACTTCCTCACAGAGACTCAACCTTATGTTTCTTTTATTCCTCACACCACTGAGAGCAGCACCTAGTCATAGGTGCTCAGTGAATACTTGAAAGCTGCCTCAAAATAATCATCTTGGGTCATCTTTGATTGCTTTTGATTAACTCAGTTCATTTGATTGGTCAATTATAACTTTTTTTAATGGTAACGGTTGAGACTCACCTGTCAATGTTAACACAAACCAAAAAAAAAATAATAATAAAGTGAAAAAGAAGAATCTTTATTTTCATTGTCACTTAGGAAAAATCAAGTCTTTAGAACACAGATTTAGTTTAGCACAAGAAACACCACAAGAACCAGATATATATTGCCCTTATAATGTTAGCATGATTTTATTGCCATCTGAAATACCACTAGCTGAAATGGCCTTAAACTTGGCAACTTTTTTCCTAAAGGAGCATATGTTCACATTAGCTTTAATTCAATGTTTACTTGCAGAGTACTTGTATTATATGCAGTGTTCTGCTATGATCCACAAATGGGTTGGCATTTTGAACTTTCTCCTGGGTGTCAGGGTGTTGATGACAGGGCCAAAATGCATTTTGTGTGGTTTAACAGGGCAATGACCCTGAAAACCAGGTAGGTAACAGGGTCTATCTTAGAGCACTTAGACTGGAGTTGGCTTTAATACCCTCTAGGTAGTTCTTGAGCTACACTAAAACTTCACATTCACTTGGAACAAAAGGGGCCATAGTAAATGCTCACTAAATACTTGCTAAATGAATGAATTTGACCTTTTTAAATTTAGAGATCTTTCATTTATTTTACAAGACATCTTAGACACAATATATACTATTCACTCATTTAATTCCCTTGACATTTTAGGAAGCTTACTTTTACATGCACACATACACACACAAATTTAGTTAGAAAGGAATCTATTTTGTAGAAATGGTCTTATTATATTATATTTTATAATGATACTATGTATTGAGATGCAAAATTTTCACAATGGTTTGAGAAATCAAACTTTTCTAATGTTTCAGAACTTTAAAAGACTTCAAATGTCTAAACCCTTTGAGCCTCAACTACTAATAATAACACATACATGAAAAATCATTGACCAAATGTTTCTATGAAAATAAAAATTGGGGCACACTTAAACTTCCATTGTTCAACATCTATTGAGAATCTATTTCATCAGATTATTTGTTCTAATTCTCAGTTTCTATATTTGTCAAGTATGAATAATACCTACATCATAAGTTTGTCATTAGGAGTAAATGAAAGGGCATGTAAAGGAATAAGACATCTTTATGTGTGGACAAATCAAATTTTACAGTTGGAAGAACCTTAGCTTTCTTCTGTTTAGAAAGGACAAAATTAAGCTTCAGAGTGGGTAACTTGAACAAAGTCACACAGCTTGTCCATGGAAGATCCAAATCAAAACCTGGGTCACAGGACATCCAGCATGGTGCTATTTCCACAGCATTTCACTGGAGTATGAGCCAAACTAACTTTGAAATAATTAATAGTAAATTTTGTGTCATAACCCACACCATAAGTTCCTACCTCCAGCTAATCACTCATCGAAAAAATATCTTATTTTAGATTGTAATGCAGTCTCTCAACAGTGACTAATTTGATTTATTTTCTGGATTAGTTAACATAGATGCTTTTCAAACTGTTTTCCATAGGCTTTCTCATGGAAATAGAAGCTAAATATTAACACTCATTATTTTTTTTCCTGTATCTAAGAAGGGATTTTAACAAAACTACTAGCTACATCAAGCAGTTTCTTCTGTATCCTGATTTTTCTGCATCTTTGCGCATCGCTGAGATTGTGAGCCCTTGAGAATAATCCAATGACCAACCCTGAGAGCACTACCACGGAGAGTGAGAAAGTAACTGGGAACAGTGCAGGGAGGGGAAAGACAGAGAGTTTGTTTCAGCTTCTCTTCTCTTGTTTCATCTTTATTCCAAAGTTCTTGCTACCTAAATGATTCCCAAAGCTATATCAGAACCAACGGGGAAGCTTGCATGTTAGTTTAAGAACCTGTTCATGTATTTTAACCTTTTATTTTGTGATACATAATTTTATTTATTTATTTTAAATAAATTTTACTTTTAAAATATTGTATTTATTTTTAAATAAATAATTTAAAAATTATAAACTTTTAGTATAGACATTTTCAAACATACGCAAAAGTAGAGAAAATGGTATGATGCATGACATATGTTCTCAACCAGCTTCGACAAGCTAGCAACATTTTCTTTATATTTTCTGATCTACCCTCTCCCCTTCTTTTTTTTTTTTTTTTACCCTCTTCTGGCTTTTAAAAAGCAAATTTAAGTCATCATATCACTTCATCCATAGATACTTCAGTATTTCTATCTAATAGATAAGAGCTTTTAAAAAAATCATCTCAATGTTATCACACTTGACGAAATTAGCAACAAACCTTTAACATCATCTAACACCCAGACTGAGTTTGATTTTCTTTAGAATGTATTTTGAAGTTGGTTTATTTGAATCAAAATCCAAACAAGATCCTAAAATATATTTGGTTGACATGTTTTCTAAGTTTCATTAAATATTTACTGTTTTCCTCTGCCCACTCTCATTTTTTCTATGCCATTTTTTTTGTTGTTGAAAAATGGGTTATTTTGTCTTTCAGGATTTCCCTAATTCTGAATTTGGCAGATTGCATCCTGAACATATCAATCGATATGTTCTTCTTTCCCTCGCATCTTTTATAAACTGGGCGAACAAAATGCTTTGATTCAGATTCAATTTTCAAGCACGAATATTTCATAGGACAGACTTAATGTCTGGTTGTTTGTTCTACTTTTACTGATAAGATTGATCAGTGGTTCAGGTGTTACCAGGCTGTTCCACCCTTACAAATTCCCCCTTAACCTTTCACCTAATGGTTTCAAGAACCTTTGTTTATTACTGCCTAGATTCATTATTTTATTAAAACTTGCAACATAAACAGTCTCATATTCTAGCATTCCTTCTGCATTTTTAAATTATGCAGGTATTTATTTATTTATTTTAGATTTTTTTGAGATGCAATTGACATCCAGCACTGTATAAGTTTAAAGCATACAATATAATAACTTGACATATGTATATTGCAAAATGATTACCACAATAAGTTTAGTTAACATTCATTACCTCATATAGTAACAAAAAATATATTTCTTTTTCCTATGATAAGAACTTTTAGGATCTACTCTCTAAGCCACTTTCAAATATACCATACAGCACTGTTAACTATAGTTATCATACATACATCCCCCCCTAATTCATTGTATCTGTACACATTTGACCACCTTGGCCCAGTTGTTTGAAGCACCCCCCCCCCCCCCCCCCCCCCCCCGCCCGCTGCCCTGCCGCATCCCCTCTGCCTCTGCAAACCACAATAAGTTTGGGAGTAACATTATTAGTACATGAATTTTTTTTTAATGTATTCAATGTGTTGCAATCCCTTGTACTCATTCTTCTCTTTTTTGTTCCTGAAATTATCATATTTTTGCCCAAGATGTGTTCCCAAGTCGGCACTTGTGTCTTTTTGAAAAGACCCAAGTTTGGCAGCCTCCTTCCTTTCTGGCAAATACGCTCTAGAATCATGTTCTCTGTTGCCTGCCCCGTCGATTAGGTGTAGCAGACTCAGTTTATATACCTCTCCAGATTTGCCTGGCCCTAGTTTTTTGCTCAGTGCTGTTGAAGACCCTCAGAGAAAGCCTAACCAGTGCTAAATACTGCTTCTTTAAAACACGCAGATTATTCTGATGTACTGTAGGGCTTTGAAAGCAAGTTATACCCTTGCCTTACTCTTGAAGGTAAGGAAAAGAAGTAGGTAAACCTTGGAAATAATCACACCCACCCTCATAATTCTCTTTTTATGTCTTCATTTAAAATTTAAAAATGAGAGGCAATTTGGCTTCCAGTGTAAGCTCTTAAAGCCTATGCAAACATTTCTCTTGAATTCAAATCAAACCAAATTTTCCAACCAAGTAAGTGAATTGGCATTCAAGAAAAAAAATAACTGGAACAACATGAGTATCGATACTACATGGCTTGAAATTTGTGTCCATGGTTCACAAAGAAGGTAAATCTGCAATTATTTCAATCACTTGTTTCTATCATTTTGTTTATTTAATGAATGAGAATCTAAAAATCTCAGCCTCTCTCATCTGCCACACACCTAAAGCTGCTGGACTTATTATCACTCAAACCTTACTAATAGGAAGTCTTTTCTTTAAAATATTTGTTTTATTGTGCTATGAACAACCATAACTACAAAATATACAGAATAGTACATCCATGTACCCATCATCTAGCCTTGTCAAATCTCAACATTTATTCGTTTAAGAAACAAAACGTTATAGATGCAGTAGAGCTCTCTGTTCTTCACTCATGACTGATCTCATGCTTTTCACTCGTCTCTGAGATTTAGCCACTTTCAAGATGAGAATCTATTATACTATTCACATTAATAGTTTCACCAAGTATATAGCCACAAGTAATATAGAACAGTATTTGGGATTTTCTAAACTCGTATTACATAATTGTGTTATATAAGTTGTATAATACTGTATGTAGCCTTCTGCAGTGAGGTTTTTTTTTTTTTTTTCATCTTCATTGTTTTTAAGATATAGCCTTTGTTTACTCATTTTAACTATATTTTATTCTACTCTGTGTGAATAAATATTCCACAATTTATTTACTTACTCATTCTTTTTAAGGCATATTTAGATCATTTCCAAATGTCACTAAACAACATTGAGATGAACTAGATTGCATTAGTGAGTTTGTGTTGGGATAACAAATAACTCCCAAATCTCAGAGGTGTACAACACAAAACATTAATTTTTTATTTTAGTGGGACAGCTCTAAGACTGAAGTACGGGAGAGCAGAGAAAAGGAAGAGAAAAACAATGGCAAGGATCTCTATATTCCGTCTGAACATTATCCATTCCCTTTCCTGCTCTTCCTGGGGTGAGAGGTGAACTTGTTAGAAATACAAATTCTCAGGCCACAACCCCGACCTAGTGAATCAGAAACTATGAGGGTGGAGTCCAGCAGGCTCTTAGTGGTTCTGACGCCTGATAAGTCTGAGAACCCTCAGCACAGAAGAATAAACGATTAACAGTGCTTAATATCTTAAGATAAGGAAAATGAAGACACATGTGCTCTTTAATGTGTTAAGGTAGGTGAGTGATATTTACTAAACAATGGAATTCTTTTTGTATTGCAAAGGGTTATAAAGCATCTGCAAATTACATAAACTATAAAACATGAAGAGAAACCAAGAGATGCTACACTACTGACATATTTGTAAATAATCTTGATTGATGTAATAACTGAATGTATTGTTATTGATTTATAGGAAGATTCTACTTGATTTATGTTTTTGTTTTATTACCACTGACCTTTGTGTGATCCCATTTTGTGAGTAAGTTTTTTGGATCATAGTAATACAATATTGGTCTCTAAATGAATACTACTGAAGTTCATTTTCTGGCTAATTTACATGCAAATGGCCCTATCTGAAACACTGATAACAGGGATAAAGATAGTTTAAAGACCCAAACCTTTGGAAGAAAGCTTATTAGAGTTCAGCTTGAAGAGTCGTATTATGCTAGGAGATCAAATTTCCTATATAACAATTTTCTAATCTATGCCTTTTAAAGATATAAAAGTCTTTTAGGTTATTGCTTAAATAAATAGAATTTGTATAGATTTCACAGTAGTTAATAGATAACAAATATATTTTTAAAAGGGAGAAAGTCGAAACCTATATTCAAAGACTTGCTATGTTTCGGATTTTGTTAGGTCCTTACACACATTATTTCAATAATTTATTGGGTAAATATTATGCACATTTTTAGATAAGAAAACTAAGGCTCGGAGCTGGCAGGTAAGTTCTCCCACATCACAAGTACCACCCTAACGCAGGTCTGTCTGACTGCAAACCCCATATGCTTTCCATGTGTCATTTGTGTTCTTAGGCAAAATAGACTTTCTCTATTAAGTTTCTACAAATAGTTACTGGGTAAATGCATCAGAAAAAAAAAAAAGTCTTTGCACAGGAAAGTGCAGTATAAACTTAGCCAAGCAAGGGTCAGATCTGAGTCTGACATAAAGTTAATCCGTAGGCAATTTTAGAGAATGCGTAAGAACATTCACCATGTTTTAAAGTGGGTATTTCAAAGTAGCTTTCTACATTCAGCTATATGATCCCATCCAAAAAAATGAATGCGTGCAGTATGCCGTAATAATAACCAGTGTCACAATTAGTTATGAAAAAGCTGCTTAATGAACATACCAAGGTTCTGTGGCCACACTCTCGGATGCTGTGTCTGCTTTATTCTTTCTCAAGAAGCATCAGGATCAGAGTCACCATGTCCCATGCACACAGCCAGCGTGAGGCAACACAAGTAAAAATAATGCTCATTGGTCTAAATGCTTGATGTTAATAATGAGACCCTTGCTTCTCTTTGAAACTTTCCCACATAACTAGTTGAGAAACTGCTCAAGTTTTACAGAATAAGTTTTAAAATAAAATACAGTACCAAATAGAAGTTGCCTACATGGTAGAGTTCAGAAACGAATTCCTCATCTATTTCAGAACATTAAACTTAACAAAGAAAGAATTTAGTGCTTCCTAAAGATTTTCAGAAGTGGGTTTACTTGAATTGCTAGACTAAAGTCTACCAAAATGTTAGCCTTCTTAGCAGAATCATTTACTATATTTAAAACATGCACAAAAATAAAACCACCATTCCAAAATAGCTATTCAACAGGAAGTATTTGGACAAAAAGGGAATCTAGAACATATTCCCATTGCTAAACCTGTTCAAAATATACACATGCCAGTCTAAAGGCAAATTATACACATTCATACATAAATAGGACATCTCAGAACTAGAACATTTCTGGGAAAATGGATATATATATATATTTTTTTCCTTAATTTCAGACAAACATGAGAGCCTTATCTCTTCATTGCCTTTTCACAGTGAAAATAAACAGACCATGAATGACAAATGTACAAGTTCAAAAAAGAAAAACCAAAAAATAAAGAGAGGTAAGCCAGTTATCTATAGTCAAAGTACTCAGCTCATTTTCAGAAGCTTTCGTTTTATATCCAAGTAATGTAATATCAGGGAGTCGGTGCCAAATGAAGCACATGGAAATGCATTTTATGGATGACTATTTAATCAGAATGCACTTTACCTCAAAGAGGTAAAGAAATGATTAAGGAGGCTTTCAAACAATAACAACAACAACAACAAGAAATAGTAAAAGTGAAGAAATAGTAACTTTCACTAAACTAAAGATCAAACAATGAGGTTTTGATGGATTCTTGGCATAGATGCGATGCCCTGTACAGTAAACATTAAATATGAAACCCAAGAAGACCTTAATTCTTAGGAGCTGATTAGGTGATAATGGTGATAGCAATCTTGGAATATTATGCTATAAATAATTTGAGGTCACGACAAAACCGTAGTTTTTCAAAAGATCATTTTTAGTCATTATCTGAGACGTATAGGACTTTAGAGAATGGTTCCTTGAGAAAGGTGGTGGGAGTAGCTGAGATACCCCCAAGATCCCCTCAAATGGTATATTCTGCTGGAAGATAAAAAGCATCTCTCCCCACTGTCACAGCATTCCACAAAGTAACTTTATATCCCCAATAAGCTACCAAGTTCTTTCTTGAATTCGAACTACTAGACCTTTGGTTTACATTTGCCGTGTTACTGTAACTAGAATAATTAGCACATGCTGAAATTTTTTTCTCTCACTACCAAATTTGAGAGGGTATGGGCTGTAGATTTAGATGATAATCCCATTAATACGAATGTATTTAATAGACTTCCTCAGTTCATTAATCTCCAACAAAGTCGTCTACATAGGACATTGTCGAAATAGCCTTGAGTCACTTACTTAACATGGTGGCAATAATGATTCCCTGAGACTCACCCCGCATTAAATTCATCTAGACAAAACTATCCCCTCCTAGTTTTTAAGCTGCCCTTCTATCATCCACTTGGACAGTACAGGAGAATTCTATATATCTCAGTCATCCGGACTCACATTGTGTTATTTCCTAACATGATTTTAGAAAACGGAACAAGCACAGAATTTGTGTTACTTGTCTGGTATCATGCCTCACCTTCAACCTTTATTTGTAGCCAGGCTACTAAATAAAAGACATGGATTGGCAGGTACCTAATACCTTTTACTTGCCCCCTACCTTCTACCCTTCTGCACTCTACTCTGTGCCGTAGAAATATATTTTACATATATATGCAACACAAATACATGTATATATATGTATATTTTTGATGGACTATCATTCGCCCTTTAAAAAGGAGAGCCTATCATTTGTAACAACGTGGATGAGTCTGGAGGACATTATTTTAGTGAAATAAGCCAGGCACAGAAAGAAAAGTAGTGCATGATCTGACTTACATGTGGAATCTAGGAAAGCCGAAATCATAGAAGTGGAGAATAAAACATGGTTACCAGGGGTGGAGAGATAGTGGTATTTATCAAAGGGTGCAAAGTTTCAGTTATGCATGATGAATACGTTCTAAAGATCCAATGTACAATCTGACTACAGTTACTAGTACTGTACTGCATACTAGAAATTTGCTAAGAGAATAGTTCTCAGGAGGTGCTCTCACCACACACACACACACACACACACACACACACACACTCACTCACTCATAATTTTGTAGGGATGGATATGTTAATTAGCTTGGCTATAGTAATCATTTTACTATGCATATGTATAACAAAGCATCATGTTGTATGCCTTGAAGAGAAACAGTTTTTTAAAACATAAATAAATAAATAAAAAGTTTAGCTGCTATAGCTTCAAGATGCTGGACTATCCATTGTGATTCTGCTATGCTAATGATTCTCATGCTTTAACACATATCAGAATATTCTGGAGGGTTTATTAGAGCAGATTGCTCAGCTTGCCCTCAGAGTTTTGGATTCAGGAGGTCTTGGGTGAAGCCCAAACTTTGCATTTCTGACAAGTTCTCAGGAAATGCTGGTGCTGCTGGTCTGAGACCACATTTTGAGAATCACTGCTCTATACTGACACCTTTGTTTACAAGGCTATTGTCAAATAGCATGGTAATAGCTGTCAAGAAACCACGCCCAAGATTGCAACAGCTGGTTTGAGAGGTAATTAATAGGCCTGCTTGTACCAGTTGGGGTCCCAACTGGAAACAGATGGCATACTTCAAATAGGATTAATTCCCTGCAGCCAACAAGTGAATATACGAATCTTGTTAGGCCTTGGAGTTTTGTGCTGAAGACCGAAGCACACAGGTAAAAAATTGAACTCTGCCCATCTCTACATGCACTCCTTCAAAACAGCTGACACAAGCTCCAGTTCCAAGGTTACATCCATCTGTAGACTAGCTAACAGGCCCAAGTAGGTATCCTTGCTGTACATTCTGAAACTTTTAAGTTTTTTTCTAAGGGCACCTACTGCCCTTGCCCACTTCATCCCACTAATTCATCTTTACTCAAATCATGACTCATATTTTGAGTATCTAGGAGAACTTTTTGTGATGGATCAGACTTTTATCTAGGCACTTCTATTGCCCTTTTTCTGATCTATGGCTCATTTTTCTACTGCCTACTGTAACAGCTATTCTCACCGCAACACATGTGCGGAGGGTTATTCCCTTTCATTTCTATATTTGAGGTTATATCCATTCTTGCTACCCTCCATTTCTTCAAATACCTGTCAAAAGGTATGACGGACACAGTGATTAACTTTAGGTTACAGGTGATCTCTATATGGCCTTAATTATTAGTTCTTTTGCCTTAGTATTAAATATTTTAATACTAATATATAAATAAAAGGACTTATATAAAATATTTTTAAGTTAATAAGCACAAGTGCAACAACTAGGAAACCATTCCCTATCTCAGAACTAGAATATTCCTGTGCCTGAGTTTATCTCCTATCTCATCCACCACCCTTCTCTCAAGTACCTGCTATCCTTTTTAAAAATGAATATGCTATATATTATATGTATTTCCTAAGCGACATATTGTTTAATTTTGCTGGGTTTTGAGTACATTTCTATAATGTCTATTTCTCATTTCACATTGTATTTTAAAAAATCACTCATATTATTACATGTAACAATAGTACACTCATTTCCTTGTGTAAATTTCATAGCATAAAGATGCTACAATTTATTCATTGTCCTGTTGCTGGGCATTTGTGTGTTTTTCAGTGTTTTGTTATGAACAAAGCTGCTATAAATTTTCTTATAGATATCTTCTGGTGTGCATGTTTTAGAGTTCCTCTTGGGTATATTAAACCTAGTAGTAGAATTGCTAGATTATAGGATATGTGCAAATTCATCTTCACATGGTAGTACCCAACTGTTCTCTACAGTAGTCACACCAATTTACAATCCTACCACTACTATGTAAGAGTTCCTGTTGAGTCATCTTTTTACCACCTCTCATATGACCAAACATTTTAATTTTGCCAATATGGTATGTGTTCAAGGGTATTACATTGAGGATTTGACTTCTGTTTCTCTAATAATTAACAAGTAATCTCTTCTTACGCACTGTATTGTTTCTTAGGGCTGCCGTAACAAATTACCACTCACTAGGTGGCATGAAACAACAAAAATGTATTCTCTCATGGTTCTGGAAACCAGAAGTCCAAATGCAAAGTGTTGGCAGAGCTATGATCTTTCCAAAAGCTCCCAGCATCTTTCTTTGCACCTCCCAATTTCTGGCAATGCCAGGCATTCCTTGGCTTGTGGCTGCGTAACTCTAATCTCTGCCTTTCCCTTCCTTTGGTCCTTTAGCTCTGTGTGTCTCTCATCTGAATGACTCTCATCAGAACACTTGTCATTGGATTTAGGCCCCACACATAATCCAGGATGATCTCATGTCAATAGTCTTAATTTAATTACACCTGCAAAGACTCATTTCCCCAAAAGGTCATCTTCATAATTCTGGGGATTAGAAATGGACATATAATTTGGGGGTCCAATTTTAGCCCACTACATGTATAATTACATTTCCTATTTCCTCTTTCAAAATACAGGTTTATGATTTACCTCATTTTTCTATTGAACTTTCCTATATTTCTATTAAATCTTTTCTTATTGTTGGTAGAATTTTTCATATTAAAGATATTAATATTTGTCAATTATATTAGTTAAATGAGTATTCTCTGAATCTGGACTTGCATTTTCACTTTTTATAATGGTGTCTTTCAATAAACAGATGTTCTTAATTTTTATGTAATTAAATTTGTCAATCTTTCTTTCATGGTTAGAACATTTTATGTCTTAAATAGTAAATCCTTCCATAGCCCCAAATAAATTATTTTCTTCTAAAAATCTTGACAATTGGCCTGATAGCTTTATATGTTTAATTCATCAATAGAAAATTTGACCGCAACTTGAGGATAAAAGGTATGATCTGACATGATGAAGTGACTTATTTTAGGGACACAGTCAACATTTAAGACAATCAGCTTTATTACAGAGCACAATTAAACATATTTCATTAGAAAGAATAAGAAAATCCAGAGGATGTCCCTACTCTACTAATGGCATGACAGACATGACATCCTATAAGCCTTAACTGATACAATTTTGTATACACTGAAGTCTACTTCTAGTCAGTTTAACTATTGTCACAAGTAACTTAAGTAGTTATTTTTGCATTGGAGTTGCATTTTTACCCAATGACATCACTGACTAAAGTTGTGCCAAGAAACATTCAGGTTCTTAACTCTTTCTCACCCACCAGATAAATGAATCAGCAGTGCCTCTTGAATCAATGATGTAAATTAGCCATTTGTGTGACAGTCAATTGAATCCATAATTTCATGTCCAATAAATTTCACACATACACACAAAAGAAAATCTATTAGAAGTCTCAGAAACCTAGTTTTACAAAATGTACTGACTTTTTTTATACAAGGAAGGAAATAATTGCTTAACTCAATCCATAACTTCCAATCTTCATAAATAATACGTCTTCCTTTAAAAAAGTCACAATTAGAGAAGAAAACATGCTCATGATTTTTTAAGTACTGTGTTCTTTTTTGACTCTGTTTTGGAATAGTCATTTGTTGGTTTAGAAACCTCTAAATTTGTCCTGTCCAAAATGGTAGCCATTAGCTACCTACAACTATTTAAGTTTAACTGAATTAAAGTTAAGTAAAATAAAAAAATTTAGTTTCTCATTTTATACTAGCCACACGTCAAGTACTCAATTGCACCATACAGGACAGCACAGATAGAACATTTCCATTTCATATAAAGTTCTTTGGGATAGTGCTATTCTAGACCTTTTCTTTCACTCTATTCATATGGTTCTATTCATGTAGTCCTTTATGGTTTGCCAAGTATTTTCTCATCAATGTTTTTACTGAGTTCTTACTATATTATTGGAAGAAAGCCATTAGCTCAAATTTCTTTATCTATTGCTGAGTAACAAATTCCCCTAAAACTTAGCAGCTGAAAATAACGAACATTTATTATCTCACGTAGTTTCTGAGAGTCAGGAATCTGGGAGCAGCTTAGCTGGGTGATCTGGCTGAGGGTCCCTCACGAAGCTGCAATTAAGGTACCTGCTGGACTATAGTCATCTGAAGGCTTGACTGGGACTGAAGGATCCACTTTACCATGTAAGCTTTGGGCTTGCCTCAGAGCAAATGATGACAGAAATAAGGAGAAAGAGAGAGAGGAAGAAAGAGATATTATTGTTTTTTATAACCTAATCTCAGAAGTGATATGCCATAATTTCTGGCTTTTTCTACTGTTACACAGATCCTGGTTGTTAAGGTATGAGAGGAGATTACACAAGCGTATAACTTTCAGGAATTGGGAATCACTGGGGCCCATCCTAGAGTTCAGCCGATAACATTGCTATTTAAGAAGCTTAGTGGCCTTCTGAGCCCACACAAAGAGTAAATGTGTTAGGCAGAAGTCACCTAAACCCTCTGACTCTCAACTCCTTTATTCCACAGCATTCTGCCTTCACCCATCTAGGTGCTACCTCAAACTCCTTAAACAATTTGGCTTTTTTTTGTACAGCAATGATGCAGATTAATAATGTTAACCTGCATATATTGTAGCTGGGATTCAAAGGGTCTCAGACACTTGATTAATAACAATAGTTGCTCTCCTTTTCTGTGCTTTTATGGGAAAAAAAAATTATCAGGGAATAGAAAGAAAAAGAGTGTGTCACTGGAAAACACTCTCCTTGACCAAACTCTAGACAGTTGTCCATCTTTGTTGGGCCGGTATCACCCAGTCACAGCAAGTCAGTTTAGCAAGACTCACCCACCTCAGATAGCTAATCAAATTTTCTCCTCTTCAGCCATACCCCGGTTAATACCTGACCACCCTGGCTTGTCATCAGCAAGAATCTGGTCTTATCAGAATCCCCTCTTAACCCCTGATGTTTTCTTCTTAGTAATTTTTTATCCACCAACACTTACTCCGCTCCTTGGCTCTAAATCCTCATTTTCTTTGTTTTAGAATTGAGCCAAATCTCTCTTTCCTGCTGCAAATGCCACTGTAGTAGCCTCTACATCTATTGTGACAGTCTCAAATAAGGTCTGCCTTATTGTGTTAACAAGAGTCATAAATAATTTTTTAACACTGCTATAGAACAAACATCAAATGGAATGAAAGAGATAAAAGGAAGATTACTTTGTTCTTTGTCTCATATACCTATCCACACAGGAGAAGTGACTTTTTATAAATTGTTGCGTAGAAAAGGGGCAGGGACAAACATCTTCCTTTCTAAACATACAAAACAACAAAGCTAACTTATTTTCAACCGTAACACATATTAATTTTTCATTCTTTAAATGCTTTATTTCAAATAAAGGGCAAATTGTGGACAAAGTGAGCCATATGAATATAAAATGCTTTCACTTTTTGGCTTGCCATTTGATATTGGCATTCAGAGGTACAAATAGATTTAAACTCAAAATGTAATGGATTTACTGATAGTGAGCACTCCAGCTGACTGCTTTTACCCCTTGGCAATTATTTGAAATCAGGGTTTGATTAATATTCACTACTGATTCTAAGAAATTATTTCTGGGATGTCTTTACAAAGATAATGGGAAGTATATTAGAAAGGCTTGGACACAAGAAAAAAGAACACTAGGAATGAAAAAAAATCTCTTAGTTGAACAAATAAAATGTCATATTCTTATTTCTATCTTCGTTATGGTAGAAAAATGGACAATGTGCAAGACTGAATCATTTTGTATTAAAAAACTTCCTTCTTGCTGGTAAGAGAAAGCTCCAAGGGTGCTTCCGCGTTGTCAGTAGAGTCAGTCGCAATTCCTATTGACCAATGAGTTGAGGTGGTACTTCCATTTTTTTTTTTTATTTCAAATAGTTCCTAGTACAATTTTAAAAGGATTACCTAGATGTGAGAGATGATGACAGGTAAAAGTAACCCAAATCCTGACACAATCCAGCATAAACAATATGAAAATTTATGCTCGCCCACAAAAAAAAAAAAAAGAAAAGAAGAAGAAGAAAAAAGAAGAAGAAGAAGAAGAAGAAGAAGAAGAAGAAGAGAAGAAGAAGAAGAAGTCTTAAGATTGTCTTCAGAGAGAGTTGGTTCAATGTCATTGAGAACTCTTATCTGCCTTCCCAAGTTCAGGCCTGATCCTCAGCAAGTAACATGGCTGTAATCATCCCAGCCATGGCATCCCAACTTGACAATGTCCATAGAGAGACATGATGTCTTTCATGGATCTCCCTTAGGAGGGAGATAATTGTTTTTTCCAGAAGCCTCCAGCAATTTTCCTCCAATATCTCATTGGCTACAATTGACCCCCATGCTCATGACAAGGGTAGAGAACTACCATGATGGGGTCAGATAGGTCATTTGTTAGAGAAAGAGTGTTGGAGAACTATCACAATTCTCATTTCCCAAATGGGATCCTCTAAATTTCTATATCAGATTAGCTTTTAGGGCCAAAAAATTCTACCAAAAGTATAGATAAAGGGAATGTTCTGTATCATCATATGGGAAAGCATAAGTGAAAGAGAGAAAAGAGAACTGGTGAAATCAAGAAATACTATTTCTGTAGTCATTCCAGATCAGGAAAGGAAAAAGGAAAGAAGAGATTGAACTGCTGATCATGAAATCCTATGAGATTGTCTTTGTCAGAATTCATTGAGAATCATTGGTGTGTATTTTTCTTCTGTTCACTAAACAAGTTAAAAGCCAGACAGCAATTTTAAATTGAAAAGAAATATGTTTAAGAGCATGTATATCTACGTAAAATAAGTAAACCAAACAAATAATGGATGTATTACCTGTATATTCCTAAATACAATCAATGATGATCTCACTATGTGATTTAAAGGACCCACTTTTCAACATATTTATTATTATTATTATTCCTACTCAGTGTAGTTGCTAGAAAGGAGAACTTTCCTCCACCCACCATTTGATAGTTTTTTGTTATCCTCTTAGGTTGCTTCTTAAACCACAACATTGTGGACAACAACAGTCTTGCTTCATTAAGGATATAAATGAGGTTTGGAGTACAAGCAGCTAGTGTATTGCATTGACAAGAGTGTTGGCCGTGGAGACAGCCAGCCCTGGATTTCATTCCAAAAGGTGACTCAGCATGAGTTATCTAATCTACCTAACCTCAGTTTCTCATCTGTTACCTGGCAGTTGAGTATGAATTGCTAATATCTCACAGGATTTTATAAGGATTTCATGAGATAATGTATATAAAAAAGTTGGAACAGAGTCTGGAGCATAATTTGCATTAAATCAATGTTATTTATTGCTATTGGTTCTACAAAGCCTCATAGCTCAGATGGGAGTGGTAGCATGAGAAATAGTGGGTAAATCTGGGGAGAATAATGACATTGTAGTCGTTATCTTTATTCTTTACTGGTATCTCTTGTAACCAGGTGAGGAGGTTTTTAAAGATCATTTTAGAGAGCACCTTTGTAGAGGAAAGTGAACTTCCAAAACTCAGTAATAACCAAATACATTAGATTTTACATGGCAAAGACAAGACTCAAACCAGTAACGTTCTTTCTACTACCTTTATTGAGAAAGTATTTTAACAGTTTCTGCCTGATTCATTACTTACTGTTCAAAAAGGTAGACTTAGAATTCTTCAATCACCGAGCTGGAAAAGTATCACAAGCATTACATTTATCCAGCAAGAATAGTTCTCAAACCACTTGTGGATGTTGATCTTACATTTGTAGAGATAGAAAGTCCACAACCAGCCTTTTCCACTATGTATTTATCCCTAAAATGAAGGTATACTTTGTTAACTATCCAGTAGCATAATTGTAATGCCTCCAAATATTTTCTTGACTGGCTACGGCATCTGGAATTTCACTATTAAAATAAAATTTTATCATTAAGGTGTAGTGTTAAGAAAGTCTTCTTTCTAACAGACTTGGAAGGGACCAGGACTATTTACATATTCATACCACTACTATTCCTCTGAGATTGACTAGTTGCCTCTTCTGATGGCTCCCCTTGAAGAGTACAAACAGATCCCAGAGGAGAGCTGTATTTGAATGAAAAGGGTAAAACAATTCTAAAACCTGGGGAGATGGAGAAGGCTGAATTGTATGTCACTTTCAGGAAGTATAGGCAAAAAGGGGGTGATGGCAGATGAGAAAGTTGTGAAAAGAAACAAAGAGGGTAGCACACAGGACTATTCCTAGAAATGCCTTAGAATTCTTTCTTGCTTTAAATTTAGTGTTTCCTGGTTTTAGTACTCAGCAATGATTGAAAACAACTAAAAGGCCATGTTAAGCCATGTTAATATTTCTTAATCACTAAACACACCTGACTCATTAAATTTTCAGTCCTTTCTAATTTCACTTAACATATTGTTGGTACTTGATAAATATTTGTGGAATGAGTGAATCCTTCTGTGCATCTATTTTGTTTCTGCTTTTTTACTTTGGAAGTGACTTAATATTGGATGCATCAAAATTATACTTGATGCAGCCTTCCAAAATCCATAGCAAAGTCTTTAACATTGCTGTTCAATAGAACTCTCCATTATGATGAAAATGTTCTTTAATCAGCCCAGAACAATATGGGCACCGGCCACAAGTGGATATTGAGTACTTGAAATGTAGCTAGTGAGACTAAAAAACTGAATTTGGATTTAATTTAAATAGCCATGTGTGGCTAGTGGCTATGTATGGTATTGGTCTGGGTAGACTAGAGGTTTTATTAAACGTTTTCTGCCCACTCATTGTTTTTAAAAGTAGCTATTTTGATTAATTTAATCAATTATTAGGTATAAGTTCCTCTGGCTTGTAGCTTTCTTTTTAAAATAAATATAATTAGATTTACCTATGATAACTCCAAAGATTAGTATAGCAAACCAAATTGACTTGCACAGCAGTATCTGGGGGTGTGCGAGAGGGGTGGGGAATTAATGTGTGTCATTTATAGGACCTTGTAATACATTGTCAATTTCTAATTTCAGCTATTGACATAAAAGGAGTGAGTGAGTCTGCGTAGTTGAAATAGTGAAGCATGAGGAGTCTGTCCTCTGCACTAACAGGCTAGCCTTACAGGACAGTCTTTCTTTTGATATAGTCTCCTCCTTCCTCAGGAATCTGGCACCTTCCAGCTGCCCCTGGGTCGGTGGGGGCCTCTAAGGTCCTTTCCCATAGTTTTCTATTTTTCTAGCCTCTCCGCCTGGCCCCTCCCTAACTTGAATTATTTGTGATGACCTATCTCTGCTTAACTCTTCCTAATTTTAGAGATGAGAAAATAGAGCCATTGCAATGAAGGAGGGTGGGTAAGAAAACTAGTATCAACTGTGATGTGCTTGCTAGACAGTTTATGTGCTACTCAGTAAAAGTGCTGCCTGCATGAATGAATGTTATCTCCCTAGCAAATAAATAAATAGCATTCAATAAATATTTTAATGAATAAATACAAGAATACATTTTACCATGGGGAACATTATTATTATTCCCTTATCACAGATGAGGAAACTGAAATTTAGAGAAGTTATACACCTCCTGTAGGCTAAGCACACAAAATACTCCAATGTTTAATTTTTTTTTCGTAACCATTTAACTCCTTGACTTGTTTCCTGTGTCCTCCAGGTTCGCCCTTTACCTTCCAAAGACAGGGATCGGCTAAAATGACCACTACACTTACATTGATGGCTGCAAATGCGGGATAAAGCCGCTCAGAGCTCCCTCATCCTTTTCCACAGATCTTCGAATTTTAATGCCGACTTTCTGGGGACAGTGTCAATCAACTCACAGATGGCTCCCTGGGAATTTCACGCTGTGCAGGAGAGATTTTATTTTGGTATTTGAGTATTAAAAAAATTCTACAGCAGATATTTTCCTGGAGTCTGGACGCTTATATAAAAACAACACATTCATTTATAAATTAAACTTCAACAGTGTTTACATTTATCTTAGTTTACATTACGAGGAAGAGACAATTGATTTGTGTATTGGCCCTATCACTATGGATGACTTGTAAGGCACATTGGAAATTGGCTCCTCCTCCACCTCTTCCCCTCTTCCCCCACCCCTTGGAACCTTCTACGCTTCAGAGTAAGGTCTAAAAATGTACGCGCTTTTGGAAAGGATTTTGAAAATTAAAATATGGTTCCGTGATTTTCAACGCAAAGACCACAAACAGCGCTAGAGTACAAGAAGTATTTAAAATATATCATCTCTAGAAGTTGGAGGGCTACAAAGTAGAAGTCGTCCAGGCCAGTCTGCAGAGACTGTGCCTCCGCCCTGAAAAAACCCGGCAGGCGACACGTCGCGACGAATTTCAGCTGCAGAAGAGGAAGAGCATCACCTGCAGTTCGAGGCGTGGGAATCGCTGCGGGAGGGGGCTTGAAAGAAAGAAAGCCTGAGAGGGGAGCACAGCGGGGCTTGGGGGCCGCTCAGGTGCTGAGTGCGAGGGACGCCAGCGCTCGGAAGAGCGGAGGACACGCGGCAGAGCAGAGAAGGCAGACGCCGCACCGGAGGGACAGCAACTAATGCAGGAGAGCCTGCTATAGCCTCCCAGCTGGCTGCCGCTACTGTCCCGGAGGCGCACCCCACGAGAGAATCCCTTCCGCGCCGCAGGGCGAGCGGCGAGGCGGGGCGCTGACGTCACCTCCCCTCCCCCAGCTTCTCCAAGAGGGAGCGAGGGAGGGGGAAGGAGGCAGAGATCCGACGCGCTCCCAGCCGCAACTCCCAAACTCCGCGGCGTGCTGCTCGGGCATGTCCTGACAAACTTGGCTTCTCTTTGGCTAGCTCTCTAGCCCTGCGCACTCTAATCTCGCTCTCTTTTGGTGCTCAAGTTTCACCCAGGACGGAACCTTCGGAGATGTGGCCACCTGGGTCTGGGCAGCACAGGCGGATCGTACTCTCGTTGGGGACATGCTGAAGATCAGAGGAAGGCAAAGTTGGTACTTCAGGCACGGCTTCTAACAAATACCAAATCGCGTGAGGATTACGGAGCTGCCAAGGACTTTAAAGCGGAGTACCGAGGACTCGGGTGGACTGGTGAGTTCTTTGTTTAGTATAAGCTTATGTATTTAAGTTTCGAAGTAAATGAAATTACGGTATTTGGCTCTAAGCTAGTGCAGTGAAGCGTGTGCATCCTACAGGCTCTCCGCTTTGCGAGCTGCACACCGGTGTGGCTGTGCATGGCTCAGAAATGAAAGATCGGTATGCACAGGTTTTTGAATTCATAAAATACATAGCACTGTTCAAAAGAACTTGAAAAGCTATGCTGTTTGTTCATTATTTTGAACGTAACTTATAGAAACGGTGCCCAGGGAGGGCTCATCCGGGGCCGCGTGATTCGCAGTGGCACAGCGCCCTCTAGTCAGCACACCTGGCAAGGCGTGCGCTCCCTGCCGGGTTCCTTGCAGACCACGAACTTGGACCTGCTCCTGGGACGTGGGCGTGAGCTCCGTCGCCGCCACCCCAGCCTTCACTTACCATACACTCGGGGGGCCTTTCCGTATGTAATTTTACAAATACTCGCTTGAGTGGACTGGATGCAGAGGCGGTGCCGAAGGAAAGCGCGGGTTTCGGGAACCGTCCCCTAGCCCTCTAATTTCCAAGAGCCTTTGGGGACAGGTTAGGGAGAGTTGACTATTAAAAGGACAAACGTGGAGCGTGAACTACATTTCTCTGTCACGTTAAGGAATTCGATGGTAGCAAAAACACACTTCTATTTCGTTTCGTAGGGGCTTAAGGATCAGCAAAAAACGTGGCAGCACCATAGTAGAAAATCTCCATCTCTGGCTCTTGGCTGTTCCTATGGCGAATAAGTGCAACTTCTTCCAAGCAATTTAGGTTTCTCAGTGAGACTAGAAAATCGGGATTCCCAAACACATGTTTTAGCTCGAGTAAGCATTACATGTTAATGAATGGTAATTTTCTCCAAGAATTCTTTTGTGCCGTTTAAAAATCTTGTGATTTTATGTTGCGGGATGGTGTCTTTACGCCCCCCCCCCCGTTGGTGTGTCTTGTGAGATTGTGTTTTGTTAACAGAATTCGGCAAGGGGTGTAAACTGGTAGATCTTGGAGATCAGGTCACCTACTTTCGAGGTGTTCCAAGTATGAAATGAAATTGACCTCTCCAGGAGCACTTTGCGCGGTATGGCTGTGGCCAAGTGTTTGGATGATAGTGTTTGTTGGGTGTGCAAGTTTGTGTGTAGTCTAAATAATGCAGGGAATACACCACGTACTCTTAGGGCTACGAATCAGCACACTCATTCTGCAGGCATTATTTTTTCTTTCGCAGCCATAACCTGCTAGACACCTTTATTTTTTCAATCACCTCTTAAGAAGAGACTGCAATAACTTTGAACCAAGGAAATTTTCTCGCCCCTATGTGCCTGGTAGTTCTCCCTGCAGCCCCCTCTGCCAGTTCCAGGGAAATCAGATCGCTTTGTCCTCACAATGTTAAAATGTTCGAGCCCATAAACTTTCAGAGATCATGTCCGCTTTCTTCTCGGGCTGTTTCCCAACGCCCGGGAGCATTCCAGGTTTCGGTTGCATCTAGGGTGCGCGGAGTCCACTATTGGAGCTTTGCTGGCGCTGAGGATGGGCTCACAGCCGGGAACGCCGGACTGCGCGCTCTGGCGTTGGGAGAGTTCACGGAGGGGGCATCTGGACACTGGGGCTTCCCTCTCTCTCTAGAGAACTTCTAGTTTCAGGTTAGACTGGGTTCACAGCTTGCGGGGTGTGACTTACCGGCTGGGAAAGCGCACGAGGCGGCACAGCTGCCTTTTGTCCCGCAGATGTAGCAGTCGGGGATGTCCGCTGGGGGAGGAGGGCGTGGGTTCCTAACCAGGGTCGGCGAGGTTATAGGGTCTAACTAACTCTGCAAAAGAGGTCGCGGAGGGAGCGCTTTCATTTTCCCCAAGATATTAATGTAGATTTAAGAAGGTAGTCGATTCCGTTCTAACTGCATTCCTTTTCAGACCTTTTGGAAGCTTTAAACTCGACACGCCCCCTCCCCCCACACCAGCTATTACAGCCCAGGAACGAGGCACTCGAATGCAGACTTAGGAATTCTCTGAAGGTTCTAGAGATTCTAAAGGTAGGCGTGGGAAGCTTTTCATTTGCCTTAGCTGCCTTTTATTATTATTATTATTATTATTATTATTATTATTATTTTTATTTTATTTTATTTTTTTGAGCGAAACTAATGTTTCGCTTTTCCTAGCAAGAAACATTCTATACTCTCTGCACAAATCTGTGCTGGCCGTAACCTAACATCGGCACTCGAACAAGCCCCACACTGGTCTTCGGAGTGTCGCTAGATCACCGCGGGCATTCGCTTGCTCGTCTCTTTGCCGCGAGTTGGTTGCTTACGCAGCAGGGGATCTCTGCCCCGTGGCGGGGCGTCCCTGCCCGGGACCCGCGGGCTCAGAGTCCCGCCGCCAGGGAAAGTCAGATCGAGTTTCCGCACTGGAGAAACGAGCGCCGGCGCTCGCGGGCGTGGCTGCGGGCGGAGGGATCTACCCCGCGCCGGCCGGCCTGGGAGCGGGCGCGTGGGTGGCGAGCTGCTGCCTGGGAGAGGGGCGCGCCAGCGGCCAGAGCGTGCTGGCCCGACCATGCGGACTCGCCAGCCCGGTAAGACCCCCAGCAAACCCGATCCCCGCTCGGGGGCACGCTGAGGCGAGAAGGTGTGCGCCTCTCGAGAGCACTGCCTCCACCGCCGCTCGAGGCCAACTTTGCCGTAAGTTTGATGGAAATGAAGTTGGGGCTTGAGGGCAGGTGGGCGAGGTTGCTAGCCCCTGGGGGCATGCAACTTGCTGCATCGGGGTGGCGGCCTTTGAGCTGCAAGGGTGCTTTACCCAGACACCCAAACTGCCAAACTGCAGAGCCTGCTCTTTCCAGAGCTCTGGAAAAGGGGTTGAAAAAAAGAGCCCGGCTAGAGGGTGGCAGTGCCGCGGCGCCTGCCCACTGGAAAGTTCAGTGCTGGCCCTGGATTCGGTGGCTTGGCGTGGAGGCGGGGGCGGAACGGAGGGGCGGGAGGGGGGGATGATTCGCGACGTGAACCGAATGGGAATCAGCGAGCTGGGTGCTGCTGCGAGCTGGCTGCAGGCGGCGGCAGCGGCGACGGCGGCGGCCCCAGCCGCACCGGTCTGGTCTTGGAGCCATTGCTGGAAATCAAAGCGGCGCCGCCGCGCGGGGCTACCGGGCGGCCCCGGGGCGAGGACTTCAGCTGCGCGCTGGACCTGGGAAACGTCCCCAACTCGCTTCACGCTCTTCTCCCTGGTAACACTCGAGCCTGCTAAGGACTTAACTGATTTTTAATTGATCTCGCTGCTAGGTTAATTCTTCCAATTTATGAAATAGTATCCACAGTGGAGGTGAGGTGAAACGAGGCCAGTAGTCAAGAGATGGCATCTTTGAAATGGAGTCGCAGAGTTCTCCCAGATGTTTTGCGCCCCGAAGGAGTGCTGCTCTGAGGTTTAATTACTAACTGGTTGAATGCAGATAGAATAGGTGCGATTGATAAATTGCAGGGCTACATATTTGCACGATGTGCTGTTTATCAGTTTGTTTCTATATATCCTGAAAGAAACTCGTGAGATGTTTTTAAAGAGATTCTGGTTCTTCAGTGCTCTTACTCAAAGTGCTTTCTTCTAGGAAGCTAACTTTCCGTCGTCTCTAAGATTTTTTGTTCCCAGTGATGTGAATTGCAGGGCTTTGAAAACAAGGACGCAATTGTACGCATTGGGAAAGTAAACTCATAAATATTTTCTATACAAAGTTTTTTTTTTTTTTTCATGTGGCTGAGCTATGATTTCATTAAGTGGCTTTTGTTAAGCAACTCCCTGGTGCTTGGTAGATTTTTTTTTTTTTAAAAACTGGATATTTACAATGACTTATAATTGGAGAAGTTTTAAAAAGCAGATTATCTCGTTATTTATATATTTTTATAAAATCAGATTCTTAAGTCTTCATATTCAGAGACAGGTTTCAGTAGTTTAAGATATATGCATACACGTGTTAAAACTAGGTAATGGTGATGTTTTTCCATCTTACTCATAGAGTTGTGGTTGTTTTTTAAGCTCATCCAGTTATTACAGTTACTCATGAAAATTTGTTTCTTCAATTAGATAGGTTAATTCCGATATTTGGCTTTGTCTTTGTGTCTTAGAAGGACAGCTTTGGTTCCACAATTATAATTCTTATTCACTTTTTCTTGTTATATATTTAAGCTTTAAAATGGATGTGAAAATACTTAAAAGGTAACATAGTTTTAAAAACAGTTGATAAACTATTATGCCAGATGTGACATTTGACAAGTTTGAAGTTTGATTTGAATAAAGTGTGCATTTGTGTACCCATTTCTTGAAAAACTGAACATCTTAAATGAGCCACATTTTTTGTCACTCTGAAAGGAAGTGAGATTGTTAGAGAACTAAATAAAATAATTCAGGCCAATTGTATTTTCATTTGAATCTTTTAATTAATCATTAGAAGTACCCCCTGTGGGTCCTATGTCAATAGATCATTTAAATCATGTTATGGGCAGGTGCCAAAAGAGGAATTAAAAATTCTGTGCAAACTAACACTTTTCATTCCTTTGATCCCCCACCTTTTTAGTGTATGTGTTTAGACTTAGCTCTTGAGCCACCTTTGAGCAGTTGTGTCTTTGAATGTTCTAGGTGAAAGGGATCTTACGGAATGTCTTTTTATTTCCCTTATCAAGTCCACTGCCACTTTTTTTCCCACCCAGGTTTGGCTGATTTCTCATAAAGTCAGAAACTGAATCAAATTAGTGCGTTGTTGTGCATTAAATGTTGTCTCGGGGGGCCTAATTTGTGGCCTTAAGGACCTAATACAATAGCTGGATACCATAAAGCTTAGGTGCATGTTTAATCTTTATGAGTGGGAAATTGCAGTAGGTTAGCTCTTTTTTGACCAACTTATATAAATGATGAAGACAAACTATATCTTTTTGTCTTACTTGTTGAATTTGCAAGTGTTAGTTTATCCTTAGGCACTGGAAAGGAGTGTTTGAAATGAGTGATGCTTGTAACTCATTTAACTAAGATCAGAAAGTTGCCATTTTCTCTTATATCTATCTAAGAGGAACTTTTTATTTCAAAAATATATTTAATCAGATAAACAATCAGTATATTTCACATTTTAAAGTATTTTAAAAATTATCTTTTAAGTCCCAGATTTAAGTGTATCGCCAACATTTTTGTTTAATTCCAAACTTTATTATATACATGGAGATAAATCTTTAATTAAATGTCTTCTACAAACCACTTAGGAAAATCAGTCATTATTTAATGCTCATCCTTCGTGGACTATTCAAGTAGAGAGTTTCATAATAAGCCCTACAGTACAGACACTGGTCTGGCATTGCCTCTAGCCAATTTGGAAGCATTTTGAGATGGGTGGTGACCTCTTTCTGAGCTGCTGGAAATTAGAACCATCTCTAGGGCAGCCATCTGCAGTGTTGTTACTGGCCTGGTGGTTGCACCTGGATTTTCTGTTAATTTTGGAGGAATGGATGTATTACTATCCCACATTATCTCTTTTCTTCTCTCCCCTCCTTAAGTCCTGCCTACAAGTCTTTATCCTCATCCATCTGTTCATTATGAACCCAGCGACGGTGGATCTCCCCTGCGCCAAACATTGACTGGGCCAGACACAGCTGACTGTGAACAAATCGTGTTTCCTGCCCTAAGGAGCTCACAGTGCAGTAGAAGAGAAGAACAAATAAACATTCAGCTATATCCAGTGTGATGAGAGACCCATCAGGGTCAGGGTAGTTCATCATGTCACCTTAGTGACCTGGGGATCTGGGGTAGGTAGATATTAGGATAGGATGAGAGCTGAAGAAAGAGTGAATCAGGAGGAACTAATTCAAGGAGAGGAAATGACATGTGTAAAGCCAGTTGTAGAGACCGTAATTACTTGTCACATCTTAAGGATTAAGCGTTAGTTGTGACTTGATTGTGGTGTGATAAATGGTGAGAAAAGAGACCTGAGACTTAAGCATGTTCTCTTATCTTCAGGAAAAGCGTTGGTTGGTTGATCATCAATATTTCTTTAATCCTGTTTTCATTCGATTATGAATTGTCTTTTTCCTTTGTGTGGGGAGAACATAGATAAACTATGACTAGGGCTAACATTGGTTTACAAAGACAGGGAGGATAATTTTATGGGACAAGAGTTAAGAAGAGAAGGAAATAAAGAAGAAAATGGTGAAAATAACTAAAGTGTATGTGAGAATGAAGACAGGAGAAATAAAATAGTAATGTTTGCATTATCTTTTAAAAGGGAAGGAGTGGAGATGTTAAGTTTAGAGCCCGAACCACTAGGTTTCATCAGCTCAGGACAGTTGGGTTGTTTCAACCTGTGGAAAGTATACTTTTTTTGGTTTAATATAGGAAGTAAGGTAGGGAGATTGAATTAGGAAAGTAGGTAGAAGTCGGAATATCAAAGGTCTTTAATACAAGGCTAAGAAGAACATACTTAATCAGCAAGCTGAGGAGAAACACCGAATATTTGCAAACTGGGGAATGATATTACAAAGAAGTTTTAATGAGGTTAATTTGATTGCAGTGTATAGGAAAAGTAGTATGGGGACCAGAAAGCAGGAATACCGAAAGGTTATTCAGATGCTGTGCCTGAACAAAGACAAATGTGAGCTAGGTGGCAGCAGGAGAAATGGAAAGAGAACAATTTTGAGAAATTGAGAGAGAGAAAAAATGTCGACTCTGCCTAACTTGGTAGATATGAAGGTTTGGCAGTTAAGACTAAAAGATCATAGAAATTCTGAATTTTGAGAGATGGAGGTAGGGAAGGAGAGAGAATTTAGGGGAGGGAGAGAGAGAGAGAAAGAGAAAGAGGAGAAAGGGAGAAAGGGAGAGAATGAGAATATGAATGTGTTATCTGTGGAGGGTAGGAGGCTCTGAAGATTTTAGTCCAGTCTCAGGTTTTTCAAATAAGGAAATGGAATCCAGAGGTTAAGCAACTTTCTTGAATTCACACAGTTGATTAGTGACAAACTCGAGGCTAGATCACAAGTTTTATGTCTCCCAATCTTCTCCCCCAACCACCTTTTTAAATTTAACTTCTTCGATTGCAAATATGGGAGGTAAACTTCACCGGAATGGGAAAATACAGTGGAATCCCTGTTATAGGCATATCTCATTTTATTGCACTTCGCAGATGCTGCATTTTTTACAAATTGAAGGGTCGTGGCAACCCTGCATCGAGCAAGTCTATCAGTGACATTTGCTCACTTCTCTCTGTCACATTTTGGTAATTCTCATAGTATTTTACACTTTTTCATTATTGTATTTGTTATGATAATTTGTGGTCAGTGGTCTCTGATGTTACTGTTGTAATCGTTTAGGGTGCTGTTACTGTGCCCATATAAGACAGTGAACTTAATAAGTATTGTGTATGTTCTGACTACTCCACCGACTAGCCATTCCCCATCTCTCCCTTCCCTCGGGCCTCCTTATTCCCTGAGACACAACAATATTGAAATTAGGCCAATGAATAACCCTACAATGGCCTCTAAGTGTTTGAGTGAAAGAATGGGTTGCATGCCTCTCACTTTAAATCAAAAGCTAGAAATGATTAAGCATAGTGAGGAAGACATGTCAAAAGCCAACAGAAGCCAAAAGCTAGGCCTCTTGCGCCAGTTAACTAAGTTATGAATGCGAAGGCAAAGTTCTTGAAGGAAATTAAAAGCTACTCCTGTGAACACATGAATGATATGAAAGCCTTATTGCTGATAGGGAGAAAGTTTTGGTGGTCTGAATAGAAGATCAGATCAGCCCCAACATTCCCTTAAGCCAAAGCTTAATCCAGAACAAGGCCCTAACTCTCTCAGTTTTCCAAAGGCTAACGAAAAGTTTAAAGTGAGCAGAGAGAGATTGGTTCATGGGGTTTAAGGAGATGCTGTCTCCATAACATGAAAGTGCTGATATAGAAACTGTGGCAAGTTATCCAGAAGATCAAGCTAATTATTGAGGGTGGCTACAGTAAACAACTAATTTTTAATATAGACAAATCAGCCTTAGATTGGAAGAAGCTGCTGTCTAGACATTCACAGCTAGAGAGAAGTAAATGCTTGGCTTCAATAGACAGGCTGACTCTCTTGTTAGGGGCTAATGCAGCTGGTGACTTTAAGTTGAAGCCAGTGCTTATTTACCATTCTGAAAATTCTGGGCCTTTGAAGAATTATGCTAAATCTATTCTGCCTGTGCATTATAAATGAAACAACAAAGCCTGGATGACACCACATCTATTTACAACATGGTTTACTGAGTATTTTGAGCCCATCGTTGAGACCTAGAGCTCAGAAAAAAAGATTTTTTTCCCCAAATATTGCTGCTCAGTTACAGTGAACCTGGTCATCCAAGAGCTCAGATGGAGATGTACAAATGAGATTAATGTTGTTTTTATGCCGCTAACATATGGATCAAGGAGTATTTTGACTTTCAAGTCTTATTATTTAAGAAATACATTTTGTAAGGCAATAGCTGCCATAGATCTGGGCAAAGTAAGTTGAAAATTTTTTTGGAAAGAATTCATCATTGCAGATGCATTCGTAATTCATAGAAAGAGGTCAGAATATCAACATCAAGAGTTTGGAGTTGATTCCAATGCTCATGGATGACTTTGAGTAGTTCAAGAATTCAGTGGATGAAGTAATTGTAGATATGGTGGAAATAGCAAGAGAACTAGAATTAGAAGTGGAGCCTGAAGATGTGACTGAATTGTTTCAGTCTTGTGATAAAGCTTGAACAAATGAGGAGTTGCTTGTTATAGGTGACCACAAAAGAGTGGTTTCTTGAGGTGGAATCTGCTCCTGGTGGACATTCTGTGAAGATTGTTGAAATGACAACAGAGGGTTTTGAATATTTTGTAAACTTATTTCATAAAGCAGTGGCAGGGTTTTGAGAGGATTGACACCAATTTTGAAAGCAGTTCTACTGTGGGTAAAGTGCTATCAAACAGCATTGCATACTGCAGAGAAATCCTTTGTGAAAGGAAGAATCAATCAGTGTGGCAAACTTGATTGTTGTCTTGTTTTAAGAAATTGCCACAGCCACAGCCACCCAACCTTTTGCAGCCACCACCCTCATCAGTCAGCAACTATAGACAATGAGGCAAGACCTTCCATCAGCAAAAAGTATGATTTGCTGAAGGATCAGATGATGGTTAGCATTTTTTAGCAATAAAGTATTTTTTACTTAAGGTATACACATTGCTTCTTTAGCTATATTGTTATTATACACTTAAAGGACTACAATGTAGTATAAATATAACTTTTATGTGCACGGGGAAAGCAAAAAATTTGTGTGACTTGCTCTATTAAAGTATTCTCTTTATTGAGGTGTCTGGAACCATACCCAAACATCTCCTAGTTATGCCTGTATTTTGCAATGGAGAGTCGGTGAAAAGGCTGTTTAACAGATCTGATGGTATCTCAGGAGGAGTGTGTGTTGTGTGGTACTTGAGGGAGTTTAGGGTTGGAATGTGGATTCTGTGGTGATCCTTTTGAAAACATAGTGGATAAGATCTTAAAGGGTGGTAACACGTACATTTATACAAAGAGTTGGAAGACAGAAGCTTGCAGTGCCAGACTTCAAGGTGAAAGAGTCAGTATAGAATATAAAAGAGTGTTGAAGAGAATCAGGAAAATTGTGTTATTTTTTATTTCTATGTTATGGATTGCCTCTTTATTTTAGGCAAGTCCGTGGCAGTATAAGGGACACAAGGGTATTTGAAAGAGAGATGAGTAGTGTCATATGTGACACTAAGCTCAGGAGGATGAATACTGAGAAAAAGGACATTTGATTCAATACTAGCTTGCGGTGTCAGAGTGGATCTGAGGTTTTGTAGAGCAGTTGAGGGCAGAAACCATGCTTTTAGAGGTGAGGGATTTCTAAGGAAGTCAGGCGGCACTAGGAAACTACTTTTTGTTTTGGAACTCTTTGCAGTGTTAGAAAGAAACGGTGTTAGTTTGAAAGAAGTAAAGGTTTGAAGGAAGTTTATTTTTAAGTAGGGATGAACCTATGTATATTTGTAGACTGCAAAAGATGGCGGTAGAGAAGGGGTCTTTGAGTGTGATATTCGAGTGGGAGAGAAAATTTAGGAAAGAGCTGCAGAAGAGGCAGAATTTTACGGCATCAGGAGTGTCTTTATTAGAGGTAGGGTGGGTCCCATCTCCTTTGAGATGTGGGAAGAAGAGAGGAAGGGAACTTTTGAAGGGAAAGAAGAGGAACAGACTTCCTACCTGATGATTTTTGTTTTCTTACTGTACATGAACATTCACATTTATTATCTGTTATTTAGTGAAATGCCTGTATGTGTACCTAAATACACAGGAGCATCGTAATTTGACCTGTAATAAAGCCTTACTAATTCGGGGTGGAAGAAGTGGCCAGTATTATTCACCAGCTACCCTACCAAAACATCATTTGAATGATTTCTCTTTGCAGAGAACAATACATTAGGTGAGATGGTCTTAAATCACAAGAGGTAAACAGTTTGTTTATTGAGCTTCTCCGTGGATAAAGTTTGCCCTGGAATGTGGATGAGGAGAAAGTCGTTGGAGGCTGAGTAACAGTGGCTGTTTTTTGTGTAAGAGAGAGAAAAGGATGCCTGGCCCAGCCAGAAATGTACACATAGCCCATGTTTGCCTGTCTCATCTCTTATGTCACAAAGCACAGAACAGCTAGAAACAGTCATCTTCATAATGCTCCCAGGCATGTTTAATAGGTTCATGTAGTAGGTAATTTACATAGTAGATTTTGAATGGAGGCTATTTAAAAATTAGGAAGTTAACTTTCTTAAGGGCGAAGAAAACTTTTTAAAAATTATTTTGGATTGACTAAATCATGTAAATGTGGACATTTTTAAGTTCTGAAAAAGTTATAATGTGTTGAGGATAGAGATTTTGTAATTCCTCACTGTCAGTATCAGTAGTTTGAAGACTGTTTTCAGTTAAATTGGAATAATTGTTGACGATTGAAGGCAACATTTAAAATAAATTATTGCCAGAGTAATCAGACTTACTGCAGCTCCATCAGAACTAACAAGAAGAGTTACCAGAAGTAATAAATGATACATATTAAGCCTAAGGCTGCTATTTCAATTCTAGAGTGGTAGCTGGGCGTCCACCCAGTTTTACTGAAAAAATGTATTAAGATGGCTTAAAAAGATTTAGAATGTACCCAGAAAATAAAGATGTACCCATTAATTTTTTAGTGTAAGAACAGAAGCTTTTAAAAGTATTGTCAGTGACTGTTATAATGTAAATAGAAAATTATGTATTTTTGTTTGTTTTACTGTTACCTGGAAGCTGTGAATTGATTATAGCTAAGTACAGGCTTTCTTAGTAAGACACAATACTCGTATTTGACTCCTATTAAGCGATTTTAGAGCTCATTAAACATTTATTAAATAAACAATATTTTTAAAAAATGAACCATTTTCATATTTTGTTTTTTGACAACTTCATAACATTTTTCTTTGACAATATTATTTTCCTTGCAATTTAGACTTCTTTAAAAAATACTCTAAAAATGTGACACGATTCAAACTGAACATTAAGTTCTAAATTTCAATAGTAAGTTAAATTCTAGTGATGTTTTTATAGATATCCATATAAAATGGAAGTATATGAAAGAACATGATGAGGGAGAATGCAAGGTTCTTGGATTTTTTGTGTAATTTTATTATTGTATACGGAATGAGAAGTGTAATACTGTTTACCAGTTGCACAGAGGGCTAGAATGACTAATGACATGTGTAGGAATTGTGACCTCTAAATAATTAATATGCAGCACTGAATAGAATTTATGCTTTGTGTGATGCTGTAAGCCCACCTAACTTCCTGTCTCCGAGCATGTGAAACCCTTCCAAGTCTTTCGCTTTAGACCTAAATATTTGAATTTATGCAGTCATGTTCTCGGCACGGGGGCTGTGTTCTGCTTTGTGAAGAATGTGCAGTCACAGTAATTGACTGTAACACTTTACATGAAGGCCTCCCTGATGAAGAAATATGAGCATATTAATATCTGAGTCCTACTAGGAAAATTATTTTTCTCTCTTATTTATGGATTTTTAGAGATCTGTACTCAAGAAATTTAAGCTTTGGACCTGAGGCCCTTTTCTCTAAAGGCTGAACTAAGTAAATATTCTTTGTTTTCACTTTAGAGAATGCATGGAAGAAATACTAAATTACTGTGAGTTCAAGTATGTGATCACCTTCTAAATATCAAAGTGTAGCCTCTGGCTAAAATGGTTTTTGGAGCTTAATTTTCATAAGCATGAACTCTAGGTAATAACATACTTTTTAGATGAAATGGTATTAGTACCATTTTTTTTTCCTTCAGCTTTATCGTTTGTTTTGTACAGAATAACAGCCATAGTTTTATGTTTATTTCTGTTTATTTTTTGATCATGGCATTTTGTAGTGAAACCTGAGTTCACAGTTCTTGGTTACATTACTATAAGGTTAACAATATCCTAAAAAGTAGACCCTTTTTCTGATCAAAAGAACTGTATTTAATAATTTATTCGAATCATAATGGCATTCTGTTAGCCAACTTTGCACAAGTACATTTAAGGTTTTTAAAGTTCTTGGTTATGTATGTGGTGCAGAAAGTTTATTCCAGCTGCAGTGTGTCCCGTGAGCACTGTGGCAGGTGAGTTGTGAAAGGTGGTGGAGGTATTTGGGATTCCAGTTGTGAGAAGGAAGTGGTCGGACTGAATGAATGAGATGCAGTGGCAGAGGAACAGCTGCAGTCACTTGACATGTTGGATGTTTTCCTGGGGGGTGATGGGGGTGTCCAGGGCCTTTCAGTGGTGCTGGTAGGGACAGGGTGACACCAGCCAGTATTTATGGGTCATTTATTTACAAGTTCTAATGTTAGGCTTCCAGTGTTCAAAAAGATTTGCTTATCATGTCTTTATCACACCACGCAACTGTTCTTGCTTCTCCTTCTTCAAAGGCTGCTGTAGCTCCTTCACTGGTTCCTCTCCTCTGCTGTTCTCTAAATCTAGGGGAGCAACAGGGCTCTGTCTTGGTGTCTTTTCTTCTATTGGTGCTCTGTCCATTGGTAATCTCAGTTTTGTGGTTTTAAATGCCATTTTCTATATTCTCACCACTCTCCAGGCTGGACCTGTCCCACATGTCTAACTGCCCACTCGGTCGTTACATCTTGTCCAAAACTGAACTCATCTTACTCCTGAAAACCTGTTCCTCTCTGTGTTCCCTCTTCAGTACCTGCCAACTTAGTTCTTGCTCAGCACACAATCCTGGGAATCTTCTTTGATACCTCTTCTTTTCTCATCCTGCCTCAGCCCCTCAATCCAATTCATCAGCAAATCCTGAAATAGATCCAGAATTTGACCACCTCTTCCCACCTTCACCATAATCATTTTTGGGTCAAGCCACTGTGGTCTCTCACCTCTACTGTTGCAGCGGCAGCTTTTGCCTTGGTCGTTCTGCATTTCCTTCTCAACACAGATCCCAGAGCCACTCTTCACTTTAAGTTAGAGCATGCCGCTCCCTGTTCAACAGCCCCACGTGGTTTCTCATTTTATTTGTAGTAAAATTCAGTCTTCACAATCACCCTTCCTCAATGGGTCCGTACTGATCTAAAGGAATGATTGGATATAAATACATAAATGGGATAGACAAATCTCTCTTGCAGAAGAATTCAAAATAATTCATCTAGCATAATTCTCCGTCCCTTAAGTATGGGCTGCACCTAGTGACTTCCTTCTAAAGAGTACAGTACAGAAAGGAAGGAAAAAGTAACTTTCCTGTGGAAAAACCTAATTGAGCACTATGTTTAGTGAACAAGGTCAACATCAATATCAGTAAGTCATGATGATATGATGCCGTGAAAATGGCACTTCACCTCTGTGATCTCCCCTCCTTCCCCCTCCCCACCCCCATCACATAGCCCTAGCATAATCACAGGGAAAACATCAGGCGGATTCCAATCGAGGGACGTTTTACGAAATACCTGACTAGTACTTCTCAAAGCTGTCAAGGTCATTAAAAACCAGGAAAATTAGAGAAACTCTTACATTCCAGAGGAATCAGAGATAATGATGATTCAGTGTAATATGGTCTTGTTTGGGATCCAGGAACAGAAAAAGGGTATTGGATTTAAATAGTTAATAACAGTGTATCAGTATTACTTCATTAGTTGCGACAAATGTACCATAATAATGTGAGATGTTAACAATAGAGGAAACTGTCTTCCAAGCTTCTCTGTAAATCTGAAACTATTCTAAAATTAAAACTTTATTTAAAAAAAAATCCATTACTGCCCTCCCCTTACCCATGTGCTCCAGCCACAATGGTTCCTTTGTTGTTTTTCTAATTAGACTTCTCTCCTGGAGGTGATTTTGAGCCCCAGGGGACATGTGGCACTGTCTGGAGAGATTTTTAGTTGGGTGAGGCTGGAGCTGGGTTGGGGGATCATAGCTACAGGCTTCTAGTGGGTGGAGACCAGGAATAATACAAAACATCCTACAGTGCCTCGGACAGCTCTTCCTCTACCCCCACCCTCAAAAAAAGAATTCCAAAATATCAATAGTGCTGAGGCTGAGAAACCCTGGTCTTTTCGAAGTTAGGTTTCTCTCTTCCCTTTCAGGTTCCTGACCACATTCTCTCTGCTATATTTATGTTTCTCCTTAGCACCAAATCATCAGTGTCTTTTTGTTTACTTGTTTGTCACAAGGAAATGTATCTACCATGAGGATTTGTTGGTAGTTTGCTTGGTTCACTTTTGAATTCCCAGCATCTATAACTGTTCCTTACACATAGTAGGCGCTCATTGAATATTCATTGAACAAATCAGATAATTGATGAAGTGAGTAAGTGAATGATAAGAATAACTAACATATGTCAAAAAGTTCACATAGAAAAATGAAAATGTAAACGTTCTTCCAGCTACTTATTCTCCACAAGTTACCACTGTTAACATTTTATTTTTAATCTTTTGAGAATTTTTTTTTTTTACAGCACCTTTATATACACTACACACAATTTCTCTCCGCCCCCTCCACTTTTTTACAAACATAAATGGGATCAGTTTAGTTTTTCCAGTTAGTATGTTGGACATCTTTACATATCATCATATAAAGTGTTTATTCTTTTTAATGCATAATGTTTTTTATGTAAAATTAAGCACAAAATATTTTAGTTGCTTGCAGTAGAATCCTGGTATAATACTTTGTTGTAAACTGGATAATAGTAATAATGTTCCCTAAAACAAAAGATAATGGTTGTTTAACATCATCTTTTTAAGTGTTCTTTAAAGCATTTCTTTGTGTGTGTGTTTTCCTAGTTTGTAAATGCCTTGAGATGGGGATCTCTGTCTTTTCAAATAGTTTCTAATTCTATGTACCTTTCATGGTTTGTTTCATAGCAGTTTCTCAGTATCTGTAGGAGGAATTGAATTGAAGTTTTCACTTGTTTTGATAAAAATTACTGGCTCATTACACAATATTCAAATTTCCCTGGGTATTAGAACTATTGACCAAATTAAGAAATAGTTTTTGGGGGAAATTGTTTATTTTGTTTTAAGTTTATTTTCTTATTTTCTTAATTGTTCTTCTGGAAGCCAAAAATCTGTCTCATTTCCTGACTTTCTCTGCTGATCTGAAAAAAAAAAAAGCAAGAGAGCTAAAGAACAAGTTTGGATGCCCAACTTGAACATGATTCAATATCAGTTAAGCTTCTAATTACTTTCAGCATATCAGGTCACTTCTTTTTTTTTTCCCCCAATGAAACGAGTAATGGGGCAAAGTTGGCAGTAGCTAGTTGAGGTGAGATACTGTGCATTAATGTCGCCACACTCATTTCAGCCTGGCTGTTCAACCAGCCCTCCAATCTGCTGTTTCGTTCACTTTGGGTAGCATTCGCACTTTGCGAATATTTGTTTGAGAGTCACTTTGCCAAGGGTACAGTGCTGTCCTCTACTCTCGGTGCTGGGATGTTTTGTGAAGATAAATTGATTTATGAAGTGAATTTGTTGGCATTTAGGGGAACAGTTGGTCTGAACATCACTGTCCTGCTCCTGCCAGACCTCAACCCTGTGGACCGCTTCCCTTCATACTTGTTAAAGGCAACCCTTTCGCATATGTCCTTTCCTTCCTCTTCTCCCTCTGTTTCTCCCACAGTGCCTACCACCTTGGTGCATTGATTAGGCCCTTCACATGTGTTAGGTTAGATGATTTGGCTCTTTGTGTGTGTGTCTTGTGCTCGGGTGACAGGTTATATTCAGTTACCCTGAGACAGTAGGCACTGGTTGATGGCAGTGGTGATAAAACATTGATGAGGTTGGTGAGATGTGCTTTGCTGACTTGGAGAGAAGTTCTGTCCGTCCTCAAGCTACTGGTTTTCCTTTTGTAAATGGACATTTTTTTGGAGGGGTGGGGTGGGGAGGGAGGAGGCTTGTGATAGTTCAAAAATGACCTCAGCATCACCCTTGAGTGATATAATTATTTTAATACACTTAAATAGTTATACGATGCTAAGTGAGCCAGTAAACCCTCACATTATGTAGGGAGTGAGCTTAATCATTCATATAAAGAAATAATTCCAGGATAAATTTTGAACTGAGATTACAAGCTATCATTACACGATGTCATATAAAACCACTGTTGAGAATTTTGTGTTGTTTAATTAGTCGTTTTCTAAGCTTTCATGCTCAGGATACTGTGGTGGCATTGTTGTGAGCTGTTGAGTATTTATTGTATATAAGTGAACACAAAAGTGTATTTATCTACCTTTTTAACATTTTTTATATTTGCCTTGAAGATTTAAATATAAGGATTGAATTTAGTCACTACAGTTGGCAGTCTTTCATCTGATGCTCATTAGGATTCTTTGAGTCACTAAAATGTGAAAGGTTCTTAAGCTTAATAACGCTAGAGAAAAACAGCATTGATACTTATATTGGAAAAAGAAAAAAACTACAACCATTGCATTTATGCATAGTCCACATAGGTAGAAAATACTTTAAATACTTTATTAAAATGTAAGGTCTAAAACAAGCTGTAAGAAATGAATTTGCATTTTTTTTTATTTCCCAAAAATAATGATTTTTATTTCTTCTATTTTAGGTTCCTGAGAGTTAAGCGATGGGGAGACCTTTGGCGGTGCTTCTGCTTCTGCTTCCTCCTCCTCCAGCATTTTGGAGACAGTGATGGGAGCCAGTCACGTGAACAGACTCCTGTACAGTTTACACAGTTCCAGTACAATGTCACTGTGCATGAAAACTCTGCAGCTAAAACCTATGTCGGGCATCCTGTAAAGATGGGCATTTACATTACAGATCCATCGTGGGAAATAAGGTACAAAATTGTCTCGGGAGACAATGAAAATCTATTCAAAGCTGAAGAGTACATTCTTGGAGACTTTTGCTTTCTAAGAATAAGGACCAAAGGAGGAAATACAGCTATTCTTAATAGAGAAGTGAAAGACCATTACATGTTGGTGGTCAAAGCAGTTGAAAAAAATACTAATGCCGAAGCACGGACAGTGGTCAGGGTACAAGTGCTGGATACAAATGACCTGAGACCATTATTCTCACCCACCTCATACAGTGTTTCTTTACCTGAAAACACAGCCATAAGGACCAGTATTGCAAGAGTCAGTGCCACAGATGCAGACATAGGAACCAATGGAGAATTTTACTACAGTTTTAAGGACCGAACAGACATGTTTGCTATTCACCCAACCAGCGGTGCAGTACTTTTGACTGGTAGACTTGATTATGCAGAGACCCAGCTCTATGAGATGGAAATTCTTGCTGTGGACCGTGGAATGAAATTGTATGGTAGCAGTGGTATCAGCAGCATGGCCAAGCTAACAGTGCATGTAGAACAGGCCAACGAATGTGCCCCTGTGATAACAGCAGTGACGTTATCACCATCAGAACTGGAGAAGGACCCAACGTATGCAGTTGTAACAGTAGATGACTGTGATCAGGTGCTGCCAATGGGGAAATAGCTTCTTTAAGCATTGTGGCAGGCGACCTCCTTCAACAGTTTAGAACAGTGAGATCCTCTCCAGGGAGTAAAGAATATAAAGTCAAAGCAATTGGTGACATCGATTGGGACAGTTCTCCTTTTGGCTACAATCTGACACTTCAGGCTAAAGATAAAGGAACTCCTCCCCAGTTCTCTCTGTCAAAGTAATTCGTGTGACTTCTCCACAGTTTAAAGCTGGGCCAGTCAGGTTTGAAAAAGATGTTTACAGAGCAGAAATAAGTGAATTTGCTCCTGCTAACACACCTCTGGTCATAGTAAAAGCCATGCCTCGTTATTCTCATTTGAGATATGTTTTCAAAAGTGCACCTGGAAAAGCGAAATTCAGTTTAAATCACAACACTGGTCTCATTTCCATCGCAGAGCCAATTAAAAGACATAAGACATCCTATTTTGAACTTGAAGTAACAACAAGTGACAAAAGAGCCTCAACCTGGGTCATGGTTAAAGTCATAAGCGCGAATAGCAATCCCCCTGAATTTACCCAGACAGCATACAAAGCATCTTTTGATGAGAATGTGCCCATTGGCACCACTGTCATGAGTGTGAGTGCTGTAGACCCCGATGAGGGTGAGAATGGGTATGTGACTTACAGTATTGCAAATTTAAATCCTGTGCCATTTGTGATTAATCATTTCACTGGTGCTGTGAGTACTTCAGAAAACTTGGACTATGAGCTGATGCCTCGGGTTTATACCCTAAGGATTCGAGCGTCAGACTGGGGCTTGCCATACCGCCGGGAGGTTGAAGTCCTTGCTACAATTACTCTCAATAACTGAATGATAATACACCCTTGTTTGAGAAAATAAATTGTGAAGGAACAATTCCCAGGGATCTAGGCGTGGGAGAGCAAATAACTACTGTTTCTGCAATTGACGCTGATGAACTTCAGTTGGTCCGCTATCAGATTGAAGCTGGAAATGAACTAGATTTGTTTAGCTTAAATCCCAACTCTGGGGTACTGTCATTAAAGCAGTCACTGATGGATGGTTTGGGTGCAAAGGTGTCATTTCATAGTCTGAGAATCACAGCTACAGATGGAGACAATTTTGCCACGCCATTGTATATCAACATAACTGTGGCTGTCAGTCGCAAGCCAGTGAACTTGCAGTGTGAAGAGACTGGCGTTGCCAAAATGCTGGCAGAGAAACTCCTGCAGGCAAATAGATTGCACAGTCAGGGAGAGGTCGAGGACGTTTTCTTTGATTCTCACTCTGTCAACGTTCACACGCCACAGTTTAGAAGTTCTCTCCCAACTGGTATTGAGTTGAAGGAAAACCGTCCCGTGGGTTCCAGCATCATTTTCATGAATGCTACCGACCTTGATACTGGCTTCAATGGAAAATTGGTCTACGCGATTTCTGGAGGAAATGAGGATAGTTGCTTCATTATCGACATGGAAACTGGAATGCTAAAAATTTTATCTCCACTTGATCGTGAAACAACAGATAAATATACCCTGAATATTACAGTGTCTGACCTTGGGATACCACAGAAGGCCGCTTGGCAGCTTCTGGATATCAGAGTTCTGGATGCCAATGATAATCCACCCGAGTTTTTACAGGAGAGCTATTTTGTTGAAGTGAGTGAAGACAAGGAGGTGAATAGTGAAATCATCCAGGTTGAAGCCACAGATAAAGATCTCGGATCAAATGGACATGTGACTTATCTATTCTCACAGACACAGATAAATTTGCAATCGACAGCAAGACTGGTGTTGTCAGGGTTGTGCACCCTTTGGACCGTGAAGTGCAGCCCGTCCATTACTTGAAGATTGAAGCCCGGGATCAAGCCACAGAAGAACCTCAGTTGTTTTCCACTGTACTTTTGAAGGTCTCATTAGAGGATGTTAATGACAACCCCCCTCAGTTCATTCCACCTAATTACCGTGTGAAAGTTCGAGAAGACCTTCCAGAAGGAACCATAATCATGTGGTTAGAGGCCTATGATCCCGACCTTGGTCAGTCTAGTCAAGTGAGATACAGTCTCATGGACCATGGAGAAGGAAGCTTTGATGTGGACAAACTCAGCGGAGCGGTTAGGATTGTACAGCAGTTGGACTTCGAGAAGAAGCAAGTATACAATCTCACAGTGAGGGCCAAAGACAAAGGGAAGCCGGTTTCTCTGTCATCCACTTGCTATGTTGAAGTTGAGGTGATTGATGTGAATGAGAACTTAAACCCACCAGTGTTTTCCAGCTTTGTGGAAAAGGGTATAGTGAAAGAAGATGTCCCTATCGGTTCATCAGTAATGACAGTATCCGCTCATGATGAGGACACAGGAAGAGATGGGGAGATCCGCTATTCCATTAGAGATGGTTCTGGTGTTGGCGTTTTCAAAATAGACGAAGAAACAGGTAAATATGTTCTTATTTCTCTTTTGATCGCCCCTCCCATTTTTTTCTAAAATAAATATCTCCTTCACAATTCCCCACTGGCCTCTGTTAAGGCTCAGCATTGAAGTGCACATGCGTGCTTTTTATCCCGCCGCGGGTGTCTTTATGTGTAGTAAGCCTTGAAGATGGAACCAGAGGAACCTGAGTGGACTGGCATGCAATGAGTGAAAAGCAGGGAAAAATTGAAATCATCATCACTGATATCTAAGTTTGTACTCTCTTTATCAGAAGCATCTTGTGGTTTTGCTGTAACTTGGAGAAGCCCTTCCAAAACTTTTCAAGATAGTACACGTGCAGACTCAAATAGTTACTACCACCACCTAGCGTGCCATTCAGAGGTGATTGCGCACCTGCCAAATTATGCAGTGCACACAGAGAAAACTGTACTGACACATCCATTGTGTGATCTGCTTTTCTTAGTACCGCCTCCAGGTTTTGTTTGAGAGGCAGATGTAGGGTAGTTGAATGATGAATCAAGAAGACCTAGCATGGAATCTTGGCTCTTTCAGTTTTCATTTGGGTGTTCTTTGGCTAAGTTACTTATCTTCTTAAAACTGACTTTCTTCAACTATAAGATAGGGTCACTCAAAATTACTGTAAGATTTGAAATAACATGGGGAAGCTTCCTAGCGTGTATTAGAGGCTATTAATATCTTTTGGAAATGGTAGCAATGCTTTGTTAACGATATTCTTCTACCTAGAATAAAGTCCCCAAACCAGAACTTCCAAGACAGCCATTTATGCTAGAGTATGTATTGTTTTGCACTTTGTGCGTAGATCTAATTTAGCTGCTTTTCATAGAGACTATAGTTATTTGTCATTCTCCTGTGATGAGTGCGAGCCTTTGTATTGGTTTGCTAGAGCTGCCATAACAAAGACTGGACGTCTTAAACAACAGAAATTTATTTGCTCACGGTTCTGGAGGCCAGAAGTTGAAGATCAAGGTGTTGACATGTAGATTTCCTCTCAGACCTCTCTCCTTGGCTTGTAGATGGATGTCTTCTCCTTGTGTCTTCACGTGATTTTCCCTCTGTATGTCTGTCTTGTCTTATGGCACTAGTTATATTGGATTAGGGACCACCCTGATGATCTCATTGTAACTTATCTCTTTTAAGACCCTGTCTCCAAGTTCAGTCGTGTTCTGAGGTACTGGGGATTAAGACTTCAACACATGAATTTCCTCCAAATCACCTCTAAGGGCAGGCTTTTAGCTTATGCGTTTTTATCCTCAGTATCTAGCAAAAGTGTCTGGTATGTAGAAGCTGTTCATTAAATGTTCAAAGAGTGGAAGAGTAAATTAATGATTATTTTGACTTTAAATATTCTACCTTCTGAGAATGGTAAAGGAAAAAGATGGAAACTGGGTAATTGCAGCACTAATCAGCGATAGATGGAGTTCAGTTTGTTTATTAATTTCACTGATGTTTCTTCTTTCTCAGATTTTTTTATTACGTTAAAATTTTGTTTATATTCAGTAATACCACAAATAAGTTCTTAAGGCAACACCTATGCCATTTATTTGCTCCCACATCTAATAGGCATATAGCACATGAACAATATAATTATTGTCTTATTTATAAGTTATTTTAGATGCTGTAATGTTTATAATGTGCTCTTATTTATTCAAGGGATTCTTTTTCTAATGAGTTAAATAGGATGTGTTTTATATGTGTATGTATATATACACATATGTGTATGTATATATACACACATATGTAGATTTTATACCACTCATCTAAAATACCCATTCAAGAGAAAATAGCATACCCAACAGGTTAACAATTACTTATCTAAAGAGGAGTAGAGTAGATTTTTTTTTTGGCGGGGCGGTGGGGCAGGAGTGTCCTACTCTTCAACATGAATTAGAATTTTCAGGTACAGTGTCAACATAGAAAAATACCCAAGACTGAAGCTGAAACTATGAAGTGTTTTGTGAAATTCTACATTTTTGTTTTCCAAAGTGGATTTTGAAAGCCTATAAAGAACTGTTGTAAGTTAAAGTTCAGACAGAAAATAGAACCAAAATCTTAATTTACATTTCCTTGATGACTTAAATTATATGAGCACTACTTTCTGGGTTTTTTTTTTTTTTTTTCAAGTGAAGAGCATTTTTGTTACTTTTTAAAGACTCATTTAGAAACTAGTATTTTTTACCTATAAACTTAAGAGATTGGTTAATTTTTACTACCAAGAAAAAAAGGAAGCAAGCTGCCCAACAAGGCAGCATCCTGAAATAGAGCTATAGTAGTTTTTAAGCTGAATGGCAGTGCCAGACTTTCCTAGTGGTACTTAGCGGTACTTAGTGGGAGGCCAGGCCATGAGTGGGGGCCAGTGAGGTTGGTAAATATATATGAAACTGCTCTGCATTTGTATAAATATTGAGATTTAAAGGTGAGAGCAAAGTCTACAATCTCTGGATCATTTATTCTGTGGCACTTGCTTTACAGAGGAAAATATCAATGTACAGATTTCTGTTTATATGCTTTTTGAAATTGAAAATGATATCATAGTACTTACACACGGGCCTGGTATATATTACAAGATGTGTTTTTGGCAGTTGAATTATCAGCCCAAGTTATTTTAGAGATTCCTGGCAAGACAAGTGATATCATCATGTAGGGTTCCTTCAGGAAAAGTCACTGTGTTTTGAGCAGTGGAAATACTTAAATTAGATCTGCTAATTTTTCATGTGGGGTTTGACTGATTTCTAGGGCAGGTTGGAAGTGTAGAGAGGTGCCTGTCAGAGGAAGAAAACTGGGGCAGTTCAGAACACCAGGAGGACCCCCACAGGACATTGGCACTTTCCTAGACTTTTCTGCTCATTGCCCATTACTGCTGTGCTCCTCCCTTCTCTCCTAGTCATGCATCTAATACTGGGCTAACTGACACGGGCCTGCTCAGGACTGCTTTGGCCCTGGAGACCGAAAACCTGCCCAGTTAACTGCGTCTTATCTTTGACCTAACTATAGTGTTGGCTGAGTAATATAACAAGTTTTTATGGTGGTATACCTATTTCAATATCATCAAATATGTATATCATTTGTATGCTTTTTATAGACCACAGACTGTATTCAGAAATCTGAATATAGTTCTTAACCATTTTTGACATTCTTTTTCTTTAGAAAAAAAATCTGCTTACATTTAAAATGTCCCTTGAAAAGTACTTTATTTTTTTTAGAAGTGGAAATTCTATGGACTACCTAAAATATGTACAGTCCTGTCAGCTCTGAATTTTGTACATATTTTGCTAATTGGCTTTTCAGGGAGGGAACTTGTAATTGCAGTGTGGGGGTGACAGTCAGTTGACTCATTTGATAATCTCTCACCGTATCATATGCTTTTCCTGGAGAGGTCTCTGGGTGTTAGTGAATTGTTCTGACAAATCAGGCCCACATGATTGTCGTCCATGCAGGTTTGAAAGGGGTAGTGTTATGTGAAAAATTATTTGGAAAGTCAGTCTTGTTAGAGAGCCCATCTCTAGTGCTGTCATTAAGATTTACCTCCTTTTTTTAAAAAATTAATTATAAAGTAGATTTAACAGAAATTTCACATTTAGGTTTTGATTGGCCTGACTCAGTACTTCTCATTCCCCATCTTGCTTTGTTGTAAGTTCAAAGTTGAGCACAGGATAGAATCCTGAGCATCCCTCTGTAGATTTGTGGAATCATTCAACTTTGTGTTCTTGGCCGATGTACCCATACAAGTTAATTATTAGTTGGGCACCAATAAAAAGTTAACAGCTATTTGCTAATTTTTAAAACTATGGATGTGTCTAGAAAAATGATTGGCCAAAGATTTTTTAAATTGTTAGTAGAAACTTGTGTTGAGGCATTGCTTAGTTGGGTCTGTTCCGCTGATGTATGTGTGATAATGGGATGCCCATAAATATGTTTTCCCTTTAGTCTGAGTATTTTGGTTCAGTTTTTGGCTGTTAGTATATGCATCCCAAAAAGAGGGTTTCTCCCTCTGACTACTTATTTGGGGGACCACGTTTTTCATTAAGATAAGAGCAAATTCTAAACTTATTAGTGCTGTGCTATTTTTAGAATCCCAACCCTGGTTTCAGGGTTAAAATTGACATTTTGATGAAAAGACTTGGAATGAATTAATATGGAAGTACAGCTGTTGCAACAAGATAAATCACCATTCATGAGCTATGGGAGGGGAAATTAGAACTTCATTTTTTCTTAAGAGAATCTGGCTACATCCTCATTATGGGGGTGTATTACCCATTTGGAGACCAGCCCCTGGCCTTCCTTAGGAAGAGACGTAGGATGAGTGCATTTGTATATGATAACAAAAGGGAATTCTAATCCAGTCTAACCTATTGCTGACCTCAGTGAGAGGAGAATGTTTTTCCGGGGCTTCTGCCTGGTTGCAGAACTCTGAATTATTATTCGTTCAGGTTTTCCCAGCAGAGAGTAGGGTGTTCTGCATACAACCAGCGACTTATGTTTTTTTTTTTTTTTTGTAGGGCCTGTTCTCTCATGACAGGAAATAGAATATAGTGGATATTAATGGGCTCAAGTGCCACGACTGAAAAGTTTGTTAAGAGTGGCTGTTAGAAGTGTCCTCTACTGTGGTGAGACCAATTACCTCTTTAGGAGTTGGGTCTAGAATTCCTGGCAGCGGGAACTTAAATAGATACTGGTGGGAGGCCTGGTTAGGGAGTGAAGAAATTTGCTGGTGAAAGGGCTTTTGTATTGCTGTCTCCTCCCTGAAGTGGCAGCAGCTGCTGTCCTGTTCTTAAGTTTTGTTCTCCTAGAAAGGTTGGAGAGAAAAGAGACAAAATTCCTAGCCACACTGAGATTTCAAATTAGTCTTTGGCCGAAATTATGTTATGATAATATGTTGTTGCTGTGTTTGGGAGTAAAAATCTGCTCTTGTGTGTGTGTGAGTGATTCTGAGTTGAGGCAGGGCCTGGTAGTAATTTCTACTAGGGAAAGGATCCTCCTTTGAAGCAGGAGGATTTTAAGGTGAGAAAATAGGATGTAATTAGAAATCCTTAGGAAATTCCATTTTGTTTTCAGAGAAAACAGAGGATCAGCTTTTCTTCAGTTCTTTGCAATGCATTTAACAAGTGATGCTTTAAGTACTGATAGAATACGGGTTGGGGGGAAGTTGGGTTATGAAGCTCTGTGAACTGTGATTGGGGGTGGTAATATGTTGTGAAACAGGATGTCGTGAGGCTGTGCAATGTGATTATATATATAAATCCTGAATGATACATAAAGGCCAGAACTTAGAAATAAACACAGCTTCCAGTCTGGGCTCTTTGGCTTCATGGTTTCAATGCTAATGAAAGTAATGATGATGGACATCAGTAATAATAATAAACCACAGACAGTGAGTGTTACAACCAGGTGCTGTTCTAACCACTCTGTATGTATTAATTTATTTAATTCTCACACTGACCAGAGAGTTACTGTTATCCCTGTTACTGGTAAGGAAACATTCACAGAGAGGTTACATAACTTTCCTAAGACACTTGGGTACTAAGTGGCAGAACAAGTGAGCCTTGCATGCAAGCACTACCTGGTACTGCCTTTCACTCTTTAAAGAATAAGGAAGCCCATTTGAAAACTACTATTTGTGTGGGACTGGGCTGAACTGGGTTGGGCTGGGCTGGAGACTTGCATCCTAGATTTGAGGTTTGGTCCTGAACGAGTACTAAGTCCAAGAATGCTCCGCCATCACATTTTTCTCAGGATGACATATTGCTCTTTTGCACATTTAGGAGAATAGGATTATAGAGTTACGAAGTGGTGGCATTTAAACAGTTGCCACCAAAGAAGTGATTCGTGAGGGGTGAATTGTGCGGTGTATAGGTAGTGAGCTTCACTGTCTAGTTGAGATGGATGGGTGTCTTACCTGTGTTTGCAATTGTAAAAGTATGATCTCATAAATTAAAATATGAGTCTGAACTGTATAGATGTTAATTGGAGCCTTTTCTTCATCGATACAAATTTTTGGATCGTTGTTAGGGTCTTGGCTAACCTTTAAAAGGAATTTAACCCGCAGAGGAGCTGAAGTTAACAATCTGCACTTCCCCTTTGAAGCAAGTTACTTGTAGTCATTGTTCTCTTGCATTGTCTTCCTTGATGCCTTGGCTTTGTCAGTGTGCTGCTCCTCGGCCATCTGGTATGTGGCCCGAAAGTGAGTGAACAGTGTTCTCAGCCCTCTTGGCAGGGAACCATTTTTATGTTCTAAGAGTGTTTTGAGAGTTGAGTGTTCATAAATTGATGAATATGGCCTGTGTGTAGATTTCTGAGATGATAATGCTCATTATCTGGCATATATTTTACATATTGTCTACCTTGCACAATATAAAAGTGGAATAGATTTTAAAACTTAGGTATTTGTTCATATTGGGTTTTTTCCCTTAACCATTTAGTTCTGTTATTTTGACTTTGTGGATTATTTTAGTTCATAAGGCTGGACTTGTCAAGTTTTTATTATCTATTAGTTTGTATTTTGCATTTTGTGTTACTTTGCATCTGGCTTTATGGCATTTCTTTAAAAAATCAAACCATGTTGGTTATAAATAGTGCAGCTCACTGTACAATGTACAGTGCCATGAGGAACAATCCTTCGTGTCTTCGTTACCAGGAATAAGTGGACTTCGAAAGATTGCCATTCAAGGGCACGCACTCTTACTAATTGGCATTTATCCAGTTTAACAGCAGTGATAGTAAGTTAAGTCTAGGAAACTATTCACACATAAACTTTAAGGGCCAGTCTTATCAATTAACTTGCCTTGCCAATTAAACTATGCCATTCCCCTGAGAATATCTGCCACTGTATTGATTTTCTTTCATTGCTAGGTCTTCAAGTGGCTGAGTGAGCTGACCTGTTGAAAGAGATTCATTAGATTTGTCTATTTATTTTATGCCTAGGAAAGTCTACCAAATGTAATCTTTTTAGTTTTAGCCTAATTGACTTTTTTTTTAAATAAAAGTTACCCAGCTATTTCTGTAATTTCTTAAGACTTCTTTCTAGTTTTTGCTAATGTAACCATGTTATCTTCTTATCACTTGTGAACCTTTTCATCTTTATCGTGGTCAGTGTATAATTATAGCTAACATTTATTGAATGCTTACTATGTACCAGCATTATTTAAAGCTGTTCATATAGTACCTATATTAAATTATAAAGACATGACAATCAATGGGCATTAAGATACACACTGACCTTGTTTGATTTTGAAAAAAATTAAATTATGTAATAGAAATTGATGTAGTTTAAAGTGTGACACATGGGAAGCCATTCTGGTAATACAGAGATGATTCTTGAGCAGCACTGGTCTCTCTCTCACGGAATCCTCCTTAAACCTTTCAGTGTTTCCCACTGCATAGTGTCCAGGCTCTTTGGCACACAGCTGGTGATACCCCGATAAACTCGCTTCTCTCTCCTAGCTTACTTTGTGCTCAGCTCCAATTCATCCCCTTTGCCTTAGCCAAATGGAGGCATTCCCTTTCCCACACAGCCTCAGACACTCTGGGCCCCATTGTTTCTTGTCTCCCAGCCTTTGAGGACTACGTTGATGACCCTTGATCAGCCTTTATTATCTCTAACTCTGCTTAATAAATCTTTCTTTTGTTTCATATGGACCTAATTCTTCTTTTTGTGTATGTATTATTTTTTTTATTCTAAGCATCACTAGTGTAATTGTTTATTTACATGTCATTTCCCTCTAAATTGTCAGCTCCTTATGTGGATAGATCTTAAATCTTTTACTGCTGGATTCATGTAACAGGTACTCAATAAATATTTGGTAGGTTAGCCTAATAAGCCATTGTTGCCTCCCTGAGAAGCCTTTCCTAAGACACAGGTACTTAGACTTTGCATCTCCTTGTTTCAGTAGTACTTTCTATATGTTTTTCTTTATTGCATGACTCAGGGTTATTGATCTGTCTCCTAGAACTCAAGGGTAGAGCGCAGTTGTACTCATTTTTCTGCCCTCTCCTTAGCACAGTGGCGGACACAGCAGTACTTCGCCATTTGTTCAAGAAACGAGCTGATTATAACATATAATAATGGTAATTATGAAGGTTGAATGAAGCCTTTCTTCTATAGCCTGGATACCTATTTCTAGACCTCTAAAGCAGTGATTCTTAATGTTTATGGCCTCAAATAAACTTTTGAGAATCTGTTGAAAATTGTGTATTTTGTCTTCAGTGATAAAGTAATTTGATTACAATACCAGGGGCTCATGAAATGCCGAACCTGTTTATGGACCTTGAGTTTTAAGTTCCTCCATTCTGGGGGTTCCAGGGCTGCCAGTCCTCACAAGTTCTCATAAAGGAGGACAGGGGGTGAGAAGAATGGTTGTGATGACAATGGTGGCAGTGGTGATAGTGATCATGACAAGCGTTTGTATAATGCTCCATAGCCTGCCAGTTTTTCGACATATACTATCTGGCACTTAGTCTAATATGTGCTTATTATAAAGAGAGTTTTATTTCTGTTTTATGGGTGAGGTAGATATATAAATAACAAGTAGAAATCATTTTTCTATATATTTGTACTTGTGTTTAAAATGATTCAAGATAAACTCGTTCAGGGTTTTCAAGTAAGGTGATAACCTATAGTTCTTTACAGACCTATATCATCAGACAGCCCTATCTTTCCACTTAGGTGTATAAGACAAACAGTTATAATAAACAATATACCTTTTTCCAGGATTTGATCTTTAGTGTTTCCAACTTACCATGGAAACTCTACTTTGCTCAACTACTAGTAAAGTCAAGGCAATAGGTCAGAAAACTCAGACTTCTGATAACAAAGTTAACATTCTTGACCGACTGGATTTTTAGTTAAGTGGACTTAAAAATTAGAGCACTTGGGATTTAATAAAACATTTTAGCATTCTAAATAATATCCTTACTTGGTACAAAACAAAATGTTGGTAAATAATGCCTATTTTTTCTCGGTTACCGTTCATTGTAAAAGGAGCATTAAACTTTATAGTGAAAGATGGAATGGGTGGTAACATTTTCTGATCTGTGATTTACAAGCATCGATTTCTTATCACTTCTATTTACTATGTTTTTTTGACCTCTGTAGAGGTCATTTTTTGTATACAGTGATTTTGGAATCTTCTATAAAGTGATATGTTTTCTTCACACGTTGAAGACATTTTGTTAGTTGAAAACAGCTTTTTGGAAAATTACCTTAAAGCTGTTCCACCATAAATTTTTACTTAAAAGATAGTCTAAACTCTATTTGCTTTCAGTTCTTTATTAAAGTTTTTTATTTGCCTATTTACTCTTAAAGCCGCTCAATATCAGGTTGTCTTAAACATCTTTATATCTCTTATCCAGTGCTTGGTTCACAGTTGGTATTTAGCAAATACTTGTTCAGTGATAGTCATCTTTTGATAAACCCAATAATGTTTGTCACGTGATCACTTCTGATTTGTTTCTCAGCTGAAGGTTTTTACATTTTTAAATGAAAAAAAAAATGAGTTTGTCATCTAAATACCAAACCTTTCCCTCAGTTAAGGCATCAGAATGGAAATCAGTACTTTTAAAAGATCTAAAAAAAAATTTAAAGAAATATATTTTTTTAAATAGAGTGATAACCTCATGTAGAAGATGAAAGCTGATTAGGAAAGCATGAACATGAAGAATAGTCACGTTTGGTTTTTAGCTCGATGCTGGTTTTAGAAAGAAGTCAAAGTATCATATCCATATGAATATAGAGTTTTATAATTTAAGGCCTCTGATTTCAAAAGTGTATTTTACATATAGTACATATTAAGAAGTATCCTAACATAGTTTAAAAAATACGCTTTTCTCATTTTACTTTCACCACAATAAAATCGTTATGAAGTTGAAGACTTTGCTTTGTATGGCTGTCTACTGCTGGTGCCTCGAGCTGTGCCTGGCACACTGTAGGTGCCCAGCTCGCACTTGATAGATGAGTACATTTTGAAATTGAAATAGATTATTCCAAAGTTATAAAAGGAAACATCAAGCAACTTATTGGGAAAGACCTTTTAAATTTGTTCTGTTGGGGACATGGAAAACTCTCATTGGGGGTAGAAGACTGTCATGTGTGTCATAGGTCCGCCTGTTCTTTTAATGCAAGTAAAGCTGCTTGTTCACTTAAAATCTCCCTTTCCCGTGCCTCTGAACCGGCTGGAAACAAAGTAGAACAGCCACAACAAAACTTCAGTAGCAGTGCAGCTGCCTTTTGTTTACCTTTTGCCCTTATAGAAGCAACTTCATGTGTCATATTGAATAACAAAGTCTAGAATTAGAAATCCTAAATTTTGTGGCATTCCAGGTGAATATACTGGATTAGGTGCTGTTGTTTTCTTGGGCTGGGGAAAGGCGATATTGCCTGTATCATCTTCTGGATTAAAAATTATTTCTTCTATTTTAAGAATAATAGATGAATATACATTTAGATTGTTCATTTTTGGCAAAAACTTGAACTCTTGAAAGACTTTCAGGTTAGTAGGGTTTATTTCTATTTGCTAGTATCATTATTGATGAATTTCTTAAATCTTAAAAGAAAGAATCAATTCTAGAGTTTCACAGAGTATTTTTTTGAAATTGTCAGTTTCCTGGATTAAATTGAGCACATATAGATGTGCTCTTTTAAAAAAACCATTTGTTGTGTGTTTTAGGTCTCTTAGTTATTTCTCTTGATGGGATGCTCTTTACTTACGAATAAACCCTTCTTTTAAAGCATAGTTGAATTAAGGGAAATTCAATGACTAGACTATTTTAAAAATATTTTCCTCAGGAAAATATGCATCTAAATTAAAAATATTAAACTTATGCTTTGTCTACTTTTCCTGCTCCCTAGGGCATCTGATTCTATACTTTTCAAACATCCAAATCATGGGTTAGCAGTTCAGTTAACTTTATCTTTCTAAATTATAAGTAACTCCTTAGGATGATTAAAGGAAGGGCAAAAACCTTTATGGAAGTTTTTTTATCTCTGGATTTGGGTAGAGATCTGTTCACAGGAGGCACATTTGGTGCCTGAGAACAGTTAAAAGAGTTGTAAGAAATGAGATGATGGCCAGGTTAAATTAGGTTCCATGGAAGAGATTAGGAGACTCACCGGAGTAAGTGCAGACACATCCAAAGCTGAATTGACATTTTTATTATCTTTGGGCTGATATTAAATACTGTGAAGGGATTAAGAGACACTTGTGTTATTTAGCCTTTGGTTGGACACTAACCGTCCCCTCCCCCAGCTTAGTGGCTTCAGCCAACCACCATTGATTTAGGTCATAATTCAATGGGTTAGCAATTTGGGCTGGACTCAGCTGGGTGTTTCCTTTGCTGGTTTCACCTGGGCTCACTCATGTGTCATGGGGTCAGTTGCTGATTTGCTTGGTGGCTCTGCTTCTGGGAGTTGGCTGGGGGCAGGGGCTACTAGGCCCTATGTCTTTCATCATCATCCAGCAGCCTTGCCTGGCCTTTCATGATAGTCTCAAAGTTCCAAGGTTCCCAGAGCTGGAGAAAAGAAGCAGCAAGATCTCTTGAGGCCTGCCTTCAGGCTCTTAACATTGTTACTTCTCCCACATTCTGTTTGGCTGAGTAAGGTGATTCAACAAGTATGTTTCACCTCTTGACGGGAGGAGTTGTAAAGTTTGTGTTCATTTTTCAGTGTACCACAGAGATACTTCATCTGATTTTTCCCTTTTAGGAAATTTCTTTTGGATATTAAATGTGCATAAGAATTTAAAGACTTTTGAAAATCATTTATGAAAACATCCATCTATGGTATTTTAAAAAATTTTGTCTTAAGTAGTCAGCTATACGTTAAGGTTTTTAATACTGTCAAAACATTTCATGGTATCAAAGTACTTTATTTTTGATGTATTTCTGTTTAGGCTGGAACTTAACCAGAGATACCAGGAGCATGCATGAAGTCTAAAGATACCAAAGTAATAGTTCCTTTCTATTTCAGTTTCTATCACGAAGATTTCTGTTTTCCTGCCCTCAAGGGAATTTGAGAATACAAAGTTTTGAACAGTGTTTTAATGCCAAAGGAAAGAGCAATTGAGTGGTAAAAGGCATCAAGGAGTTCTTTACGTAGTTTGGCTTACAGATGTTATTTTTGCTCATTAGCACCACTTTTCTTGCTAACTAATGTGCTACACATTTTTTCATTCATATGTTGCTTTCTCTTAGAGAATGAAAGACTTGGGGGAAATGGAATAGGAAGTAGATGGAAGATTTGGGGAACATAAAGATAGAAACCAAAGTCGAATTTAGAAGTGTTGCTTTGGTATCTTTAGGTTCATACACATCCCTGAGATCTCTGCTCAGGTTTCAGTCTAGATGGAAAGGTATTAAAAATGACTTAAAGATGTATTTTAATACCACTTGGTATTATACTAAATTTAGCTTGTATTAGAGAGAGTTGTGGGACTGTATATGCAACAGAATAATTAGGAAAATGCCCTATGATGAGTTGAAACAGAAATCTCAGGATTTGAAACAAATTCATAACTGTGCTGATTCACTAAGTAGTATCTTGATGTTTCTGACTGGAAAATGTGGGAGTTAGTGTCTTTGAACTCTGATGTACACATGGAAAAGGGAACTTGGGGCAATCTTTAAAGGGGTTGTTAGAGATGAGAAAAATAAAATCCAGTTAGTATTCTTTCCCTCAAAGAGGTTGGAAAACAAGAAATTAAAATAATCATTATTAGAGATGAAGTAAATGACCTCAGTAAAGCATAAAATGTACACTGCTTATTGCTTGAGAAGAGTTCAGTGCTCATTTAATACCAAAATGAATGGTCTTGTTTCTTCTAATAAAGTTCTTTTGCTGGATGAAATTAAGGTTCTATAACTGAAGTTTAGTTTTTCATTAGAAATTTAACCCAGAGATGCTGACTTAAAATTCAATATTTTAATATATAGTGAGTCTTGATTTGGTATATAGAAAATCATTTTATCTAAGAGAATAACAGTCTTAAATCCTCTGTTTTGGGATTAGAGGTGACCCTGCACCTGGGCACCCCATCAGCACCACTGTATAAACTAAAACACAACAAAACGACCCATGTCTCAGAATACACTGTGAAATAATTTATTAGAAATAGTCTGTTTAGATTCTATTATTTAGATACACATATCCATATGAGTAAAGTGAGCTGCTTTCACAGTTAATATTAGCACAATTGTGTAAACTCTGCCAGTGTTTACTTTTGTTTTTCAAAACTTCGGTGGAGTTAGCTTAACTGTTTAAGGAAGCGCTGCCCGATAGTACCGTCTGCTTAATATAGTTTTCAATGCTCTAGTTGCCACAGTAAAAAAAAAGTAAACATTAAAAATTAATTTTAATAATATAATCCAACACATCAAAAATTATTTCAGCATGTAATCAACATAAAAAGTATTAATAGATCTTTTACATCCTTATATTCATTCAAAGCCTTTAAATCCATGTATATTTATGTAAATCAGTGTATTATTAGTGCCATTGGACTAGCCCTATTCACACATGCCCATCATCACCATGCAGCTTTAGAGATCTATATAAAGTTCAACTTCTCTAAAGTGGGGCTCAGGTGACCGCCCCACATTTTAGTGTTCCATGATTCGTTGGCCACTCTGTGGGGAGGAGAAGTGGGAAGAGTTAAGTTGTGCATGTTGGGTTTAGCATTGTGTGGAAGACAGATACTTCTTGTAATGGCATTCAGCGAGGAAGATAAAAACCCATTAGGCTGGTGTTGCAGAACATTTCAAATGTCAAGGATGCTGATGACATAGATCCTGGCATGGCTTTTAAAGTACAACACTGAAGCTATTCTTGTGATGTTTTCTGGTGATGTTTAACTAGCGTCAAAGCTGGATGGAAACTCATTTTGCAGTCACTTAACTTGGGCTCTCTTGCTTTTTATTAATGGATATACAAAAAGAACCTACCAGTTAATTTCAAATTAGAACTTTGTTTTCAATTAAATATTGTCACTGATGGCTTTTATAAAATTCTGATTGAATCAAGTGTCTTTTTTTTCAAGGTAAGGATCTATTATTAAACTTGTCCCATTCACATTGCTTTTGGGGGCATAATTGGGGTTGGTGGCATAATTCTAATCCAGAGATTAGAAGTCAACTTGACCTATGAGACATAAATCTTTTTTTATGTGAAAGTATGTGATGTCTTAAGACAATATTTTACAGAGTAATTTTAGAAAAGAGTCGATTTGCTTAGGCCCACCATATCCAAGTGAAGCAAAACTTGTAATTAACAAACAAGTTCCTGTGGGACTTGCTAAATTGTTAACCTGTGTAATCCGTTCAGACCCGTATTTTTCATACATCTCTTTGGAATTAAGGGTGATATTGAAAAGTAGTCCCTTTTGAAAGTAGTCTCTTTTCTGTAAACTTGTCCTTTGTGTTGTTCAGTGTTCTCCTTATTAATTTCAGAGTTAACATAAAGGTCACATTTCAGATATTGGGCTTTTTTTTGTGTGTAAATTTTAAGACATATGTACTGGGATGATTTTTTTTTTCTGTCATGTTTAGTCTAGTCAGGCTACTTTTCATGACATTTAAATGAACACGGTCCGTTAAATTCTGCCGTGCTGTAGGTACTGCCACTGTTACACAAATCTGCCTGTTTCCATTTGAGCTTCAGCGGTTTCACATCAAAAGTTGTGAATGAAGCCTTAGTAAACAAGTTTGTTCTGTGCTGGCTGGGACTCCTCTGAAGCAGCTGGAGATTTTTTTAAGCCTCTGGGGGGCAAATCATCACTGTGACAGGTAAATAGCATTCCTCACTCAAGCTTGCACTCCCGCTCCATCCCCTTCATTTCTTAGGACTGTAGAATGTAGGGATTGTCTCGCTTGGAACACAGTTGATTAGGTCACAGCCTGGTCTGCTGAAATCAGCTGCCCTGAGGCTACCTCACTCTTGGGGATTTCGGAAAAGCACTGTGAAAGGGCCACAGGGGGTCTCACTATTACCTTATGAAGGGCAATCGGTTCAGGTAGCAGAGTACATATTTAGGGCCTATTAACTTCTTCAGGCTTGTGGTTGAATTGAAAAGCACTTAGGAGTGAAGGAATAATAAGAGGAAATTGTTGCTAAAGCCACTGAAGATGAGTCCTGCCCAATCTCTGTGGGTGCATCCGTTCAGTTGCAAATTTATTTCCTGCTGGGGCATCTGTTAGCTTTAGAAGTCCCCTTTAAGGCCCTGAAGGGGAGTTTGAAAATGATTGCATAATGTTGATTCTTTTCTTTGAAGAGTGGACTTCTCATTGTATTTGGGCAAAATTAGCAAACAAGTACCTTGTTTTAAAAATGAGCTTTATTTTCCAGTGAAAAAAGCAACATATAACCATGATAGGAGTCTGAGCAAATGGAGACTTACAAAGAAGGAAAAAAGCTTCTTAAAGTTCTGCTACCTAGAGCACCACTGAAATTTTTTCCCAACTTGTGTACAAACACACCCACACACTCGCACACACCCAACCTCTACAGCTCTAGGTTGCTGTGTTTAAAAAAAAAAGTAAACATATTGCACATACTTTGTTGACTGTCTTATAATATATCCAGAGCCTTGTATGATTCTTAAGTTTTTTTCAGAGAACATAATTGTTGGTAATATTGTCTGCCATAACAGAGATAAACTGTAGTTAAGTATAATAAACTCAATTTTTGAACATTTAAATTGTTTCCTTGTTGGTGTATTTCTCTGTCACTGTAGCATAAATTCCAGGAGGTGGAATAACTGGATAAAAGGAAATAAAACTTTAAAAAGCTTTTTAGTACAAACAAATTGCCACATTTTTACCCAGAAAAAGGCTCACCAGCAGTTTGAGAGTACCCACCTTTGTATTCTTTGCTGCAACTGAATATTTGGATTTAAAAACAAAAACGTTTCAGTATTGTTAGTAAAAAAAAAATTACACCAGGGAACTGTCATAATCAAAATGGTGATTGTTAATTTTGTGCCTGTAGTTCTGGTTCTGTGTTTAGAAAAATTCTTATTTTTATAAATGAGCTTTTTTTGAGATATTACTCTCTGATTTAACAGCTTTTTTAGAGCTTAAAAAATAGCATCTTAAGACTGGCTTCTTTATTTTTTTTTAAAAAATGAGTGTCTCGTGTGCCAGATAAAGGGCCTGTGGGGAAAAAAAAATAATTGAAATGGGGGTTATTTTTTATTTCATTTAATTAGCTACTGCTTACTTTATAAAAGCATATGTTTGGTATGAAATTCTAATTTTAGATGCTGTGAGGGTTTTCAAATAAAAAATGTTTTTACTGTTAAAGCCAAGACTACAAGTTCTTCTCTCTTTCTTCCCTAAGTGGTCCTTGTAAATTAATTCACCATGTCCATATATTCAGCAGCAGAGTATGAATGAATTAAAATAAATTATCTTATTCATGGGATGATTCGATAAGAAATTATGAGAGATCTGTTATCAGGCAATAAGTAGTTCCTTAGCAACTATTAACTCTAGTTAAATACTTGGTAAGGACAGAAGCAAATAAAAGACATAGGTGTCTGTTCAAAACAATTGAACAAAGAACAGTTTTGTATTGTTTTTTTTTTTAAATAAAAGACAGTGATAAAGTTTTAAGTTAATGACTTAGGCAGTAGATCTAAGAATTAAATATTAAAATTAGATTTATATTGACCCAGAGTTCTGCATTTAAACAGATTAGGCCCAGATGTTGGAGATTAATACATTGATTTAAATATGCTAAGCTGATTTGATTGAACCCTTGGAATAAAGAACACTCAGTCAGAAATTGATGAATATTGTCTTCTTTATTAACTTCATACTGCATGCGTATAATCACAAGTAACTCAAAAACTGCATTTTAGAGTCTAATTCACCAATAAATTTGGGTGAAGAAAAAATTCACAAGTAATTATGGAAAAACAAACTTTTGCCTTACATGCCACGGGGACTAATTCTAAGTGCACGGTATTGAATGGATGTATCTTTAATCATGTGGAAGTAAGAAATCCATTATTTTTCTAAACCAGACAGTAGTTGTCTGTTTCATTGGAACAGTTGGTTGATTACAGTTCTTCAGGGCTTTATTTTTTCCAGTGCTTACTTCCTGTCTGTTTTTGAATTCTAGCTTTAGAGATTGTCAGAAGTGAGTCAGAGAGTCAAAGAATTTAGAGTAGCGATCTGAGCTTGATTATTTTAGTAGTTTTTGTGGCAGTGCAGTCAGACTGTTTCACTAATTAAGGAAGTAGATTTCCTATAGCAGATTCCCACCACCTGGGTGCTTAGAAATTGACTACAAAATACACAAGCAAAACTTTGACGTGTTAAGGTGAAGCCTACCAAATAGAGCAGAGAATGCAGGGTGCCAGTGTTTTCTGTTTAGTAGAATTATGCTTCTTACCTATGTCGAAGGAAATAAAATAGCCTTGTAGAAGTTAACAAAAAATCTTCACTGCTTTTTACAATAACCAAATGTATGCTGGTTTTATAGAAAGCAGAGCTCTGTTTTAATTGCAGCCTCCCATATATAGAAAGTATTATACAGGTAGAAAATTACTGGCTAAATGCTTCAGAAAGTTAAAGAAAGGAACCTCTGAGATGTATTCAAAGGAAAACTTAACTTGGAGTAAAAAAAAAAAAATTGAATACATCCTTATATGAGGAATAACTAGAAGCACTACAGCAATCCCAGGCCACTGTTGGTTGTAAAATCTGCTGTGATTTTAAGAAAATCTTAATGATTTTTCATTTGAAGTTGGAATATTTAAGCCTTCATGTAATTTATGTACTTAGCAAAAATTAAAGAAGTCTGTAACCCTATTAACTTTCTCATTGTAGTCATGTAATGCTCTGAGTGCAGTCTCATATACTATCAGCTATTTGAAATTTTATTTAAAGACACAGACAGAAATGCTTCATTACAGCTTATCCATTCATGAAATGTAAGGCTTGTTCTCTTTCTCCCTGTGAGAAGAGATTCATGTGAATGCCTCTGCCTTTTTGGAATGCTTTGTTTGCTCTAAGGGTAATGCCCTTGGAGTCCCCTTCCTGTAACAAAAGAAAGGTGAGGTGAATCAGTCATGCCAGATAAGACAGGAATGCGCGTCTTGGTTACTCTCTGTCATTTTTGGCTTTGAGACTATGGCTTCTCTATATATTTTGCCTTTTTTTTTTTTTTTTTTTTTTGCCTAAGGGTATAGGGCATTGGTTGACTTCCTTTTAGATACAGTGTTTCATGCACAAATGGGACTTGCCTGCTGAATTCCTGAAATTCATGACTTGATTTGGGACATAAAAGAAATTGCCAAAAATAATAAGGGTTTGACATTTTTTGTTAGTTGAAACCGAACACAGAATGGTAAATGAAAACTATACTTCTTTGGTTTAATATGTTACCCTATTCAAAGGTTACCCTTTTTTTAGATTTCTTAAATTTTTATTTAGTTTTGTTACCCTGTTCAAGTTATTTGTCTAAAAATGTGTCACTGTGCTGCCTTTAATACTGGTGGGGTAAAGGGATGTGTGATTTTTTTTTCTTTTGCCTCCAAAGTTAATGATCAACATATGCTTATTCACTTGTGAAAGGAATGTTGATTGCTTTGGAAAATACACGGTAATTATTTAAAGTTTCCTGAAGAAGTTTGCTAGTTATTTTGTGGTGTTGAAAATGGGCCAAATGTCAGTTTCCTTTTCAGTGCATTGGAATGTTTCAGGTGTGCAAGGCGGGCACATGCTCAGCGAAGCATGGTTAACAGTAGCGAGTGAGTCTGGTGTGAGAGCCTGCAGGGAATTTACGAAAGCACTTTCTTCCCTCTGATATAGCTGTAGGCCTGGCTTTTTCTAAAGCAATCATATTTCATAGTGTCAAAGCACGGAAAGCGCAGTAGAACCTCCGATCTGGATTGGGTGCCATGAATTGGAGGGGAGGGTCAGTCTAGATCATGCATTTAAAAATAAGTGTGTGTAATTTATTTATTTTTAAAAATTTATTTCTAATGCTTTAATTTCACACTATTTTGACCCCTTTTGCCCCCATGATACCTCCCTCCTACCCACTCCTCCCCACTCTCTGAAACCAACTAGACTATTGAAAATTTGTGTAGCTTAAAAAGATCTTTAAAAACTCATATTCTTATCATAAAAGGAAGTAATGTAGTTTTAATTGTCAAAAAACGCATAGCTTTTCGAATGACCTAATCGGGTGGATGGGTAAGGCTTGTAAGTGAACAATTTTAATAAACTTATTTGTTCTTAATAAGAACAAACTAAATTCTAGCTTATTTTCTTAATAGATAAGCATATATCTGTACTATCTAAAGTATTCATTTGCTTATTCAATATTTGTGTAAGTGAATTATATAATACCTATCTGTGTTGGGTTAATTGGAATTTAAATAGCTATCTTACCGTTTATAACTCTTAACAACTGGAAAATTTTCTTTATTAAATTTTATGTAACATCTTGTGATTTTTGTTTTAATTTTCTGTGAAGATTTTGGGGGTTACTGTGGGATCTCTGATCCCTTGGAAAAGGGAATTAATGACTCCAGAAGATGTCAAGAGAGTATGAAGAACCACACAAATAAGCCCTCTCGGATCCTTGATGTGTGTTGGATTTAGGGAGAAGAACCAGTTTATAGGACTCGCTGTTTAGAACCCTGGGAGGAGGTTGTAGGGGAATGAGAATGTGGGAAAAGTGTAGGTGGCCAGAAGTCTGACATCAGACCCTGAAACCAGCCCCTTGCTTGGGTCCCTGAAAGAGAAGGACTTTGGAAGAAATCACCTTTGAAAGTGAAGCTGTTGGAGGGTTCCACTGAGGCAAGATTTGAGGGGATGAAAAAAGGCCTGGAAGAGTTCATTCATTCACTAATTACTGTTTATTGACTGCCTCCTACATGTCAGAACCTGTTCTAGATGCCAAGGATTCTGCATTGTATAAGGTATATAATACTGCCATCTTTAGGGAGCTCTCTTTCTGGAGAGAGGAGACAGCTAATGCAAATCCACAAGAAGATGAAAACCCTGCGTTCAGCTTACAAGTGATGGAGAAGATGAACAGGACACTGTGATCGTGGTTTTCTGCAGGGCCTTCTTTAGATTGACTTCTAGGGAGGAAATGTAAACTGGGGCTTGCATGACAAGATAGAGAGCCAGCCATTGGAAGACAATTTCTGATCAAAGGGAATCACAGCCGCCAAATACAAGCAAGCTCTCATGGCTGGAAGTCAGCAATGAGGGAGGTGAGAAAGGCAGGGGCCAGGTCATATGGAGACTTGTAGTCTGCGACTGAAGGTGGGTGTTGAGAATACAGGGCAGTCAGCCCCTGAGAAGGGAGCAGCCCTGTCCTTACCCAGAGGGCTGGCAGCTTGTCTGTCTGCCCTCCCAGTTTTGTGGCAGGTGCTTCTTTTTTCCAGCTACTACTGTCTTACTGTCCTGGAAGTTCTCTTGTGATTTTTATCCAGTCCACGCTTTACATCTGGTTCCTAGGGGACCTCTGTGATAGCTGGTAATCACTGATGACAAGGGAAGAGAAGGAAAATGCTCCTCTATTCATCTGCCTACTACTTTCAATTTTGATGGTTTGCCAGACCAGTGTTTCTCTTTGGTAATAGATTTTCTTTTGAATAATAATAAAAAAACAACCCTAAAATAACATAGCTGTTTTTTTCCTTTTTAAGGCCTATAGCACCTAGGCTTCCTAGGTGGTCTCCCGTTCAAGCACTAATCAGGCCTGACCCTGCTTAGCTTCTGAGATCAGAAGAGATCAAGCGTGTTCAGGGTGGCATGACTGTAAGCATAAGATGGCTGTTTTAACTAGTTTTTTTTTAAAAAAAAATCATTAAAAGCAACTTCTCTCAGAAGCATGTTTTTATTTTTTAATTTCAAAAGTCTTTATGCATATATATCATGAAAAATCTCGAGGTAGAGAAATTTACAGTTTTTAGCAGTTTAAAAGTTAATATTGAGAAGAATCATAGGAGATGAATAATTCATATTTTCGCACCTTGATGGGGGTCCTAGTTTTCTTCCTAGGTCTTAGATAAGGAGGTCCTTGAATGCTTCTTACCTCTATATAATAATTTTGCACATTTGGTGACTAAGGATTAACTATTACACAGGTATAAAATTTATGCTTTAAATTATTTTGGTAATGGTTTATTCTAGGAATGCCTTATATTGAACTTGGTTAGTTTTAGCTTGTAAAACTGTGACAACTTCTGGAGATTTGAAGAAAATAAGAGGAGATAGTAATTGGGGGAAAGATGGATATAATCTTTGAATTTTTAATTTGATTCTTCCTAGTTTTGATTATTGTGTTATATTTGGCATGAGACTTGAATAGTGTTTTATAAAAGTAGCTCTGTACTTTACTAGGGCTTAGGGGAGAGTTTATGACAGACCTCAGAGGCCACTTTAGCAGTATTGATGCATGCTGTGCACGTTTTAACATTTTAACATTTTTATACTGTAAATTGAAATAACTTATTTGTGTGTCTCCATTGAAAATGTTACCACAGCAATATACATTCCTTTTGCTTTGCAATATTCAATTCAGAGCACTAGGAGTATTTTAGTCACCTGATCTTTAAGCAATTCCAATAGTTCTGTTTCAAACACTTAATAATAATGTAGATTCTGTTAGCCAGTTTTCTCTCTGAAGCAATAGTAACACCTTTATAAGTACAGAGGTTGGAGATTAAGGTATCATACCTCTTTAAATTAATCTTCTAAATCTTGACTTTGTTTTAATGTATCAAGCGTCAAAATAGACTTAGTAGTAGTAATTACCTTTATTTTTATACTAATCATTTAATCCTTATACTAACATCAATTTCTCCCACCCGTTTTGTATATGAGGAAACTGAGATACAGACCATAATAAATTGCTAAAGGTCACACATTTATTAAAATGCAGAGTTGGCACAATTAACAAGAATGCTGTAGGAATAATTGGTTGTATTGCTCGAAGACTAGTACTTTTAAGTTACATACTTGGAGAACAAAACCGACATTCCCTGAAAATCTATTTCCCTCTCCATTTCCGAAATACTCTTGGGTTGTGTGATTGGGATGTGTGATTAAGTCAAAGTCATCAATACCACAGGGAGGTAGGGCCAGGAGTACTTTTTAAGCTTTCTTAGAATTTTGTTGCAAATCACTCTGAGATTGCATCACTGAAGCTCACTCTTCCTGCTGTCAGCCATTTCTCTCACAAATTGGAAACCGTATTTCACTCCTACTGGAATTTGGATTAAGGCAGCATCTCACTTCTCTACTAGGTGCCACTCTTGAATCTTGAAGGTAGGTTGGAGTTTCAGGAGACTGGGGTTCCAGTTTTGGCTTTGATTCATGCTCTGAAGCTTAATGACAAGTCGTTTACTGTCTAGACCTTTGCTTCCTCATCTGTAAAATTAGAGGGTAGGACCGGATGATTGTTGTTGCTCTCTCTTAATTATTAATTTTATCTGCTTTAAGATTTGATTTTTTTAAGATAACTAGATATTTTAGAACTTTTCTTGCTTTTGGTACTTAGTAAAATGCTGTTTCCGTAGGAGGTCAGCTGCCTGCATAAGCCTTTGTAAAGGTATTTGGGAATATGAATCCAGTTCCATTTTCTTCCAGAGGAGCGAGTAAGGAGAAGAACATTAGGAGTATAAATTATAAATTAACGTCTGTTCTTAACTTTGCCTGTTATTACTACTGATCACCTGCAAGTTTCTTGCTAGTGTTTTATAAAAGTAGCTCTGTACTTTGGATTGGATCACTCTGTTGTATTTATTTTTAAAGACAGTAATTAAAGCCATGGATATACCAAAATTATTTCAAAATATGCTGATAAAGTGAACATCTTTAAAGTTTCTTCAATATTTGACTAAATTCAGACTAAATTTATAAATATAATTTTAAAAATTATGTCTTGAGATTGTTTGGGAAATATTTATGTATTTTTTTTCTGTTAATGGGTGAAATTAGCACCAGATGGATAAGTATACTGGATCTTTTGAGTCATGGTTGAGAATTTACTAAATTATAAAGTGATCATTTAAATGACACTTTTTTTGTTTGTTTTAGATCTTAACAAATAGCCTGTTACAGCAAACCAACCAAAGTAGTAAAATAACTAGAAGAAAATGTGTGATTGCTTTACTACACCTTTCGTTAAATGGTTGGATGGAGAGGCAGATCTATCAAGGAGTTCAGGATTGAATCATTTTTTTAAAAGGTCATTTTAAAAATGACAGTCAAACTTGATAACAGAACATCTGGCTTTCCTTTGAACCTATATATCTAATATCCTTTCATGAGCTAGAAATATTTGAACATCGTTAGAAATGCCAGTTATATTAAATATTAAATACCATATTCTGTTTTGTTTTGTCTTTGCATTTTGAGTTTTTGGAAAAAGTATTTGGAAAATGCAGATGATTTTCTATACAAATTGTGAGGTACTTCCATATTATTAAATTGCCATTTACTATTAATAAAGGAGATATAAACTTAATAAAGGAGATATGTTTTTAGTGTTTTATACTCTCAAGCAATTATACCTTTAACCAAAAAGGTTTTATTTATATTTTTATATTATTTCTGATACATTTTACTAACTTTACTAGTTAATTACAACTAATATGCTGTAATTAGCTGTTGCATACTTTTGAATATGTTTCTTCTAATGGACAACTTGATTATATATTATATAACTTAATATGTTAGGTACATGATGTCCCTGTGTTTATTTTCATACTCTACATCTTCTATTATCGCCACGTTTTACTATTGGTTAGTATTAGAGAAGAAAATATTTCACTTTTTAATGAAATATTTATTGTTAAAGAACAGTTTTATTAATAAAGAACAACTTTGGTGTCAATAGAGGGAATAATTTATATAAGAATTAATGTAGTTATTCTGTATCTTAAATTTTTCCCAAATTAAGTTCTTCGTTTTATCTTTTTAATGTAGACAGATGACAGTTGAGATACAGTAATCTGTGCTTACATAGCTTCCTATTTTCTCAAGTAAAAATTATGTCTCCATAATCTCTAAGATGATGATTTAGCTAAGAACCTTTCTTCATGTGCCTTAACTCAGTGTTTCAAAGTGTGGGCTCCATGAAATGTGTTTCTTGTTTGGTTAAAATAATGCAGATTATATAATTCTTATGTGCGCATCACTGTTACACTGAGAAATCTTGGTTATAATTGTTCTGTATGTGAGTGTGTACCGTATATTCTACATTTGTCTTGATGGTTTCCCTCAGTTTTTAGAATCCACTGATAAATACAGGTGTGCCTATCTTTTGTGATTTAAAAAATATATCAAATTAGAAAACTTCTGATACATTAAAATTTGTCACTCACACATCTTTCTTCATTAAAAAAATCTGAATTTAGAAAATAGGTAAATTAAGGGATTATATGTATTTATAAATCGGTATTTCGCTTTAACAAAGATTCCTAGTAAAGTTTGTGTAATCAAACCTTGCGATGCATTTAGATCATTATATATTTAGATCATTATATACTTGAAATGTTTGTTAGCATAAAACATGGTATACTGGAATTTTCCCCTAGCTTATCAGTGTCAGTGAATCAATTTATACTTACGTTAGCTTGACCTAACTTAAGTTTCTGAGTTCTCAGCAGGTTTGGCAGCAAATTGGCTATTAAAAGTAACTGAATATTGCCTCTAAATTATACCTTTTTAATTTGTAAGATAATTTGGGTTTTTAAAATTTAAAAACTGCTTTATGGTTAAAATAGAATTTAATAGAGAAACAGGTTTGTTTGTTTTTTCTTTTGATCAAAAGTAAAGAAAAATGCCACTGGGGAGTGGGTAGGAAAGGAAAGGGGGATTTATAGTTTCATTACCACAGAAGCCAAAAGAGTAAATGGGATTTTTATTTGCTTCAACTGGTATTCAGTTCATGTAAAATCCCCCCTTTTGCATAACTGAACTGCATGTGAGCCTTAGGTGTTATTTTAAGAAAAATAACTACTAGTTGCAGTCTTCTGTTTTTAGAATCTGTTTCATAGAAGCCTAAACAAGCCGTAGAAGAAGGAAAACTTGCTCTTCTACCAGGCTTGTGCGTTCTAGGACTCTGGAGACGACTGTCTCTTATGGAAAAAGCCGTGTTTATACAGTAACCAGTGTGATACTTGACTGTAGCAGCAGGAATCTCATTCCATTCCTTCTTTAGCAAGGGAGTGTTTTAAGGAGTTTGGCACGAGGCTTAGTCATTTCAACTGACATTTTAATCATTGAATAGTGCCTTGTCTTCATGCTAGAATATACTTTGCAATACAAATGTTTCAGGCAGTTGTTACCCAGCTTATGGAAACCTGTAAGTCACCCTTAACCTTCAAAGATGGCTTTTGCATTTCTGAAATGTCTCAAGTTCTGTTGATACACTTTGGATTAATCCTTATACACATGGTTTTAAAAGTATTTTAATGCAATGCATATATATTTCTTTTAGAAAAATAGAAAATATTGATACAAGGAAGAAAACATTCATGCATCTCTATAACCATTTTTTTCGTGTATAGAAACATCTCACTGTCTTTTCTTACAAAATAGAATTATAATTTATTTTTTAAATCACGAAATTGTTGGCATTGTACAATTCAGGCCGGGATCGATAACCTAAGAAAGGATTTATTTGACTTTTGTGTACAAGACATTCATAAAATAATGAAAAATAAGTATTAAAGTAACTGGGTGTAAAATTACTCTGTTGCCCTTCTCAGTTATGTGTACTTTAATTGTTTTTCTCATAAGACCTTTTTTACTTTGCTTGGATTCTTTAGTACCTTGTATCATGCTTGTCAGGTAGTGAAACCATGTATTTGTTGAATGAATTACAGAAAGGTACAAGTCAATAATGCCAGGTTCCAGATTAATTTCTAGCAAGATCCGGGCCATTATATACAACATTAAATCCCTTTTGATGAAAAGGGTCTTATAGTGTACAGTTTTGAAAAATCCATTAAGTATTGGGAACAAGATTAAAAAATCACCAAGATTTCTTTTCCAAAGATGGGTATTCCTTAAAACATCAGTTTTTATATGACACAAAACTTTTAGAACCGGCTTAAGATTTAGAACTCTGGACCTGACACACACCCTCAGTATTTGAAAATTATTAACAATACCTGTGATAACTACCCAGTTATGATAGTCTCACAGTGATTTCAGTATTTTCTCATGCTGCAAACCTATTATGTTTCAATGAACGTAAATTTAATCTGCATTTTCACATAATGATATGGTATGATAAATACACTAACTTCCTAAATATAGAACAGTGCTGGATTCTTTTTTGACTCTATATCCTTTTCCCTTTTTTTATCTTAAATGGATTTAGTCACCTAGATTCTTGAACTTTTTACAGGGGTCCTTTTGGCATACATAAAGTCGGGTTTATACTTTTAAGTCATGTTATTCCTCCCACCGTGGGCAAGTGTTGGTAAATTTGTGTTGGTATGTTTTTTCCATCAACAGTGGTGGATTTTTGAAGATCACCTACGTGAGTTTACAAGGAAAGAGCCAGGGCTTGATAGACAGACAGGGCTTGTTGAATTACAGCCCTGCCACCCCATAGAACAGGAAAAGCAGAAGAGAGCACCCTGGTCGTTACGAGTTTGGGCTGTGGAGCTAGCTAGTCAGCTAGATTTTGGATTCTTGCTTCTCTGCAACTGGTTGGGTAACTTAAGGGAACCTGTGTAATTTTTGAGTCTTAAATGAATTGTTAAATGTAAAACACTTAGATGGCTAAATAGTAAGGGAATTCATTAATTCACTGATTAACTTATTGCTATTATAATTGAGTAAATGACCTTAGACGAGTGACTTTTCATCTCTAAACCTCAATATTCTCATATGGAAAATGGGGTAAGACCACCAAGCTTACAGGATAATCATGAGGATAAACAATATGGCATCTATAAAGCTTTTCCTGAGTGTATATCCAGTAAATAGAAGGTAGGAAAAGTAATTAGCGTTGAAATTTTATAGTTTCTAAAATATGAAACAAACTGCTAGAGGCATAGCCATTGGCAAGTTAAATGTGTCCTTTGAATTTTACTGCCTCTAAAGGCTGTCTTGTTTTTGCAGTTTTATACAGTTAATAAGTATTCAAATGATACTTTTGATACCCAAGGATGATCCTCTTTAAAAGAGCTTATCTGTGAAAGCCCTTATTAACAATATTAATGATTCTGACATGGAAATCAGAACTTAAAATCATTTCTCAACAAAGCATGAAAACATGGTTTAGCACTTTGCCATGGGAATGACTCTTTGCAAAGCTAAAGAAATCCCTGGACTTGAAATATGATGCTTAAAATCTGATTATGAACTTAATTAATAATAAGTTCTAGCAAGTTTGTAAGTCAGAAAACTTCCTCAGCTAATTTTCAAGTTATTGCAACAATTCTAATTGAAAGAATTGACAGATCTACATTTTAATTAAAATGATTTAAATGGGCAGTCTAAATGGAAAAACAGATTGACAGTTGCTATATAAAAAGTTCTCCTTTTAATCATTAATTTATGACCTAACTGGGCAGCGCGATTATAGCATTTCCTAGATCTAAAACTTTATAAGTAGTTTTGTATATAAATACTTTGGAATATTAAATTGTCGAAGCTGTCAGAATATCTGTTGTTATACATCTACTCAGATTAAATGAAACAACTACTTGGAAATGAAAGTGTATCTGAGTATAAAGGGAAAATAAAACAGGAAGGTTATGCTAACAAAAACTTTTGAAGGACTGCTAATACTTATGTTTTATTTGGCTTTTTATTGTACACATTTTAAATATGGTTTAAAAGTCATCATTATAGAAATATACAGATTAAAACAGTTTTTAGTTCCTTGGGTTGATTTATTTTTTTATTGTCCTTTCATCACCTTGATTATTTTAGACTTTTTTTTCCAGCAAGTATAATGTGTGTGTGTGTGTGTGTGTGTGTGTGTGTGTATGAGTGGTTTTTATTTTTGAACAGAACTAAACAGAACCAAGGTCATACTTTCTGCACTTTTATAAAGATTTATATTTTTCATTCAGTTTGTATATCACTGACATTTTTCCATGTAGTTAATATGCATATCTTTTTTTAAAAGCTGTGTCATATATACCACATACGTTAAGCTGTCCCTTTTTGTCCATATACTATGGGACGTGCTTAGTGTCTTAATGGCACTGAACAACAAGGCGTTTGCAGCATTACTACTTTACCCAGATACCCAAATATTGGGGAAACAGCAAAACCAGTTTTTTCCATGTGTCACCTACATTTTTACATTCCACTGAAGCCGGGATTTTTTTTCTCAGAAACGCATGTTGTGTTCATTTGCTCTCATGTTAGAGGACACAGCCGGAGACTGAGAGGTGCTACAGCATGGTTATCTGGAGCCGTCTCTTTGGGATTGAATCCCAGTTCTGCCGCGAATGAACAATGTGACTGTGGGCAAGTTGCTGACCCTGTTTCCCACCTGTGAAACAGGGATGATCATCTTACTCACTTAGAGTTGCTGTAAAGATTAATGAGTTAATATATGACAGGTACTTAAAATAATGTCAGCCAGGTCATGAGCTCCATATATGTATTTGCTGTTTTATATTAGTATCGCCATCATCATCATTTTGCTGAATACGCTGTGTTCCTGATCACAGATGCCTCTCACAAAATGACACTCATGGCAAGCCATTGGTTTTGAAAGACTGGCTCTTGGTAATAATCAGTACTATGTCTTTGATAAACTGGAGAGAGAATTTTATAATACATTTTATTCAGTTTTTAGCTGTAAGAGGATAGGGAGGTGTCTGTTGAACTGTGCAGTGTACATGTAGACTGCCTAGCAGTTTGCTTGGCTCATGAAGGATGTTTCTTAAGTTGACTTAATTTTACTTATTTTGACCTTTTTAAAAATTATCAAAAGCGTAGGATATTTATTTACCTCATTTGTGGTCTCAAACATGTAAAAAGCATATATCAGACATTTAAAAATTAATTGTATATAGCATTCTGTTTTTGAAAGTGGTAGAATTTTTTTTGCAGAAAAATTTTCTCTGCAGGATAAACCATTAAACATGACTCTTTACATTTTCTTTATGTTTTATGGTTACCAACACCAGTAATGGGAATAATACTGCCTTGTATATTTGAGGTGAAAGGAAGTATAAAATTTTTATTTGAGTACCAAAAGTGTTGTTTTTGTGTCATTTTACTAAGTAGACTGAATAGCCATTTTAGAATCTTAAATGCCTTCAACTTAACAGACTCTTATTATCTATTTGTTCCTCTATCTTAGTCAACATAACAACATTATTTTGCCAACTAATGGCAGAAACAGGCAAGAATGTTAAGTATATATTTATACTTGCTCTATTATTGAAGGGTTTTGTCAAATTGGTATAGTCATTTTAAAGAGTGGTTAAATTTCAGAAATCTCACTTTTTATATCAAGAAATTTAAACCAAGAAACTTGTTTTTACTACTTTTTGCACATTATCAAGGCAAAACAAAGTAATAAGAACCTTTTTAAATTTACAGTAAATTTAGAAGTTTAAATATAAACATATATACAATTACAATTTAAATCTTTCATCCTAACATTAAAAATTTTTTATGTACATATTAGGCTATCTCAGGGTATATTCAAGATGTTGAAATCTTAACATTTTATGAAATCTAACATTTAATGAAAGTGAGATAAAAAACAAATTTGAAAAAGTTTAATCACTTAAAGATGGAAACAGATTAATCTGCATATGAGCTCTGGTGGACATCTTTTTTTAAAAAAAAATTTAAGTAGATTTACAGAAAAATCGTGCAGATAGTACAGCATTCCTGTATAACCCCCACTCCTACATACGGTTTCTCCTTTTATTAACATCTTGCATTAATATGTCTGCGTTAAAATTAATGAACCAATATTGATACATTCTTATTAACTAAGGCCCTTAGTGAACTCATATTCCTTAGATTTTACATAATGTAATTTTTCTGGTCCAGGATCCCATCCAGGATTCTGTGTTCCACTTAGTTGTCATGCTTCCTTAGGTTCCTCTCTTGGCTGTGGCCATTTCTTATACTTACCTTATTTTTTCATGAACATCCTTTTTTCAACACATACATAATAAGCACCTGCTATTTACCAGGCCCTGGTCAAAACAGCAAATCCATGCCCTCACAGGGTTTGCATTTTAGTAGGGAGCTTATAGTCTACTTTTTAAATTTAATTTTAAGGAAAAAAGAATATCTTGTGGTAGATTAATATTTAACATAACAGTTGTGGGACTCATAATTATCAAAAAAATTGAGTAACCATTTATGGATTAATTGCAGAAACGTAGATGTATCTCTAGTATATAGGAGATAACTAAAAAGAATACTCATTCTTTTTATATTTGGGAAAACACTTATTTCCAAAAGAGTTATTCTGTTTATGATGATGCTATGAAATTGGAGAAAAGAGTAATCACTCCCTTGTTGCCTGCAGAGAAAGTATTGAAAATTATATTTCATGTTTAAGTTTATGTTGTGATAGACCAAAGAAGCTTTTGATATAATTGCTGACATAAGCTTGGTTCCAAAAAAAACGAAAAACAAAACTTGTACATAAGATGGTATATTAAAAGGAGGGTAAGGTTTATGGCAAATTTATGTTGCGAGGTTGTTGCTGACGTAGTATTTTTGAATTCGAGCAGCTCTGAAATAGCAACATTTTGTTGAACTCTTTAGCACTAGGAGTTGATATGGGGCCAAGGCCTTTGAAACAAAGAAAATAGGAAAATTCCAGGAAGAAAGGTGTTCTGTGGCCATGGAAATTCGAGTCAGTTAAATTATTTTTGGCAGTGAAATGGCTATGCACAACTTTATTTTTGTCCTAAAAATTGGTATGTTGAAAGCATCTTGCTTCACCAAGTGTCAGTGGAGATAATGCTGGCTCTTCCTATTCAAGGACAATTAGAGTTAACAGCACCATTAGCCATGGTGCTGTGATGGGAGGTAGAAATTATTCGTTGAAACCTTTATTTACTTTTGGACCATTTACTTGAGCACCTAGTGCTGTTCCCTGTAACCTCGGAATAATCCAGCTACAGGAAGACAACATCAATACCTGTTTAATTAAATATAGGAACGTTAATGAATCCTTCTAGAAAGAAATCTTATTGTGAGCTGTATGTTCAGCTACATTGGCCAAGCTCTTTTAACAATTACATTGTTTATTTATTTATTTTTCCCTTCAGTTTTTCCACTGTATTCACATTTAAAATCAGTTTCCATAGTGACATCTGGTGGTGGTTTTGGAATCCTGGAGAGTATGCTTGGAATGATAAATATTTTTACTTAATAGCTTCGAATTTCCAGCTTCTTTCAAATTTTTCATCTTATTAACTTTTCCTGAGAATGTCTTCATTGTATTCTTGAGAATGGGAGGCTAGACATTTTCTTCTGTAATGTTTCCTGAAAGCAAAGACATGATTTCTTGTAACATTGCTGAGGAATGCACATAACAAGCTCGTGTAAACTTCTGTGCTCAAAATATATAATATACAATTCACACAGCAGCCTCCCTATCTCGTCTTACTGCTTTGTGCATAGTAACCTTGAGATAAGAAAGGTGTCGTGTCCACGTTCTCCTTCTTGCCGGCTTTTCCTCTTAGAGCATTGGTGCTCTTCTTGTTTGACTGGAGAGAGTTTTCTGGACGGCCTGGGCTGCCACTTCTCTTTCTTTCATAGCCTGGGCTTACATGCCATCTGGTTGCATCTTATTGTTTCAGAAAGTGAAAGTAGAAATAAAAAATTAGATGGCAGAGAAAGAAGGGAGCTGAGAGAAGGGAAGATATTCGAAGACAGGAGAGAGACCACAGTTTATGTATGGTGTGTGTGTGTGTGTGTCTGCATGTTGAAAAAGATGTGGTGTGGGTGTTTGTTAAAGAGAAATATCTTTAAAACTAAAGCTTAAATACGTATAGTTGAGTTCTTTGAGAATTGTTTTAGGAAAAATGAATTAATAACCTGGTGTGCAAAAAAGTAGTTACTGAAAGTTGGTTGGTAGATGATCATGGATTGAGAAAATAGGACAAGGTAGAGTTTTGAGAATGAACATAGTAGGTTGATTTACTTTCAGTGATGGCTTGGAGCCTAGTTATTGTTTTCCTGTATTTAAAGATACTGATTAGAAGTCTTCATAATGAAATTTTGAAGACTTTTTTCTTTTATGAATTAAGGTAACTGCTGAAGTTACAGAAGAAATCTATCTATAAATGCTAGTTGTGGCTTTATGAAGGATCAGGAACAGAAGGCCGACCAAGTGTGGGAATAATGACTTGAAGTGACTAAAAGAATAAACAGATTCTGGTCAGACGTGTAGATAGTTGGTATATTGGTCGTCTCAGAAACCAGAACCCCTGTTGATTGGGATTCTGATGAGTTTGGGTTAAAGAGGTGCCTCACTCTGGAGTCTAAACTCTGCTCTTTCGCTTCCTGAGTTTGGTGAATCATTTCAGCTTTCTCTAAGAATGAGAGAGTTGCAACTGGGGACGTCTAAGGGATTGCCAGTCTGCAATGCTTGATTGAGATGCTAAGGCAAGGTCTTGGGTCTTTCTTTGCAGATTATCTGGATGGTTTCTCTCCTTTCCCGGACTTTTCTGCTCTTCCTAGATTCCACACGGAAGCTCAGTGTAGTGCTTTATGCCGGCTTCAGAAGCCTCTGCCTGGGAACCATGGGAGGATGTATCCTGTGATAAAGCAGACAGATTAAAAAATAACCTTCATATGTATGTTCTCTCCTGACCTACTTTATGCTTTTAGAATGGTGCTTAGAATTAGAATTGCAGTCAGAATAGTGCTCAGGGACCAGCCCCTGAACCTGTGACCAAGCAGAAGCCTTAGATCTTTTCTCCTTTATTGTCCTTTAAGTGGGGAGGATCCCTATTTCAGCAGTTGAAAACTCCTTGTAGCCTCTCATCAGGGCAGTAAGCCCTCTGCCCCCCCGCCGCTCCCCCCATGTCCCCAACATCCTTGGTGTGACAGTGATGCTGTGGCTAATGATGACAGTCCAGCCTGATGGCGAAGAGCCTGAGTTCTGGAATCAGACTGTATGACTCAGATCCCAATTCATCAAGTAACTGTTGACCTTTGTGGCTTTGTTTCTTAGTCCCTAAAGCTTGGGCAAGTTGATTACTTTCTCCAAGCTTCTGCTTCCTCATTTGTGAAGCTGGGATGAAAATCAAACAGTTCTGTGTTCTTTAACTGGTTTAATGCATATAAAGCACCGAGTGAAGCCCTTGGCATACAGTAAATACTTGTATTAGTAAATATAAATATAGTAAATTTACTTGTATTAATATAAATTTGAGCATTTAAGTTAGAAGAGGTTATTCAGTATGCCCTCCTTCCCCTTTGGCTCCTTATAAATTCACTTTATTTTATATAAGCTATATTAAATAATTTTGTTTGTTCTTTTACAAGGGTATAATAATTAAAATACATCAAAACAAACACCTTATGTGATATAAATATATAGTCCATGATTGAAATGAAATGTGAACATCTGAGCATCTCACTTACAAATATTTAATATTTAGATTGATAATTAATACAGTCTTCATTTTCTTCCATATTTGAGTAGAGCAACTTTGCTGTTTCACTTTTAACCTTGATTAATATCCGGAGATTACCTGAGATTCAGGAACTTCCCCTCCGAACGTGCCTGGGGGGTCATGCAAAGAAGGCTGTGGCTGTTCCCCAGCCACCAGGTTGACAGGGAGAAAGATGCAGATGCCAGCAGAAGGCATCCCTTACACTGCGTTCCAGACACCTACGGACCAGGCTCGAAGTGGAGCTCGATGGGAAATAAATAGCTGTTTGTCTGTGACTTAAACCTCGTGATATATTTGTATTTTTATTTTTCCCTTCTACCGTGACACTAGAGAAAGCTATTATATGTGAATGAACATTTAATACACTCCCGAATACTAAGGTAAAAATATGGACATAATACGAGGTTTGACTTGGCTTCTCAGTTTTCACATTAAATTTTGTATACTTCACTTTTGTCATACTAACAATAGGACTGACAGGACTTTGCTGACACTGAAGTCACGGGATTCTTGATGTCTGAACTCCAGCTCTGCCACTTACTGTGAACCTGGGGAAGTTTCTTGTCTCTTAATCTGAGTTTTGTATCCGTGATATAGGTATAATAATACAGATGTAGACAGGTTGGATATAAAGATTAAATTAGGTAATGAATGTAAGACAGACAGTTCTTATAGTGCCTGGCATGCAGTAAACTGAACAAATTTGTTTTCCATAGTTACTGTTGTCATTAAATGCCTACAAATCATGGTGAGGGGGACATAATTTTAAAAAGTGAATAGCAGCATGAAGTGTTTGAGGATTAGAACTCAAAAGAGGTGAAGACAAGTACCATGTACCTGTCTTCTTGACATTTTCTAATAATACTTTACCTGTCAGTTGAATTATGTTACATTTTAATGAAATGACAGAACACAAGAAGAGAATATGTACATTCATTTGTTAATATGTAATCCTAGGAGAGAGAACATTCAGTATTTCCTCACTGCCTTTGTATCTGTTAGTTAATACAATTGATGAAAAAGAAACTGGAAAGGTTATTTTCCCTTGGTTACTAAGGACTCTCTTCTTTCAGGCTAAAAATGTATTATTTTACTAATTGAGTGGATAGATTGAGGGCATAGCCTGTGTTTGGACTGGGGAAAAAAAAGAAAACATGTTTGAGTTTATCTGAGTTGTCTCTGCTGCATAGAAAGATCAGTTAGCTCCTTTTTATTTATGAGGTCTAAGGCTTTATTCTGTATTTCTATGAGTAGTATTATGAACCCATTTATGATTTTAAATCTTTGCGTACTTAAGGTAGTTAATATGAGAAAATCTCATTTATTTCGAATGTTACGACTTATAAACAGGAAACAACTAAATATTAAAATCTGAAATAGATTATTATAAAATGAATGTTGCTATTCAGAAGCATTATAATTATTTACTGTTGCTTCATTAATTCTTAGCAATCCTTCAAAATAGAATTGTATTAAATGGGAAACTTCAGTGATTCAAGAGTTGTAGGATTTCCAGAATCCAACCTGGACCATGGTGTTGAAGCCTAAAAATAACACTTGTTTGGAATGATTAATGTACAAGAAAAAATAATACAGTGATATATTTTGGGAAAGCCAAAGAACAAGATTAAACCTCTGAATAAAATGGTGGGGTTTGCCTAAGAGAAACAGCCATTTCCACTGTTCATCATCCCGGGAAGAGGCTAATCCTGGGAGTAAGTAAAGTTTGACCGATTTCAATGGTAGGGTCAAAATGTTACACTCTAACCCTCTTTTTTTGTAATTATATAGCTCCACCTTTTACTAGTTGACATAAGAAGAAATGTGTCCTACTTTGAGTCCCAATTGAGGACTCTTATGTGCCAACCCCTAGTTAAGATATCTATTCACTTTTGTTTATTCATGTAATAATTATTAGGCTTTGGGTAAGGTGCTGGGTACACTGGTATTCGAAAAGGATGTGCCCTTATGGAGCTTGTAGTATAAGTGAGAGAATTCATATTTTTAGCACACTGGTTGTGTTGCTATTTACTTAAGGTGGTTAAAAGAAACTGAAAGTTTAATGCACAAGAGACCTGAGCAGTCTTTTATTGTGGACTTTGAAAGGCTATACTCTGTGTTTCATAGCCACTGTAAAGGGTGTGTACATGAAACTAAGATGTCAGAGGAGTGTCGTCCAGACCGCTTTGTCTGAACTGTAGCAGGGGTCAGATGAATGCATTGTGGGAGGCAGGGGGTGCTAGACTGTGGGGACTCAGAGCTGGACCATAGTTCCGGTTTGGCCCTGGCTCCCTGATGGACATCTAGGGAAGTCAACAAATCTCAACCTACCATAAAGTTCATCTTTGGAAAAACACAGCATGGGGCCATTAGATAATCTCTTAGTTACTGTATATCTCATTGAGTTATTTTGAGATTTAAATGAGATAATATTTGTGAAGTGCTTTACATAGTACCTGGCTCCTAACACTAATAATCATAGATACTTTAATAGCCAATATCATGTACCTAGACCTGTTCTAATCATTGTGTATTAGTTCATTTAATCAACCTATGAGGAACATGCTGTCGTTCTCTTCATTTTATAGGAGAGAAAACTGAGCCACAGATTAGGTAACTTTCTCAAGATCACGTAGCTCTGAGTGACACGTAAGCTCAATCAGTTATTAGGTTGACGTATTCTCAAAGTGGCATTTTGTCGTTGCTGTCAACATGCTGCTTCATGTTTTTCTTCTTCCTCTCTAGGTGTCATAGAGACTTCAGATCGACTGGACCGCGAGTCAACGTCCCATTACTGGCTAACAGTCTATGCCACCGACCAGGGTGTTGTCCCTCTGTCCTCATTTACAGAGATCTACATTGAGGTCGAGGATGTCAATGACAATGCACCACAGACATCAGAGCCCGTTTATTATCCAGAAGTAATGGAAAATTCTCCCAAGGATGTATCTGTGGTCCAAATTGAGGCATTTGATCCAGACTCTAGCTCGAATGACAAGCTTACATACAAAATCACAAGTGGAAATCCACAAGGATTCTTTTCAATAACTAAAACCCTTTTGTTGTATTTGTTTGTTGTTATATACTCTCCAGATACAGGGAAATTTAAGAATTAATTTTCATCATTTGCTGCTTTTCTTTAGTTTTTAATCAATTGTTTCTTTTTGAGTTATTCAAAATAAGCCTTTATTACCAGATGAAAATTTAAACCACACGTTTTTTTTCCCTTTGAATTTGCTTTTATAAAGCTATTTTTATTTTGCTCATTAGTAGAGTCCCACTTGCAGGTTAAAAAGCAAATCATTGTTTCAGTAATAGCTCCTAAATTAGTGATATATCTTAAACTTACTGCAAATTCTACTGCTCTAAGTATTCCAATTTTCTTAACTACTTTTTATGAAGAATATCAAAAGAACTTATTTTACAATCATAATAGTCTTTTTTTTTTTTTAAATGTTGTTTAGAATTTTTCCATAGAGCAGCGCTGTGTCTGCAGGCAGTAGGCGATCAAGAGTAAACAGTTTTCAGATTCGGAGCAGTTATTTTCTTGAACTAATAACTTAAGTTTTCCTTTTAACTGTTTTTACCTCTCCATCTCTGATCCCCTGTTTCTAAGCAGATAGCTTCTTGGCTCCAAAGTCCTCTTCTGGAATCCTTATAAACCTCTCCTAATCTTTGTTCCTTTACATTGGATGATGCATCTACTTTCTTCTTTTGCTTTTGTTTCTTTTTCTTTTTTTTTTTTTTTTTCTTTTTTCTTTCTTTTCTTATTTTTACTGTTTTTGTTTTGTTTTTGGTTTTTATTATTTTATTATTTTTTATAACTTTCTTGGTTTGTTTTTTAATTATTTCACACAAAAAAAGAGGTTCAATTGAGCTATTCACTATCAGTAGTGAAAAGTTAGCTATCATTTATGCACTGAAAACTTCCTATGTGAAATGTTTTGCTCTTCAGTTTCTTGATTGGAGTAAAACAAAGAATCACCTTATAACATTGAGAAGACAGTTTATTTGTATGAAGATAAAACTTCTCATCAAATAGATCATTGGCCTTTGAATCCAGGCATTTCCATGATTCAATACTTTTCTGTAGAATCTAATTACGAATTCTGAAGAGGGAGATTCACTATAGTTTACATTCCTCTATCATGTCTTTGCTTATTATGTCTTTCCTTGTTCTAGGGGAGCTTGCCCGTTTAGTTACTGGGTTGTCTATTTGATATATATCAAGGAAATAATAAACAAAAATCAAAATTAAGGAGGCATTCTCTACTTCCCTATCACTCTTCGTTAACCCTTTTTTATACCATGTTTATTTCCTAATTTCCTTTGTTAAACTTAAAATGCAGCAATTCTTAAGGTGGAAAGAGGCTTGAGTTCAGCATTTGTGTACCATAATGCCTGTAGAAAGATACCTGATAGAGATCATGGGTGGGTGTAATATTTTGTCTCTTAGAAAGCATGGTAAAATGTTAGTTTTAAACTTCATGTCAGTATATTTCAACCTGACATTCACAGAGAGTCTGTCTTTCTAGATATTTAAAAGTAAACGTAAATTCAAGATTGATTTTGAATGTATTAGGATTTTCTTTTGCTTTGAGATAATTATGCTCTAGTTCTTTGACCAAAACTGATGTGCTCCTTTGAAGTCTTAGAAAACCAGTAATTGATTATTAAGAATGATTGAGCCATATAAGAGTTTAATTATATAGGAGAGAAACAGTATCTGAGTGTTTTTTTTTTTTTCTTTTAGAAGCATTGGGGTTAGGATATAGGACCCTGGCCTACGAAAAAGGGCTGGAATTAAGAAATGATACAAGAACGAGAAGACTTGAAGCAGCATCTATAAATGATTAAGAAAACCCTTATTTAAGCAGTATAATTGTGTACTCTTTATTGCACAAATAGTGATGAAATTCAGCCTTCTTTATTGTGAAATAAAATGAAGAGATAAGCAAGAGCTAAAAAGTTAGACACCATCAAATATAAAAGAAGAAAGATTAGAAGTTTATTAAAATTTCAAAGGAAGATTTCAGAGTCAAGTAACTATTTGCATGAAAGTGGGGCAGGGGACCAGTGTCACAGGCCTTCAGAAACATCTAGAAATTAAAGCCTTGAGGTGGTAATTCAAGAACATAACCAAACCCCTCTTTTAAAAATTATTTGATCACCTAGACTTTAAAATATTTTCGTTTTTCTTATGTCGACTCTCTTTTAGATTACGTTAAGTCCTCTGTAAAGAGACAGGCAAGCAAGCAATAAATGGCCTTTTGAATATCTGAACAAATACTACTAGACATAATGTGTAGTCAAAGAGGAGGAGAAAGAGACTTAGAAAATTATGTACGTTAGAGCTATTGTGGGGAGCCTTGGAACCTGCACTATCTCTGGGGCCTCTGAAATCATATTCCTGCTGTGTTGTTATATCTTGTGGAAACATGATTAATGTGGCATTGCCACACCCCTTTGCATCTCCCTGTTCTGACAACTCTTAGGAAGCAACGCCTGCAGAGACTTCCTTATCATCAGGGAGAAGAAATTCCCCCTAGTAGTCCACAGCCAGCTCCCAAACCCCAGGGGTGGTGGGAAGCACATGTATCCTGCTGACAGAACAGCAGTAGAAAATTCATAAGGATGTATAAAGAAGTTTTATTTTCTTATGAGTAGAAGACAGATAACAGTGGAGAATAGCTACAGTTAATACACAGGCATATGCATTGTGAAGTATATTATAGATTATGATTAGTAAAGAAGTCTGATCACTCTATAAGTCAAGAAATAACCATATTTCTTGGTTAAGATCAAGAAATAACCATATTTTAGCATGGGCAGTGTTAAAGAATATAGTAAATACATCTTCACAAGGTCTGTCTCTAGACAATTCCCTTCCCCCAACTCAGCACAAAATTTCAAAATTTGGGCATGATCCTCAGTGTCCAAAGTATAACACTTCAGAGTTTACATCTTCCTCAAAACCTTTAAAGCAGACTTATTTTTAATAGGTAGGTCAGTATTATTGGAGGCCAGATTGTGAAAGCTGATGAAAGGCAGTCTGGTAAAAGAAAGTTCCTGTGATTTGCTGACCCATAATACTACCTGGGGACCCTAAATCATGTTACTTGGTAATTAATGGCTGAGTGAGAAAATCACTGGGCTGGAAATGAAGATATCTGGGCAATACTGAGGCTTTATCTCTGTGATCTTGGAGAAAACTGACTTCCAGGTCCTTACTTTTTTGTTACTAGTGATGTATTTGCACTCCTGTTAAGGGAAAGTCATTTATGGGAAAGATGTCACAGCCTCTTCCAATTGCATATGTGACATTTGTTCTATAAACTATACAGAAGATAATTAGGGTTTTAGTAGATTAATTGATGTGTGCATCTCTCTTGGATAAACAAATTAGATGAAGTAAAGTGAGGCTAACTTGCTCCTTAGTGGTGGAGAAAAACTAAGGACCCTGATGATTATCAAAATGTCCAGCAGGCTGGAGAAAACCTGAATTCATTGCCATTCAGATCATTTGTTTATGCATCAAGTATTTACTGAGCTTCTGTACTGTATACAGTACGTTAAGAGGTGCTTCGGAAGTTTGTAGTCTACATGAGTGAAAGAGGAAAGAGAAACGGGTGGGTACGAGATAGTATAGGACAGGCTGTAATACACAACCCCAGAGGAAGTGAGCAACAGACTGATGTGTGATGGGTGTAATGAGGAGGATGAGGTCTTAGAAAAGTGACTGGGCTGATTTTGAAGGTAGTAAAAGCGAATTGATGGAGAAGAGGTCAGAGATGTTGGGGGACATTTTGAAGGAGTGATGAGTTAGTGGCCGAGAGATAAAGTTAGATGAGTGTATGGGAGAATGGCCACACTTGATGGAAAACGTTAAATACCAGAATAAGGGTTAAAGGATAATATTTATGTGATTTTTATAAATAATGACCTATTTTCAAGTCTCCATGCAGTCCCTTGGACCATTTTGTGTACACATAAATCAGATGACCTCACTAAGCCATTTTGGAAAGGAGGAAACCATCTTCACAGTACTTTCTTCTTTTATCATAGTATGCCAAAATATTTAAAAAAAAAAACAAAACCTTCTTGGGACTGGGGTTGATGATCTGAATTTGGGTATCAAATGACAAGTTTAAATGAACATTTTTGAATGTTTTTTATCTTCTAGTCAAAGTTTTTGTGCTTGCTTAAGGTGCCAGGAACTGTCTTTTGCATCTCAAATGGTTCTTAAGTTTATAAGTGGAGTGATGGGCCGTTTTCCTTTTTCAGAGTACATGGGCAGAAAGAGACTTGATCTCTTTCCCTTTTCTGATACACTTTTGTTGACACCAGAATTTTTTATGACATTTTTTTCATTTATGTCCAATATCAGTTAGGGTAAATTTGCTTCTTTTAATGTAAATGATGTAGTCGTTCAAGGTGGGAGACAGATAAGCGTATAGAATGTTAGATTGTCTGAACCTTGACAGCTCCAGCCCCTGCAGACAAATGCGTCACATCTTGGTTTGTGGTATGTCAAGGACAGGGAAGAGGAGGAGTCACAAACAATAGGGACCAGTGTGTGCTTCACAGATTTCATTATCCACAAGTAACCTCAGGAAACTGAAACCTTAGCAAAGTGTGTTTTTGTTTTTTTTTTTTTAGTTAAGGTTATCAATTTGAGCTTTCGAGGGGTGATAGGCAACTTATAATTGGCAAATAATTTTGAAGTGTTACTTTTTAGGTATGTGCATGCTTTAGAAAAGACCATAGTTTTATTTCCTTATCTGTATGCCCGGTACTTTCCATGTTTTGGACACAAAGCAAGTATTGCTTATTTTCAAAGTTTTATTGAAATATAATTGCATACAGTAAATTGCACATTTAAATTCTACCATTTCATAAGTTTCAGCATAGCTATACAACTGTGAAACCATCACCACCAGGAAGCAGTAAACGTACCCAAAATTCTCAAAATTTCCCCTTCCTTCTCTGTGTGCCATCCCTTGCGTTCCTCTCTGCCCCGAGCCCCAGGCGGCCATTCATCTGTTTTCAGTCCACATACATTAGTTTGCATTTTCTGAAATCTTAGATAAATGGACACACAGGGTGTGTACTCCTTTTTTTGGTAAAGCTCCTTACACTTAGCTTATTTACTTCTGAGATTCGTGCATGTTGTAGTGAGTAGTAATTCTAGTGCATTCCTTTTTCTCTTCTTGCTGTATATACCTTGTCCAGATACACTACAATGTGTTTATCCAGTTACCTGTTGATGGACATTTGTGTTCTGGCCACTTTTTGGCTGTTTCAAAAAAGCTACTATGAATGTTTGAGAATAAGTCTCTGTAGACATAAACTTCCATTTCTCTTGGATTTTACCTAAGAATGAGTAACTGGAAACTATCTCAAGGCAGAAGGTCTTACCTGCTTAGTTTCTCTCCTCTCAGTGATCACCATCTTCCCTTGCTTGGTATCTAGTGTCCCATAAACCATTATTTTATTTATTATTTAGTTCATCTGGGTTTTTTGTTTGTTTCATGTAGGAGGGTGAATCTGACTCCCTCACTAGAAGTAGAAGTTAAATTATTGCTTTTTAAGCTGAAAAAAATTGCTTATGTAACTTTAGAACCTCCATATATATGCGCGCACACACACACACACACACACACACACACACACTAAGACCTCATTTAATATATAGCATGAATCTTCTTTTTTGTGTTTTTAAGGAGTAAAACTTAATTTCTAGATATTTTAAACAGAAGCTTAGCACCGACCTGGGTATGTTTCTAGAGTTTGTAGACATGTAGACCATCATATACTTTTATCTGCAAAATTGTGTCACTTTATTGTACATAAAGCCCAGAGTGATGATCAAGTTCTGGCTGGTCCTCCTTCCTCAGAACACCATTATCAAGACTGGAAAGTAGATGTGCGCGTGTGAGCCTGTGTGTGCGTGTGCGTGCATGTGTGTGCACGTGTGTGGTAATGCATTAACAGTACACAGTTCAAAGGGTACAAGAAGATAGCCAGTGAACATTTTGATCCTGTTCAGTTAGTTCCCTAGACATTCAGCTTTCTTCCTTAATGTATTAACTGTATTTTATTTTCTGTTTTCTTGCTGCTCTGGGTCTGGGGCCTCCCTAACTGAGCAGAGATTACCCCTCTCAGAGCTAGGTGATTCTTAGAGATAACAAACAACTCACCTTTTGTATGAACACTGGCCAGTCTAGACCTCATACTTGGAACGGTGCCCTTAATTACGCCACTGCCCCCTGCCCTAACTATCTCAGGGCCAGATGTAGGAAAACTAGAGACAGTCCAGCCCCTGTGCACCAGAGCCCACGGAAATATTTCTGACGAGTGCTAAGCCTGCTGTGCTGTTTCGCCTTGGTCTTCTGTAGACACCACAGTAAAGGCTCTTGCCCACGCTTTCTCTTTGCCCTGTCTGCCTCCTGACTGACCCTGGTGCAGCCTCACATGGCCCTGTGTGGTGTGGCATGGCATGCCTCTCCTCAGGAACTGTGAGTAATAAACTGTCTTTTCAGTGATACTTGTCTCCTGATATGTTGGCCTCTCCATAGCTGAATAATAATAAAACCTACATTTTAAAACACTTTGAAGCAACTAGTGTTTACAGTTTCTTCCACTCATGTATAAGTAAGTAAAACTACATTTTTTCCTCATCATTTTTACATAGATGGTAGCGTAATATAAACAATGATGCTCATCCCGGGTTTTTTCCTTAACAGTATTAGATGCTGTGCTGCAGATCATTATTGTATCTGCAGCACGTGGCATGTTCAAATCTCGCAAGTCCTCCCGGCTTTCTTGTGGGCTGATTTCCATCAGACTGTCTCTTGCCAGATACCTTTCAGAGTTAGTTTGAAGGAGACTGCCAAAGAGAAACCAGCAGACCTTGGCTTTCCTTCGTTTGCTACCCTTCTGTCTTATTCTCTGATCTTTCCTGTACCACTCTAGCACCCTTCTACCATCTCTTGACCTCACTTTTAGATAAGGTTGGAGCAAAACTTTCATTAGGAGTCAGAAGGGCGGCGACAGGTATAGCTTATGTCTATTGTGTTTTATGTTACAAGCAACCTCACATACTTAATCTTTACAAGAAACTGTGAGATGCGTAAAGGTTACAAATGCCAAGAGTGTGCTATCTTCCCATTTGTGTATTTTCCGTTTTGTAAATAATAGTATGACTTCAGAGAGGTCAAGACCACCGATATGGGAGCCAGAAAGATGAATTTCCTAACTGCTGCTTCTGGGGACCTTGTCTTTCATTCATTCTCTGGGCTTCTGGGTTTGGGATATAAATGTGGTTTGGGAGCCATTCTTCTGTTCTTTGTATTAAGGAATTCCTGAATTATATAATAGTTGCTTTTTAAGCTAATCTTATTTTTATGATGTTTTCAGACCTAAAAGCACAAAACATCTAAATAACACTAGATGTTTTAGTTTTATTAACCATGTACTGCAAGGATCATTGAACTCTTTCTATAAAAGGCCAGGTAATAAATATTTTAGGTTTCGCAGGTCATACAGCCTCTGTCACAGCCACTCTGCTCTGTTACTATAGCAGTCATTGACAACATGGGCATAAATGAGCATGGCTGTGTTCCAATTAAACTTTATGAACATTTAAATTTAAATTTCACGTCCTTTTCATGTGTCACAATATTTTATTTTTCTTTTGATTTTTTCCAATCGTTTAAGAATGTAAAAGCCATTCTTGGCTTGCAAGCCATACAAAACAGGTTGGGAGTAGTTTCCTGATCCCTGATAAGCTGATATAGTTACTAGTTGGACTAAATCATTGATTTATTTCTGAGGGGATAGCCTACTTGATATTCCTGAAGCAAACATTGAAATTTTTTTCATTGTTCTTAGCAGTGAATACTTAGAAAAAAATGATCTGGATTTTGCTTCTTCAGGTTATTAAAATTATTCCTTAAAGAAATTATAGTTAGAATATTAGTTTTCAGGGTTAAAATCTCAGAAGATTTAGCAAGTTGATGATAAACTATTAGATCTCTTCAACTTTGAGAAATAATTATTTCTTGTAAAAAGTTAAACTATTTCCAAGTTTTGAGATTTTCGCACTTTGTGCTCATGTATATGATTGAAAATATTTCAGAGCTTAAAATTCCATCTCTCACAGTTGGCTGTATGTCTACTTATCAGATCTTCACCATTTTCTCATGTTTTTCATTCTCTTATCCTGAGTTGAGATAGTATTGCTGAAATTACTAAGTTTTAGCTTCTTAGGCTTTGTAGAGGACAACTTTATACAGTGGCCTGTTTTTCATTTGTTTATATGTAGGACAGAATACTTAATATAGAATTATTTTATGTTAAATATAGGAGATGTTATTTGATTACAGATAGATTTGATGATATCTATGTCTGTATAGTTTATATGTAGTAATTCCCAAAGCATAGTAAAGCTATAAAATGCTACAGTAGCTAATAAGTATACTGGATACTCACCCATGCTCTTGTCCGGTATCACATTACAATTATTTCTTTCTCAATCAAAGTAAATGACATTTTATTGTGGCTGGAACGGAGGCTGAACAAAGTGCAATAGGAAATAGCTACAGCTGCAAACAACTTCCAGGGGTTTCCGGTAACATTGGATAGCTGCAGAGGAAGGAAATGAAGGGCCAGTCACTTTACAATGGCAGGAATTCATTTAAGAAAAATAAGTTTACCTATTTGTAGTTTTTTTTCCCCAAAGATATGCAAATCCATTACTATGAGGAATCTATATATTTTTCTTACCTATTTCTCCTGCTTATTTTTCACTTTATAGTGAAGTATGTTATCCTAAAAGTCTGAAAGAAGTCAGATTTTGTTCAGTGCCTTTTCTATGCATGTCAAAATGATGATATGCTTCCTTCCTAAAATCTTCCCTGAATCCTTTTGATAATTTTTTAAGAGGTATTCTATTTTATTGACATGTTGTTGAATATAATTTGCTAAAGTTATTTTAAGAGCCAGTATTTTAAGATTTTGCATCTAAGTGCCTAAGTGCGATTAGCCTTTTTTTGTCAGCATGATGTTAATCTTACAGAACGGGTTGAGTCTCTTCCCATCTCTGTCTCTGATGTATCTGACATTTATAGGAATGATGAAGGCAATTCCCAATAGATTGCATTTGGCTTTTGATCTTGTGTTTATCTTCGGTTTTAATGCCATCAGTTTTCAACAAGAAACCGTGAGGTAGAATTAAAACCAGAAGCGAAGACTAGAAATTTCAGGGTGCAAAGTCCCTGCTCAGCCACTACTTGTGTGACTTTAGACTCGTCATTTGATCCATTTTATTAGGGTTTTCTGTGGGACTCTGAAAGTATGAACTAAATGAGCTCTGAGCTCTTTTCCAGCCTAGACACTCTATGAATAGAATTCCATTTTTGGCTCCAAGCCTAATCCTGCCGGCACCAGCATTTCAGTGACAAACAATAGCTGCTCAGATGGCCACAGCTGCCAGAAGAGCTCTAGACAGGCTGTAGTTAAATGCAGTCTTAGAACTGCACCTAAATAAAGGCAGTGCAATATTGCCGAGTTACCGAGTATCCCTGAGCGCATGGCCTAAAGCTCCAAGGGGGTGGATGTCGAGTGATAACTATAGGAAAAATTGAACGCTTGCACTTGGCTTATAAAGCAGCCTGTGTTTTTAGAATGAGGCCCTGGAGGTAGCAGTGCCCAGCCTCCCTGCCTATCTTTGCAGGTCTGCTTTGCTGTTTCAGTGTGGGTGCTGGTCTTGCCTATGTTGGGGCGGGGATCCAGCCCTGGCTCAGGTTCTTGAGGGCCGGGAGCACCCCACATTCATTTATTGTAGCCACCATACAACCAAGCACCATCCTGAGTATGTGGTTGCTGCTCAGTACTCACTTTCTGGTTAACTTATACACATTTTAAAAATAAGTGAAATTGATACAATTTCCATTTCACCTGTTTATAACAGAAGATTTAAAAAGTTTGAACAGGAAAAAGCTGCCCCTGGTTTAGTTTCTGTCCCTACTCCTACCTGTCATGTCCTCTATCCACCCACTGTATAGCCCTCAGGACTTTAGCTGTGATCTTTGTAAATTGCATCAAACAGCCTTGTTCTGAGAACATTTTCACTTGTTATTAAAGCTGGTTGTGTACAGATCCTGTACACTACAATGTCCCATGGAAACGTGTTGACAGAGTGACAATCCTGTGCTGCGTGGACTTCTACAGTTACTGTCTCCTGCTTCCCCATCTCGCTGTACTTTGCATGCTTTAATATTTTATTTCAAAACATAGAATGATTACCAATTGTATTGTGTCCTTTATTTTCCACAGTTTTGATTAATCTCTAGTTTTTGTTACCTTAACTAAAAGCGTGCTATATTTCAGTTGTGTACCATGGAAATGAAAAAAAAATTCAGGCACTAAAGATTTAAAATACATATCTCATAAAATTCTAAAACACTTAACTTTTAACCCCTCATATCTTTTACACTTATTTTGTAGAGTTTATGTTAATTTTTTCTTATAGTAGGCATATTTTACTTTTCTTTCTTAGCCTGTCTATAAGAGGAATGAGGGGGCATTATGACCAATTAGAAAGGATAGTTTAACAAATGTAAGGCAAGCACAGGTTAATTTTTTTTGACTAAAGAAAATATTTTGGGGGGTAAAGTACTTTTTTAAACTTTTTTTTTTTAATCTCACTATACCCTGAGGCCTGTGTTGCTTGTTAAATGAACTCTTTAAAAAACAGAAATGGTTTTGGTTTATTCAGAATAAAAGGGCCTTTTCTAGCTTGGTCCTTAATTAAACCACTTTGTAATGGGGGCTTTGTATTTTATAGGTATTAAGCTAGTATTTATAATTATTGTTAATGAGGTTATTGAAAAATATTTAGACAATTCTTATTTCATTATGGAGGATGAAAGACTATGCATGACATAATATATTCAATGACATAATTGATATACAATTTGTGGCATAATTTATATATTAATTTAAAGACTAAGACAGCTCATTTGTGATTCTCATCAGGGGTGTTCAGATAGCCCCCCAGAACTGAGGCAGGCTGCTTCTCCTTCCTTTTGAGTTAAAGTATACAATTAATCTGAATTATTTGGAGCATTTGGTACTTTCTTACCTAAAATTATCTTTGTGCCTGAGACTTTTTTTTTAATCTTCTGCCTTCTAATTCTGTATAGAATGATACCCTATAAAGTCATAAAACATTTCAAATGAAGACAGTGATAAAATACAGAAAACAATATAAGTGATTATCTTTGGATTATAGAATTGTTTGCCATTCTTACTGATTTTTTTTGTAGTCTTTTAGTACTTTTGTTCGATATTCAAATAAAAAGGTGTATTAAATTTCTAAGGCTCCAGCAACGAATTGCCATAAACCGGGTGGCTTAAAACAACAGAAATGTATTCTTTCATACTTCTAGAGTCCAGAAGTCTGAAATCAAGGTGTCGGCAGGGCCACGTTCCCTCTGAAGTCTCCAGGGGAGGATCCTCCCAGGCCTCTTCCAGCTTCTGGTCGCTCATGGCATTTTCTGACTGTGGCAGCATCACTCATGCCTCTTTCCCCATCTGCACTTGGCCCTCTTTCCTGTATCTGTATTTCAAATCTTTTCCTGCTGTTCTCGTAAGAGGACACTTACTGAATTAGGACCCACTGTAAATTCAACCTGCGATAGTTAATTACATCTTTCAAGACTGTTTTTTCTAAATAATAGCATAGTCCCAGGTTTTAGGTTGGACCAACCTTTTGGGGTGAGACCACATTCAACATAGTACAAAAGATATTTCCCAAAAGGAAAATATGCTGTTAAGTTATAAATCAATACGGCCATTTAGATTGTTATTTCTTTTTATGTTGGAAAGACTATCTTTCATTTAACTTATATTTTTACAGGATTTAATCACTTGGGTCAGTAGTTGCAGATTTATCAGGAAGATTCTAGAAGCCGTTTTAGGCTTTAATAAGTAACGTAAGAGCAGTTGGAATCTTGACGTAGGCTATCTGGCCATTTCTTTGAAGTAATTTCTGCAGAGTTAGTTATGGTCCTATAACACTGCTTATCTCTTAAGTCCATAGTTCTATTATATTTCCCTATATCTCGAATGTTATTTGGAGATACTTTGTTCCTAAATAGGACCAGTCGTGATAATTACAGCGACTAAAAAGAATTCTGTGTTTAGGAAACTGTTTGAATAAGAGGGCATGGATTTGGTTTTTCTTCCAAATTCGTTGGCCCAAGGTGGTTAGCATGGATCGCCAAATCTATGAGACTGTATAAGGTGAGACTTCACGAATGGAAATTTGGTTTGGGGGAGGGAAAGAAGTGGGATCAGCCCATCATTTCTTATGCTTCTATGTATACCTCTGGTTGCAATGGGCCAGAGCAAAAATGAGACTTATAAACATTTTCTTTGGGAAGAATGCAACTATCATTCTAACTTTACTGCTAACTCTTACATTCAGGAATTAATTTAATATTCCTGAATCTCATTTACTTCTTTTTAAAGTGCAGGATTTGGGCAAGAAGATTTTAAAAGACTCTCTGGCTCTACCAAACTTAGTTTTTATAGTAAGAGGACATTTTAGAAGGTATGATACATTTCATTAAAATGTTGCTTCAGAAGCAGAAAAAAAATGTAAAAGAGATGCCACTGTAATATTTTTACGAAATTTTAACTATTCATATACGTGGCCAAATATTTGAGGGTTTAAAAAAATCATTCGTCTGAGACTTCCAATCTGAGATTAGTTTCCAACCAATAAACGTTTCTATATCCTTTCACTCTGACCTTTAAAATATTTTAATGTTGAAATTTCTTTAAATCATATACTTGTCAAAAGTAAAACATCACTACAATAAAGGTATGTATAAAGTAAAATGTAAAAGTGCCCTCTTCTCTCTTCCCTTCATCCTTTGCCCCATTTCCCAAGAGTAGACATGGCTAATAATTTGGGGTTTAGCCATTTATGAAGGTGTGAGCACATTCTACATATATGTTGCCATTTTGGTTTTTATATAATAACTCTTTGTGTAAAAGTCGCTTGAGCAGTGTTAAATTTTACAATCTCCTTACTGGGATATTACAGTTGTTTTATTGTAATTGTTGCTGGTTCTTAAAGCATATTAAATGTTCTAGTAGCACCACCTGCTAAAGTAGGAGTTGACAGTAGAAAAGTAGAAATCAAATTTCCAGATCATGGTAGTAATAACACTGAAGAAATTTCCCTGTCCACTCTGAAGATGTCTAAGATTATAAATATTCCTTGTCACTAAATGGGCTAAAATTAATGTTCTTCTACTCAACAAAGAGTAGACTATATTAAAGTGTTCCCAAAAAATCAGTGGGGAAAACAGTTGAAAATAGAAAATAGTACAGCAGGAGTACATACCTGTAGTCAAGGATTAGTCAGAATAGTGCTGTGATTAATACAACATCATGAAAAAGATGGAGAGTCCTGAGGCGACACCTGTAAAAGAAACCATGATTGATGGAGAGAACATTCTAGTCCTAGAGTAATGTGAGAAGCTCATAACTCACCGAATAATTCTGTTGTGTAATTGTACATATTAAATATATAACTATGATCTCTACATTTGTAGTTATTTATGTGAGTTCTCTGGGATCAGACAGAATTAGGGTCTGATCTCAACTTTGCCATTTCCTGGCATTGTGACCTCTCAAAGCCTCAGATATATTTAAAATGAAGGTAGTATGTCAGTAGCTGCAATTTGGGGTAGCTGTGGTTATTCATTGAGAATGGTGGACATAAAATGCTTAGCCCAGAGCCAGGTCTTTGGAAGCACACAGTTAGTGTTGCCTAAAAAGTGAACTATGAGAGAATAGTTTAATACTCATCTCTTGCTTTTTAGTACAAGGACTGTTTCCTTAAATGAATTGTATGTCTTTGAGGACAAGGGCCTTGTCTTACTTAGGCTTTTATATGTGTGGCTCAGAGTGAACTATTTGGGGGAGATATTCTGAAAATAAGTTGAATAATACAGACCGAACAAAGTGGGCAACTTTGAGATAGTAAGCTTATCACATCATTACTCCTTACGAACATACATTTCATCTTTAATTTTTTGGCATTAGCTAGAGATCATCAGAAGCAAAAAATATAAATTAGTAGATAATTATTTTTCAAAAGTCATAAACACAAAGACCTTGATTTCTAGGTGTTCAGATGAAGCTGTAAGCTAACAACAAACCAAATTTCTTTATTGCCAGCTGAGCCTGGTGAGGCGGAGGCAAGAAAGAGGGAACATAATGGAGCAGTGTCAGCAGTCGAAATCCTAGAACTTTTTTCTTTTCACTATTTAGATTAAGACATGTACAGAATTCGGATTTTGATAAATAAATTTGGCATTACCTCTTCAAATTTTAACCACAGAAAAAGATTTTGAATATTGTAAATGTCAAAGTTCTTTGATAGGAGTTATTTGAAAATGGAGACCACAAAGGAGCATAGATGATTTGTGACTATTTAAATTTTTGAATTTTAAAAATCCAGTCTTTAGTCACTCCTGCCACATTTCAGGTGTTTTAGTGACCACATGCTGGAGGCCGTCATATTGGACAGTGCGACTGTAGGTCATTTCCATCGTCACAGAAAGGTCTTCCGAATGGTGCTTGTTTAGAACACATGTTCTGTGGTTCATGCATTATCACAAATAAGCAAAAGGATAAAAGAACCAAAGTGATTGTAGAGGTTAGAGGATATTTACACCTTCTTCTACTTATTCTCGAGTAGAGTAATTGGAAAATAGTTCAAAGTAAATTTCCTGCCAAGCAAAATGAACATATGACCATCAGTATTTTTCCTCTAGAACCAGGACTTTTTCTTTTTAAGTTTGGTTCTTAGAAAACTCCTACTATAGATCACAAGTACTTCTTTTCTCATTGTAGTTGGAATTTCATCAAACTCAAAAATCCTTCCCCTACCACCTTTCTCTAGTGGCCTTCAGACTCTGATGCTCTAGGTTTATTGAACTCTCAGCTCACAACCTTGCTAAATGATGTTGAGTAAGCAACTTAATCTCTCTGAGCCTTAAAAATTATTAATTAGTTTATTATAGTATAGATATTGTCCTATATATACATATGGATTAAGTGAAATAATATATTTAAAACTTACAGCATAAGAACTTGGCATTTAGCGAGCCAGTAACCATTAGAGATGAGGTTATTTGATTTATTAGTTAGCTTTTGCTCTGTAGCAAACCATTCCAAAACACAGTGGTTTAAAACAACCACCATAACTTATTTAGGGATTTTGCTGAGTAGTTCTAGTCTTGTCTAGGCTTTCCTGATCTCTCATGCAGTGGGGGTCACTTGGCTGGTGGGCTTGAGGCTGGCTGGTCCTGGATGGCTTCTTTTGCATATTGGGTGGGTGGTTGGCTGGCTGCTAGAGTAACAGGGTTGGCTGACTACTCGTGTCTCATCACCCAACCAAGTTCTAACTTACAATGTAAAGCCTTCAGCAACAGCACTTGCTTTCCCCGCTGTATGCTGTATATACCCTACTCTATCTTACTGTTTCTTGAATGTAGTCTTTGCTTTCTACCCTTCATCCTTGTCTTTTAAAGACTCTGAAATCAAGGCTCAGTCTTAATCATCTCTACATTGAGTGGACAGCACAAAATAGTTGAGTAAATACATAAAGGTAGCTCTGCCTATGCAGACTATCTCACTATTATCTTTGCTCTAATGCTCTAATACTCACTTTTATGTGCATTCTACTTTGTGAAGTCTTTTGATCCCTTGAATTTTGAGAAGTTTGGAGATGGTTTTTAGTATTGCCTATGAAAAATATCAGAGTAAAATTTTCTATTAAATCATTACAGTTAATCTGCCATTCTCAAGCGAACTCTTCTCTAAATGTCTAAAGTGGCATAGAAAAGCTGAATAGTTTTTTAATGATATAAAACACAGGAAAGTTTGGTTTCTTAGTTATACATTTATGTGGTAAATTTGGACTGCTAATTGGTGAGAAGATATGGTATCTGCTCTCTCCGCGCACCTACATTTATACTAGTATTGGTCTACAGAATAGGGTGTTTTCTAGGCCAGGTAAAGAAAGTTTTGTCTTTTATTTCTATTTTTAATTTAATGGTGCTCTGCAGAAAGATAAAACACGGAGTTACAAAAGGCAGTACTTACGTATGCATTTTCTTGCTTTCACCCACTCTATTTTATTTTCTAACTTGCTTTTTTGGACCTGTTAAATGAATAATGATTAACTATTGCTCTTTTTTTTTTCTTTGAATTTTATATAAGTCACAGTTCAGAATTTATGGAGCATTTAAATGCCATAATGCAATAAATTATGTAATATGGTATGATGGGGAGGGGAAAATAAATAATAGAGAAACTCTCATTTGGGCCGTAGGAAAACTAAATTCTAACCCTGGCTCTGGTAATGACTGACTGGTAACCTTGGAACAGTTTAACTTCTCTTTGGCTCAGACGCCTGAGCATCTTCCTCTCCAGTTTGGAAATATTATACTGTTCCTATTAAATGTCTGTCCTTCTCAGATTCAGTAATAAACATACATATGAGCACAGTGTTTAAAATGGATATTTAATACCTACAAGGTTAATAACATGTACCAGATATATAGAAAAGGCATACTCTGGATTCAATTTTGAAATAGGTGTTTTATCACATAGATAAGAGTGGAGGATTAGTAGGATAACAGTTGAACATAAGTGTGAAATACATAATGAATTCTACAGCTAAATTGGTGTGGCTAGAGTGTGGGAGATTCAAATAGCATTTCCATGATGTGGAGCTTCCATTGTGATTGATTGCTGTAAAGTAAAGTGTACCCCCAAAGAACACTCACAGTTTGCCTAGTATTTTCCTGTTTCATTCAGAAATTTTGTTTTCAGGGTTCATTTTGTATAAAAATTCCACCAGAAGCACTAACTTCCCCCTTCTCTTAGTTTGCCACCCCCAGAGGACGCACACGCACAGCCTCTCCCCGGCGATGGCATTAGGGGAAGGCAAACACTGTGACACTGATAGGATTCCTTTAGGTAGGGGTGCTGTGAATCGAGAAAGAAAGGGCTCTTCATCAGTCTGAAATATCTTACATGTTTATGAAGTATCTTACATGTGATTTAACTGTCAGTAGCTACATGAAGCTAATGGCTACTGTATGGGCGAGCTCAGGTCTAGATCTTTGTCTTCCCTTTTGCGTATGGTCACTCATTATATCCGCTCTCTGTTAGCATGCTAAACAATCTCCTCTTCGTAAAAGATACACCTTTCCTAGTCTACTTCCCGCCTCCCTGGCTCCCACTTTTCTGCAGTACTTGGAGGAGGGACTTCCTCTTTAACATCTCTGCCCCTGGTTTCCGGGACACACGATTGTCTCCTGCCATTGCTTCATAAGCTGCTTCATGGCTTTCTAAACATTCATGTCCCTTACTTTAATAAGATTGGCCCACCATTTTCTTTATTTTTTGTTGGTCCACCATTCTTTTTGTTCTTCCTGTTCTCTTCTGTGCTTGTGGTATAACTCAAATCTGTCTGCCTCAGACTCCTTCCCTGCACTGCCCATCTGCGCCTCTGTGTGTCTGCTGGACACCACCATCACCTAGCTCAAATGCTATAAATTTCTATCATTATTTCTAAGTTTAGTGTAGTTTACGTGTGTCTCTAATTGAATACATATTTTAAATTTTGCTCTTTATAGTTTTAAGAAATTCATGTGTTCATGAGGCATAGCAGTGTATCCAATATATACACGAAAGACAAAGTCTCTGTCCTCATAGGCCTTGCAGTATACAAAAGAAGACTTTTAAATGAGTGACTGTAATATATATAAATGAGTAAGTGAGTGAGTGAATGAGTGACCGACTGTAGTACCATTGGGTGATGTTAGGATGGAGGAAATAGAAGAGCTTGGAGAACCCATCCGTGGGACCACAGGCAGGCCTGGCAGGGAAGACTTCAGTAGTGATGTTTACGCTGAGGTGGAAGAGTGGACAGGAGTAGTTAGGCTAGAATGAATAAGAAAGGAATATTAGAATTCACTGCGTTTGAATGGAATTAAGCTTCCATTTGAGTTAACAGAGAATTAATTTGGAACGTATAGAAAAATGCAAGTAATTCTAAGGAGAGATCAGGACTGCTGTCTGTCCACGTATTGAATTGGTAGCATGGGTGTAGGTACATCTGGTTTGGCAGTCTGGCGTGCTGTAAGTAAACTGCAAAGTAGGGAAATTTCTTTGCTCATGGATATTTGTGTATTTGCTATGGAAAGTTATTTGCTAATGGATGTTTGTGCAGTGAATGATTATGCTCTACAGAAGCAGAATACTATTTTGCTGTGAACATGGCAAGCTGTTGTCCCTTGTGAAGTTATCATTGATAACAACTTTTCGATGGGCACATTAGGACAATTAGATGGGCCTAAACACAGTGATTTTCTGTCATTCTTGAACTATGTAAAACCGCAATCAGAAAGGGGTGGTAAACTTTTGATACGAAAAAAAGAAATTAACTTTAAAAAGGTTTTCAAGTAATGAAAATTGAGCTTGTGTGCTAAAGCAACATTTTCTCACTATTAAGCATTGTGAAGCATTTTCCTTTTACCTCTTTTAATATATAAGTATGGTTTGGAAAAAACCCTAGATTCTAGCTTACAATAATAGTCTTTTGTTGTTCTTATTAAAGAGAGCACCCGCTGCATTGAAGTGTGGGGAAGATAATGTTGATTTAAATTCTTAGTGACTAAGAAAAAAACTTCAAATTAAATGAAAACAAACCTTTCATTTACAAATTTAGAGAAACATTTTGGATAGCCTTTAATTGGTAGTTGTGTGAAATTGGTTAGGAGAATAAGAGAAAATCCATCAGACTGACTGATAAAAGCTTTTCCTAAATATAGATTTTCTGAAGCATTTCTCTGTTGAAAAACCAGAGAGCCGGGCAAGAGGAAGGTTAGCCCTGGCTGCCTTGCCACGTGAGGCTTTACCTGAGCCACTCAGCATGCACCTGTCTGTTATTACACAGGTTGTAGAATATATTTTAGTGGTTGGTGAATTTTGTTTGTATTTTTTGTAAAGTACAAGCATATATTTAATATATTTTAATGGTCTTCTGGGTTCCAGCATATGTTAACATTTTAGCAGACAGTTATTAAAGTTCTAGAGATAGAAACTAGATATTTCTATCAAAACTGGTTTGATAGAAAAATCAAAGAAATAAGGGGCTTCTTCAAGGATCATTTATTTTCTTCTTTTATTGGAAATTAAATGATTGTTATTTGATCAGCAGTACCTGGAAAATGACATTACTTGTAACAATTCCTAGTTTTTTGAGAGTAGATGATTCAAAGGTAATAAAGCATAGTCAACATTAGTTTAAGAATTATTAAAATAAGAAAGTATAAAGTATATTGCTTGTAAATAAAATAATTAACTGTCCTTGTATTAATCATTTGTTTTTCCTTGGGAATAAATTAGAGATTTGCTTAGACTTTTATACTCAGTATGGTAATGTGAGATTATGGTTTATTTTGTGAGAAATAACGAACCGTTATCATTTTATAGGTCTTATCACAACTACATCAAGGAAACTTGACCGAGAGCAGCAAGACGAACACATATTAGAAGTAAGCATTTCTTTATTTTTAACTATTTTAAAAATATTATAATTATAAATGTTGTAATTATAAAGAAATAGAGTAAGCATTTCTTTATTTTTAATTATTTTTAAAACATTATAATTATAGAGAAATAGCAATCTTGTTCACATTAACCAGTATGCATAGCTGTTACTATTTTCTTATATTAGCTTCTGGTTATTAATAAAAAGGAAAATAAAGGAAACATTGTGAGTATACTTTGTGTCCCTTTACACCTCTTTTTATCTCCAGAATACGAGACCCCTGCCTTAAGTTCCATTTTGATTTTTGTACTTTACACATGCATACACACATAAGCAAACAAAACTGAAAACAATTATTTGAATTTCATTTTCATTTGCAGAAGAAATGTTTTTCTCTGTGCCTTCTACCTGTCTTTCCTCAGTATTATACTTTGGGATATATTTATGTTAATAGATCTAATTCAGCTTTTACACTATAGTCAGCTTGTCTCCAGTTCTTTTCGCTCTTAAACCAATTGTATTGTTTATGCATTTTAAACTGAATTATATGAAGTTTGTGCTTTATAAAAATTTCTAAAATAAAAGGAGATTGAAGTCTGATGCACTCTTCTCTTTTGATAAGGGGCCTCACAATCACAATGTAGTTAAGGTGCCTTCTAGCCCTTGACAGAAGAAACACAGCCATCTTAGGGCTTGCCTCAGGAAGGAAAGGGATAGGAGTCAGTTGGGTGAGGCAGGCAGAGTGTAACATGGGCGTTGGGCCTGACAGATTGCTGGTGCCGTTGCCTTCATACCAGCAAGCAGCCGGGAGAGAAGGAGAGGGGAACTGAGCAGGAAAAGCTGATGTTTCCCTGTCACACATTAAAAGCTAGTGTTGAGTATTAGAGCTGGACTTGGAAAAGACCAAGTACTTTTCTTTAATTGTGAAGTAATCCATATAATTCTTCCAAACTCTTCAGTATGGGTAATTGAGAAAATTCAAACTGTGAATTTTTTTCCCTAGTGGAAGACAGGGGTTTTTATTTAAATCGTTCGGCACTGCTCTTTTAAGAGTTTTTCAATAAACCGTGATTTTTGTTAAAGTCTTCTCATATTATTGCTGTTCATAATGGTGCCTGCTTAAATTCATTTCACCTTAGTTAAAATTTTCTAACTTTGTCAGTATTTTGTTTTTATAGCTATATACATATACATATACACGCACAGACACAAATACTCTGTCTAGAAAGGGGGTTTCATAGCTACAATTACAATTAGTCATTTCTTCATGTGTGACATCTGTTTTGTCATTGGTGATAGCATTCCCTTGAATTTAATTTTTTTTATCATGGAGCAGAGTTTTCAATTTGCCTTCAGTCACTACTATGATTGACAGAAGGGAGAATATGGTTCCTGAAAAAAATAAACAGATGGCAAAGTATCCAGAGCAACAGATTGCACACTGGCATCTTGCTTTAGTCTCCTCTTCCTAGTTAGAATTGCACATACACCCAATTAATTGTGTGCCACTTCAGAGCCCGCCTTTCTCAATAAATGTCCAAGGCTGGTTGGGAGCAGGTATGAGATACTTTGAAGATACTATTAAGAGATGGGAAATAAGATATCGTAATAAGTTTGTTTATATATCTTGCACTTTTTTTGTAATCTTTTTGTGGTGTGGTGTAATTTGAGGGCCACTGCCAGCATTGATTTGTCTACCTTTAAAAAGTAGTTTTGTTAAATCACATATTAAAACTCTGTTAACTGGCTAATGGTTATTGAATCCAAGCTTAAACATGATGGTGAATACTATAAAGCATATAGAACTTGGTGGTATTTCTCTTTAATTTTTCTTTTTTCCCAAATGTATGAAAACTGATCAAAAGATTTTAACTTCAAGAGGTAAGAATTAAAATAGTAATTTTTATTTTGTTTCATTTTGAGAGTTTGGGAAGGTAAATCACGTACTTTAAGTAAAGCAACTACTTTACTTAAATACTCCATACAGGTGCCATAAGGATACATTCATGCTGGCAAGCTTCAAAAAGAAAGTAGTTTCATGGAAAACTTCAATCTACTTTAGTTTTTAGTGGTTCAGTAATGAATTTAAGAGGATGTGGGTGAGGGAGAATAACAGTTTCTAAGGTCGTTACTTTTAATGTACACACTGAAGTAAAATTAACATTTGATTTAATGGAGGGTAAAACTGTTTCCTATGCATTAGAATAGAATCGTGCACCAGCGCATCCTCAAATATCCCTGATTTTTATTCCTCAACTGATTACATGAATAATTTACTTGGAATAACAGTTATTTTACATTTCTTTTACTGAAAATATTATTTCATAAATTGGTCTTAAATGTCAGTGTTTACATCTGTGTAAGAGCCAAACAAAATAAAATGATGATTACTAGTATTAAAAGACATGCTACTTAACATAGATTTTAAATTGATGATTTAGTTTATTTTGTTGATAAGACTTAAAAATGAGTTTTCCAGTATTAGGTGGAGTTTTTATTTTTAAGTATGCGTAGCGTATATGACTTTTAAGAGGACTCTTTAGATATTTAAATTTCATGTATCTCTTTCTTGGCTTAAAAAATTAAGTTTTTTATAGCTTAACATTTTGGTGACATTCACATTACAGTAATGGTAATGAGAGGAAGAGAGGGCCTGGTAAGGAGAGGGCAGGGACTCACAGCCAGTTCTTTCTTAGCCCTTGTCCTCTTCCTGAGTTTCTATCTGAAAATGGGAGAGGTTGTCTTTCCTCTTCACAGGGCTGTTCAGGGGAGAAGAGATGGTATGTGTCATGGTGCTGTGAGAACTGTAGAGATTAGGAAGAAGGCATTCACTTTTTCTATTGCACATTTAAAAACCATTTGTTAATCTGTTATCTTTAAAAAACAGGTAACCGTTACAGACAATGGTAGTCCCCCAAATCGACTGTTGCGAGAATCATTGTTAAAATCCTTGATGAAAATGACAACAAACCTCAGTTCCTGCAAAAGTTCTACAAAATCAGACTTCCGGAGCGAGAAAAACCAGAACGAGAAAGAACGCCAAACGTGAGCCCATATATCGGGTTATAGCTACAGACAAAGATGAAGGTCCTAACGCAGAAATCTCCTACAGCATTGAAGATGGAAATGAGCATGGCAAATTTTTTATTGAGCCAAAAACAGGACTGGTTTCATCCAAGAAGTTTTCTGGAGCTGGAGAATATGATATTCTTTCAGTGAGTTAAGATCTAATCTTTGAATTTCTTATATACTTTGATTATTATTGTATTCTTATCTCTCTTCTGACTTCATCTCTATTCAGTAAATGCCTCAGTATTCGTGACCCAACAGCGGGGGAGTATGGGTTTATTTTTCTCTTTTCAACTGTCACTTCAGTCATTTATGTTGAGTATAGCATGAGGCGGTTGCTCTTTTTATCAAGCATTAAACACATGGAATACACGAATATAGATGTTAAATGTTTGAAATTGGTTCAGTTTAGGACCAAACCAATCCATGCTTCAGTTATGGGATGTAACTTCTAATTTGTCATCTTCTCCCCTCTGTGCGTTTTATAGATTAAGGCAGTTGATAATGGTCGTCCCCAAAAGTCATCAACCACTCGACTCCATATTGAATGGATCTCCAAACCCAAACCATCCCTGGAGCCAATTGCCTTTGAAGAATCATTTTTCACCTTTACTGTCATGGAAAGCGATCCAGTTGCTCACATGATTGGCGTGATATCTGTTGAGCCTCCTGGCACACTTCTTTGGTTTGATATCATTGGTAAGTGTGGTTCGTAGTTTTCAGTGGCCTTGTATATGTTGCACCGACGACCTGTTTATAATTATGATGTTTGTGCACATCTCAGAATTTAAAATTGGGAGTAAGACCACAAGTGGAGAATTTGTTTTAAATTGCAGTAGTTTGATTGCAAAATTTATCACATTATCCAATATATATTACACTTATTTAAAATAGATGCTTATATGTACCATCTCATTAATTTAAAAGTAATGGTTTTAAAAGTACACCAAAGAGTTATAGAGAATTCTAAAAATTTTGGTACGAAAGTACAGCTTCTTAATTTTACCTTTTTGTTACTAACATATGGCACATTACTATTTTTAGTGATATGATTTGAATGTTTAAAATAACTATGCCTATGTGATTGTCACACATCAGTATTTTAAAGGGAATAAATAAGCTTATAAATTTTAATTTTATAACTTAAAAATGATAGTGCAACCATGGCTTTTAAAGTTTTACTTACCTCATTTTCAGTAAGAAGCAGGGTTCACTAGATTAAATCACTCTGTGATAAAAATTGCATGCCTACGCCAGTTTTTTAAATTATTTAATTTGGCTTAGACATAAAATGTAATACCATATTCCAATATACTTAAAAAAATTCACATTAGACTTTGACATTTTAGTGTTTTTTTTTTTCAATTCTATTTATTTATACTACTTGTAAGGATATTGAAGATCAAACGTTATGTGTTGCGATTCACGTCTACTTGGAACTTCATATCCCTTTTCCATTGTTCGCCCCTTAACCTCCCTCCCCTCAAATGCTGTCTCAGCAGGTTGACTCTTACAGGCCATCAGCTACAGGGTCTATAGGTGCAGGCAGTATATGCAGAACAGGCTTTTCCTCTTGAACTTTCACACTAGACAGGCTATTTTCATAATTTTGGTCAATGTATAAAATTGTGGATGTCATCAACACCTGTGAAACCATTATAGATTATTTTTAAAGAAAAAAAAGATTATTTTAATAATTAACTCTAATCAGAATTGTTTGCTGTCTGTTAACTCCTGTCACATTTCCGCACGAGCAGGCTGCTGCCGTGTGGCATCTAACTTCACTGTTTATGACCGACTGCTTTTGGAACTGGTCTGATTGATGGCTCTTCCTTGTTCTGTGCTTCCTTCCATGCTTGCTTGCTTCTTTTTGGCTGTGCCAGGAGACACACTTGCTAGAGAAGTGTTTTACATCTTTCAGATGACTTGTGACCTGAACTGTACAGCAGAAGGTATCTGCTGAGATCACATAATTTGCCTCAGATTATGAGATCTAAAATAAAAGCATCAATTTTTAAAGTTTATTTCCGGTGATTATCTTTCATTGCATTTTCTTTTCATAGTGTGTACTTGGTCACCCATTCCAATGGCAAACGTAATGATTTCTCATCCATCCTCAGATTTTAGGTTTCTAACTGAAGACTTCATTTTGTGTGTGTGTTGTTTTGCTTTTTAGTAAGATTTAATAATAGAATTTCATTATTATATTAAGACTTTATTTTCATTCTCTTTCATTTCATTGGTATAAGTATCAGGCTCAGTGGATTTGAAAAGAGTTTTATCTAGAATATAATTGGGACTGCCTTTGGATAATGTAAGTAGCACAGAAACTTTTGCTTCATGAATAAGCTTTGTGCTTGACAACAATGGGAAAATTTTCAAATAATTTTTAAGAGTCAGGACTAACTGTTGTTAACTGCCACTGTTTTTTACCAAGTTAACACTTGTTTTTAATAGGTATTGTATTAGGGCAGTAAGCCCAAAATGTCACTTTTTTTTTAAATCAATTAAACTTTTAAATGGCCAACCTTGGTTACTGAATGATGTCTTATATAGCTACTGAGATATAAATTAGAGAGCTATTTAGAACCCCTGAAGAAGCAAGTTGAGGCAATTCACTGGCAGTGTTAGCAATGCTGTTCTGTTTTCAAGTCGCTTTCTTGCCTCCTTTCACATAGTTGCTTCCTTGTAATTAAATCTCAACTTTGTGCTACTAAGCAGTCTTTTTTTTTTTTTTTTTTTTTTTTTTTGCCATGGATTACACAGGTTTTGATTGCACTGATGAAATAATCCAAAAACTTTATTGACCTATACCTGATTAGAATATGCCAGATGACAATCCATATTGTATAAGAGTTGTACAGAATTTTTTACGTAGTAAACTTTACATCTGTACCACATGCATTTTATCCATCTGAAAAGATTTTCTACACCCGTAGTTAATATGGAATGCTGGACAGTCTTGTCATTTTGTTAACCGTCAGAGCATAATTCACAGTATGAATATACTTCTAGTAAATCTAACCTCCCCAAACCATGCCAGATTTATTTTACTATATTCAACATTAAATTCTGTACATAGAGAAAATCTACATCAAGCCCCACCACCCAAAAGAAAAGAAAGTGACAGCAATCTAGGTTCATTTTGCAGTGATTCAAGTTTCGGTGCTTGAAAGATCATCCTATTTTAATGGCTCATGTTTAAAAGTCCCAAGAGAAGTATATTACAGGTAATTATGTCAGTAGGGATATTTTCTGCCCTTTTTTTGTTGATTTTGAGAAGTGTCAGCCGCAGTAGCTTCTGGCCATGTTAAACCTTCAAAATTACCAACTACCCGCCCCCAAGAAAAGGGGGGCAGTCGTCTTTCTTATTGGCCCTTATCTTTTCAAGTGAAAACTTCTTGGAATCACTTTGATCAATATATGAGGTTGTTTTTTGTTTGTTTTTTTTTAACTGTCATTAAGAATTAGAAAGCTACAAAATAAATGATGGGTTTTCATCCTGTGACCCGTTTTTACTCTTCTGTTTGTCCCAACTTAAACTAGGTGGCAACTATGACAGTCACTTTGATGTGGACAAGGGCACTGGAACCATCATTGTTGCCAAACCTCTGATGCAGAACAGAAATCGAACTATAACCTCACAGTGGAGGCTACAGATGGAACCAGCACTATACTTACTCAGGTAAGTGAATCACTGCTGATGTGTTCGTCAGAGGAGGATTGAAACAACATTCTGATTGCAGGGCCCACGGGCAATATGAACGGTTGATTCTGCCCTCTCAGATTCTCAATCAGAAGTTAGCCCCTTTGATACATTAATGCATACGCACATCAGGGGTTTTATTTAGAGAAAGAAATTAACTGCAAATCCCGATTAAGGTTTTGCACGTAATCAGCTTTGAAAATTTTGAAAGAAGACTTAAAATCCACGTCGTTATGTCATCAAATCTTGTCATTTTATACTCCTTTCGAACTATATCAGTATAAAGTATATCACTGTCAAGGATGAATTATCCAAGTCATTTTCATTAAATCTGATTAATGCCTTGGCTGCTCTGACTAGAGCTGTGTAAAATGACTGATAACATTGTTCTAATAATTCTTTTAGCCTCTTTCTTTTTTCTTGATGATTAAGAATGGCCAGATACCGAGTTTTCAAATTTAAATGTTAAAACCCACTAAATTAAAATTTTTCTTTCTTATTAATTCTCTTTGATTCTCAGTGTAGGCTGTTTCGGGAATTTATTGAACACCTGCTGCGTGCCAGGTGGTGTTCTAGAAGTTGAATAGTGGGAAACAATTGTGTCTTCTTGGAGCTTACATTAGGATAGTAGAAGCTAAAGGCTCGTGTGTAATCTGTATCTGAAAAGCAGAGGAATTCAATTCTTAGAGTATAAAATGCTTCTGAATTCCATCTTTCTAGCTAGATTATATATACTATTTTAAATCTTACATCATCTGCTAAGTCATTTAATTGCATTGAAGAATAAAAATTATGGTCAGTGATATCTTTTCAGTTAAAAAATAGTAGATAATTTAAATCCAGTTGTAAAAAGATTTTATTCCTTTTTCCAAACCCTTGTGATTTTTAGTGTGTTTAAAATTGATACATGTACTGTGCTTTGGGGTCATTTTGAGATTGTCATGTAAAAGTTCTAGTACAGTATTAAAATTTCAATTTTGTTGGTAACTGTTCTCATTGTAGAAGTTAGACTTTAGAGCATGAACATGAGAACAAAGCATCAAGAATTATAATAAATTTAACAGGATAATTCTGAAAGGTTTAAAGATTTTAACTATATCTTGACTAATTCAATAACTGATAATCAGAAATCCAGCAAAGGGAACTAAATAAGCAGTAGAAATGACCCTCTGTGCCAAGCATTCTTATTACTAAAGATGGTGTATCTACCTGTAACGTTTATCATTTATTACATAAGTATATAGTAAGCAATGCCTCCTTTCCCAATAATTGTAGTTTTGGTACAGTTAAACACGCAGTATGAAATATCGTGTAGATTGACAAAAATTTCTATAAAACCCATAACTCAAGGATAGAGCATATTTTAAATTCAGTGCTTCATTTATATATCTCTATTTGATTTTGTGTGATTTTTAGAGGGTCTCGGCACTATTGTAATGAATTTCTGGCAGGGAGAGGTGGTCGGAATATCAGAGGATGGTTACAGAGCCCAGGCTGAACTGTTAAGGTGCAGAGAGCAGTGGAAACAATCAGTAAATGTGTTTGGCTGTCCAGTCTGGGGCTGAAAACAGGGAGTTAGAAATCAGGGATCAGAGTAGCACATACCATCTGAAAAGAGACACAGAGATGGGAATAGATTAATAAGGCACTGGAACACAGCGATGTAGATTCCGGTTTGTAGGTACAACTCAGGAACAACAGAGTAGGTTTGCTGCATCAAGTCAGTAGCAGCAGATGTCAGATTGGAGGTTTGGAGGGCACTGTCTTGCTTAAGCCAAGGCGCTGTCAGCAGAAGTGGGTTGTGGGCAGGTCAGAGTGTAACCACCAGTGCTCTGCTGTAACAGCTCTTCCTGCTTTTCTGTCCTCCTGTTTTCTGCTTAGGATGCTGACTCATGTTAATTCAAGTCAGTTTGCTTTATCTGATACCTTAAGGTAACTTATCAAATTCAGTTAACATCGTTTTATTCTTTTTTTGAAACGGCTTTGCTTTCATGTTTTCTTTCTTTCTCTCGAGCATCAGCATTGTGTACTTGGAGCAGACCATTTGGTTTGAATCTTGGCCCTGCCTCTTACTCCTTTTCATGGGCCATTGGCTATAACCATCTCTCTACTTCATTTTCTTATCTGAAAAATGGGCATAGTGATTTCATCCTCATAGGGCTTTGAGAGGGTTAAGTGAGGTTACACAAGATAACACTGGTATGGGCTCTTGTCCCGCCCTTGACACTTGAGTCAACTTCCTGTCACCATTCTCTCTGTCCCTACAATTCATCCTGTACTGCCTGCTACCAGAATGGTCTGCCTGCCTTGGAGGAACACCAAAGGTAAATTTTCTCCATCAGAACGTTCAGAGCACACAGGATAGGTAACTCCCCAGCCTCCCGTCAGGAGTTGGGCTCTGTGTATTCGATCCCACCTTCTCCTCACCCCTTCACCGTGTTAGCCCCAGTTTCAAATCTTTCTCTCCAGTCCCTGAGAGACAGAATGGTCCCTTCCACCTCTCGCCTTCATGTCTGTGACCAAGCTCTTCCGCCCCAATATACCTTCGTCTACAAACCCAAGACCTACACAAGCAAAGCCGTACCACTTCCTTAAAGCTTTCTGAATGTCCCATGGCCATCTCTGGGCTCCTAAAGACTTACTTGACAGTGTAGGAAACTTCCTTAGTCATTGCATGTGCAGAGTGTCGCCCATGAGCTTGAGAGCTTCATGAGGGCAGGGGCTGTCACACACTTGTTCTACACCCTTGGTAAACGGGTCGGGTGCTGAGTACGTGAGTGCCCAGTAAATACGTTTCAGTTGAATCACGGTACCAAAATGGCTGTTTTTACTTTAGCTGGTCCTATTTACTTGTGATTAATTGTACTTGGAGAGGATTAAACTGTCCAACACTTCATGAGAAAAAGAATTTTTAAATTTATAATGGAATTAAATATATAATGATTGAATTTATAGCAATTACCTTTATAGCCGTGTCTTTTGGATCATCATTGACATTTAAGAGTGAGGCATCTTTAGTTTTAAGTACTTACATAACTTTCACATAAAACCTTTCTGTGGTTTGGTGCATTCAGTATTCATATAAAGTTTAATGTCACACTCCATCACTGATATCTTGGTGTTCTCTGAGAACACTGATATACTCTTCACGGAAGGGCTTTTAATTCATCTGCCTTCACCAGTGCGGTTAACAGCTTTACCTATGCATTCCTGGGACTTTGGCCTCCCGTGCCATTTGGACTAGAGAACGAAGTTCCATATGCACCGGTGAAGCTCAGATTTGTTCATAATTGTAAACCATCATTTATACTCAGTAGTGATTTCCACTATGCCTTACCCACATACGTCTTTTCAGTCTGAGACTTAATCCTCTTATTGTCGAGTAAAAAAGTTTACTTCGAACTAAGTTTTTAAACATCTGCATTTTTTTTCTCTCTAAGGTTTTTAATCTACGTTGACATATTTAAGAGCATTTGTCTTTTCAAGTACTTAAATTGCTTTTAGGAAATAAACGTGTTTACTATTTATATGTAGGTTTTATGATCACAAAAATATAAGAATTTTTAAAGTTCATTTCTATTTTTTCTTTATATATATATGTAAAAAAATCTATTGGTAGGAATTTGAAGTTTCAGTAGAACAAGAAATCTAGATACTGTGACATCTAGTAGTGTACTCACCCTAGTAGCTTGATAGTTACAGATTCAAATCTGACACAGGAAATTAGTCGTCTTTCAATCCTAGTAAAGTAAATTCTTTGTTACCTCCACATGAGTTATCTGGAAATATTTCTTCTGTGAAAACTTAAGAGGAGTCTGCATTTCAGAAAAATATGTGAAAGGCATTACATTTTCTCTCCAAACTTAGTCTCAAGAATTCATTGTCTTACTCATATTTATACGAGGTAATATTTCAACGAAAAATTTTAAAGACTGTTTGATTCTAGAGTTTTAGTGCTTTTCTCGTATTTGTATTTCATTTCGCTATGAAAAATCAGGTTTTTTTTTAATGTGCATCTGATTTTCCCCTGATTCTTTAAATATTAAAATACCATAATTAGGAAGATTATGTGAATCATTTTGTTATTATAGGTATTCATCAAAGTAATCGACACAAATGACCATCGTCCTCAATTTTCTACATCAAAATATGAAGTCGTCATTCCTGAAGACACAATGCCAGAAACAGAAATTTTGCAAATTAGTGCCGTGGATAAGGATGAGAAGAACAAACTAATCTACACTCTGCAGAGTAGTATTGATCCATTGAGTCTCAAGAAATTTCGTCTTGACCCTGCAACTGGCTCTCTCTACACTTCTGAAACACTCGACCATGAAGCCATTCACCAGCACGTTCTTACTGTCATGGTATGGCTTCCTGTTCATTTTTCTGCCACCATTTGGTTCCCCAAAGGGTTCCATGTGTTTGAGAGTGATTTTTAATCAGGTATAAGAAAACCCTCAACACAATTGATAATGTGTTGATTCTTTTAGGTACGAGATCAGGATGTTCCTGTAAAGCGCAACTTTGCAAGGGTTATTGTCAATGTCAGTGACACGAATGACCACGCCCCCTGGTTCACGAGTTCCTCCTATGAAGGACGGGTTTATGAATCAGCAGCTGTCGGCTCAGTTGTGCTGCAGGTTACAGCTCTGGACAAGGACAGAGGGAAAAACGCTGAGGTGGTGTACTCCCTCGAATCAGGTATTTTTTGGAGCACTCACTAGGCTTATAGCTTTGCACTTGTTACAAAGTATATTTCCCCTCTTTTAACATTAGTTCTGGATGTTAAACATTTCTGTGTATCACTGTAAAAATTGATCTTTAGCTACATTTTACATGTAGGGAAAAAGGGAAAAAATTTTTTTTTTAACTTATAACTAAAAAGCTAAGATGGTTTGGGTAAATTCTTGTAGATTCATGATACTAGTGTAATTCAGGGCAAAGACGTAATGCAGTAAAGAAAACTTTATTTGAGCAATCCAATATTTCTAAAATTATTTTAACCACACAGTCATTTTCCTTCATAAACTATAAAACACTGAGGAAAATTCTGATCTGTTACCAAAATGTTTACTTTTCATCAGAGAGTGTGTTCTCTTGGGCAGAGTAGCAAATTTCATGAGAGAGTGCTGACTCATCCAGTTCTTACTGAGTCAGATCTTATGAAGAGGGCATTATGCCTCTGCTACCCTTTCTCGTTTTAGTTTTGCTGCTACTTCCATCCCCATGCAGCACTAACAGTTGCACTTCATTCATGGGTCATTCCAGTAGAGCCCAGGGCTGGGATTTGGGCTTAAAGAAATGTTAAAAAATCAAAGGGGCTGGAGTTGGACAAGAAGCATCAAGGGCAAGGAAGACCAACTGGAAGTATGGACAGTTCTTCTAGGTATGATAAGGCAAGAGGGCAAAGACTCGCTGGTGATTACAGAAGGAGGATCCCCAGAAGCAGTTGTGGCAAAGAGAAATGTTTTTTGTTGTCTGTTCTGTTTTATGCTGCTATTTAGTCATTCATATATTCATCCTGTGGACTAATTAAGCTCATTCATACTTGTGCTTGGCACATAGCGGGGGTTACCATTGGTCCATAAATATCTGTTCTTGAAAAAGAATTCTGCCCCTGATTGAAACAGGGTCTGCTTTAGAGCATATGACTTGGACGGTCAGAAATGACCTTGCTTTGGGACTTTTCCTACTCATGCCAAATAATATGGGTAAGTGATTAAATGTCAAGAAGGCAGCTTTCATTTTTCCATTTTTCTCAGTGTCATTGTTAGTACAAAGTCTCTTTCATTCTTCTGTCTTTATAATGATTTTAGGGTACTGAGATCATCCACTTAACTTGACTTTTTTGGTAAGCCCGTACTTCTGAATATTTAGAAATTTCGTCTTTATTTGGCATTAGAATTGGAAGAGGTATAAATTAACTGTAGATCATATAATCAAAAGTCGAGCAAATGGGGAGTCATTTTAAAAACAACACTTAGTTGGTGTGTTTTATGTGGTTAAACTATTTTTATTTCTTAGTATATTTGAAGTTTCATTTATTTCCCTGAAAATGACCAAATTTAGTCCATTACTCACAAATAAGACCTCATATACTGCCCATGGTTGCAGTGTTAAAATGTATTATAGTGCAGTTAGTGCCTTGCATAACGATGAAAGTTTTTCCACTAGTTCAGAAATTTAGCCATTAAAAAAACAATACATTCCATTTGTGCATGCCTGAGCACTGCAGTAAAATAATTTTCTCAAGGACAAACTGGCTGGGTTTGTGTAGGAGAAAATGTTAAACTTTCCCTTAGCTTTCACATAATTTTCAACAACTGGGTGGTTAAAATATGATTCTTGGTGTCTGACTAAGGGCATGTGCATTCTTTAAATGCTTGTAATGACTGAAGGAATTAGTAATTTGGTATTCCAAGAACGACACTAGATAATATCAAGGGCCTATTCTGATATAGAATTTGGACTTTTAAGAAGATATTTTTTTAGATTTGGTAATATAAAAATTGTGCTAAACAATTACTTTATAGGAAATTACCTTTAAATGCTATAGAAGTGTGTGTGTGTGTGTGTGTGTGTGTGTGTGTGTGTGTATGAATCTGGTGGAATAGCAAGAACCATAAAATGGTCATACAGCCTTTCATTTAACAGTTTATTCATAATTACCTGCTTCTACTTTCTGTCAGATTACATTTAATAAAGTTCAAAAGACTAGTTATAAATTCGGGCCATAACACTGCATGTTTAATTAGTAGCATTTATTGAGCAAACGGGTTGGTCTGATTGGGAGTCTTTAGGGGAAAAGGAATTAATTAAAGAATATTTTCAGTAACAATTGAGTTATGTGCTTTGAGATACATCAGCACCGTACTCTGGGCTGTGTGCTGTTTTCTTCTCTTTATTTTTTAAAGTAGACTATTGTAACTTCGAAACTATTGCAACACCTGGAAATAGAAGGCACTCAGTAAATATACTTATTGACTAGAGTTGGTTTTCTTCCCTAAACTTAGGTTAAGATTATTGCAATTGAAGCTTCGTTGAGAGTGCCATGCTGTGAGGAAGTCAGCATCCACAGTGTGTCCACAGTAAGACAACACAGACTCCTGGGCACAGCTCTCTGATATGCCCTGTGGGGTCTCTGTGTAATACAGTCATAGCTAATGAGCACAGACGTGCAAGTTTGTCCAGATAATTGTTCCAATAGAGAAAACAATGTAAAGCTATTTAGAAATCACCAGTATGTCCAGCTAAAGTGAATCACTAAGACCCCCACCTAGTACAGACTTCTACCACCGCCCGATGAATTTATTCACAAAGGCCATACGAGTATTTCAATATTAGTGAGTGTGCTTATTACGGATCAGACGGGCATGTTCCAACCAGTCAGCTACCTTAAGTGTTTTTCTACATAAACATGATGTTGCTCTTCCATCTGCAAATCTGATGATTTCTGCCGTAGTGTATGCGTAGATGAGATCCATATATTCATTGACTAGCTGGGTTTCTGTTTAATCTCTTGTTATCAGAGGCAGGCTCCAGGCTGTCTTTATCAAAGTCAGGATGCTCCAAGTAATAAAGAATGTTCCTGAATTTCTCGTGGCTGATAGGAAATTTTTATCAAGAATTCCTAATTAATCAATACATGTTCTTTTCCTAATACTTTAAAATGAAGTACTTAATCTAATAAATGGTTGTTGGTAGTGATAAAAGTATAAAGTCAGGAAAACAAAGCCTAATAAGAGTACAAATAGAGTACTTTAATGAATGTATTAATTTTTTTTCAGGCTGCTGGTCATGCTGCTTGGTATTTAATTTGTTGTTTTTCCGTATGCGTGTAAAAGCTGTTTCACTCAATAAATATTTACTGAGTGTCTCTAATGTGTCAGGCATTTTCTAGGCACAGGTGATAAAATAATGAATAAAGTCAGGCTTAAACGGGAGTTTACTGTTCTAATGGAAGAACAGATAAGAACAAGATTGCAATACGGGCTATAAAAAACAGGGTAAGAGGACAGGAACAGTCTCCTGAATGGACAGGTCAAGGAAGGCTTTGCCATTATACTCGGTAAGCATATGTATTTGCATAAAACGTGAAGGAAGAAAGGAAGGAAGGAAGCAGTGAGATGAGCATGTCCTTGCCTGATTAAGGAGCAAAGAGGAGGCAAGTGTGGCTGGAGGGCAGGGAGTGAGTTGTACAGAAGCACCAGACTGCTTTAATGTAGATAAAATCTATTCATTCCTTCATGTGAGGCCTTGCGTATTTTGAAGTATTCGAAGCGGTAAGATTTCACTATAATAAGGTAAGAGAGAAATGTGTATAGATGACTATATATAAATATGGTAATTCAGCTGCTTATTTTAGCACAGACAGAGGAAAGTCCAAGGGGTGGGGATGAAGACAGTCATCCAAAGGTTTGCACAGTCTCCTCTGAGTCCAGGCAGCCAGTCAGAGCTTTGGAATGTAGAGTGATACACAGGTAGGATGAGAAAGGGCCTTGAGATTCCGATGACTGACTAAACAATGAGAGAGAATTGGAGATCCTTGACTTACAGGTACAGGCAGACCGGGAATTAGTGCCTGCAAGGCCTGCAAGGCCTGCAGAGGCAGCATGACCCCATTCATGGGCCAGGGTGTAGCTCAGAGCTGCAGGGCCTGGAGAAAGCCTGGGTCTCTGCCCTGGTGCTGACTGAGGGACAGCTGTGGGGCCTGGATGCAGAGCCAGGCAAACTTAATGAAAACCAGACTGGGTCTGGCCTCAGAAATAGGTATCATGGATTTTTGGAAAATGTATTAAAAGAAGGAAATGAAGGCTATAGGGGAAGTGTTTACTAGTAATGATGTGGAGAAAGAAATGCTTGATTAATCTCCCTGGTTTGCAAATCATGCTAAGTAATTCTGTTCTCTGAAGGCCACACTCCATTGCAAACCTAGAGGAAAACAGAATTTGAGAAAGCAGTTACGTGTGGCAAGTCAGCTTTGTTTTAGTTAAGTGTAATAGTTCATTGGGGGAAAATAAGTTCGGTTCTATGACTAGGATAATGCATCTGGTCTCTCCTTAATAAAACGGAAAGGTAATGAAGGGTTCGTGGATGGGTCAAATCCCGGTACCCTCACAGTGCCTTGATCTGTCTGAAGAGAGAGTACACCACCAAACTAGCAAGCTGCTGGCCTCTTCAGAAAGATTTCAGTTGATGATACGAAACAATAGAATATTGTGGAGTTGCATTTGCAGCTGAGTACGTGTATATAATATAGCCAAAAAGGGTTCAAAGAAAAGCAAATAAAACAGTCTATCCTACAGGAGTTTCTCAGACTCGACACTACCACTATCTTGAACCAGAAGATCCTATGTCTGGGGGCCGTCCTGTGTGTTGCAGAATGTTTAGCAGCATCCCTGGTCTCTACCCCCTAGATGCCAGTAGTACCCTCTCCCCACATGTAATGACGGCCAGAAATGTCTCCAGATATTGCTGAATGTCCCTTTCTGGCAAGAATAACCCCCAGATGAGAACCACTGACATAGGGAATAAATTAACCTGAAAAAATTAGGAAGAGACTGTTACTGAAACTTCCAAACCTGTAAAGTGGGGCAGGTTCTACACAAGCTTGCTCACAATTCCCTGAATAGTTAAAATAAGGCACAATTCTCTTGAAGGTTATTCAATTTTCTTAGTAAATTGAAGTCTTCCCTTTTGTAATGAATAAGAATCTTGAGCACTTTCAAGTGATAAATCCCCAAAATAAAAATATGTTCCAATAGGTTTTTGAGGGACTCTTGGAAAATTATGAACTTAATTGCCTTTTGGAAGGATAACCACACCCTTCGGCAGCACATTCCTATTTCAACCCACAGAGCAACGTTTGGTGTTGGGTACAGTGATGTGTCTTCTCTTTCTTGCTTTTTATAATTTATGGACAATCTGAAAAATCTGCTTTCTTTTAGGTGGGCAAAAATGAAACAAGTTCTATTCAGATGTTGATAACCCCCCAATTTCTGTTTAACTTCATAATATAATTTTTAAAGCTATCTCTTTGTTTCTGTATTTTCAACTACTACTTCCGTGGATCCCTATATTTTTTCTTACATGCTTTTTTTTTTTCTCCCAGGAAATATTGGAAATTCTTTTACAATTGACCCCATCTTGGGCTCTATAAAAACTGCCAAAGAATTAGATCGAAGTAACCAAGTGGAATATGATTTAATGGTAAAAGCTACAGATAAAGGCAATCCACCAATGAGTGAAATAACTTCTGTCCATGTCTTTGTCACAATTGCTGACAATGCCTCTCCTAAGTTTACATCTAAAGAATATTCTTTTGAAATTAGTGAAACCGTCGGAACTGGGAGTTTTGTTGGAATGGTGACAGCCTATAGTCAGTCATCAGTGGTGTATGAAATAAAAGATGGAAATATAGCTGATGCTTTTGATATTAATCCACACTCTGGAAGTATCATCACTCAGAAAGCCCTGGATTTTGAGACTTTGCCCATTTATACATTGACAATACAAGGAACTAACATGGCTGGCTTGTCTACTAATACAACGGTTCTAGTGCATCTGCAGGATGAAAATGACAACTTGCCAATTTTTATGCAGGCAGAATATACTGGACTCATTAGCGAATCAGCTTCAATGAACAGCGTGGTCCTAACAGACAAGAATGTCCCATTAGTGATTCGAGCAACTGATGCTGATAAAGAATCAAATGCTTTGCTTGTTTATCACATTGTCGAACCATCTATACACAAATATTTTGCTATTGATTCTAGCACTGGTGCTATTCATACAGTACTAAGTTTGGACTATGAAGAAACAAGTACTTTTCACTTTACTGTACAGGTGCATGACATGGGAACACCACGCTTATTTGCTGAATATGCAGCTAATGTGACTATACATGTAATTGACATTAATGACTGCCCTCCTGTGTTCTCCAAATCATTATATGAAACGTCTCTTCTGTTGCCAACATACAAAGGAGTAAAAGTTATCACAGTAAATGCTACAGATGCTGATTCAAGCGCATTCTCACAGTTAATGTATTCCATTACCGAAGGCAACATCGGGGAAAAGTTTTTTATGGACTACAAGACTGGTTCTATAACTGTACAAAACACAACTCAGTTAAGAAGCCGCTATGAGTTAACCATTAGGGCTTCTGATGGCAGATTTGCAAGCTTTTCCTCTGTGAAAATTAATGTGAAAGAAAGCAAAGAAAGTCAACTAAAGTTTACCCAAGATTTCTACTCTGCAGTAGTAAAAGAGAATTCAACTGAAGCCAGAACATTAGCTGTTATTACAGCTATTGGGAATCCAATCAATGAGCCTCTGTTTTATCATATTCTCAACCCAGATCACAGATTTAAAATAAGTCGCACTTCGGGAGTTCTGTCAACCACTGGTATACCATTCGATCGGGAACAGCAGGAAGCATTTGATGTGGTAGTGGAAGTGACGCAAGAACATAAGCCTTCCGCAGTGGCCCATGTCGTTGTGAAGGTCATCATAGAAGACCAAAATGACAATGCGCCAGTGTTTGTCAACCTTCCCTACTATGCCGTCGTTAAGGTGGATACTGCCGTGGGCCATACTATTCGCTACGTTACCGCTGTAGACAGAGATAGCGGCCGAAACGGGGAAGTGCATTACTACCTTAAGGAACATCACGAACACTTTCAAATCGGACCCTCGGGTGAACTTTCACTGAAAAAGCAATTTGAACCTGACACCTTAAATAAAGAATATCTTGTCACAGTGGTTGCAAAAGATGGAGGAAACCCAGCTTTTTCGGCTGAAGTTATAGTTCCAGTGACTGTCATGAATAGGGCCATGCCTGTGTTTGAAAAACCTTTCTACAGTGCAGAGATTCCAGAGAATATCCAGATGCACAGTCCAGTTGTCCACGTGGCAGGCCAACAGCCCAGAAGGTTGAAGGTGCTACACGCATCCCAGATGAGATCCTTTTATTGCCAGTTTTCCATTAACTTCAACACTGGAGTTATAAGTGTCATAGCTCCCCTGGATTTTGGAGTCCCACCCGGCATATAAACTGAGCGTACGAGCAATCTGACTCCTTGACTGGTGCTCACGCTGAAGTATTTGTCGATATAATAGTGGAAGACGTCAATGACAAAACCCTCCTGTGTTTTGTTCAGCAGTCGTATGTGCAACACTGTCTGAGGCATCTGTGATCGGGACGTCTGTCGTTCAGGTTAGAGCAACAGATTCGGATCAGAACCAAATAGAGGAATTTCATACCATATGTTTGGGAATCACAGCAAGAGCCATGATCATTTCCACATAGATGGCAGCACTGGTGTCATTTCACTGGTCAGAACTTTGGACTATGAGCAGTTCCAGCAGCACAGGATTTTGTGAGGGCCGTTTGATGGTGGCATGCCGCCACTGAAGCAGTGATGTGTGATTGTCACCGTGGACGTCACTGACTCAATGACAATCACCACTATTTGACCAACAGCTCTATGAGGCTTAAGATCAGCGAGCATGCCACTCTATGGGCATTTGTGACCTGTGTAAAAGCCCATGATGCAGACAGTTCAGACATAGACAAGTTGGAATATTTCCATTCTGTCTGGCAATGATCATAAGAATTTTGCCCATTGACAGTGAAACGGGGATTATCACACTCTTCAAATCTCCGCCGGCACACCTTGAAGCCATTTTACAGTCTTAACATTTCTGTTTCTGATGGAGTTTTCAGAGTTCAGCTCAGGTTCGTGTAGCTGTAATGGAGGCAATTTGCACCAGTCCTGTTTTTTCTTTCGAGAAGTGAATATGAAGCGGAGCTAGCTGAAAATGCTCCCGTTGCACACCCTGGTGATCGAGGTTAAAGCCACTGATGGGGATTCTGGTATTTATGGCCACATTACTTACCATATTGTAAGATGACTTTGCCAAAGACAGATTTTACACAAATGAGAGAGGACAGATATTTACTTTGGAAAAACTTGATCGAGAAACCCCAGCAGAAAAAGTAATCGCAGTTCGTTTAATGGCCAAGGATGCTGGAGGAAAAGTTGCTTTCTGCCACCATTAATGTTCATCCTTACACCGATGACAATGATAATGCACCACCAATTTCGAGCAACCAAGTATGAAAGTGAACATCGGATCCAGTGCTCCCAGAGGGACATCCGTCATTAAAGTTTTTGCAAGTGATGCTGATGAGGGATCAACGCTGATGTCACCTATGCCATTGAAGCAGATTCTGAAAGTGTTAAAGAGAATTTTGGAAAATAACAAACTGTCTGGCATCATTACTACAAAGGAAAGCTTAATTGGCTTAGAAAATGAGTTCTTCACGTTCTTTGTTAGAGCTGTGGATAACGGATCTCCATCAAAAGAGTCTGTTGTTCCTGTCTATGTTAAAATACTTCCATCAGAAATGCAGCTTCCAAAATTTTCAGAACCATTTTATACCTATACCGTTTCAGAAGACATGCCTATTGGAACAGAAATAGATCTCATCCGAGCAGAACATAGTGGGACTGTCCTTTACAGCCTCGTCAAGGGGAATACTCCTGAAAGTAATAGGGATGAGTTCTTTGTGATCGACAAACAGAGTGGAAGACTGAAACTGGAGAAGAGCCTTGATCATGAGACAACTAAGTGGTACCAGTTTTCCATACTTGCCCGGTGCACTCACGATGACTATGAGGTTGTGGCTTCTGTAGATGTTAGTATCCAAGTGAAAGATGCAAATGATAATAGCCCTGTCTTGGAGTCTAACCCCTATGAAGCATTTATTGTTGAAAACCAGCCAGGGGGAAGTAGAGTCATCCAGATCAGGGCATCTGATCTAGATTCAGGAACCAATAGCCAAGTTATGTATAGTCTAGATCAGTCACAAAGTGTAGAAGTCATCGAATCTTTTGCCATTAACATGGAAACAGGCTGGATTACAACTCTAAAGGAGCTTGACCATGAAAGAAGAGACAATTACCAGATCAAAGTGGTTGCATCGGATCATGGTGAGAAGGTGCAGCTGTCCTCCACGGCCATCGTGGCTGTTACCGTCACCGATGTCAATGATAGTCCCCACGATTCACAGCAGAGATCTATAAAGGGACCGTGAGTGAAGATGATCCACCCGGTGGTGTAATTGCCATCCTAAGCACCACAGATGCTGATTCTGAAGAAATTAACAGACAAGTTACATATTACATAACAGGTAAAAAAATTAAGCGGTTTAATGTAAAATTAAATATATTGGAAATATAACTTCTGAGTTATGTATTTTATGGAAATTGGAAGGTAAAGGAATGATTTTAGTCAATTATATCTAAAATAAGTAGAAATAGCATCTTTTAAGCTATATTTCAAGTTCTCTGCCTGAGCAAAGTTAACAGTTTTTTCGTTAGACTGTTTTTGATTTTTATGACTCATTCTGTTGAACTTGATACTTAGCATACAATAAATATATTGTAATTTTAAAAGAAATAGCTGCTTTTTATTTTTGGGGGGTAAACGGGAAAGCTAATGTATCAAGTTTATATGGGATTTTTTACTTTAAAAATCGTGATCCTTTAAAAACAAAACATTATATATATCCATTGTGTAATTTATTCTGTTACTGCTTTTCTTATTTCACTAAGTTAGACTGTTTTCTTTCTCTACTGATTTAACAGGAGGGGATCCCTTGGGGCAGTTTGCTATTGAAAATATACAGAATGAATGGAAGGTCTATGTGAAGAAACCTCTAGATAGGGAAAAAAGAGACAATTATCTTCTGACTATCACAGCAACTGATGGGACCTTCTCATCAAAAGCTATAGTTGAAGTGAAAGTTCTTGATGCAAATGACAACAGTCCAGTCTGTGAAAAGGTAGGCTGCTCTTTTTTTCAATTTATAGATTATGAATTCAGATTAAACTTTTCAGTCAGACTGTCATGTGCTGTGGTGTCATTCAGTTGTGTTTCATATTACAGTCTCTTGCTGTTTAAGCGAAGGTGAGCGTTAATGGGGCAAGAATTGGATTCACATCAGAACTATTTTAGGGAATGATAAATAGCTTAAAAGCCTTGTCTAAAAATACTGTAAATTATGGACAGGATTACAGTTGTGTTTAACTCTGAAAACACTCCGTAAAATTTTCACGAAGGGATTCCCTTCATTGGGGATGAGGTGATTTGGGGGAAGTACCTGGCCAGCAGTGCTTTGTACAGAGCCCTGTTTCGCTTTAACAGACTGTTTTGGGAGCACTTACTTTTGACACACTAGAAAAACTGCGAGGTTAATGATGTGGCTCCTGCACCTGTGGAGCCACTGTTTCTTGTGAGTACAAATATGTCAAAGAAGAGCTGCCCCTTGAAGGTGCAGGGCAAGGGCCTGAGCAGGAGTGCTCAGTGGGGCCGGAGGGTGAGGAGAGCTCAGCCTTCGGGTTTTGGTGATTAGATAACAGTAGAAGTGGCAAGGCAGTGGGGTTAAGGACGAATTAGATTATAGAGGACGCGCAGGTCCTTCAGGGAATTGGGATTTGATCCTAGAGAAAACAAGGCTCTTTGAATTCTTTGCTCTTTGAACCAAGAGTTTCCTAAAGAGGATGCGTTTAGTAGTATTGTGTTCATTCATACGAGGAACGCTGACAGCAAGGAAATAGTAGAGCGTAGGTAGAGGTGACAGAAGGAATGAAAGGACAAGAGATACCCCAAAGGAAAAACCGGTAGCTCTTGGTCCTGCCTGGTTGTGGCAGCATGGAAGCATGGCAAGTCAAGGTAGACTAGTATTTCCTACGGGAGTGATGGGGAGAAAGACTAAAGATAATCCTGGAGTGGACATTGCTTTTAGAGGAAGTGTGTTGTGTAGGTAATGGGACATTGAGTTGAATGTGTCTTTTTAGACATTTAGAGATGGTGAGATTGAGGGTGGATGTGAGGGAAGGATACATAAATTCGTCAGTTTCTGTGGATAACTGGTAATTGAATTCATTTGAGAGGATAATAACAAAAAGGGAAAAAGAGCAGAGATCATGTATTTCTCAAGGGAGAAGGAAGGAAGAAGCAGAGATGGAAGGAAGAAAATGCAGATAGCAGGATAGTATTATTGAGAGCCAAGGAAGAGAGAATTTTTAGGAGGTGGGATGGTGAGCAGAGGTGTGATTGAGATTGAAACAGACCATTTGGATTCTGTGACTGGCTCTGAGATGGATGCCTGAGTGATGGAGATAGGAGAGCATGCACTAATGAGGAGATAGATTTGGAAAGTTGAAAGTCGAAGGAAGAAAAGTGTGGCATGTTGAGGGCAGCCTGAGTGGAGGGGGAAGTGAGTTGGAGAATGCTGCAGTAAGCAGGAGATGTGTTGTGGAAAGGAACAGAGAGCTGTTCTCAGGGGAGTGGGTACTTACACGTGATTCAGTCTGGAGAGGAATTGGAACTTCTGAGGGATGAGGTGTTTGTTCCGGTCAGTTTGTGTTTTTTGGTGATGATATTTTCTGGGGAGGAGAATTTTATTTATACACACACACACACACACACACACACACACACACACACACATCTTATGGAAACTAAATGTGTATTTTGTTTTTTTATACTATTTCAATGTAATACCTTCTCATCTTTGGGAATAATAAAATTAGGACATTAGATCATTTGAAGTCATCAGTATTGCAAGATATTCTGTTTCATGAGTCATATAAAAAAGTAGTTCGCCTAAAATTGAGCTTAAAATAAATCCAACAAAATATTATCTGTCTTATGTTTTGGTTTATCGCATGGATTTTTAAATAGTTGGAACTAGAAACAGCCATGCATTATATTGGAGGATCTGGTCAGATGTGAAGAGCCCTGGCCAGATCATCCCTAACCCCGCAGCGAGGCCTTGGGGGATCTTGTTTTCTCCCATGATGTGAGGACCGCTTCTTTCTCAGCTGCAGTTTATTTGGTTATGTGTTATGAGCGATTGCAAACAGTGTATTCATGTATTGGAAATTAATATATAGGATGCCACAGGCAATCTGTTCTTTCCAATCTTAGGTAAAGAAGGAGTACCAATTATGTTTTCTCATAAGATTTTAAACTAAATATGAAACCAACTCAAAGACATAAAGCACTGTAATCAGAACTCTGTAGGTAAAATGTCAGGCCAGACCTTTTCAGCAATATGGAGTTGTTAACTGTTAGAGTTCCTCTTTTTATATTGTTTTATAAGAAAAATAGTTTTGAAAGCTCCTTGAATTTGTAACTAGTTATTTTCCGAGTTTTCTGTGGCTAAAGTTAAGTGATTTATTTTCCGTTATTCCCTTGGCAGCCATGTTGACTTTCAATGTTTATGTTAACAATATTGTTTAAAACCTTTGTAGAGTTTATATTCAGACACGATTCCAGAAGATTCATTTCCTGGGAAATTGATTATGCAGATCTCTGCTGCAGATGCAGATATCCGTTCCAATGCTGAAATTACTTATACATTATCTGGTCCAGGTGCAGAAAAATTCAAACTAAATCCAGACACAGGTAATGATGGAGTTTGGGGCAAAATTAATCGTGTTCCGACAGAATCATATATGTGGGTGGTTTTAGATCACACACAAAATCTGAAATTACATTTTGTTCTTGTAAAATGTACTCTGATGATACAAAATTGGCATCTTTTAGAAATCTAAACAGCAATTTAATGTGTAAAATTTGGGGTGAGATTTTAAAAAAAGAACAGCAACAATAACACCTGCTTGAACCAAAGATTTAAAATTGTTTATATAACCTTTAAAAAAAAAACTAAGAAGTTAAAGTATACTTCAAACTGTCTGCTTTATCCATTTTATCTATAGCTCATTTTCATGAATTCATGACTGTAAATTTATAAATTAGCATATTCATTAAAGTAATTTTTGGTATTTTATTCATCTTTAAGTTGCTAGGAATTTTTCCTCTTATAATTTGTGTTGTGTTAAAATTGGGGTTAAATAATAGTCTTCTGTTTTGCTCACCCCACTTCCCACCCACCCCAGAACTAATTATGTACATATGAATCTAATATTGTTAGTCAGTTGAAAAACATTTTTTAATTTGGCAACTCAGGTAGTTGTTTTGCTTTTGTAACATAATGCAAGAGGTCCCTAGCCTCAAGTTATTTATGACTTAAAGAGCTAGCACCTGGCACAGTTTGGAAACATGGAACTCATAGTACTCACACAGCTGCTAACTCTGTTATTGATAAAGCTGTTCTCCAAAGGAAGGCTGTTAATCGGGTTTTGTAATTGTAAAAGGAAAGGGGAAGAAATAAGATGTGCTATTGCAGTTCACATCTTAAATTTCAAGTGAGTTCATTTATTTTTGTTTGTTTGTTTTTAGGTGAACTGAAAACATTAGCCCCCCTTGATCGGGAGGAGCAAGCAATTTATAACCTTCTAGTCAAGGCCACAGATGGAGGGGGAAGATTCTGCCAAGCTAGCATTGTGCTTACATTAGAAGATGTAAATGATAATGCCCCCGAATTCTCTGCTGATCCTTACACCATTACTGTGTTTGAAAACACAGAGCCTGGAACACCGTTGACGAGAGTGCAGGCCACAGATGCGGATGCAGGTACTGTTTAGATCAGGGGTCCCCAACTCCGCAGCTGCAGACCAGTACCAGTCTGTGGTCCTTTAGGAACTGGGCTGCACAGCAGGAGGTGAGCGGCGGGTGAGCCAGCGAAGCTTCATCTGTCTTTGCAGCTGCTCCCCAGCGCTAGCTTCACCGCCTCAGCTCCACCTCAGTCCCTGCTCTCTGGTGCCGAAAAGTTTGGGGACCACTGGTTTAGATGATGCTTTGCCTTCAAACTATTTACTAAGATCCTAGGAACTTCTGTTTTAAAACACATCCTAAAATCAGTCTGTTTAACTTACCGTACCTCATGCATGTTGAATGGTGTTCATTGTTGTTTTGTTATGTAATTCTTTAGCATTCAAAAGGGAATGAAATTTTTAGGATAATTCATTTTTAATGAATATTTGAAGTCTCACAGTTGTGCCCAGTGAACTCAGTGTTGTAAGGTATCTGTGGTATCCCTTAAATATTCTGTTTAGTGACTAGATTAGCTGATCTTCATATACCATTGAATTAATTCGTGATGTGTTGTTTCGTGAATAAGCCATTAGTGACATAAAGTGTCTTTAGTATTATAGGAAGGTAACAGAAGCAAATGCTTATGTTAAAGGTTTACAAACTTTTAAAGTTTTTTATGCAGAAAATAAAACTCTAGGATATTCATTTATAGCATTTTGCTAGCAGAGAATAAAAATAACTTCATTCTAATACTGAAGAATTAGAAGAGTAGCAACAATGTTACTTTTCAAATCTTTGTCACTAAAGTTAAATAATAGACTTTAAAAGATCTGCTGAGTATTTATAGCAGGAGTTTGTTTAGAACGTAGTCTTAAAAAGCCAGATAACTATGAAATTGTATTTACTTTAGCTCAGTAAATTGCTAATCAAAATGTTTACTTTTTTAAAGTCATAGAATTTTTAAATAATTGCATATTAGCATTTTTTTTTTTAACATGTATGCTATATTTTTTAAAAAGTAATTTGATTAAACTTCTTGAAATAAAACATTCTGACATGATGTCATGTCTTGACAGGATTGAATCGAAAGATATCCTACTCACTGATCAATTCTGCTGATGGGCAGTTCTCCATTAATGAATTATCTGGAATCATTCAGTTGGAAAAGCCTTTGGATAGAGAACTACAGGCAGTATACACCCTTACTTTGAAGGCTGTGGATCAGGGTTTGCCAAGGAGGTTGACAGCTACTGGCACTGTTATCGTGTCAGTTTTGGATATAAATGACAACCCACCCGTGTTCGAATACCGGGAATATGGTACCACAGTGTCTGAGGACATTCTTACTGGAACAGAAATTCTTCAAGTGTATGCAGCCAGTCGGGACATAGAAGCAAATGCAGAAATCACCTACTCGATAATAAGTGGAAATGAACATGGAAAATTCAGCATAGATTCTAAAACAGGTAACCTACCATGCAATGAGAGGAAGCCCTTTTTTTCTGCCAAAAAAGCTAGATTACCCAGCACTCAACCTGATACGACGTGACAGATCACAAATTGTTAGTAGATACTCTAAAAAGAAAAAACTCAAGTTTTCTTTGTGTTGTTATTTTAAGTGGGATTCAAAGTGGTCTTGAAGAATTTATAGTCCTATATAATATGTTTCTGAGATATCCATTATAACCATAAGCAAATTAACAGATAGAAAATTAAAGCATCACACTAGTAATTTAGTAGAGATATGAGATGCAGTAAGTTAATAAAGAGTGGAAGACAGTAGAGGATCTTACGTAATGGCTCCTTTTTTATCTCCCGTATGGCCTTCATGTGAAGTAGCTTCCCAGGTGGAATGGCAGTTTCTACTTCTTTGATCTTAGTTGCTGTAGGGGCATCTGATAATTTGTACGGTGGACATCTTTATTATGCTAGTTATATACAAAGGTCACAGTACTTTGAATCACACTGAATGACTGTTAATAAGGTCAAAAGTCAGAGGAGCTTAGATTTGTGCTGCGTAAATACTTTTGCAGTCTTGTTAACCTTTGGACGAAAATAGCTGTAAGTCTTAAGACATTGTGAAAAGTTGCTTCATCCGAACTGTATTTAATTGTGTATGACTATTTCAGATGAAGAGTAGGCGTATGAAGTTGCAATTTTAAAATGTATTTTTAACACATATCACAAAACTTATTTTTAGGGCTCTAAGTATGGACAATAGAAAGTGGAAGAGAAAGATGTTGAAAGAGTTGTTAAGATATTTTTTAATGATCGTCGGAGAAAAGTGGTGACATTTTAAGGTACTGGAAGTAATGTTGATTTTCCATGCAGGGGCCATATTTATCATTGAGAATTTGGATTACGAAAGCTCTCATGAATATTACCTGACTGTCGAAGCCACTGATGGAGGCACACCTTCATTAAGTGATGTCGCAGCTGTGAACATCAATGTAACCGATGTCAACGACAACACCCCGGTGTTCAGCCAGGACACCTACACGGCAGTGGTCAGCGAGGACGCTGTGCTCGAGCAGTCTGTCCTCACAGTGTGTATTTTTCTCCTACGGGTTTTTTTTTTTTTCCTGGATCTCTGTGAGAGTTTGGGTTTTTTGGTCTGTTTGTTTGTTTGTTTGTGTTAGTAAGATTGATCCAGTTGTTGTAGTGGACTTATTGAAAACAGTTGGACGATATGGAAATGTCTTTAGTTATTCCAGTCAGTTACTGACTCCATTATAAGTAATTGCCTCACAGCAGCCAACTATTGATAGCAGAAATTTGCTTGAAGACGTCTGTCCTGTCCTTAGCTGTCTTCTGAACAAGTGCGTGATGTTTTCTAGGTTATGGCTGATGATGCTGATGGACCTTCAAACAGCCACATTCACTATTCAATTATAGATGGCAATCAAGGGAGTCCGTTCACAATCGACCCGGCCAGGGGAGAAGTGAGAGTGACCAAACTTCTAGACCGGGAAACAGTAAGTGAAAAAGTTTGGCTTAAATTATTTACAGATCACCAGATCAGTAATAGTAGTACCTTATATTCGTGTCGCTGGACGTGATGGAAGTACCAAAGGGTAGAACCAGCCTTGTTTTCAGGAACTGACGAGCATGATATAAAAATACTTGAAAAACATTGCAGTATGAAATTCTCAAATATAATGGATATGTTTCATAGTAATAAGTTTGGATAACAGTTTATAATCAGGAAGAAATTACTGTTGACTCGTGTTTTGAGATACTTCATGGAGCTAGAAGCTAGTTTTAAGTAATAGCGGATACTTGGGAAACACAGGTGTTGAGGGAATTCCTCATAAGGAATTACATGAACAAAGGCATGGAGAAAGGAAGACGCGAAATACTTTTAGATCATTTTATTCGCTTGTTTGAGTAGAATACAAGAAAATAGGTAGATAAAATAGAAAGGTTTGTTTTAGAAACAGATTATGGTCCACATACAAACCAGGATCAAAGGTTCAGACTCGATGCTTTGAGCATGAGGGAGTAACTGAATATTTGTGAGCCCCAGTGTAATACTATAAGGAGACATAATGTGAAGATGAGTTCGACAGTAGGTACAAGTATTGTTTAGAGACAAGAGGTAGGAAGACCAGTGACAGTGGTAAGGCCACAAGAGCCTGAACTGGAAAGTAGCAAACAATTGAGTGAAAAGACAAATGCAGAAACTTTGTAAAGGGAGAATTAGAGTCTGTGGGCCTTAGACATGGCGCTCCACAGAATGCAGTGCTGTCCGATGACTCTTTTTGTGTCTTGCCATGACTGGGTACTGCTATTAAAGAAGAACAGGGAGAGGCTGTTGAATGTGGTTTTTGATACACTAATTTTTAGAGGAAAATGGCATAGTCAAATAAAATTAGACAGTATTTGGAGATTTTTGTCAAACTTGAGACTTGAGATCTGAAAATACAGATGCCTCTGGAGATTATTTATAGAAGTGATTTTGGGTGTTGAGATAAATGTGAGCAAATGAGGAGAGCAAGCTACTGATCATTTATTTCTCCATCTCTTCATCTGTCTGTCCATTCGTCCACTCATCCCCAGGAATGAAAGCTGACAGGTAAGAAGCTACCTCAGAGAGTGAAGAAGTGAAGGAGAAATGAAGAAAACCATGGTTTTGAGAGTTAGAAAGACTGGTGATAATAAAGAATGTAATTTTGGAAAATATAGATAAATCTAAGATTAGAAATTGGGGGATAGTAATGAATATCTCATTAAAGTCTCAATTCTTTAGCTCCTTTTCTGACCTGTTTTTTGGAGCAGGGACTTTCTAAGAGTTTAGGAAGCATCATTGTTATGTTTAGGATTGCAGACTGCTGGGCTGAACAAAATTTAGTATTTTTCACTGAAGAACTTCTGAGGTCCTTTCATATATTAATATCCATTATGAGGTAGCAGAGGAGAGGGCTGGTGGTGATTCCCAAATTAGTTTGTCATCACAACCATTTTTATCGACATACATCACTGGGTTCATATCTACAAAACATACTCTGGATTTAACTAGTGTTTCGGCTGCTGCTTCCACTCATTCCAGAAGAGATGGCTTAACAAGGAACTGTTCTGGAAAAGAAGCACCCCCATATTTTTTTGTAGGAAGTCATGAAGAGATAATCTTGGGAGATTTAGATAGTTGACTACAATCCAAGCGTAAAATTAATGGGAGAAGGTGATCTGGAATGTCCCTAAGTACTGAAAATCAGTAAGCACTCAAGGTGGGAAATGGCCTAACAGCTGTTCTGGCTAAGAGTAACATTTGAGCCTTAGGTTGCCTTTCCTGTTATTGCTAAAGCAACAGGCTTTGTGATATGTTAACATTTTTTCTCATCATTTGTATTACTGTCCTGTCTCATTTTCCATTAATAAATCTGTAAGTTTTTAAAGTCAGGATGCTTTAATGAAATGAGTACATGTTTGAGAGGCATCAGAGAATCTAGTCACTGGATTAGATTGTGGGTAACTTTTTCACTTGAGTGACTATGGTCCATATTGTAGATACATTATTGGCCGTGTACTTGTTATAGGTTAGGGAAATTGCGCACACACAGGCCTCAGCAAATGATGACAGGTATTCAAATTCGCCCTTCCAAGTTGTAAGGAGTATACTCTGATTAGATCCTGTTCTTTGGCCTTGTGAAAGTGGACATGCCATCTCTTTGTCTTGTCCCCAAAAAGATTTCAGGTTACACGCTCACCGTTCAGGCGTCTGATAACGGCAGTCCACCCAGAGTCAACACAACTACGGTAAACATCGATGTGTCTGATGTCAACGACAATGCTCCGGTCTTCTCCAGGGGAAATTACAGCGTAATTATCCAGGTAATCTTGGGGTATGGATGGATTCACTGACACAGTCCCTTTGGGATGAGCTCTTCATTGGCCTCAGCTGTTCATTTGAAATATTTTTTCCAAAGACTATGTTTTGGAAAAATGAGAAGAGTAAAATTAGAGGGGTCTCCATCAATACCAAAAGGTGAGCATTTTCCAGATGCAACCAAGCTTTTACCTGTCTTCTTGTCGTGCTTTGGTTTTTAAGATACTCTCTCTAGCTTGAGTCTTCATCTTGTCTTCTGCTGCCCTGGCTTTTCCTCCTTGCCTCGCTCATTCCCCATCTTGACCTTTCTCCTCCCCCCCACATCTCCTCCGAACACACTTCCATTCCCCCTCCTCCTCTGCTGCACTTCTTCATCCCTCCCTTCTCCCACACCTTTCCTCACACTTCCCTTCTTCTCACTCATGCCCCTTCCCTCCAGCCCCTCCTCCCTTCATTCCCCTGTCCCCTTCTTCCTTACCGCCTCCTCATCAAAACCCTTCTCCTGTCCACTTCTCTTCTCTCTCTTCCTTTCAAGTGGAGCAGCAACAAGCCTTTATTTTCCATATATTTTGTATTATAAGAAAACTTGCATGTATCTATCATAAAGATTTGCTTTTGTTGAAAGTTGTTATTTGATTTTATTCTGTGCAGGAAAATAAGCCTGTGGGTTTCAGTGTATTACAGCTGGTAGTAACAGACAAGGATTCTTCTCATAATGGTCCACCTTCTTCTTTACTATTGTAAATGGAAATGAGGACAACGCGTTTGAAGTCAATCAGCAAGGAGTCCTCCTGACGTCAGCTGCTGTAAGGAGGAAAGTGAAGGATCACTACTTACTGCATGTTAAGGTATTAAAGTCTTTCCTCGTGATTTTATTGTGGATTCATTGAGCCACTTTGGTGGTTGTCTTCTTATATTTAAACAGCTTGCATTTCATGAGAAAACAAAACAATGTATAGAATTGTGGGTTTTTTTTTTTTTTTCCCCGCCATGTCTTCATTTTCATCGTACTGCACTTTCAGGGGGCTCATTGATTTCTCTGGTTACTTTATCGTAGACAATGATGGAGCTAAACTTCAATATGAATTAGTGGAAGGGCTGTAGAGGAGTATATATCATTTTCCTTGAACTGCTTCTCATGTGGAGAAATAAGTATCTCATAACTGTTAATCTTTACGAATTTGGATAATGTAAATGTATTTTTATTAAGAAGTTGTAAACAACAGCATGAACAATGGTAATTTTTTTTTTCTTTTCTCCTAGGTGGCCGATAACGGAAAGCCTCAGTTGTCATCTTTGACCTATATCGACATCAGGGTTATTGAAGAGAGCATCTATCCTCCTGCAATTTTGCCATTAGAGATTTTCATTACTGCTTTTGGAGAGGAATACTCAGGTGGTGTCATTGGGAAGATTCACGCAACAGACCAAGATGTGTATGACACTTTAACCTACAGTCTTGACCCCCAAATGGACAACCTCTTCTCTGTTTCCAGCACAGGGGGTAAGCTGATAGCACACAAAAAGCTAGATATAGGGCAGTACCTTCTCAATGTCAGCGTAACAGATGGAAAATTCACAACGGTGGCCGACATCACAGTGCATGTCAGACAGGTAACACAGGAGATGTTGAACCACACCATCACTCTCCGCTTTGCCAATCTCACGCCGGAAGAATTTGTTGGCGACTACTGGCGCAACTTCCAGCGAGCACTACGGAACATCTTGGGTGTGAGGAGAAACGACATACAGATTGTTAGCTTGCAGCCCTCAGAACCGCACCCCCATCTGGATGTCTTACTCTTTGTGGAGAAATCAGGTAGTGCCCAGGTGTCAACGAAACAGCTTCTGCAGAAGGTTAATTCTTCCGTGACTGATGTGGAGGAAATCATTGGCGTTAGGGTTTTGGATGTGTTCCAGAAGCTCTGTGCAGGACTGGATTGCCCGTGGAAATTCTGTGATGAAAAGGTGACTGTGGATGAAAATGTTATGTCAACACACAGCACAGCCAGACTGAGTTTTGTGACTCCCCGCCACCGTAGAACAGCTGTGTGTCTCTGCAAAGGTAACACCCATAAGTATATGAAAACAAGGGTACAAATGATTTCAGTAATAGCTTTTGAAGCCTATACATTAAAGATCATTTTCCTATAATTCCTATTAATTAGCTCTCCCTCTTTTTTTTTTAAACAAAGAGGGGAAATGCCCACTTACTCATCATGGCTGCGAAAACAATGCTTGCCCTGAAGGATCAGAATGTATCACTGATCCCAGAGAGGAGAAGTATACCTGTGTCTGTCCAGGTGGTGACTTTGGTCAGTGCCCAGGTGAGAGTTCAATGAATATGCATATTTTTATTTCCATTGTTTATTGTTTGTTCGTTTATCATTTTCTTCTTTATAACAAGTCAAACATAGACATGAGTAAAGCATAAGAGTAGTAATTTTCCCTTCTGGTCATATAACAACTCACCCTTGAGTTAATAGTTTAATTTGCTTTCTTCTTTATCATCAGTGCTCGTATAAACATATATCCCCATATGTACAGATTTATTGTCCTTTTTCTATCTCCTCTCTCGCTTTAGAAAAGAAACTAAAAAGTTATATCACACAATCCTCTACCGCTTGCTTTTTTCTCTTCTTAACAGTATGTTATGAGCATCTTTCCAGTTAGTACATGTGAACCTAATGCTTTTTCATCGCTGTATAGTATTTTCTATCATAGCTATACCATTTATTTAACATTACCCTGTGTATAGAGATTCAGGTTGTTAAAATCTTTCTTTCCAATGAAGAATCCTTATATATGTGTCCTTACGTATTGGTGCTTACATTTCTAAAACTACGGTTTGCTATCAAAGATAACTACATTTTCAACTTTTAAATATACCATCACGATAGTTTCCACAAAAGTTAAACCAGTTTCTGTTTCTTCCAGTCATGCGCAAAGGTCTCATTCCCCATTGTCTTGCTAATATTGAAGGTTTTAAATTAAAACAATAAATCCTCCCATCTAATGGGCATGAAATGATATCTAATTATTTTACTTTGCACTTCTCTGGCTACTTGTGAACGGTGTCTTTTAACTTGCTTGTTGCCTATTAGCATTTCTTCTGTGATTGGCTTGTTCATATTCTCTGCTTGATTATCTGAGTTATTTGTCTTATTTTCTTGTGTAGAGCTCTTTATGTATTATGAGTTTTAACATTATCTGCATTCCAGTGTCTGTATATTATTGATTTTTTTATTTGCTTAATAATATCTTTTGTCATTTTGAAATTTAATTTTTATTTTGTCGCTTGCACATATTTTACATAACAATTTCCATCCCTGGAGATTGATATTATTTTCATTATTTTTGGAGAATTGGGATTGTTTTTATAGTTTATTTGAGAAGGTTTCTCAAACCACCTCAAGGATATGTAAATATTTTCCTAAATCGTCTTCTAATCATTTCATATCGAACATTTTTATATTTAGTTTTTTTCATGAGTTTAGAATTCATTTCTTTGTGATGAAGCAGTCTAGTTTATTGTCTTCCAAAAAGAGATTCAGTTATGCTGTGCTGTTTATTAAGCAAGTAGACATTTCCCATTGAAATGAATCTTAAATAAAAACTCAGGTCAGTCTCTGGGGGAATGAAATTACACTTTTAAAAATATGCTTAACTTGGTTCTGATTTATTTTTTCCTCCTCGTGATTCACAGGGAGTTCATCTGTAACATTTACTGGAAACAGCTTTGTGAAATATCGTCTGAAGGAAAATGAAAACAAATTAGAGATGAAACTGACCATGAGGCTCAGAACGTATTCGGCTCATGCCGTTGTAATGTACGCTCGAGGAACTGACTATAGCATCTTGGAGGTACGTGTTTGTACCTTAGATTATGAAAGACTTTAAAAATTTTAATCCCATTTTAGGTTCAGATTGTCCATTTTTGAAAAAGTAAGCAAAGTGGTTGAATTCCACTTTTAAATAGTTCATTGATACTTACAGAAGCTTTAGACTGTGGGGTGAAAAGCTCTTTTTGCTCTGCAGTAACTTAGAGATTTACTTCTGTTTTTTACGAATGTTTTTAGGTACATGTGATACTTAACATTTAAACCCTAAGTGATATTATGTCTTATTACATTTTTAAAGTGATCCTACATATGCTTGAAGGATCTCTGGCCTATCCTTTTTTTTTTAAGCATAATTAACTTTTGACTTTTGATATTGCTCAATGCTATTTTTGGTGATTGTTCAGTTAACAGTTAATTATTAGTCACTCCTGTGATGCTTTTGAATGTGCATTTGGCAGTAGAACTTTATAATCACAAGAGGTCCGTTTTTATTCTTTGTACAGTGAATAAGTGAGCATGTGTTCTGTAGTACTTAAATGGAAGGCCTTATTACAGCAATTGCCAAACATACCTATCCTTTAGATTTTTATTAGAGACTAATTGAAGATTCTCTGAGAGTAATGAGAACAGTGACTATTTTTATCATAGATTCATAATGGAAGACTACAGTACAAATTTGACTGTGGAAGTGGCCCTGGAATTGTCTCCGTTCAAAGCATTCAAGTCAACGATGGGCTGTGGCATGCAGTGTCTCTTGAAGTTAATGGCAACTACGCTAGACTGGTTCTAGACCAAGTCCACACCGCATCGGGCACAGCCCCCGGGACTCTGAAAACCCTAAACCTGGATAACCACGTATTTTTTGGTGGCCACATCCGTCAGCAAGGCACAAGGCATGGGAGAAGCCCCCAAGTTGGCAATGGGTTCAGGGGTTGTATGGACTCCATTTATTTAAATGGGCAGGAGCTCCCTTTAAATAACAAACCAAGAAGCTATGCCCACATTGAAGAATCCGTGGATGTGTCTCCTGGGTGCTTACTCACAGCTACAGAAGACTGCGCAAGTAACCCTTGCCAGAATGGAGGCATTTGCAATCTATCACCTACTGGAGGTAAGCTTCATAATGTTATCATTTTCCAACGTTACACATGTATGCACCTGAGGGAGGGGCCCAGGTATTTTTGTTTTTCCTCTTTTTATTCAAATAATATTGTCAGATACCGTGTCAGTGTTGGAACTGAGTGGTATGTGTTACATGAGAGCAGGGAAGGGCTTAGAATTTTCCCCAGCAGCTGGGCTGAAGGGAACAGTTTCTCTGCCTGCTGAGCCTCCTTCGTCTGGACACGTCTCGTTCTGCACCACAGAATTAGCAAACCACAGCTAATTCTGAACTCTTCTTCCAATTACATAGATGTTGACCGAGAGGGGTTTAGAATTGGTACCACTTGGTTCTTCTAGAGCGCCCCCTTCTATCCGATGACCCAGCACAGAGGGATTGCTACTTGCTAGTTGGGAGCATTGATTTTTCAGAAGGCCTTCAACCTCTCCTGAAGTGTTACCATACCTGTCTTGATGCCCTAGCGTAATGGAACGCCCTATGGCTTCTGTAGCCTCAACCCATTTGTACACTCATCAGTAATAGATCACAGTTATGAAAATGGCAGTCACCATGCCTGATAAATTAGATTTTATGCAATGAATAGAGCAAAAATCAAAATAACCTTTTAATTAAGTAGGATTTCAAAAGACTTGGTTTTCTGTTGTTTTCTTTGAAATGGGTCTGTGCATTCTATATGCAAAGAGTAGGCAAGGTTATCCCCACAGTAATACTCTGAACGAAAGTTTATATTGTGCTCCTATTCCATGCCCAAATCGGTCAGGAAGGAGGGTGTCCTCATTGTGTTGCCATGGATGGCACCAAGAGAGACATTTTCTTGACGTGTGCTGCCATGATCACCATAGCAGCAGGAGGAAGGGAACCGGGCAATTCCACATTGGCTCTTAAAGCTCCTAACCCAAAGTGCCACATTTCTTTGACCAAAGCATATTCCACAGCCATGACCAGCTTCAGAGGTGGGGAAGTGCGGTCCTACCATCTTCTCCAAAGACAGATCGTTAGAAAGAGTCTCCACAGTACCTGTCACAGTCTCCACAAATAAAGCATCTGACCTTCTTTTTGTTCCTTTATACAGATTTGAAGATCGCCTTTCTTAAAATGGTAGTTTATAGTTTTCAAAGTGCTTTTCCATTTATTATCTCATTTAACAAAAGCTTGTGAGCTACAGTCATTGAGATTTTAAGTAATAAGTCTCAATCAAATAATGGTCACTCAGATAAAGGACTGGTTTTTTCCTGCTCTGTATTCTTGGCCTAATAATCTTACATAAATTATGATTAACTGAAGCTCATTATGAGTTCTATTTTCAGTTCTCGTGTTTCAGTTATACCTGCATTAGCTTGTTGATACAGATGATTTTTTTACCCAGAGGAAATGGGAACGGTCACTGGCTTTTACAGATTTTGGAGAACTGCAATCTTCACTTAAATGTAAGAATCAATGCGTTATTGAATGATCAGATTTTTTTTTCTCCCTTTTGCTAATTTAGGTTATTACTGCAAATGCAATGCCTTATACATAGGGACATACTGTGAGGTGAGCGTCAATCCGTGTTCCTCCAACCCCTGCCTTTATGGCGGCACATGCATTGTGGACAATGGAGACTTCGTTTGCCAGTGTAGAGGATTATATACTGGTCAGAGGTATGTAGGTTTTTTCTTAATTTTCATAATTAGTTATAGTATTAAACTTTTAAAGGTCGTCATGTATGTAAAACGGCTACATTCATTTGCTAAATGTTTTCTGCTCTGCTGTATTTATCTGCAGTAGAAGTTTTAGGTTTATGCATATTTTTTCCTTATTCTTCAGGTGCCAGCTTAGTCCATACTGCAAAGATGAGCCCTGTAAAAATGGTGGAACATGTTTTGACAGTTTGGATGGTGCTGTCTGTCAGTGTGATTCAGGTTTTAGGGGAGAAAGGTAACCAGCTTCTTTCAAGATTTATATTTGCACCTCTCTATAGTGTCACGTGGATTAACAGATACAACGAAAAACTTCATTAATTTAGACTACTTTGCTTCAGAATTTAATAATCCTCATAATAGCTCCCTGTATAGTTTATCTTTTCACTCTTAAAAAAAAATTAAGGAGCTGATGAATATAATAATGCTTGAAAAACCTTACCCTCCATACTTTAGAGATACTATTTATAAACAAATACTGTATGGGTTCTTGTAGGAAGTAAATGTTTGTAGAATGAGATTATATTTTTTAAAGCAAATACCTAGGGAGTTGTCACCTATCTTTGAGACTGAGGATAATGATGTTTTTTTCTTAATATATATAAATAACATTTAATAGCATCTAGAAACCTCTTTCATCTTTCTCATTATCTTCTATCATTCTTACCATAATCCTAAGGTGATCATTATTTTTCAGGGGAGGTAAAGGAAGCACAGAGGCACCTGTTGTATACTTTGAAAGAGGTAGATTTTAGTTCCAGATGCCATTTCACCTTCGACTTCACCAATTCAGTTTTAACAATTATTCAGTGCATATTATTCGTGAGTGCCTAGTGCTGTACATTTGGATGAGCCTTCACCATCCATCTTGTTCAGAGGCCTTAAGCGTGACCTGCTTACAGGTGTTTACAGGTGGTTCTGCCCAAGTAATGGTTATAGTCTTGAATTTTGCCATCAGTCACATGGTCTTGGTTCATAAATTGATTTTTTTCCTAATTCTAGTAAATTGATACTTAATGAATAAAAAATGTCTCAGTAATCGAATTTTAAATGCCAGGTAAGTATGGAGGGTAGTAAGTAGATACATTTTATTAAAGGAGGAAGGGTTTGAAAAGTGCCAGGTAGATCTTCACAGGTACATAATATGCCCATTTGGAAAGGCAGAGGGTGGGGGTGGAGGGACTTGTATGTGAACTGTTCTGTGAGGGTGAGGGGCTGTGGGAGGTTTTCAACAGGGAGAAACATTTTTAAATGGAAAACAGTCTTCTAGCCTTTCACATGTTTTATGGAGCTGTCATATTCCCAAATAGGAAGATTTTCTTAGAAATTTACTCTAGCCTGTTAAAACAGTTTACAGTATGATACCATTTATCAAAATGTACATTGTATTTCTAGATCAGAATTAGAAACAAACTAATGTTTAAACATGAGTTTGATTTAGTAATCTGTTGAATGCTAGAAAAATGGTTAAATATTGGCTTGACAATCATGCTTATCTCCCAGATGTCCATTCAAAGTATGAAATGAAATGATTGATTACTCCACAATAGGTTTTTTTTTGTGGTTATCATTGTTGATGGTATGTTTTTGGTTTTTATCTATCTGGTTTTGTTTTGAACATGTTATTAAGGAGACATTAGTCTTTTACCTCAGAGAATTGCAGGCCTGATATCTGCTGACTTGTACTGCAGCAGTCTCTCCTCATTCTCGGCTCTGTTGGCAGGTGTCAGAGTGACATTGACGAATGTACTGGAAACCCCTGCCGGAACGGGGCCCTTTGTGAGAACACTCATGGCTCCTATCACTGTAACTGCAGCCATGAGTACAGAGGAAGACACTGTGAGGATGCCGTTCCCAATCAGTACGTGTCAACTCCATGGAATATCGGGTTGGCCGAAGGAATAGGAATTGTCGTTTTTATCATAGGGATATTCTTACTGGTGGTGGTGTTCGTCCTCTGCCGCAAGATGATTAGCCGGAAGAAGAAACACCAGGCCCAACCTGAGGACAAGCATTTGGGACCAACCACAGCTTTTTTGCAAAGACCGTATTTCGACTCAAAGCTCAATAAGAACATTTACTCAGACATACCACCCCAGGTGCCTGTCCGTCCTATTTCCTACACTCCAAGCATTCCAAGTGACTCTAGAAACAATCTGGACCGAAATTCCTTTGAAGGATCCGCTATCCCAGAGCATCCTGAGTTCAGCACCTTTAACCCCGAGTCTGTGCACGGACACCGGAAAGCAGTGGCTGTCTGCAGCGTAGCTCCAAACTTGCCTCCCCCACCTCCTTCCAACTCCCCTTCGGACAGCGACTCAATCCAGAAGCCTAACTGGGACTTCGACTATGACAGTAAGAACCATTCTCTTCACCTCAATTAAATGTCACTGAGATGAACAGTGAGATTGCAAGTTCTGCCAGAGCTGCTGGTGTCGAGTCACAATGTGAAATCTCTGTTAGGGATAAACATGCTCAGACTGCAAAGACATAGGTCTGGTTTAAATAACTTTTCCGGTGCCTTGGCCCTGGCCGAGCATTGTGGCTGATACATCATTTTAATTAAGGAATTGAGTATGGTCAACATTCCAATTAATCTGGAAGGATCATTTTATTTTTGTGTTTGTTATGGGTTCTCAACTATAATTTTGGGGCTTTTATGATTAAAAGAAAAAAACTGGGAGGGCATTTGTATGATAGCATTTAAAAAAAAAAAAACATGGCCAGAAGAAGTGACAGTATTTCATATTAGTGGCCTAATGTATATTTGATGCTTTACAAAGCCAAATGTACCACTTGGAAACAAAATTTTTATTCCCCATATTGTCTAATATCTATGGGCAGGTTTATTGAAAATTTCTGTGAATCTGCAAGAATATTTTATAGGTTTCTTGTTGAGATTTTTTTTTGTTTTTCAGATGTTTTTCTTTTTCTTTCAGTTTTTTAAATTAAATCTCAGTCTTTCTGCAATGCTTGCTTTGTGTTGGGACACAGCAGCAGCAGTGAACAAACAAAACAGAGGCCTTGGCCGCACAGAGGCTTACTGTTTGTCCTCTCTTCCTTTTTAGCTAAAGTCGTTGATCTCGATCCCTGTCTGTCCAAGAACGAACCCTGGAGGAGAAAACCCTCTCATCCTCACAGCGGCCCGGGAAAGCCTGTCTGAAGTGCAGTCCCTGAGCTCCTTTCAGTCTGAGTCCTGCGATGACAAATGGTGAAGTCAACAGAATGTGAAATGCCGTGGTCCACTTGCTTATTGCGCATAACACTGGTCATGTGATGTTACATAATAGCATGGATGCGCCCAGTGCCCCTGTGAGCTCTCAGAATGCTTCCGTATTTCATTTTGGCCCACTGTTGTACAATGCCCTGTACATACTTGCATGAATACCTGCTGGGGAAAATATTTGAAATGTTCCTGATGGATAGGTGCTTGCACCGTAGCAACTTATCAGGAATAGGGAAGAAAATATAATTAATCGATAGGTAATTTGTACCTTATTGGCTAATCTTGTATTGACTTTTTTTTCTACAACAGAAAACGTTATAGAAGTTCTATGAGTTTTGAAAAAAATCCTCATAACAACTTCCTTGAGCATGCAGAACACAACACTCACTCTCTCTCTCTCACACACACTCACACTCCTGAGAGGAGACACAGTTGTCTGCAGTGTTCAAGTTCCGTAGTGCCTGTGGTATTACAAGGTTTCATTTGTTTCTTCTCCCACTCCCCTGCGTCCTCAGCTCCCATTTGGATCAGAGCATACTGACTGAGAGCACAGTTTAAGAGATTCCTAGTAAGTTTGATTATCTTTCTAATGAAGAAAGTTTAACAGTGGAATCTTTGATGCCGGTTATGTTTATCTGGTTTACTAGGGTAAACTGCGTTGATAGCCTGCGTAGCTATGATAACACATACCCATAGAGAAAATGGCAATATTCAGTAACACAGTGAAGTGAGTTTTGGGTGGAAAGTTTCAAATCTCAGAATTAGTAAGGTTGATGGTAATTTTTTATTTTTACATAAAGACATAATATTTAAATGTTTCAAATATTTTATTGGCAAGAAACAACCTGCTAATAATTGTTTCTAAATCTGGAGTAATGTAGCTCATAATATATTGCAAAGTCCTTTTCCAGACTAAGGATGGCCATAAGTATATTCCATTAATTTCCAGTTTCACGCATGCTATTATGTATGACATCAGAGTATACCTGTGTGTATTCTTTAGTGATGGAATATATGAACATAACTTTGCTTATCAAGCCATCAAAATAGAATTATTTTTTTCTTTAGGTTTAATTCTAAAATGTTATTGCCAGTTTATGTAATAATTTATATTTTGGTCTCTCAGTGCTCTTCAAAAATACATTTCAGAATTTTGTTCATTTTTTTTTCTAATTCTTTTCCTTGAAATATCATTCTTTTTAACATTCCTAAATACTTTTAATAAATTATGTCCAAATTAGTTATGAAAATTAATCACTTGATAATACAACATGAGAAAACAACATTTATCCAGGAGATTGTATTTTAATCTTTATCATAATATTTATCATTATCAATTGTAAAATTAAAGTCTATATTAAGAGTCTGTATTTAAACAGATTTTTAGTTTTCTAAGGCCGTTGTAACAGATTGTCACAAACATTGTGGCTTTAAAACAAGATAAATTGATTATTTTATTGTTCTGAGGTTTGGAAATCCAACACTTGTATCAGTGGGCTGGAATTAAGGCGTCAGCGGGGCAGTTTCCTGTCTGGAAACTCTAGGGGAGAATTGGTTTCCTTACCATTTCCAGCTTCCTGAGGCTGCCTAAATTCTTGGCTCATGGCTGCTTCTTCCTTCTTTCAAAAACAGCAACATTACATCTCACTGGCCATTCACAGCTCCCACCAACCAAAGCTGAGAAAGGTTATCCCCTCTTAAGGACCCTGGTGATTACATTGGGTCCGCATAGATAATTCAGGAACTCTCCCCATCTCAAGGTCTTTAATATGATCGCTTCGGCAGAGTCTCTTTTGCCAGGAATGGTAACGGATTCACGGGTTCCCAGGATCAGGATGTGGAAGTTCTTTGAGAGCCATTCTTCTCACACCACAGATCCCAACCTAACTTAATGCATACTTATTTATCTTGGCATAAAAGCTTTAAACAATCTGATATACAAACGATGAGGGAATTTACACAGGAAACAGCCAGGCAGACAGTCTGCATTTTTCTGCTTCGTATGTTAGCTTACCAGCTGTTAACTCATCTACAAAAACACAAGAAATTTGGGAGTACATAGAGCAGAGACAAAGCCAATTTTTGTATTTATGTTGCATATTTTACCTTATGGTGTAGGTCCTTAAATTTCTTTTCCTGGGACAATGTATGAGTTTATTAAATGGACCCAGAAAATTGTCTGAGCAGTTTTTACTCTTTGAATGTGAAGTGTTTTGCCCATGAGATGTTAAAATAAGGACTGTTTTGTCATGACTTGATCTATAATTGCAATTGTGAAAAAATGTATAGCTAAAATTTTTTCCCTAAATTGCAATATAATGTGGTTACTCTGTTCCTTTAATTAACAATAACAAATATATAGCTCAATTAGAAAAATCGAATTGAAAGAGTGCAGGAGTCATGCATTATTTTATTGTGTAAATATTCACTTCACATTTTTAAATTATGAGGTAGAAATTATATAAACTCATACTTCATGCACTATGTTCTAACTGAAGATTTTCCTAATTTACTCCTTTTGTACCTTTCTGCAAGCTTCCATAGTGACCGTAATACACCTTGTCAATGCCGTAGTTGACACGGTGACTGATGAAGGTACAGTCACAATGCGTGCGCTTTGTGTTTGTGTTACAGTGACTGTCACGAGTGTGCTTTTGCCCATTGTAGTGTTATAAACAGTCGTGTGTGGTTTTGAGGGCATGAGTACTTTTATTCTCTTCAGGTATGTACGTTCGTAATCCAGATCCATTGCAAAAGTATTTTTATGTTACTGTGTCTTTTTGTTACTTGTTGCCATTCATAGGGAATGTACACAGACGTCAGAAGTAACCCATAGGATCCTGACAACTTGCCTTCGCGTAGCATGGTATTAGGAAGTTTAGAAGTAATTCTGATTACCTAAAAAAAAAAAAAATGTTTTATGTAATAATCCTCTTCATATGACTATGAATAAGACTAAATAACACAGCTTTTGTAATTGCCTGTAGCTGACTCTTCACTTTTAGATTTTTCCCACGTATGATCAAGGAAAATGGTAGAACATGGCAGAGGGTAGATTTTTATATTTGGTTCAGTGAAATTATTTGAAGTTTTATGTATCTGTTCAAAATTATAAGAAAGGGCATTTGGCCACCTTCCTTAAATTATTTTCAATTAAATTAGCCCTTTACTAGTGTACCGAAGTTTGAGTAGTCACCTGCAAATTGCACAGGCTAGCATGTTTTAAACTACATAAATCAGATTGCCAGGAAGGCTTGTTAAAAGTCAGCCTGATGGCTACGTCCCAGCATCGGAGTCTCGGATTGAGTAGGTCTAGGTTGGACCCTGAGAATTTCCATTTCCACAAGGTCCCAGTTAATTCCGATGTTACTGGTCTAGGGATCATACTTTGAGAACCGGGGCATTGACCATTAAGCACATGGAAAGCTCAGGGGACCCCTTTTCTGGGACATACATGTTCGTCAGGATTGAGGTGAAAAGGGTGGTTTCCTGCCACATTTGATAGGGTGGCACAGGGGTGAGGTTTCAGTGTTACTGATCACAGTTACTGATGAGACTGACACTTATTTCCCTAAGAAGAAGTTCCATGTTCTGTTTGCTGAATCAGAAAGTAATGTATATTTTGTCCAGTGAATTCTAGTTTCTAATAATTTAAATACTGATGGAGTTTAAAGAAGCAGAATTCAAATGGTTCTTTTTTTGCAATCTCCTTATTGAAAAATATTTTTTCGTACATTAAAAAATTTAAATTGAATTAATTTTGAAAGCTAAGAATTATTGAGTGCCTATTTGGTAACAGAAATTGTCAGTCCTCTTTTTAAAAAAGAATTACTGCATTTTCAGTAGACTTTAAAAAAAAATTCTACATATACATGTTAACTAAATCCTGGCTCATTCATTTTTTAGAGCCACCACAGTTTTTCAGTTTTTATTTTAAATTCCTAGAAGAAGATATCAGTCAAATCTGATTTGTTCCAAATTACCTTATTACATGGGTTTCCAAGAACATTGTAGAATACATAGAAAGCATCTTGGAAAACCACTAAAGTAGCCATACATGTGCCGTGATTATAACTTTTGCAGTAATAAGAGTCATGATGATAGCTAACAGAGCTTAACCTACATTATCTGACTCATAATAATGCAAAGGGATTTCTGCCTCCGTTTCAAAGGTAAGAACCAGAAGCTTAGCCAGGGGAAGCAACCTGCCCAGGGCTGTGTGATTGAAATGTCCTTTCTCTCACTTCATGTTGGGGTTCTGTGTGTAAAATGAAAGTTCTGAATAGACCTGTGTAAGTACAGAGTTGGGATGGGTCGAGGAATAAATGCAGCTAATAGTCTCTCCAAAGAAAGGTTAACAGTGTAAACACCAAATCATATGCAAAATGGGCAAGGTTTTGGAGAGATTTTCTTTTAGTTGTTTACTAAAAGTATCTGAGTTCACTCACGAATGTCTGTGAGTTCAATATACATCTGAAGGGTATAATGTGCTATAAAGTGTGTATGTATGATGTAGCTTTAGATGTATTTTGATTATCACCTAAGCGACCTGATGCTGCTGAGTCTTAGAAAACAAATAATTGCATAATGTTTCTCAGTAACATGAAGATGTAATTTAAATTTCTTATCAATTTACATTTTATCAGAGCTTTTTTATTTTGTTTTAATTATTCCTAACAAAAATCTGTGTTTTCAGGTTTAAATTGCTGAAAACAAGGAAAAGAAAGTAAAATAATGTCTGCGTTTTCCAGCTGAGTCTCTAGTTGATCATCAGTCACCTTTTTCCTCCACTTTAATGTCCCATTGTATTTGTGCTACATAAATTTCTCAGCCATTTGGAATTTTTGTAGCTAATGGCTTAAAGGCATGGTACATGGCTGATTAGGCCTTTATAAACAATTTGCATTGTATTATGTACTTATCTTAATTGCCTTTTCAGCCATCTTTCTGTTTTAATTATAAATGTTTTCTTTTCTCTTTACTCTGCCACCAAAAGAGTCTTTGGCTGCTCCTGACCTCAGCAAATCAAGAGGTGACTTATGCATGCCAGTTGTTCATTGATATTCACTAAAAATATTTGCTAAAGATTTGACCCCAGTGCTGACTTGCTTCACTTGTTTGCTCAGTGGATGCCTCAGTAACCAAGCACATCCTTGTCTGTGCACTGCATTCTAAACGTGGATTGCCTCACCTTTTTCTGTCTGTCAAAGGATTTCAGAAATCCTAAGGGAGAAAAAAAAACTATCCCTAAATTGGGAGGTTTTTTTGTTTTTTGTTTTTAATAATTACACTTTCACATTGTCTAAAATGATCTGTAGTCCTTTTAAAAGTTACAAAACTTGATTGATGTAGTCTATCAAAAGTGTGTTCTATTTTTCGGTGTTTGATTGCATTTTGCTTGATTTGAGGCATGCTTTGATACACATCTGTATTAACATAGTTCATTGTTTTTCTTAGGATTCATGAAAAATAGTATAATTTTTAATATTAAGCTTGCTACACTATTATGAAGGAAAGGTAGTTTTTAAATTTTACATGTTAAGGATTACTTTTACTGTTTTAAAGAGTTGCATTAATTTAGTATTTTTTTATGACAAGTGCAGATCAAGTGATATTTGATATTTCACTGCATAGAGATGTCTTCCTGAAAGGAGAGAACTCTTTACTGATGTCCCAAGACTGAACTAATACTTAATACTCTTCTTTATATGGAGCAATGGGTTCTAATTGACAGAAAGAAAGGTAAAAGGATGATTGGAATCATTTAGAGAAAAGTGCACGTAATTTAAATGCTAGCTACTGCTTCTGTTAAAACTTTCGTTTCCTTGAATGTTCAGTACTTACATAAAAATATAAGAAGTCTACATTTTAGAAATTGAGCCTAGTTCATAGAGGTTCTCAAAATTGAGTGGAGGATGTCTTCAGAGCAAAGACCAGGAATTTCTAAACGGTGAACCTGCACGTGTCGTGAATCCTTTGCACCTTTGTGTGTTTAACGCACTGAGCACTTTCTCTCTCCACGTCACAGATGCTTGGGAGTAAACACATTAAAATCTGTTACCTTCTTTTCTGCCCAGGGTACCACTGGGATACATCAGATTGGATGCCAAGTGTTCCTCTGCCAGATATACAGGAATTCCCCAATTATGAGGTTATTGATGAGCAGACACCCCTGTATTCAGCAGATCCAAATTCCATCGATACAGACTACTATCCTGGAGGTTACGACATCGAAAGTGATTTTCCCCCACCACCAGAAGACTTCCCGCCACCTGACGAGCTCCCACCATTGCCTCCAGAATTCGGCGATCAGTTTGAATCGATACACCCTCCTAGAGACATGCCTGCTGCAGGTAGTTTGGGTTCTTCATCGAGAAACCGGCAGAGGTTCAACTTGAATCAGTATCTGCCCAGTTTCTATCCTGTCGATATGTCTGAATCTCAGAAAACAGGCACTGGTGAGAACATCACTTGTAGAGAACCCTATGCTCCTTACCCACCAGGGTATCCCAGAAACTTTGACACCCCCTCCGTAGAAAACATGCCCCTGTCTGTGTACACGTCCGCAGCTTCCTGCTCCGATGTGTCAGCATGCTGTGAAGTGGAGTCTGAGGTCATGATGAGTGACTACGAGAGTGGAGACGACAGCCACTTTGAAGAGGTGACAGTTCCTCCGCTAGATTCGCAACAGCACACGGAAGTCTGACGCTCAAACTCCTCCCAAAGTGCCTGGACCTTAATGAACCTAGAGATTATATAAATGATCTGCATTGTTCTTTGCAGCAGTGCTTAAGCGCTTTTTTTCTGGATTCCTGGGCATGGCTGCACTGAATCCTTCACCTCTTGACATGTTAGCCATTTCCAGTGTCCTACTGTAATTGGAACAGGATTTACATTGGCTGTGCCATTTCTGAACATTTTTTTCTGTATTTACATTTGTCCGTGCTAAAATAATGAAACAAAAATCAGTCCTACCATCTTGTTAGCATGATTCATGTATTTATATAGATTTGATTATTTTAAATTTCTTGTCCCTTTTTTTTTTGTAAATTTTATGTACAGATTTGATTTTTTCATAGTTTTAACTCAATTTTCAAGATATTTTGTGCATTTGTTTTTGACCGAATTTTGGTGGTGTTAGTGTCATTACCTAGCACCCTGATCTTTTACTATAACCAGGGTTTCATTATATGACCTTTTTCACTGAGTTTGACATTTCATTAATACATTTCAATGTAGTCTTTCATTTCTAGCTGTACATAGGATGAAGAAAGAAAGATCTGATCCATGACATGTCTTAAATGGGTTGCTGTATTTTAGAATTATAAACATTTTTCATTATTGGAAAGTGTAATGGGGACCTTATGCATACCTGTTTAGAACCAAAACCATCATGACACAGTTTTTATAGTGTCTGTATATTTGTGATGCAATGGTCTTGTAAAGGTTTTTACTGAAAACTACCATTAGCCAGTTTTTCTTACTGACAATAAATTATTAATAAAACATTTTAAGTTTACTGCCTATTTCTCTTTCCTATTTATACTGCTGTTCTGGATTCAGTTAATTAATTGAGAAGAAGGGTGGATGGATGAATGGAAGGGTAAATATAGAAACAGCTTATTGTGGCTTAAATGTGAAGTCTCTTTTTAGTTACCAAAGCCAGGTGATACGTACAGATGTAGCCACTAGGTGGCAGTATATGGCCACATGATACCACTCAGAGCCCTAGGTATAAAGGTAAACACATAATAAATATTTTCTAACTAAAATGTCAAGAAAGTTTTCTTTTATATATTATTTATTTTATTACTACTTATTAGCCATAATTTAAATGCTTTTATGGTTTTCACCCATGATTTATATCAAAAACAGTCTTTATGAAAAAGTATTTTATCTTTTTGTTGTCAAAGAACACATCCTGCTTCTATATGATTTAATGTGAAATCCAGAAGCTATTTTCCATGGGTATTTATACAGTCAAATCCATCCATTCATCTAACAAATATTTATTCATTATCTACTGTGTGCCAGCCACTGTGATATAAATCACAATGAATCAAGCCTTCTTAGAACTTTGGAAAGATACTTTTCCCCTTTAATAAATGCCTTCTTTATTTTAATACACATACAATTTAAACATCAAAGAGAGATAAAATACATGTAACGAAAAACAAATTCGTACACTGCTATTATCACAGCTCTTCACTGTTTTGTTCATTTTTCCTTTCATATTTTTAAGGGTATGTATTGTTTATTTCTTGAGTCACTAGTTTTAGGAATTGCCTGTTCGTGCAATGTTGGAGGAAGACTCCATAACCTCACAGACCTCCATTATTCTTGTTATCTTCCCATTAGTTATAGCATAACTTCTTGATTAATATGTTTTCCTCATTTTGATGATGTAAATATTCACTGGTGAGCTCTAAATAGCATGTGATACTTATTTCAATTTACTTTGCAACCTTTGCTTTTTCTTAAACAATTGCCTTAAGTTTTCTACTAATTTTTAAAATTGTGACTCTTACGTTGATTTATTTAAAAAAATTTTTTTTCTCGCCTACTATATATCATTATATGTACAGACAGATTCCCTACCTTGGATTTTACATGGTGGGAGCAGATGGGTGGCCGGATAAGATGGTTAATAAATAAAAGATGTATGGAGCGATGACTACTAAAGAGAAAATTTGATATGTGGGAAGAAATGTGTGTGATTGCCAGGGAATGGGAGGTTGAATTTTTGATAAAGGAGAATACTGTATGACTACTTGGAAAATGAGCCTTCCAGGAAGAATAGTTGGTAGAAAGTCTCCAAGATTAGAAAGTTGGAAAGTGGGGAAGCAAGTGTGGCCTCTCACGGATTTGTAAAATGCCTCTTAGCATATGGTCAAACCAATAGAAAATCTTTGCTGATATCTGTGTCTTTCCTCTGAAGAATCTTGGTTTCTCCAGAGGACAGACCCACTTCTTACTTGGGAAATATTGTTGCTCTTATTTTAAAGTTGGCTAGATGAGAAGACTAGCCATTTTATTGTCTACTTGGTCCTCCAGCTCTTGGTTATGGGATGTTTCTATTTCCCCTTCTCTGCCTCTTGTTCACTGAGTCTTCCCCGGACAGAGCTGAGTCTGGGGGCTGACAACTTAGATACGACTGAAACGGGCAGCAGGCCTGCTGTTCACCCCATCTGTCACCCGCTTGCCAGAGCACACAACAAATTGCTGCTGTCACCCTCTCCAGGCCCTGAGCTCTGATTCCTTCTCTGCTGAGGCGTGTTTTACCACATCATTTACCACCTGCCATCCATCCTCAGAAGCCGTATGTAGTGTGGTGCTTTAGAGTGAACGATGCCTCTTGTGCTGAACATGGAGTTGCTTTTTAACATTTCCCTCCTTTCCCTGTTCTGGATTTTCAAAAGAAGAAATTGGGTAGAAACATAATACTCTGTCCTCTTGTACTGGAAGTCTGGAATATGCTCTTAATCATCGATTTTCAGTGTTTGGGAGAACATCAGCATATTAAGCTTTCTACTGCTCCATAGCAAATTACCATAAATGTAGAGGCTTAGAATAACCTCCATTAGCTCCAGTTCTGTAGGTCAGAAGTCCAGGCATGGCACAGCTAGGTTCTCTGCTCAGTCTCACTAGGTCAAAATCGAGTTGTCAGCTGTGTTGTTTCATCTGAAACTCAGGGACTTCGTCCAGGCTCTCGTGGCTGTTGGCAGGAGCCAGTTGGTTGGGGTTGTAGAACTGAGGTCCCTGTTTTCTTGCAAGCCGTATGATACGTTCCTGCTATCTCACCAGCTGTGCCCGCTTTCTTGATAGCTTCTGACTCATATTCGAACTGCATGACCCTCTCACAACACAGTAGCTGACAGCTTCAAAGCCAGAGGAAGAATTTCCTTTTTGCTTCCAATTTCTGACCTCAAGAAGGGCCCAGTCTCTCATTTAAGGGCTCCCCTGATTAGGCCAAGCCAACCCAGGATAAAAACTTTTGTTTAAAAGTTAAATCATCAGTAAGTTATAATCATGGGAATTCCCATCATATTCACGAGTCCTGTTCACACTAAGGTGGGTATTACACCATGTATCCCTGGGTGGGTTCTTGGGCATCTTAGAAGTCCACCTACCATCATTGGTACTATATGCTGCTCTTTTTATAATAATTTGACCTAAATTATGCAGATCACATTTCAAACTGAAAGACTATTTGCATTTTATGTTTTGGAAATATACTATCATCATGACCTAATTTAAAACTGAGTAAACAGTTTACCTGAGGTCTCCAATGACAATGATTCCTTTGACATAAGCCAAGCCATAGGAATTAGCGCTGAACACTCACTCATAACAGAAGAATACAAGCAACCACATAGGACTAGTGTATGCTTTTCAGGTTTCCCAACCCATGCCCCCCACCCCCTAAAAAAAAAAAAATACAACTTTTAATCTTTATATCTCTTCTTCACAGGAAGAAGTCAGGATCTGTTCATTTTCCCTAACTAGGATTTCATTTTGACTGTTTGTTGCCCAGTTAAAATTCTCTTAGGAAACTCAGGAGCCTTAGAAAATTCCAGTGCTTCTTCAGTATTTTTGGACACTGCTAAATGTCATTTTCACCTGGTTTCTGTATTTTATACTTTTTTGGTAGTACATTTGTTTCGAAGTCCACTTGTTACTTGTCACATTCTCTATCTTCTACTCTTGAACATTATGGTTCCGTTTAAAAGAAAAGAGATTTACAGGTTAATTATCCCTTAGGGGGGAAAAATGCTCGTAAGAAATATGTAAACTTTTAACTTAAAAATCCATATTTGAAAAGATATTTGCACACTAATGTTCATAGCAGCATTATTCACAGTGGCCAGGACATGGAAGCAACCAAAGTGTCCTACGATACATGATTAGATAAAGAAGCTGTGGTACATATATATGATGGAATATTATATTACTCAGCTGTAAGAAGAGATGAAATACTCCCATTTGTGACAACATGGGTGGACCCCGAGATAATCCAGACAGAAAAAGTTGAAAGTCACATGACATCACTTATATGTGGGATGTAAACCTAAAAGCGACAAATGAACAGGACAAACAGACTCATGGACATGGACTATAGACTAGTGGTTACCAGCAGGAAGGGAGTGGGGGACAAGGGGAGAGGTAGACAGAGGAAAGGGAGTCAAATATAGGGAGTTAGGGGTAGGGCAAAGTGGGTAAAGGGGACCAAATATACGGTAGCTGAAGGAAACTGGGTGGTAAACACCATAGAATACACAGATAGCAAATTATAATGTACACCTGAAAATTATATAATTGTATTAACCAATGTTCCCCCAATAAACCTAATTTAAAAAAATAGTTTAGCTATTTTAAAAAAGAAATATATAAACTTTTAAATTTCGATTTTTGACTTAATTCATTTTTCTTAATTCTAGCTCTAAAATTTAGATTTGTGTGCATGTATGTGTGATGGAAAGAGTACATTCCTTCTTATCAGAATGTGCAGAACTATCATACTAACCTGCTGAAAAATGAGGGAGATGCTTTTCTAGTGTCCAAAGACAACAGGTGCCTTTCAAGAAGCTACATTAGTTTTTTGCAGTGGCCTTTAATTTATGAAAGCAAGAAATCGGCCGCGTAAGTTTTCAAGTACCTTCCCAAAGAAACTAAGCATTATCCTAGGAAGTGGATGAATTCTAAAAACGTGCTGATAGTGATCAAAGAAGGGTGCACCCAGGACGTCATTGTAATCCGAGCAATATGAATTTGAAAGCTTTTGTTTACTCTTTTCAATGAAAATACCAGGGAAGTTGTAGGAAAACAGTGCTTCAAATTGCTAAAATGACCTGTCATAGAATTTTGCCTACTGTTATTTACTGGTAATTGGTAGCCAGGTTATCAACAAGGACTGGGAGAAGCTTTGACTGTCTGGGTTCCTTTCCTGGTGACGACTGAGAGCATATGGAAACATGGCCCTGGGGAGGAGGAGGACAGGGTCAGGGGCCGAGATGGGCACCCAGCGGAGGCTGTCTGCTGGTACCATCATCCCAATAAACATCCAGACCTGTACAGAATTTTAACGAGTTTATTGAGCCGAACGGGCAACAATTACCAGGAAGCAAAATCTCAATGAGTTGAGAAAATGTTCCAGGAATGGCAGTTTTGTAGCTTATTTTATATATTAGAATCAAGGGAGGAGACCACAGGAGGGTTATGTGGAATCCATTGGTGGTAGATTACGGGGGTGGGAGAAAACAAAGAGGGGAAATCTCTGGGATTGGATGAAAAGTGAAATCGAGGGACACACACTTTTACAATGGTGAGCACAGGATGGTTAATAATGGTTACGGCACAAAGAGATGGTATTTGGGGAGATAACAAAGAGGTTATGTGGTCTTGTGCTCTGGAGTGGTGGGACGTGTCCTGAGGGTTCCGGAAAAGGGGATTTCTCTCACATTCCAAAGGTGCGTTATCTTAGATACAAAAAGACAAAGACAAGCTCACTTAAGGTATAAGATTGATCTTTGTCAAGGAAGCTGCAGACCCAGGACATGACTACCCGCCATGACACACTTTCAGTTAAGAATTTTTATGGTCAGATCAACAGCCTATGTGGTACTTTCGGTGTCTGAGTTTGTAGGGTCCACCACACTAGCCTCTCCTGAGCTTGTTAGGTTTAGTGTGTGGCCTCTTTTTTGTCCCCAGCACAGAGAGCCCCTAGTTCAAGTGTTGGACGTGAGCAGCTTGAAGACCATAACATTAATGTTAGAATGCAAAGCTGCTTGTTAAAATTGGCAGCAAACTAAGACAAAAATACACCAAAAGGCGTATTTCCTACGTATCAGACACTGCCAGGCTCCAAAGACACTCCCCGATATCTTACTTCTTGGTTTTCTCTAATAGTGCTAGGATAATTCCCTTATTAAGCAGAAGCGTCTAAACATTTTTAATGATTTAAAACACCCGACTATGAGCATCATAAGAGGTTTGAAATGTGCTCGTTGCACTGAATGATTAATAAACTCCAAGAGAGAGGGAAAACACCAGCGTCCCTCCATGGCAGCCTTTGAGTTTCTCTGCTTCGAGGGGGTGAGGCAGACCAACACAAGGAGCACTCCATCCACACAACACATGTGTTCAGGACGGTGCCCTTTAGAGTTTTCAGGACGATGCTCCCAGTTGTTACAGGTTTATTTCTGCTCAAATCATCACCAGAAGACGTTGGAAAGGCAGTTAGTCTCTTTATTTTGCCATTTGTTTGCATAAGAAGAAAGGCTTTTTACATGTTTTACATATTTTAATTTAAAAAACTAAAACAAAAACATCTCTACTGCATTCCCAAACATGTAATTTACAGGCATACAGAGTAGAAACTAATCAGACGCGTTTTCTTAAGATTTCTGGAACACAATCAAGCCAACAGTTTAAAATTGCTATTTTATAAATCACATAGTTATTTGGTTTAAAAAAGTAAACGTTTTTTAAAGTTTAAGATTATAATTCTATCACCTTGAAACACACACAGTATTATTTTGTGTGTATAATCTGATTTTACTACTAAGTTTGGTTCACAAACTAGGTATCTTATATGCGATTTTGTACCCTGCTTTCCCCACTTTACAGTATAAGCGATCCTTCTTAGAAAATGCCTTTTTCTAGAGCTATGCAATATTTCATAGTATGGATTAAGAACAGTTATTGATCTATTTTGCTCCTTTTAAGATGTTTTTAATTTTTCACAGCAATCCCAACATTCAGATATTCGTTTTTCTTTCTCTTCAGCACAGATTTCCAGATATGCGGATTATTCGTTTTTGAATATTGCATATAATTGAACGGAATTCAAAAACTGCAACAACGTAAAAGATGGAACCTTTACGGGCATCGTGCTTCTGCTTCCTTAACACCGATGCGGTGCACTGCTGTGATGTTCCACGACAGTGTTTCTCCCCTTGCGTTTCCCATGTCACAGCACATGTAGAGAACGATAACGTTTCTGTGGCACAGTGGCATGAAGGGACACGGCTGCTCTAAACCAGAGGTCCAGCTTGATGCCACGGGCTCCTCCTCCCAACTGCCCAGAGAGCCGGAGAGTCTACACTTCTGTGCTGGGCAGCTCTGGTATAGAGATTGCTGGATAGCCTACTCTCTTCCTGTGAATTTGTTCTATGAAAAAGAAAGTCTAGACAAGACCTGGATCCTGTTTGTAAAATTAGGTTTAATTTTGGTTCAGTTTTCAGTGACTTCATGTAAATGTAAGAGTTAAGTTTGTAATCTATCAGACCCGGAAAACTATCCCATCCCCCTTCCATCGCCTCCAGTCTTTTTTTGTTGATGGTTCCCTTCTAGTACGAGTCCACTTTCTCTCTCCGGCCTGCTGAATCTGGCCAGTAACTTTTTGAAGGTCAGTGTCAGCTGCTTTTTCTCTTTTGCAGACTGGCTTTCTGTGTACTCCTGATTGCTCTTCATCGAGGCGTTAGGTTCAGTTTCAATTAGTGTGGCAGCTGAAAGAGAGAAAGTTGTTTGTCAGAATTTAATTTCCTCGCTAGCAGTTATTGCCTCTACTGCAAACAGAATGAGCCACTTGAAAAGAATTACAAGTATTTCTTTTTCCAAGAAAAATGTCTGCTTGTGTGAATACTTAGGTAATTAATGCACTTGTCACTGGGCTGTTAGAGAGTGTGGCCGTATAAGCGGCTACATTTTCAAATTACATTAGACCTAGCGGAGAAAGAAAATGTGTTACGCATTTGAATGAAAATGTCATTGGACCAAATATATCTTGTTAAGAGCACTCATGCAACGTCTACATGGAAGGATGATAAATATGAGCTCAGTGATTCTAGATCAGAGCCGTTATACAATCATCTCGAGGGGTAGAATGAAATTCTCAAAATGCCTGATGACTATTGCTTCGATTCATTCTAATCTTTATGGACACCACCTAACAGTTTTAGGGTAAGGAAAGAATAAGGAAAATCTATCCAGAGAGTATGTCAAGCCCCTCATACTTTCTCAAAGACTGAAACATAGTTCCATTTTGCCAGATTTGCAGTGTAAACCCACCTGCAAATTAGGATTACAAACAGACATTTTTGAATGATGCTCCTGTGGTTCGTGTTTTAAAATTTTTACCTTAAATGAATATTTTTTTCTTCTTTCAAAAGTAGTTATACTTTAAATATATTAATATAGAAAGGACAAACGAAATTTTATTCATAAACCTTATTGAAAACACAGTTCCTCTAATTAAACTGAATGTTCAAAATGCAAAAAGTTTCTCCAACTAAAAGCTCTTCTTGGATTGTTTCAAATGATAATAAATTCTCTAAAATGCTGAGTTTTTACTTCTAAGGGGAGATTTCACAAAATTTAAATATATCTTTGGGTCATTGACAATGTGGTTCTTCCGTTTCACCTCCGTGCCGTGGTCCGGCATCATGTCGCCTTCTGGATGTCCTTACGCTGAGCGGCAAAGCCAGGCTTGTTCTTCATTGCAACTACAACGACCGTGTGGAGTCCGTGCACGATGCTGTATTCTAGGGGCTTTGACTGCCTGATCCTGACCACCATCCTGTGGGGAGTATCTATTATCATCACCATCCCCATTTTATATAAGGGAAACTGAGACGCGTGTCCGTGATGGCAAAGCTGGCAAGTGGTGAAGGCCCACTCCACCTTAGGGTCTGACATCAGCGCCCACTCTCTGCACCCAGCCCTCTCCCGCACCTGGCAGAAGCCCCACTTCACTCACGTGGACAATCTGTGCCTGGACTGACAAGGGTCCACCCCCTGCTTCGGTAACTGCAGCCTTCAGGGTTAGCTGGTTTCGTGGATTGAAGGTCAGTCCATTCTAGCTGTGGGCAGGAGGGCTGCTTTTTAAAATCAGGGCCCCTCAGGGTGTGCTCTCAAACTCCCACTCCAGGCATCACTGGCAGGCGAAGGCTGTGGCTTTTGAGTCACAGGCCTGAGTTCAAAATTGTGTCACTTATTAGCTATACACTATTGAGCCACTCTTTGACTTCTCCTCCTCGCCTTGGTTTCCTCAGCCGAAAAGGAGGTGAACTTGTCCCCTGCAGCAGTTGCAAGGAATCAATGCAAACGAGCTGAATGAGAGCGGCTCTTACTGAGAGCTCATTCACTCCAAGCGTTCTGCATCTATCCAGCACCCCCATTGTTATCCCCATTTTCCAGAACAGGAGACTGAGGCACGGAACATAACTTTCTGAAGGTCACTCCGAAGATCAACGTTGAGACTGGAATTCAAAGCCCTGACTCTGCCTCAGAGCTTCTCCCCACAGACCAAAACAACAGTTTGGGCACAAAGTAGTTCAATTGATGCTTTGTTGTAGTTACTGTTTTCTTCCTTCTTCCCATCCCAATGTATGCATTTTAGTAGTCTACTATTTAAAAAATGTAGCCCAAGAATGTTTAGTTTTCTAAGTGCCCCTACAGAACATGCTATAAATTCATGGACGTTTCCTATACTACTAGTTTAGATCATTTAACAATTGACTCTATCCAGAGGAGTTTTGATTGTTGAATTCTCATTTTCTACCAATTCAGTACATTTAACACTGGAGACTTTACGTGATGTGGGTACAATGAAGTCTGAAGTTGCTACTTTTGCTGTTCACTTATCCAAAAATTATTTCTGAGTATCTATTGTAGTCAACAAATGCCAGAAGCATTTTGTTTGCCATTAGGTAAAGGATGAAGATCAAGTCCCTGCTCTTCAGGAAGAATAACATGAGAGCACCCAGGGTCAAGTTCACAGCTTACACCCTCTCATTCTCCCACCCTGCTTCATTTAACAAAATAAAACCAGTATTCTCAATTTCACCTTGGCTCCAAGTACGTGCTCCTGAGGCTCAGAGCCCTCAGATCATTCATGTATTCATTCTCTTTTCTTTTCTTTCTTTCTTCTTTCTTTCTTTCTTTCTTTCTTTCTTTCTTTCTTTCTTCTTTCTTTCTTTCTTTCTTTCTTTCTTTCTTTCTTTCTTTCTTCTTTCTTTCCTTCCTTCCTTCCTTCCTTCCTTCCTTCCTTCCTTCCTTCTCCTTCCTTCTTTCTTTCTTTCTTTCTTTCTTTCTTCTTTCTTTCTTTCTTCTCTTCATTTCTTCTTTCTTTCTTTTTCTTTCTTTCTTTTGTTCTTTATTTCTGTCATTCAGTTCAATTTATTTTGTTGGTTGCATTAACAAATATTTGTATAGTTTCTACTGCTTGCTACACCCTGCGCACATAAAAGCGAATAAAACTTGCTTATGAGCAGTCATGGCCTTTGAGAGAAGATTTATCAATATGGTCAAGGGTTATGTACTATGAAGCAATACATTTGATAAAAACTGAGCTACGATGTTTATTTAGCATTCTTTTCTCCCAGCCCCTAAAAAGCTCTAGTGTGTGTTACTGCAAAACCACCACCACCGCCACCACCACAACAACAACAACAAAACAGTTACATGTTTGGAGTAACAGAGAATAAATCAAAATCAGTAAGTTCTTCTAATTACTTAAGAGTTAACTCAAAACGAAAGTAGTGTATTCTGATTCAGTCCTGTGTATCTGTAGAACCTCAAGAGTGACAATAATTGGGGGCAAGAGGATTATTTGTCAGTAATTTGCAGTTAAAGACGTAATGACAAACACAACTCTCCCCTTGTGGATTGCTGCTACTTTCATCCCTTCGCAAAAGAAAATAGGAACACGGAGTGAAATCTCTTATCTTCCAGGCAACACATAAAACAAATGGAGGCAGTAGACGTGCCCTCCACATTGGAACGTCGATGCAGTCAAAGAGGTGGAAAGGGAAATGACTAACCTCAGGAACTCTGCCTGTGTCATGTTAATCATCTGCAACCATTAAATCGTTGGCATTCGGTGAGCTCCATTTAACAAGTGTGCTCCTGTGCTCAGGCGCAAGCCAGCACACACACAGGCATGCACGCACACACACACACTGCCATTTTGATGCCTGTGTGTGTTCAGACCTCTCATTTACACAATCATACTTTCTGGGTTACCCCTGTTCTGACTTCCCGAAATTTCTCAGAAGTGCTCAGTAAATATTTGCTATGCAATCTCTCATGGAATGCAGGCCCGGGCCCTGATACAAGCTGCTGGAGGTCCCCTGGAACGATCCGATCCCTGTCTGTATCAAGTGGACTGAAGTCCCTCACTGAGGGTTTATGATGAGGCTTGGCTCAGTCAGAGAGGAACTCCTGGGTCATCTTCAGTTTTACACTGAGGAAGAACCATGCTGATCAAATCCCTGACAGTAGAAAAATTCTTAACGGCTGTGGGGATTTTTGCTTGTGTGTGTGTTTGTTTGCACTTCACATTATCACCATTTTATTTGAGTATAGTAGGCAATATTAAAATTTATTTTCTTTTTTTAATATTTTTTTAATTTTTCAGTTACAGTTGGCATATAATATTATATGTTTCAGGTGTACAACATAATGATTAGACATTTATGTAACGTACGAAGTGATCACCCCATAAGCCTAGTACCCTTTTGACACCATACATAGTTATTAAAATATCATCGACTGTATTCCTTAAGCTACACTTCACATCCTCATGACTATTTTGTAACTACCAATTTGTACTTCTTAATCTCTTCCCCTTTTCACCCAGTCCTAAACCCCCTGCCATCTAGCACCCCTCAAAATGTTCTCTGTATCTATGAGTTTGTTTCTGTTTTGTTTATTTTGGTCTTTAGATTCTACATGTAAGTGAAATCATGTGTGTTCTGCAGGCTTGGGGTACCAAAGCTTGGGTTGCACGGTTCTGGCAGCTGGAAGAATACGCAGGGCTGTGGGCAGATGCAGCAAAGCTTTATTCAGGCATAGCAGGGCACAGCAAGGCACAGGCACAGTTCCAGCTCCCCGCAGCCTGCACGGGCGGGGCTGTTCTTGTAACAAGGTGCCTAACAGTGGCTTAAGGTCAGGTACTATCATCAGTTACAATCTGCAGGTTGTATAGGATACTGTATCCAAGATCACCTGGGACGCTGTAGCTAAGGCTGCCCCAAACGCACAGCTTGCTGGGAGGGAGCCTGACTGCATGCACTTCGCTTGTCAGTCCCCTCACCCGACAATATGACATTCGTCTTTGTCTGACTTACTCTACTCAGCACAATACCCTCTAGGTCCTTCTAAGTTGTTGCAGATGACAAGATTTTATCTTTAAAAAATTTTCTTTTTTATGGCCGAACATTCCATTGTATATATGTATCGCCTCTTCTTTATCCATTCGTCCACTGATGAACACCAAGGCTGCCTCCATATCTTAGCTATTGTAAATAATGCTGCAGTGGACATATGGATGTACATGTCTCTTCAAAGTAGTATTCTGGATTTCTTTAAATAAATGCCCAGAACTGGGATTACTGGGTCCTTCTTTTCTCTTCTTATAGCTTTTGTTATGCCTATTTTGTCTGGTATAGGTATTGCTACTCCAGATTTTTTTTTTAATAATTTTTACGAAATATCTTTTTTCATCCCTTTACTTTTAGTCTGTGTGTGTCTTTTGATCTGAAGCGAGTCTCTTGCAGGTAGAATATGTAAAGGTCTTGTTTTCTTATCCATTCAGGCACCCTATCTTTTGATTGAAGCATTTAATCCTTTTACATTTGAAGTAATTGTTTATAGATATGTAGTTCTTACCATTTTATTAATCATATTTTTATATTTTCCTTTCTCCTACTTCTTCTTAAAGAAGCCCCTCAACATTTCTCGTAATACTGGTTTGATGGTGATTAACTTCTTAGTTTTTTCTTGTCTGGGACGCTCTTTATCTGTCCTTTGATTCCAAATGATAACATTGCTGAGTGGAATCAGTTTGGTTGTAGGTCCTTGTTTTTCATCAGTTTCAATATTTCATGCCAATCTCTTCAGACCTGCAAAGTTTCTGTTGAGAAATCAGCTGACAGTCTTACGGGAGCTCGCTTGTGGATAATTAACTGCTTTTCTCTTGCTACTTTTAAGATTCTCTCTTTGTCTTTAAGCTCTGGCATTTTAATGATGCTGTGTCTTGGCGTAGGCCTCTTTGGACTCATCTTGTTTGGGTCTCTTTGTGCTTCCTGGTCTGTATTTCTATTTCCTTCACCAGGTTTGGAAAGTTTTCCATCATTATTTCCTCAAATAGGTTTTTCAATCCCTTGCGCTCTCTCTTCTTCTGGTACCTCTATGATGCTAATGTTGGTATGCTTGATGTCGTCCCAGAGGTCCCTTAAATTATCTTTATTTTTTTTAATTCTTTTTCTTTTTGCTGTTCTGATTGAGTGATTTCTGCTACCTTCTAAATTACTTATTCAAGTCTCTGCTTCATCGAATCTACTGTTGATTCCCTCTAATGTATTCTTCACCTCAGTTATTGTATTCTTCATTTCTGACTGGCTACCCTTTATGTTTTCCATCTCCATTTTTGTTTTTATCTCTCTGTTAAAGTTCTCACTGAGTTCATCTTCTCTTCCTCTAAGTTCATTGAGCATCTTTATAACCGGTGTTTTGAACTCTGCATCTGGTAGACTGCTTGTCTCCATTTGGTTTAGTTTTTTTTCGGGAGCTTTGCTCTGTTCTTTCATGAGGGACATGTTTCTTTACCTCCCCATTTTGGTTGCCTCATTATGTTTTTTTATATGTAGTAGGTATGCCTGTTATGTCTCTTTGTCCTAGTAGAGTGGTCTTATGTAGTAGGTGTGTGTTGTGGGGACCCAGTGGTGCAGTCTTCCCTAATCACCTCAGCTGGGGTTGTTCCAGGTGTGTCCCTTGTATGGGTTGTGTGTGCCTCCTATTGTAGTTGAGCCCCTTGGTTGCTGTTTATACATCAGTGAGAGAGACAGACCCTTGGGCTTTTGGTTGTGAGGACTGGCCAGTGCAGGGCTGACCCTACAGAGCAGGATTCACTTTAAAAGGGCTCTGGTGCCTGCCCAGTATGCCGTTTGGGTGTGTCATCCTCATATGCAGCCCTGGGTCAAATTGGGCCACCAGGTGTGCTGGCTCCAAGGCCTCCTGGGAGAGCCCTGCCACAGGCCAAGCTCTGTCTCAGCCTGGGCACTGCCTAGGGTCACCTGACGAGAGTCACCAAGCTATCTGCAGATGACTACCACATGTGCTGGACTTACAGGTGTCTTGAGAGGCCAACCTATGAACCGAGGCTGGCTGCTGCTAATGCCGGTTTTGGGGCTGGCTCAGCAAGAGGTACAGGTCACACCGGCATTTCATCTATAGCAATGTCTATTTTGTCAGATGTCAATATAGGCTATATCAGTCTTCGCTTTCCTTTATATTCATCTGATACATACCTTTCATCATTTTTATTCTCAAATATTCTGTTCCTCATGTTTTAGTGAGTCCACGTTAAATAGCATAAAGCTTCTTAATTTTTATTTAATCTGAATGTCTTTTCACTAGAGAGTTTAGTTTAACAGGTCATTTAGCACTTTGAAGATGGTGTTCCAACTTTCTTTTATCTATCATTATTTCAGTATTATTTAGAATAATTGACCCTCCAAATATGCAATGCTCTAATCCTTCAAACCTGTGAAAATATTACATTACATAGCAAAAGAAGTTCTTCAGACTGGAGATGGGAAATAAGGCAAAAGTTAAAGTTAGAGAAATATGAAACACGAGTGGACTTGATCCACCATCGCTGGCTTTGAAGATAGAGGAAAGGGACCCTGAGTCAGGGAATGCAACCAACTTCTAGAAGTTTAGGATAACCTTAGTCCTACAATCACAAGGAATTGGATTGTGCCAACAGCTTGAGTAAGCTTGGAAGCAGATTTATCCCCAGAACCTCCAGAAAGGAATCAGCCTTACAGACCACTCGATTTTGTCCTTGTAAGGCTCTAACAGAGGGCCCAGCTGAGCACTTTACTTGGACTTTGAAATTACTAAGGTAATTTGTTATGACAGCAATACAAAGCTAGTATAGTTTCTGATGAGAATTCAGCTGTTAGTTGGATTAATTGTTCCCCAGTATGCAAAATATTGTTTTTCTTTTAACATGTTTTATCTTTGACTTTCAGCTGCCAAGGATGTGGAGTAACAGGAATTCTCATTCATTGATGCTGGAGATGCAAAGTTGTGCAGCCACTTCTAAAGACAGTTTGGCGGTTTCTTATAAAACTAAATATACTCTTACATACATCCCAGCAATCATTCTCCCTGGTATTTACTCAAAGGAGTTGAAAACTTATGTCCTCATAAAAACCTGCACATGAGTGTTTACAGCAGCTTTATTCATAATCCCCCAAACTGTGGTGCATCCAGACAATGACATTATTCAGTGCTAAAAAAAGAAAAAAAAAAGTGCTTTATCAAGCCATGAAAAGGCATAGAGGATAGAGGAAGCTTAGAAGCAGATTACTAAGTGAAAGAAGACAATCTGGAAGGCTACACACTATATGATTCCAACTGATGACAATATAGAAAAGACAATACTATGCAGACTAAAAAGATCAGTAGTTGCCAAGGATTGAGGAGAAAGAGGGGTTAATGAGCAGAATGCAAAGAATTTTTAAGGCAGTGAAAATATTACGCACGATAGTGTAATGATACATACATATCATTATATAATTGTTCAAACCCCTAGAAAGTACAACACCAGGAGTGAATCCTAATGTAAACTATGACTTTGGATGATAATGATGTCTCCGCATAAGTTCATAGATTGCAATAAAGGTACCACCGTGGTGTGAAATGTAGGTAGTGGGGGAGGCTGTGCATGTGGGAAATCTCTGTACTTTGCTTCTTTTGCTCTGAGCTTAAAAATGCTTTAAAAACTTATTAACTAAAAACTATTATTCAACTCATTTAATGTATCTATTATTTCCTTCCTCAGTGCTTTCATTCTTTGTGGACTGTCTCTTTGACCTCAGTATCTCATCTATACAGTATATGCCCCTTTTTCAGGGTAAGGACTGTTTGGAGTATAGCGCAAGTATGTAAAATATTTACTGAACAACTACATTAATGAAAATTCATTTTAATCCTAGGACTTCGAGTTAAGGAATGGATATAGGAAAGCTATAAAAAAGAAAGTGGAAACTAGTCATCTGGGACATAGGTGGATTTTTTTTTTCCTTGATAAATACCATTCTTTGGCTGCTTTGTTGAAAAATCCCAGGCCATCCATGCTACATCGCAAACTCTTTTGAAATGACTCCCAAAACTTGGTGGATGGTAGTTGCACATTACCAGCAGAATTTGTGGACACTTTAAAAGGTCAAGTAAAAATATTTTAAAAGTAATAGGGTGAGTATGTGACAAACGTTGGCTTCGGTGTCTGCAGGGAGATGCTAGCACGTTTGCTGGCGGAAGGCATTAAGGACGTGTACTGCTCCAGGAAGAAATCTGCGAAAAAACTGCCCGATTGTGGCTGTAGAAGCAAGACTGTGGCAACTTTGAAACTATTCAGTCCCTGGCATTTGAAAAGAACATGAAAAGTTTATAGTGCTCTGAGTTGGCAGTCCCAGTGCAATCTTCTGTCATTTCAAGATGGCATCTTCCATTCTCGTTTTGGTTACCCGGGGAAGCCAGCAGAGGTTATACAGAAGTTATGGACAAGAACTTGGAATTTTAAAGACAGCTGTCAAGAAATCTCAAAAGTAGCTGTTGAGAAAGATGATCAAAATTATGGAAGATCTTGCAATGTGTGGGGTGGGGTGGGGAAGCTGTTTCATGGATGGTGTGATACCTGATGAGAACGTGCCGTGATTTTTTTTTTTTCACCTCTTTCTATTTATGAGGTAAATAAATTAGATACTTTTTGACCTCCCGATTCACAGGTAAGGACCTGGGGCACATGGTGGCTCACTGATGAGCCTCAATCCGAGGGTTGGAACCCATGCAACCTTGATTGTTGAAATGTCCAAAGAAACACGATGAACCGGAGCGTCACCCTCTCTACAAAGGTTTCTCTGGGCTCATTGCCCCACTAGGGTGCAGGGTCTGGGCCGAGAGAACCACACGGGGGCGCTGTCGGCACATGGTGCGGGGTTTGGGCCTCGAGCTCTCAATCCAAAGAGGCTGGAGGCGGATGCCAGGTGTCGCTAGTTGAGGCTGCAGTTGCAGAGTCCGGCCGCTGGGTGGCGGTGGAGCCAGCAGGGCGGCTGCGAAGGAGCACTAGGGATGGGGAGTAGCCGCGAGAGGGTGAGGGGAGCCAGACAAGTGGCGACTCGCAGGGACGGCCGGGCCGGAGTCGCCTGCCGGGCCGCGCCATGGCTGGGGGCCGTGGGGCGTGCCGGGCAGGACCTTGAAAGGCAACTGCAGCGCGCTGCTCAACGCCTCTCAGCAGGCGTCGGGTGGCAGCGGGGACGCGCGGCCACGACCCTCGTGGCTGGCCTCCACTCTCGCCTTCATCCTCATCTTCACTATCGTGGTGGACATCCTGGGCAACGTCCTGGTCATCCTGTCTGTGTATCGGAACAAGAAGCTGAGGAATGCAGGTAGGGGCTCCCGGGGCCGGGCAGCCCCCAACTTTCGCCCAATCTCAGCCTCTCCCCTTTCTGGCCACCTTTCCAGAACGCAGCATCCTCAGCTGTCAATTGGCTTTTCCTAAGAAAAGTTCAATTCTTTTTCTTAAAAATTGGGGACTTCGTGTCATTTTTCCTAAAAGAGATTGAAGCCCATAGATTTACTTATGTTGAACCTGCACGTCAAAGACGTTTGTTTGTTTGTTTGTTTGTTTTCCCCACAAATAAATAAATAAGAATTCTTCAGTCCCTAAGGGGCAGAAAACTTGGGCAGAGTCAGGTTCTCTTTATGTTAGAGGAAAACCGCACTGTATAGATTCAATTTCTGAGGTTTATTAAATTGAGAGGCACGATGCATGTTGCAAAAAGTTGCTCAAGAAGCCCTTTCAAATCAGATCAGCCAAGCTCCCAGTTGCTTGGTTCTACATATAATTTACTTGCTCAACTTTGTTAAAATATGAGAAAATAAATAAGCTGGCAAAATGATACTGCACTTATTTTAGTTTGGAGTTTTCAGTTTTTAGTATACAATTTAAAAAAAAAAAAAACTTAGGCTTCTAAACATGCTTCAGAGAGTGACTATTATTGCCTCTAAGTTAAACAATTTTACATTTTAAAAATAGAAATTGGTGTAATAAAGAGTATATTGACATATAATATACTATTAAAGCTAATTTTGTGCTTCAGTTAAACTTGATTTTTCCTCCAGGCAATAGACTGAAATTGGTTTATCCTGAGTGGGAGCCTGAGGACTATTTGTCCATAGGACACTGTAATTTCAGACCTCTAAATGATCATTAGAGGCCTAGTTCTTTCACTGAGGCAAACTTTGTGAAAGTGGGGATGGGGAGAGGAAGCAACCGTGCACCCACATGTTTCTTAAAAGCAATGTTTTTGTTCTAACCAGGTAGCTGATCAACACTAATTTCTGGGAGGCCCCCTTTTTCCTAAATTGCCTGTGTCAGTGCATAGTTTAAGATTTAGTTAATAGGCACCTGAAAATATGAATTGAATTTGAGTCAGTCCATTGAATAACCTCACTTCCTAGATGATTGACTTAAACTAGAGGAATTCTGCCACAAGAAGAGGCTCCCATAGGAAAACACAGATGTTAAGCTCCTAACACAGGTCTTGATGATGATTTTTTTAAGTCTGACACCGAAAGCAACAGCAACAAAAACAAAAATAAACTGGAAATACATCAACTGAAACGCATCTGCACAGCAAAGGAAATCACCAACAAATGAAAAGGCAACTTAATGGGAGAAAATATTTGCAAGTTATATACCTGATAATGGGCTAGTACCCAAAATATATAAAGAACTCATACAACTCAATGGCAAAAAAAAAAAAAAAAAAAAAAAATCCAATTAAAAAATGGGCAGAAGATCTGAATAGACATTTTCCCAAAGATGACACACAGATGGCCAATGGATACATAAAAAGATGTTCAATATCATTAATCATCAGTCAAAACCACAATGAGATATCGCCTCACACCTGTTAAGATTGGCTATTACCAAAAAGACAAGCAATAACAAGTGTTGGTGAGAATGTGTAGAAAAGAATACCCTGTGCCCTGCTGGTGGGAATGTAAATTGGTGCAGCCACTATGGACTAGTATGAAGATTCCTTAGAAAATCAAAAATGCCCAGCAATTCCACTTCTGGGTACTTATCCAAAAGAAATGAAAACACTAATTTGAAAATAATATCTGCACCTCCACATTCATTGCAGCATTATTTAAAAGAGCCAAGATATGGAAACAGGCAACCTAAGTGTTTACTGATGGATGAATGAACTAAGAAATGATAGTATATATACAATGGAATATTACCCAGCCATAAAAAAGAACTAAATCTTGCCATTGTGACTACATGGAGGGACCTTAAGGATATTATACAAAGTGAAAGCAGTCAGACAAGGGAAGACAAATATCATACAATCTCTTTTATATGTGGAAACTACAAATAAATAAATACCAAGCTCACAGATGTAGAGAAGAGATTGGTGGTTGCCAAATGCGTGGGCGGGGGGGGGGACTAGGAAAATGTGAGCTGATTTTTGTGGATTTTTTCCAGTTTAAATTAATTGAATTGAGAATGAAAGAGAGAATGAGAAGACCCAGTGCTATGAGCATGGTATGAGAATTATCCATCTCATCCCCAGGGTGAAGCTATGGGAGAAGCCTGTTTTCTCACCATGGCTGATTTCCTGACACTATCCGCTGCCCCCTGTATCTCTGGGATCTGGAAGTGCTGGATCTGATTATATATTTATTGCCTTGGAATCTCCTCATTGCATTACTGATTATTTTGATTTCCTTGGATTAGGGTTCAGTAATAGGACTTTTGCATTGACCTGTCCAGTACATTTCCCCCACCTCCACCCCTGCCCCCAAAAGGCTTTCATTCTCTCCTAGCAGCCCTGCCGTGGGCCACCACTGTGACTCTCTTTACAGAGGAGGACTGAGGACACACATTGGTTGGACAGACTGGAAGTGCTAGAGCAGGGTTCAATCCACAGAGCACGGCCCTAGATCTAGAGCTCACCTTTCTTTGTAGATATCAATAATTGAAGTGCTTGGGAAGTTCGAGTCCTGCCAACCTTTTTTTGGAAAACAACAACAACAACAACAACAACAACAACAACAACAAATATCACATGCTTGAACAATTCTACTTCTGTTTTATGAAAAACTTTTTTTTAATGAAAATTACTCCTTCTGCACTACTTTGTATTTTATTTGCTAAGCAAATTTTTGACATGGTAGCCTAAAAAATACTAATCCCTGTAGTTAACTGGGAGACCTGTAGTGAGCTTTAATCTGTAAAACTTTTGAACTTTCATATTTTGTATTTGGGACTTTTTATTCAGATGTACCACTTATAATTCAAACTATTTAAGGCTTGAATAGATGGTAATTTGAAACAGTAGATAGCTAATTCAAATACTGTATGAGTTTTGGGATGCTTTTTAAAAGTTCTATGATTGTTCAGCCCTTCCATTTCAGTCAAATTCAATTTATTAAGGACGAAAAGATAGAGAATGGAAGAAATTAAATAATAAGAATGCGAAAGCATCCTAAGCTTTGAACTAGTACTTTCTTTTGTAAACCTGGTATAATTACAGGGGCATTTATGTTCCCTTCTCTCCTCAAGGGAGCATTGTTGACATTTGACTTCCCAGGGAAGAAATTCAAATGTTTAACAGCCGCAGTCAGGGACATTGGTTGGTCAGAGTAGCATAAGCTCCAAACAATCAGGGTCTTAAGAGCTGGCAGGATGTCTGTTCTGCTGTCCAAAATTTGATGCTAGAATCAACACAATCATATTTGTATCTTCTGAGTGAATTTTATAGTATGATGGCAGGACTCCTGCACTTGAACACTAGAATTAATATCCTTGCTATCCAGATCTCAGAAATCAGTGAAGTTACCCAAGCCTCATTTTCGACATTTGTTAAATACAGAAAACATCCAATCTTTTAGCCTCACACAATCATTGCAATTACCTAGTGATGAAGGTGATGCATATGAAAAGGATGCTTTGCATAGTTTGCTTATGGAAATGGATGCGTATTTTGAAAAGGATAAAGCAAGTCATGTTATACATTCTTTTGTTCTAGGTACGCCTAACAAAGGTGTATTCCATTGTTAAAAATACTTGAACTGTAGACTTGTGATTCGTGTTCTTTTCTATATATACATTATACTTCAGAACTTTTGCTGAAAAAAATAGAGCAAGGGAACAATAATACCACCCCTATTCAAAACTCAATTACCTGACAACCTAACTATCTAGAATATAGTCAATAAATGGAAGTAAGCAAAAATAACAGGCTCCCATGCACAGCTGGTTAGTTCTGCTTTAGATTTCTACAAAACTGTAAGGCTAGTGTCTGGGTCCCCATAGATGACAAGTGGTAAATTAGGCGGAAGATTGACACAGTTAAAGAAATAGCACAGGTGCCAGTCAGCATGGGTTGAAATAGATTCATTAAAAGCAGGTCTGAAAAACTGAACAAGCACAACTTTTTGTAGGCATGTTGTAAAGAAGCAAATAACTCTCTTCACCATTCATGAAAACCACATAGTACAATGACGTTTATTAATTACGATGCTGAGCCACCAAGAAATGATCCAATCTCATACAGTGTGTTCTGCTTAAGAAGAGAAGATAGAGACATCATATTTTAGAACGAAACTATCTAAAATGGTTTAATATTATTTTTTTAATTTGGTGCACAGTGGGGTAAACTGTCAGTATGGTTTTAAAACAATGTTCTCCAGTGTGACTTTAAGATGGGGCCATCGACACTGCGTTATGTCACACTTGCATTTGTTTCTTTCAGGTCTATATTGCACATTATCTATACCCACCCTGTGTTACCACTCGGAGAGGTTGTGTAGAGTATGAAGAGAACATGGAATATGGGTTTCAGAGGTCTAAATTTAAATTTTGGATGCACCGAGTTTGTTTTTAATATGCTTACAGGTCTTAGGCATGCCTACCTAAAAAATATTATTTTTGAATTGAGTCATAATGTACCTACAGTAAAGTGCATAAAACATAAGTGTACAGAAATGTAATTTTACATATGTATATGCTTATGTGATCATCACTTTTGAGCAATGATATGAAATAAGGCTGTTATTATAAAGTCATAGTATTATCACTATTTGAAGTAGAACTTAGTCAAATCTAAATACTGAAAACCACCAATCTGAATTTCTTCTCTTTCACTATCCATGAGCAGATTGTTGCCTTGCTGAACTTGATTCTTTGTTTGTATCCATTGCTCAGGTAATGCATGCTGAGGCTCACTGCCTTTCCAAGTACCCCTGGCCACACTGACCATCAGTTTATCAATACTCCAGTGTAGGTCCCATTGAATGTGTTCATAGCTATCTTTATGGAGCCCTTGGCCATTCTGTTTACTGTACCCTGATTTTTATTTCCTCTTTCCCCTTCTTTGTCTTCCCTTCTTTGCTCTTGCCGTCTCTCTTCTTCCCCCCCCCATGTTTGTTTCTTACTCCTTGCCTTCTCATATTCTTCAATCACCATAATTCTACTCAAGTATCTCTCAGTAGAGGTCATACTTGTAGCTCTGCTTTCTGATCGTGCTTATTAATTCAGAAATGTCAGGAGAGAGCTCAGGGATGAGACATGATGATAGAGGGTGGATTTAGCGTCAGAGATGGGGTGGAAACTAATGCAAGTATATGCAGCTGCTCATTAGTCGAGTGTTCCTATGTTGCAGACAAACATATCAGATCCTGCAGGCAAATGTGGATGGAGCTTATACAAAGAATAAATCCAGAACTTGGACTCTAGAGCTTCTTTACTGAATGGATCTGTGGTTGTATATGAGTCATCATTGCTCTGGACTATTTTCACATCAGCAAAATGATGGGGTTGGAAAGATCTGTGAGTCCCTTCCAATTTTAGTGTCTTTTGATTTACATGATTATTAAAATCATTCTGAATGTGGAGGTTATAATGCTATGAAATTATCTAGCAATAAATAGAATTGTGGATATAATGACATGTAGGTATTTAATGATAGTAAACATCGTAGATCTAGGAAATTGTGTCCTTATGAAAGTGCACCTCACTTGTCCTAAACTGTCTGGTTTACTTGTTAGGTATCTGTTGGGGAAAAATATCTCTTAATGACACCTGGTTTTTCGTTTTATTTCCTAAGGAACATTTACAAGTTTCAGAAATGTCTCATATAGTTTTCTCTCCTTGGGAGAAAGTGAAATAACCAACTGCACAGCATAATTCAAGCTTCTTTTGGTGGGCCTCTATCTGGTAGAGAGACAATGGATTGGTTCTCTGGGACTTATGAAGCTTCTCGTGAGTTTGAGTAGGATAAGCTGGGTGTGCTTATGATGAGCTAGCCAGCAGTGTATGTGAGTGAGCAATCCGCCCATGTGGGCTAACTTTCATGCCACTGGGCCATGGGAGAGACAGGCTCTTCTAGGCCTGTAGAGACCCCTTATAAATGTTACCACGCTTTTAGCTCATAGGAGAAACAACCTAAACAGGAGGCCAGTCTGGCCATTTGACCTGCAACAACACAAATCTAAAGAGCAGCAGGGTTCTCAGGAGTGAGAGCATCACTCTCACTTAAGTGTTCAAAGGCAGGTGGAAGATAAGCACTTCACCATGTTGTGTTTCTAAAATAAAGAATCAGACAATCTCTCCTGCAATGTCAACTCACAATATCTGTATTGAGATCATTAAAATGTGGCTAGTCACATGGTGGTTTACTGGTGATTTAAAAACCATTGCTTTGTGGAATCTTTGAAGTCCAAAACATAAAATAAAATATTCATATATGAACCAATTACCCAAATCCCAAAAGAAAAAGAAAAACAATGCATTTTGGACCATATTTTCGAGACATTTTATCCTTTGAGGAATTCTTTTTTCATAAAGATTCATTTTGTATCATCTATTCTCTTTTCACTATAAATTGTGCTTTTCTGCGATGTACTTAATATCCATTGACATCAGGTATTAGGTAAACAGAGTTGTAACAAAGGTCTGACTTCTGTGATATGGGCAATTGGAACAGGTAGAATTCCTCAGCAATCTGTTCTGGTGTCTTAATTGTTAATCTAAACTGTGATAAAACTTGAGCCTACTTTTACTGTTCTAGTCCATAATTGATTTTGCAAAAATTGGTGGCCATCTTTTGGTGAACATTTCCATTTAAAATATGAATATTTTATTTTATCAGGTGCCCATATCAAAGCAACCTCAATCATTAAAGAGATCTAGTTTTTTAGTCTTACAATTTTATTATTTTAAATGTGTTTATTAATTTGTTTGAAACATTTTTCAATCTTGAGAAAATTAAAGTAGAAAATTGGTAACATTGCATTTTTTACAGACAGCTAATTTGATCGATTTCTGTGGACAAAGGAGGAAAATAACTTCTTTTCTTGTTTAGAATGTCCAATGCTTTATACTGTTGCACACAGAGTAATAAAGCATTTTCAAAGCAGTTTCTCATTTTTTTTTGTCCTTGTAACCACCTCCTCAGGTAGATAAGAAAACTGAAACCCAAAACTCACAGATAAGTGATCAGTATTTCCTACCCCAGCACAAAACCCAATAAGATACAGTGGAAGAAGCACAGGGATTAAAATCAGAAGATCCAGGCTGAGTCACACATCTGCAGTACCTTTATTTGTTGTATGTTTTGTATCCAGTTACTCAATCTCTCTGAGCTTCAGTTTCTCTGTCTGTCCAATGGGTGTACTTGTCTTACAGGGATGCTATGGAGATAACTTAGATTCTTCCCATTCATCCATCCATCCATCCATCTACTTAACACTTTGAAGTAACACTATACAAATAATGGTGTTATTACGTTATTATTAGTAGGCACTTTTTGATTAGTTCTTTTAGGTTGTTTTTGTTCTTAAAAATATTAATTTCTTTCTAAGTGTATTTTTTAAAGTGGACAATATGAATGGTAAGAAATGAAACTGGTCAGAAATTGAAGATTTAGGATCTAAGTGTCCTGTGATATTATGTAAATTACACAAATTCTCTGATGTCTCAATTTTCTCTTTTGTAATAAATACTATCTCCTCACTGTAAGTAAGGCTGAGATTCTAATTGTTTCAATATCCAGCCTATGAGAGAGTATTTCAACATCCAAGATGTTCTCTAATTTAAAATGAATCGACTCTGGAAGCTATAGTAACTTTCTCGGACAAGTATTTTACCATTCAAAAAATTATGACCTAACTTGTATGTACAGACTTGGACAATCATTTCAAGCTAACAAAGCCAATGCTTAAAATCTCCATTCTGATAGTATTTTGTTAGTACTATTCCTCCTGTAGCTCTCCATATTTGAAATTATTGATTCTAAGAAATTTTTTTTTTACTTTTTAAGATAATTTATTGATTTTTAAAAATTGCATGCTTAGCTATTATTTAAAGTTTTGTGATTCCCTCCCCCCCCCCCGGGCTTGTGTAGCATGTTATTATGGAACTCGAAGTTTTTTCCAAATTTGCAAATTTAATTCTCAAATTACCCTGGAACGGTAGGACTGTGGCTTCAGACTCCTAAATACATGATTGAATTTGGGTCTAATTTTTGGCACCTCCAGCTATTCATCTCCTAAGAAAGTAGCAATTTTCAGCATTAAATTAATCATGGATAAGATAGAACTTAGTTTTGCTAACTTTCAGAATCAGTTTTCTCTTGGTAATTTTGAAAGTTAACCAAAGATAAAATAGTACTAAATTAAACCTCCTGCTTTTAGTCCTTCCTAACATTTGATGGTTCTGTTTTTAAAAAATACCTGCTTTGAAAAATATATCTGCCTTAGAAGTCATTTTAAATCTTCATAGAATCTCTCATTCTTTATTAGCACATTTTGAAAATAATATCTAGAATATTTGTTTATTTTTTATTAGCCCCTTTTAAAAATAATATCTAGAATATTGAGGTGAATATTAAGATCTTTACAAGGTGGCTTGAGTTTCCTCCTTTTTTTCCATAAGTATTTTTAAGTTGCCTAGCTGTCAGAAATGCCCTATCTTCTATAAAAGACATACCAAGCTGTCAGGATATTCTAGGTTACCAAAGAGGCAATTAAGGGATGTTTTCAAAGATGCATTTGTGCGGATCAGAACTCTGTGTGATTTCAGCAGTATCATCTACTCCCCTTCATAAAGATGTTCTCACCTCTCAAATAGGTTTGCTAATCAAGTTGACTTGAAACCTGAGGGCTCTATGTGACAGCTCAAGAAATTTTAATGAAATTTCATAACGCTGCAAATGAGGAATAAGCTTTTGGATTTTCTGGTTGAGGTGCTCTATGAGTTATTTTTCTATAGAACTTTTGGCAATCACATTTAAGAAGTTAGTCTTAGAAAAAGGGACAAGAAAGAAAAAAAAATCTGGGTGCTGAATATTATTCAGGCATTGAGGGTTTTGTTTTTTTTTTTTTTTTTGGAATTGTTGAGCTTATGACTTTAAAGGATGCTCACCTGCTTTGACATTGAGCATTTTGGTGCTTATTGAATTGAATATTCATTTAAATAAATGTTTATTGCATACCTACAACATAAGACAGAATATAAACGGACAGCAAATCCTTGTCAGTCTATCAAAATGCAAGACATTCTGTCAGGCTTGTGGAAAACATGGCTCCTACTTTCAAAGAGATTGTTTTCTATTATGGCACTTCTAAAATTTTTATTCTTTAATTTTCAAATAAAAATAAAACACATAGTACAAAGATATAAGACTAGAAACATGTTTATATAGCTGAAAAAGTTTCTAAAGAAATTTGAAATTAGTTCTCGGATAGTAGCTGGAGCCAGAAGTACGGAGTCATGAGAATTTTTAGATGTTACCTCAGGATGAAAGAAATGTAAGCAATAAATAGGAAATGTGAAAGCTACTATACAAATGAAGCACAATTAATGAAAAAACTTTGAAGAAATTAGTCAATAATAGAGATAAAATGTGGCTATTTGAGAATAAAACATTGGCCTCATATCTTTTGAAGAGAGTAATGCAGCCTGAAAAGCACTTTTGGGACAAGGGCTGAGAATGAGCCTGTTAAATAAAATTTTAAAAATTGTCACATAGCTATTAAATGGCAAATAATAAAAAATTATAATCATAATTAGTATTTGCTCTTTTATAATTTTCTTAACATGTTTAGTAATACAAGTCTCTCTTCTTTTGTGATCTTGAAGAGAATAATGTACTTTTATCTTTCATGTATTCATCGTTTTTTCTTTCTTTAAATACCTATTGGGTGCCTCCTACATGCAGTCGAGGATAATGTTGGAGCTTGGGACACAATTTTATGGCAAGACAAACACTTTTTCAATTAATTCATTTTCATTTTAAGATTTGCTTTAAATTTTAATTTTTACTTTTAAAAGTTTTCCATTTAAAAAAGGTTTTAATTTTATTTGTACCTTTTGTTACTTATGCTATTAGCTTACTATTAATATCTTTTTTCTATTTGAGTTGGAACACTTTCAGATATTCTTATTTTGGGGGAGGTAGATAGGTATGATATTCTTTTACCAAATACATTTTTTTAAAAGGTCGTGTTTTTATATAATCATATACAGAGAAAATTTAGATGTATAAAGTTGTTTTATGTATATCATTCTATATATGAAACATTCCTTATCTATGGAAAATTAGTCCTATTATAGACTGTTGTGTGTGTGTGTGTGTGTGTGTGTGTGTGTGTGTGTGTGTGTGTTATGTTTCCTCTGAAGAACATGACCTCCTGAATCAGGATGCCCTGTGTAAAGCTCTGGCTCTGCCATCCAATGGTGTGACCTTGGCAAGTTACTTGTTTAATTTTCTCACTTGTTAATTTAGAAGAATACTAGAGTCATAAGGATTATATGGATTACTATATTGCACTTAAAATTTATTGTGCTTTAACTATAACATTCTGGGAAGCTGAACAAATTATTATTTAGTACAGTTGGTATACAATTATGACACATGAATATATATTTATTTTTAAATCAGAATATAATATTTAATACTTCGAGGTTTTTAAATACTCCCTAAGTATATCAACAGTCAAATTTTGAATTTTTATAAATTACCTTTATGATAATTTTATTTTATGCTTTTTATTGTGTTAACCTTTTTAAATTTCTCCTCTGATTTATTTAATTTAGTGTACAAATAGAACATTACTATAATTGCACCATTTTTAATAATGACAGGAATTCTCTTTTGGAATTTACCAATTTAGAGCTCTTCTCTAATTAAATAGAGATATTATTAAGTGTCATTAATTTGTTTATTTAAGCTGGTTTTCATTGAGTCCTTCAAGATTGAGAAATGTGTGTAAGGAAATAAAGACTACTCTCCTAAATAGATAGTTTTCTGATTGCCTGTTAATGTGGCTGAAGTATTAGGTTTTTGTTTTTAAAGTTTCACCCTTCATTCTATAAAATAAATAATAGTGCAGACATCAGTAATTTGTATTTGGCTTAAAGATGAAAGGTTGAATTAATCTGGCTGTAACATGGATATTTATACATCACAAATGTCTCCCTAAACCACCCTTTTGAGAAAAAAGTAACCAGATCTAGGAAGTGAGTAGAATTCTGAGCAGATTTTCACACTTTTGAAAACTGACTGAAAATTCAACTAGAGCAAGAGGGTGATGTGTGTTACTTTAGTTTAAACCAGTTAAGATATTCTTAGTCCCCTTTACTGCATATATACTATATAGATGCAACAGTTCAGGCGATCTATCAGTCAATCATGTTTACAGGATTAGGGAGTCACCACTAAGGTGTAGCACAGGTAATGAGACAGAGACACATTGTGTGGAGACACAGTGAGACAGAGAAAGAGGCTGCAGAGCTGGGAAAACTTGCAGGGTCAAGGAGGTGAGAGAGCGAAGGAGTTGGATGCAATTTTATACCATTATGAAATTCCATACAGGGGAGTCCATGCACTGAGAACTGGGTGTGATATTTCAGAAACCTTGAGGAGAATGAAGGCTGAGAGAAGAGGTCGGTAAGAATACCACTGATAACAGGGGAGATTTAAGCAATGTGGTATGTGTAGAATCGGGATGCTGTGGAAAGGTGAATTACAATTGGGTGAGAAGGAAATACAGTGCCAACCTTGCTTGGAAAGTTTGAGAGGAGAGGAAGAGGCTGATAGCCAGAGAGGCAGGAGGATAAAAGGGGGCTTCTTTGCTAAGGAGACCCTTGCAGGGTTGCAGGGATCAGTGAGGAGACGCCTACCCAGCCTTGGCTGTCTGACCAGGGAAGGAACCTTCTGTGAAACAGAACAAGCAGTTGCCATCACGGTGGAAGGAGTAGCAAACACGTATTTGTCCAAAGCCAAACACGTTCCACGCTCTCTCTTGAATCCTCACCGTGGCAATTATTATCTTGATGTATCAGGCATTAAGAGACTGGAGCTCTGGGAAGCTAACTTACCCAGTTATTGAGCAAGCGGCATAGCCAGGACTGGAATTCCGATGTGTTTTGTTTCAAAATGTGTGGCCCACGCTATCTCTAATAATCTGCAGAGGCAAGTTTCTCATAGACAGGCCTTTGAAATTTAAGAATGCAAGGCGTGCGTTCTGATGTACGAAAGAAAATCCTGTCACATTCTCTCGTACTGCCAGAGAATATTCCTTGAGTCACCTTCGGCATCTCAGTATTCCCTTGTCATACCATTAACATTGAATATGCATGTACAATTTCTCATAGTAACCAGGTTTATAATAAATTCTTTATTAAACCAGGCTTCTTAGATCTGCTTAGATTCACTGTGTAAAACAAATGAAAAATGTTTTCAATAGTAGCTGAAGTACATCTTTTTTCCTATTTAAACTGACCTTTACCACTTTAGTTAAAGTTCAGGCACAGTCAGGGTTTTATGTTTTAAGCTTTATAAAGAATTATTTAGTGGGTCTCTAATCTTGCTTCCCACACAGTTGAAGTCCAGGCTAAAATGAAAGAAGGAATATTTTGGCCTATTGAGAAAACCAACATTCTGGCAAATAAGAGCAAAAAAGCAACTAATTTCTACATTTTTATGGGTATAGTTGAGAGACAAAGGGTAAATTAGTTCATTCAGCAAACCGCTCCCGAGAACTTATTATATGCTAGGCACTGTGCCTGTCAGTGAGAATTTAAAGAGTCACAGTCCTGGGGCTCAGGTAGTTCACAGTCTCTTAGCAGGAGACAGACTTCTAGGCTCGTGAATAGTGTCATATGTTGGTTTGATGTTGAAAGCATGTCTCCATATAGTGAGGAGGAAAGGATTGAAGAGCAATATGAAGAAACATTTAGTGGCTGTAACTTCTACCCAGTAAGGTTTGTTTGCCCTTGTTTCTGTGAGATAGCATGGTAAGCAGTTCCTCTTTTAATACTCAGAAGCTGGTGACCTCTTTAGAAAACCATCCAAGCTCATCACAGAGCTGAAGGTTTATTGTGAGTTGCTTAGAAATGGAACCTGAGAGCAAGGCTGGAGGTTGGGGTAGCTTTATTGAGGAAGGGCTCTCAGGAGGAACCTGAAGGAAGTAAGGGGAGTAGTCTAAGGCCGAAGAGAGTCAAGCAAGGATGGGATCTCTGGCGAATCCTAGACTTGGCCTGACCCGTGAAGCTGAGGCATCTGGGCATAAATCTACCCACAAGTTGTCACCACTTGAGGCAGGAGGGCTATAATTTTTGTGCTTCAGTGTCAGTCATTTTTATCTGTTCATGCAAGGCAATTTTCTAGAGAAGGATGCAGCTGCAGCCAATTGGACTCACCCAACACTTATCCAAATCTCAGGGATAAATGCTCCAACCTGGCAAATGGGACCTGGGAAGGGCATTAGCAGCAGCTACTATAAGGCCCATGAAACAGAGAGAATGTACAGAAGCAGCCTAGAGACCAGACTTGCCATAGTTATGTGTTTCCATAGCCAACATTTTGAAGAGCTCACACAGAAGGAAATTAATTCTTCTCAGGTTAAATCATTGTGCAGATTTGATTTTTACCAAATCATATGTAGAAACATTATAGATGAAAACCTTAAAGGCCCAAAATTTGCACAATGTTAGGTAGGGAGATAGATTTTTATGTAATTCATATATAGCAGCAAATTAATGCAGAAGCATTAATTCAAATAGAAGTCAGCATGAGACTTGCAGAGCATGAGATTTTTAATTAAAGCAGCAAAAATAACTGATAGAAGATGAGAATCTGGCCCACGGTAGGAAATTATTGAACTGTCACCTAGCTAAGATTTCAGTAGTTAATGATAGGTATCTCACAATGCCTAGTGTCCTGCTCGAGTCTTCTGAGCATTACAAGAAAATATGGCTTCTGCTTCACTTCCACCTTCCAAATTTTATGCAACATCCCATTGTGGATCATGTTAGCCCATAACTATGGCAGGAAGAAATTTCTGGGAAATGTAGTTCCAGCTTAGTTCGACTGACACAAAGCAAACCCATCACAGTCCACCTCTGGCCAACGTGGAATCCATATACATCACTTTTAACCATACTTTACTTCCAGATAAAGGAAACCTCATAATTACCCTTCTACCTAACATAACGCAACTATCCTTGTAAAACTGAAAACTCACTAACCCTCTCCCCCAAAGATAACAAAGTATCTTTATTCAACTTTGCATGACTTTCATTATTCTTGCAGTTGAATTATATTCCTTATTTAATATCCTGTAACTGAAATACTGAGATGTAAGGTTAACTACTAATACATCCTAGATGACAGGGAAAATAGAAGAGGAAAAGAGACAAACAACATAACCTCCCTACACAAAACACACACACACACACACACACACACACACACACAGCAGATGTGATAAAGCTTCTAATTAAGCTCCTTGATAGCCGTATCTGTGCAGTCGATGGCCTATTTTTTTCCTCCAAACACTCATAAAATGAGATTAGTTCAAAGAAAATTAAACAAATGATTTAATTAATGTAATTACTTGAACAGAAAAGCATAATTACTGCAAAATAAGTGAAGCAAAGGATTAAATCCATGAAACTTATTATATCATTTGGATCTCAATTTTAAGCTCTTTTAAAAATAAATTTATATTTGGCAGTTTGTCATGACATTCTGGGTAAAAATGTACTGTTTTGATGACTACTTAATTTGTAGCTGAAATTCATATACTTATCTTTAAAGTATTAAACATATTGAGTTAAAAATTTATTAAAATATACCCACTTTGGAATTTAAGTATTTCAGTGGTAATGGAAATTTATCTGTAGGAAAAATAAATTTTCTTTTATTGCTTTAATTTAGCCTAGTATAATCACTTTTTAGAGAAGTTGTTTTATGACAATTTATTCAAAATTCTTAATTAAATGGCAAAAATCTTGCTTTTTTAGTCACAACTGTATTTGACTTCACTGCTTTGCAATGTTTTTTTTTGGTGTGGAAGGAAATAAAAATAATCAGATGGGAACTTCAAATACAAACACTATTTTATTTCAGATGTTGAGAGGTAGCCATTTAATTTACTTCATCAGGCATTTGAGCAAAAGTCTCAGCTAGTTGCTATTCAGGATACAAACATGAGGAAGACAACCTTACAAATAAATATAATAAAAGGCAAAACATATGGTAACTCCACCTGGAATGTCCCTCCCTACCTATGTTTAGTTTGCTTCCTTCCTTGTTGTCTCTCTTCTGTCCATGCTTTTGTTGTGCTTCTTTTTATTTTAATTTTGTTTGTTTGGATTTTTTATATCAAGGACCATAGGATCCCTGTCTATTCAGTCCTGTTTCCTCAGCACCTATCATATGTACTTAATAAGTTTTTATTGCATGAAATCTATTATAATTTAATCCAAATTAAAAATGGTATAAATAAAATGATTTAGGAACCCTCAAACAAGGAAGCTCTTCCATGTGGTTGGGCAAATAAATAAAAGCAATTTCTATTTAAGGTGGATTTGGGAAAATGGGTAGTATTTTAAAAGTTAGGGAAAGGAGCCATTTGAGGCACAGGAATAAGAAGAAAGACAAATGAGACACTAAAGAAGAACATACTTGCCAGACATCTCATAAAATTTGGCCAGAGTCCTTTTTTTCTACTTTAAAATATGTAGAGTCATCATATTAATATAAAAATTTGTCACTTAATCTAAATATTTAGTATTTAATTATTGTACCCTAAGCTCTTTATAAATCAGAATAAACGTCTATCTTTTCCTTTGGAGTGAGGTGAGAGTTGTAGAATTCTAACCACATTTATTGAGCCACTTATCATGTAACAGATCTACTCAGTACTTGACATAGATTGCTTCATTCAACCCTTATCTTACCCCTGAAGAAGATACTATCATTATTTCCATCCTACAGGAGAGGAAACTGAAATTTGGTGGGATAATGTCACTTACCCCCGTTAAATAGCTAGTAAGTGATAAAGCCAATATTCTAACGCAGACAGACAATGACAGAACCCTTTTTCTTTAAACTATAATGTGATGGACAAAGATTCATTGTTCCGCAAAATAGGAATTAGAGGTCCATCTGAAAATCAACGAAGAACTAGAGAAGAGTAAAAGGCCTGGAACTTCTAAGTAAGTCATGGCTGGCTTAAGAAATAACATAACGTGAGGTTTCTCAGGTAATGTAGAAGATTCCAGAACAAAAGCTGTGAATTACACTGACCTCAAGATTTTTTAAAGCACAAGAGAAACCAAATGTTTTGAAAGCTGACAATTTGAAGACGTCAATGCCTTGTTCTGTCAATTTGGGAATTTGCAAAGACTAGAACTGATCTGACAAGGGCAGCAAATGGGCTCCCTTCCTGGTGAAAACAGCCTCTACTTCATTTATAACATGACAATAGTTGCGATGTCAGGTCGTCCAAGTTGCAGAAACAGCTTTCTTTGTTAACTAACTGTGAAAGAAAACCAACGCAATCTATGAGAAACTGGTCCTAACCTGTATTTTCTGAACCCTTCTCTTTCAGGAAATATATTTGTGGTGAGCCTAGCAGTCGCAGACCTGGTGGTAGCTGTTTACCCCTACCCCTTGGTGCTGACATCCATATTTAACAATGGATGGAATCTGGGATATCTGCACTGCCAAATTAGTGGTTTCCTGATGGGCCTGAGTGTCATTGGCTCAATATTCAATATCACTGGAATTGCCATTAACCGCTACTGCTACATCTGCCACAGTCTCAAGTATGATAAGCTGTACAGTAACAAGAACTCCCTCTGCTGTGTGTTCCTCATATGGATGCTGACATTTGTGGCACTCATGCCCAACTTGCGTGTCGGGACCCTGCAGTATGACCCACGGATCTATTCCTGTACATTCGCACAGTCTGTCAGTTCTGCTTACACGATAGCAGTGGTGGTTTTCCATTTCATAGTTCCAATGATCATAGTCATCTTCTGTTACCTAAGAATATGGATCCTGGTTCTTCAGGTAAGGCGGAGGGTGAAACCTGACAACAAACCCAAACTGAAATCACAGGATTTCAGGAACTTTGTCACCATGTTTGTGGTGTTTGTACTTTTTGCCATTTGCTGGGCTCCTCTAAACTTTATTGGTCTCGCCGTGGCCTCAGACCCTGCCAGCATGGTACCCAGGATCCCAGACTGGCTGTTTGTGGCCAGTTACTATATGGCATATTTCAATAGCTGTCTTAATGCAATTATATATGGACTTGAACCAAAATTTTAGGAAGGAATACAGAAGAATTATAGTCTCACTGTGTACAGCCAAGATGTTTTTTGTGGACAGCTCTAATAATGTAGCAGGGAGGGTTAAATGCAAACCCTCTCAATTAATGACCAATAATAACCTAGTAAAGGTGGACTCCGTTTAAAAAGCAAAGCATTGCTCACAAGATATGCACACTGCTTAGAGTCTTACTGATTTTCATGTTTGCTTCTCTCTAGACAGATTTCTAGAAAAACAGTGTGGTTGGAACAAAACATGTGCTCTTAAAAGGTTGCCTCTACACTTTCTGAGCAAATATGCTATCAGCCTTTTGAATAAGTCTATAATTATTCTTATCAAGAGAAATACAGAACACATAGAGACATTATATGTTAATTAAATAATATGGGTCAGGAACAGAAGAGGTTAATTTTAAATAAAAGTGTTGAATGTATTCAAGTAGAACAAGAGTAAGCAAACTTTTTTTAAAATTGCAAATAGGTATCACAAATGTAGTAATGACATTTTCCCTCCACTTCTTAATGATTTCTAGTAAGAAAACAAATGATGTGTTTTATTTATAATGAGTAAATAAAACCAAATGGGGTAAGTAGGATGGAGTGACTCATTACACAGTAAAAGGCTGAAAATAAATCAGTGAATAATGGCAGCAGCAACAACCACTACAAAGTTTTCAATTGGCGCTGTTAGCTTTGGGTAGCTATGGTCATGATCGTATATGTTTGTCACTCTATTAAAAGTTGCACATTCAACTAAAAAAACCTAACTATATGACAGAGCCCCTTTTCAGCTGTCAATAACCATAGTATTTTAAAGCAATAGCTACATATAAATAAAACTCTATTCAACTTTATTAGACAGTTTGGTTTCTTTTTATTTTGTCACTGGATATCATTATTATTTATGTCACTGAGCAGCTGTTTTTAATTGATCTCTGTTAATTTTTTAAGTCATCTAATCAGTTCAGTTAAACATGACAAAGGGCTATAAATTCTAAGATATAGTGTTGAATGTGTTCTAGATTGATCATTTATTTGGGTAAATAAATATCAAGTCATAGTTTTTTTCTTTATAGATCTCTCTATCTGATATTTTTAGTAATTAATTTTAGTATTTGATTGCCCTAATAATATTAAAGTCTAGCAGAAGAAAGAAATGCATGGGTAAACTGTGGTTTTATAAATTGTGGCTCTAGTTTATCCCAAATAACTATTTGGAACTGCTGTAAGGTTTGCATAGAGTGCTTTGCAGGAAATTAGAGCCATATTTTCTTGTACTTTAAAGTTCTGCAACCAAGCTATCATATACTAGAATGAGTTGGTGATTTGCAAGTCTACACATAAGACAAAAAGTGATCTGGATGTGTTTCCTAATATCTTATATCTAGATAATCAGAATCTCCTTGGAAAGTTCTGGGATTCATTATTTTAATTCTTTTCATCAAACATATATTTGGGAAACACTAAGTTATGATTTGTGGTGGTGATGGTGATGGGATGTGTGTGCTTGTGTGTGTGGGTGTAAATTATTTCTAAAACTTTACCCCATCGAGTCATTTTTGTGTTAAAGTACTAGTGAGAACCAACATTAAACAATAGAGATAATTTTTAATCTAATACTACAAACATTAGGTAACTGAACCTTAAAACAAAGTTAACCATGTTAACTGAACACATTTTGAAATGTATTTCACTTTTTTCTTGATGCTAAGATTGAATTATTGGGTTGCTAACTATATAGAAAGATTGTTCTTTAGATAATTTTATTTCTTAATTTATACAACAGCAAAAATAGTGAATAGGAATTGTGAACTTTAAAAATTGCCCAATAAAGCATCTCACCTGAAAATCAGGTACATAACTAAAGTCAAGATGTTTTCTTTCACTATCATTGGAATATTACCTAGTTAAAATATTGACAGTGAAAAAGTAACTCTTAAAGATCAAAGTAAAAGACCTAGATTTTCTCGAATGAGACCTCATTGTAGAAGACTAGCAAACATTCAAGATATTATCACTGGTTTATTCACTGTAATGTAATGTAAGTACATTAATAAGGAAAAAGTCCTTAGCTAATTATGTTTTTATTCTCCTGAAAAACTCAAATATAAAATCAGTTGCGCCTGATTTTCCAAGGTACAAATTACTTTGTAGGCTGTTTGGAAGACTAACTCTTTCAAGATTACTAGTCACCAAATGACTGTCGAACAGTTCAAATTGGTACATGGGTAGCATCATGGGAGATGTACTGCACTGGTCAAGAAAGCAAACTTTTTAATAAAATCCTCTAAGTTGTGTTTATCAGCTATAAGATAAACCTCTTCAATTTACTAGAATTACTTACTTGTCATTGTAGTAATCTTTGCCAGCCTTTCTTCTGTCTTTTGAAGTATTAATGGTGATGTGAGGGTCCGCGATGAAAAGAAATAACATTTTAAGTGACACATTGACATATTAAATGGATATTTGTACTTGTCTATAGCTTAGGTTTCACTGCTTACTTAGGTTGGAAGATTTGTGAGGCTGAAAACAGTACCTACCTTGTAAGGGGAAGAAATGTTTTTTTTCTAAAGCACTTGGCCTCTGAGATTTTGGACAAGCAAAACCTACATGAGATCATTTGAACTGGAATAAGAATAGTAAAACATCTATCATTTTCTTTCCTGAAATTAATTGTTAGCATTACATAATTTAAGTACCTACACTAATATTCACTTGGAGTGGATAGACCAAAGAGTTTGACCATTCTAATATTCATAAATTATTTGAATATTATTACTGGAAAGTTTGTCTCAATTGTTATGGAAATTTAAATCACATAGGATTCTTCTTTTGCTCTCAATGAATGTCACTTTTATAAATATGTTAATGTTTTTCTTATACCTCTTGCAATGGATTAGTTTGGGACATATTGCTAATATTTCATATAAGCTTCAAAATCACACAAAATATTATTTTGTTTAAAACTAAAGAATTAATAGATACTATAGATTAGGGATGGGAAAATAATAATTTTAGTCTGTCTATTGCATGTTTCATTACCAATACATTTGTGTGTAACTCATTTACGTGCATAAACACGACGTTTTTTCCTGACAAAGCAGCAGAACTACTTGATTTTAAATATTATGGGAATTAATATGAGAGATAACCAATCTTGGATATTAAATTTATAATTACTTATTGGGTAAACACATTCAACCTGGGTGTTATGAAATGAATAATAATTTAACCATTTTTTTGGACTTCATCTGATGCATCATCAAATATCCACAGTGAATAAGCAAAAACATTGGAAATATGATAGATACATTTCAAATCAGTTTAAATGACTAAATGATTATATTTGAGAATTACCTAAGCACAGTCTTCTTTAAGCAGGCTTTTCTTTTTTAAAAAATCATTCCCACAATTTCTTTTTCCCCCTTCCTTTTATTTCTCTCTACTTTTATACTTGAAGATAATCTCCATTTAAAAAAATTATTTTGTATGGTACAAAAAGTGCTATATTCTCTACAAGGATAACACCAGCTTTACTATATTGATTACAACTTTTGTAAATCCAAAATTGTGTGCTGGTGGAAATATAGAGAAGAACTGAAAGTGATTTCAGTTGTGTACAATATTTGTTGCCGATAAGTGAGGAATTTAGCAAAGGTCATTTGTAAAATATAGGAAAAGGCCAAAATGGAGAGAGAGTTAATCAAGATCTTAGTGTACATATAATGTAACAATAATAAACAGGGTAAAAATTCAGTAACAAATGTGTACATGGAGATTGTTTGTAATGTTTAGAAGGCTGTGATGTAAGCTGTTGTGCCGCTTTCCTGATATGCTGGGATTTATCCTAGTTGGGTTCAGTTTACGCTTGTCTAAGACCAGAAGGACAATGGAGTCAAGTGTACAATCACCTTGCTTTAAAGTGGCAAAGGGAAATGCAAATTCAACAGTGGGACAACAATCATAAAGGCATACATAATGATGTTAGAATCATAAACCTTCATCATATTTTGTAGTATTTACCATCTCTTGAGCAGAAACATTTTAAATCAATAAAAGCAATTAAGTAGAAATGTTTTTTACTACAAAGAGTTTTAGCCAGTCGGCCCCCTTTTTTTTTTTTCACCTTTATTGTTGATGATCACAGGGAACAGCTTTGAAGAGTAAAAAGAGTATTTAGATGTTCTTCTGTGTTATTAGTAATAATGAAATGAAATGCTTTGCCCTAGGAAACAGCACCTTTATTACAAAGACACATTTCCTTGTTCTGATTACAAGGTCTATTATTAACAAGCCCATTTCAAAACCAATTGATTATCATTGCTTTTAGACATTAGATACGGACCCTGTCTTTTCTTGTGGTAAAATGTGGTGATCTAATTTCTGGTCGTATTGTTACTTTGCAGTGAGTGATGCAAGTATATTTGATTTATCAATATAGAGTGGAGAAAATAGGGTTTTTTTTTGGAATAAAAAGTAAGTTGTACCTTTATTTCTATGATGTGTTCAATAAATCTCTATGAACTTTTGAGTATGGGTGCCTAGGGAACTATAATATCTTCAATGACTCTGTAACCATGGACCTAGAGGATAACTTTGTTTAGACAATTTAAAATCATTAAATATGAGATAGTAACCTGAGTTGTGACATTGTTTTATACTTGTATCTATTTTCTTCAGTTTGTGTATAAATTTTTTTAAAAAACCTAAGAAGAATTTTTTAAAAGACAGTTTATTTTTATATTTTTGTAAATACAGCCCATGATGTAATATACTTGCATGTTTTTTACTTTTGTTTTTTGATGTCTATAGCATGCTACTCTTGAGGATAAATTCAATGAAATCTTTGTTTATATTTGTTCTAATAAATCATATATTAAATATGAAGGTATATATCTATATGTAAGAATAAATATTTCTTATAATTACTTTCAAGGTGGTCAGTTTGTTTTTCCTGTTGTTTGTCAGTGAAAGACTGGAATGATTCCATTTTTCTGAGTGATCCCAAGATGATTGTACGAAAAGTTCCCCAAAGGCCAGTGGTCAAGAACAATGCCTTACCACCTGGCCAAACCAGCCAAGCCAGCTAATCGCTGGGCCCATAAGGCACCCCCACCCTATATTTCCTCCTGCACACATCCTGATTACTGCACCCGGCACCTTCTGCACTCGGCCCTACCTTCTGCACTCGGCCCTTTCTGCACTCGGCCCCCTCTATACGCAGCCCCAACTGCACACGACCCCCTTTTGCACGCGGACCCAACAACCTACCACCCAATCCCTTTAAAGGTCAACCTAACCCCCAATCAGGTAACGCCAAGGCACCTCCCCAAGGCTTGCGGTTTTGCCCTTTAAATTAGGTCCCAGCCCCTTGGTCGGGGCTCCTCTCAACCACTGCTGCGTCAGTGAATTAATGGAGTCCTCGAGTTTGTCAGTAAACTCCCTCTTGTGCTTGTATCGGTGTCAGTTTCCTTCTTGGCTTGTGGAGTTCCAAACCAGGGCATTACATCAGGAATTAAATAAAATAAAAATTGGTTAAGGATGGAGAGTGGTTGATGATTACTTAAGATATGTATCTGTTAATGGTAAAATAGGCTTCTCTTTTTTTTTTTAGCAGAATTTAAACCACTTCAGTTAGTCATGTGTTCATACACCACATACTTATATATTCTTATCTATCCTGAACTGAATTTAATTGAACATTATTTGCTCCAGTTTAATATATGTAGCTAACAAGATGAATTCTATTCCAAATTCAAATTTGTTGTACTACTTAACAAATATGTTTCTGTAAAAAAAAGAAAAAGAAAAAGATAAAAGAAAAAACATTTATTTGTCAGAATACATGTGTGGGATGGATCCCTTTATTTCTTCTTGTAACCACTTGGCGTGGAGTAGTAAGAAAGACAGCTTACATTCTTGATCTTTGCATGATCATTTCATAGAATCATTGAAGGAATCTTAGAGGCCATGTTCAAGTCAAACTTCTCATTTTACAGATGATGACGTCTCACCAATGATAACAAAGTTAGTGAGAAGCTGAGACTGAACCATGAGCTCCCAAATTCACTAGAAATTTAGGAACGTTGGGCACCTATTATTTTCTAGAAACTACTCCAGTACTAGGGATAAAGTGAGAATACAGTGTTTGCTCTTCAAAGAGCTTGCCATATTGTAGGAGGGCAAGCTAGCACATAATTAAAATTCAGCATGCCTGCTGACATCACAAGAAGAGACAACTGGATGAAAGTACACAGCACATCTATGAGGTAGTCTTTCCTCGAAAGCTCAAAATTGAATCTGATTTGACTAAAAATTATCAGGGAATACAGGAAACAGGTACACATACTAACATCACTGGAGGCACTCGACAAAATTCCAACTATACCCAAATCTATAGGACAAAAAAACGCTTTCTCTAACAAATATTTGAAAGAAAAACAGATGTGCAGGGAGCAGGTAGACCTAAAGATTAAAAGAGACAAGAGATATATCAACCACTTGTAATAAATGGATTTGTTTGAGACAAACTTATTTAAAAAATTTATACAATACAAAGTTAAAATGCAAAAACTACTTATATTGACAATATTGATAATATTAAAGTATTATTAGTTTTTTAAGGGTGTGATAAGAGTTTTGATTATGTTCAAACAAAAAGCGCTATCTTTTAGAGATACATGATGAAGAATTTACACACAAAATGGTATGATGTCTAGGATTTGCTTTAGAATAATTAGAGTGCAGAGGTGAGGAGGTGTGTGGGCTTATAAAGGAAACAAAATTAACCCTGACTTGTTTATTTTGTAAAGTGGTAATGAGTACCTGGGTATATATTACATCTATTCCTCACTTAATGATTTGTTAATTGTATCTGGAAACCCTACTACCTGAGAAGTAGTTAAATGAGGAAAATTTTCCAGTAGTTTTAATGTATTCCACCCAACCCAAAACACCAAGATTTTTCAAGGATTCATATTAAATAAGACAATTAAGTGAATCTAGATCCAAATATAATTATTTATTTAGCAATCTTGAACATGTTTCTGATGTATTAGTGAATTATTTATTATTGTAATTTTATGACTGCACTTATTTACGTCTCATCTCACAGTGATAAAATTGTTACAAAATCATTGTTTTAATAGTGCTATTTTAGCATTACAACTTTGATAAGTGTCTTATTTTGGAAACTAGACCAGATCTGAGCACCCTGCCCCACTGTTATCAAAATTGTTTATAGATTGTATTTGTGAAGGATTTATGAAGATGTATGAAGAGAGGAATAATTCTAATAAGCAACAGTAACAACAAAATACCCCTGCAATGGATCTCCGTCAATATTTAAAAAGAACTCAGTATTTCTAAATTTAAACCAGGCTAAGTGCATATTCTAAAGGAGAGAAAATACTTGATCCTTAATCTTCATTTTACAAAATTCCACTATCTGCATGCCATCACCAAACTGGTCTCTCTGCTCACAGTGTTCTTTCCAATAAATGTTGCAACTGAAAGAAAATAAAGGGCTAAAATAAATAGTAATCACACTAAAGCCATCATTCCCCAAAAGGTCATCAGATCTCAGCATATGTGTTACTTCTTCCAAGTCTTTGATTTCCATAGTAGCCTGTCTGCTTAATGTTGCTAACAAAATTGTAATTATAATAATTTTTTATTCTATTTCTGTCCTCTTACTAAACTCCTGTTAACTTCAGGAAGGGAAAGAGAATGTCTTAGTTGCTTCTGTAGTTACAGAATTATCTAGCTCAATTTGGTTAGAAATAATTCACATCTTAAGATTTTATTAATTTGGGGTTTTAAACTCAATATGATTATTATATTTTTTAAAGTCAGCTTAAAAACATTAAATGATATAAAAGTTACAAGTGCATACATCTCTGAAAATATTCAGATAGACTCCATTCATTGCAAAAATGAAGTTTTCAAAGAATAAAATTTTCTTTTTCTAAACCAGATCACACCTGATTTTTCATTTCCTAACATAAAAATGAAGATGCTCTTCCACATATTTATTGCCGATAATTCTTAGAAAGGACTACATTTATTATCTTGTATTATCGTTAGCTTATTCATCTGTTTTTATCCAATCAATATGAGCACACATGGTTTTTAAATTCTTTTATAATCTGAAAAGGCTGAATTGAGATAAAAATAATAGAAAAAAGTTCTCCTGAAACACAGACAGCCCATTAGGGATTCTTCCTTTGTAACTTTAACAACCACTGATCATACTGGCAACATTCTTTAACGATCTTCTAAATTCCATTGACACTTTTGGAGTAGGATAGATGCTTCTGATATGATTCTCACAAGAAAGCCTGAGGATAATCAAGGTGCTGGGAGGAAAATTTCCAACTGGAGGCACTTCTTTCAAGAGCTTCTATTCTTGTATGAGTCATTAGGGTACTTATATATTGAGATTTTAGATTCTCACCTTTGAAGGGAGTGATATCTTTATTGAGATTATTATTTATCTTACTCCATTTTGTCTTCTCACTAAGGTTTACTGGAAAAAAAATACTGAATCAATAAGGTTTACTGGAAAAAATACTGAATCAGGAGTGAGAGGATCTGAGATATAATTCTATGTGAACTTTAACTAAGATTGTCTCATCTGCCAATTGTAAGAAGTAATGGCTGCCTTGCTGGTATAACGATTATTTGGTGTTAATTCAGGTAATGTATGAAAAAGCATTTTGAACCTATAAAGGGTTCAAATGTAAAGAAGCATCATTATTGTTTTTAACTTTTAAAATATGCTTTTTCCCCTGTCAAACTAAAAATAATTAAGCTTTCTTTTCTCCTAAGAAACGTAGCAATTTTTCTATTTAGAGAAACTATTTCTTAAAAAACTTTTTAAATCTGAATGAATTTACACTGTATGATACTTTGCTCCTAAAAAAGTAGATCATTAATTTAATTAAACAGGCAAGCAAAATGCCTTAAAGAGACACTGGCCATCCCTCGGCCCTGAGGCGAACTTCTATGCTTCTATCTCCATCACCCATTCCTCATCCCTCTTTCTTCCTAGAATGTCCTAGCAGCCTTCCCAAGCTTCATAAAAAGACAACCATGGAAACAAGAAATAATGAAAGCAGGTTTAGAAACAAAGGTGGTGAGTGAGGAGATAAGAACGTGTAGAGTGAGTGTCTGACCTCATTTATGGTCTTAGAAGCTGATCCTGAGGAAGAAAGTGGGTAGGAATTTCCTTAGGTATGGAACAAGGAGCAACTGATGCCTGAAGCCTAGAGTTTTGGGATGCACAAAGATTATCATCCAAGTGAAAGGTCAATGACAAAAACAGACAATTGATCAAAATAACAAGTACAACTTGCTGAATGCCAGGTATCTTTAACAAGCACCTTATAAATAAAGTAGTAACTTTTATCCATCTATTGTTGATTAATTCTCACAGCAACCTTATGAGTAGGTACTATTATTATCCTCACTGTACATGTAAGGAAATTGAGACTCAGAAAGTTTAAGTAACTTGCTCAGGATCACACAACTAGGATGCTATAGGAGCAGAAATTGAAACCAAGCAGTTAGACTCCCAAGTCCCTGCCTTATTCTTCTATTCTGCAGAGAAAGAAGAGCCTCAGACTCTTCTTGAAATCTACAGGATACTCAGGAAGGTATTCTATGATGTATGATGAAGAAAATGACCCCTACATGGCAAGGTGGCTTATAAGGGCATTGAGCTTTTGGACAATTGATCAAATAGTTAGTGCATAAGTAGCAAATATAATATGAAGTCAAAAGGAAGATGCATTATTGGATGTAGCGGAGCTTCAATGTGAGTAAGATGATTCTATAAATACTATGTCCAACAAAGGGAAGTTTCTAAATTTTAAATGATAACTAAATAACTGATTAAATGAATTAAGTAGAGTTACTCTGCTGCAGTAAGCTCAATCAATTACTTATAACTTTACTGACCCATTGAGCACTTTCAATGGCCCATCATCATTCCATTCATTTGACCATGAATAAGACTCCGTTCTTACCCTTACAATCTCATAACTTATTAGGGGCTGCAGGATTTTAAATAAACTACAATCCATAGAGATTTGAACTAAAGGTTGTGAATTACTAAAGAATGGATAAGAATTTGACAGATAAAAAAATGAGGGCCAAGGGTAGTGGTAGACAAAACCTACTATCAAAGTTGTCTTAGCTGTTCACCTATCTAAGCAGGCCTCCCATTACCCATACCCTACCATATAAATAAAAACACATTACTAAGACTTTACTGAAGCCTCCTGGCCTTAGTTTTCAATAGAAATAAACAACCCTTAGGACAATAACAAAAAGAATAATTTGAAGCTTTACCTTAAAAAATACATCCTGTAGATCTTGCAATCCCATTTTAAGAGATGACATGGCTGGGTGTTTTTTTTTTTTTTTCTTAGATATTTTTAGAAACATGATTGCATAAAATCAATCCAGAAAATAATTACTAGTAAGTCTTATTGCACTGCAAAATAATCCATCCTAATGTGTACATCATTACTGTATGAGCACATCCTCCTCTTTAATGCCTGCTTTCTCCAGATGAAGTTCCAGCAGCCACCCCACTCACCATTCTATGATTTCTAACCCAGATAGTCAGTAATACTCTAAAGGGAGCAATATTAATATAGAAGAGGTTATCACCAGAGAGGACAATGATTTAAAGGAGTAATTTGGAGCTAGCAGAGACTAACCATTTATTCGAAAGAAACACTTATGTCCATTTCTTACTGTTACATGTTTCCAAGAGTAAAAAGAAACACCATATATGATCCCAATGCTCGAAGATTTTTACTTTAAAAAAAAAATTTTTTTTATGCCTATAGCACCTAGTCTTCCTAAATGGTCTCCCATCCAAGTGCTTAGCTTCTGAGATCAAATGAGATTGAGCATGTTCAGGGTAGCATGGCTGTAGACTAAGATTTTTACCTTTTTAAGGATCATACAGATAATAAACACTTAGGAACCATATGAAACAGCAAGATGAAATGTTATAAAGTGTAGTGTTGTGAATGACAGCTGTTACAGACTGAATCGTGTCCCATTTCGTTGAAGCCCTAATTCCTAGTACCTCAGAATGTGCTTGTTCGAAGGTAGGGACTTTAATGAGGTAATTAAGTTAATACAAGGTTGTTAGGGAGGCCCTAATCCAATATGATTAGTGTCCTTAAGAAGAACAGATTAAAACAGATTCACAGGCAGGGAAAACCATGTGAACACACAGAGAGGAGGTAGCCATCTGCACGCCAAGGGGCTAGTCCTCAGACTGAAATCAACCCTGCTGACACTTTGACCTTGAGATGCCAGCCTCCACACGTAAAAAAAATAAGTTTCTTGAATGTAAGCCATCCAGTCTGTGCAGTTACAGCAGCCCTAGAGAAAGAACATAGCATCGGAAGAAAGAGTGCTCCAGTTGAGAAACATTCTTAATGTTGGAAGAGAGATTATTGCGAGCCTGGGTGGTCAGGAAAAACTCACACAGCAGGTGTGCCTTGGACTAGTCCTTACAGAATAAGCTGGAGTGGGAGAGAGTTCAGGAGGGAAAAACCATCTAAGTTTCGTGTGGATGGGTGAGCGAGTCAGCAGAAAGCCTGATGTCGTTTACACAGAGGAGGTGGGAAAAAAGACTAGGTGGATGGTTTGAAAGTTAATAGAGGCCTGCACGTATTTCTCAGAAGGAAACGTTAGAAGTGTATCAACTCATAGCCAATACTCTTCCTTCCTTTATGTGGAAGTCAGTTTATGCCATTCTCTAGAACACAATATGGCGACGTCAGCCTGACTTTCTCTGGGATATATATCAAACAGTGCATTTCTCACAAATAATCAACATAGTTCACTTTCAGAATAATTTTATCATACTACCCAGCTGCAGTTATTTCTACCACTAAAATTTCATGAGGCAGTCCTCTGCACCATTTATGAAATAAACTCATCAAGCTCTTTACGAAATAAACTGATTGTAAATAATCTAACTTAAAGAAGAAAGTTAGACAGCTTTAAAAAAAAAAGAAAAGAAAGAAACCTTAAAAGGTATATATATATATTTTTCTTGTTGAGCTATAAAAACGAAGCCCAAGAGACAGGTAAGGTACTTTAGGGTAATAATGTTGAAGTTATTGGTCTCTGGTATCTGAGTTAGTTTCACCATGCCTTTGAATTACCCCATTTCTTGTCTTCCCTATTCTTTTGCATTTTTATTATGTTCCTTCTCTAACTTATTCCTTATGTGAATTAGAGAGTAGGCAAAAAGAAAAACAACTTCTATAATTTTATAATTCAGAGATTGTAAGAATGGCTACTAAAATTAATGACTATACTTCTAATCATTTTTGTTCCTTATATGCTCCAAGTCTTTTTAAAAGATTATTTGGTTTAGTTCTAATAATCTTTGGAGATTGTTTTATTTGTTTTTTCTTTACATGTACATGTAATCCAGTTTTCGGAGGTGGCATTTCTTCTCAAAATCCAAATAATGATAAAACAAAATTCCAAGGCAGTAGGCAGTAGGAAGGCCATTTCACTGCCAGCCAGGGCACCTTGCCAAATGTAATTCCCATGAATTTTGAAGACTATTTATATGTTGTAAAAATCCAACCCTGACTTTCCTGTTAGCACCTCTGCTTCAAAGCATACTTCTGTCAGTCCCCTTATGTCTTATTTGTCAGCCACTGTGCCTTGTCCAATAGTATCCAGAGAGGCAAGAATGTTTCTGTTTCCCATCGTGGGTGGCTTCCAAGGGCTAGAGGAAGGAAAGGAGCAGAATCTGCTCAGGCTCATGGAGTTTCCTTTTAAAGTGATGAAAATGTTCTGGATTAAATAGTGATGATAGTTGCCGAACATTGTGGATACATTTAAAAACACTGAATTGTACACTTTGGGGGTTCACATAGTGAATTTTATGTTATATGAATCGTACCTCAAAAAAAAAAAAAAACTGTGTATCCCCTGAGGATTGGATAGAATTTGCTCATTTCTGGATAAGGTACTGGATGGATGCTGATATAAGACAAACTCCACTGTGGAGTTTGTCTTAGTTTGGGCTGCCATAAGGAATCACTATAGACTAGGAGGCTGAAACAAGTAACTTGTTTCTCATGGTCCTAGAAGCTAGGAAGCTCAAGGTCAAAGAGCAGGCAGATCCAGTTCCTGGTGAGGCCTGCTTCCTTGTTTGCAGATGGCTGTCCTGATATAGCAAAGAGCAGAGGGAAAAGGACAGCTCTCCCACGGCTTTTTGTAAGGTCACTAATCCCACCTGTGAGGGCTCCACCCCATGACCTAATTACCTCCCAAAAGCCCACCTCCTAACACCAACACTTCAAGTGGTTAGGACTACAAAACAGAAATTTCCTGGGGGACACAAACATTCAGTCAATGGTAGGACTCTTAAAGAAATTTTCTAATTGATTCCTTCTATTAATTCTATTTCCCAGAAACTTGGCCCGGTTGCTACATACACCTCCATTTCAGAAAACACAAATTTTGTAGCTTTTCAAGGTGGTCTGTTTCTGACAGAGTGAACTGAGGTATGATGTGCCTGTCTTGGATTTTTCTCAATTTGGCCTCATCATTCTTATGATTATTGTTAACATATTGACAGGTTGAGATTAGATTGCCTGTTTTGTGTTGTGACTTTTAACCTCTCCTCCCCCCACCGAGTTTCTTGACATTTTAGTTAGAAGTTAAAAAACATAGTTTCTGCTAGCTGAATGCCATTCTGAACCAGAACTATATTAAGAAAGCAGCTGATTCCAATTATAGATTTTAATCTGTGATGATTTTATTGAAATTATTTAAAAGGATGAGAAGACATATTGATAAAATGTGAAAATAGAGATTTTTATCGTATTTGGGTGCTAAATCTTTAGAACATACAGATAGATGTTCCAGTGTCCTGATAAGAATTTTCAGGGTAGGAAAATCCAGGGTGATGATAAGAATAATGAGCAACTGTTAAAAAACTGAATTATTCAGTTTGGAAGACAAAGTACCTGACTGGGGTGGTAATAGAGTTCTTTTGAAAAAATTGAATTTAGGTGGTAAGGCCTGCCATGTGATTTCATGGTGCTGGCGAACGAGATGTTATGAGGAGCAGATTTAAGCTTTGACATAATTGCGCTCAAAAAGATTAAAAATTTATGCTGTGATATTTAATTTTATGTGTCGATCATGATACCCAGATATATGGTCAAACATTCTTCTCACTGTTTGTGTGAAGCTATTTTTAAAATGAGGCTAACATTTAAATGAGTAGACTGAATTAAGTTGATCACCCTCCATCATGTGGGTAGGCCTTATCGGATCAGTTGAAGCCATTAATGAAAGAGTGACACCCTCCCTCGCCCCCACTCCCCCCCCGCCCCTCCCTGCCGCCACTCCTAGAAGAGTGAATTCTGCCCGCAGAACTCTGTCTTTGTACTTGAACTGCAGCAGAATTCTTCCCTGGGTCTCCAGTTTACTGGTTTACCCTTCATATTTTGTACTTGCCAACCCCACAATGCATGGGTCAGTTCTTTAAAGTCAATCTATCTCTCTGTCTCTTTCTTCCCCACCTCTCTCTCTTTCATTGTAATGAATAGTCAGAGTTCTCCAAAGAAACAGACACTAGGAGATATATCTATACATCTATATATTTATATCTACACATCTTACTGCTCTCCACTTTCAGTTGTTTTCAACTGACAGGCTTGGCAAACCCCTAATCTGCAGGGCAGAGACCAGGGAAGAGCTGATGTTGCAGTTCAAATGTGAAAACTGTCTGCAGTAAAGCTGAAGAATTCCTTCTTCAGGAAACCTCAGTCTTCTTAAGGTCTTCATCTGACTGAATGAGTCCCAGCCACATTATGGAGGGTAATTAGCTTTATTCAAAGTCCACTGATTTAAATGAACAAACAAAACAAACTCATAGAGAATAAATTGATGGTTGCCAGATGGGAGGGGTGTTGGGAGAATGGCTGAAAAAAGTAAAAAGAATTAAGAAGTACAAATCAGCAGTTTTAAAAATAGTCATAGGGATGTGAAGTACAGCATAGGAAATATAGTCAATAATATTGTAATAACTATGTACAGTGTCAGATGGGTATTAGACTTATTGAGATAATCACTTAGTAAGTTATATAAATGTCTAATCACTGTGTTGTACACCTGAAACTAATATAATATTATATGTCAACTGTAATTGAAAAAAATGATTAAAAAAATAAAATAAATGTTAATTTTCTGCAAACACACCCTCACAAAAACATCCAGACCAGATATCTGGGCACCTTGGTCCAGTCAAGTTGAAATAAAACTAATCATCACATACATCTTATTGGTCTGGTTTCTCTGTAGACCCCTGACTCACACTGACAGCTTTGATTCCTGCCATTTTGCTTGAGAGGTTGAATAACAAAATCGTTCATCAAGATGTGGTTAATAAGTTTATAAATTTACAGTAGGGTTAATTAATATAATATTTTGAGGGCAGAAATAGATTATATTCTCTTTGTCTTTCAATATATAAGGACATTGGGCATGTAGGCTCCAATTCTGTCTGCACCATTAACTGTATCACTTCCTTAACTAATTACGGGCCATTTAACATGTGTTAGGCACTGGGAGTACAGCAGAGAACAAAGCAAGCCTCTGCCTTCATGGAGTTTACATTCTTATTTCTGTTGTGATTTTACACATTGAAACAGATGTCTGTTCTTTTTTCTTTCTTTCAAATGTGATATGATTTATTAGTATTTTAACCTCTTTGAAAAAGTTTCATTCTCAGCATACAAAACAAACAAACAAACAAACAAAAAAACACTATTAGTTGACCAGCTGACTGTGTCATCAGAATGAATTGTTTTATCTGTCTATTGGAAAATCTGTGGGTTGTGGACAAGGGATAAGCTACTTTTACTTTCTAATGGCTGAAAAGGTTTCTAGATATTTACTTGAATATATTACTTTTCTGAATGTAGTTCAGTGACATGTCCCCGCAAAATGTTGGTGACAACAAGTACATGGCTAACGTAGAGAGGGGATTACTCACAGAAAAGATGTGCCTAAGAGGTATCTTTGCTCTCTGTACTTAAGAGTGTAAGAATACATTTTCTCTATTACATGAGAAACTTACTTTCTTTCCTTGTTCGATGTTTCTTTTTTTTCTCCTTTGACAAATTTTGAGAAAACCTATATTTCTAAATATGTAAAATGAATAAATTGGTGCCCTATATTAGAGATGAAAGTTATTTTTCATATTATAATTGTGTTATTTACCTATTGCTACATAACTATTTAGCCCTAGATTTAGTGTTTTAAAACAACAAACACTTATTAATTCACAGTCTCTATGGGTCAGGAACATGAGCGTGGCTTAGCACCATGCGGTGGCCCAGGTCTCTCAGGAGGCTGCAGGGTTACAGTCATCCCAAGCCCCGGCTGGGGAAGAAGGAGGACTGCTTCAAAGTACACTAGTGAAACTGCTGACAGGCCTCAGGCCATCACTGCCTGGTCTCCAGGGACATCATTTCCTCCTTGTGTGGGTCTCAAAATAGGCTACACACAACAGGGTGGCTGGCTTGTCCCAGAGCGGGAGTTCTGTGAGTGTGTGTGAGAGGGGATGCCCAAGATGGAAGCCACACTCTATTTGTAATCTCCTCTCAGAAGTGCCATCCATTCTTTTTGCCCTACTCTATTCATTGGAATTGGATTATTAGGTCAAGCCCACACTGCAGGAGAGGAGGAACAGGAGTGTGACTACCAGGAGAAAGGGATCTTTGGGAGCATCTTAGGACTGCCTACCACATTTGTTTTTATTTTCAATGTCTAATAAGCCATTGATTCCCGTCAATTCTTCCATTTAAAATCTCTTCCTTAATCATCCCTTTCTTTCTACTTCATAGCTAGTACCTTGGCTTCTGTCTTAATTACCACATAAACAGATTACTTAACAACTCTCTTAACTCTACATGAACCCCCTCAGATCCCGCATTCATCTCTAGTGGTTAATAGTCCTGAAACACCACTGTGTTCCTTCATTTTCTTTCACAAACATTCAGTGATTCATTGTTGTCTTCTTTCACTTGTGTTTCTTATTCCTTCCATTCCAGTTGGGCCAGGGGCTTCATTATGTTCTGAATATCACATGCTTCCTGGATACTGTTTGTCTCTGTTTTAACCTTTGTCTCCCAATTCCACCACTGCCCTTCTCAGTAAAACCTACTATTGCCCTCATTGAACCTCTTGTTCTTAATTCCTACAATACAAGTGGTTTGTGCAGCATAGTTTAATACACAGACATATGCTGACAGCTTTGTTAATTCTAATTTCTCTGTTTCTGCTCTTTTCAACTAGGCTGAAATTTGTGTAACTTGTTATGTTTCTGTGTTTCCACTGCATCTAATAATGTTGAGCACATTATAAATTCTTGAATACTTATGGCTTAAGGTAAAAACTAGAGAGTTCTTTTTTCTAGCTGTGTAAGCCAAACAGGAGTTTAGAAAAAAGCTAGGATTGAGAGACAAAATAAAAACCAAATAAAGGAAAGTATTGAGATATTTCCTAGTAAGTCTAACTCAGAAAGTAAGGAAACATAGTAAGATTATTTTTAGTAATCTTATATTTTTTTATTATCATTTTCTCTTTTCAGTCACTCTGTTTCCATGATAGCAATAGGGGATGATTTTCCAACAAGGGATGATTTTGCCCCATAGGGGACATTTGGCAATGTCTGAAGTCATTTTTGGTTTTTACAACTGGGGTGGGAAGGATGCTATAGATAGCTAGTACATAGAGGTCAGGGGTACTGCAATGCACAAGACAGTCCCCTGCAACAAATAATTATCTGGGCCCACATGTCAGTAGAGCTGAGGTTGAGAAACCTGCTTTATCCTGATCATAGGAGCAGTATATCTGTCATTACGAACCTTGGTTCTAAAAACATAGTGCCTGAGCTCGGATCCCATCTCTGCCATTGGCTAGCTGTGTGATGTTGGGTAAATTACTGATCATCTAGGCTTCTTTATGTCTAAGTCAGAATAACAGAACTTATCAGTGAGTTTTGTTGGGAGGATTAAATGAGTTAATAATTGTAGAGTACTTAAAACAGTGTCTGGAACATAATATGACTTTTATAAGTGTTTGTTAAGTATAACACTCCTTTTAGGAGTTTCATATCACATAAGTTGGATACACTGTCCATCCTGAGGTGTTTACCAGTCTTATTATCAAATAGAAAACTTGAGCAAGATTTTGTGGGCAGAGTTTAGCTCAATTGGCTGTATCAATCTCAGTGGCTGGATAACAGATTTCTCTAGAAAACAAAACAAAACAACTCTAAAAATTAGAAAAATAGATGACCGTTTTCACATTTAGTACATGCAACCATCTGAAAGTTAGAAATCATGGCTTGTTCAATTCAGCTTTCATTTGTCAACTGAACATTCAGTGTTTCTCTGAGAGGATCTGATTTTACTAGATAAAACAGGCAGTAACCAGCTCTTTCAAATAAGAGCTCATAAGCTGGTGACTTTAAAGTCCTCATCAGATTCCATACGGGGAGAGCCATCCTTCGTCAGGTCAGTCACACAGGTGGTCAGGTCTAGGACAATGGAGAGATGCTTAGAGGTACCCGAACCATTAGGGTTATTCACAGGAACTGTGTAGAACAAACACACTCCTTTCTGAAAGGGATCATGTTCTGTGGATTTGCCCAGATTTTCAATTTGCAAAGTAAACTGTAATGTGTGTGCGTTTAAATTACTTATGTTAACTTGACATTGAATTGCAAAAACAGCAGTTAGCTGCAAGTAGGTGAATTTCCCCTGCACATATTTTCTGTCATAGGTTTTTCATTCTGCTTTTCTTGGGAATGAATCATAGAAATCATAGGACGGGATCTAAAACACATCATAGTCAATTTTCGTCACCTGACAATAATGACATCTGGGGACATCTTAGTCTTTCCTGATTTATCTTAAGTAGAAAACTTCTAATAGTAAATGCCAACTGACTTCCATTTGCTTTGCATTTAAGTCTCCATACTGGAAGAGAAGATAGGTAAATAAATTGCAAATATTTAATTTGCTTCTGGGTCATCGATATCAATTTCCCAATGCCCTGTAGAAATATACATAGACTCTTGGGGCAGCTGAAAGCTTTATTTTTAAGGTCTCATTGTTTCACATTATGGTAACAAGAGTCATACTGTGTTAAGAATAATCAATAATTGTACTCTCACATAACAAAATATAACTTAAGGAAAAACAAATTCTGATACTAAAAAACTGTTTGTATTGCTCTTAAGAAGTGACATTTGGTCTACAGCCATGCTACCCTAAACAAGCCCGATCCTGTCTGATCTCGGAAGCTAAGCAGGGTCGAGCCTGGTTAGGGTTGGGCCTGGTTACTACTTGGGTGGGAGATCACCTAAGATGACCAGGTGCTGTAGGCATAAAAATTAAAAAATAAGGGATCATGAGCTAACAAGTTCTTGCAATCTGTGAGGCCAACCAAGTGTTGCCTTGCCTAAAAAAAAAAAAAAAAAAAAAGAAAGAAAAAAAGAAAAAGAAAAGAAAAAAAGGAACTGACATTTGTTGACCATGAAATTTCAGGTTTGAGACTTGTCAGTTCTTAGTATTAATTAAAAATCCTAGGTCCCTTTAATGTCTAAGATAGAAAGAAGGACTCCTTCATAGGCCTTGACTGCAGGTTTTACAAAAAGAAAATCTTCTGTTTGCAGCAGTGTGGCAAAAAGAATGTTATACATGTAATTTTAATAATACTTCAACTTTAAATTATAGTTATTATATATTTTATTCATGCTTTTTATGTAAACAAAGTAAAATAAATCTATACTAGTTCCAATATAATTGTATATTTTCTTAGTGCCAGTAAGAGTAATTGCCCATGTTTGAGAATGAACTCATAGCTATGTTAAACCTCAAGAAAATAAATCTCTCTGGATAGTCTATTTTTCTAAGTAAGATTTTTCTCCATAAAAAAAACAAAAAACAAAAACAAAAAACCCTAAAATTTAAAAAACAATTCAACACTTTTAATGGAAAACTCCTAAGTTCTTATATCATTAAAAAACAAAAAGAAGAAATAACAGATATGTGATTTAAAATTTGAAAAGTAACAGAAGGGTATAAAATAAAATATCTTTTTTATTCCCAAATGCTCAGTCCCAGTCAGCTGTAATTACTATTGGCAGTTTATTGTGGATTTTAAATTTATTTTTATATGCATCTAAGCTCTATCCTGTTAAAAAGCATATGAATTCATAGTATAACTATCATTTAATGCCTTGCTTGTCACTTAATTCATCTTAAAGGTCTTTCCCTATCAACATATATAGAACTACTTTATTCTTTAAAGAATAACTACCTTTTTTCTTATGTAGATATTCCATGCTTGTAAAACAATAGTTTACAAGCCAAAATTTAGATTTTTTCTGGTTTTTACAATTACTAAAAATGGTGTAATAATCTTATTTGTACATATATCTCCCCTAGATGTGACTGTATGTGTAGGGTAAATGCCTCCTAATGAAGATTTGTAAGAATAAAGTGGTATTTGTATCTTAAAAATATAGTTTAATCAATGTTACATATAAGATGCTTGTTTTATACCTTACCAATACTACATTTTATGAATTTTTTCAATTGTTATCAATATTATCTGTGAACATCAGTAAGGCGTTTTTCGGGCTCTCATTTCACTAACTTTATACAGAGTCCTTTACACTAGATAGCCATTTTTATGCCTTTCACTTTCGATTGAGTTTTGCTTCCTTCTCATCTCTAGGAGTACTTAGTACTGCTGTAAAACTTTTCTGTCATGTGTCTCAAACTTGAGAACAAGATCGTGTTGTCCTCTATTTGTAGGAGTTTGGCGCCATGTCTGCCTTCAATCGCTTTAATCTTCGCCTTTTCCCTCTGTGGCAGTATTTCAAGTCCTTTCTCACTGTCTCCGATTTGCTTTGCAGCTATGAGAATTCTGTTTTTCGCTGTTTCTAATTTATTAGCTTTCTAATGGTATTTTGCCATTAATTTGTTTTCTGAACTCTCCAATCTCCTTTTTGATCTACTTTACCTTTGATTTTTGTTTACTTGGTTCCCTGTTTGTTTTCCAGGGTACAAAACATGTGTTAACTATATCATTCTTTACTTCTTCGTGTGTTTCCTCGTGAAAGCATTTCTAAATTGTATTTTGTATATGATATTCCCTCCAACAATGCTTTTACATATTTACTGCAGACAGTGAGTGCCCCGTCCTGCTAGTGCCTGAAACCCACAGCACCGCAGGACCTCCTGGGAAGTTTTGAAAATCCCAGTGGCAGGGGCACTTCCAGACCTCGATCCTCAAGCCTGGCCGATGGCTGAGTTCCCCGTGGGGACTGCAGTCTGGGGAAGATTGGGAGGCTTGCCTCCACGCCATGGCTTGCCAGACCCATACCGCCACAACCCTGCGTAATAAAAGCCTGTGTCATTCATTTGCAGTTTGCCCAGGTTTTTTTCCTGTTGTAAGTGTGGGAGTGATATTTTTTCAAGTTCTCTACATCAATAAACTGAAATATAAATTTTACATTTTGGCAATCTTTATTTTTTATTTAGAATTGGTTCTTTCTATGCATGTTACATTCTCACAATCTCTGATGTACACTCGCTCTGAAGTTTACCTCTGTGTTCGTTCTATTACCTTTGTCTCAGTGATGGGTTCTTTTGTGTCTCTTGCTTGTGGTGAAACCATCCTCAGGTATGGGTGATTGTTCATAACCTGCAGTCTTCATGTGAGAATTTCGGGTTGCCTTTGCTGTTTACCATAGCCCTTATGGTACCAGAACAACTGTGCTGCTTCAGGATAGGCACCTGGGATTAAGTTTTAACATTAAACTGTTCAGATAAAATCTTCAGTCTGTTTCTTAACTAAATGTGAAGTATTGGGTAATCTCTCTTAGCCTCAATCTACTCATTGGTAGGATAGGAATAAATAATAATATCTACCCCGTACGCTTTTGCGATAGTTAAGTCAGTTTAAATATGTAAAGCATTTAGAATAGAGCCTGGTGCATTGTCAGTATTCAGATACTGGTGGCAGCTATGATGATGATGAGGAGAAGATTATTATGCTTGAAATCACTGCTTTGTCTCTGTTCTTTAGAAAACCCTGAGACAGTCATTTGGGGGACAAATGGAAACTCTAATGTCAGTATAAAAGACACTTTATATTTGAGCCCTTAATAGAAAGCCAAATGATTAATAATTTCCAATAGGCTATTCATTATATTTTTTCTGAAGTAAAGTGCCTAATCATTCTCTGATGGAGATATGATAGAAATCATATCTTTAAAATAGCTCCTGTTCTAACATTGTCACAACTACAACGTACTATGTCAGATAATTTATTTAATTAAAGATATATTAGTGCTCCCATTGAGATATTTGATTGACAATACTTGTAAACTATTTCCTAAGTAAAGATTGTTTAAGTGATTTTTGAATGTATGTATACTGATATGCTACATAGATAACAGGAAAGTGATTAATTATTGAAAATAATATCACTTGTTTATTTCTCAAAACCATGTATTCTTCCCCTAATTTTTTGATATACAGAAAATTGTTCAGTAGTTTGTTATTATAAACCATTTTAGGATGATTTTACATCAATTATATTCTAACAATAATCTTTTTTATGTATCAGGTCAGATGATTCATGTTTTGTTACTATGAAAATATTATCGCTTATCCACAAAGAAAAAAAAATAGCTCTTAGTGAAAATAAGCACAGTTACTTTGAAATATTAGTATAAAAAACAAAGTTCACAGATACTTTATAAATTTTATTTAAGTACTAAAAAATAACATACATAAAACAAAATGTGCTCTCTGAGAACTATATAGTTTGTCATGGTACATACATGAGCCTGTGTAACCATCACCACAATCAATGTTGGGTACTTTTCCATGTTTCCAAAACACTCCCTCTTGAATACTCTACCCCAAGCAGCCACTGATCTGGCGTTTGATACTGTGTATTACATTTGCCTTTTCTAAAGCTGCATTGAAATGAAACTATATAGTATGTATTCATTTCTTTTGCCTTCTTTTGTTCAGCATAATGTTTTTAAGAGTCATTCATGTCATTGAATATATCAATAGTCCATTACTTTTTATTATTGAATAGTATTCCCTTTTATGGCTATACTTTAATTTGTTTCTCCATTCTCCTGTTGATGGGTATTTGGGTTCTTTCTAATTTAGGCTATTATGAATAAAACTGCTTGAACTTCACTTGTATAACAGAGTTTCATCTTGTTGGGTAAGTACTCATGAAAGGAATAACTGGTTTGTGTAGTAAGGGTATTTTAACTTAAAAATAAACTTCCTGAATGAGATCATGGTAAAAGCACTTTAAAATTAACGTAAGGTTCACCTTATTAAATCGATTGACACTGCTTGAAGTTATAAGAACATATGTTGCTGAAAGTCCAGTTTTGGCTAAAGTAGAAAGCGGTTCTGTGTCCCTATTCACTCCTCAGAGGGTTGCCACAAACAAGGAGCTACCTTCCCTTTGCACATTCTTCGGACTGGGAGGAAATTGGACTCTCTTCTACCTTCCCTCCCCATAGAGCACTCCCTCACCCTGGGTCATGCCCCCATGGGGTTGGGGAGTCCATGATTGATTCCGAAAGCATAGTTCCTAAGTCTCCCAGTGGCTCAAGCTAGGGTGACAGGAATGAAGTCAGATGAAGGAGAAGAAGCAAGGCTGTCACCTCTCTTTCAAAAGCTTCATCTCTGCTCCCAATACCAATCTAGTTCTATTTCTGAGAACAGGCTCATTTGTCAGCCCAGGGAACACATACTTGCTCCCTTTCCCCAATTTCTTCCATCGATTGATCTAATCTCTATTTCCTTTTGAAGGAGCTCGAGCCTGGGCTCATCAGCATGCATGGGGAACAGCACTATTGATGAAGGGAACATCCAAACCTGAGGCACTAACACTTCTTGCACTGTTTTTATGGCATTTTTCAATAAAAGCTTTTCTTGCTTTCTTCACTGTTAATGACATGCATAGCCGCGCTTGGCCTTCAAAAAAATTTTTTTTCTCTTTAAATTTTGTTTATGCTGAAAATAAAAAGTGAGTTTTGAGAGAAGCCTGCCCTAATCACCACCCACCGAGAGCCTGGCACTCCTCTGGGGACCCTGTGCACACATCACCTGTGAATCCTGAAGATGCTCTTTTTGTCCTGGGCACCATGCTCACATTCAATCAATTTTGGACCCCATGCTCTTTTCGATCAATTTATCTTAAGCAAATTTTCCTGCAGGGAAGCAGTGGTGGGATAGTACTTCTCTTTAGTCTGAGTTACAGGAAGTTTATTTATGCTTTTGGCAAAAAACAACACACCATGGCGCATCATTTGCTTTCTTTCTAGTCAGGCCCGACCTCCCCCAAATGCTAAAATGTCTTAATAGTTTTCTGACTTCCCGTATATATTTTTTAAATTTGAAACCAGGGAGGGGGCACAAATTGAATGTAATCCTGAACTCTTTTCTCCTATTTACGAAATTGGTTGACAATCAAGAACTCCTGATTGCTTGCTTTTACCTAAAAAGGACGTGAGCCTCTGCTTTCCTCACATCCCATGACGGAAAGCTCTCCTGTCCACTGCCATTTTGCATTTAGGTCCCAGGCTACTTCGATTCATGCTGTGCCCTCGCTACATTTTACCAGGTTGAGAGAAACCCCAGGTCCAGAGCAGGGATTGGAGTTTTGTTTTTCCCACTGTGGGGTGCAGAGGACAAAAGGGCCACTGTGAATGGGCCACCTGCTGGTTATGCTGCTCACACCACCTGCAAAGGCAGCCATTGATCTTCAAGGCTGAGGGTTTCAAAATGTGACTGTTTGTTCCTGTATAAAGCCAGCCTCCTGGTGACTTGTCTCTACATGGTATCACATTCAAAGAAGCAGCTCTAATACCAGGAGCCTTGAGGAATAATAACTATCTACATGGAGAAGCGTGTGGTTTCTTACAGAGCAACACAGAAAGGCCTTGCTAACGGCCTCCATAAACCTTTTGCCATTCCTCAAAACTTCCTGCTTGAGAAAGTTGCCACAATTCTGTCACCTTCTTTCTTTTAGTCTCCTCTCTAACAAGGCTGATTTTTCACACAGGTTAACACTGATATTTTAACCCCAAATTCAAGTTGCTCCCTCAGATGCTTTCTGGAGCTTCAGGGTAGCCTTAGAGCTGGCAGGGAAGTCATGAAAACCAGTATGGGAAGTAGAGGCAGTGACAGTGATGTCAGCTTGCCTTAGGTGCCTGCCTCAGCTTGCTTGCCTTCAGGAACTGGAAGAGACTATTTTGCAAAGAGAAAAATTTTAGAGAAAGTCCACTGCCTCCCAAGGTACTCTCTCCTATTCGATCATTTCTCTCTTCCCAGCTCTTCTGCACTGAGTCCCTTTGGGAACGGTCTTGCTGGCTGGATGCTTTTGTCAGTTGTCAGTAAGATTGTTTATAGAATCCCTGGTGTTAGTAAAAGTACTGTGGGGAGACAGAAGGGTGATAATAGGAATGATTATAATCTCATGACAGAGGGTACTGCTTCTCTTTCTCCAAAATGTAGGAGAAGCGTGCACAGACTGTATTCCTATCTGGTCCTCAGAGCATATCTCAGCTCAGCTTCAGCTGGGAAAGGGAGAGCTGCTCAGGGGGTCTGTGGGGATGCTTACAATGCTCTTCTCCCCTGTCCCCATCCCAAGCTCTTGCCTTTCTTTGCCAATCTTAATGAAAGAACAGTGTGGCACGGGCTGGGGAATGGCAGAGGAAGAAGCGGCTGTTCAGTACTTTACCCTCATCATAAGGGCGACTCTTGTGTGTGCTCGCCAGAAATCTTTGGTTTTGTTTTGAGACTCTTTTAACCCCTTATGGAAATACATTTTTAGGCCAAGCTACAGCCACTCCTGCCCAGCATGCCAAGTCTGCAAACAGTGGTGTTTCCCAAAAGCTCTGATTATAAAAGCCACTTGGAGTGCTAAGTAAATACCAAGATTCTAGCTTGCATCCCAGACCTCCTGAGTCAGAATCTGAAGTAAAGATTTCTGAGAAGGAAAGCTGGGAGAAGCTGGCCTAGAGAATTGTCAAGCAGCTGTATATATAATCTGTGCTCTCCTGTACTACCATAAAAAACAATCTTAATTAGCATAGCTATTGTGATAAAACCCTGAGTTGATGGCTGAATATGAATATTTGGCTTATTCTATTAAAATTCGAATGAAGGAAGAATGCTAGCAGAAGTATACATTCAAAAAGCCTTCTTACCAAACCATTAACTTTACTTTGGTGGACTCAATTTCATAGAAAAGGAGAACAACAATTCTTTATTATACAACACCCATAATCCTTCATGTAAGCAGCAAAATAGGTTATTGGTAACCTACACCTATAGCCTTATAACTGACAGTTTACTTTCAAAATAGTATTCAACTAATAAAAAAAGCAATAGGAAAAGCTTGTTTTGATGTGACTCTTACAGGGTTTAAATTAAAGTTTGGCAAATAAAAGTCATTCAATATGACTATGTTTTCAGCAACTGATATTTTTGCCTTCTTGAACAAGTTATAAAATGCTTGTTCAATTTTGTCTTTATAGTCTCAGGAAAAATTGAAATCGAACTATATGATTCAATTTAAAATATATATATATATACCCAGTTGAGCCTTGAGCCCAGAATTGTCTGGTGTTAAAAGGAACTATTTCTGTATATGTTTTGTCTTCTTGGAACTATAGATGGATTGCTTTATAGTTATTTACAATTTCTCATCTAGCGAGGGGATTATTACTCTTAACAGGGCTTGACGAAGACTCTCTCCCTGACCAAAATTTAATTAGGCTCCTCTGAGTCTTCTCAACTAGACCTTGACTTTGAGAATCCATGGGCATCCTTGCAGAGACCAGTTTTAGTGTGAATTCTGTTAAGCTGGTTTAAAGAGAATCCCCCACCCTTGACATTTGATCACCCTTGATATCTGATCAAACTCCTCGTCTCCAGTCTCCAGACCTTGATATCTGATCTGCTCACCATGGCCTGCTGAAGAATCCTGTTATGTTGGTTTAGTAAGAATCTCCCTACTCTTACTAACTTTCCATCCATCGACCTGCTCACCCTGCTCTTTAGTTATAAATTCCTACTTGTCGTACTCAGAATTGAGCTCTGTTGTTCATTAAAGTCTCTTTTCCCCTATTACAATAGTTTCCAAATAAAATCTTTCTTTATCACTATAACTAGTACCCAGCTCTGGTTCTCTTTCACAGGCAGGAATGGTAAATGGGTTTTACCTTGAGTGTGAACTCTCAGTTGTTGGTGGTGGCTGCCTGTAGTACTATGTTGAGAAAGATCCTGAGGCTACATCCACACATAGCAGGAACAAGAACTGTGATCTATGAGAGATGTCCGCCAAGGGTGCAGATGGGTGTGTGTGCTGTAGCATCTTCTCTGAAAAGTGTTCAGGTTTGCTTCCCTCTCCCCCATCCTGCCCTCTCCAGTGCCATTCTTAAGAAATAAAATAGCCAAAGACCAAAAGACCTGAGAATGGAGGTGGTAGCTGTAGAAATAAAGAAATTACAGAATTGGTCTAGATAAGTTTTTTCTTGTCTCTTCATGACATATGGATGGTGTAATAAGGGACAAAGGAGACAAGAGTCTTTGGCCTTGAAAAGCAAAAAGAGACAAGGCTGGGTGCTGGAATGAGCCCAACTGATGTCTCAGACTAAAGGATAAAGGTAACCTTGGAGATTCTCAATTTGGTCCAACTCTATTGACTCTTAGCACTAGGCAATGCTATTATGTGGCTATTGTTGGTGTCACTGGGGGCTGTTGGGTTTCATGAGTTCAGACGCACTGTTCAACGCTATCTTTGCTTTTCTTTGTCTTTCTAACCAAGAGAACAATGTCTATGGAAAGATAAGCAGAATGAGAATTTAAGTATAATTCATTCACAGCTGAGCCAATACCTAATAACTACCAAACCTCTCCATAATAAATGTCTGGATTAGGACACACAGCGTTGAGGCAAAGCAATCTTGAGAAAGCAGAACAAAGCTGGTATTACACTCCCTGATTTCAAATTACAAAGCTAATGAAGTGAATTTAATATTTAATATTTAAATAGAGAAACATTTTCAAATAGTGTTACATGATTTCTAAAAAGAAGTCTCAATACAAAACAGCGCATGGTTGCAATAAATGTCTGCTTGTTTATTTTACCATTAATAATTATCTGGGTGATCTGAATTTGTTCTACAATTATTTTCCCTCAATTTGCACATGTAAACAGAAACACAAATATTGGTATAATAGTATATTGTAAATGTAGGAAAGGGATAGCACATATTGGTAGGTGAAGGTGAATAGCAATATCTACTTTTAACAAATTCCATAGCACCATCTTTGCTGATCATTGTGTAAGTAGATTACACCAACTTTAGTGATAATTAAAATTAGCTCCATCTTGGAAGCCAGGAGATTCAAATTGTTCACCTAGCCCCACCATTAGCCAGCCATGTGCCTGCAATCTCAGATTCTTAATTTATAAAATTACAGAATTTAAAATCCTATTTAATTCTCATTCTCTGAATTTCTTTTTGGGATTTAGACTGTTATAAGTGAAGAATTATACTCCCTCTGCTGGTGGATGAAAGTAAAACAATAATAAAAAGCATACCACAAGAAAATGTTATTCTATGATTCAAATGTATTACTTTGGAGAACTATGCAATTTTAGATTTTGGACTTTATAAAGCGAATTCAATTAAGCCAAATCATTTTCTATCATAAGAAAAGTCTGAGAATGATGATCAAAGTATAAGATCTGGAGTCAGAGTCTGGAACTCAAATCCACCACAGGTCTTCTGGGACCTGGTACATTAGTTCACCCCTCCGACTTGCAGGTTTCTCAGCCTAAGAGGGAACAGATATTAATATTTCTACTCTGCTAATGTCCTGTGCTTAGCAACCCTTAGTCTTATATCTGCAAAGTGGTCCATAATTGTTAGCTCTTATTGCTGATACTTTGCTGGATTGATATTACTGGAAGAGTTTCTTTAGTACTCAGAACCCATTTTAGCATCTAGAATAGATTTCATTTTCACAATACCTACAATGCTATTTAACAAATTTACCTCAAAAATGAATCAAAATTTAAGACGATCTTGCATAACTCTGACCAAGTCTCACAATGTAGATTGAAAACCCCTCATGTGAATGCTTGTCTGAAGCGGCTCATATTGGCTTCAGGCATATTTACATGGTTACTTTCTTTTACATTCTCTTTACAATATATAATTAAGATGAACTAAATTTTCTCAAATATTTTCCTTCATGGTAATAATTTAGGTTTATAATAAATAGCATCTTAGCTTAGAGAAGATCATAATTTAAACTTTATGTTCAGTTTCTAAATTTCTATACATTTTGTTCAAATGCATAGATTCTAAAAGCACTGTTGCATTTTTATGTGAAGAACTTCAATTAATTAATTCACTGTAACTGTAAAATTTTCAATTTAATTTCAATTACAGAGAGATTTTCAAAAACTTTCCATTGTGCAATTCTCAAAAATTACAGAAGAGAGACTATCTTATAAACTCCCACACATCCATCTTCAACACTAATCATTTGCTCACTCTTGTTTCATCTATTTCCTCCTCTCGCTCTTCCTCCTACCCTCTGAATTATTATAAAGCAGATTCCAAATATTATATTCTTTCATGAAGAAATATGTCAGCTGATATTTCTAAAATATGAACTGTTTTTTAAATATAAACACAATAGTATTAGTATACCTAAAATAAATAATAATTTTAATATAATCAAATATCTGATTAGTGTTCAAATTCCTCAGTTCTCATAATATTTGCTTTACAGCTGGTTTGTTTGCATCAGGGTCTAAACAAGATCCACATCACTCGTTTGTGTGGTGTATATCAAGGCTCTAATCTGTAACAGTTCCTTCTCCCTCATTTTCCTCGTCATTTCTTGAAGAAATCCCAGTCATTTATTCTATAGAATTCCTCAATTCTAGATTTTGTTTATTGTATCGCCAGGGGATTATTTTCTTTCCTCTCCAAAATTAAAAGTTAGGCCTTGATCAGATTCAGATTTATTCATTCATTCATTCATTCATTCATTCATTTTTGTGAGTATGCTTCATAAGTGGTGGTGTCTTTCTGGGATGTGAGATTGCTTAAAGTTCCTGTTCCATTTACTGTTTATTCACGTTTAGCACATGGTCAAGTTGTTCCTTCTTCTTAGCTTAACTATGCAATATGTAGGAAAAAAGTTCATTTCCAGTTCTCAAAATATTACATTTAAGGTAACAAGATAGTCATTGAATAAGGCTCTCTAGAATTTCCCTCTTATTTATCTGAATTCTCTTCTTTGTAAACTATAATTCACTCAGTACAATCAAATATCATGTTACATTTTTATCATTATAGTTGGAAACCTATCATTGTTCATTAATATTTCCTTTTCCTCGGGAAAAAAAAATCTGCTTTCACAAATATCCTGTCATTTTTTATAGAGAGTTCTTATTTTCCCCAGTGATTGTTTATAATCTTGTATTATTATCTTAGTTCATGGTACATAGCAAAGTTATTTATTCGATGTATCTGTCTTTAGATCTGCTGCCTTATGTGAATAATAATGTTTGCTGTTAAGTAAAGTTGGCTTTGGAAAGATGAAATGATAGGAACGGTAATTTTTCCCATTATTCTAAAATTTTATATTGATGCGCACTAAACATTTATCAATATGAGACACCATATAAAATAAAATTTGGAAGTACTAGGCCTTGAGGAAAAGAGCTTATGCTGCATTTGACTGAGTTTCTGGAGACTATGAAGGAGAGAGTGGTGAGGAAGAAAGACGTGTGGAGCCGGAGAATAACACCTGGTGTTAACCCAGTGGTGTTTTCATGCTTCTTAATAGGTTACCGAGGTTCTTTTGAGTCATGTTACATGTTTTACATAGAAAATAAAATTGTAAGAATATTATAGATATGTAGTCTAAAGCAAATTATAAAATCATTTTTAAGTTTATCGTCTTAGTCTAATTTATTGGAAAGATGCTTCAGTTTAGTGAAGTATTGCTCTGTACTAATTTTTGTAGCTTACATGGACTCAGATACACTCAGTAGCTTACATGGACTCAGATACACGACCAGTTCTTTGGAAAGCAGAACAGAGATTTGGGTGCGGGAAGCTTATTGGGAGGTGTTCTGGAGAGCAACACCTTCTCAAGACTGAAGGAAGCTGAATTGGATTTATCAAACTTCCCAGAGGCTGGGGAATGAGTGTTCTGGGTATGTAGTAAATCTGGGAGATTTTCTTCCAGTTTTATTGTTACTTTTTAAGTGGAACAGGATGAACTTCACTAGTTTAAAATTGTTTGATATAATAAGGAATATATATTTTGTCTTCATCCCCAGTTCCTGACACAGATCTTCTAAAACTCTTGGAATGTCCTAAGTGATAGGAGAGGAACATCTTTTGTTATTCATAAAAGCCCCTTTAACCATATCTGAGTTTATGCTAATGAAGTGACTCTTGATAGGCCATAGATAACTTCAGGATGGGCTGGTTGTCAGAGGAACCAACTACATGATTAGAGGGTTAGAGATTTCAGTCTTAACTCCTGACCAATGGCCAACATTCAATCCTTAGAACAAAATCTCAATTGTAATGAAACCTCCATAAAAGCCCCTAAACTATAGGACTTCAGGCAAATAAACACATGAAGGTGCTAAGAAGGTGCTTGCCTTTGGAAAAGGCATAGAAATGCTACACAAACATACCTGCCCCCCTCTTAATTTCTTCCATTTGCTGTTTCAGGGTTGTATCTTAATAAACTACTAATAGTAAGTAAACTGCTTTCCTAAGTCCTGTCACTGTTCTAGCAAATCATCAAATTAAGGAGGAAGACATGAGAAGGCCTGATTTGCAGCTGGTTCATCAGAAGTATGGGAGACCTGGGACTTAAAATTGGCATCTGAAGTGAAGGCAGTATTGTGGGACTAAACCCTTACCTTTTGGGATCTGATGCTAATTCCAGGTACACTGTGTCAGAATTGAATTGAATTAAATTGAATCATTGGACACCCAGTTGGGGTCTGGAGAGTTGAAGAACTGGTTGTTGGTATGGAAAAAAACCTCATACGTTCGGTGCCAGAAAATGTACTGTGAGTAAAAACAGATCTTAGGATGTTTCTTTTATTTATATATTTCTAACTAAAATTATTCTTCAAAAAGCACACATCTTATATAGGTAGTAAATCATATTTATCGTATGATACTTGGGCCAAAAAACATGTTGATATGTTTGAGAGCAAGAGCAGAAACACATTGTGTTGTCTGGCCCAGAACATTCTCACTTCCCACTGCACAAAGGAGTAACTCGTCTGGTGTTTCATACATTTGCCAAAATTGAGAGAGTGATTTCAGCCACACATAGCACTGCCAGTCATACTGAGACTGGCCATCACTTGTAAAATTCTTAATCTTTTAACAGGAAATGAAATGGGACATCTCTTGCAGAATTAATCTTTTTAGTAAACTTAGTTAAGTTTTCTTCCATCCTTTCTTTGGAAAAAGGCCCTTTCCCTCAAATCTTGATAAGTGCCCAGGCAACTCAGATCTTCTGGCTATTGATAAGGGTCATCAGCCCATTGTTAAGCAGAAATGGTGTTAAGCCAGACAAGGCCCTTAGAGTCTGAGGGGGCACTTTAAGCAAAAGGTCTTTCTTTTTACTCTTTAAGAAATATATTAACCAAGTCTGTTTTCCTTTACTCACTTAATAGGCAATCAACAATAGAACTTAATAGATGTATGATTTAAATAACAAATTCATATTTTCTTTTCCTTGTCTAGGGACTGAGGTGGCACTTCAGCAGGAAACGCAAGACCCCACCCTGACTGAGGTAGGAAGGGAGAGAGCTCCATGAAACCCCTGTAGGCAGGGACTATGGCCATTCTCAGCAGGAAGCAGATACAGAAGAAGAGACCTCCCTCCCTCAACATCCATACTAATAATAAGGGGGTTCATGGCTCTTAGAAAAGAGGTAGGCAGAAAAGTTAGTTAGGGGTTTTGGGTTTGCCTGCAAAGATACTGAGGTCATCCTACCCTAGAAGGGGTCTGCTCTAATCCACCCACAATTAAGCAATCCAGAAGGCTTTTTTTTTTTTTTAACTCTCACAAAGAAACCAGTAGGCAGGGATTTAGGTACCAGTTGAAGCAAGTCACTCGCACCTGCGCATGAAGACCTCAACAACCCTCAACTCACTGAGCCTCATTATACCATCATTATAATATGATGCATATGCTAGGAAGTGCATTAATATCATTATAACAGACTGAATTCTGGGAACAAACAAGCACAGAAAGGAAATGATGAATCACTGAGTCATGTCAATCTTAGTTGTCAATCAAGGAAGCCCACTGCTCTAAGAAAAGTAACCACCCACAGCAAAAAGGGATAAAAACCCTGAAGTCTTTGTTACCAGGCCTTTTGAGCTACATACACTTCTCTTGCTCAGGCCTGCTCCCATGTCTGGAAGTGTACTTTCCTTTCTAATAAAGCTTTTCTTTCTACTGTGTTTCAGTGTCTTGCTCAACTCTTTTTTCAAGACAACAAGAACCTGGATAACACTCTGGGAGATGATCCCCACTCTCCGGTAACAATACAACCTCCAAATGGTTGCACTCCAGATGGAACATGTTGATCGTCACCTTTGCAGAGAACATGCAATCCCTTTTTTGAGTGTTTGTTGATTTATTTCCTGTAATTTTATGCAACTCGTCTCTTTTCTAAAAGCTGTATCAGTCAGTTTCTGGCTGATAACCAAGTCTGATGATCAACAGGACCATCTTTCTTTTATATATGAATCACCTCATATTTAAATGGACTCAATCTGAGTTCAGGGACCCAGTTTTTTCTCATTTGCATGACTGAGAAAGAATGTGATGCTCTTATGTGCATATTTGCAACTTAGAGTAAGCTACATGCTTGCAGAGTAAATGGAGAATGCTTTTCAAAGTGCTACTCATTAGAACAAAGTTTTGATTAACTTTTTATTTAAATGTATAAGTACCATTGTTTTCAGTTTCTAAGAACTCCTTATATTAAACATAATATTATATTCAGACCATGTATGGAAATATACTCCATCAACCCTTAATTTTTCTGAAACTTGATCACAACCAATTTCTTTTGGAAGAACTACCAGAACAGCAAACAATACCAGATAAAGGCAAACAATTTGAGTATAATGAAAACATTTGGGAGAATAATTATACATGAAGAAAATGTAAGAGTAAATGAAAATGCTCTTATTTTCTGTTAGTATCTTATTGGCAGCAAGGAATGGGGTTAAATCTGTGGCCATTTATTTAAATGCTGTGTGTTAGCCCATTATATTATTATATAATAATTCATTCTACAAATGGATATTAAAATACTTCAGCATTACAAAGAATCATGTAATAAGCATTGTTGTGGAGATGTAATTAAAAACAAAATCTTTTCTCAACCTTCCAGACTTCTTCACAAAGGTAGAAGAAAAGCAAAATAGTTTTATCATTGAATAAGCATTAAACCAGAATATAATGTGTGCCACAGATAGCCTGCCAAGAGATTGCAAAGACAGAAAGGAACGTCACCCTTTTATGCAGCCAAGCAGAAACAACCTTTTACACATGTGCTCTCAAGATAAACAGCAACTAGTCCTCAAGTGAGAGACCTTGACATCACCATTTGTCAGATATGGTTCATCCTGAATTCACCTAGTAATTGGGATAACTGTGTTAGCTAATACGAAGGAAAAATAAACATCTATTTTTATGACAGTAGGTAGTTTGCAACTTAGAGCAAGGTGCTCACCTAAGTCAGGTTCCTACCCTCCTCCAGAGACTGGGAGTGGGGCACCACCTCTTTTGATGTTTACATTTCAAAAAGATGGTCCCTAGGTCCTTGGGAAAGACATTTCTGGGTCATAAATCTGGCAAGAGCCTATTTGGCTTCTAAAAGGTTTATATACATTTCAAAGAGACAGAGAAAGAACTTAAAATTACAGGGTAAAGCAAACACTCTAAGAAATGGGAGAGAGTGAGAATTCAACAGTGAGAATTAAGCCTCTTAACTTCAATTGGTCCTTGCAATAAAATTTTACATGTCTTATCCTTCATATGTGTAAGTTATTGCTATGAAATATGTCGAAGTGAAATTGCTCTTTGTAGAATTTACACTTTTTTGGTAACTTTTATAAATATTGTAGAAATACTTTACAGAGTGCTTTTTTCCAATTTATTTAACCACCAGTAATGTGTAAGCATTCCTGTTGCTCAGAATCTTTAGAATACTTGATAATGTCAAACTTCATAATTTTTATAAATGTATGGATAAAAATAGTGTCAACTTTTAGCTTAAACTTTTATTTCCCTGATTATTAGTGAAGTTAGGTATCACTTCGTATGTTCGTTGGCTGTTTATGTTTTCTTTCCAGTGAGCTTCCCATTTATTTTCTTTGAGAATTTTTTACATTGGGTTATTAGCTTTTTTGTGTGTATTTTGAAAAATATTTATAAATTCTGATATTATCTATTAGTATATGCTTTGCAAATATTCTGCAAGTCTCTTAATTAATTTTAATTAATATGTAGGTAGTCATCAATATAATTATGATGCTTAGAACAATGTTATAGTATTTTTAGAAAGAGAAAATATATAATATTGAAATTAAATCAGAGGACTTCTCCAAGCTCACTTATGTGGTTGTTAGCAGGCCTTGTGCCTCATGACATGGAGCTAGCTTCCCGCAAGGCAAGCAAACCAGAAGAGAATGAGAGGAAATGCCACAATCTTCTTATAACTGAATATTGGAAGTGATATCCTATTACTTCTCCCATGCTCTATTCATTAGATGTAAGTCAATAAGTCCAGCCACCTCCAATGACAGGAAATTATCTAAGGTGTGAATGCTAAGGGATCAGGTTAAGAGGGGGCTGACTACCATGGGAGACTTTGAGCCTTTGCTTACTATCTCCAAATGTTTTCATTCTCTTTCAAAATTGATTAATAATTAGGTTGTTTATAAATATCTAGCTTGTAATTTTTTCCCATAAATGTAAGGAATTTCTCCAATGTCTAAGATACTTTCCTCCTGATTAAAAATGTGACTTGTTTTCTCTTTAGCATCATCTCTTTGGTATTGATGTTTTTCCAATTATATCCTTCACTGTTGGGAAATTGTCGAGGTTTTTCTTCTTCTTTTCTTTTTTACTTCTGTGTTTTCTTTTTAAATTCCTACTGGAGAGATGTTGGATTTCTCCTTTTTTTCTTTTCATGTCATCTCATTGTTTTTTTTTTTTTTCTATTTGTTTATTTTGGCCTATTTTTTTATACTAGAAGATTTTTTTTTTTTAAATGTGCCTGGTGATCTTGGCTGTCCATTCATGGTTGAAAATGAGCCACTAAAAAGCTGACTGAAACCTCTGTAGGTGAGAGCAGAACTTGAGGGCTTGGGAATTTCACTGGAGGGTTATAATGCAGTTATTGGGCAGTGTCAGAGTCCCAAGGTAAAAAAGCATGATGTTCAAATTGTAATAATTTTAGAAAATTGAGTGAAATAACAGCTTACAATAATGTAGACAGCATGTTGGAAACAAGGAATTGGGCAATGATTTGAGGCTGTTCCCACTCGAGGCCCAAAGGAGTGGAGGGAAGAATGGTTACCATACTCTAGTGAAAAGAGAGTCTTACAAGAGAAGCCAAGACCTCTGATCAACTGCCTGAGTCAGCATAAAGTGATCCTGCAGGTGGGGGAGCCAGGGAACCAACATTCAAAATATATTCTTACTAACCTTGGACCTATTGCTGACCTAAAACCTAACAAGAAAGCAGAGAGAGGGCAATGGAGCTCCTTGATGTGGTCCTTACAGCTCAGACTCCTAGGGTAGAGACCAAGGTGCAGCGAATAGAGAATGAATCTAAGGGAGTGATGAAAATCTCTTATGTTGACCTTTTCATGGGAGGCATTCAAATATCATGACATATAGGCCTTTTATCATGAGCTGATTCATTTTCTCAATTTTGCATTGTTGTTTCAAGGAGGTAATCAGCCTAGGAACCAATATTTTGAAAGCCATTTAGTATATGAAATTTTACCTAATATTTCTGTTTCCAATACAATCCTTCAACGGATCTTCAGCTAAGAATGGTATCTCCAACCAAGTCCAGAGTTTTTCAGGTTAAATCTCTTTGAAAATTAAATCATTCATCTTCTGCTGTGTTTGGGATATATGTTGCCGGTGCCTCTTATACAAACTTTACTCATTCCTCATAGTCCAGCCCCACTCCACACATCCTCTTCCAGAAATGGGTTTTGCCTCCAATTTTTAAGTTTTTTTGGATTCCATCACATGTTGGCTTATTTCTTGTCACCTTCCTATTTTCAAACTTTGAGGTCTCTACTTCCTCTGCTCTATTAAGTCCATCTACTTTCCAATTTTAAAAATTTTATTGACATCTTTCATTATGTTTTTTACAAAATTATTTTGCTATCATTTCAGTGACCAGCGAGTACAAAGGAAAATGTACTCAATTACCAAATTTAACTAGTTTTTTAAAAAATTCCATAATTAATATTTCATTTCCAAAAGTTCTCACTGGTTTTTCTTACCTATATGTTCATATTTCATAATTTCTAAAAAAAAAATTACATTTTGAGCATTCTAATGTACTTGTTTTAGACCATTTTTCTATCAGTTTGTTTAATTTCATGTAGTATGGGATATGTCCTTTTTCTAATTGTTAAGAGTTTGGGCTGATATCATTATTTTGGGGGAAGGTGGGATGGATTTTTTAGTTTGGAATTATCATTTTGAACAGGAGAATTCTCTCTCTTCAATCTTGTTTGGAGTTTTCCTACATCACCCTTGTGCTCCTCAAAGCACATATCAAAAACCAGGTCATATAAGGTAGGCCAGGATGGCTGCCCCACTGTTAGAGCAGAGATATTGCACATGTAGTGAGCCTCTGGACTCGAGTGCTGATAGTAAGGCTGTGCGTGTGACCTCTCACTTTTCTACAGGCACAGCTTTATATAAGTCTCTGTAGAAACGGAGTCAAGAGCCTTTATCAACCTGTTCTCATGGAGCTGGGAGCCTAGCACCTGGGCCAGTTCTGGGTAGGCTTACCTTTCGGTCTCTCTGATAATAAAAACGCTGGTGCTTTTGCCTGGTTCTGCATTCAGGGCCCAGCAAATTTGCAGCATTATTCAACTTACCGTTTTTCATTTCTGGTTTTTCTCTCTTCTTCCAGAAGAAAAGAGCTAAAGAGATTAACTTACATGTTTGTTCTTGACGAAAATTTTGGGGCTAATTTTAATGGAAAAATAATACTAAGGCTATCCCACGCATTTTGCAACAGTTTTTCCTAGGACCCTGTAATTTATGAGAGACAGAATGAAGTAGATGAATACAGTGATGAGGATGCAGTGATATAAAACACCAGGGAGTGGGCACACTTAATATGATCAGAGCAGGTTTTTTTCTGGAGGTGGCTTAAATCGACTTGAAGGGAGCCAGCCACAAGAAGAGCATGTGGAATTGGATTCCAGGCAAAGAAAACAACATATCAAAGGTCTCATGTCGGGAAAGAAAGAATATATTCAAGGAATCGAGGGGGAGCTGAAGAGGCTAGAGTGCTGTGCAGTGAGAATAAGAAGGTAGGTGAGAACCCGAGCGCCTAGGATTTTGTAGACCATGATGGGCCAGGGCTTCATTTTTAACTAATGTTCAAGGTAAAGCACAATGTGGGGAGGGTATAAAGAAAGTAAGAAAGAGAGATATATCAGGGAGAGATGATGGGAACGTGAGCTAGGGTAGTATCTATGAACTTACAGAAAGGCAGGTATATTAAAATATGTATGTGTGTTATAATCAAAAGGAGTAGTAATTAACATAGTGGTAGAGGGAGAAGGAGAAATAGTAATTGGGTAATCCAAGTGTAGTTTGTACAAGTGGGTGGCTAGCGATACAAAACACTGAGAAGGAGAAGACTGGAGGAGAAGACAGGCTGGGAAAGAGAGGATCAGTATTGGTTTTGGAAGTTTCAAATTCCTTAGTTTGGCATTCTCGACCTTCTGCAGTCTGCTCCTTACTTTGATACTCACTTCTACTGCTCACTTCCTAAATATATCATTCATGCTAAACAATTTTTTCTAAATACAAGATGAACTTATTTTCCCACTTCAGTTCAGTCTAGGTTTACTTATTTCATCAATGTTAATTTCTTTATTTGAAAATATACTCATGCAAATGCTAAAAATTTAATAAACACATAAAGATTTAATAAAAATTAACTTTCTACTGCATTTGCACTTGTTCTGAGGTCCCATAATTGTTCCCTAATTTCCTGCTATCAATAAGCACCTTTACTAATTCCTTTCCAGAAATATGTCATGTGTATGAAGGTATATGAGAATGGAGAGAATGTTTCTCTAACTTTTTGCAAATCACAAATGAGATAACACACACACTGCCCTGTAGCTTTCTTTTGTTTTTAAAGCTTTTAAAGTGGAAATAACACCTAGAAATATACAGATTGTAAATGCACGTTTCTATGAATCGTCATGGAGTGAACACACCCGTGTAACTACCTACTAGGTTGACAAAGAACTTCTTGGCACCTTGTCTCTTCTAAATACCCCACTCTTTCACCAAAAGCAACTGCTGCCTGATTTCTGAAGCTATATGTTAGTTTGGGTATTTACTACAAACAAGGAACCACACCACTAAGGGAAAGAGATAGATAGATATTAAGGGGTAACTCGAGCCTGCCTGCATGAGGTATGTATCTTCTGCTACTGCTGACTCTGCTTTTGTGATCAGGTTAGTGATACATCAGGGATTGTGTATCCATTCTGTCATACCTGTGCATACAACTGTTATTGCTACTTGAAAACAGTCCTAAAATTTAGGGACTCTGTCTGCCTAGGAAAGATGAGATGCTCGCTTGTCCCATGGTACTCTGGGCAAGTTTCAGAGAAACTAGGTTGGTGTCTATGTGGAACGTGCTGCTCAAACCATAAATCCAAAAGTCAGGCCTAGGCTGTGGTGGAGCGGTAGAACATAGACTCAAATCTAAATACCAAAAAATACTTTGAGAGGAAACAAGCATTAATCTTGAGTATGACTAATGTGATCTAGTTTATATTTTCCTGTAACAAATTCTTTATGTTTTTGCCCACTCATCATCTCTGTGGAGACAGGTTTAAAAGTTCCTTTTTCTCTTTTTTTCCCCCCCATTATCATTAAAACCTTTCTAAAAGAAAGGGAGATGTTCAGGGAATGGTGTCATAGAAAAGTGATCATTGAACTATAAATTGTTGAATTTATGATACCATATTTAATTAATGGTAATGATCTTATTTATTTATTTATTTATTTTTTAGCTGAGAATTCTTTTCTTTCTCCTCAGGCATATTGACCTCATTAAGACCAAAAGAGCTTATAAAATTGAAGAAAAATAGTTTTCGTGATTAAAACTACTAGGAATTCTTTGAAAATTCTTTAGGTTTTCAGGGCTTAAAGACTAAATTTGTAGAATAAATACGTAGATTTTAATAAGGATCGAAGCAAGATAATACCTTTTAGTTTAGGCTAAAAGGTACAGCCTAAGTTTAAGTTTATTGCATATAACATTTTTTTAAAAACATTGCTTTGAATCCTGTATATTTTGACATATTGAACAAAATAGCCTTTTGCAACTCCTGGCTGGATCTGCCACATCTTTGTGAAACAATCAATGACACCAAAAATGAAAGGTCACCTTGAATATTTTCTGAGGGTCTAGTAGATTAGCGGAAATGAAATTTATAGAATTAAATCTTTTACTGCTCCTTTTGCACCAAAAAGTAGGCAGAGCTTTGAGAGAATTGGAGATGGTAATCATCTTTATAAAAAAAAAAAATACAGATTCTAAAGTCATAATGTAAGTAGAAAATCATGTGGTCTGAATTACTCTTGAAAAATCTCTAAATCACTCAAAAAGTGCCAGACAGTATTATCACTCTAGAAATTCAGCACAGTTAGGTTTTCCTTAAGTTTGATAACATTTCTGTTTGTTCTTGAGCTCCAGATGTTTCAGTTTCCTAATAGTTCTAGAGAAGATGTTGTTTTAAACACTAATTACTACAACTAAATGAGGCAATCCAGGAGCGATGACCAAATGAGGAAATGGCGGATGACCTTCTGTCTCAAGCTCAATGTAGAATATAGCACAGTGAACAAAATGGGTATAAGACTTGAATAATATGCCTCTATTTTCCCATGCTCGAGGGCATGTAGTTAAATTCATGCAGGTTAAGTACAAAATATTAAGTGATACTACTATATACTTATGTATTGTGAGCTCTGAAGTTTGGTTTTAAATCTAATTTTTGCCACTTCTGTGTAACTTTATAAGTCTCTAAGGCTTAGCTTTATAGAAGATGGTGCCAGTTGGTTCATAATAAGGTCTTAGTTAATTACAAGGTCATTGTAATAATTAAATAAAATGAACTACATAAAGCACTTAATAGAATGCCTACTATAATTAAATAATTAATAGTAGTCGTGATGGTAAGTGTGTGCATTTTTCTAGAGGATTTATCTTCTTTGCTGCTAAATAACAACTTGAAACCAGAATATAACACGGCCAGGTATCAGCATAACAGGCACATTTCTGAATACGCGTAAATTGGTAGGCTGTCAAACTGTTCAGAAATGTTGAATCACAGACCAGTTTGACATTATGGGTTTCCTAATGGACCATTTGTTTCTTCAGATATGTAAGTATCATAAGGAGAGTGAAATATGTTAATGATTCTGTGAACTAATAATTACAGAAGTCATCATCCTCTAAAGCAGGTAAGAGTTATATTTTTCTCCCAGTTACTGAATGAGATGAGTCCTCCTTTTAATGTATTGCATTTTATTAGAGATGAGGAATTTATACCTATATTTGCTAAGTTTTCAAACTTAAAAATAAACACTTTTGTGTAAAGAACTCAAAAAAGATATTGCATATATTCTTTGGTTATAAAACTAGATATTAAAAAAGACTAAAATATATGTTTTTTCATGCCATCAATTCATGAATTATATACTTACTCCTGCCTTTTCTAACTTCTTAGTCTTCCACCTTTATTTTTGATGTTGGAGAAGCTAAGTGTTGGGAGAGGACTTAGTGATTGCATCCTTGCTTCCTTTCTAGATCCCCTAGGTGATGAGGATTAGGGGGAGCAGGATAGAAGGTAGCCTTTATACCTTGACATGGAGACCAGGTATCCAACCCTTTTTGTCTTCAGCGGATGTGGTGAGCTAAATAATGGCCGCCCAAACTGATTCTCATTCTAATTCCTGGCACCTGTGAATGCTATTTTATGTGTCAAAAATGATGTGGTTAAGTTAAGGATCTCAGCATAGGGGTGAGTATCCTGAATTATCAAGGTAGGATCTAAATGCAATCACATCACACATGTCCTTATAAGAGAAGTAGAAGGAGATATGGCACAGACAGAAAAGAAAAAGGCAATGTGGCTACAGCGACAGAGATTCCAGAGATGTGGCCATAAACCAAGGAATGGTGGTGGCAGCTACTAGAAACTATAACGGGCAAGTGATGGAAGGATCAAATCTTCAATTGTATAAAGGATTTATTTTTTCAATTATGTAGAAAATTTCACCGCTAGAGATAAAATTAAGAATAATTTAGCAGGAAATTCTTTTTTTTTTTTTTTAGCTTTGAAGTTTTTTCCAGTTATCAGAATAATTTCATCAACTCTTAACTTTCCCTTGTAATTACATGGTGAAGTGTTCGCTTCACATGGATATTATAGAGAATCATCAAAGGTTAAAAATCTGAAGGCATATCATCATCATCAAGAAAACGTGAAACCGTGTATTAATATCATTAATTATTTAAACTTGCACAATTCTACTTTGCATTACTTCTAAGTATAATATTAATACGGGAGATATTCGTTGAATCTTTTGCGGTGTACAGATATCTAATATAGTGTGACATAATCTAAAGCATTATTAAATGCAAGGCTTAGTGGCGTAAGTCACAGTAAAAAAATAGACAATACATGCAGCATAGACATAATTAGTGCGATGTCAGAAAACATTAGCTTGTTTAATTAAAAATAATAATACTGAGTTATTGAGTTAGGATTATTGGCATCTGTGTTTTATTCTGACTTTTGCTGCTAGCTCGCTCTGTGACCTCAGACCACGAAATCCTGGGTTCTAGTTTAGGTTTCATTGTTTTTCGTTAGATGGGAATAGGTAGGAGGAGATGGACTTGAGTATAACTTATACTTCTAGGACTTCCTAATTCTTTCACATGCAATTAGACCGTATTAAAATGCGCTTAACAAAGTAAGATGTGATCCAAGTTTTCACAGAGCTCATACTCTCGGCATGAGAGGGACACATGAAAAAAGAAATTACCATACAATGTCATAAGTGCAACAATGGAAGACTGTCTGGTAGTCGAGGTGTCAGGTTAAGTACTGAGGGCCATGGTGGTGGTAATTAGGGAGTGGTGGTGTGTGGGGCAATCCTCCTGGAAGAGGTGATGCTTGAGGCTGAGTCTTACATTTTTACTCATGGTTATTTAATCTTTTCACTACCTGGATCTCTCTCTGTTCAAGCTCTCTAGCTTAGTACTCAATAAGCACCAATTCTGGCTTGGAAGTTTTAATTATTTATTGACTCATTTGTCCCTAAAATCTAATTAGAGGGACTAAGTTTTAAAGTCTATAATATTGGTTATTTATAATTTTTTATTTAGAGTTCCTGAGCTGGATTAATTGGAAATTAAAAAACAAATGTATCTGGCAGGTTATACTGACCAATGATATCTTGTACTTTTGCAAAATGGGGGAAAACCCTTATAATTAACTCAAACAGACAAAGATATTTTATGGAAAATATTTATGCATTTTAATGTTGTATAATGTTTCCGTTCGTGGAAAATTTAATAGTCTTAACTCCTTCTGCAGATGAGATAATCACAAACACTTCTCTCCAAAACAAATTTGTTGTCAGTTGTTGGGAGGTTCTCCCGTCCTAGCGATTTTGATGCTTCCTACTGCAGAAATTGTGTCCTTGTTAGAAAAGGTTGGACTGCTAAATCCATCTATAACGGACTCCAAAAACCAGGTGATGAGTCACTGGAGCCTCTTACTATTCATACATGTAATTCATGCCTCTAAAAGTGTCCCAGAGAATAAAGCTGTAGGAGGCCCAAGGCTGGTATCTGGATGTTGCTTCAAGCCTGGAGCTCCTTGGACTGTGAGGTTCTGTGGGCAGAACCCTTCACCCCATTCCTTCCAAGCAGCTGTCTGATGGCGAAACTGACATATATGACTGGTTGTCAAGATATCTATATTTTATTGCCATCTTTTCATATCTCTGGCAGTCCAGAAGTAGTTTCAGACAGAAATATTTTATTCCTTCTTTTTATAAGTGGCGAGTTGGTAGAAGTTACGTAGGGATGATCCAAGGGTGTCTAGAATTTATATGAATTTTAGCAATTCTGATTTTATATTGTGGCCTTTAAACATATAATCTTGGGCCAATATTAGCTTTTGGTTCAATCTTTCTTGACCAATAGGGATATAGCAAAAAAAAAAACCCCGCATATAAAAGGTTAATAAAATGCATTAAAAAGGAAGCTTTTAAAAAAGAGGAAAAAATATACTGGCCAAGAGGGTTAAAAATTTTTAATTGAGAATCAAACTTGGCTTTGAGCTTCTTGACAATCAAATTATCCAGTAAATTATCAAAAATCTGTTTTTGTTTTTCATTTAGCAAATTGGGGAATGGGTAAAGATGAACATTCTTTTAAGTATATATCAACCATAGCCCAAACCAAATTCTCATACAAAAAACAACTGGAACTGGATTTACCTCCTGGAAGAATCTCTTTTGTTGCATAGTTAAGGATAGAGAATATTTAGTGTATAATTAGCGTGTCATTTGTTTTCATGTAAATTACATTTGGAATGTTTGAATATACTTGAAAACAAGTCGTCCTTCTGGTTGTACCGTCTATTTACTTGACATTTCTTCATCAGAAGAATCCAAAGAGAACAGCAGCTTTGCTTTGAACCTAAATGACCAATAATTACAAAATAATGATACTAAATCATAAATGACACCTTAGTGGTTTGAATATGACTGATAATTTGGGACCAATCTGCACTTATCTCTCTAAAATATATAAAAAGGTCTATTAAGTTCCCCTGTGATTTTATCTGCAAATGTTCAGAGAGTTCATCCAATTTTCTTCTTCACTAAGTTTACTTTTTTTTTTTTTTGCTTATTAACCTAATTGTTTCAGCGTTTCACAAGTAATGTTGGATTAATTACACTACTGACATGCTTATCCAGAATATGAGTTTAAAGAGTTCACGCAGGACAGAGAATCACGTGTGCTTTATTATGATGACTTTTTACTGTAACTAAATGTAATTAGAACTAGATAAAAACATAAGAAAAAATTAGAGAAAATTATGTGACAATGTTCTATTAGATTCAAGGTCATTTTCATCTATTAAATTGTCTGGAATTGAAATAGGAGATTATAACAGGTTGTCCGATTGATTGGGGGTGGGGGTCAAGCAGGTCAAAAGACTCAAGAAAAACATCTTCCTTTAGAATGGGGAAAAGGAAAATAAAGGGATATGATACCTAAATTCAGTTACCTGATTTGCCTTTTCTACAGTAATATATCACTCAGTAGGTCTCAAACATTACTGTATGTAAAAATCAGCTACAGAACTTATGCAATGCAGATGGGGTGTCCTATTTTTAGGCACTTTGGTTCAGGAGGCATGGGAAGAATTCAGAAATCTGAACTTTTAAAAGCACCCCAATTCTCATGCAAGCAACTGTTAGACCGCATTCAGAGAAGTATTGACTATAATGCCAATCACCTATCATTATGCTTTTCTACTCTTTCAGAAAACACTATTATACAAAGTTGATATTTGGCTGTATTAAGATATGACTGAGCTACTTTTGTGAGAAAATGTTGAGAAAAATTTAGAGTCTTATAAACATATTTTCATTTATTCTACTAAATTATGATAGAAGAACTTCCTCAGTTGTATGCAATTGTGAATGTTCTATAAGGGCCTCACACCATCTTTATAGTGGCATACTGGGTTTCGTAACTAGATTTTATGTACATGAACATCCAAACAAATATAACATTAATTATTGTTAATATTAATTGTTTGTTTTTATTGCTTCCAACTGCATCTTTTCGCTCTCAGGGAATGCTATAACAATATTCAGCCATCGATACTGAAAAAAACAACCAGTAGACCACTGTAAAAAATAAAATTATTCAGGGAAGGAGAATTATCCTTTGTCATTATGTATATGATTCATTCTTGACTGCTGAGGTCTATGTCATACCCTGATGTAAAATGTGTATTGAAAATAACTTTTGTCTTGGATTTAGGATTGGCCCTGGGTGCTGATGCTACAACTTCAGTTTCCTAACTAGATATGTGAAAAAGTTACCCTTGTTTCAAAATTAAGTTTTGCACAATCTTTGAGCAGTGTGAGCCACCCCTGACACACTCAGGAAATTTTCTGTATGCCTGTCTTACCGGGATCTAGTGCCCATCTAGCAAGTTATGCTTGGTAGTACTGGTAATGCAGTTCTCTGCCCTTGTCACCTTCTATTAGTCAGGCTCTGGAGCTGTGGCCTTGTCTTTCTTAGTACATTACTTGCCAGATTCAGAGAAAGCCCATACTGTATCTGTATTGGAGACTGCTCATTTTCCTTCCCTCTTCACGCTCCTCAACCCAGTTGAGCATGCATGACAGCCAGACATTAAACTTCATGAAAGAAGTGGCATAGGAGAAAACAAACCCATGTCTTTTCCCATTCCCAGTCCCAAGTGGTTGGGGAGGTACAGCTTCTCTGTGTGGAGCCCTGGATTAATCTTCACATACAGAGTCGAGGATGGTTAGATTGAGAGGGACACAGCTGGATCCCCAGGCAGAAACAGAAGACTGCAAAGTGCCATGGCCCAGAGTACAGCAAAGGCCCCCTGTTTTCATAGTTCTGTGCTCCCATATTTCCCTTTAGAACAAACAGCCTGTGGTTGACTAGAACTGTAAAAGTTACTTAATTCAATGTGTGGATAATTCTGAATGAGTTTATTACTCCAGAGCTTTACCCATTGGAAGTCTGGTCGATGCTGATTTAGTGCTAAAGAAAGCACTAAATCTGATTTTTTTTTTTTTGGCCCATTCATATCTCTTGAGAAAGATAAACATCTCTTATACTATATATAATATAATATATAACTATAACACAAATTAAAATTTTTCTTATCCCAAGGGGAGAAAATCATAATAATATTATTTAGAAAATTCTCCATTCCCTTTTTTTCTTTTTTCTTTTTGGCTGTCCTTTCAGTTTTCTTGGAGATTGTGCCTCAGGCTCTGCTCTCACAAACGTGTCCTGGTGGAGTGACGATGAGTTCCATCTGTGGCAGGACTTGGCTGCCAAACAGCTGACCCTCTGGACCCACGTGGTGGGCTGCAGACATGCAGGCTATGGGAGGAAGGCTGAATTCTGCTCTGGCTCCCTTGCCTGCTTGGGTCGGTCATTTTCTCTCTGACTTGTAATGGCATCAGAATTTGGGGATACTTGGGCCGATGTTTCCTATAAAACGCTTATGCTGAATCATCAATGACATATGAGTACTCTTATTTCTATGTCAAAGTGAAAAGAAATATTAATTCTTCAGGGAAACCACGAAATTAGAAGCCAAGGCCCTTTCCCATCTCCCACAGAGAGTTGGCTTTTGAACAAATTATATCCACTCTTTTGAACAAATTATAACATTGTATTTTACATGGGAAATTTTGAAACCCATTGCTTTCTCTTTTTCAATTTCTTGTAGTCTCTCTTATGAGTTATCACCTCGTAAAGTTAGTTGAATGTCTTAACATCTTTTCCTCGATCTGTCCAGTTGTCCATTGAGAAAGACTTTTGGGGTACTCTCTTCTGTCTTTTTAAGCAGAGCCATTTTAGATAGTCAAGAATTTTTCAGTGTATAGTCTCATTGAAAAGGAGAGTGAAATTCACAGAAGGGAAGGAAGAAAATGAACGGCCTATTTTAGCACTCACTTTTATGCCTGGTTCTGTGAAGCCAAGTGTTTTGAAAAGAGAGGTGTTACTCTAGGGCTAGAGCCATTTGTAGCCTAACACTCAACTGTATTGGACAAAGAGGCTTCCTAAAGACTCAGATAACAGGTAACTTCAAAAGCTGAAAAGGTCCCAGTTCAGCACCCTCGACCCCCTTTTATCTGTCCCTCACAAGCATGAAAATCACATTGCAGTTCTGCCAGATGTATCAACCGTTAGATCTACATGCAAAACTTTATTCAAAGGTAGCGTGCTACCTCAAAAGCAAAGCACTGCAAATTAAACCAATAATAAATAATAAACATGTTTAAATAAATTAATTAATGTAACTGTAACTTTTTCCAAAATATGCTTCATTTAAATGTCAACATTTGAATGTGCTAGAAGATTATTATTATGCAAACACTGGTATTATTAAAATATTTCATATCAGAAAGAATTTTCTAAAATTCCTGTATTAAAATGATTATGTAATTATTTGAAAAGGTTATCTCCTATGAACTTCTAGTTCTACATTTTACAATGTTTAATATTTTACATAATGTTTCTAATGTTCAGCTTATTTTAAGACTCTTATCTATGTCGCTAAGCTGCTATGTTTATGATGACAAGAAAGTGGAATGGAAAAATTTTGGAAAAAAATCTAGGTTGAAAAAAATCTTTCTGCTGCATATTTTTGTGGTCCAGCATTAACTCCAGCTTTTCATTTTCTATCACATTCTTTGTCTGCATGCGGGCATTTGACTATGAAAACAGCTAGATAATTCAACCTCCTCAGACAAAACAAGGATAAAACAAAAGTTTTTTAATTTTAGGTCAGATAGAAATCCTGAATTTCTATATAAATATATCAATTTAGCTATAGTTCAGGAGAAAATTAAATTTCTATTCTGGGATATTTAACTAAACAACATGAGCAAATATTTTAAAAGACATTCTCATATGACATTTTATGAGTTTAATAAAGTAATAATAATTCTAAATGATCTGAACTTTTAGTCAAGCAAGTGATTAGACAGAGTAAATGGCAATTCATCAAGACACCCAACCATTACCCCAGAAGTCTTATCTGAAGTCAAAAGAATAAACTCCATCCTCACCGAACCACCAATAACTCTTAACAGTCTGCCAAAACACAAAACACCTAGAAACAAAAGGGACTTATATTTAAAAAACATGGATTGCTTTTGTAATAAAAGAATGAAATACCTTGGAAAGAAGTGAGTGGAATCTGGATTGAGTGATCTTTAAGAATCAAGTCTTTCCCTACCTATTCCTTCTTCCTCATCCTCATTCTGTTCATTATAGACTACCCTCCAGTTGAACTAAACTAACTTATCACTGTTCTCCATCTACCCATCCAAAGTCCCTTCAAGCAGCTAAGCCTTTGCACAATAGCTCAGAAATCTCTTTCATCATTGATGCTCCCTCCACCATCATCATGCTTTGCTGGCAAACTTCTCAAACTAGAAAACTCAGCTCAAAGTGTCACCTTTTTTGATGAAGCTTTTCTTGATTACCTATAGAGCTAATTATTCCCTCCCACATTTGGCTTCCAACTTCGGTACACACACACACACACACACACACACACACACACACACACACACACATTTATATAAAGTAATTATATAAAGTAAGTTCTAACAGAATACAGAGAACAATGAAGTTTATGGTATTTAATGTAAATATATTTCTCTAATAACATATAATACTATGTTACCATCTTTTACACGTAGGTATTTTTACATGCTACAACCTACTTAAGGTTATTATTCATCTTTGCAATTTCAGTAATTAACATATTTTCTGGACTAGAACAATACTTAAATCCATATTGAATGAAGGGATACATGAGTATTTTTGCAGTAGTATACTGAAAAAAGCACGAATTACAGTGTTTTCAAATTTCAGCTTTATTATTATTATTCCTTTATTCTTCTGTTCTGTTAAGCTTTAACCACAATGAGAAAAAATTCCTCTGCCACTGGATGAAAACTCATAGCAGGCCTCATGAATTCTGTGTTCTAAACCAATAAACAGTCTCAGTTTAGCAATTTGCCTATCCAAAGGTTCTATATCTGTTATTTGAGACAAGGACAGGTAAAAGAAAACTTTAATACTTGAAGAAAATTAAAAAGTGTTCTCATGTTTTTTTAAACAATCACAAATTTAAGAATTATTACAAATGCAGTACAAAAAATTTTTTCCTGAACTATTTGATAGCAAGTTGCTGACTTAATGCATCGCCCTATTTCAATTTTTATTTCCTACAAACAAGGATATTCTCCTATGAATAATTCTTTAACACTCTACTTCACTCTTTCATTCATGCCATGATTATACACACACATGAATGTAAATGTAAATATATATCCATATAGGTATGTTATATACTTTTTTCTATATATATACATGTAATTTTACAATGGGTTATAAGTGCTGTCAGAGAAGCAACTCTGTACACAGACCTATTTAGGAAGGAATAGGAAGTAACAACTAAACTACAGGTGAAAATAACACTACTACTTTTAATTCCTTTATTAGAAAAATGATCTAATGTAAATTTTAACTGGGGTCTACAGACCATGAATATAAAGTTCTAACAGAATACAGAGACCAATGAAGTTTATGGTATTCCGTTGAATTTAGGATTTGTGTATTGACAAGGGAAATCATTCAAATAAGCATATTTCTGAATACGTATTTCTAGTTGCTGACTTATAAGAGACATACTAATCAATTTCAGTAATTACTACATATACCTTTTTCGAAGTTACACTGACAATGAAAAAAAGACAAAGCTTCCAGAAAAAAAGGTTATCCATAAGGGGATTTTAGAAGAATTATTTGGCTTTAAATTGGGGCAAGGGTAATGGGGGTCAGGGGGCAGGGTGTGTGTCACACACTGGGTAGAGTCACAACACACAAAGGTGGAGAGCATGAAAAAATATTGGAAAGTGCAAGTGGTTGGTATGAATGGTAATAATGGTGTCTGTGTGTGGCCAGGGTCAGGGGAATAAACTCATAGAAATAGATGGAGGCCTGGCTGGGAAGATATTGAGGCTATGCCAAGGAGTTTGAATGTCATTCTGAAGACAATTCAGGAAGGATTTAAGCAGGAGAGAAACAGCAGATTTGAGTATGAGAAATATAATACTGTACCATGTAAATAAAAAAGAAAGTGAAAGGAGCTTATTAAATTGGCTATTTAAACCCAAACATTCTGAAGCTATGTTTCCAATAACTACTACATACTCAAAATGGGAATCATAAAGTATTTTCTTCCTTACCTAAAATCTCTTGGGTACATAAAATAAGATGCTTGGACCATATTATTTTCCACTAGAGTTATGAAAAATGGATAACAAAAAGATATAAAAGAAAATGTGATAAAAGAGCAAAAGTTGGCTTTGCAATTAGATCTTGTTTATATAACTCGGTTCCTGTTATTGAGAAAGACCATCTGTCAGGGATAACCACTCAATCTAAGTAAGTGAAAACAGTCTTGAGAGATATAGATCAAATCAACTACAGAAAACATCTCTTAAGGAAATTGCATTTTTCAGCAATGTGTGCTGTTTAGACATGTGCAGTATTGAATCATTATATAAATGGCAAAGGAGAAAAGTTTGTATAGATAATTAATATCTTCATCGAGTTGTAAGAAGTTTGACTCAGGGAAATAAAAATTGAAAAAAAAAAATGAAGTGAATGGTACAAAACACCAGCATGAGGAGTGTATGCATAAAGGAAACTGATGTCATTCATTCAAATGTTTATTGATCACCCAGTGTAGGCCTATATTGGCTTTATTTCTCTGGAGAACCCTGATTAACGTACTGACTGAGAGGAGAGCACATTGTGGGGGGCAGCTGAAGACAGGCGCGCACAGCGCTCCGAGGGGCAGCGCAGCCTTTCAGAAGAGCTGGTCAGAAGTATGGCCAGCGGCCAATGCTTCAAGACCTGCAAAACGAGGGTTTAATAATTTGTGAGAAGCTTTTTTTTTTTTTAACTTTAGTAGAGGCTTTTCTCATTTACCTTGTTTCCCACTATTCAATTCAGATATCTCAATTTATTACCAGTTTTTTAAAAAAAGCAACCCTAAATTCCTCCTGGGATGGAAGCCTCGTCAATACCCATACCCAAAGCTTTTTGACAGAACATTTGTGCCTATACTTTTGATATATTCATGTTTGTTTACTTGTAACGTTTTGCAGTATTACTCGACGAAAGCACTATTTATTATATAAACATGCAAAAAAATAAAAAACTTAAAATGTGAGATGAAGGTGAAATAGTATTTAAAAATATGTCACCATTGAATGATAGGTAGCACTTTTTACTTTCATAAAAATATTATTCATAATTTAAGCATGACATGATAGAAAACATCTCATTATTTTTTTTTAGAAATCTTGTCTTAATATTCTGTGCACAGTAATTCAAAGAATTGGACCAAAGTTCAGTTTATTTGCTGAAACATTACTCACTTTTAATGGCTTTCAGAGCAGAGAGAGAGATTTTATGAAGAGCTCTAACCAGAAGAAATCAAAACTGGCTGCCTTTACAAAATCCTGACATTCATTTTTTAATTCCATCCAATAATTGGAAAAAGATTTTAGTTGAACCACATCTAGAAACTTTCGATCTTCCCTGGTGTTTATCAATTGTCCTTGCAGACTATTAGGAAGCTCATGAGTTTTACATTTTTAGAAATCCACTTAACGACTTTTATTGAAAACTTTTCAAACAAACTTATAAATAATGTTTTCAATTTTAAGAAAACAGGTATTACTATAGGTAATATTACTATAGCTTTTAACATTCAAATCACATCATAATAACACAAATATCCACTTTCAGAATATTCTCTATGTGGCACATGCTTAAAAAATAATGAAATATTACTTGGCTGTAACATGGAGCGAAATTCTGTTACATGCTACTGTATGGACAAATCGTGAAAACATGCTAGGTGAAATAAGCCAGAAACAAAAGCACAAATATTATCATTCCACTTACATGGGATGTCTAGAGTAGTCGCATTCATAGCAACAGAACGTAGAAAGTGGGTTACCAGGGGCTGAAGGGAAGGAGGAATGAGAAGTTATTATTACTGTATAATTAAGATACATAAACTTCCCTATATGCATGTTATAATATAATTTAAAAAATTAAGCTGCACTAGTATATTCTATTTTTTTTTCCTTGTAGGATATAATGGGTGCCATTGAAATCATGCAATGCCATATCTGGTTGTGATTCTCAATTTTTTAGAATTATGTCAGCGATATGCCCTTATAGTCATGTTAGTAATACGCTCTATATTAAAACCATCTATTGAATCTTGTATCTGTAACTTATCATTCATAATTGTCTTTTAAAACAGAATTAACTTGAAAAAGCTTATTGTGGTCAATCAAGGACTTGAAAGCACACAAGAAGAAGGCAAGAGAAGTGATCTAGGAAGTGATAAATCTAAACAAAAGAGAAGTAATGCATCTGGAATAGTCTTCAGCACACTCATTCTTTTCACAATAATGAAGCGGAAAGGCACCTTATCAATAGTGCAATTTATAAAGTCAAGGTCTGATATCGTTTGATTTTTTTATAATTAAAAACTCGCTTCTAAGAACACAATAAATATTAGATATTTTGAAAATGTCTCTTGCAATCGACTTTTTTCTAAGTCTTATCTGATTAGCAATATGATAGTGTGAGGCTGCTAATTTAATACATGTTTAAAGGAACTGATTACTTCTTTAAGATTAGCAAATTCATTTAGCATTATTAGATTTTTATTTCCACTTACGCAAATGAAATATGACCTTAAATGGAGATAAGTACAATAAGTACAAATGAAATATGACCTTAAATGGAAATTAACATGATTATAATAGTATAACTTAAGGAACGGGGTAAATCCCTCTATTGAGATTTTTCCACAATTATTATGCCTCATATAAGTAATTTTTACACACACACACAGCCTTGCAAAGTTTATTCAAAATGGCAAACTGGTGGCAGTACCTCTGATGGTTTTAATTTTACAATTAAATATGACAGTTGCAATGGGGAAGCTTCTGAAGCCTCTGACCCACCTGCTCTTGATACCGCGCAAGTAACTGCAGCTGTGTTGTTCTGGGTCACTTTTATGCTGCTGTTGCTACTGTTGATGATGATAATAATGATGATGCTGCTGGTCAGGACTGCCGAGGCTCATCTTCCTTCTGCAACATCTCTTCTGGGTTAGGGCCCCACGCCCATTGCTTTGATCCACCCCACCAGGGCTACAGTTCTACTAGGTTCATTTCCAAGTTTTGCATATACTGCTGACACAGTCGGGTTGGGGTAAGTTCACAACAGCCATGATCACTGCTGTCCTTTCCTGCAGCATGGGGACTGCCACAGTCATTGTCACACTTGTTCTTCCACTGGGGTAAAGACTCTTCCAGTGCTATCCAGGTCTTCCTTATCATTTGCCTTTTGTTTCTCCACTCCTAGCCTTTCTATATAAGACTTGCCTGAACATCTAAACTGCAATCTTGTACCTATTCTGACATTTTTCCTGGCGAACTTCGGATTTGAATAAATATTAGGACAGGAGCGGATAGTTTTAGTATTAAGACATATCTGAACTCGAGCTTCCGCCAGGAAAGAATTCCTGTTGCTCCAGTAGTTTTCTTTTAATTTTTAAAAATTTTCAGTCACAGTTGACATGCAATATTATATTAGTTTCAGATATACAACATAGTGATTAGATATTTATATACCTTAAGAAGTGATCACTACCATAATTCTAGTATCCATCTGACACTGTACAGAGTTATTATGATATTATTTACTATATCCTTTATGCTGTAGTTTACATCCCTGTGGCTGTTTTCATAAATGGCAATTTTAGTTTTTGTTTTTTAAATTAGAATAGCCAACCATATAATTTGGACTCATAAGAGAAAGTATATAAACTGCAGTGTTCTTGAAGTGATTAGAATCACATAACATAAAAATGTCACAACCACGAACACATTAGACATCAATCTGTCTCTTCAGGTTGAAGTTGCATTTTAATGGAACCATAATTTTTACAAAGATAAAGTGACACTTTATTGATTTATTTAATAAAATGTTCTGTTTCCAAATAATGACAACAGCAGGTGAATATGCTATATTCCTTCCTTCTCCATTAAACTATATTCTTTTATTCTCTGACATGATAGAAAATAGTAAGATAAATTAATATATGATCTGTTATTACTCTTAAGATTTAAAAAGCCTGACTAGTTTATAAAATCTGGCCCTAGCTTATCTCCCAAGCTTGATTTTCTTCCTCTTGTTATGAGTACTAAACCAGACTGACTTCTTTCGCTCCTGAAATACTCCATGATTTTGCTTAATCCCCAGCCTTTGCTTATCCTCTTTCCTTTGCCCAAGATGTTTTCATGCATCCTCAACTTTATTTGGTAAAGTCTTGCTCCTTCTTCAAGACTCAGCTTAAATGTCACATTATAAAGGACTCCCTCATTTAGTCCCCACCCAGCCACTGAAACTAGATTAAGTCCCCCCTTACAAACTACTCAGACCAACATCTGACTTGACCACTGCCACTGCCCAGCATTAACCCAGTCTCTGGCACATGGTAGGTGCTCAATGAGTAATTATTGAGCTGTAATGAACATTTCTGTAGACTAAATATTAATAGACTAAAAATGAAAGGCATGTTTATTTCCCAATTTCGATTTATAGCACAAAAAATTTTTGAGCCCAAATCTCTCCTTCAGTCAAAAACCTTATGGTTTAAAAACTATGCCTATGATGATTCATCTTATGTGTCAATGTGGCTGGGTTATGGTGCCCAGTTGTTTGGTCAAATACTAGCTCAGATGTCACCATACAGGTATTTTGTAAATATTTTGTAAACGTGGTTAACATTTACAATCATTTGATGTTAAGTCAAAGGGATGATCCTCCATAATGTAGATAAGTTTCCTTCAATAAGTTGAATACCTTAAGAGCAAACACCTATGTTCTAGAGAACAAGGAATTCTGCAAGACTCGCACGGAAACCCTGGCTGGCTGTTTCCAATCTAGCGGCCTGCCTCACAGGTTTCAGACTCAAGACTGTAACATCAACTCTTCCTGAATTTCCAGTTTTCCAGCCTGCCGAAACACATAAATGCATAAATGAATAAATGAATAAGTGAATAAATACTAAACCCAAGTGAAAATCTATCCATCTTTCTAAAATAATAGTAGCCCAATTATTCAGCAATATAAATCAATGTTACATATTTCCCTGAGATATCATAGAAAGTAAAAGAGTAAAGGATATTTACTTTTTAATCTATGTATAGATAGAAATGTATATATGATCTTTTAAGGTAATATATAATATTGACCAAAGTAGATTAGTTAACTCAGAGTGGCTCCCAAATCTAGAAATATATTTTTAATTATAACCTTCTGTAGCCATTAAACAATAAATTTTAAAGCTTTTCTGTATTAATATCATTTTATTGTCATCTTTCTCCATAATAGATAAGATTGTGTAAATATCTGGAAAAAATATATAGTTTTCATTTATGTTAACAAATTTGTGTTGACTTACCACCTTAGAATACTCATAAAAACAACTTCATCATCATATTGTGTATGGAATTTTTTGAGCACTGTTAACATTTTTTGAAGCTTTTAAAATTCAGTGGTTCTAAATGTAACACCATTATATTTCCATCTTAATATCCAGTTTCTTGAGGTTATGAAACAAATCTGACAACTACAAAATGAAATCTGCTCTGTTCACACAGCACAACGTGGGATGGGGATATCCCACCTCGAGCCAGTTAGTCTATAAGTAAAGCCTGAAAATTCCCAAATTTGCTGCTATTATTATAGACTTTTAAACTTTTTATTATAAAAATTTAATATTTGTTTTTAATATCCATTATGGAAATAGTCATTTCAAACATATATAAAATTCAACTTACTGGTATAATGATCCCTGTGTTCTCATCATCCATTTGTTAAAAAAAAACTGTTCGAATCAAGATCCAGATGAGGCCACCTAGTGTGATTGGAAGTAGAGATGTCTCTTGAATTTCTTTTAACCTGTACACTCTCCTCCTTTTCTCCTTATAATTTATTTCTTAAAGAAAGTGGATGATCTTTTCTGTAGAACTTCTAACAGTCTGGGTTTTGCAGATTATACTCCAGTCAGTTCTTTTATTATTTCTTCTGTCCTCGATATTTTTTTGTAAATTGAATATAAAGGCTCAATAAGATTTCTTTGATTGATTTATTTATTTTTTTCAGGGAGGCAAAACTCTTTCAGAAGTTGTGTTATCTCTTCTTTAGAAATTACATATTTCTGATTGTTTCTTTTCATGATGTTAACAGTCATTTTAAGTACCAGTGATATTCATTAATTTGTGAGAAGTTGCTGAATGGCCATTTTGTAATTCTATCATTCCTTTTCATTTACTAGCTAGGTTATTTTTATAATGAGTAACTTTTCCTTATTTAGTTTTTGGCACTTGCTGATATGCTTGATAAAGGTATGCCATGCTAAATGATTGTTTCCCTTATTTATGTTTTCAAACTTGAATTCCTCATCCTCCAATTATGACCCTTGGAATGCATGTGTATTTGTATGTGTGTGGGGGGGGGAGGGGGTTGGAGAGTGGGCCTTGGTGTATGTATTTGTATGTGTTGAAGTCTAAAGAAAAGCTGCTTGCAAGAAAGTTAAATATCTCCTAGGAAAAGCCGATTGGCTTTACTTCGGCAAATCCAACAGAGACCAGTGTTGAATATTTTAGTGCAGCATCTGGGACCTGATCTGACAGCATAGAGATCAGATCGTCACTCAGTGATATACTCACCTTATGTAAGGTCATAGGGTTAAGCACACACACACACACAAACAACACACACACAAACAGAAAAGTGATTCATCATTTCCAATGAGAAATACAACTCCTAAGCAAATAGGATACCTGTGATTATGATATTTTCTCTCATGGGGTAAAAATTAAATTTTGGGGTTGTGTTGGTGTCTGAACAAAAGCTGGCTTGTTAGGTTTCTAGTTGGCATCATTGCCCCGTTCATCTTGATGCATCTGTCTTGACTATAGAAATATACCCGCAAATGGACTGTTTAATTGGACCAGAGCAGATGTTAGGCAATTATTTACTAATGTACTCCCTTGATTGACATGCTTCTTTCTTTAAACTTTCACTCAAGTCTTGACATGATAGATTTATTTTATTTTGTAATGATGACTGCATATCTTCACCGGGAGCTAGAACAAAATATTTAACGGTGGGAGTGAAAGTTAGAAAAATCTACATGAATCAGAGAGGCACTCACCAAGATATGCTGAAAGAAAAGGAAATCAGGTTCAGTAAAGCCAAAAAGGGGCATACAGAGAGGGAAGAGTGTGTTGGACTTAGTATAAAGAGGTGGGGATTCTGTGAGAGGCCTAGTTCAGGCACAGCCAGTGCTGTGGCCGGAAGCTCTCCCCAGACAGTATCATAAACACATGCGCTCGATCAGGAACACATGCTGAGCAGGGGAGCCCTGACTTTGAAGGCCAGCACGGAGCGTGACTGTGGTGTGGTGGGGAGCCAGATCATCAATCACCACCAAGGGAAGTGGAGATGCATCCATCTGACCATGAATATTGCACTTGAACAGTTAAAACAACTGAAGCCACTGTGCAATTAGACAAATCGAGCTCCCTTTGTCCCTCTCTGTGATATTGGAATGCAGAGCTAACCCTTTTGGCCTAATTCACCCTTTAGGGCTATTGAATAATTTGTGGGGTTAGGAGTAAAGCTTTAGAGAGGAAGAGAGTTTATATATAAATATAAATATATATATATATATATATATATATATATATATATTATATATATATATATATATATATATATATGTAAGGCGTTTTGGAGCTACAGTTGGTGACGAGAAAAAAATCACCATCATCCTCAACTTCATCAACAGTCACGGTTTGAGATGCCCTAGGTACATGGTACTCCACTGAGTGTTAGGTCACAGAGGTGTTTATAAAGCATGGCCTGTGGCCTAAAAGATACTGATGTTCTTGGGAGGAGGGAGAATATTGATAAAATATAAGAAATAATAAAATAAATTATAAGAAAAATGGCAAACAAAGGGTAAACCAGAGTAACAAATACATATTTTCAAATGAGGGCTGAAGTCACTGGAGGCTGAGGTGGCCAAGAAGTCTGTGGAACCATGCCAGCTCTGAAGGAGTCACACAATCATCTGGCGATTTTGGATTAAGGACACAAAAATCTTCCTTCAAAGAGGCAGATTTTTAGAAAAATGGATACAGATTCTTTTTCCACTGATAACAATGTTCTAGATAGCTTCATGGGAAATTTTATAAAATATTTTAGGAAAAAAATAAACATACAAAATATTCAACAGTTAAAAACTACAATAGTTGGTCTATTGATTCAATTCAAATTCAAGCAAAGTTTAGAGCAGGGTTGGCTTTTTGGGGAGGAGAGGAAGAGTATATATTTAAAAATTAATTCTAAAAAATATATGGACATGTAAAGAGCTTAGACTAGCCAAAACAATTTTGAAAAAGAATAACAAAATTGGAAACATACTCGACCTGGTTTTAAAACATATAGAGCTACAGTAATTGAGACATGTAATATTGATGATAAATAGGTCAATTGATCAGCAGAGCAAAATATAGATCAGTAGAGCAGAATAAAGATTTCAGATATAGATCCATACACGTGGTCAACTGCTGTAAAAAAAAAAATACACCAAAATAATTCAACAAAATAAGAAAAAACTTTCATCAATTAGCACTGAATCAATTAAATATTTATATGAAAATAATTAAAAGGTGATCCACACATCACACCATCTATAAAAATGAACTTGAAATGTATGGAAGAATTAAATGGGAAAACTAAAACTATAAAGCTTCTAGAAAAAAACATAGAATATCTTTGTAACCTTTGGTTATGCAAATATTTTTAATACATCACAACCACGAAAGAAAAAAAATGATAAACTGTACTTAATCAAAAAGAAACCTTCTTATCAAAGGACACAGTCAATAAAATAAAAAGCCAAGCCATAGGCTAAATATAATTATGCATTAATAATAATAACAACAACAAATCCCTGTTAGGAGGGGAGCCACAATGAGATACGAAAACAGGCTGCCTAAAACCCTGTGACTATCAACAGCTAACGTTGGAGGGAATGTACAGAAGTACAGTAACCACTCTCATACTCTGCTGTTTGGGGGTATCAATTAGAACAACCATTTTGCAAAACTATTTGGTAATATTTACTAGAGCTGAATATAAGATTTCCTGTGAAGCTAGCATTTTTATACCCAGTTACACACCCAACAGAAATGCATAAATATGAACATCTATGTACAAGAATATGTGCTGCAGAATTATTCATTATTGCCAAAAAAAGAAACAACTTTAATATTTATCAACAGTACATCAGATAAGTAAATGTTTGCATATTTGTAAAATGAAACATGAATACAGCTTGAAAATGAACTCACTACTGTCTGAAGCAGCATGAAGTCAGAGGAAAAGAACAGGAGATGAAGCTGAATTTAGCTCATGGTCAGATTTTGCAGGGACTCGGGAGTTATGTAAGGAGACAGTTTTTTGATCTATCTAATGGCAAAGGCACTGAAAGATTTTACAGAAGAAGGATCTGATATAATTTGCATCTTTTTAAAAAGTGATGCTGGCAGCTAAGTGGAGAATAGTTTCAGTTGTGAGTTAAGGGAAGAAGCCAGAAGACATATTAGAGTGTTGTTAAAATTGTCCAAACATGGGTAAGTGCCTTGAACTGGAAAGTGGAAATGTCGCTTAAAGATTGTTGAAAATGAATAGGCATAAACTGCCCTTGGAGCCTAAATTTAATTCCAGGATTTGTTTATTTGATATTTAATTGGATTATTGATTTTATAATAATTTAAAGACTCTACCAATTTCATAGTCAGCCAAAAGCACAATGAGGAACTTTGTATTCTATACTAACTTTCAAAGACAATGCTTCTACGTAGATGTAGAACTTTTCTCCACATTGTTTTTTTCCCCCAAATTCATGAATCACTAGACTTTTACCCATTATCCATGGAAGTTCTAAAGATGCCATGCTTCGTTGTAAGGTTATAGAACATTCTATTTATTTTGGTGTTACTCTGAACCTTAAGAGAAGCAGTGATAGTTGGCAGCATGCTCTTATGTGTCTGCTTATCTGAATGGTAATGTAAGGTATCAGCTTGTGCAGTTGAGCAGAATGTTCGGGTCATTTCGATTGTTAATAATAAATGAGAATAGACTTGATAAGAGTTATATCCTTTCATTTCGAAGACACATCATCTTTTTTCAAAAACTCCTCCCATTTTTCTCTTGATGAAATCTAGCAATGCAGAATGACTATTCCTGGACTCAGAATGTAAATGAAAATATTAGGAAAGCACATGAGAACTGAACTTAGCAAACTGGTGTTATTGGAGAATCCTGCAGGTGCTGATTGTTTGGGAATGAGGGTAACACAATGAAGAGGGATGTCATGTTTTGGGGTCTTTTACCTCTCAATCGAATGAAATGTGCTGAAGTGATCTCCCGCAAATATCTGCACCACTTCGCAGAAAGAGGCAGCAGATCTATTACCTTCTCAGAGAACTTAGATCAGAAGCCTGCACAGAGTGACTGACTCATGGTGCTGGTTCTTGAGGTAAACTTTGTATCCAAACAAAGGGGCAATATTTTGGCCATTGTATATTAATGCTAAGTCCAAAAAAGGACTTTTTGGGGGTTTTTACTTTACTCAGCTCTGCCACCAAGTTGGGCTATAAAATCAGCACAAAATTGTTTAATTTTAACTGTATTACTAAATTTTAGTGCCAATCCTAGAGTGAGGATTAATCCATTCCAGGTATATGGTGCTTTTGTCCAAGAAGGTTTTTGACAAAAGGCTATGTTCTGGGGTTATGACTTATTCTGAAACCCCACATCTTTCTTGTTTGAAATGTTATTTACTGTTCCCAATGAGAATGGAATCTTCATGAAGACAGAAACTTTGTCTCTTGTATCCACCCCTGTATCTGTAGTACCTATAACACAGTCTGGCACAAAAATTTGAGCTCACTAAGTTCTGGGATGGGGAGACGAGGTATTAGTGCAAGTCACCAAATATTTCCAGTTCTACTCTCAGGCAGACAAACTACCTGCTTCTGTCCCATACGGAGTCTAGTCGTGTCACTTGCTTTGTGATAAAAGTGATCTGTGATACTTTCTTTACCATATTATAGACATTACTAAGAGACTATATAAGCAAAAGACAAGCCTGGATCCTCTCCTTCAATATATAAAACTCAATCATAGTAGTTTATGGACTTAAGTATCAAAAAAGAATTTTAGATTCTAAGTATAAAACAGAGATAAATAGTTTTTAGATGCTGAAGTAGGAAAAGATGCATTAAGGCACAAAAAGTACTAATTACAGAAGAAAGATTAATCAATCTGACTATATCGAAATTAAATTCTTTTTTAAATCTAATGATACCCCTAGAAAAGTGAAAATATAGTAAGAAATAGTAAGCAAATAGTAAGATTCTATACACAATATGCACAACTGGTAAATATGAAACAAGGCTATATAAAGAATTTCCAAAACCAGTAAGAATATTCTTAAGAACTCAACTAAAAAATGGCAAGAGATTCAGCAAATGTGCTGGAACAATTAGATGTAGACCTTACACCTTTCACAAAATTTAACTCAAAATGGATCATAGACCTAAATATAAAAACACAACTATAAACCTCCTATGAGATAACATAGGAAAAAACCTAGATGACCTTGGTTTTGGTGATGGTTTTTTAGATACAATACCAAAGACATTGTAATGCCCTGGTTTGGAACTCCACGAGCCAAGAAGGAAACTGACACCGATGCAAGCGCAAAAGGGAGTTTATTGACAAACTCGAGTTTGGACCCCACTCGTTCACTGACGTTCACTGACGCAGCAGGGTTGAGAGGAGCCCCGACCGAGGGGCTGGGACCTAATTTAAAGGGTAAAACCGCAAGCCTTGGGGAGATGCCTTGGCGTTACCTGATTGGGGGATTAGGTTGACCTTTAAAGGGATTGGGTGGTAGGTTGTTGGGTCCGCGTGCAAAAGGGGATCGTGTGCAGTTGGGGCTGCGTGTAGAGGGGCCGTGCGCAGAAAGGGCTGAGTGCAGAAGGTGCCTGGTGCAGTAATCAGGATATGTGCAGGAGGAAATAAGGGTGGGGATGCCTTAAGGGCCCACTGATTAGCTGGCTTGGCTGGTTTGGCCAGGTGGTAAGGCATTGGCCTATAGTAAGTTCTCAAATAATATTCTCTCTCAGATCTTATTGATTACTACACATAGCCTCATATTTTATAGCCTAGTAATTCAGTATTGTTTGAGGTGTTCCTATTGTCCCTGCTTACATCAAAACGATTCCTCAGACATGGAATACTTTGCATCTCCAGCACCAGACACCATATTAAATGTTGAAAAATTAAACACATTTATGAATGAATACATGAATATAAAAAAAAATGTGGTGTTGTTAGTCAGGGTTTCACCAAAGAAACAGAACTGATATGATATATATACTAAGAGATTTAAAGGAGTTTGGTTTATGTGATTGTAGGGCTGGCTAGGCAAGTCTACACTCCCTAGGGCAGGATTTCAGGAGGGGCAGGCTGCAACTCTCAGGCCCAGGCTGAAGCTGCTGCCCACAGGTGGAAATTCTTCTTCAGAGAAGGGCTCGACTATTTTTAAGGCCTTTCAACTGATTAAATAAGGCCCACCCAGATTATCTAGGATAATCTCCTTTATGAAAGTCAATGAATTATGAAAGTCAATCACATCTACACAAACTCCTTCACAGCAACACCTAAGATCAGTGTTGTTTGAATAATTAGGACTAGAGTTCTAGCCCAATTGACACATAAAGTGACCATCCCAAATGGTAGTGTGTAAATTCTGCTTGTGTGAGGTACACTCCTATGAAACATACCTTGACAGAGGATAAAAGAAAGTCTTGCAGTGGGCTTAATGTTTCTTGAGAGATTTCCACACAGAGTATAAGTCCCAGCTCCAAGTAATCTCAATTTATTGATGGCTGTGCAGACCTAACGTAGCTAAATTTTAACTCCTTCAGAGTAGGGGCCATTAACCCTTATTTCATTTTTTAAAAATCCTCTTTAGGGTTTGTTTGTGTGTTTGTTTGTTTTTAAACAGTAGCTCTGTTCACAAAAAGGTACTTAATAAAATTGCACAGGAAGTGGAAAAACCAAAAAGGCATTTATTTATTTGCCATGTCTAATATTCATCACTCCAAGTCAGCATAAAATTTAACATTACTAGAATCTTTTGGGAATTAAATCCTACTGGGAAAATAAGGTAATGTAGAGAATGTGTGAAAGTAATAAAAATTTTCAAGCATGAGATTAAAATATTTACTTCACTTGGAAGAAATTGTCGTGGTTCACTCAAATCTAAGACCCACGGAGCCAATTGAGTTGAATTGTGAGCCTTTATAAACCGGCCAGCAAAGGACATTGGTCAATGAAATCCAGTAAGTTTCAGCTGTACATTTTAACAGTAAGGCATATTTATATTTCCATTGTGTGTTCACCTCCCAGATAGATTTCTTTCTGTCACCACGTGTTTGACCTCTTTTATCCCATCTACTTCCCCCTCTCCCTCCCTGCTACCCTCAGGTAACCACTAGTCTATTGTCCATGTCCATGAGTCTCTGTTTGTCCTGTTCGTGTGTTGCTTTTAGGTTTATATCCCATATATAAGTGATATCATGTGATTTTCAACTTTTTCTATCTGACTTATTTCACTTAGCATGATTATCTTGAGGTCCATCCATGTTGTCACAAATGGCAGTATTTCATCTCTTCTTATGGCTGAGTAATATTCCCTTGTAATATATATTATATATATATATATATATATATATATATATATATATTATATATATATATACCACCGCTTCTTTAGCCAATCATCTATTGTAGGGCACTTTGGTTGCTTCCATGTCCTGGCCACTGTGAATAATGCTGCTCTGAACATCGATGTACAAATATCTTTTCCGATATGAGTTTTCAAGTCTTTGGGGTAAATACCCAGTAGAGAGTACTGGATCATTGGCAGATCAATTCTTAGTGTTTTGAGGAACCTCCATACTGTTTTCCATAGTGGTTGTACCAATTTGCAGTTCCATTAGCAGTGTATGAGGGTTCCTTTTCTTCTGCATCCTCTCCAACATTTGTTATTACTTTTCCTGTTGATTATAGCTATTCTAACAGGTATCTAATTGTGGTTCTGATTTACATTTTCCTAATAGCTAGCGATGTTGTGCATCTTTTCTTATATTTGTTGGCCATTTGTACGTCCTCTGGGGAGAAGTGTCTGTTCAGGTCTTCTGCCCATTTTTTGTTTGGATCATTTGTGTTTTGCTGTTATTGAGTTGTGTGAGTTCTTTGTATATTTTGGATATTAGGCCCTTATCAGAGGCGTTGCTTGCAGACATATTTTCCCATTTGGATGATTGTCTCTTTACCTTGTTGGAGTTTCTTTTGCTATGTAGAAGATTTTTAATTTGATATAGTTTCATTCATTTATTTTTTCTTTTACTTCCTTGCCTTTGAGGTCAAATTCATATAATTCTCTATAAGTCCAAGGTCCTTGAATTTAGTTCCTCTTTTTTCTTCAATGCATTTTATTGTTTCAGGTATTATATTTGGGTCCTTAATCTATTTTGAGTTAATTTTAGTGTGTGGTGATAGACAACAATCTAGTTTCATTCTTTTGCAGGTGGCTTTCCAGTTTTCCCAGCACCATTTATTCAAGGCCCCTCTTTATCCATTGTATGTTTTTGGCTTTTTTTGTCAAAAATTATTTGCCCATATAAACATGTGTTTATTTCTGGACTCTCAATTCTGTTCCACTGGTCTGTGTGTCTGAGAAAACATTTTTTTTTTTTTTTGGTCTTAACTAATTTTGATCTCAAGCTCTATCATATACAACCAAATGCACTCTCCTAAATGAATGATTGATAAAAGAAACTGTCCATGATGAAAAACTCTTTTAATTTATGGATTTTTATTATGGTGTTCATGAGGATTCATGACTTGGTAAATATAGAATCTTCCCATTTCATAAGGTTGTTGAAGGATGAAGCCAACAGTGCCTAGGAGTTTGATAATCTTGAGTCAGGACTGATTTAGTGCCTTTCACACAGCCGGTGGTATTTATTGATACTGGTTGTCTGAATCAACCCAAGCATCCTACCAACAACCCCCGAGAGCCTGGGAGATGCTGGAGGGACTGCTCTCTCCTACTCTGTGGAAGTTCACTGCTAAAGTCTGTATCGTTTATTCACAGTCATTATCACTTTAATTTCTTATGTTTGTTACATCAAGGGGTATAAAGTAAAAAAAAATAATAATAAGTAATGCAATTTTAACACATTTTAAAATCATTTATTTGATCCTGGCCTTAGTATAAGAAGCCATCATTTCATAGTAACTTCCAGTTTTTTAAAACTTTAGACTTGAAGATTTTATAATATATTACTATTTTCATATCACTACCAGTCTTACTGTGATCTCAGAAGAAAACATATAGAGGCAACAGCCTTTTGTTGTTGGTGAGCCCAAGGTATCATACTCCTGGATAATGCAAAATTTTTCTCTCATGAGCTCTCTACCTGACAGCTGCTCTAGCAATAATTTTTAAAGAAATTCTGTATCAGGTTGATTCACATTGATGCATCTCTTTTCTCTTTGCACAACAATCTATGAATTTGGGGGGGGGATTAAAATGTTTTAGAAGCTATCAGAGGTTAATAATGAGTTTAGCACACCAAAAAGCTCATTAGGGTGGTTGTTGAATATCGTCATAGTGATTAACTTCCTAGAAATTTGATTGTCTTCCAGTACTATTTCTTTTTGCTGAGAAAAATAGCAATTTTTGTAATTGTTACTATGCTAGTGACAGTAATCCGTAATATTTAACCTTGCCTGGCCCCCAGCAAAATCATGACTTAGGCAAAGGTGCTTTTGATCCATTTACCACACTGTGTTCAGTATTTATTTTACTAATTCATGGATCAGATATTTGTTCTCAGTGTAGTGTTGTTTATAGCCTTGAAAAGTGCAGTTTTTGAGGAGTAATGAAAGTGAAAGCCAGATTGGAAAGGATTTGAGGGAGAATGAGATGAGACGAATTGGAGGTAATTTTGAGAGGTGTTGCTGTGTCCAGTAGTAAAGAAATGGGGTGATAAGTATGTTAAAAGTGAGTATAAAAGAAGGTGTCTAAAGTGGAAGAAAGTACAGTATGTTTGTATGCTGATGGGATGACCCAGTAGACATTGAAGACATGATGACGGAGGAGAAAAGTGACAACTGCTGAGTGTTGGGGTGAAGGGAAGGGACCTGAACAAATAGAGGAGTTGGCTTTATTTCTGACCACGGACAGCTCACTTATAGTAACTCGATTAAAGGCAACTTATTTGGGCATTCGTGTAGCCATGGTAGGGGCGGGAAGGTAAGTGAGTGAGAATGTTGCTTTCTGATAGCTTTTGTTTTCTTATTGAAATAAGAACCAAATGTGAGAATCATGGAGGCGTTTGGGGATTGAGGAGAATAAAGGTATAAAATAATTACTAGAGCAATGAAAAAGCAAATGGACTAAAGAAGTACAAAATGTTGTTTGGTCCCATAATGGTCCCCTTGAGGTACATGGTCCTGAATTTACGTGTGGCAATCACGTTCAGCTGTCCAAGTTCTCAGACACTGGATTTACCCTTAGATGAGGTTTAATCAAGCAAGTAAAAACAAGGAAGAAAGAGCAAAGGTATTGATAGGGCTTTAGGAAGGTAAATAAGGTTAAATGAGGTCATAAGGGTGGGGCCCTGATCTGATAGGACTGGTTGCCATCCTTATCAGAAGAGAAAGAGACACCAGAGCTCTTAGGGCACACATGCTAAGTAAAGGCCACGTGAGAAGGTGCCATCTACCAGCCAGGAAAAGAGGACTCACGAGAAACCCACCCTGATGGTATCCTGATCCTGGAATTCTATCCCCCAGAACTATGAGAAAACAAATATCTGTTTAATTGTTTAAGCCACCAAGGCTGCCATAATAGCCTTCGCAGATTACTACAATTATTATTTAAAAATTGAAAAGAATTAGTAAAATGAAATGTCATTGACTAATAAAAAGCTCTATTCTCCACTAGCCCTTTTTTATGTTAAAGAATTAACTAGTGGATGAATGGACTGATGTCCTAGTGTGTTCTTCACACAAGAAATGGCAGCTTAATGAGGTGACCCACAGGGTGATAGAGCTTTAGAAGAAAAAGAGAGGATGGGTTGTTGCTGACTGTTAGAAACATTATAATGGGAGACACTAGCCAGGAATGATGGAGGCTTCATTCATATTGTAATGTAGAAAAAGCAATGTTTTGTAAATTGTGTTTCATAGGGCCTGGGATTCTTAAAGATGCCACAGACTCCCCAAAGTATCTCAGCTCGTATTAAAATTATATTGTACTTTGAACTCCACCTTTGAAAAGTACTGAGTTAAAGAAATCTATGATTTAATAGTGGTTACTTTATACTTATCTGAATACAAAAATAATATAAATTAAAAATAAAAAATAAATTGTACATATAAATAAAAGCTTTATATGTATATATAAATTCTTAGATAAATAATATTTATCACTTTGTGCTGCATAGTGAGTAATATTTGGTAGAAATGAGTTCACCATTAAATAAATTTTGTTGCAAAAGGAATTGAAAGTTCATACATATAAATGCAAGATTTGGTGTCTAAGTAGAAACCATACCTTCCCCCCCCCCGCCCCCAAATAGGTTGTAACCAATAAATTACATAGCTCAAGACATGTCTGACCTTGACCCTCTGAGGTCTGGGTTGACCCATCAGGACAACTCAAAGGAACGTGTCCTAAGATCAAGGCAAGAAGGTCGGTTAACAACAACGCAGCCTGAAACAGGACAAGAATCAAAAGACTAATTAAAGATATGTTATAAATAGAAATATTCATAAGAAAGTGTTATGCCCTGACTCGTATCTCCACGAACCACCAAGAAGCCAACACCGAGGCAAGAGCAAGAGGGAGTTTATTTCAGACTCCAGTCCGGACTGCACTCCGCACACCGACGCAGCAGTGAATAGGAGGCGGTCCCCAACATGGGGCTTTGGGGGTATTTGAAGGGAAAAAACACAAGCATGGGGAGCAATGTCTTGGCGTCACAGGATTGGTACAACAAGCTTGACCTTTAGCGGGACTGGCTGGGTGATGGCGCCAAGGAGCAAGGCGGGGAATTTGGAGAGTTACTTCTCATAGTTGCTCTGATTGGCTGTGTCTAGGGTGGGGTAATTGTCTCGCTATCTGTGGTTTTCCCGGAAACTGGCCTGTGCCTAAGATGGAGCCTTATACCTAAGATGGAGTCACCTAGGTTGTTCAAAAGAAACAGCATCTAATAAGAAATTAGGAAGAGCTGGCCCAGATGAGAATTCAGAAAGAAGGAAAGGGTCAAATAAGAGAACAGTCAGAGGCAAAGCAACAGAGAAAGTCCTCAAGGTTCAGATCTTCATTGGGATGAATCTCCAAAACAATGGGCTCATTTTCTACCTTCCTTCTGAAAAAGTTTGTAATGATGGCAAACTGACCTGTTTGTTGACTTGGCTCTGAGCACATCTGCTAACAGTTGAGTGACTTAGAGGTGCCTACTCTCCTCACTCCCAAAGGCACATGGGTTGTTAAGCAGAGAGTAAAGAATTAATTCAGAATTAAGGTTAAGTTCAGGATGTATTTGAATTATACTTTAAAATAAACCACAATTTTTTAAAAAAGAAGAAAACTAATATAATATTGTATGCCAACCCTAACTGAAAATTTTAATTATTAAAATAAAATAAAATAAACAAAAAACCCAGTACTATATCTGCTAACATATTTCTGTAAGTAGATACAGTTTGGGGCCTCGCGGGTGGGTCCAATTGTACCCAAGTGAGTAAAAAAAGACAGTTAATAGCCTGGAACATTCAGTTTGAAATGATACATTCTTGCCCTTATCAAAGAATCGGTCTACATGTAAATACTACCATGTTTCAGTCTGTCAGAGCTTTGAAGACGCGATTTAAATCTCTGAGCAATCCAAATCCCTCTGAAGTTTAAGAATTTCTTATTCATGACAAACATAGAGTCTTTTTTTATTATTATTAATGCAGCCACGCAAGGAAACGGTGACAGAAGCGCTGGTACAGGGTAATGCTCTGGAAGAGATGAATCACTGTCTGAGGCAAAAAAAAAAGCCCGAAAGCATTAAGCTCCCTGCTGTGACTACAGCGCAGATGTCAGAAGCATTTCTAGGACGATCGATGTTTTCTCTGCCATCACCTGGGTTTGTGAATGGCTTCATCACTGCTACCTGGTACCAATATTAAATATGAAGTGTCAAGCTTGGCCCTTAGAGAAGGCACCCTGAACTCGAGCCAGGCTCCCAGCTGAGCCTGTGATGAGCATCCAGGAGCGGGTTGAATGAGGAGATCAATGACTTGCAGGTTACCAGGCAGAATAAGGAATAGAAGTGGGACAAATGCAAGCAAAACTGGCACAAGAAATGAGGGTACCAGAGCGAGCAGCCAACAGTAGGGCACAGCCGTAGAAAGCTGAGGAACTCGACACTGGACACTGACCTGCGAGGCACTGACCGGGCATGACCAGGCTCTCTGTAAAGCAAAGGCTGATTAACTCCTGCTCCTTCCCTGACGCCAGCGAACTGTGTCCTGTGGGCCAGCTATGTCCCCGAACTGGGCTTGCCCTGGGAATGCCAGGAAGAGCAAAATCAACATGGTTTCCAGCTTCAGGAAGCTTGGAGTTTGGGACATGACAGATAGCGATCACGTAATTGTAGATAAGTGTAATTTATATATGTCTTTTCAACATCACATTTTTGAAAGGAGGATATTCACCTTTGTAAAAATTCCCCCCTTTACTCAAAGTAGAAACAACAATATAGTACTAAAACCGCAAAACTAGTTAATTGGTGGAACACGTATACACACACAAAAAGTCCGGATGGGAAGACAGGCTTATTTATAAGGAGGAAATGCTTGTAAATCAAGGTAGATTGTAGTTTTTACGTGAAACATTAAAAAAAATTTAAAGATACGGTACATGGGGACCACTGTTTACAGCAATACTGAAGGTGAGAAGACAATACTGACTTAGGGACAGATATACCACGAAGTGCAGCTTTCACATAAATTCTCAAAACTGTATTAACAGCTAATTAAGCAGAGTTCAAGAATTATTTCCAAGTACATCACATTTTGTAGCTACTGAGCGAGAGATTGATTCTAAAAAGCCTTCCAAGGGGTCACAGAATCTCTGTAGGTCAGAGGCCAGCTATCCTGGTCAGGAGTCGGCCTTCACCAGCAGCCCTTGCATTCTTCAGAGAAATACATAGGAGACAAGTCACATTGCCAGTATAGTCACCACCTCCTGTGCCAAATACATATGTGTGTTACGTCTGTCTCTGTTACACATATACATATGAAATGTGACAAGAGAAGTGAAAAGCACCTCAGGAAAGCACATGCTAGGGATGTTCACCGTTCCCAAGGAAGAAACGATTGAGCTACAGCTAGACGGGCAATCAGGTCCTGGGATAGACAGCGAAAGCCTGTCCTGTGAGGTAACTCTGAGAACAGAGAGAAGGTGATAGATGCTACAGAGGAAGGCAAGGGGGCGGGGGCACATGGTATGAAAGGGGGCTGAAGAGACAGAGAGGCCAGACCTGTCAGGCTCCAGAGGCTCTAGGAACGATTTGAATCGTTATCCTAAAACCACTGAGGGGTATTTACAGCGTTTCAAGCAAGGTGATTACATGTTTAGGTTTTCTTTATGAAAAGACCATTCCGGAGTGAGTAAATACATTGTACATACAAATGCTGTGTGGAAAACATGGTTGTCCTATAGGGAATGGCGCCCCCTAGTGCACAGCTTGAGAAGCCGTGTGTGTTAGCTCTAACAGTACAGTGAAAAAGAAAATGTTAAGGCTAGAAGATTACTTTCTAATAATGGTTTATTTTCACCAGTTCAATAGGGATTACCACTTGGCAAGCACCTGTCCCAGAGCTAATACTTCCCTGGTTCTGTTTTCTGAGACAGAAGCTGGGCTGAACCCCCCAATTGAGTACCAAACTAAATACTCATATAAAGAAGTTTTCGTTACAAATAGCGAAACGTGCCAATAGTTGATAGAGTATGTGCTTGATGTTCCTAAAACTGGGAAGGAACCGATCTCAGGGAGAAATGGTTTAGATTTTTCTTTTTGGTTGCCTGTGCACAAGGCCTTTTCGTTTACTTCCATGTCAATAATTGCTTTGGAAAATTCCTTCTTCTGCAGTGGCAAAAATTATGCCTGCTCAGCTGGGGGAATTCCATTCTTCATGGAGGCCTTTTATAAGTATTAATGGCTTTATGTGGGACATTAGGGAAGAATAAGGAGCCAGAGAGGGCTCTGGTAGAATTCGCTCCTGTTCCATATTTATGTTTGCAGTTCTCCAAGTTGTGATTAATAATGGCGGTGGCAGTGGGTTGGTTAGCCCTGTCTTTCCCTCCACAATCACCTGCATTTATCGAACACACTGTACATTAAATGTATCATTATTTTCATTTAATTTCCCTCCTGGGCACACTTAAAGATTATATTTCCCAATCTTCCTTGCCATGTACCCAGTTTTGAGTCAATGGAATGAGGACTGAAATTATGTGTGATGATTTCAGACTTAGCCATGAGCATCCCTGTGGAAGATTTCATGATCTTTTTCCTTCACACAGAAAACCTGGAGGAAATGCAGAGGCATGGGCCATCCAAAATGGAAAGGGCCTGAATTCCTGAGTCACCACTTGGAAGAGAAGTGCACATGAGCACTGCCACCCAGGATTATCCACATTGAACTTGGTAGAATGAGAGATAAAGCTTCATTGTGCTGATATTTTAGGGCTGTCACAGAGGATAGCCTTTCCTAATAGAAGATATTGACATTATTAGATTAAATCTCAACCTCATTAAAAGGAAAACTAATTGTTACAGTATATGGCAGTGTGGAGGTATTGCTTTGATTATGAAATATAAGTACCACTAAAAAAGTTTTGTGCAACCAAGATCCTTCTGTAGAACACCCAAACAACTAAATATTATTCAGCACTGAAAGAAAAAAGAGACATGAAGTCATGAAAAGACATGGAGGAAACTTAAAGGCATATTATTAAGTAAAAGAAGCCAATCTGAAAAGACTACATACTGTATGATACTAACGATATGATGTTCCGGAAAAGGCAAAACTATGGAGATAGTAAAAATCTCAGTGATCACCAGGGGCTGGGGGAACACGAGAGAGAGGTGAGTAGACAGAGCACAGAGGATTTTTAGGGTGGTGAAAATACTCTAATGATACCATAATGATTGATACATGCCATCCATACATTTGTTCAAACCCATGAAATGTACAACACCAAGAGTGAACCCTAATGTGAACTATGGACTTTGGGTGATAACAATGTATCAATGTAGGTTTATCAATGTACCACTCCAATGAAGGGTGTTAATAATGGGGGAGGCTATGCATGTTGGAGGACAGAGAGTATATGGGAAATCTCTGTACCTTCTTCTACATTTTGCTGTAAACCTAATTGCTCTAAAATTAAAGTCTTAATTTAAAGAAAAAGTTTTTGTAAGGAATAACACTCTAAGAAGATGTTTATATGAGCAATCACGTTTGGCTAGTTTCAATATAAGGTTACCTAGAAGATGCTGCTGATTATAAATTTGTATCTTCTGCTAAAATGATATTTAAATGACCCCAAAGCTATAAGCTTGAATGTCTAGGATCAACACAAAACCTATTGAGAAGCATGATGAGTCTGGAAGATGAGTTGGTTATGGAGGATAGATTATGATTTCTACTTAGAAGCACTTTTATCTCAGGTAAATATCTAGAACTCCTTTAGCTAAAATAATGGCAAATGTTATTAATAGCATTTAATGTTATAGCAGTATTGAAAGAAAGTTGCTGAATTTTTCTTATAGATTGCCAAAAATGGATTTGGAGACACCTTCTATTTTCCATTTAATGGCACTCTCTATCCACATTAGCATGCCAGTGTAAGGTAATATGAAACAGAGGTTTATATTACTGAGTTGGATGCTACGCTGGTATTTATTAATAAAATTTTACTGATACAGAAATAGGCAGTAAAATAATAGTATGTTTTATGTCATTTGCCTAAATATTTTAGTAGAAGAGACGACTATGTTGAAGAGTAAATGTCCCAATATACAAAATGCTCACATGTGAGATATGACCGAACCTAAGCCAAAAGGAGGAAACAGAAGCTAAAAAAGGAACCTGGGAAACACAACCTAATACAATGACCACCTCCAACTTTAGAAACCACATGATTCATTGTGCAAAAGGCAAGCATATCCCCGTGGGGCTATTTCTGAGATCTAAGGGTGTGCGGCTGTTAATTGGGGCAGGCGTAGAAAAGAGAGTTGTTGTGTCAGCTTATACCTAAAAACCAGTGCACATCAGCATCATTTTGACTATTTAATCCATGGCAGAAATACAGTCAGTGGACTGGGGGGTGGAGAGGAGGGCAGAGGTAATGGTATTGGTGGGAAAGGTATACAGGAAGCAGGGTTTAGTCTCTGGGAGGGAAGCTTAAAGCAGATAATCAGAGCTTTGGGGGCAGGGTTCAAGTCAAGGTTGGCAGGAGGGGTATGGAAATCTTAGGCAGAGGAAACTGAGGCATAATATCACTAAGATGAACTGGCCCAAGTGAACTTCCATTAGTAACAATAAATATAAAAGTAAGAACAGTTACCATCTATTGGACGGATACTTAGCGTGTACTGCCACATTATACATGTCGTCTCATTTAAATGCATTTTTTTACAACAGCCCTGAGGTAGTTCCTAGTGTCTCCTTTTTTAGAGACTAGCAAAGTGAAATATGGGAAGATTTAATAACTGGGCAAAGCAATACAGTTTAGTAACAAGCAGAAAGTGGATTTAGAGTGTAGGCTTTCTGACTCTCCACATTTGTGATCTTGGCTGTTACCAGATACTACAGGGGTTAAGGTCTGTGACAAACTCTCTGTCCTGCTTAGGATTCGATGAGAAATTAGATGACATGAATCAACTGATGGAAGAATCAGAGAGATTTAAGAGACTCAAATATTCTCTCTTTTGTCCATCCAATGTAACTGCAGTGCCTTGTATACGGTCAGTGATCATTGTTCGTTTTTGGATTGTTTCTAAATCCAAGCTAGGAAAATTAAGGAGAGAAACAGCAACAACAAAACCTTCTCCTCTGCTACCCGAGAATGGAGATTTTTGCTACTTGAGAGAAAGGATTTTTCTCTCCTTTAGGGCAAGATGCCATATATATCTTCTCATAAATCATGACCCTTTGAGATCTTGCCTGTACTTGCCATCTGTACAATTTTGAACAGTTGGCCAATTATGTCAATTGACCCAGTTTAATAAATTTATGTATAACTGGAATTAGACATCCAGTGTTTAGCTGAATGAATTAACCGAGTGTGTCTTTTCATGCTGTCTCTTCTTTCGTGTGCCTGGCATGTAGTAAGTACTCAATAAAAGTTGGCTGCTCTTATGTGTGTTATTACTATGTACAAAGTAATTGATATTATAATTGCAAAGGTTTTAGATTAGAACCTTCTTTTAAAATACTTCTGTATTTCTAGTGGCCATTAATCAGAGCATCGTTGGAGACTTTGGAAAAGATTAGGTAATGAACAGCTCAATTTATTAATGAGACAACTCAGTTGTGCTTCTTCTTCCCTTAATGGCAGATCTTACTCCCCAAGGCACTATTTAAACTATTAAAATAACTAATGAGATCATTACTGTTGTCAGAAAAGTCCCAGTCTGATCAGATATCTTTACTAGCAAATGTGAAGTGTTTGTTCCGGTAGAACTTCTGACATGCTTAATAATCTCAAAAGAGAAACAGGTAACAGCAGAGCAGGGGACAAGCCCCAGGACTTCTGCATTCAAACAATGATAAGAGTCTATTAACCTAACATTGCACTTTTTTTGTCCGATGTGCACCCAGAGTCATTTCTCTGTATAAGACAACTTAAGGTTGAATTTCTCTATGATTTTTAAATGGAATGAACACAAGGTTTTAATTGTCATTCAGACCGACAAGAAATACATGTCAAACTCAACACAGACTGTTCCTGATGATTGGTAAAATACATATGACAGAAGTAATAGCATGTGTGACATCGGTATTCTGGAATGCCGAGACCCTTTAGATGGACAAGTCCCCACCTCTGTCAGAATGAGTTTTGGTTTCTGAGAGAGAACTGTTTGGGGGCTAGGTGAGCACAAAGTTGCCATTGAGTTTAAGGGTCTCTCAGTTTATCTTCCATTTCACATAGTTCTTTCTGGTTCCCAGCATTTATTCTTCAGTGTGACTGCAGCCCACAAATAGCAGGTTTATTAACAACAAACAATCTATTCTAGACAGGCCAGAAATATCTTGCTAAAAGCATTTCTAGGTGAGTAATTGGTACACGGCAACCCCGGGGAGGCCCCGACATCACAGTTCATGTTTACAGGGTTCTGTTTAGGGCCCAGTTAGTTTGCTTCTGGTGTTCATAAGGATAAAGAAATGGTTTACAGACCTGCTTATGACACTTTCCTTCCTAAGAATAAAGAGAAGTCAGATAGAATGTAAAATGGCAGTCAGCTGTTAGTATCAGAATATGAAAAACAATCAAGGGTCAAACCACTGAAGTTCTAGTCTGTTTTAATCTGATTGCAGCAGTTTTAAAATCATTGCTTGATATCACAATGAATCAAAAATAAGATAAAATTAAGTAAGTCTTCATGATAATTATTTAAGGAAAAAAGGTCACATTTTTCAGTGTAATTATCTTTTAACTCAACCTAATTCCTTTAGAGAAAAACAATTTCTATAAAATACGGCCAATTGTGAATATTTTGTCATTTGAATGTTTGCCTACAGAGAACGTGCTTCAGAAGTTACTATCAGGAAGGATAGTGTGATTAACCAGAGTTCTCTTATAACGTATTCATTTTATAGCAATTTCCTCTTATTTTACTGATTCGTTGGGTAAAATTCAATATTATTAAATACTGCTCTAATCTTAAAAATGACATAAATTTATAAATATGGGTTTTAATATATGAAAATCTAATAACCAAAACATTTCATTTTCTAGTAATAAAAACTTAAATATTGGGGGTGAGAAGAAATGGATATGGCTTTTCATATTGATATTTCTCTTTATTTTTTCCTGTGTGTTTGGGTCCAAGTTGTCTGACTGTTGGAAATAGGACTAATATAAAGTCTTTTCATTTCTCCAGTTTTCTTTCACCGAAGAAGGGAAAAGACTGACACCCAAGCTAGCGTCGGGGGTGTGTGAGGGATGGCAAATACTTAGGCCCGCCCTTGCAGTGGACACATTCCTAAATTGATTATGCCCAGTACACACATTCTTTTTAATGAGTTAGGAGAATCTGTGAGTGTTACCTACTTTGTCCTTTTAAATCTGTTTTCAGATGGGATGCTGGGAAACTATAAAGGACCAACTGTATGCCATTGTTTATTCATTCACTCTTTTAAAAGATTTTTGATGTGTTACCGAGCATGACAAGGATGACCAAAGTCCCTTCCCTGTGAGCCTCATAGTCTGCAGGGAAGTTAGGTATCTAAAAAATTGAGTGTAAGCCTTGGAATAAATCCCGCTCTCCTCTATGTGTAAATGCCATGGGAATACAGAGAAGTGGATGCGTTGTGCCCAGAGGAAATTTTAATTGAAGTGGTAAGACTGGTGCTGGGTTTAGAATCATGGTTAGAAGTTTCCCAAGCAGAAATGGAAGGTTTGGGAATAGCAGCATGTATAGAAGAAAGAGCAAGAGCAAGTGCAATGACAGAGATGTGAAGTGCCGAGTAGCCTCACTCCCTTCAGAAGAAAGTCTGAAGTCTGGAAAGAAGTTTGAGAATTTTCTATCTGGGTGGCCTGCTAGCTTACTTGTTTAAATCTTTCTCACTAGTCAGGATATCCTGGGGAGGCAATAAAATTTTCATAAGGCAATAGGGTGATGGAGAAAAACACCTATTTCTCAAAGTTGGAGGTTGTTAAGATCAAAGGGTATATTGAGGTAGTAACTAGAGAACACCCAAAAATTAATTTTTAAGGAGGAACCAATTCAAATGGTTGAATACCTCCATATATGAGTCACATAATCATGATTATTTTTTATGTGTCTATGGTTTCAGTTTTCTCTTTATACCTTATGAGAGTTCTTAGTAGCAAGAATTATGTATAACCTGGTATCAAAGTAGTGGCTATAATGTTCTGAAAGTAGATAGCTCCTTATTTCAATGATGCCCCTTCAGATTCAGTGAGACCCATTCGTTAACTCATACGCTAACAGTGGGAACCCAGCACGCTTCTGAGTAGGGCCTAGAACTCTGGCAATTTTTACCTCCGCTACTCGAGGTGGATCTATGTGCCATGGTTAGTATCTATGCATTTTATTGCAATAAATGTGAGCTTTTGGAAAACTTTGTGACTTCGTTGTTTTTAAATCCACTAAACTAACATAGAGCAAGTTAAGAGCTTGAATAGAAGCGGAGGTTAGTGAGCTCAGTGGGTGACGCGCATCTCCAAAACCGATAGGTATTGAAAGCTTTAAAATGAAAGGCTAGAGACACAAAGCGCACGGAACACGTGGGACGCAACCCTGGGTCAGTAGCGGGACACACCCTGTGGCTCTCCCTGCCTTTTCAGTGCTCACTTCTCAGGAAGGCCGCCTTCTTTTGAAGTTTTGGCGACAGATCTGGCATTATTTAAATGACCTCAGGGGAGTCTCTGTACGCTCGTTCGTGGGACTTTACATCCTCACCTAGGGAAGGATCAAAGACTTGAAATTCCGATTTTAACAAGAAAATAATAACTCATAATCGGCGTTCACAAACCTTTGCCCCTAGGTTTTTGCACACATCTAACATAGCTCAGCGTTGTCTTTCAGTCTCTAGTGCCACTCTCCTTAAGACTCCCAGACCACGAACTCAGTCCTCACTGCCTCTTTTCTCTCTCTCACCTCCACATTTCCACACATGTCTTGTGCTGTGTAAATGCTATCAGTGAGTCTTGAGTGATGGCACCTTCCTCAAGTAGCCTGTTTACAGTAAACTAGATGTTGTCCTCTTCTCTTCTTAAGGAAGTTTTGATTTTCAGTGCATGATTAACTAACATACACTTAGTAAAATTTACAAACTTCCGTTTTCTTAGTGCTAACCCACAGAAACTTATGTGGGGTGTTCAGTGGTATTGTGGCTTTTACTAAATTGCTTGAACTATTTAAAATATTTTATATATATTACCCTCACTTAATATTTTATCAAGTACATATATCTCATTTTTAAATATGTGCATGTTTTAAAGGAAATTTTGTCCATATGTTCCTAATTAATTTGTATTGAACTCAACAAATGTTGACATGAGTGAGAATTTCAAGTCATTGGAAATTAATCTGCTTTTAAATCCTGAAAATGACAAATTATTCCCATGATGTATCCTGATGTAGTGCCAACCTAATCATTATTTATTGATGCATAATGTAAGATGGAAAGTAATTTACCTAGCAATTATTTTAATTCTTATTACCCCCAAACCAAGGAATCAAAATAGCAAATAATATAAATTGAGGAAATTGATTATATTTAATTCATTCTAATAATTAATATGCCTCCTATCCCATAATGGATTTACTGTGATTTACAAATTAAAAAAAAAAAGCAAGAATATGAAGTTAGAAATAGGTGTCAATCGAATATCTCAAGTAAAGCAAATAGGACTTTTTAAAAATCTGGCTGAAATACTATTACCCTTCTCCAAACATATACCCAATTCAGAATGAGCAAAGGAGATTGGAGCAATATTTTTTCAAAAGGATGAACAATCAGGAATAAATATCCTTGACATGCTTCATTGTAAAGATAAAACCTTGAGTTGGTCTGCTTCTGTCTTTCTGTCTCGGCGGGCTGTTAGCACAGCCTGCTGTCAGAACACCCCTGGTGATGAGACATGGAGATGGTCTTGTCAGGCATTGTGACACCAAGCAGTTAGTTACCTTAGGTGGGATCAGGGCGAGAATATTTCTGGCAGCTACCTCTGTCACCATCTCAAAGTGAGATCATTCCGGAGGTCACTAAACATGAATTTTTGAAATATCTGAGACTAATAAGGAAGCATAAGCATCTAAACAGCGGTCCTAGAAGTACCCCTGTCTTTCACCATACAGCTTGCATGGCTCAGCATTTTCTCTCAGTCTCTAGTCTCACTCTCTCACAATTTCCTTCTAAGCCCCAAATTCAGTGCACATCGCCCCTTCTCTCTCAATTAAGCTTTTAGAATATGGAGTTTTGTGGTTATGGAAGATTGCATCCAAGCATCTAATTTTGCTTCCCACAACAGTGAAACACTATCAAAAGCTAATTATTAAGAAATGAAGGCAGAAGGAGAAAGCAAGAGCGGAGGCAATAACAACATACTTTGGTGGGTGAAAAGTAGGCATAGACAAGTGGTCTTAGGAAGCTGAAGAAATTCAAATTTTACACCAGCAGAGGGAAAGTGAAAAAGTAATCCGATTTTAACCACAGAATTTTCAGGAGACTCAGAATGGGTGGCACTAGGTAACTCTAAAGTAGGAATAAAAGGAAGCTGGCTAATAAGCAGAAGATATTTTTTGAAAGCTTTTTAGCTGGAAACCTAGATCCTTATTCTCATTGACACCACTGGGCTACTTCCCTTCTCCACTTCTGTAAAAGGGGAAACTTTAGAGAAAGTAAAGTGGGGAGTCTCTGCCTTGGAGTACAAAAGCGTAGTTGAGGCATAAGTACTAAATGGAGAACCAAGGTATTAAGTGACTACATACACAGTGAACGCTAACACTCCCTCCCACCCACGCTCCTTTCCCCACTCAGCTTCCACACTTTACTTCCAGGTAGAAGATGAGAGGACTCTTCCCTAGGGGATATGACTAGCAGGAGTGGAAAAAGACACTCTGATTATTTTTAGCACCATGGTTTCTCAAAAAATTGTTTCTACCCTGAAAATGATCACCCTGCAGCCTCACTGATAAATTAAGAGCTTCCAGTTATCTGTTTGGTCCTTCACTCACATATGATCAGACAACCTACAATTATTGGCATCCGAAGAAGGCCTCTAGCAGAAAAAAAAAATCAAAATAAGGAATATAAAGAGATAAAAAGCAAGTTGGAGAAAACAAATAATGCAGAAAGAAACCTTAAAAATTAACTCTTATTTACATCTTCAAAATGATAAGAGATGTTGCATCCATGAACTAAGAACAGAATGTAATAAAAAGAGAGAAAATTTAGAAAATTTAAAAGCTTTTAGAACTTAAAAAATGTCATAAATAAAAACTCAATTAGTTTTAAATATGAAAATAATAAAATGTCTCATAAAATGGAATAGAAAGAATAATACATTAGAAATAGAAGTAATATGAAAATTAAAGGATCTGTCTAGAAGATATATAACCTGAATAACAAGAGATCTAGAAATAGAATAGAGAAATTAAAGGAGGGGAAATAATTACTAATTTTTTTTAATTTCAAAATTTAATAGCACGAGTTTCCAGATTCAAATGATCCAATGAATGCCCAGGACAAAGAATGAAAAAGACCCATACCAAGACATAGCTCTAAGAAATTTCAGAACACTGAAGAAAATTAGATGAGCTGACAAGCTGTCAGAGAGAAAAATGTAGGTCACATAGAGAATCAGAATGGCTTCTGATATTCTAACAACAATATTATGGGATAAGATACAATGAAACAATACCTTGGAAATTCTGGAGGAAAATTACACTAAATATAAAATTTTATATTCAGTCAAATATCAGTCAAGTGTGTATTGAGTGAAGGGAGAAGGAAAATACATTTTCAGACATGCAAGATATGACTAAAAGTATTGTAAGGAGATTAAAAATGCTGGTGAAGTCACAATACTATATGTATATATGCCTTACTGCTAAATTGTACACCTGAAACTTACTGGATTTCATTAACCAATGTCACCATAATAAAAAAAAAGTCTCCTGTAAATAAATAAAACTGAGATAGATGTTAAACAGAAAAATACATGAGGGGATTGAGCTAGCTCTTCACAAAAGAAGATATCCAAATGGCCAACAAATATATTAGAGCGTGTTTACCGTCATTTTTCATCCGAGAAGTATAATCTCAATATAATATCCCACATATCAACCATCATGGCTCACTTACAAAATACGTATAATATCAAGATCTTACAGTCATGTGAAACAATCCTATTTCTGATACGATTATAAATTGTTCAATCATTTTGGAAAATCACTTAGTAGTGTCTTCTAAATTTTAACACATGTATACTAGTAACCTATGAATTTCATTCCTAAATATATTTCCAACAGAAATATGTGCATGTGTTCCAAAGGATATGTATGAAATGTTCTGAGCAGCATTGTTTTTGATAGCCCACAAATAATACCTATGAACTACCACCAATAATAAAATGGATAAAGTGCACTGTATTCATATCTTCACATACTATATAACAACAAATATGAAATAATTACTGGTGACATAGTATAGATGAATTCTACAAACATATGTTGACAGCAAGAAACCAGACCAAAAATCTATATTGTATGCTTCCATTTATCTGAAGTTCAAAAACAGGAAAATTAATCAAGACTATTAGAATTCAGAGCAATGTTCATCTTTGGGGAGGAAGGAAAGGTAGGGACTGAAAAGTGCATGAGAGGAGCTTCTGGTGTGGTATTAACAATATCCTTCTTGACTTTGGTGGTACTCATCATTGCATATTTATTTCATGATAGCCCTTTGAACTCTGCACATAAGATTTGAATATAATTCTTTGTGTATACTACTTTCTCAGTAGAAATTTGTTAAAAATTAAGCTTATCAAAAAAAAATACTAGTGAAGAGTTTGGGATTAAATCAGAACAAGTATATAGAAAAACAAGCAAAAAAAAAAAAAGGTTAATTCCAGAAAAATAAACAAAAAGTTGTATATAAGAGTTATAATTTACTCCATATTATAATTTACTACATATGGTCATTTGTAAATACCAGTTACGTAGTTAGGAAAATATTAAAAATTGACCTAATCAACATTTTAAAATAAATAACTATTAGCAAGATAAGGGCATGGAAAATATACATGTAGATAAGAAAGGTGTAGAAGATAGTAAATTTTTATTTCTATAGTAGGAAATTAACATATAATGTCTAAAATTGAAAAAATTAAATAATACCAAGGCAAATAATCAACTTAGAAATATGAGTATAAATTTAAAGCTATAATTCTGGGGAAAGAGAAATAACATTTGGGCTATGTGAAACGTGAGAAAAGCGGAGGTGGGTTATTTTTCTTTGATTTAAGAAAAAAAGAATCTCATTCTTTAAATTAGGCCCATATATAACTTAGATAAAGATAAAAACTTTTTGAGAAAAACAAAGGACAATATTTTTTAATTAAAAGAACTTGTTGCTTATAGTTTTAACTTTGGGAACATGTCAGAATTAACTGGGCCACTTAAATTAAAGATACATTAAAAAATATATACATTTGCACCTGCTCCTTCCCAAGAATTTAATATGAAGCCAGATTTGGGTAGAGAGATCATTCAATTAAATTATTATATTAATAATTTATATTATATTAAGAATTAATTATATAATTATATATGATAATTAATAATAAATTATTCTATTTCTAAGGAAGAAGTAAAGAGTTTAGTCAAGAAGATAAAAAAGTAAGTTACAGAGTGAAAGAAAATATTTGCAAACCAGTAGGCAGAATGCATGAGAAAGGACAAAGATAGGGATATTCTTTTGAGTCTAATATATGAATAATATTTAAATTCATGTGACAGGATACTGTCACCTAGAGCTGTTCTGTCCAATATGGTAGCCACTGGCCACATAATGCTATTTAATATAAATTTATTAAAATTTAGTAGAATTAGAAATTTAGTCACACCAACTGCATTTCAAGTGCTCAATAGCATTAGCATTTGAATAGCACAGATGTAGACTATTTCTATTACTGCAGAAAGTTCTATTGGGCAGCACTGGTCTTAAGAATGAGTATAAACAGAGAAGAAAAAAGTATTCACTGGGTTATTTCCATACCCATAGTGTGGAAGAAAAGTGCAATCTATAAAAGGAAAATTGAAAAATTAGGCTTCATCAAAATTAAACTTTTTTTTTACAAAAAAAATATTAAGAGTTAAAAAAATAACAAGTTACACAGAGGAAGAAAATATTTGCAAACTACCTCATAACAAAGGAAGGGAATCGACACCATATTAAGAACTCTCAAAACTCAAGTAAAAAGCCAAAAATCCAATTAGAAAATAGGCAAAATACATGAAGAGACATTTCGCTGAAGAGAATATTCAACAGGCATATGAAAATGTGCTCAACAAATTTGATTTTAGGGAAATGCAAATTAAAATCACATGAGATATCACTATACATATATTAGAATGGAAGAAAAAGAAATAACTAAATGCTGGCAAGGATGTAGAGAATTGGAAACTGGACCACCCATACATTCTGGTGGGAATGTAAAATTATTTACAGTAGTTCCCCATTATCTGCGGTTATGCTTTCTGCAGTTTTAGGTATCTTCGTTCATCTGAGTCTGAAAATATTAAGTGGAAAGTTCCAAAAATAAACAATTCATAAGTTTTAAGTTGCACACTATTTGAGTAGCATAATAAAATCTCACACTGTTCCATCTGTTCTGCCCAGGATATGAATCATCCCTTTGTCCAGCATCTTTATGCTGTATACACTACCTCCCTTTTAGTCACTTAATACTCATCTCAGTCATCATATTAACTGTTGTGGTATTACAATATGTTCAAGTAATCCTTACTTCAGATAATAATGGCCCCAAATGCAAGAATAGTGATGCTGGTGACTTGGATAAGCCAAAGAGAAGCCATAAAGTGCTTCTTTTAAGTGAAAGTTATGTATGTATAGGAAAAAGGATAGTATATACAGGGTTCAGTACCATCCATGGTTTCAGGCATCCACTGAGGGTCTTGGAACATATTTCCTGCAGATAAGTGAGAGACTACTATATTCACTCTGGAAAACAGTTTGGCAGTTTCATAATACACACACAAACACACAGTAACAACCACCACCATAACTATCACACAACCCAACAATTTTACCTTTGGATATTTATCCTAAAGAAATATAGACCGATGTTCACACAATAACCTGTACATGAATGTTTATAGAAGCTTTATTCATAATAGCCCCAAACTGGAAACAACCCAGATGTCCTTCAACAGGGAAATAAATGAACTCACTTTATCTATATCATATAATAGCATTCAGCAATAAAAGAGTGAACCATTGATACATGAAACAGTGCTGGATGACTCTCCAAATAATTATGATGGTAAAAAAGCCAATCGCAAAAGGTCATTTACTGTATAGTTCCATTTATATAACATCACTGAGATGGCAAAATGATAGGAATGGAGCCTAGATTAGTGGTTGCCGGGAGTTAAGGAGCAGGTGGGAGCAGGTGGGCGGTCTGGTGGACTATGATGATGGAATGTTCTCTATCTTAACCATATTGATACTGATATCGACATCCTAGATATAATATTGTACTATAGTTTTGCAAAATATTGCCATCGGATGAAACTGAGTAAAGAGTGAATAGGATCTTTGTATTATTTCTAAAAACTTATGTCACAATAAAAAGGTTGATTAAAAGAAACAAATGAAATGGCAAAAAGTAAAGTTAGGTTGAACATTTTTTCTTTACCATCTTCAAAACCATCTATGTATTCAAAGATCTTTCCAGAATCTGATCAAATAGAGATGGTAAAAACACAATAAGAGATGAGTCTCTTTGGATTTCATTGGAAAATATTACACACAACTATTAGTTTAAACACTACTCTTAATTCCTTGACCATAATTTATCATGGCTTATTTGCCTTTGCACATTAAAGCTACCACTTTTTGACCTATTTTTAGGAGTCCATTTTCTGTGCTAAGTATTTTTTAATTTAGCTCAATTAAACTTACAACAACCTTGTAAGACAGGTAATTATGCTTCATTTGCAAAGGAGAATTGATTCTCTCAGAGGAAAGCGATTGTCAATCAGAACCCAAGAAGTCACAGCCAGAACATGAACTTCTGCTTCTCTCTTTGCTGTAAACTGTACTCACAGCCACCACATCATGACATTGTCTCTACCTGAAATGTTCCTGTTGTGTTGTTCCTCTTTATTCATTTGGCTCAAATAAAATTTTGTCTGTTGAGCCTTTCTTGATCGTCAAGCAGAATTCTTAACTCTCAGTTATTGTCCTGGATAATTGTCTGTCCCTCTCTCGTGCACTTTTTACACACCTATAACTGCCAATCTCTTCCTGGAGACTCTGAGATCCTAAGGAGGAGGTACCTGGTCTCTCTTATTGTATTATATTCCTAAGATCCAGCATAGCGTGCACTTAGTAAAATCGCAGTAGAATTTTGTTATTTGGAAGAATAAAGGTGAAAACGATTTCATGAATTAGGCTAAATCCAGACTTTATATGCAAGAAGTGTAAAATCAGGGAGAATACAGGCATGATTGGCAATTAAGCTACATCGTTCCAGTGAGCGCACCTCTCAAATGAGCCTGTTGAGCAATCTCCAGCTATGTTTCTGGCATTTGGAATGAGATGCAATTAAATATATACTTGCCAAATCGATGTATTCCTGGATGATGCTCTTAAAAATATTCATTGGATGTTTCAACTTATTTGTTTTATTCAATAAGAGGTTACATATCTAAACATAAACCAAGTTACAAGTAAGTAGATAGGATAATGTTATATTTTCTTTAAATTGCATATATAACCAAATTATTCACAAAGGTGACAAGTTGTACTCTTTACTCCCACCCTTCTTTGATGAATTCAGTCCCTGAAACATTTCCCAGCATAGGTGGTTGACGTAGTGAGGTATTTATTAATAAGGCACAGTTCTTAATTTCAAGGGTGGTGAGTGACAGGAACCCTTAGAAACAAAGTTTGAGAGCAATGCTGAAGGACTCAAGTCCACATAATCAAAGAGGGGAGATGACGTGGAAAGATTGGAGCGTGATTATAAATAACATAGCTGGCCATTCCAAGGTCATGCCTGTCACATGCAGGCCTCATTGTAACTCAATAAGGCTAGCCTTTCAGCAAAAGTAAGTATATAAATAGATAAATAACTAAATAAGAAAAATTAGAAATTATATGACTTTATAGGCACCCACATATGGTAAACTTCCCGAAAGCATTATTGTTGGATTGAAATATTCTCATTTCACCACCTTCTGATTGGTAAATGTATGGAAAACCAGAGAGAGGGCAGTGCAGTGTCAAGGAATGGCTTAATCACCGCCTATCTCAAATAAGCATATTATCTAAGTAATAAGAATGCTGAGAAGCCAGCTTCCATCAAGCTTAACATCCCTATATTTTTTTGTAAAATTTTTTAGTAGAAGCTTGAAGCTGTGAATGATGCTAAATGGCTTTCCTAAACATCAACCCGAGACAACAATTTTTGGCAGAATTTCAGACTAGTTATTCTGAGGGAAAATACCTATGTCCTGCATAAAACATCTTTCAAAGCTATATACTAAGTATTATTCACAGAAAAACAGTTTCTCTGAGGTCCAGATGCAGTACAGCAATCCAGAGCCCCTATAGCCTGCAGAAAGGTGAGCGAGACCCTGGGACTACAGTCCCCACAAAGGAATTAAAGAGGTTCTAGGTCAGAAGTTCTCCTGGTTCCCAGCAAAAGAAAATGCATTTCCTCTCTAGAGAAAGACATTTTAACCACTCGTACTCCTCAAATATTAAATTAAACAAACATTTTTCCATTAAAATGATTGAATTTATAATCAGACTTCTTTGCACAGAAAAATCAACCAGCTCAGATGGCTTCCCAAATAAAACATACCTCAAAAGCCAAATGTTCAGAAATATATCTAGTGAGAGATATTTAAAAATAGTACCGAGAAAACTAAAAAACAAACAAAAAACTATATTGAAAGACGATAATAAAGAAAAGAAGAAATGGAGAGATTCTATGCTTATGTTCAGGAAAACTCAATATCATAAAGCTCCAAGCATATACTCAATAGTATTACTCTTCAAATTAGTATAAATTTGATCTGATTACAGTCAAAATCCTACAGGCTTATTTATTTATTTTTTTTTTGGAGAAAGACAATATTATTCTAAAATTAACTTCGAGTAGCAAACACGTAAGGATAGACAGATACTGATGAAGGCAACTTTTAAGAACCATTCTCTACCAGAAATGACATATTGTAAAGCAACAGTTAATTAGGATAGAACAATACTGACACTAGAATCGACAAATTGAGAAGGGGAACACATGATGAACCAAGAAGTAACTATCACATATATAAAAAATTGAAATAAGAAATGGTGACGTTGCAGATAACTGAAGAAAGAATCAAGTTTTTAAATGATAATGCTGGGTCAACTAGTTATCAATGTGGGGAAAAATTTTGATCCCTTCTACATATCATATATGAAAATAAATTAGTGATGGTGGGGATTTAAATATGGAGAAAATCTTCAAATATTTAGAAGAAAAAATAGGAAAATTATTTTATAAACTTAATAGTAAAGAAGAGTTATTAATATGACCTAAAAGTACTAATCATAACAGAAAAGACTGACAGCTATAATTATACCAAATTATTTACTTTAGTACATCAAAAGACTTATAAAGAACATGAAAAGATAACCTATAAACTAGAAGAAGATACATACAATACATATAACTGACAAAATACTGGTATTTCAATCTATACCTATGTAAAAGAAAGAAAAATAAATAAACAGGTAGAAATGGGCAAAAGACATGAAGACTTATTTTAAAGAGAAGGAAAACGAATTATGAATAACCACAAAAAATTTACCCTGTGAGATTTTCAGAAAATACTTCTTCAGATCTCAATGAAGTGCCATTTTATAACATTAGGTTGGAAAAATAAAACTCTTATGATTCAAATTATAACACTTTTGAAACCAACATGGCAGTATCTCATAAATTTGAATACAGCCTAAGAGACAAACATAAAAAGCCATGGAATCATTGCTCATGACAAAGAAAAGTTGTCAACCTGAATGTTCATCAATGGAAAAATGAATAAATATATTGAGGTGTTTTGCACAGTAAAATATGATTTGGCAGAAAATGGAATAGCTCCTGTTATGTGAAATAACTAGAGAGAATCTTGGAAATATAATATTGAATAAAAAGAAGAATTTTCTGAAGACAGCGTACAGCCCAGAAAAAAATTATATAACTTAAAAACAAATACAGTGTTAGATATACATGTGATTTTATGAAAAAAATAAGCTTTCAAAGAATAATGCTAAGCATTACCTCTAAGGAAAGAGAAAGTGGTAAAATGAAGAAAACTAACATTGGGAAATTCAAGGTATTTGGGAAGTAGAGTCCACGGGTGTTCATTTCATTCTTGTTTTAATGATAGGTGAAATATTACTTAAATATGTTCTTTTATCTATATTGATTATTTCCAATACCCTTAAAGAATTAATATTAAGACATTATTTCTCAACTAAGCAAAGCTTTGAGCGAGTGTTTTTATTAAACTTACTGACACCTTATTCTCCTATAACAACAGCAGGTAGAAAAACACCAAAATTAGGAGTCAGGAGACATGCCAAAACCCACTTTATCCATGGACTAACAGTGAATTTGGGTGAGGAATGAAATTTCTCTGAGTTCCTGTTTCCTATCTATAAAATGAAGATTAAAATAAAATCTTTTCTTGCCTGTTTCATAAGCCTCCTAAAAAGAGGTAATACTTGTTTGAAAAATTATTTATTATGAAGGTGCTATTATGGTGTTGGTAAGTAAATGCCATTGCCCACTTGGGGTAAAATTTTGATTCGCAGTATTGTAGACATAGAAGGAACCACAAATGGCAGTGACTTCTGCAGAGCAGCAGCTGGAAACATGCTCCCATGAAAAGGTGATGATCATGGACCTTTGTGGAGACACTTCTAAAGAAAAAACAAGGTTCTCTTTGTCCTAATATAAGTGTGGAGTCTTCAGGATTTAAAAATCTTACTATAACAGGAAATAATAATGGTAACATGTATAATTAAATGAGCCCTGAACTGAGATTTAGAACCATAACTCAGCTTTATCATTAATTAGCTTTGTGATCTTGGGACAATCCCGTGATCTCCTGTGCCTCGTATTCTGCATCTGTAAATGTAGCGAATCTATAAGTGCTGATGTTTTCCCAACTCTGACACTATGTAATTCCAAGGCTATGGGGAATTTCATCGAAAATGATGTGAAATATGCAGTAAAAATTGGAGATATTACAAACAGTAATATTCTGAATATTTGGGTTTTACAATTTCCTAAGTGGTTTTACATACATGCTATCTGGTCATCCTTTTGATAATGTGTTTCTTTTCAAAATCAGCACTAAATGTACAATCTATATTTGAACATTCAAGCGACATGCAATTATTTCACAAGAAAGCCTAGTCCCACTTTGAGACTTTCTGATTATTAGACATTTCCTCAAAAAATTATATCTAATAATGATGTTAACAACAATCCAGAGGCAATCAGCCATATGCTCTTCATAGATGGTCTCACCTGATCCTCAAATCAGCCTGTGACCTAGACACCAATACTGCCATTTTACATACCTCACTTGCTCAAGGTCTGGATCCAGAGTTCAGGCTCACACGCATCAAGCTCTGCCTAGCAGAACTGATTTCCAAATCAGGGTACACTTTTTAAAAATGAATAGATTTTCTTTTTATAAACCAGATTTAGATTTACAAAAAACTGAGCAGAAAGTACAGGAGTTTCTTTACACACTCCTTTTGCCCGCTTCTACTGATTCCTCTATTATTAATGTCTTGCATTAGTGTACCACATTTGTTCAAATTGATAAACAATACATTATTTCATGTTATTACTATACATTATTATTAGCTAAAGTTTACAATTTATATTAGGGTTTACTCTTGGTTTTGTACATTCTGTGTTTTAGCAAAGGCATAATGACATGTATCCACCATTGACATACCGTACAGAATAGCTTCATTACCCTACAAATCCCGTGGGCTCCACCTACTTATCCCTCTTTCCCTTTCCCTGAACCTTTAGATCTTTTCACTGTCTTCATAGTTTTGCCTTTTTCAGAATGTCATATAGTAGAATCATATGGTAGCCTTTTTTAGATTGGGTTCTTTTTCACTTAACAAAATGCCATTAAATTTTGTCCATGTCTTCTTATGGCTTGATAGCTTGTTTCTTTTTATTGACAAATAATATTCCATTGTCTGAATGTACCGCAGTTTTTTCTCAATTCATTCACCTAGTGAAGGACATTTTTTGTTGCTTCTAAATTTTGGCAATTATGAGTAAAGCTGCTAAGAACCTTCATGCGCAGGTTTTTGTGTTGATAATTTTTTAAAGATTTTTTTCCAGCTTTATTAACATCTATTTGACATAACATCGTGTGAGTTTAAGGTGTAAATGTGATGATTTGATAAACCTTTATATTGTGAAATGATTACCACAATCAGATTAGTTAACACACGTATTACTTTACAAAGTTACCCTTTTTTGTGTGTCTGGTGAGAACATTTAAGAACTACTGTCTTAACAACTTTCAAATATTTGATACAGTATTACTAACTATAATCACCATGCTATACATGACTTATTCCTCTTATAATTGGAAGTTTGTACCCTACCCTTTGACCAACATCTCTTCATTATCCCCACCCCCTGCCAACCACCATTATACTCTCTGTGCCTTTCAGTTTGGCTTTTTTAGATTCCACATATAAGCGAGATCATTCAGTAACTGTCATTGTGTTTGACTTATTTCATTTGGCATAATGTCTTTAAATTTCATCCATGTTGTTGCAAATGATGGAATATCATTTTGTAGCTAAATAATATTCATATTCGTGTGTATACACACACACACACACACACACATACATATATAAATAATGTCACATTTTCTTTATTCATTCATCCATTGTTGGTCATTTAGGTTGTTTTCATGTCTTAATTATTGTAAATAATGTTGCAATGAATATGGGTGTGAAGATATCTGTTCAAGGTAGTGATTTCATTTCCTTCAGATATACAACCAGAAGTGGGATTGCTGGATCATATGGCAGTTCTTTTTTAATTTTTTGAGAAGAGTTTGTTTTTCATACTGGCTGCACCAATTTATATTCTCACCAACAATGCACAAGGGTTCCCTTTGTCCACATTCTCACCAACAATTCCTCTTATCGTTTTTATAAAAGACATTCTAAAAGGTATGAGGTGATATCTCATTGTGATTTTGACTTCCTGATGATAGGTGATGTTGGGCACCATTTCATGTACCTTTTAGCCATCTGCATGTCTTTCTTGAAAAAACTTATCTCTTCAGGTCCTTTGCCCATTTTTAAATAGAATTATTTGGCTTTTTTGTTATTGAGTTGTGTGACTTTCTTATATATTGTAGATATTGACCCAATATCAAATACATGGTTTGCAAATACTTCCTCCCATTTCATATGTTGCCTTTTCATCTTGTTGTTTCTTTTGCTGTGCAGAAGCTTTTAAGTTTGATGTCGTCCCACTTGTTTATTTGTGCTTTTGTTACTTGTGTTTGAGTTTCATATTCAAAAAATCATTTCCAAGGCCAATATCAAGGAGCGTTTTCCCCATGTTTTCTTCTAGGAGTATCATGGTTTCAAAAATCTTACATTTAAGTCCTTAATTCATTTCAAGTTCATTTTCGTGAGTGGTATAAGTAGGGCTCCAATTTCGTTCTTTTGCATGAGAATATCCAGTTTTCCCAACACTTCAAGCTCTTTACATGTTGGGCTGGAAATCAAAAATCCAGTGTACAGTTTTTAAAATAAAAGTGATTTCTCAATGAAACAATCAGACATATTTTTAAAAGAAATAAATTTCTTTTTGAAATACGATTTGGTAAACTAGGTGCCTTTCACATTGCCTCTTTTAATTTGCATTCATTGCTGTTTTATTTTTGATTGATAAAGCAACATATATGGTCATTTAAGGAAATATTAAAAAGTATTTTTAAAAGAAACAAATAATGCATATAATTGCACTCTTCATCAAGAATCTGTTAATATTTTGATGCATTTTATTTAAGTATACATCTTATTTTTCTTCCTTTTTTTCTTCCTTCCTTCCTTTCTTTCCCCTCTTTCCCTCTCTGATTCATCTCTTCTTCCAAGCCATCTAAATATTTAAAATACTCATGAATTTATAGATACATGTGTGTGGATATATATATATATATATATATATATATATATAGGTAGATGCAATTAATTTTAATATGACATATTTAATAACAACCAAGGTTAATGTGTAATTATATATATAAATATAAATAACTTTATCTAATTCTATTTCATTATTTATCTCTATATATCTATGTCTCTAATTTAAACTTAATCCCAGATAGAATGACATCCACAGTTCTTTGAGAGTTTGCTCTAAAGTTTTCAGTTACTCAAACTGTACCTAAGAACACTCCTCTGAGAGGCTCACATGCGTATTCTCTCTAGTGCCTCTCTTCCTAGCTTTTCTTTCCTTCAGTTGTGAGAAGAAGAAAAAGATAACACATTCATGCAATGGTCACACTTTCAAATAGCATAAACCTGTAGGATTGTCTTTTCTCCAGAAAAATAACTACCCTTTTCAACTTTTCTATTATTAACTTTATTGAGATATTATTCTTTTATTATTCTGAGATTTTATTCTTTTATTTTATCAAAAATGTTTTTAATAGCCCTCTTTATGATCAAACATACTTTGCAAATTTGTTTATATAAAAGTGTGTGTCCCTTTTCATGGAAAAAAAGTTTAAATCCTTTAAGTAGAATGTAATAAGGGTTTTAACACATAATTGTCAAAAAATAAAAGAAAGTAAATTAAAAATTATGAGGTATTCTAGAAAATTTATCAATTTAATAACTTCGTTTTCATTTAATAATGTTAATTTCATTGGGAGTCAATTCTATAATTTCATTTTCATTAAAACAGCTCTAAAATATATGTTTACATATGCATTTATTTCACTAGAATATTTATGATTTAGTAAAACTTGACCTCCACCACCATTACAATTGAATGACAGCACACTCAAACTCAGCATAGGAATTCAATGGATAACATTAAACTTCTGTTCTTACTAATAAATCTCTTAATAAGGCATAATTGGTATTAAAGTTTGAATCCCTGCTGCTTCAAAATGAGGTAAAAAGGAAAGCTAAATATAACTAATTTTGTTACAGTAATTAAGCTCAAATAACATGTTTCTTTTTCATTTTCAGTATTGAAGAAAAGGAAGTAGAATTACTTTTTAAAGTGCCTGGAAACACTTGAACTTCAGTCCAACTACTCAGTAACTAGAGGTGACAGAATCCATTTGCCAACTCTTCAGTGTAGTAGGCACAGTGTGAAAGCCTGACTCCTTCCTGTTAAATGAAATAAGGTATGAAAATACCTTGAGCAGACAGAGGGGAGGGAGTTGGGGGACTGGGAGAATGAGAAGGGTTAAAGAAGTACAAATTAGTAGTGGGTAGCTGATCATGGGGATGGAGAGCAAGGCAGAAGGAATGCAGTTAGCATTAATATGATGGCTGGGTGGAGGGCCAGGGAGGGCGGGAGCAATCGCGGGGATGGTTGTACGAACTATATAGATGTCTAACCAGTGTACTGTGTATACTTGAAACTCATTTAAATAAATAAATTTAAAAAATTAAAAAGAATACCTTGGAAAATTCTTGCAAAAAGAAAGGCAGGTGCTTACTTTTACTGAGAATTTTCAACTTTTAGACTGAAAGTGATGATGTCAGCCTTTCCAAAGTAATCTCAATTAGTTAATAAGATAATTTAAGGTAAATTGTCAGCATTTGGCTTGTCCAAATGGAGAGTCCATTAGCCAGGATAGACCAGTTTATGCCACATTGAAAACCAACACCCAAATCTTTATGGCTTAAAACAAAAAGAAGAGGTTCCTCGCTTATACAAAATCCTCTGTGAGTCTGGGCAACACTCCAGTCTGCCATCTCCTGTGTAATCTCCAGTTTGATTCCTCTATACCAACCCAAGCTTCCATATTTAAAATATCACGAGCACTTCTAAATGTACTCAATATGAGTCATTTAATCCTCAAGTGACAAGTAATTATTATCATCACCAACCCTATTTAATGGAAACTGAGTCACAGAGTGGTTTGGTAAGTTGCTCAGGATGATGCAGTTAGTAAGTGGGAGAGCTAAGAGTTGAGTTCAGACAGGCTCCTGAGCACCATACTTGACATCCTTTCACACTGATTCTTTAGCAAGATGACTGGAGTAAGCTATTTGAGGAATGTTTTAGAGACTTTCTTCCTTTATTCCAACATAATAATGTCACTGTTCCTTCATTAGGGATGTCTTCCCAATACTCACTGTTTACCTAGGATTCTCAGATGTGATTCCTGAATCAGCAGCACCAGTGCCACTTGGAAAGTTGTTAGAAAATTCTCCAGGCCCACCCCAAATCTGCCCAAAAGAAACTCCACAGATAGGATCCCCGAATCTGTGATTTAGCAGACGCTCTCTGTGATTCTATGGAAACTAAAGTCTGCCAACCACGTGCATACCCATGGACAACTTACTTCATCTTTCTGAGACTTGGTGCCTTTATTATTAGAGCACTTATAACAATTAACTACTAACAGTTAATTCTGTATCTGAAGTCTATTATTACACCTCTGTTAAACGCAGGGGCATGTGATGCTAAATATGGGGGATGCTGTGTTTCACTGCCCAGATCCTCCCTCCCAGGTCAGTCATTTCCCTTAGCTGCTGTCCGTGATGACTGATAATGGCTCATGCTGAGTTTCTCTTCAGGGATTGTCCTCAGCACAGAGACCGAGCCAAGTTTGTGCCCGCTTCAATGAGCAGGAGTGGGCAACAGTCCAGATCTCTTGTTTAATCTGGGACAACTCTGCTGGACCATTCTAGCTAAGAACACTCCATGGGATAGGCTGAGGCCCTGTTGCAAGTACATTCATCACAACCTAACTTTCCCTTTCACAAATGTTGATCCTCACTGCATTTTCCCCAGACCTTCTGGATGCAGATCTCTACCTTAGAGTCTGAGTCTAGGGAAACTGACCTATCTACCATTAAATATTATTTTTTATGTAGAACCGATACATTATTGAAATGGGGAACAGGACTTGGCTAACTGAACAAAGCCCATGAAACAAGCTTTGTCAAGCCAATCCTCTTCTATAACTATGATAAATAAGATTTGTTAATGAAAGGTTTAAAGACTTTAACTACTGTTTTGGATATATGTACAGAACATAGCTAAATTATGATCTTCTTCTTCTTACTTTCATCTCTTTGTCGCTTTCTATTACCACTCCCAACAGGCTCATGGATTGAAGCACAAAGCCCTGACCTTGACCCACCTTATTCAGATTTGAAGCTGTGGTTTATGTAGAGTGCTAGCCCCCAGGAGAACTTTCCTTTCCTTCCTCCTGACATCGCAGCCGACCTCACAGGGCCATGCTGGGCTTACTCCAGGCTGGTCTTGGGGCTAGTCTGCTGTGGTGCCAGAGCCCTAGGTATGGTGGAGGGACTGCCAGGCCCTGACACTCACTGACTCTCGGACCCTTTTGAATATGTTTTCTAACAAGTATAGAATATCAATGGTCTAGCACTTATTTCCTAAGTGTCCCGGGGTTTCTCAGAGGGCCTCTGGTCTAGGGAACATCGTGTTACTGGAACTTCCATCCTGCTGAACAATTTTTTTCTGCATCTCATTTTTGTGGCAGGCTTCCACATAGAATTAAAAAAAGAAAATCTTTCAAAGACAAAACTAGTCCACTTGAAAGAATAGCTATAATTCCAAGAATTCCGTGATTCTGAGAGATAATAAATAAATGTTTATATTATTCTCTCTAGAAATTGCTTATACTTTAATCTGAAACTGCATTCTATAACTCAGTCTCTTCTCTTCACCCCCAACACAGGGAGGCATTTTGAAATGGGAGTCTCCTTATCACTTAAATCTGCCCCCACAGGTTTCTGCTCCATTCTGAACTTATATCAGTGCTGGCATAGCGAGCAGGCACAGGTGCTTTGAGCACTAGTAAAGTAGGGGCATTTTTCCTTTTAAAGAATTTTATATTTGAATAGTGATCATGAGAAAAAACTAGAACTTTATAGGACTTTGTTATACTTTTAGGATAATAAACTCATTGTGTGTGTGTTGCTATGAGCTGAATTGTGTCCCCCTAAAATTCATATGTTGAAGTCCTAAGCCCTAATGAGATGGTATTTGGAGATGGGTCTTTCGTAGATAATTAGATTTAGATGAAGTCATGAGAATGGGATCCCCAGGATGGGATTAGTGTCCTTACAAGAAGAGGAAGAGAGACCCAGAGCCTGATCTCTCTTCGACACTTTGAGACAAACAAAGAAGGTGCCTGTCTGCAAACCTGGAAGAGAGCTTCCAACCATGCTGGAACCTTGATCTTGGTCTCCCCAGCCTCCAGAACTGTGAGAAATAAATTCCTGTTGTTTAAGCCACCTAGTCTATAGTATTTTATTATGTTAGGCTGAACTAACATAATATGTTAGTTACTATATATAACATATAATTTAATTATATACATTTATATACAATGAGATATACAGTTACATAAAATGTATATTATAGCTCTAACTACAATAAATGCAATTAATCATATGCTACCTCCAGGTCAAAACTAGTTTTAATTTGTAGGACCCAATTCGTTACATCACAAACATCCTCAGTAACGAGTTCTAGTGTACATAGGTAATACACAGGTAGGATGGCATAATATTCATGCGTCTCTAAAGCTGTGCTCTTCAATGTTAATAGACCCATAGATATGTGAGGCTATTTCAATTAAATTTTAGTGTAGTGTAAATTAAAATTTCAGTTCCTTGGATGTATTAGTCACATTACAAGTGCTCGTAGCCACCTGAGGCCAGTGACTACTACATAGGACAGTGCAGCCTTAACACCTTGCTGGAAAAATTTTCCATCCTACTTGAAAGTCCTACTGGACAATTTTACTCTAGAGTGAATTAAAGCAATACTGTCTGAGTAAAGGGCCTAAGCTGTGGTGCCATACTGTGGTAGTACAAAATATATTTCTAAAAGCCATTAAATCTAAGGTTGTCTAAATTTACCAAAAAAGTGATTTTCATCCTTCAAGGCTACCTTACTGATGTTTAGATTCAATTAGTGGTGCCTGAGGGTACCTCTAATTGTATAGGCCCATTATTTCTTGGAATATATACATATTACTTCAATATATAAAACAAATGGAGTGAATAAATTCAAAGGATGTTGCTTTTCCCTGGTTCTCAGAGCTGTGGGAGAGACAGAAGCTAAAATAAGGTAACTAAAAAAGTTTTATTATTATCCATCCATCACTGGACTCTGCAAAATAGCCAAGCTCTTATTGTTTTGGTTTGGTTGCACTAACACTTGAGCATGAAGATTTTTTTCATGTGCATGTTAGTATGTAATACTCAGCAAACCTTTATTAATTGTTTATGGAGGGCGAATACTGTATGAAGTGGAATAGGACACAATTCCTGTCCACAGTGAGCTCAGGAGTAAAGTGGGTTAGGGGCTGCGGGTAATTGGGAAGATATTGGTTAAAGGTACAAACTTGCAGTTAGAAGATGAGTAAGTCCTGGAGAGCTAATACACAACATTATAATAATAGTTAACAATACCATATTTTATACGTCAAAGTGCTAAGATGCTAGATCTTAAATGTTCTCACCACAAAAAAAAAAAAAAGAAAAGAAAGAAGAAAGAAAGAAAAAAGAAAGTCATGGGCACTTGACAGATGTTAGCTAATGCTGCAGTGGTTATCATACTGCAAATATATAATATATATCAAAATCGTGTGTTGTACAACCGAACTGACAAAATGTTATTTCGATTATATCTCAAAAAAAGAAAAAAGACAAAAATAAAGGAGTCTAGTAGGATTGTATTTGAAAAGTGCAATAATGTTTACATCAGTTAGTATAAATATGTACTGATGTAGTCCTGGTACCTAGAACACCCCCTCCAGAAGGGATCAATAGATTTGCTGAATGGGCAATGAACTTATAAATGGTACACCTACAACCAAGCTAGCTGCCTCTGTGAAAATGAAGCAAATTTTTTTGAAAGAGCTTGAGAGCAATATGGTTCTGCTTTATATTATAGTTTGTGAATTTCTTTTTAAAATGTTATTGTTTATTTTCAATTAAATTTATTGGGGTAACATTGGTTAATAAAATTATATAGGTTATAAGTGTACAGTTCAATAACACATCATGTTGCATTTATCACTCAAAGTTGTTTCCCTCCATCACCTCCTATTTGACCCCCTTTACCCTTTATCTACCTTCCTCACCTTTCCCTCTGGTAACCACTAAACTGTTGTCTGTATCCATGAGTCTCTGTTCATCTTGCTTGTTGCTTTCAGTTTTATATCCCACAAATGGCTAAAATCATATCGTTCTCGACTTTTCCTTTCTGACTTATTTTGCTTAGCATGATAATCTTAGGATCCATCCATGTTGTTGCAAATGGCAGTATTTCATCTCTTCTTATGGCTGAGTAATATTCCATTGTATATATGTACCACAGCTTCTTTATCCAATCATCTATCGTAGGACAGTTCGGTTGCTTCCATGTCCTGGCCACTGTGGATAATGCTGCTATGAAATCAGGATGCATATATCTTCGTGGATAAATATTTTCAGGGTTTTTTTTTTTTTTTTGGAGGGTAAATACCCTGAAGAAGGATGGCAGGATCATATGGTAATTCTATTCTTAATTTTTGAGGAAACGCCATACAGTTTTCATAGTGACTGTACCAATTTCCAATCCCACCCGCATTGTACGAGGGCTCCTTTTCCCCCACAGCCTCTCCAACCCTTGTTAGCACTTGTTCTTTTGGTGACAGCCATTCTACCAGGTGTGAGTTGCTATCGCATTGTGGTTTTGACTTGCATTTCCCTAACAACTAGTGACATTGAACACCTTTCCATATGTCTGTTGGCCATTTGCATATTTTCTTGGGATGATGTGTAAAGTTCTTGTCATTCTCTCAGCTCCTTTCTCGCTAAGTAACCGTGTTTACCAGAAGCAGGGGCTGTGCTTCCTTCATTATTGTTTTCCTTTAGGAACTCAGCTCTGCGGCCTATGTGACTGCAACTCCTGCTGGGCCCGCCAGCACCCCTGGAGCAAAAAAGGCGCTGCCTCCTGCACGGCAGAGCAGAGCAGGGCCTGGCAGGCTAAATGGGAGAGAATGGAGACACCTCTACTAAGGAAAACAAATGGAAAGGTATTATTCTGGCAAGGTTCCTCCTCAGCTGAGTTATACATTTTTTTTGTTTGTTTTTCCCAATAGAAAAGAAGCTGGTTTTATTTCATCATGAACTCTATTGAAAATCTCTGATGTTCTGTTTTTGATGAACCAAAAGTAAGTGAGCAGGGAGAGGATCTTTGCTCCACAAACCAGACCCTCTGCCACAGTAGGTGAGCTCTAGGGGATCTTCCAGCACTTTTCTGGGGTGGCCAGGTGGCTGGCTGGAAGCAAAGGGAGAATCAGGCAGCTGGAATCCTATGGCCAGCACCACCAGCTGAGAGTTGATGTCCCATACAGTCTCGGTAGCTCAGAATAAAAGTGTGAATTATTTAGTTAAATGTCATCTATTTTGTAGCGAAATCTAGTGAAATCTAGTTTTAAATTAGATTTTTTTCTCTCCTTTGTTGAGACAGGAATTCACCATGTAGTTTTGTCCTGATCAGGTTACTGGCACTGCCAAAAACAAGAATCTCACTCTCTGAAATTGATCTCTCCTTTCTCCTCCTCACAGTGTGGATTATTACGTCATCCTTTCCAGCCAAGGACTACATGCACCCTTTCTTCAGTGATAAGCATCCGCTTTTTCCACAGACATTACTTGTAAGTTAGGGTGATGGAAAGAGGTGAGGGGTGCTCAAATGACACCATAGGGTCTCTGTTATAACAACAAGTATATATCTTGGAGATACTGCAGGTTCAGTTACAGACCATTGCAATAAAGCAAGTCATAATATTTTTGCTATGGAGGGTCTTGCCTTCAATTTGAAAAAATTTGAAGCGCAATAAAGCCAAGTGTAATAAAATGAGATTTGACTGTACTTACCTCTGACATAGTGCAAATCAGTCATAGACAATATGTAAATGATTGGTTTTGGTTATGTTCCAATAAAACTCTACTTACAAAAACAGGAAGCAGGCTAGATCTGGCCCAGAAGCTATCATTTGATGACCCTTGTATAGTGAAGGAAAACACAGATTCACGAGCTAGACACTATGGTTTTGATTTTCGAGTCCACGCTTCCTAGCTCTTCTAACCCTTGACCTCTCTTTGCCCGAGTTTTCTCATTTGAAAAATTGGAATAATAATAGCTTACCTCATATCGTAAGTGCCTAGTACATTGTTAGTACCAGATAAGTACTTGATGTTCTATTTTTAATTGAAAATGGACATACTGGGATTCAAAGAGGTTTATACAAACATAGTAGAAACTCTTTAAAATGTCACTCCAGATTCTTAATTTGCACATGAACAGAATCTCCCATAAAAATATTCAAGTATGTTGAGAAGAAAAGTGAACAACCCATTTTTAAAACATTAGATACTAGTCTACAGCCATGCTACCCTGAACAAGCCGGATCCCATCTGATCTCAGAAGCTAAGCAGCGTCAGGCCTGGTTAGTACTTGGCTAAGAAACCACCTAGGAAGACCAGGTGCTATAGGTGTATAAAATAAAAAAAAAAAATAAGGGATTGTAAACTGACAAGGTCCTTGCAATCTGAGAGGTCAACCAAAGGTTGCCTCACCTAAAAAAATAATAATAAATTAAAAAATAAATCTAAAAAATTAAAATAAAATAAAACATTAGATGGTAACATATCAGGAACCTTCCTTCATATACCATTGGAACTGGTAGTTGGATAGTCAAAAGGTTTATTTAAAAGGAAACCAAAAAAATGTCACTTGCACACCATTAACATTTTAGGCAAATCTGTAGGGACTGAAACTAGATTAGTGGTTGCCTGGGGCTGGGATAGATGCAGAGAGAGGGTAGAGGTGGAGTAGTAAGTGACTGCTAATAGGTATGAGGTTTCTTCTGGGGAGCGGTGAAATGTTCTAAAATTAGATTTAAGATTGAACTATTCTGTGAATATGCTAAAAACCATTGAACTGTACACTTTGAATGAGTGTATTTTGGAGAACATGAATTATATTTCAATAAACCATTTTTCAAAGAGTACGTACTACGCTGATGACTTATCAACATGATTTATCACTGATGACATTAACCTTGAGCACCTAGATGGTTTCACCACTGTAAAATTACTTTTACATCTCTCTTTGTACTTCAGCCTTGGAAGCAAGATATGGAGAGTTAAGCTTCACTTCTGGGAGAGGAGTATCTTCATAAATTATTTGGAACTCTTCTGGATAGGATAGTTATCCTCTCATTTTTGTATTCATTTTTATTTTTTTTATCAGTCTGAACTCACGGATATGCATATGTTTTTTCTTTAGGATATAATCTAATACTTATTTATTTTGTTCCTCAAATTGTTCCAGCTTTTGTCATGGGAACTTCTTCCTGGGGCTTGTAAATTACATCTTTACAACAACAAGTAAAACTGACCTGAACATGGAAACAAACAGCTGATTTCAGAAGCTTCCATTCAATTGAAGAGAATAGAAACTCATGTGGGCACTAGAAATAGTCTTTAAGCCATGAATATTTTGTGCGTGGCAGGATCGGCCAGGGTGTTCACAATAGGTGTGGGGAGTATGACAGTGAAACTGAAAGCCAGTTAAGAGCTTCAAATCAAATATTAACTCATGAAACAAAGTCTATCCATGCGATAAAAAGTATCAATGCCCCCAAATGCAATCGACCAGTTATTCCAGAGCCATTTTGTTATTACCCAGGCAAAGACACCCCTCCCCCACTTTTTTTTTTTAGCTTTCCTCTACAGATGTAGAGTAAAACAGTCTAGAAAATCTAGTGAGACTTCCGGTTCAAATCTAGCCTCCTTCTGGAGCTACAGAGATTGTCCTGGACAAGGAGCACACTAGGCTGCAGAGAGAGCACTGTCCCATTCTGCTGTATTTCAAAGCACATTTTAGACTCGCCCTAAGCTTTAAACAGCAGCTTTTTAAAAAGCTTACTCAAGCTCAACATTTGACCTCTAATAGAGTCTTTTTTGGAGAATAGAAGAATCTATTCAGCTGTTTGTTTGCCTTATTAACAGAAATGTTTTCATATGACAAATGTCTATTCCTGAGGACAGACCTTTTTGGGACAATTATCTTCTTTTGGGGAGGGGGGAGGAAATCATACAGAAACTTGAATTTCCAGTAACAACCAATGGAAAATGGAAAAACACTGTGACTTAAAATATTATGTTGCTCTTGTTTTGTAAATAAATGCTTCTGCTAAACCAGAAAGAAGCAATGGGCTTTCTGTAGATTTATTTACTCATTCATGCATTCATTCAGTCAAGAGATGGTTACTGAAAATCAACTATATTTTAGAAGCAAGTAAAACTATTCTGATAGGATAGAGAGAAATAGACCCCCCAAAAAACCCTACATAAGATATATTTTATTATGATAAGGTCATAAAAAGAGTATTGTGTGTGTTAGAGCTGACAACAGGGTCTAACTTAGTTAGTGTGGATGAGAAAGACCTCTCTATAGATGTGGCATTTGAGCTGAGACCAAAAAATGAGAAAAATTCACAAACTGAAGAGCTGAGAATGGCACCTTCCAGGCAGAACAAAAAGTACAAACTGCCTAGGAAAATTGCTTTGGTGGAGAGTGTGAATAAGGGAGGAAAGTAATCAGTAATGAGGTTAGTGAGACATGCAGGAGACATAAATTTGAGCATCATGAATCTTAGGGTAAGAAGACCGGATTTAGATAAAAATCAGACCTGAAAGGATTTAATCTAAAATCCATAATCTGCTTTCTATATTGAAAAGTTTTGCTTACTTGAAAGGAATTGTAAGAGAGTAAAAAGAAATGGCAAGAACACCTGTCCAGAGACTCACAATAGTTCAGGCAGAAAGAAATCTGTCAGCTTGGCGTTGGCTGCAGAGATGAGAATGGCCGTATGTAGGCTGTATTGAAATTGGAAATGAAGACCTTGTTGATCGATTAGACGTAAAAGGGATTTCACAGTTCCTGATTTCAGGGAATTGATAGGCACTTTGTCACATTACATTGTAACGAAGAAAATATCAGAAGCAAGGTGGCCACACAGACTGCAGGCCATGTAGAATCTCGTAGCCTAGATTCCTGAGCTCCCCAGGAAATAAATCTACAGTTAAGTTTAGCTTTATTAAATGTCCACCATATTTCTCTTATGTAAAGTGAAGATGCTTTACTTGAAGAAAAAGTTAATTTTACACAGAAGCTATACATTTATGAATGTGGTAAATTGGGAGAGATAGAAGCCAAATCTGTCTGGCCCAGGTTTGTGTTCCCAGTCCTATTTTCCTAGAGTCCAACAAAATAACCTGGGTACATCACAATGTGAATAGGTACGTGTGTGGTTCAGAGCAATGGATGGACATCTTGGTTAACCTTTACTCTGTCATTTGACCATAGGATAGTTCCAAGGGAAGCAGCTTCTCAGGGTGTACCCTCTCCACTGTTTCCTGCAGAGTGGAACTTCAAACAATTATGACAAGATTGTAAGTCTTAGGACAGTTAAGGGAAAATTTATTAATATAAATGGTCATCCTGAATATTCAAGTTTGCATTCAGGGAAGACTTTTAGCAACAAAAGATCTTTTTCCCCATAAAACAATTTTTTTTACATATGCATTTATACTTTTAATCGCCTTATACAATAAAGCAGTGATCTCCATCTAGAGGGAAGTTCTTAAAGCCATTTGAATTAATTTCCTATTGCTTCTTTTAAAAACTTACTGGCTTATGACAACACAAATTCACCTAATCTTGCAGTTCCAAAGGTCAGAATCTAAATTAAGTCTCACTGGATTGAAATCAAGGTGTTGGCTGTGATCCTTCCAGAGTCTCCAAGGGGAAATTCCTTTCCTTGACTTTTTCAGCTTCTGGAAGCCACCCACATTTTTTGGCTGATGGCCCTTCCCTACATTATGCCAACCTCTTGATTCCATGGTCACATCTATTACTGACTCTCACCCTTCTGTCTCCCTCTTACAAAGACCCTAGTGATTATGCTGGGACCACTGGAATAATGCAGGATAATCTTCCTATCACAAGATGGTTAACTTAATTGCCCAGCAAAGTCCCTTTTGCTATGTAACGTAACATATTGACAGGTTCTGAGGATTAGGACATGGACATCTTTGGGGGAGGGTGCTTATTAAATCAATCATATCTTCAAATTTCACATTGTATTCTCTACAGTATGCCTGAATTCCTAGAAGCATCAGAGTACAACTAGAAGCTTCGTATTTAGAAAATAACTTATCAATAGAAAGAAGAAGAGAGAGAAAGAAAGAAAGAAAGAAAGAAAGAAAGAAAGAAAGAAAGAAAGAAAGAAGAAAGAAAGAAGAAAGAAAGGAAAGGAAGGAAGGAAGGAAAGAAGGAAGGAAGGAAGGAAGGAAGGAAGGAAGGAAGGAAGAAGGAAGGAAGGAAGGAAGGAAGGAAGGAAAGAAAGAAAAGAAAGAAAGAAAAGGAAAAGAAAAGAAATGAAATGAAAAGAAAAAAGAAAGCAAGTGGGTAGGAGGAAGGAAGAAGAAATTTTAAAAGAGTCTATCAAATTAGTAAAATCTCACTCCTGGCATCAATTTAATTTTGGCAGCCCTGAGTGCTATATGACTTTGTGCGATCTTTTTATTTAATAATATCCATGGGGCAGTGTTACTTCAAAACTCAGAAGAAAAAAAAAGAAAGATTGTGAAGATAGCAGATAGTAATTATAATGCTATAATAAATACAGTATTAGATGTGAATACTAATAAAAAATAAACATCTAACTTTTTAACAGTATGATACTTTAAAGTTTCACTTTAGGGTGCATTGGTGCTAAAAATGAAATTATAATAAAGTTGTTCCTGTATTTAAATTAAGTCATAAGTGCCTTTAGGGCAGTAGAGCCCCTTTTCATTCTTCAAGTGTATAATAGCTGGAGAATTAAGAATATTAAAGTGAGGATGTTTAAAGAACTCATTGGAAATATAACAAAAAATTCTTGTTATTGTTGCCTGTATGGCAATTTGTTTTAAAAATACTTTCGTATTCATTGGTTCTTTTGTTCAGTTATTCATACAAAAATATGTGTTGAGTCGTACTTCTATGTGCTCCAGGATTATACTGTGTAGGACCTGAAGGACCATTTATATGGATGTTGCCCTTCGCTCTGGGAGACGGCGAGTGATCAAAGCAAAAGAGAGACATTGTTAGACCAATGTTTCAACAGGATCACGTTGACTCCTATGTTGAAACTCCATGACGGGAGAAGAAATATGAAAGCGAGAAGACTAGCATAAACAGTGTCATGTACGTGTGTGACAGATTGTCCTAAACAGCAACTGAAGAGAAGTTAGTTTAGCATTTTGATGTACGCCATTCCAGAATCAGCAATCCAGAGGAGGTTACTTAGTATTTCAAAGGATAGTGTCAACATCTACACCAGAAGCTTTGTAAGTCAGAAAAATTAACAAGCAAGAAATTTGTGATGTTTAGGATGGCCCCATGCACAGGTCCCACTACCTTTGCATAAATAGAATATATGAAATCAGTAAGTCCCATGCTGAGTTTACAGTCTAGAGCTGAGCCCCCACTGATCCTGGATTTGTCTACTGAACCCCACCTCAATGTTGACTGGCCCTTCTATCAGAATTTTGTGTCGCTCCCACAGGATGCTTGAGGATTGAGAGCAGAAACCCAAAATGTATGAGAACAGGTTGTGTAACTCTTTTTGTACATGCTTGCTAATAAATGTTGGCATATATGGCAATTTGGTCTAAGACTTGCTCTCTCTGTCATACACCATCTACAGACTGTTAGCGGGGACAGTGGGTATATAGTGGCCAACTTCCTCTAACCGTAAGAGACAAGTTACCATACGAACCTGATGTTTTGGTGAGAGGTCAAATAGCCTTAGATCTGCTCACATCTAATAGTATGATTTCTCTCATTTTTTAAATTCAAATTTGGCTTCTACATCGTGTTCCATATTAAATTTTTCTGTCTATATTTAAATATGAAATTGCTCTGAAGTTTCCCTCTTAAGCTGTCTTTATTAGATTCTAGAAATATAAAAATAACTAGAAGGGATTAAGTCAGCGTATGAGCAGTGCATTGAGATCATGGGTGACTTTTATTCAGATATCTGTATTTTGAAACATATCTTGTATTCATATTTATAAAATACCATTAAAAATTCCTAAACATTTAAAAGACTGTTAAATAACTATTTTTACTAATTTGAACATGAAACTAAGTCAAAAACTTTCATTGGTTAAGAAGAAAATGCTTTTCAGCATCTAAGAACATAATAAAATATTTAACAGAAATGTTATGACAAAAAGATGAATGCTTTTTTAGACCTACAACATCAAGAAAAATATTCAAAGAATTTTACATTTAGTTTAAAATTTGTGAATTAGTTGTATTTAGATTTACCCATTGTTTTTTAAAGGAAAATTAAAATATCTGAAATACAGTAACATTTTCAATAAGCTCTCCTATAACATTTCTCATTTATATAATTACTATTTGTGTTTTAAAAGTTTCTTACTTATTTCCTGCCCTCAGTAGTAAAATATAAAGTTATTAGGCCTAAATCAATTGTAATAATTATTCTTAAATGAACTGGATAATGGGTAAGACAGTTTCTGGGTGTTTTGAATTTTTATTTATTTATTTGTGTATTTTTGATGTTTACATCTTGTGTCCTCTGCTTTGTAGCAATCATGAGTTGGGGGTAAGTTTAAAAGGAAATCTTGAACTGAAATTCATTCCAAACAATACTTCTTTGCATAAGTTTGCTCTATATTCTATTACACACTATGCTCACTTCCTTAGACAAACTGTTTAGTGGCTTAATTTGAATCAAATACGACTTCCTAAGGCTCCATTTTCCCTCCCAAAGAGTGTGGCACTTCAGTAAATATCTGCCTATTAGGCACCTCTTACCAGAAAGATATCCGGACTCACTTTCTGAAGGGGCCTCTTTTATTCCGTAGAAGGTGATTTTAGCTTAGTGCTGTAATAAACGAACCAAGGAGGCATTTTGAGCCGGTATCTGCAATGTCCAGACACGGCAGAGCACTTTAAATAGGCTTCATGGGAGCCGGATACAGATGGACAGTATCTGCACCTTTTCAGATATCCCATGATACCTGAATAAGTCTGGTTAGCAGGGTCAAATTATGATTTTGTTATAGGGTGCTCACGCTGAGACTGGGCTCCAGATGGAACATGAGGGCTACAAATTGAAGACAGCGTAAAGTGGGATTGAAAGGGAATGACGTTTTAAGGTTTTGAGCAATTCCTCAACTTCTCTCAACTCTGGAGTCTAAGGCTGGTTTTCAGTTCACAGAATAATTACACCCTCTGGTGGGCATGCATGGAAGCTATGATGATTCACATCGCCCTTTCGAGAGCTGCACCTATAACCAACCCTCTCTCTTCCTCAGACTTTCTTTCTACCGGTTTGATTTCATTTTTCCTCCCTCAAGTCCCTAGCCAACTTATTAGACACTGTCCATGAGGCAGGGCAAATATGTCCCTCAGGCCTTTCCTCTGTCCTCAAGAAGGGACAAACCAGATACTGACCAAAGTTTTGCCCCTAAGAGATTTTTAATGTCATAGTCACAAAGTAGTATGAGCTTCAGCCCCACAAAACCTTGTTCTGTCTCTGTGGGCCCTGTGTTTGGAGGATGCTCACGCCCGTCCCAGCAAGCTGTGGGGTCAGGGAGACAGACGACTTGACTGCGGAGGCTTGGAGTGATTGTGTCCTTATCCACTTCCATGTGTGTGTGTGTGTCTGTGCGCGTGTGCGTGTGTGTGTGTGTGGAGTAAAAATGTATTTTTTTCTTTTTTTTCTATTATCACCAAGGCTTCATTATTCAAAGATTGTGTGTGTGTGTGTGTGTGTGTTTTAAATATTGCAATATGATCTTAACAATATTCTGAGTAATCAAGAATGGGGATTCTGTTCACATGTCCAGGTGGGCAGGTATGGAGGAAGGGCAGGTGGTAACTAGCGGGTCGGGAAGGGAGGTGAAAAGGTGAGGAGGGATGCAGCCACCTAGAGAAAACCACAAAGACACGGCAAGAAGTAGTCCTGGGCCATGTGACTCAGCCAGGTGGCAAGTGACAACTAGGATGGGTTAGTGAAACACAAGTAAGCACACCTTCTGCAATCCTAGAGGTGTTTGGAGAGTGCCCCCGTACACACCACCCACTGTGCGCCCACTGTTGGGGGCTCATAATAGTGACTAAAGAAACCAAAGTCCCAAAACTGAGGAACCCTGGAGCATGTGGTATAAAGGAGAAGCTACTACCTAGGGACTAGAGACTTACAACAATTATATTTGAAAAGTCAAGCAAATTTGAATTGAAACGGTTACGTTGATCTCATGTTTCCAGATATTACATACACAGAATTTGTTTAAATACATGATAAATTAAGTGCATTCTATTCAGATGCTATGGGTTAAAATGTAACAAAAAAAAGTTAAAAGTGCCATCTAGTGGGAAAAGAGAGAATTGAGTTAAAAATACAAACTGATTTTTTTTCTCTCTGTAAAAACAATAATATTGCATTATGTTAAAATGGGAGTAATAATACCTTATCGTACATGGCGGTAATGAAGAGTATGAAGTGTAACGAGGGGTATGAGGTGCGACAAGGAGTAAAACACACGACAGAGCCTGCAGCGCACAGCAGGCACGCCAGAAGAGGTAGATACTGTAATATTCTTGCATTCTTTTTCTTATCTTGTTAATCAAAATGCTATTACTATTATTATTAGCAATGCTCAGCACTAATGGCTGGGCCCACTGAACTTTATATCTATTTAACAAGCTGTTTACTTAACTCTGGAACGTTCACTTTAACTCTTTTTAGATAGAATGAAGTGATAATGATATAAGTAATATTCCTATGGTTATGCCCTCCATGGGATTCTTTAAAAAGCTGCTGAAGAAGCTCCTAATTTATTTCGACACACACAGTTCCCTGACACTGTACTAGAAGCTGCTGGAGTTTAGGAAATAGGGAGGAGAATACACAGATCCCGACTAAGAACTGTAGCCTGCCTTCAGCGTCAAGGCTACATGTGAAGACTGAACAGCAACTGAGTGTAAATGTGCCTGTGAGTAGTACGTGTGGCACCATAGAATCTTTTTTCTTTCTAATCTGTAAGTAGCAGCAAAGAGAAATACGTGGCCTGACGAAGGGGCTGCTTTCCCTTCCAACTCTATCATGCGACTTGCCTTCACGTTTACACCAGCACCTGAAGAACTGGGGCCCATAGCGAGTCGACCTGGGTTTGCTAGGTTCAGCTCTTGCCCTCACTCTTGGTGTGACAGGGGAGAGGCCCCTTCATCACCTGGGCTTCGTTTCTGTGATTAATAGATTAATAGATTGTGAGTCTCCACTAGTTTATGTGCCAAATGTCACTTCTGTCTCGTCAAAGTGCAATAGCACTTGGTCAAGTGCAAAAATATCAAAAATAATAGATCGATTAGGCACTAAAGCAACTTAGAATTTGATATTCTGATCCTCTAGGGCAGCTGAGTAACTCTTTTTACATGAGTTTTAATTCCCTCTGCAGTAGCAGGAGAGAAGAGACTGGAACCATAGATATAAATGTTTAATGCTTGGAATTTAGCTAAATTAGAAGAGTGAGCAAATGGAATACCCAAGCCTATAATTTAGCTGTACACTATCTTTATAAAATCCAACACAACCATCATACACTGCTAAATTCATATACTGATTGCCAGATAGAATGCTAAAGGCTGCCCATCATCTCCAATTCTCATTTCATTTCTCATTTAGAAAGTAGAATCACAATAAAAAAAAATTAACTTTCAAGTCTGAAAAACAGTCCTATCTTGATTGCTACCATTTCGCAAGCACGATTAAATATATATGAGGCATAAATATCATTTTAGAACATCTTTATTAATCTTTCTCTCAACCAAGTGAAGTAATGACCTGAGAAATACATCCAGATCCGCAAGCCAAATATCGATTTGTTCCATTATGTACATATTTCTGAAGATGGAATTTTTGTCTTGATTTCTCTTTTCTGCTTTACCATTCTTATACTGGGGATAATTATTTTAAATAGTGGTAGCAAAGATTTATCAGAAAGAAAAAAAAATGGTTGATACTGTTTTCTATGTAATGAAGAAGGGTTTGTATTCTGTCTGCTTTGCTAAGGTGCCTTCTTGGCCAAGGTCATAAGTGTCACAATATCTAAGCACTGACATTATCTACAAATCCTCACAGGATATGGAAAATCCCGCCTCCGCACAACACTGTGTCTTTTGAAAGGTGTTTGTAGCTACATGTGTGCTCACGTTCCCTGGGGGGTAGTCAGGTGCAGTGAGAAAGCTGCCTCGGGAAATAAAAGATAAATATTGACACCTTTTTAGGTAGGACATGTAAAACATGCATGCACAATTGTAATCTACATCTGGGAATCTCACTGTACACTATTGTGCTTGCAATACTATTTACTGATACCTAAAGGCAAAGGGGAGGGAATTAATTTATTGAATATCTGTTTATGCTAATTATTATGTGAGACATTTCGAATGTAGTCTCTTTTCTGAGAATTTTGGATAAAATGAATAATGACTATATGATATACTATATACAGTGTATGAGGTAGGACAATAGCTAAGGCCATGGTGGATCATATACAATGTAAAAGGTATTATTTATAAAGTCTTCTTAGATAAATGTCTGAGTCCTATATATGATTCACTCCTTAGGGACTATGATAATGACAACCTCCTGGTGCCCAAGGTCTGGCACATGAGAACAGCAGGATGTGTGACCAGGTGTGGCCTCATTACTGCCATCCAGAAAAACAGCATTATAAAGAGACATGACCAACATTTGCTTAAATGTTTAGAATAAAAATTATTCAAGAAAAATAGAACTTTAATAATTAAAAATAAACTATGTTTCATAGAATAGTGCTCCAATAAGTGCCTAATACATTTAGGTTAAATTTAATAAAATCAGGGTAATAGTCAAAAATACTTTGGGTCACTAAGTCCCAGTGTATCCCAATACTTCCACTACAAGTAATAGATATCCCAATTCAAATGGTCTTAAACACAAAAGGGGATTTATTCCTATGAAACTTTGGTTTGTTAATGGAATAACTGAATACATAATATAAATATATATTTAAATATAAATAAATGTAGTTCAAATCAAAATTTTACCTATATAAAAATCTAGAAAGAAAAATGTTATATTTACCTCATAGACTTTTTTATAATTACAGAGTGTAAGGAAGACATTGTTCTCACTATTGTACCATTTTTTAGTGTTAATTAAGTTAAAAATTAATTAAGATTCTAACTCAAATAATTGGATAATAGGCTAGAAGATTTACTGAAAAGTGCTAGGTTTCACATTAAACTTCAGTAAAAATAACCAGTCTCCAAAGAGACTGTCATAATTAAAATCTCCAATCAAATAGACTTGGTAACCTTCTCACTAGGGTGATTTTGTCTTTCCATCATAATATGCTTTCTGAAATAATGTTGTTTTACTTGTATTTTAGCTATATGACTTGATATAGCAGAAAAGGTTATGATTAAACCATGGTTTTTATCTGTAAAATGGGGCATAGAGAGAAACATCATTTTTTACCTATTAATTTTCTGTACCCCATCCAGTCACCCAGCAATCAGAATATATACTTCTCTCTCTTTCAGAAGGCATGTGGATCATTGAACATCTGAATTTTAAAAATCATAACTTAGTTATCAGACACAAGATATATCTTCTTTTCTTTTTGTTTGCATATTTAGTGTGTTCTGTATTTACTACATTCATTTTTTCTTCATCATCATACATTTTCATCTCTCATGTTCACACAGTTCAGGATAAGGAAATGAGAGACATGAGCCACAGCCCTTCCCACTAACTCCATCACTCTCACAAGGTCTATAACCCTCGAGAAGTTGCCTAATTGCTCTGACTTGCAATACTTTTGTCCCTAAAAAGATCATCTTTAGTATTCCAATATATTATAAAAATTATATCATTCTGTGCATCTGAAGAAGCCTGGAGAAAAATTATTATTTCACCCACACCCCCAAATAAGACATAATAATCCATAAAGAGTGTCAGTCTTAACAGACTGAAAGACTAGCTTTGCAGACCCTCTCCCTTTCATGATAATAAACATGTGGAGAGGTTGCTGGGCCAGGCCATGAATCTGGTAGCATCAAACAGGATATCTTAGGTCATCGTTAGGGATAACTTTCCATTTAAAATATTGCATACCCATGTAATTCATTGTTGTTTTCAGTTTCAACAAAGCAATATCATACCCACTTTCTAATTTATTGAGCATAAATTATTATTTCTTTAACCCCCCAAAAAGATGTATCCTCTTTGATTTCTGATTGATTTAAAATGTCACCATAGACATGCAAATTTTTGGCTGACTTTACCTTATAGAGTAAACAATAGAGGCAAAAGATTTCCTTTACCAAATAATTCCCAAACATTTGAGCTATATTGCTATTTAACTGGCTATTACTATCTAATATTTTCTCCCAGTGGTGAGCTTTTAGGTAGAAAGAAGCAATATCATGCTAAGACTTTTACAGTCACATAAATTTCCTATCAAGAAGATCTTAGGCTAGCATTTATCTTATATTATACACACAAACGTGAATCAATGCTTTTTACACACACACACACACACACACACACACACACACACACAGAGTATGAAGAGCTCCAGGTTTTAGTCTCAACTCTACCATTCATTAGCTGTGACCCTGAGAAATTCATTTGAACTTTCTAGTACTCCACTTTCCCATATGTAAAAGGTAAAGAAGACTATTGACCTCAACTGTATCTTTGAGTTATGAATATGCTCCATAATAATTTTTTTAAAAACAAAACAAAACTATGTCTGGAAACAACTCAGATACTGAAATGCAAAGAGGAAGTTTGGCCAACTAAAATTCCCCAGAATATGTATATGCTTCCAATGAAGCTTTTATGTTTGCCCAGCATTAAAATTGACCTAAGTAAGGAATCTGATTTGAGGATGCATAATAAACTCTTACAGAAAATTCTCTTTGAGTTTAGTTCTGGACTCAATGCCCAGGACAATGCACCAAATATAGTGTGCTCTTATGGGAACTAACAGGAACTCCCTGGGGAGGTGTGTACATTAAAATGGGAAAATGAAATAATATGCAAACAGCAATGTTCTTGCACCTATTCCAATGCTGGTAGACCATGAGTGGCTCTTCCTTTCTGCTCAATTTTTCACTAAAGATAGAAAATTTATTTAGTAGCTAGGATAGTATACATTTTTAAAAAATGTACTAAAATCCTAGTGATAGATTTAATATATGTGTGGGCATGGTGAATGAGTGAAAACAAGAGTACCAACTTGAAATGATGAGCAGCTGGTAATATCCACTGGTTTCCGATGATGGAGCTTCCACACAGGTGTCTTCAGGTGTGCAAAGTTATCTGCCGTGTCCATTCACTGTGAACAGACACTGTTCCTCCAATCAATCTGTGTTTGATTTTGGTTGTCTGCTCTACAACAGAAGGATCGCAAGGAGTAACTTCCTAAATCATCATTTTCCATCAGTAGTTATGCTCCTTTAGGCACAAAGGGGGAAAAAACCTTCCCTCGCTTCAATAATTTACCACGACCTTGAAGAAACTTTATAGTCAAGTTGGCGAAACAAAACGCGAACATAAAAATTGAGTGACTAGGTCACCTGGTAATTACATGCCCCCAAAGAATGCTTCATCTGGTACTAAGAGGCGGGCTTATCTTCCCTCAAATGATAACCCTGATGGTTAAAGGCAGCTGTTGTCAATTGCCTCCAGAACAAGAGCATCACCTGCAACTTGTTAGAAATGCAAATTCTGAGCACCAACTCCAATCCAGTGAATCAGCAGTGGAGCTCAGTAATCTGAGTTTTAATCAGCCCTGCTAAAGTTTGAAAACTACTGTTATAAAGAAAAGCTAAGCACCTCCCATTCAGCTTGCAGCCTATGCCCAATTCCTCCCCTATCCTTTTCTACTTGTGCTGACCTTTGGTCCATCACTCCCGTTCCACCCACTCCAAACCTGGGCTGCTCTTTTGTTTGTAAACTGTTTCTGCCCTTTGGTCTTGTTGACAGTCTAGGGGTCTTTGGCCCAACTCTTGATACTTTCAAAGGACTTTGATTCAGAGTTATTCCTATGTATCTCTCCTGTCTTGGGTGTCCTGAGAAGGACTGTTCATTCTATTTTTGCTTCTTGACATGCCAGACACCAGAATCTACCCTCCTGGATAGAGTTTTGGCCAAATCCTTCCCTGTAACTTAGACAGAATGGGGACATGGTACTCATAAACATCATTATTCTAGAGCAGCACTTCTTATATTTCAATGTGCATATGATCACCTGGCTTTCTTTTAAAATGCAGATTCTGATCCAGTCTGGAGTAGGATCTGAAATTCTTTCTAGCAAGTTCCCAGGTGATGCCAATGTGTTATGACCAAACCACAATTAGAATAGCAAGCAGATCAGGGAAGCTTTGTATCCTTAGCTAAAGGAGTGTGAAGTTAGCAGAAGAGCCACCAGTTAAAAGCCAAGTTCTAGATCATTCATTCACTAGTTTTCTAAGCATAAAACTTCTCTAGGCCTTTCATCAACAGGAAAACGAGTGTATAATTAATTCTAGGGCAGACTCTAACCAGAATTAGAGGACAGGAAAAGAAGTTTTGAAAGAAACACCAGCTGGTAGCAAGCTGAGGTAGGAAAAAGGGTGATGTGTTTGTGAAAGCCTAAATAGATGGATAGCCTGAGAAAAGAGTTTTCATTTGAGAGTGGATAGGGTGCAGTTTAGTTTTATAGAACCATTTTGAAGATTTCGACTACACTCTGGAATTACTGGGAAGCCCTTATAATTTGCAAGGTGGAAGTGGCATAACAGACAATGTTTAGGAAAATTAATAGATAAGCAGTAATTCAAATGTTTCAAACAGCTCAATAAAGACCTTATTAGGGATGAATCATAAGTCTCGACGTTCATTCTATTTGGTTTCTCAGTTCAAACAAAATATGGAAAATATCGCATCTAGCATCAAACTTTATGTTAAGAAATGCTTCTTTTGATGACAATTGCTCTGTCTCTTCAGAAAATTAAGTTATATTGTAGACCAATGATAGTTCAAGGATGCAGTAAACATCAATTAGATATTCCCTTTTGTATTAGGATATTATTTCATCAAATAGAGTGCAGCAAAACCTAATTATCTAGTTTGTCTTCATTCAGAAGTTGCATTAAAAAGACATAAGGTTTTATTATTCCTTATCTTATGTTTTCTGCTTCATCTATTAATCTATATCTGATATATTCTGTAACTTTTACAGGCCAAAGTCCATAAATTTAACAGAGAATATAATGAAGGAAGGAGGGTGAACAATGGATTCTGTAATTTAAGGCATAAGTGCTGATTCCTCTTTTATAAACTATTTCAATATCACTTACAACAAAATTTTCTAAGTGTCCCTTCTAATGTTTAGTAGAACTAAGGCAAGAGAATTATTATAAATACTCCTTCTTGTCTTAGATAAACTTAAGGTTTACCTTATGTAAACTTAGGTTATTGTGAGCAAAACAGAGAATTATGAAACATAACTTAATTGATGGGCATTTTAAAGCAGCTTGAACCATTTAAAGATTCCCATCACAGCCCCTAAACATTAAGTAATAAAAGTCTAAAAATATGTGGTTTTATGTAAATCAGTAAGTACTAAAGACATAATAGAGGGTTGTGATACTCTGGGGAGGAGTGTGTGTGTGTGTGATATGTTCTTTCCTTATGGGGATTCTGTTCCTTAGATGATTCTGTTTGCCTATAAAATATCCCTTGCTACTATTCTCAGAATTGGCTATTGGGATAAAAATACTGCTGATTTGATTTTTATTCTAATTTTTATGTAATAGGTCTTGTTTAATCTAGACAATCTATTTATTTCCACCCTACCATACTGCTACATATTGATAAGATTTTACTGTATTTTTGCCAAAATTCATAATGTGCCAATATGCAAAACTTGAAAGAATGAAGGCCTCTGAAAAGTAGCTCCTCGAGTATTTCTTAAATAGGTACGTACATTTTCAAACATATAATGATTATTTATGTTTCAACTAAAGGTCAAGTAATGGTTAATGGAAAGAAAATGAATAATTTGATTAACCGAGATTTGGGGATATTTCTATTATAAAGGATAATAAAAATATAGTTGGCCTTGATAACAAGAATCAGACATAAAGTATTGGTTCACAATGAAATACCAGTTGTAAGATGTGTCAAATTAAAACACATATTCAGTTAATACTAAGGGATGCAGTTTAGTCAAGGCCCATTATTTACCTTTGAAACATAGTCAGCCTGGGTAATAAGGAGTGAGACTAACAGAAAATCATAAATTTGTTTTTTGACTAATTTTTCCCCTCTGTGGCTATTATTGAATCTCTTAGTTACGCTATGTTAAGTATAGAATAATTCCTTTACATGTATTTTTTTCAAGTGACATTAAATTCACCATTATCCATTTTACATAACTTTAATGTGCATCCAGAGATGCCTCCGCTCCCACGAAGTGTTTTAGTTGGTAATCTATTGGAAGACAGTTTAAGTAACATTTACCTCTGCAGGTTGGAAACAAAGTATAAATGCAATGCACCTTTCAAAGCGGTGGGGCAGGAACATTTCTGGAGCCCTCCTTGTGTCTTACTTCTTTCTGTTGTAAGATTCTTGAGATGGAGAATAGATAAAAAATTGGCAGCGGATGCTATTGGTACATATTTTCGGACACATTTCATGCCCTTTCACATAAACGACGTCCAGTTCTTCTTCCAAGAAATCAGTGTCATGGTAAATTGATGGATGACAGAACACTGGACAGCAAATCACATCAGATATAAGACACAAAACTTTAGCACTCATCAATTGGTTAATCTCAGTTAGAAGACAGTCCTTTCATTGTTTACCTGGTATGCTGTGGCTGTGGTTTTGAGGACTAAAACCAGAAAGAGCTTCGTTTGTTTTAATGTGTGTGCTTGATAATCTACTTTTAGATGTTTCAAGGAGACAAAGATTTCCAACAGTAAAAAAGGGGAAATATAAATATATCATAGAAAGCATAGCAAAGAAAAAATACTTTTTACAACACATATCTAAGTTTATGTTAACATTTAATAGCAAAGATTTTCCCATTTCCCATTTATCACTGAGTCAGACCTCAAGATCTACAGTTGTAAACAAATTTTCAAAACTAAACCACCTGCCTCCATAAAAATTTTCTGTACTGGCTCTGTTGTCAGTGTTCCTAGCATTTTCTTTTTTCATTTCCTTTCTTTCAACAATGCCGGCCTATCTCAAAGATCCAAGAATTTTCATGCTGCCTAGAAATCTCCCAGCCAGAGTTTTGCTGCAAGCTTAGACAGGAATAAGTAAAATCCATTGCAGTCTCCACACCCAGGCAGCATCCTCCTGGAAGGGAGTAACTTTTCCTAATTAGCACAATATCACATTAGAGAACAGTTCTGTCCAGCAGAATTTTCTTCAATGGTAGAAATATTCCATGTCTATGACATCTAATATAGTAGCCGCTAGCCATATTGTGGATATTGAGCGTGAGAAACAAGGCTAATACAGCTAAGAAAATGAATACTTAGTTTTATTTCATTTTAATTAATTTAAATTTAAAAAGCCAGACCTTGGCTGGTAGCATACATGTTCCGCAGTTCACCCTGTACTGAGGATCAAAATCTGCCACTCCTCTTATAGGTATCGATTAGGAATTTAATAAAAAGGATTTTAAAAAAAGAGCAGTGATTACACAAAGTAACGTATTACAAAGGCATCTTTCTAATTTCTGAAATTTACAATGTCCCAAGGCATCTTTGAATTTCCTTTCCTCTCTAACTGCATTTCATCCTTTGATCATCTCACCAGTTTCATGGCTTTAATTACCAGTTATACGTTGGTGACACTCAAACATATATTTAGAGAATAAACTCTCTTCTTAATTTCAGACTTCTCTTTCTAATTGCCAATTCAGCACTTCTTTCTGGGCGTTGAATAGGCCTCTCTCCCCTCTTGAAATTTGCTCCTCATGAAATCTTCTACATCTCAGTCATTGGCATTTTCATCCTTTCAACTCCGTGGGCCTAAAATGAAGCTATTACTGACCCTGTCTCTCCTTCGTAGCTAACATCCAATCCATCAATAAACCTTACTGGCTCTATATTGACAATATATCCAATCTAGTTACTTCTCTATCCCTTCCATTCTGCTCCAAGTAGGGCAGGGTTTTTATTTATTTAGCTTACTAACAGTATCCCCAGTGTCTAGAGCAGTGCCTGATCTATAGTAAGCACCAAATAAATTATATTCAATTTGTGGAGTAAATGAAAGTAGCAGATATATTTTCAGGCGACAGATCTAGCGCTTCTGAAATTATAGCCTCACTCAATAGAAGACCAAGTTTGCTTGATGGACAAGGAACTCAAGGGTTTACCTTGACTCGATTACTCTGGGAAACCTTTCTCCCAAATGAGCTGCCAAGTCAAGCAAATGCCAAAAGCTCTGAGAATTCTGATTTAGATAAAATCTAAAATCTAGATTTGAAGCAGGCTTAATCTTAAGGCTTTTTTGTTTTGTTTTGTTTTGTTTTTAGTGAATCTTGTTAATGAGAGGCAAAACTCCAGCACATGTCCCTTTAATGAGCAAAGAAATTTACCATGCTTTCTTATGGGTTCCCCTGTTAATACCCATCAGTAGAGGAACAACTCTCAAACCTTCCTCCATCCATGTCCGCAGTCCCACTGATATAGCCCATCATTTCCATCTCTCTCCACTTGGATTTGACGTTTCACTAATATTCCAGCTCTTTCTGCTACAGGTTTGATTATTTAAACCAGGCATTAGACTAAGTTGCCTCTTAGTGGTCATCTGTATATTCTTCTTTCCATTCAGAACTAGACAATTCTCTTTTTGCCAAAAGTGGAGCCGTGTCTAAGCTAATGAAAACCAAGAATCCTTGATAACGTTGGATTTGTGGTCAGTAAGTGAGGAATGCAAAGGGAGAGGAGCTAGAAACTCTTCTGTGCAACTTTCATCTATCTTATACAGACATTTTGATTAAATTTGTAGTAGCTTAGAATTTTTATTGATTAGCTGTTTTTAAAAGATAACACATTACTCTTAATCTTAACTCCTTACCTTTCAGATTCTTTTGGCCATTCTTGAGAAAAGAAGGTATACTTATTATAAAATGTCTCTTATGGATTAAAAATGAATTTTACATCAAGTTGATGAAAAAAACTTAATACGTCCCCAATTTGCTTTTCATTGGGTAATCTAATGTCCATGATTCATGCACTGATGCTCCACAATTGTAAAATGCCTTGTTGCATATGTGAAAAAGTGACAGCGCATGTCATTCATGCATCTTTCTTGGCATTCCCGAGCATCCTTGGTGATAGAGCCACTATAGTTCACTCCCTTCATGTCTAGGTCCACATAAATCTTTTTGTTGCAAGCTGAAAATAAAAGCATAAAATATGGCGATCTTTCAGACTCTAGGGCAACTCCGATAGTTTTGCCTTAGCAACTGTCTGTCCTGATTGACTCTTTCCACTCCTCTACTTTTCCTCAGAAATCTTGTTTTTATTTTAATCTGCTTAATTCCTTATTCCTTCACATGGAAGCGTTAAAAAAAAATGCCAATAAAATCTCCCTTTTATATTGCAACAATATTAGACTTGGTCATTTCTGTTTCAGTTTTCTCACCTGGCTTCTTATGTCTCTTTAACTCCACTGATTGATTGATTCACTAATTGATCTATTCAAATATTGATTTCACTATTAAGACAAGTATCACCTCAACCTTTACTGTTGTTTCCTTTGATTAGAATTAATATGTTTAATAAGGACTTTCATTAAAAAACTTTAAGCTTGGAAAGAGAAAGAAAATAAATGAATGATGAGAATGATGTAGTAAGATATTTATCTTATGAGATAAATTTTATTTTTTTAGAGTATATCCTCTCTCTATATATATATATATGTGTGTGTGTGTGTGTGTGTGTGTGTGTGTGGTATACACATTTATTTATTTTTGTATTTATGTATTTATTTATCATAGTTAACTGTTTATTTTTAAATTTCAGTCCTTCCCCCTACTGCCCTCCCCTTTGGCAACTATCTGCTTGTTCTCGATCTCTAAAGGTTTTTTTTTTTATGTTTTGTTTTGTTTATTCATTTGTTTTATATTTTTAGAGTCCACATTAAGTGAAATCACACGGTAATTATCTTTCTCTGTCTGACTTACTTCACTTAGCATAATACCCTCCAAGTTCATCCATATTGTCACAAATAGCAAGATTTCATTCTTTTTTATTGCTGTGTAATATTTCATTTTTCTTTATCCATTCATCTGTCAGTGGACATGTAGGTTGCTTCCATATCTTGACTATGGCAAATAATGCTGCAATTAACATGGAGGTGCATATATCTTTGCAAATGAGGGCTTTTTCCCCTTCAGTTAAATACCCAGAAGTGAAACGGCTGGGCTGTGTGGCAGCTCTATTTTTAACTTTTTGAGGAATCACCATCCTGTCTTCCATAGTTCCTGCAACAATTTACAATTCCACCAACAGTGTATGAAGGTTCCCTTTTTTACATATCCTCACCGACACTTGTTATTTGTTGAGTTTTTGGTAATAGCCATTCTGACTGGTGTACTATGAGATACATTTTAATAAACTATAATGGGGATAAGGGAAATGCATGTACGCTAGTTTTTACTCTAAACTGAAAGTACTTTAATAGGAGACCTTTATTCCCATACAGCAGGGTTTTGTTTTATAGCCATAAAACCATTCCTGATGTAACTATATGTGTACATCATAATACCTAGTATATTAATTCTAATAGGATATCTTACCACTTGTTTGGTGTGGGCATTGCTTGAAAGAACATCCAGAAATTGTTCCTGTCGTATTCACCCTTGGCAGTGTTTCTGTTTCACTGTCTTTCATGATGCAAATAAGCCTTTTTTTTTTTTAAATAACATTACTGGGTGGGAATTTAGGTTTTAAAATGATGAGTCTTAAAAGTCTGTATGCAGGAACCTACTGATATTATTAATAATATATTTAAATAAAAATAAGTCAGTATGCAGAAAATCAAAGACAAGAACAAACTACTCCATCTCATGTCAAAACAAATATTTTATTAGCAAGACTGTGAGTTTGTTTTTTATTTCATCTTCTCTATGTTTCAAAGATGAAGTATGAATTTCCTTCCTAACAGAAAACGTGAGTGAGCAAACTATGGCCTGCTTGAATACAGTCTTTTGCCTATTTTGTATAGTCCATGAGCTAAAAATGGTTCTTATATTTTTGAATGGATACATTTTAAATGGTTATATAAGTACTTATATAATATCCTTGACTTCACCTCTGGACCCATAAAGCCTAAGAGATTTAGTCTCTGCCTGGTTAAGAAAAAATTTACTAATGCCTGTTGTAAATTCTCGAACAATAAATTTTATAAGTTTAGAGTACTATGCAAATAACTATGAATGCAGCAGTAATACACAAAGATGCTGATAACTAATGCTGATAACATAAAAATATTCTGCAGTAAGGTTTTACATTGAATTTTCAAGTTCAATATGGAAGCAAAGGTGGTAGATGGAAATTTTTAAAAATATGACTATAGAGACAAAACCACCAAATGTAATTTGTGAATTTTGGTAAGATTCTGGTTAATAATTATAAAATACATTTGGAAGACAATTGAGATTATATAAAGGGACTCTTGCTAATTTTGTAGTATAATGTATGTTAAAATATTTAGGAGTGAAGTGTTATGATGTTTTCAAATTATTTCAAATGGTTAAACATATACACATGTATGGATAGGTAAGGCACAATTGGCAAAAATCTTGGCAGTGAGAGTGGATCATTGTACTAATTTTTCAAATTACCTTTATAAAATTTAATTTTTTTAAAATAAAATAGTTGAGGAAAATATGCCAGTTTAAATAATATCAAATATCAATAATCAATTGAAAAGCAAAGAGCAAAATGATTAAGAGGCAATATTGTTGTACCACTAATATTGAGAGCAGAGGGAGGTTGGAGAGTCCACAATAAGTTATGTCTGTTCCTTCCCTATCTGCCTAAACACCACCTTTTCTTCTGTGATATTTAATATTTCACTTAAAAGAAAATATATTTTTTAATTTTTAACATTCAATTTCATAAAATGATATGGGAAAAGGTTTTACTAGGTAATTGTCATGTAAAATTTATTAGTAGGTAATTATCATGTAAAACCCATTTTCTCTATGTAGAAATGTAAACATTTACCATTTGGTAAGATCTTCGGATGACAATTCATTCATAAAAGTGAAGAATAAAACACCTTGGGTGATGGGTGCAAACAACTTGGCAGTGCTTGGTGCTTGGCGTAAAAACAGTAATAATGTCTCCTCCTTGAAAGCAGATGTCTTTGAACAGTTTTGTCACACATTCTGTGATGCAACACATGGCAGGTGTTACTATGGATTTTAATGGGAATCTATCTAATTAGGTAATAATGTCACAAAGGCAAGCAAAGCAGGTTTACTTAAGAGGAAATATGCTTGAATTTGGGAAATCAGGGCTAACAATATTTTACGTTATTTTGTTGGATAAGCAGCCTCGGATAGAAAAGAAAATCACAAAATGACACATTTGCCTCAATGGAATTGTGCTTATGAATGACTGTCTTGTAGACATGTGTACTTTGTGGGTACTTAAGTCATTTCTCAAATCTTTACTGGTGGAGTCTGGAGAAACATGGCAGAATGAGAGATGTCCCCACATCGCTCCCCTTGAAACAACAATAAGCTGAACATCTAAAACTCAACAAAAAAGACCCAATCTGCACACCAGCACATCTGATCGTGGGATCTGCACATAAGAGCTACCTAGTCAGAACCCTAGGTTTGGGCAGTGGACTGGAAGAAGTAAAGAAGCTGCTTCTCACAGCTGCAGAGCTCCCTGTAGTAGGAAGGGGGGATGAAATATTAAATATCACAGAAGAAAAGGTGATGTTTAGGCAGCGACTTCCCTGAACAGCCCTGCCTGAGAGTCCTGTGAGCTCCATGTGGCCGGCAATAGGCTTAGTCATCAGGGGAGAAAGCAGAAAAGCAGGATGCCAGAGAAACAACAGTTGATTTTTACCAGCTGCAGTTGCAAAAGTGCCTAATTTCTTAGAACTTACCCCCTGCTAAGTGGGTACTTTAATTTTACAATGCATCTGATTTTCAAAATCTAAATACAGCTTCTTAGTGCTAGTAAATACTGGTTAATTTGTCTTTTGAGAACTAGCAAGTACTTGTTTTTGTATATTTACTGTGAATTTCAGATTTCTTGCTAATATAATTTATTGGCTCAAATAATTTATGCATTATTTTAGATTTTTCTAGGTACATAATTATATCACCTGTAAACAATGAGAGTATATTTTTTCTAGTTCTTTACCTTTATTTTTTTTTTCGTACCTTACTATGCTAACTGAGACCTCCAGTATAATGTTTAATGGAAATAGTGGTGGGAATTCTTGTCTTTTACTCATTTCTCAAGGGACATTCTCAATATTTCAGAATTAAGTATTAAGTTTCTTGAAGATTTTTTATTTGGATTTTTGTTTGCTTTCAGATATAATTTAACAGATGAGGAAAATTCCCTTTTATTTCCAGTTTGCTGAGTTCTCATCATTAATAAAATTTTATCAAATTTTTCTGCATGTATTAATTTTAAAATTATTTTTATTTTTTGATTGTAGTAGCATGTACATCTCCAGAACTTTTTCATCTTCTCTTCAGAACATTTCTACCCACTGAACATTAATTGCTCATCCCTCCTCCCCACAAACCCTGGCAATCACCATTCTACTTTCTATCTCTATAAAATTGACTTTGCTTCATAACCTATATAACTGGAATCATACGGCATTTGTTCTTTTGTAACTGGCTTATTTTACTTAGCATAATACCTTCAAAGTTTGTCCATGTTGTAGCGTGTGTCAGAATTTTGTTCCTTTCTAAGGCTAAATAATATTTCTTTGTACATATACCCACATTTTGTTTCTCTGTTCATTCATTGATAGACACAAGTTGTTATCATGAATCATGCTGCTGTGAACCCATCTACTTTCACTTCTTTTGGGGAATACCCAGCAGTGGTGCCTCTATTGATATTTGAATACTAAACAAAATTCTCATTCCTGTGATAAGCCCAACTTTGTGGAAATATAATAATCTTTTTATAAACAAAAACATATCACTGGGTTAAGTTTGGTAATATTTTGTTTGATATTTGCATCAATGCTCATGAAGTAAAAAGGCCTGTGATTTGTCATAATGTCTTAATATCCCTGTCAGGTTTTAGTATTAAGATTCCACTGACCTTATAAAATGAGTCGATCTTCTCCAATACATATTTGTCTTACATTTAATTAATTTCTGCAGTTGCCTCTTTTTTTTCTTCCTTTTAGTTTCTTTGCATGTAATTTGCTAATCTCTACCTTCTTGAACCGGATTCTTATATCACTAATTTTTACCTTTTCCCTAGTCTAATGGTTGTCTATAAGTCTACACATTTGATCTCAGCACTGATTCAGCTACATGTCAAAGTTTCAATGTGTCGTATTTTTCATTATCACTCAATTAAATATATTTTCTAATTTCCATTGGGATGTATTCTTTGACAGATATTTATTTAAAAGGGTATAACTTTTTTTAAACATTTGGGGATTTTCCAGTTGTCTTTTTTTCTTTTAAGCTCAATTCCATTGTAACTGGATAACATACTCTACATAATTTTAATTCTTTAAAATTTGTTGAGATTAGCCTCAGAGCCTTGTATGAGGTCAATTTTTTTTTAATGTTTCATGTGCATATGTAAAAAATGTGTGTATGTATGCATGCGGTTGGGTCGGTATTCAAAATATATCCATTGAATTAGCACTGACTTGGTTATCAATGAACTAACAATGATGACAATGAATAAATATAATAATCTAGTAAGACTCTAATCACAAACACACACAAAAAATTATTTACTACAGTGGAATTTATTTTATTTTAAATCTCTTTACCTAGATTTGCCATTCACATATGCCAAAAAAAAGTTTGCATAAAATGCTAGCAACAGTAGCAGAAATTAACTGTAATACATATGCTATTTTTAAAATAAATGCTTGTTTTCATCATAAATAAAGAATAAACATGGGGTCTAAAAATACTTGTACAGGTATGTCTTTCTGAATTTGGTTAAGTAATTTGTAAACTAATGTAGTGGACATGATGTAGAGTGGAGAATTAATAGCAATAGTTAAATTATTGAAATGCATAAATTCTAATTGCATGAATATTTGTATAATATTTTTCATCCCAAAATTGCAATATGTGTGTGTGTTGCATTAAACAACAAGCTATTTTCGGTTCATACTTAAGATAAAGTACTACTTACCACCAGAAACTGAGGCAAATAAAATGAAATGTATCATTTGGTATAATGAAATCATCCTATGAAAAAAATGTGCATATTTTTAAAACATAAAATGTGAATTTGTAATTAGTTTGCTGCCATCAGGGTTTATAAGAAACAGGGAAGGAGGGAGTACTTTATTCAATAGTGTTCACAAATGTTCCTATCATAATGCTGATTTTTATCTTCCCCAGATCCTAGGACATTCCTCAGCAGGGCTTTGTGTGCAGTGTTCGACACTTTCATATTCTGAACAACCTATGACTGATGGGAAGAGGTTCTCTTCCCTCCTCCCTTCCTTCCCTCTCCTCCACCTCCAGCTCACTATTTTTTTCCCAACTACATTTTATTGATCAATCATTCATGTGTACTTTTTTAAAAGTGTTATTATTTAACTCATTTGGGCGATGGTTAATAAAATTATATAGGTCTCAAGTGTATAATTAAATGATATGTCATATGTATGTTGCATTGTATTTTCAACACCAAAGTTCAATTTTCTTCTGTCACCATATATTCGACCCTCTTTACCTTTATCTACCTTCCCCTTTCCCTTACCCTCTGGTAACAGCTAAACTGTTGTCTGGGTCCATGAGTCTCTGTTTGTCATATTCATTTGTCGTTTTCAGTTTTATATCTCACATATGAGTGAAATCATATGATAGAATGGCTATTATCAACAGGACAAGTACTAACAAGTGTTTGGAGATATTTTTGGGAAAAAAGGAATCCTCATACACTGCTGGTGAAAAATGTAAATTGGTACAGCCACTATGAAAAACAGTAAGAATGGCTAAGAATAAAAATTACCATATGACCCAGCAATCCCTCTTCTGAGTATCTGCCCCCAAAATTTGAAAACATTTATCCATAAAGATATATGCACCCCAGTGTTCATAGCAGCATTGTTCACGATGGCCAAGACATGGAAACAACCTAAGCATCCTTCACTACATCATTGGATAAAGATGTGGTGCATATATACAGTGGAATATTACTCAGTCATGAGAAAAGATGAAACACTGCCATTTGTGACAACATGAATGGATTCTGAGATAATTGTGCTAAGCGAAATAAGCCAAACAGAAAAATGTGAAAAACATATTATTTTACTGTGTGGGATGTAAAACTGAAAGCCACAAATGAATATGACAAACAAACAGAGACTCATGGACACAGACAACAGTTTAGTTGTTACCAGAGGAAAGCAGGGGAGGGCAAGAGGTAGATAAGGGTAAAAGAGGTCAAATATATGGTAACAGAAGGAAATTTAACTTTGGGTGTTGAACACACAATGCAATATCCATATGATGTGTTTTTAAATTGTACACTTGAAATCTATATAATTTCATTAACAACGTCACCCAATACAGTTAAGAAAAAAGAAAAAAGAAAAAAATTTTAAGGTTAAATGCAATTGTATTCAAATTACAAAATTTGAACATATTTTCATAAAGATGTAAAATAAAGTTAGTGTAAAATTTAAATCATTTTAATTTCAAATATTATTTTTCAAATATTATTTTTCTGTTAAAATCATCCATTAAAATTAAAGTATAAAATGCAAAGTATATTGAATAAATATTACAATTTATTTATGGAAAGTTAACACTTTAAATTTTAACTTTTTGAAATTTTAATTAAATCTTATTAAATATTTTTGTAAAAATAAAGCTATGTAATTCAAGCATCAGGATGTCTAAAAAAACAATAGTTTTCTATTGTAAAAATTAAACCCCTGTGGTAGAAATATTCACCTTAAGGAATAATTGCTTGAAAAAAACCCTAAATAATAATTCTGAAACCATACCTTTAAAAAAAAACTGTTTGATACAATTCTTAATAAAAATGTTTTTTTTTCCACAATTGTCTTCATCCTTCTATAAATGAGTTTGTGCAAGAAATGTTCACTTAACTTTAATATTTACTTTTACTGATTCTCAATGTTATGTAACATTGTCTCTCTGTACAGCATGTCTGTGAAAACCCTTAAAATCTATGCATATCTAAAATGTAGAGGTGCTTGCTTTCTCAATATATTATTATTTTATTCTCTTATTTTACTGTGTATTCAAACATACGACACACACGGAGACAGCTAGCGAACTTGAATTTGCCTGTGTGCCTTAGCTTTTGGGGAAACTCACATTTAGTATGCCTGCTAGCCAAAGCTGCATTTAACTGTACTTTCGAATATCAACTGTTAATCATTAATTCAAGGCTAATTTGAGTCTCACAGTCCAAAAAAAAAAAAAAAAGAGAGAGAGAAATCTGAGGTTGGGAGTGAGTGGTTAGAAGGTCAAGGGCGGACCATAGGTATCCTGCTCTTCTACACTCCCAATTTCCCTGTATATAGTGTTACCTCCTCAGAGGTCTCTGCAGATATGGTTTGTTCTAAGGAGCCATGCTCTTTTTTTTCTCACTTGCAAACACTGAAAGTTTGAATTAAACTTTTTTTTTTTTTTTGAAAAATGATAAAATATGGGACTTACATAGCTTTCTTTAGATCTCGGCTCTGAAACACAAATGGAGATCCAGGGAGTGAGTGATCTGTCACGCCACAGGCAATCCAAAAATAACAGGTCAATTGTCTTCGTCCTGGAAGGCATCTCCTAATTGTCAGGCCAGTTCACAGAGAGGAAAGCTTGTGAAATCCTTTTCTGGATTTCACCTAATTACATTTCTAAGAGCCTTCTCATTGACCTGGAAGAAGGACTAAAGCTCTATGAAAGGCATGCTGATGCGTGTTTCCTATTACCCAGCTCTATTCATTAATTTACTAGTTATGTCACTTGAGCAGAAACCGGCCTCCTATACTGTAAACCAGCTACGTGTGGGTTCTTGGACAAGTTGCTTTCTCTCTGGGCTTTAGATTCCTCATTTATAACATTAGGCATTGATTAGCTCTAAGGATTTCTATTTGGTCCCTTGGAAACATAAAAGAAATAAAAATTAAAACTTTTTAATATGTTCGATTCACATAAATTTTAGAGAAAAAAAATTTTATCGTTCAGAGAAGACTTCTATTTTTCCATAGAAAAGCAAAATAAGACCTTAGGTTTATAAATGGAGTCACAGGTTTTAAAACATATTCCAAAGATGAAGAGAGAAATAAAATTATGAGTTTGCTCCTGTTCAAAATCTCAAAGTTCAGGTACCGGAGGAAATATTTTACTTTGTTTAGGGACGATTTGCTAATATGAGTGTGATCTTCTGAACATAGAAAATGTTGCCAGTTTACTTTGAGCATTTTAATATTTAGAGAGAGAGAGAGAGAGAGTCTCATTTTATGTCTATCATAATAACGGCATCGTCTAAATGGTTTCTGAAGGCATGGAATATCCAGTGTCTGATGGCCAAATGCCTACATAGAAAGATGATCCAAGATTAGGACCACTGGACAACACTTTCAAAACTCTTATAGAAAGGAAACTGTGGAGACAAAGAGAGAACTTATGAAGGAGAGGGTGAGAGAATAGTTAGTAAAGGTCCATTTGAAGCTTGGCTCCATATTAACTAATTTGAGAATTTTGATAAGAGAAGCCAATATTTTGTCCCACAGGGCAGAACGTGAAGGGGGATTTGAACTTAGAAGAGGTCTTTATGCAAAATACCAAAAAACTATCGTGGCATTCTATCTGGAAGGCAGTTATTTAGATATTTTTATTTGATCTGTTGCCAAGGTTTTATGGCTTATCTTGGCACAAAGAGTTCTTAGTTACTTTCTTGAGTTTCCTATTTAAATGAAGTACATTCCAGTGACACAAAAAGCACACATTTGTGATGCACTGCTTTTTATGAAGCTCAAATATAAAATGGCAAATTGATGCCAAGGCAGGTTTTCATGGAAAACTGATATGTGAAATTATATAAGATCCTTCTATCCCTTGTTGTTTACTCTATGAAATTCCATCTCCATCTTAAAGCCCTAATAAAAGGACTATAATGATAACTCTCTAACCCTATTGAGAGAAACAGAAAGACTCTAATATGAGAAATACTTAAGAAACCAAATATTTTCCTAAATTTGGTTTAGCTAGTTAATGACATTTCTAAACCCTATGAAATAGGATAAGGATTTTTCTCTATTCAAATAAATATTTTCTCTATTCAAATAAATATTTTTCTCTATTCAAATAAAAGTGGAATAAGAGTCTTAACTGCATAGAAACTCTTTGAGATAAAATAGACTTTCCTTTCAAACTGTCAGTAATATTCTCAAAACGCTTTTTGACTAATGACATTGTAATTTAGAATTCTGATGTGGACTACTTTTTTCTAAAGGTGTGTGGGGGGTTTTTTTGCCTCCAGTGAAATAAAATGATTCGAAGCCTAATGAAAGTTAGAATTTACTAGACGGACTATCAGGAAGAATCCAGAATTTAGTCTATAGGGACCCAAGTGCAAATCAGTAGTCAGGTTGATTGGTGACCTACCATCCTCTGTCTGAGACAGGAAACACCACACAGGCATACTATTGGTGTGAACTCCTTCTCAGCTGCAGCCACAGTCAGTATTCTCCCAGAGCTCCTTCTCTGTCATCAAGACTTGTTTTGGAAAAGGGTGCAACCTCCCATGTCCTGCAAATCCTTCCTCGCTGTCCCTGAAATATTTTCTCTTCATTATAAAGTTGTAATGCTGATCAGGGTTTTTCAACCATGGCATTACTGATATTTTGGTCCTATGATTTTCAATAGTGGAAGCTGTCCTGTGCATTCAGGATGTTTAACAACAACTCTGGCCTTTACCCACTAGATGCTGGTAGTGCTCCCTTGCCAAAGTGCGTCAAACAAAAATTGAAGACTACTGAACGTCCCCTGTGTGGGGTTGGGGGGCAAAACTGTCCCCGGCTGAGAAACACTGCTTCAGATGATAAGGAAAAGGACAAACAATGGTTATAAATGCTTCTGTCTTTCATCCTTCTCGCAGTACGAGGCAACGTGATTTAGGCCATAAGCTGGGATATGAATGCTAAGCTTGTCTTAGTCTGGTACTTGCCAGTGACCTCGAATTAATCTTTTTAAAATCTCTTGGAGCCTCCAATGCCCATTTATATGCAATATAAAAGAGGACCTCCTTCAAAGTTGTTCACAGTTTAGTGAGCAGTTAGAGGTAATTTTATTTTATTAAAATAAAAGCTTTAAATTTAAATTAGTGTTTTCCCACACCTTGGTAAGGAAAGAGACAGATGTTGGAGCCCTTGGCTAACTTCCTATTAGATGTGTACATGTGATGTATCTTCCACAGGCACATATGTTGTTGTCCCAGGGAGAGAGCAGTGCCAGCTGCCAGGCTTGGTGCTATCACCACCCTCTCTGAGACGGCACACCCATGCCTCCTACTTCACTCTTCCTCCTGGGTGTGAAGTCATTTCACCCTCTCTCCTTAGCCGTGCACCACTTGAAGTCCTAAAAGGTCTACTGAATAGAGTTTCTCTGTTCACCCTTTGTATACGAAGACATGGTGAGTCATAAAGATACCATTCCAGTACCACCAGCTTTGCTGGAAACTTTAAAATGTTCACTGATATCCTAAGGGAACACCACAATTTAAAACTCTCCTCTCAATTGTTTTCAAACAAGATCATATCCTGACCAACAAAAGCCCCATGATCACCTTGCACGCACTCCAAAATCCTGTTTAAATACCGTGTATGAAAAGCCGCAGATAAAAGATTTTTATTGCAAAACATTTTTTTCCATTTAAATATAAAACAATGTCCACATAGAACAAAGGCCAATATCTTTATTGCATGCCAAAGTAAAAGATGAAGAAGTTCTGTTTATTTTTAATCATTTCATGGAATCTAGCCAGATTTACAAAATCTAGAGATTTTACTTCTGGATGAAATTTTAACTGTTCACTTTCCTACTGTGTGGTTTGTGAATAGCCCAGGCTTCATGGTTCTTTTTCAGCCCCCTCCATTTTTAGCCCTTTACTACTACTTAGAGTGTCTTTGAGTATGGAAGGCAGAACTCAATCTCTTTTAGAAACTTCACTTTTCTTATTTTCTCTGAATTTATACAATATTTTGTAAATGGTCACTTCTGTGTGAATGTTAAGTCAGCTTAACTGAACTGAACACAACTACCTGGCATTGGTTGTGATTCTCACTGTCAAGTTTAGAATTTATGTTGCATGAGGATTTAAATCATTCATTCCAGGGCTACTTTTTTACTACTGTGAACTTATAAGACCAAACTTCACAAGATACATTGTACTTAATAACTTTTTGAATTACTATGGCACATCCCAATATCCACTGAATCTGGAAAAAAAGCAGATTCCTTGCCCTCCGCGAAAGCTGTGCCATGAGCCAATTGCAGGAGCTGTGACCAGACAGGTCTCACAGGTCACCACTACACAGCCTGCCTGGAGCTCTGTGGCAATACCAAGGTGACCAAAGTAGAAGGCTAAGATGAAAAGGTGTACCACTATTCTTCCAGATTCAGATAACTCATCTTTTTCTTGGAAAACTGAATGTTACCCAGGTTTCTTCCTTTCCATTTGGCAAAAAGAAAAAAAAAATCAAGCTTACTGGCACTTCACCCAAAGTCAGGTGGGCAATGTAGGTTTCATGATCACGTAGGTGAGGCACAGAGGAGAAATTATTATCGCTGAGATATACTGAGTTCCAGAGGAAGCAGTAAGATTAGAATGATCCCAGGCACTGTGCTAGCATCTGGAGTCACTTTTCGGCAGTTCTGTTCCAAAATCAGAAAGAAAAAAAAAATCGCTCTTGAATCACACTCTTTTGCCATTTTATTTCACAACAATCATGGAGATGTTCAGTTTATCTCCCACTATTACCAAACGCTGAAAGCATGCCTCTGCAGGACACAGTCCTCAGCAGCTTTGTATGTATTATTCATTTTACCCTTATGACAATGACACAAGGTAGATATCACTCTCACCCTTTTGTAGATAAGAACCCCAAGACTCAGTATTTGAAATGAACCTAAATCCAAAACTTATGCTATAAACTGGGCTCTTCTCCACCTCTATCAAGCTCCCTCACCCTGACGACTTCATCAAAGGTGTCCATCGCCTTCCTGTGTTTTCTCTAAAATCCAGTCCACGTACTCAGCAACTTTGGTATAGACACCTGGTTGTTTGCTGCGGCCACAGCCTTCGCCCCAACTGGTGATGCCCACCAAATGCCATATTCCATTGTGTTTACAAACTAAAGGACCACCAGAATCTCCCTGCATTACAGCGGGTAGAAAAATAAAATGATAGAAGATTATGACAGATGTGCCTTTAAAATTCTGTAGTCACACCACACACACACCACACACATCCAATTTTTTATAGATCTTTAGGTATCTCATATGCCTTTAGTTGTTGGATGTGCTAAAAATGATTTAATTCAATAATGTGCTATCCAACAAATAAATTTTTATATCATCATTCCAATGTCAAATAAATTTAATATTCTTAGATTTTGGTGTAATTATCGTAGGTACAATTGTCTTCTCTTAAATATAGCATGCTTCTGCACAGCTTGTAACTATACACACACACACACACATATAATTTCTTAGAAGTTCTTATATGTCATTTTGTTAGAGGTTACTTGTGAAATTATCAGATCATTTGGCTCAGATTTAAAAAAAAACTATAATGAAATATGTCATTGGGAAATATATTTTGAAATGAATTTTCTTGAGTAGCTTATTGTGTGTTTTTCATAACCGAATGATTGATTACCTTACAAGCATCTTTTCCCCCTTCTTTATAGCCAGCACAGATCATCTGCTTAGTTATTTCATAATTTTCATATCTTTTCTGACATTCTTCATTTGTTACCAAAGGAATATTTGCTTTTTGTAGAATATTTTGGATTTCACCTATGAAGTAACCGACACATAACTTTAAAAAGAGGAAATACAATAAATATAGAAATAAGACTGAAGTCTTACAGCAAACTAGAATGGTGAACTTTGCATTAAGGTCATTTCTTTGGGTGTAAATACTAAAGGTGAGAAGGTAGAGTTACATAAAACAGGGAGGGAGAGAGAGAGAGAGCGAGAGAGAGAGAGAGAGAGAGAGAGAGAGAGAGAGAGAGAGAGAGAGAGAGAGAACCTGCATTGGCCTCTGATGCAGTGTTAGGACAATCCAAGAACCCTGGTCTGATCAGAGACTTTGCTTCCATGTTCTCTGTCATTCTCTCATCTCAATAAAAGTTTCTTAGAAATCCCCTCTTGTTGCTTACAATCCGAAAGCCTAAAAGTGCTTACCTTATAGTGTTTATTTGTTTTATATGTTAACAATGATAATTTTAAAATATATAATTTTGGGGAAAAATCCAAACTTGTGGCAATAGAATATTTTCTTCTTAAGTAAATGCAAGGGTGTTTTCCATTAAGAATGATTTATTTACAAATAATTTAATTTCTACCAGTGTCGGGCTCCCCTTGGATATATGTTGGGAGTTGTCTGCTTTCAATTACAGTTACTTTTAAATCTTTCTCTCTCTGGATATTAGTCAAAAATTTGAAAAATTTATATTAGTTGAATAAAGAACTGAATCAGAAAAGATGGAGAGATCTTGATGTGATCTCTTTTTTTAAACAATAATACAGATACTATTCCTTATAGTGTCTATCAGGAACATAATTTTGGAAAGGAAAAATGATCGTTCCTGAAAATTTCAAGAGCAATTGAAATATCCCAAGTGTCCATAGTAGAGTTTTTTTTTTTTTATTTAACCTAGGGTCCATAAAAAGAATATATACGTCTATAAACTTGAATAAAAAACAAATATATTCTTATTTTCACCAACCTCCAACTGAAGTCTAACACCACCTTCAATTACAAATGCAGGCAAGAATCTCAAGAGTATTAGCTGTACCTATGAATTTGCCATCAATATAAATCACAGATATTTTCCTATCGCTTTACAGTTGTGGCAGAGAATGGATATTATCATTCATGCTCATCACAATTTAAAAGTTAGTTATTAGAACAACTTGATAATTAATATATTAATAAAGAAGCACATGTATTCTTATATCTTTTAAAAAGTAGTTTTGAAAACTCTCTTGCAGTTTCATTGGTCGCTTTTGTAATCCTATATGTTTTATTCAAGCATTTTAAAATCATCGTTCAAGAACTGATTCAGAGATGGGAGGGGGTTGGGAACTGAGTGAAAAAGGTGAAGGGTTAAGAAGTGCAAATTGGTAGTTACAAAATAGTCACAGTAATGTAAAGTACAGCATAGGGAATATAGTCAATAATATTGTAATAATCGTGTGGTGCCAGTTGGGTACTAACTAGACTTAATGAGGGAATCACTTCGTAAGTTATATAAATGTCTAACCACTATGCAGAACATCTGAAACTAATATAATATCAAATGTCAACTTTAATTGAAAATAAAATTTTTTTAATTAAAAAAAAGTGGTTCACAGGCTTTATCAGATTATAGGAAGAAAAGGTGAAATACTGCCATTTGTGATAACGCGATGGATCTTGAGATTAGTATGCTAGCAAAATAAGTCAAACAGAAAAAGTTGAGAACCATACGATTTCATTTATAGGTGGGATATAAAACTGAAAGCAACAAACAAGACAAACAGAGATTCATGAACATGGAAAATAGTTTAGTGGTTACCAGAAGGAAAGGAGAGAGGGAGGAGGTAAATAAGGGTAAAGGGGGTCAAACATATGGTGACAGAAGGAAATTTAACTTTGGATGGTGAACACACAATGCTTTATACATATGATGTATTATTGAATTATACATTTGAAACCTATATAATTTTATTAACTAATGTCACCTGGATAAATTTAATAAAAAGAAAGATTATTGGAAGGATGCATTTAAAAAAGATTAAAAGCCTGCTACACGGGAAGATGCTATGCTCCTGGCTATGCTCCTGGTCATTAATATCAAGAGAGAACAGTGACATTGGGAGATAGGAATACAACTAATACCAAGGACAAAGTGGGCTTGAGTGGGCTTGTTAGCCCTATATGGGACCAATCCTTTATGTGAAGTCAAACAAATGATCTTTATTATAGAATAAGATGCTTAAAAGTTTACCTTATTAATTCTTCCAGGCCCAAGCAAAGCTACATCTTCCCAAAATCACTAGATAAATACTTGAGAATCAACAGATTGGAAAAGTGAGTTTGGATGTAATTTTAGACAGAGGCCGATTGAACTGATCCACTCCTTGTGCTTTAACATACAAGACTTGCTTTAGGAACAACATTTAAAATGTGATATTATACCTTTTTCTTTTGTGAAGCCCCATCCAGTTATCCAACAGTTATTATAAATTGTATCTGTATCATCTTTGGAAGGGAGGCATATTGGTTTTTGGAATTCTGAAAGGTAATTTTTGAATTAGAATTTGGTTAAAGTTATTGAAATTGACTTAAAAAAATACATACTTTCCTTTTCCCATATTCTCTTTCTAGAATAGCACCAAGAAGAATAATGCTATTGCTTCCTGCTCAGTTTCTAAGGTCATTGATTCAAGAAAATTTCTCACCATCAGAGACATTTTCACCTGATATTTTTGGTGTTATTTTTCTGGATTAAATTTTAAAACTCAGAACCCAAGAGCACTTAGAAATTCTGTCTCTTATTTCGTGTATGATACTTTTAATCGTAATAGTAGAGTGTCTACACAGTCTCAGGCAACTTTTTAAGTGCTTTAAATCACTAAGTGACTTAATTATTCAACTCAATGGGGGGTAATTATCATGCCCATTTTACAGATGAGGAAATGTGAGGTGCAAAGACATAACAACAGCTTGCCTAAGGTCACAGAATTGTTAATGGTCACTGCAGGCCTTCAGGAGCTGTGAGTCATTGTACCTGAGGCAGCACCTCCACTGACATGTTACAGTCCTCCCTGAGCTCCTTCTGCTCAAATTATACCTGGAAATTAATATCTGACCCACTTGTCCTCATATAGTTATCAATAAGCCTAAACCCAAACCAATGGTAATTCTGCTACACTTGTCAAAGAAAGCCATGCTTCCCAGATGACAAAGACATTTCTATGTCTATTATTCAATAATGTATAAGGTGTATTCCTACCTGAAAGAACTAATAAACATTTCTTGCCCTTTAAGTAGAGGAGATCTTATGTCAAGTCACAGGTCTTAGCTTCCCTGACAATCTTCACCTTTCCCTCAACTCTGCCAGCGGAAAATAAAGATAATCTGCAGATTCTGTGCTCTTTTTCAAAATAATGTGAACACTTAAACCAATGCCATTCAACAGTATAGCTTCTCCTTAAATGTGTTACGTACCAGTATAATTCAAAGGAGCCTCAAGCTTTATTAAGGCAATATCATGAGTAGTTTCTGAGATATTATAATTTTGGTGAATAATAATCTCTTTTATTTGTGAGAAAGGTGTTTCTTTGTTATCTCTGACAAATTTAAAATGCCACCATAAATGCGCCAAATATCCGAAAAGAGAAGCCTAGGAGGGAAAAATAAATACCTATTTGAAACCAAAAATGCTAGCCTTGGATATTGACCCTTTTCCCTTCCACTTTCACTTTAAATAGATAGATAGGTAGATAGATAGATAGATAGATAGATAGATAGATAGATAGATAGATAGATAATAACGCAAGCTAGGAAGAAAATACTATATCATGTGACATACTTTTACTTACCTTATCTCTCCTCTTTGCAATTTGTCATTAGCCAGCACTACTGAATCTCTGAAGATTTAGTTAATAACATTAAAATTATACATTTATGTAATTATTTCATGTTTACTGTAAGTAAAATTACAAGAATGTTGCTGTCTCACTCTGAGAGAAGCTGTGATCAGAAAAGACTCTAGTAGCGTTTCACAAGAAGACAATGCTCAGATCACCAAACCTGAAATCAATTCCCTCATGAAATTAAGAACTGTGAGGAAGTCAGACTGATTTTATATACCCCCTTCTGTGATAGGGCAAATGAGGGAAGATGTCAGTGCTATGTATGCTATTTAAATTCTATTTCTATTTCTATTTAAATTTAAATTAACTCTTTAAATGTGAATATACAAAGTATACAAAGTAAATCTAAAATTATTATTTAAAGCAAAATCTAATGTTATGTAAAGATATGGAAATATATATATCACCAAATGAGGGGTCCCTGACATGCAAAAAACTCTCAAGGAAATAATGGAGACATCAGGTGAAAAGTGGATTTTTTTTTTCAATTAGGTCACAGTGTCTCCATGTATATTACTTCTTATAAACACAACACTGAGCCTCCAAGAATGAACATCAATTGGTGCAGCCACTATAGAAACAGTATGGCCATTCCTCAAAAAATTAAAAATAGAACTACCTACCACATGATCCAGGGATCCCACTCCTGGGTATATATCCAAAGAAAATAAACTTATCACAAAGAGATATCTGCACCCCCATATTCATAGCAGCATTATTCACAATTGCCAAGACATGAAAATAACCTAAGTGTCCATCAACAGATGAATAGATTTAAAAAAATGCAATGGAATATTATTCAGCCACAAGAAAGAAGGAAATCCTGCTATTTGCAACAATACAGATGAAACATGAGGGCATCACACTAAGTGAAATAAGTCAGACAGAGAAAGCAAATACTGTATGATCACACTTATATGTGCAACCTGAAAACACGGAACTCAGAGGAACGAAGAGCTGATTGGAGGTAGCCCAAGGGGTGGAGATAGGGTGATGGCTAAGGGGGTCAAAAGGTACAAATGTTCAGTTATAAGATGAATAAGTTCTGGTGGCATAATGTACAGTATGGTAACTACAGTTAATACTTTACAGTATACTTAAAAGTTGCTAAGAGAATTAGTCTTTAAAGTTCCCACTACACGAAAAAAAATGTAACTCTGTGAGGTGATGGATGTGTTGACTAACTTTATTGTGGTAGTCATTTTGCAAAATATATGTATCAAATTATCACCTCATACGCCTTAAATTTACACAACATTATATGTCAATTATATATCAATAAAGCTGAAAAAAAGGAAAGAAATTCTTGGTCCCAATTGGGGTGCATTTAGTAAAAAGGGGAACAACTGTTTCCCTTCACAGTATCTTTCCTTCCAGGCCAAAAGCCTTCCCCTCAGCAATGCCAGGGGCGGCAGAGCCCTATATGGCGGTCAATGCTGCTTCGTGGCAACTATGGAGAAGGCTTGCTCCACCCACTGTGCCCCTGACTGCTGTATTTCAGCAGTAGCATCCTGAATCCTTGTACACAGTAACTGGGCCCGGTCCTCTCAGAGAGGGAAAGAGGGGGAATTCTATGAAAACAAAATTACTTTTTGAAAGCAATCAAGTGCATTTTGGTTTGGGGTTATTAGTATCTCCTTCACTTATCCATATGCTTTGACCAGTTTTAATTTTCTTATTTAACCACAGCTTACATTTTTTGATTGATTTTTACGTTCCAGGTATAGTACTAGGCTTTTTTTTTTAATTAATTGATTTGTTTGTTTGTTTATTTATTTTACGCCTACAGCACCTGATATTCCCAGGTGGTCTCCCATCCAAGTACTAACCTGGCCTGATCATGCTTAGCTTCTGAGATCAGATGAGATCAGGCACGTTCAGGGTGTCATGGCTGTAGACAGTACTAAGCATTTTAAGCATGTCACTTAATTCTTCTGATAACTTTAATAGTTGGATACTATAATCATTCATATTTTACAGATAGAAAATAAAGGTAAGATATTTACAAATTGCTCAAGGTCATTTATATCTCTAATTAGCGGCAGGCCTGTGAATCAAGCCCCATTCTACCTACAAAATCTAAGTGTTTTAAAAATTTTAAATACTGCTATGTGTACTATTTGCCTGATAAAGTAGAAATATTACATCAGATTATAATAATCGGTATAATAAAGGGTGATAATTACTAATTACTATTAATATTACTTAGTACATCTGTGAATCTATGGGCCTGAAAAATCAATCCTTGAAGAATACATTGGGGGAATGGTGAGTGAAGGTAGCAGCAGTTAGGAGATCTCTTAGTTATTCTTTAAAGCAGGTATGATATTCCCCAGGGAGTGTCGGTCCTAATAAGTATACCCCACTTTGACCTGATGGGTCAGATTGGTCAGTGCTCAGACCCTACTAGTCGTTCAACATTTTGAATACCACCTCTGTCTTAAAATGTTTTTATTTAAAAAGAATAACCTTCCATTCAGAAACTGACATGATAATGGATAAATTGATTATAGATTATTCCAAATGAAACAGCAAAATAAGAACTTTAATAGGATGTTGCCTAAACTTACCCATCAAAGCAGTGGGCAGCAGTTAGGATCCACTGTTTTTTAATGATTGACCCTCCACAAACATGGCTCTGGGCCATCACCTTCGCTTGCAGGCTGACCTGCCATGGCCACTCTCCCCGAGAAGAGTTGGTCCCTCCAACAATGCGGGAGCTTATTTTTGTCGTGCAGTCTAAAAAGAGAGTGTTGAAGTTAATGGCTAGAATTAGAGGTGAATCAGAGTCCTCTTCAGCCATGAAAGGACATAATGCATAATTCCATTACATAAGACTAAGCAAGCTATGAAAAGGATGCAGACATTTCTTTACGGTTCTATGAAAAATTGAGGTTTACTCACCAGAGTCATCCTCAGTTTTACACAACTCAGAGAATAACCAGAGCTTGCTTGAGTCTCATATGTAATTCTAGTCGGGGAACCATCCATAGACAATCGTAAGGAACACTTACACCTAGATAAAGTGACCAGTATAAAGATTAAACCTTCACAGAGGGACAAAGTTCATGAAACTCTTGCTGACTGTCTGAAAAATAAATTTCCACTAACTTCTCTCCTCTACAGTCTTCTGGGAGTAAAGAATAAGTAAAGAACTGACAGCGAATCATCTTCGTGCAAGTCTCTTGGCAACCACTCACTCCTTTAACGAAGGTCGCATTCAGTTCTTCTCCTCCAAAATCAACTCCTGTGTAAATTTTGAAATGGCAGGGCTCTGTGCCAATTATAAACATAAGACGAAGTTATAAAATGAAAACATCAGTAAACCACAGCTACACACGTTTCTGGTACATTGAGGATTGTTTCATCACTATCATTTGTTAAAAGATCATAAAATTTGTCACATTTTATGGATTATTATTGAATCACATTACCAGGCAAAGTTCGTTTGCAGGTTAAAAGGCTGTATCCAGATTGGGCGTTTTCCTTAGGAGTGGGGAACTTGGTGTCCCGCTTTTGGAAGTCTTAAGTAAACAAACATTTCTATTTTTAAAAAAAAAGCAAGAGAAAGAAAGAAAACTGTATTAAAGGCAAATAAAAAGTTCCCCTCAGAGTTTCTTCTGAGAAACTCTCTTCAAAGTAAATCAGCCCGCGGGATTCTAATAAATTACAGAAACTAAATGTAAATCAAGCTATCTAAAGAAAAGTGATAAGCACAGATAACTTGAAAAGAAGAGAATGATAAAGATCCATCTTCTAATTGAAAAAAAAAAGAGAGAGAGAGAGAGAGAACAAAGAACAAATTCTGGGGACTTATGCTGCTGATGTTGTTATATAACTAGATAACCTTCTCTTGGCTCTATCTTATATATAAAGGAAAGGGTGGGTTATCTGAAGGTAAAACATCAAACCAGAACCTTAATCAGGATAAATCAGGCTCTAGTTTCTGAAACAGAGGTGTTAGAACCAATGAGCTTAAAGGCTATGTTGCCTGCCAGTGGTTTTTACTTCAAGCTAATTCAAAACATTAAGATCGGTTAGAAAGGTATCAGATTCTCCTTTTTCCATGGCTGTTGTTTACTTGATTCAACAGTATGTTTAAAGAGAAGATAGGCAGAAAAATCTGCTAGTCTCTTTACTAAATCACACCTGGAAGAAAAGTACCCCCCACTTAAACAGTGGGTTCAAGCATTTTGAGGGAAATGAACAAAACTTTAAAAACTCAAACGATAAAATTAAAGCGATGACAGGCCAGCAGCAACCCTTGCACATTCAAACTTACCTTTGTGATTCTACAGTCCAGGCATTTGTATAGAATGTAAAGAAGAGACAGTTGGGGTGATGGGTGCAAATGATTCGACACACGAAAGCATCTGGAGCAGTAACTCTGGCAACATCCTCATCCGAAAATTCAAGATGTTGAAACATGTCCATGTGGCAACCTGTGAACTCGCAGAGGCAAGAGGTTACTCAGTAAACGATGCAATGCTTAATTTGCTTATACTTTCTTGTCATAACTAAGGCAATTATGGCTATTTTTTACTCATAGCACTAAAAATCTTCAGTGAAAAAATGTCAATATATATATCCAAACTTGTTGTTTGCCATTTAGAAAAATGAGTAGACCTCAACTATTTAAATCTTTTTCTAAAAACATAGACTCTTGTGGCTGGGAGAGGACTTAAATGTCATCTATGCCAACCCATGACTACATCCTCTCAGAATATCCCTTACCAGTTGTTCAACTTTTACTTAGACATTTATATTGATATGGAGCTCACTACCTAATGACAAGGCCCATTTCTTTTCTGGACCACTCTGTGCTGGGGATTCTTTATTTTATTTTATTTTATTTTATTTTATTTTATTTTTTTTATTTTTATTTTATTTTATTTATTTTTTATTTTATTTTATTTTATTTTATTTTATTTATTTCATGATAGCATCTACCTAGCTCTGCCTCACAGAACCAGAGACAAAGTCAAATCCCTTTCCCAATGACAGCCCTCCAAAAAAATTAAAACAGTCATCCTGACTTCTTTTCAGGTTGCATATCTTCAGCTTACTTCTTGAGCTTTTTTAAAAATGTATTTTCCATACTTCTAGATTATAGTGCCACTCTGGTTACACTGTTTTAAAGTGCCCCAGTTGTCCATTGCTCCATACAAACTGTGGTACACAGAAACACAGAATACAACTTTTCAGTCACACTCTGAATGGAGAATGACTGCTATTGGATACAGTGTTTGTTTTAGGGTGATGAAATGTTCTGGAACTAGATAGTGGTCATTGTCGCACAGTTTTGTGAATACACTGAAAACCACTGAATGATATATCTTTAAAGGATTAATTTTATGTTATGTATTACATTTTAAAAACCTACTATAAAAAATATACTATATTGAAATATCAAACTTGAAAAACAGAAAAGATATGAATTAAATTAAATGATCATTACCATTTGCACCAATAAATTTTGAACGCACCATGGAGGGGGTGGGCTGGGGCAGAGAGGAAACAAATAGGAAAAGTGATGCATTGCTACTGACTTCCCAATTTTCCCCAAGGGGTCCTAGCCCAGCACCCAATAAAGGGCTTGGCTGAGTCAGTACTTGACACTGTGTAGGATTAGTTATCAGTGATTTGGTTTCAATAACAACTTATCATTAACACCCTGATATGCTAAATAAAGTAGAATGTCCTGCCAATTTTAAAAAATTCAACTGAAATTACCTCTATGTCTGAAACTACAAGGCTTCATAGATTCATTATGCTAGAGTTATATCATTAGATAATGGACATCACTGTCAATAGTTTCCTATTGCTGCTTTAAAAAATAATTACCATAAACTTACTTGTTTAGAACAATGCAAATTTATTATCTCACGGTTCTAGAGATTAGAGGTTCTGAAATGGATCTTACTGACCTAAATCAGGACGTCAGCAGGGCTGTGTTTCTTGGGGAAGCTCTGTAGGAGAAACTATTTCCTTGCCTTTTCCAGCTTCTAGAAGCCATCTGTTTTTCTCGGCCCATGAACTCTTCCTTCATTTCAAAGCCAGCAGTGTAACATCTTCAAATCTCTCCAACTCTGATCCTTCTGTCACCTCCTTTCTCTCATAAGCACCCTGTGACTACATTAGGCCCATCCAGATCATCCAGAATAGGAGTCCTGAGTTTAATCACATCTACCAAGCCCCTTTTACCATGTAAAGTAACATTCACAGTTCCAAGGATTAGGATGTGAGCATATTTGGGGGAGGCTCTTATTCTGGCTACTACAATCACATAGTGAAATAAATAGTAGGCGTGGAGTTACCAATTTCTGAGAGTGCACATGGCTTCAGTGAGAATCCAGATGCCACGTTTTCCAGCATCTTTATACTGGTTGGCATTCCTGTGAGACTGCGCTTTAATACGCAGCTGTTCCTGAATGAGAAGAAAAGAGGTTACTTTGCTCCCCCAAGAGCAAGTTGTATGCAGTAGGGGTCCATTTTATATTGAAATGATCCATGGTCTGCGAAAAATAAACAAAACAATCTGAACAATGTCTTTGATCATGAATAGGCTAGGAGTCTGCGTTATTGATTAAATAGATTTCTTCCTCCTCTGCAGAGGGAAGATTAAGGTGAAAGTGAGATGGGAAACATTATTCTATAAGACATTATTCTATGAAATCCCCATTCCATAAGCATAGCCTCTCTGTGAACCAAATGAAAATTATTCTCTTCAGGAAAAATGATAGCAAATTAGTAAATAAGGAGAGTGCTTTGGTCTAAAAGCTCTGGTTAGTTTTCAGTTGGGCGGAGGTGGGAAGGTGACGAAGAATACAATTAAATCATAAAATTACCATTGCACAGAACAAACACTATGAATTTTACTCACCGATACTCTGAACTGTGAAATGTTTGCATGGCATATGTGAAAAATTTGCAGTGAATGCTATCGGTGCACCTTTTTTGGCATTCTTCAACACTTTTAACCTTAGATACATTAAAATTGACTCCTCTCATATCAATTCCTTCATAAATGTCTCTGTGGCAAGCTGTACAAAAAAAAAAAACATAAAGCAAACTCAGCCAGCTTCCCTTCTAGAAATAGATTATCAATTTGGGCAGTATGGTTTTGAAGGCTAATATTCTGGCATATGCCTTATTCATTAGGGGATTTAGAATTTTTATTACATCACGAAATTATCAAACACTGCTTGAAATGAACACATCTCAATATGTTTTAGAGTACTAGCATGGAAAAGGGGTTACTTTGCTTCCCAAACTGCAAGGTGTATACAGCAAAACAGGTAATATTTCATACTGAAATTATCATTGAGAGTAAAATTTAAATAAGACAATAATAACAAGGGCCCTAAGGACATGTGCTGGGGGTTGCATTAGTAAATAAACTGATGAGCCTTCAACCTCTTGCATTGAGCGAAGGAGCTTCTCTGTCTCTGTGCTTATTTCTTGGCTTTCGACTACACAGTATGATTGCAAATTATATCTGTAAACCCTGTCGTTGACATCTTTGTGTCATATCATTATCATAAAATATGAAGCGTTCTTATATATGCATGATGAAACTATTTTTATTCTTGCTTTACAATTTTCTTAAATTCAGCTTAAGCATCCTTACAATTGAAATTTATCTTATATATCAAAAAAAAAGATAAATTCTTTTTACAGATAGTGAACCAAATTTATAAGTTAAGCTCTTTTTTTAAAGAATCAAAAATTTGTTAATTAGACTCCTGGTTTAGAAAACCAATGATATAAACCATGACCTAGTGTATATAATTTTTCACTCCTAAGAGGTATGGTTGAATAAGTCATGAAACTAGATTAATGGTGGGAATGACAGGAAAAAGGAAGGTTTAGAGAAATAATATATTGAAGTGGGCAGAGAAGTGGATCATTCACGATGGTTCATGGACACAGGTCCATACAGATTACAGAAATGGAATCTCTTTCCAATTCCACTGCACATGAGAAAAGAAACAGGCTGAGAATTAGAATAGAATACTTACAAACCAAAGTGCTTTTAATGGTTAGTTGAAAGCTACCTCTAAATGTTTTAAACTAAAATTGGTCCTATGTTTAGAAATTTTATTTATCTAGGATCAAATTTTCACTCAAATTCCCTTTTAGTTGTTTGAGGAGAGTGAGAAGGGAGCATTAAATTAAGCTCTGAGAGTAGACTAATTTGGGGGGGAGGGGCAAAAAAAGTTCAGAGAATTTAGAAAGGCACAATATTATTTTTTCTTTAAATTTCACTCAGATATCACAATGTAAAAGATAACACAATTGAAAATAATGCTTAATTAAATAATTTATACTAAATTATATTAAGATATAAATTTGATCTTATAATAGGAAATGTACACATCCTCGGGTAACTACATATTGGCTAAGTCAGGCCCTCATGTTTATAACTAAGACTGCTTATTTTACGAACTACAGGCAACCTATCAGTTAGAGACTCTTTTCTGTACTTTTCATTTTCAAATCAATCATGGTGGAGATATAGTTTGTTTGCTTTAAATTTATTAGGATAGGGTTGAAAAATGTTTCCCAAGGTATTAGTAGCAATAAACATCAGAATTAAAGTTTCCTGGTCTTCTAGTCCTCATATTTCTTCTAAGAAGAAATTTACAGAGCCCAGTCCTTTGGTTTGGGGTTTAACAAGAGTTTCTTAACCTCATCAGCATTGCCATTAGGGGAGCAGAGAATCTTTGTCATGGAGTCCTCCAGTGCTTTCTGGAATGCTTAGCAGCATCTCCAGCTTCTATTCACTAGATGCTGGTAGTATTCCCTCCCCCTACACAAGTTGTGGCAACCAAAAATGTTTCCAAACATTGTCAAATGTTCCCTGGAGGAAGGACAAAATCACCCCTGGCTAAGAACCAGGAAGAATCACTGGTGTACAAATTACCCACAAGTGAAAAAAGAAGAGCAATACCCTGTGTGGTCTCTAAGATTCTTATCTGAAATCAAGGGGAGACTATTGTTTGACTCTTTCTGCAACTGAGACAGACATCACTTGTAAATTCTTAATCTTTTGGCAGGAAATGAAATGGGACATCTCTTGCAGAGTTCATCTTTTTAGTAAACCTAGTTAATTTTCTTCTTTCTTTATTTGGGAAAAATCTTGATAATTGCCCTGGTGACTCAGATCCTCTGGCTATTGATAAGGGTCCTCAATCACTGTTAAGCAGAAATGGTGTTAAGTCAGAGGGCCCTTAGAATCTGGAGGGGAGGGACTTTAAGCCAAAGTTCTTTCTTTTTTACTCTTTAAGAAATATATTAACCAATCTTTTCCCCTTTATTCTCTTAATAGGCAAATCAATAGTAGAAATTAATAGATGTATGACTTAAATAACAAGTTTGTATCTTTTTTTCCTTGTCTAGAAAAGGAGGTGGCACTTCAGCAGGAAACCCAAGACCCCACTCCGACTGAGGCAGAAAGGGAAAGAGCTCCATGAAACCCTGTAGGCAGGGACTAAGGCCATTCTCAGCAGGAAGCAGATAAAGAAGAAGAGACCTCCCTCCCTCAACATCCATGTTAATAAGGGGGTTCATGGCTCTTAGAAATGAGCTAGCCAGGAAAGTTAGTTAGGGGGTTTTGGGGTCTGCCTGCAAAGACACTGAGGTCATCCTATCCTAGAAGGGGTCTGCCTTAATCCACCCACATTTAAGCAAGCCAGAAGCATTTTTTTTTTTTTACAAAGAAACCAGCAGGCAGAGATTTAAGTACAAGTAGAAGCAAGTCACTTGCACCTGCGCAATGAAGACCCCAACAACCTTCAACTCATCTGAGCCTCGTTATACCAATATTAAAATATAATGCATATGCCCAGAAGTTTATTAATATCGTTACAATAGACTGAATTTAAATTGTGGGAAAAAACATGCACCGGAAGCAAAATGATGTGTTACTGAGTCCCGTCAATCTTAGTTATCAATCAAGGAAGCCCACTTTTCTAAGAAAAGTAACGACCCACAGCAAAAAAGGGATAAAAACCCTGAAGTCTTTTTACCAGGCCTTTGAGCCACGCTTCTCTTGCTCAGACCCACTTCCAATTCTGGAAGCATACTTTCCTTTCTAATAAAACTTTCCTTTTCTACTGTACTTCGGCGTCTTGCTTAATTCTTTGTTTGAGACATCAAGAACCTGGACAATGCGCCGGGAGAGGCCCCCACTCTCTGGTAACACAACTCTTACACTATAGTGCTAATCTCATAAAAAAAATAGGGCCTCACTAAGCATGTGTTGACTGATAAAGATGAGAAGATATATCCAGAATACTGCTCCATCTCTGTCATTTTTTTGAGCATCCCTTCTAAATATCCACAGGAATACAGACTTTGTGCAGAAGCTCTTCTAAGATAGACTTATTATTCATTCAAATTTAGCAAAGAAATTCACACCTTACCGCTTATTCGATGACCGCATTGCTTTAAGGAATGCCCAGAAATTGCACTTGTTCGTGATACCCTTGGCAGGATTCCTGTTGTACTATCTTTCAAGAAGCAACCAAACCTGTTTTTAAAAGTAGCTTCACTTAGAAAATAGAATAATAAATACTTACTGAGGACATGTCTAGCACTTTTTATACACTAATAAACATTACCAGGATTAAGGAAAATAGTCCAGCTTCCCTGACTCTTGATGGAAAGAATGTTCTTACAGATAACTCCATAATATTTAACAGTCTCCATAATAACTTACTTCAGCATTGTTTTCCTTTACATTCACATTTTTAAGTACAGAAAGTCAATCGTATTAAAGAGTGGATGATTTTTTTCTATGTTCTTAAACTTTTAAGGAATTATTTTCCTACCTGGTAATTATTTTTAAAATACTTTTATTTACTAAAGAAATTAAATCAGTTATATGGTTGGAGCTATATATGGTGTTCAGCTCGCTTATTAATGCCTTCTAGTCTACACCTGATGGGAGATTTCTTTTTGTCTTTGATGTCATCCTTAAGGGTAATTGTATTATTCAGAAGGATTCCAGAAACTAATTCACATATAATCTGGGTTTTTTGTATAAGTTTAACATGTAGAATCAAAGGATGATTGTCTAATTCCTAGTTTTTAAATTCAAATTCAACTATAAATGTTGAAATGGGAACAATGAAGAAACGTTCATTCTGGATATTGATCAAAATTTTTTAAAAATTGTAATAAAACTGGCTGTATTTAGGCAATTTTACAACCTAATGAGAGTTTTTATTACCAACTATTTTTCCAACTATTTTTCCAAATTATAAGTTAATATATATTCACAAGTGCACACACATGCACATGAACACACACATTCCATGCATACCATAGGTGCCCAAACTGGCTCACTATAAACACCATTCAGATTCATAAGCTCCCAAATTCATAAGCTCCGGCTCTTATTCAATTATATTCTCAACAAAATGCTTTTTTTCTATTATATTTTCTTAGGACTGCACCATCCACAAATGTAATCATGAGTCAGACAACAAGCATGCACCCTTTTTCAAGTAAAATAGTCACCTGTTATTAAATTCTTTTTTGAGACAATCTCTTAACCCAGTGACTTACAAGCATTTTCCTTGAAGCCTTTGTTAGAAAATGACTAGCTTCCACTACTTTAAGTAAATGCAGCAATTGTATAAAATGCACATGTCCAGGCCCAAGATACTGGGCTTCGTTCGGTAGGTTTGGCCTTCAGCCTAAGAATCTATTTACATAAGAACCACTCTGGATAATTCCTATAAGCTGGTCCTTGAACCCCATTTAAAAAACACAACTTTGTGATTCGCTAAACCATTTTGTGTACAACTGATTCCATTTTGAAAACCAAATGGCTTCTTCAATAACGAAATATCAACTTTTACCTTTTGTCTGTGTCATTAGTTGAGCCTGCAGGCAGAAAACTGAATAGCAAACACCGTGGGTGGAACGTGCACATCATCTGACAGTGTTGTGCATCTGGGGTGTACATGGCAGTTACGTCTCCGCCTCTGAAGAAGGTATTTTTATATAGTCGAGTCCGGCATTCTATAACATAATCATTGGGGGAAAAAAACATTCATTTGGAACAAATGTAAATAATAGCTTTTAATAGAAATATATCTATGTTCTGAGCCTTCTTATTTCCTCCGTGGAATACCCAAAGATCTTTACAACACGACTTTAATTATAGAGGCAGAATGAAACATTAAGATGACTAAACAATGTATGATGTTAAAGTCATTTTATGAGTACTTCTTTGTAAAAAATCTTCGTTGATTTTTATTGTATTTTTATATAATAATTTACACACAAATTATCCCCAAGAAAATGCAATCCTAGCTTGGTTTTTTCCTGTCCCCTAGCATGCTATGAAAATATCATGTCTTAAAAATAACAATGCATGTTCTCTTTTTCAAAACACTTTCATAACAAACATCTTCCCTAGCTTTTCACAATAAGTCTGTAAGAGAAGTGAGACAGGCTTGATCATATGCTTTTGACTTTTTTCTTTTTTAAAGAAAGAAGTTAAGTAACCGAGGTTCAAGACAGTACAGCCTTGCCTGAGATCCACAGAGCTAATGCAAGTCTTGGGACATAAATCTGATTCTTCTGACTTCTAGTCTTGTTCCCTTTTCTATTGCGCAATGTTAAAAGTTGTTCCTCATCTCGGTTTAATTCAAGCAAACTAACAGTTATCGGGTATTTCTTACTTTAAGACTGAGAAGGCAGAATTTGTTCCATTTCTATAAGCTCTTTTTTTATATAGTTTAAGCAAATGCATGCATATGCCAAATTGAAATGCGTTTTGAGCTATTTGCTCTTTGGTATTGATCACTGATCTAAAGTGCTCTTATTCCGCATATTATTAGAATATCATCACTTCTACTATTTTACTCTTTTATATATTAAAGTGTTACCTTTAAAATATGAATTTGGCTTTACCTAAAAACCTACTTCAAAGTCTGGTTAATAAGCTTTTTCAATTCAGGTAGCAGTTGGTCAACTGTCCACTGACCATAGCATAGTCCCATGACAACCTTATCCATCCCCTAGGGTGGTGCCATGCTTCAATTTTAATTGTATCTAATTTTGTATTGCCTTTCGGAGAATGGGCATCTTAGACACATATATTTCATTAAGCTGAAGTTTAAAATTTCTTCTGCACTATCCCACCCCTGTGGGAATTCTGGCTCTGCACCCTATACGAGAACCTTACCCAACAAGATCTCTTCTCTTTCTCTCAGAGGTGTGACTACAATGACTTACCCTTGGGTAAGAGTTATATTTGGAAAGAGCACAGCTCTCTTCAGGTGGAAGCTTCTGGGAATATAAGGATATAAGCTGCCAAGTGTGCAGGACTCAATTGATACATGTACAAAATGCTGAGTAGTTGGTCCAGTGAGACCACTAGCTGCAATATGGTCTATTTCCTAAAATAACTGGTGTTTTTGGCTAATTCATAACTATTAAGCAGCCATCCTCTCCCATCCTAATGCATAAAGAAAGGTACAAACAATGACTGATGCTGGCTTGGGAGTCCCCATTCTGCAAGTGAGTTTCTGGGAAGTGCCATGGGACTCCGCTAATGAAAGAGGACAACTAGAAATACACCAACTTCAAAGGAAACAAAGAGAAAGTTCTAATAGCTTTCTCATTTATCCTCCTTAGTTGGTAATAATGATGATGAAGGTGATGATGATGAGATAATGGTAGGTTTGTTTGTAGTGTATTTTAGAGTGTATATAAAACACATAAGTTACCTCTTAACATAAAATATTATTATATATTATATCATACTAGATCCTGTGTTCATGGACTTTGGGCAGATTATTTGGTCTTGTTTTAAAAAATTACGTAATCAATAAGAAAAAAAGTACTCTAATTTTAAAAAATTGGGTAAAGGATATGAAAGATAATTTACAAAAGAAATACAAGGGACTTGTAAGTATATTAAAAATTGTAAGAATGATAATTACAGGCCATTTTACTCACCAGAGTAGCAAATTTTTAAATTATCTAAGTCACCTGTACTGAGGTGGTGATTTTGGTTGCAAATGAATAAAAGAAAGACAAAGAAAGAAAGAGGAAGAAAGAAGAAGGAAAAGAAAGAAAGAAAGAAAGAAAGAAGAAAGAAAGAAAGAAAGAAAGAAAGAAAGAAAGGAAGGAAGGAAGGAAGGAAGGAAGAAAGGAAGGAAGGAAGGAAGGAAGGAAGGAAGGAAAGGAAGGAAGGAAGGAAGAAAAGAAAGAAAGAAGAAAGAAAGAAAGAAAGAAAGAAAAGAAAGAAAGAAAGAAAGAAAGAAAGAAAGAAAGAAAGAAAGAAAGAAGAAGAAAGAAAGAAAGAAGGAAAGAAAAAGAAAAAGAAAAAAGATCTAGTTCAAAGTGACTTGAGTGCAAATGAAACATGCAGGTTCAGACACCAAAGAGTTTATAGTGGATTTGGCTTAAGGAAGAACTGGACGTGGTGCTCAGCTGTCCTTTTCAAGACACAATTTGTCTTCATATTTTTCATTCTAATCCAGAGCATTGCCTTTGCTCCACACAGTGGCAAGATAGTGCCAGAAGTTCAAGCTTCTATATTCTTTCATAGTTGAAGTCCAATTAGAAAAAAACAAAATCAGTGTTATTTCTAGAAGTGCAAGCAACAGTCTTATTGCCAGACTTTGGCTCTGATCAGGTCATCGCAGCCAGCAGAATGCGTTTGCACTTACTCCCTGTTTCGGGCCTGCTCGGGCCACAATCACAACCACATGAAACAAAATTGGAAGATAGTAGTTGTCCAGAAATAAATTAGGATACTGCTCCCAGAAAGGTGAAGTTATGCCAGGCCACTAAATGATCGATGACTATTCAAGTCAGCCTACCGATCATGCTCATCTGCTGGTGGAAAAAGTCAACTTAGGAATAACCTTTCTGGAAGACAATTTCATAATATATGTCATAAAACATAAAACCTTCAAAAATATTTACACCTTTGTATCTGGTATTTTTCTTTCTAAAAATTTATTCTACAGAAATAGTTGAATATGTGTATAAGAATATGTGTAGAAAAATATCGTGAATAGGAAAGAACACTAAGTTTCAAGTAATATGACATATCTATTTGCATGAAAAGATAACTATAAATGGGAAACAAAGTATAATTACTTTGTTTAATTAATTAATAACCTCCTTGTTAAATGTGTAAATAAATATGTAGAGAACAATATCTGAAAGACTGAACAAAAGATTTTTAACAATGGTATAGACAATATGCAGTTTCTCATTTTCTGCTTATTTGCACCAATAACTGGCCTAGCATGATGATGATGATGATGATGATGATGATGATGATGATGATGATGACAATGACGACGACGACGATGATAATGATGTTGATGATGATGATTATATTTTGCCAAAAAGTAAAATTGAAATGGCCATTTCATAGCACCTCTGGCTCCTACTACTCAGTATTCAATGGATTTGTATGTGGTAATGATTATGGCTCAGAAGGGCCTTGAAGAGTGATATAATGACCATTGTGGTGTGGCCGTCTTAAGTCAACATAGGCTCCAAATCCACGCATAACAGGGCACAGGGAAAACACCACTCCACAATGATTCAGTGCCCAGAACCATCCCAATTCTCTGAAAATTTAATGGAGATCAAAACCTGATGTTGAAACCAGCACTATTCAAATGAATGGTTTACTAAACTAAGTTTAAACAAGGTACTTTCACTTCTGAAATGGTTCCCCAGTGGCCTAAAAGAGTCAAAGTATGGAGAATGTACCCACACACTGTAAAATACTTAGCACTCTTTTGAATATATAAATAGCTGATTTCTTTTTAATGTTGCTAGAGAGCTGATTGTTTGTTTAGACATCTACCTTGTACAGAGAACTTCCCAACAGAAGTTTTTGTTAACACACACCCCAAGGCATTCTTGCTCCTGGGCTCCTCCCTATGGTGTCTCTAGGGCAATACTGGTAACTGGTAGTTGTCTCAGAACATAAAAAGGATATGTCCTGACTTACCAGCGCCTGGCTCCTTCCCCAAAGCAGTATGTTCAAAAGCTTTCTCCAAGTGCGGCATGTCTTGCTTAACTACTCTCTCACACACCCTCCACTCATCTTTATGTCTTATAGATAGATAATTCACTCACCACAGGAAACTGTAGCAAACAAGCAAAGGAAATAAGCTGCTTGCCTGAATGAAATCATCCTAAAAGAGAAAGCAACACATATAACTCTGCTGGTTGTAGGTCATATTTTACATGAACCTTGATTTAAATGATCAGATTTTCTTTTAATGTCTGAATTGTGAATCTAACCATACAATTGCCAGTACAGAGGACAAGGGTTTTCTGTATGTTTTATGCCTTGGAAGTTAGCACAAGGTGCAAAGTGAGATCTCTAGACTAATAATTGTGTTTATTATTCATTTGCTACATGTGTTGTTAGTAATTACAAAAAGGGAATTGTTAGAAGGGAATTAAACAGTTGTGAATCCTTTTGATTTGAGTAGAAAGAAAATATTGTAAATAATGGCAGTAGTATCATTCCAGATTCTCTAAGAAAAGCTTTCAAAATATTCGAGCCCATTTTTAATTTTTAAATAAGTTAATATTCTTTCGATTTTAAAATTTCTTGCATTTAAATATTTCCACATAGAACACCAGCTCCTTCTACACTCTCTAAATATACAGAAAATTCAAATGTAAACTAATAGCTTCATCGTAAAGTAAAAACTATACTTAATTTTTTAAAACCCACTTTAGTTGGAAGCAACTGGAATAATAGATAGACATTCTCTACCTGAAAGCACAATTCTGTGGTTCTGGATGTGAGGGTCTCCCGCCACTTAAAAATGAACGGTCTTCAAGCTCTCCTAATGAGGCACCGCAGGCAACATTTGTTTGGCTTCGATATTGACTTTGGTTTTCTGCCGACTGTTTCAACTTTTTGTTCTGTCAACATATCCTATGAACATCCCAATCCTGTATTCAGCTATTTAATATATTAACTATTTCATGTTAGGGCCATACAATTCATGCATAGGTTTCCATTTTTTAAATGTTCATAACATTTCCTGGGGTTAAGAAGCTTAAATCTAATCTCACTGGACTTTTTCCATTATAATTATCTAGATGCACAACTGAATAAAATGTAGGTGTGGATAGCTTATCCGGGAAAGATCTTATGGCGAATGGTATCTGTGCCTTCCTATACTAAAGACAAAGAATCTAATAACACCAGAATCTTAAGTATGGAAGGGAATTGGTGATGTTTATGTCTTGCCTCCACCTGATTCAGGACATAAGATATAGTGGGTTGACAAACCACAGTTCAGAGGCCAATCTGGCCCAGAACCTGTTTTAGTAAATAAATTTTTATTGGAACACAATGATTTCCATTCATTCATATATTACGTGTACTTGCTTTTATCATACAACTAGAGTTAAGTAGTTGTGACAGAGACAGTATGGCCTGCAAAGCTGAAAAGATTTATTGTCTAGCCCTTTTCAGAAAAAGTAGGTTGAAGCCTGCTGTCTAGCCTTCCTGGAGTGGAGTTTAGACTTCTCTGTCAGGCTACTTTGACTGCAAAGAAGCATATGGTTTTCTTAGGAGTCTGTTCCTGCTCAGGGAGTTTTATTTATCTTTTTTTTTTTTTTTAAGAAAAACTCTCCCTATACACAGAAATACACCTATCTCCTTGTAACTTCTATCCTTTAGTCCTAGATTTGCCTACTAGATCCACACAAAATAATTTATTCACCTTTTCGTATCTTTTAAAATATGTAAAGACCTTACTCACTTGCCACTAATCTCTTTTGTTTTCTAAGTATTCTTCAAATTTTGGGACATCGTATTGACTATAAAATTAGATTTTTAGAGATCTGATTCTTGAGTAAATATTTAATGCATATTACTGCAATGCAGAACTGTGTTTATTAAAATTGTAGGATAATGTCAATAAAATAATTTCTGGCTGTAATGTAGTATATTTCAAATATGCATGCTGTACTGCATTTTAGAGTCAGGGCATCAGATAATACACCAGCAATCAACAAAAGAAAATCTTCCGTGTGCATTATAAAAAATCTAAATTTGGGATCTCATCAGCTACCAGCCTCAACAGGAAAAAAAGAAAAAAAAATGATTGGGACAAAACTACCCTGCCTCCAGATCACAGCAGGAACCCTCGGTTTACTTCCCTAAACAGTGTGATTACAGATTTTAACCTATTGAATACACTTTCGCTTTATTTAAATTTTTATTACAGTTAGATTTATGGTTTCATAATACAATATAACTAAAAATTTCTTCATAGATTTAGAAGGGCCAAATTGGAATAAAGTTGAAAAGAGGCAGAGACAGGCAGAATTCTAAAATGTTCCCCAGAGTACCCCAGGACTGATAAGATGAAATATAACCTGTCTGTCCATGATTATGCTATGTTACAGGACAAAAGCAGTTTTGCCGATGTAATTAAATTACGGAACAGTTATTTTTGAGAAAATCAAAATGGAGATTATCTGGGTGGGCCTAATCTCATCACATGAGCCCTTTACAGTCTTCTGCTGTTAACATACAAATCAGAGAGATTCAAAGTGTAGAGAGATTTGACAAGAGAGATACTCTCCATTAAGTCTTTTTAAAATTATTATTAAAGTTATTGGGTGACATTGGCTGATAAAATTATACAGGTTTCAAGTGCACAATTCAGTAAAACGTCACATGTATACTGATTGCATTGTGTGTTCATCATCCATTGTGTCTTTAAGATGGTTGAGGCTGGGAACAAGGACCTGCCTCTAGGGCTAACAGTGAGCTCTGGGCTAGAACCTGAAAGAGAATGGAGAATTCAGTCCCACAATCACAGGGAACTGAAAGCTTCCAAAACAACAAAATGCACTTGGAAGAGGATTCTTACCCAGAATTCCACAATTTGATTTTGAGCTTGTGAGACACTGAACAGAGAACCCAGATAAGCCTATCTCTTACTGACCTACGGAACTATGAAGTAATGCATTAGCTTTGTTTTAAACTGCTAAGATCATGGTCATTTGGGAGGCAGCAAAAGAACACTAATAGAGAAGGTAATTTCATCTGAAGTGACCGGGACACTTGGGAAGTAAGGGAATGGAAAGTCCCTAATGCAGCGGATGAGCCTTTGTGGGAGGATGGGAGTGGGAGAGGCAGGGTGGTGATTTGCAGGGGATTTTTCAAAAAAGGAGAAAAATCCTGATTCTCTGATAAAGTTGCTCTGTGGCCAAGAGGTGGGCCTACCAAGAAAGAAACAGATGGACAAAAGCTATCTTGTGCTGACCACTAGGAAATGAATCTTAAGTCACTAAAAAAAGGTCTTTGGTGGGCGCTTTTGAATCGTGAAGGATTTTAGCTCTTTGTGTTCCTATAACATTAAATGTCCCTAGGAAGGGTGATATGTTAGGCTCTGTTCTTCCCAGTACACCTCAGTGAGAATTATAGTATTATATTTATAATATCCTTATAATAAATATGTGAATAAATAAAAATGAGATTAACAAAATAAATTTTAAAAGAAGAAAGAATACAGTCACTGTCCTTGTGGTCAGGTAATATCTGCAAGGAGAGGGCACAATAAAGGAGGACTAAATTGCTCTTTGTAAAAAAAAAAAAAATTAGAGAGCAGTAGAAAACACGAGAGCCATCCTTAAGCATCTCATCTAAAAGGCATCTTCCATTGCTCTTGTACCCATTGCTTAATTTTTCTTCATAGCACTTACCGCTATCAGACATTACATGACCTCTTTGTTAATTTTTATATGGCTTTTCTACTGTCCACTCCTCACTCCTTACTGTTAGGCCTAGGACCTCAGTTTGTTTGCTCTATATCCCCAGAACCCCAAATTTCACTCAACAGACATTCATTGAATAAAAGAGTTAAACGATGAATAAATAAATAAATGAATAATGAGTTAAAAAGGAAAAATTAAAACAGATTGAGGACACTATGGTCCTTCCACCCACAGCTATGCACCATCTAATTCACACAGAGACTCACTGTCACCCTTGTAAGTGAAGATGAGCTGCCAGTCTTAGATGTCACTGAAGGTGATTATTAGACTAATAGACAGAGTGACCCTAATTCTTTGAATATCCTTTGGGGGAAGAAGATGTCCTCTGTGGTTCCCTCCAGTTGTATCATTATAAGACCCTGCAGTCCTTGGCTTTCAAAAACAGCATTGTTTCTTGTATTAAGAAATCAACATGAGTTACAATATTGCTGATGGTAGTAGCAATTAATTAATGGAGGCATAGAAGGCTGAAAAGCCTGAAACAAAACCACATTCTTATGATGCTGTGGGCATATGAAAAAAATAATTATACCTGAGTGTATTAAAAGACTTAAGTTACTCTATTCATAAGCATACAACTTAAAACTTGGAAATAATTTGAGCAAGAAAGGAGGCCAAGAGTACAATATAGTAAAAAAAAAAAAAAAAAAAAAAAAAAAAAAGAGTTGCAACTCCTTTCCAGGAGTGCCCAGTAACCTCTCCTGTACCTACATTTTCTTTACCATTCAGCTAAACTTGAAGTTTCTACCAAAGGAGATTAACTGTCTCTTCTTCAATTCCAGCTGGGAAAATCCAAGGGGAGAATTCTGATTAGACTGCAATTGACTGAAGTTGAGAGAGCTTAAGAACATGGCAGCAGCATCAGCTAGAACCACGTGTTTACAGCGTTTATATGTTGGGGATACAAAAGGATAAGAACGAAGAAAAGGGGGGCGGATTTATCACAGGGCATTTCCAAAAAAAAAAAGAGGGTATTGTTCCTAGAAAAAGGGGTTTTCTAGGCAGACTGAAAAAAACATTTATTTCAAATGAAGACTGGAATCAAGAAATCAAGAGAAAACTGAGACTTGGAAAAGAAGCAATGGAAGAATTAGGAAAGATCAACAGCAAAGATGCATCATTAGAGACCAAAACTAAGATTATCTATACCTTCCTATCCCAATTGCTATGTATGCATTCAAAAGTTGGACAGTGAGGAAGGCTGACGGGGAAAAAATGGATTTATTTGAAATGTGGTGTTGGAGGAGGGCTCTACAAATATCCTAGACGACCAGAATGATGAACAACTGGGTCCGGGAGTAAATTAAACCTGAAACATTACTAGAAACAAAACTGACAAAACTGAAGCTGTCCTACTTCAGGCATATCATAAGTATTTGGGGTTCTTTGAAAAAGCCAATAATGTTGGGCAAAAAAAAAAAAAAATGAAGCAGGAAAAAAGGAAGACCAAATATGAGATGGACTACCTCCATAAAGGCAGCCATAGGCATCAGTCTATAGGAGCCTAGCAGGGCTGTTGAGAATAAGGCATTGTGGACATCTCTCATTCATAGGGTTGCCAAGAGGCCGAGCTGATTAACGGCGTGCAAACACACACCATCACACAGACACACAGACACACAGACACTGATCTTTTTGTGACCAGAATTTCTTTAATTATGAACAGGTCTGTTGCTCCAGAAACTGACATCCTCTGTTGTCTATGACAATGACTAGAGCATCAATTCAATAATCCATTATCACCAGAGAGGTTTCTAGATGGGACATCCCTGGGACCCAATGGATGGTTATGGGTTTTGCTGATTCCCAGGTAGCCCGAAGAGATTTCACTTTCTGCTATCAATTGAGCAAATGTTTTGGTATTTCTATTTCTCCTCTAGTTCACTTTTCAGAGTCAGGGAGACTCATAATCAGTCTATGATAACAGCACGAGGATCATATTTTTAGAAAGTCTGAGTGATACTGATGACATTGACTCAAATGTGCTATATCTTTTATCACTTCTCAAGAGTCAGTCACCCCCTAATTTATCTTTTAAAGTTATCTATATTTCAAATTGACATCAATTCTTAAATATTTAAAATGTATTTTTCTTAAGACACCTCTTTCAGGCAGGAGCAAAACAGAATATAGGGACACAAATAGATATTCGATCATTCTATTATCAAAAAAAAATCAGCATCTTCATTTTGATACTACAGATTATGACATCATTTCCTCATTCCAACTCTGACACTATTTAAGTGAATTTCCAAATAAAATGTGAATAACAAATTATTCTGAGACTAAATAAACATTGTAGCCCAAAAGGTTAACATTAAGCAATGTTTTACCTTAAATTTAATTTCACATCTAATGTAGGGGTCACTAAAAGGGAGGATGGGGGTGCAAGGTTTTAATGTAAGTGCATAAAATAGAGGCATAATGAATTTCCATGAATAAAATTTCAATTACTCAAAGTCATCTGGAAAAGAGATTTTCTACATATCCGCTTTCTAGGCAGCAAAACTAACCATAACTAACCAAAACTAACCAGACTCTTTTTCAATTCCATCACAAACATCCTTGACTTTTTCTCATCCCCTCAACTGCTGAGTTGTCTATACTTGGGCTCTTTGGGATAGCAAAGTGGGTAGAGCTGCTGGCCGTGTCCTATATACCCTCACTCACGGTGCTTTTTAAATGGCTTTGGTTTTGTAACCTCCTTTTTTGAAGAATATATATTCTATCCTCTCAATTTATCTACTATCGCTTCGAGAAAACCAAAGAAACAATTTTATTAAAAAATATTCATTAAAAGAAGTGTTTTAAAGTCACTGAGTGAGGAACAGAGATATTCTCAACAGAATTAAAATTCAGAAATGTGTATCAGTTATCAGCTTGATAGGTATGTTTTGGAGGATTAAATTTCCTGGAAGTTTAATTTCAATGAAAAGATATTACTGGGTTACTGAATATAAATGAATGGCTTCTATTTTCCTTCACAATGGAAGAACTTAGAAGAATATGCCAAAATTAGAGGCAGAAGGTCTGTGTTCTAATGACACACTTACTTATAGGCCTGAGTTTCATCAAGCAATAGCATATTGTAGAAGTGTATCATATCAAAAGTGGATTTAGAATATATACCTCTATCTCTTTCCAGCCCTATTACTAGTGGCATGACTTTGGACAGAAACTTACCTTCTTATTGATCTTATTGTCTTTTTTCTAATTAAAAGAAATATAACTAGATAAGCTCTAAGGTCCTTCTGCCTTCAAAACCATTAATCAACTTTAGAGGCACTGTGAGGGATTGGAGATTATTAACAGAAATTTCTTCCAGTAATATATGATATATAAGGATCATTGTGATGCTATGTAAAATGAAATGAAGGCTGTAAGTGCATAATCAAAAGAGAAATAGGAACAGAATCTGTAAATCAAATTATAAATGATCTATACTAGTTGATAAAATCTGAAAAGTATCATCATAATAATTCTCATAACTGATGTCAATGACATACTTTAAAAAACTTAAGTTCATTAAGTCTAAGTATTTAGTTAAGCGTGCTTTTCAAATTAAATATATATGTATATACGCATATTTCAATTAAATTATATTCTTTGCATTTGTCAATTGAATTGAATTGGCTTATGGATCCCTCTCTTGAAAGACATGTTATATGCTTATTTGGGTACTGATATCAGTTAATTCTACTATGGGATCAAGACCAGGGGTAAGAACTATGGTGGTGATGAAAATATAAAAACTCTCTCTTTGGTAAACTTGACCCCAAGGTAAGTGGCGTCAAGAAAAATTGGGTCCAGGAATGAAGAGTATTGAACTTATACTCTATAAATTGTAACTGCAAATTTACAGAAAGATCTTATTTATGATAAGGGCACGGCCCTATAATATAGTTAGGGTTCATCAGCATTTCTCCTCTTCAGCTTAATCCAGATGCCATTGGCTGGACGAAGAATTAGCTCTCCAGTCAGACCAAGTTCTTCTCTTTTCTGTGTGCACTCTACCCAAAAACGCCTCAGGATGCAGGAAAGAATGGTCTTTTCTTCCATGATGGCAAACTTTTGACCTTTAAGTTAATGTAAATAACATCAGTTTAACTATAGGTCTATCTCAATTATGAGAAAGATCATGTCCTGTTAAAGGAAGAGAGCAATATAACATTTTCACCGTAGGCCCTGGGAGGATCAGAATCACTGGGGATGCTTGTTGAAAAATGAAGATTCTTGAGTGCCCTTCCCCACTCCCATCTGAATAGCTGAGGTGGGCCAGGAATCTGTATTTTTGCCACCCTCTCCTCCCCCGCTCTCACCCTCAGGCTCATTGAAGCATGAGAGTCAGTACTTTAGAATCTTTTTTACTCGGCCTTCAATGTTGTGGGTCCCAGGTCTGGCTGTGATCCAGGCTCATGGCTAGGAATAAGACTCCAGATTTAAAATGTTACATTGGTGTAGTAGGGCGCCTACGCCCAGCTCGTGTAAGCACGATTCAGCTTGTTGTATCACACGTGTGTGGCAGAGTGCCAGTGTTGTGCTCTGACGTATAGGGAGCCCATGCATTCCCCTAGTGCATAAGTGTTCCAGCAATGAAGTGGCACCTGCCGTTTCATCTCATGTCGGTCCCTCATGAGTTCTTTCAACTGGGCGTCTCACCATCAAAACCCTTCCCTTCTTGATCAGCTCAGCACTGACAAATGTAATTCACCACAGAGTTACCAAGTATACTTCACATCTATCCATTTAAATCTGGTCTCACTTTACAAGTGCCTGCATTTACATTTTACCAATGCCTGTATTTACATAAGTGATAAAATGATAGAGATACTAAAGCCAAAAGTGTTATAATGCAAAGTGATGTGCACTGATTTTGTTTAAGTACTTCTTTGGCTCTATGGTAAACATTCTTTGTTTAGGTTTTGGGGGAAAAAAATTCTTAAAAGCAATAAACACAGAAATTAGGTTAACTATAACTAATTATTATATAAATAAACTTTCTACCGTTAAAGTATATTCTACTTTAATCCAAAATCTACAACATTTTTTAATCTCTACCATGAAACTTATTATGCTTTCTGTTATGGGCTGAATTGTGTTACCCAATATTCATATGCGGAAGTCCTAACGCTTGGTACCTCAGAATGTGACTGCATTTGAAGACAGAGCCTTTTAAGAGGCGACTAAATTAAAATGAAGTCATGTCTGTGGACTTTAACCCAATCTGGCTGATGTCCTTCTAAAAAGAAGAGATCAAGACACAGGTACACACGGAGGAAAAACTACGTGGAAACACAGGGAGAAGACAGCCATCTGTAAGCCAAGAAGAAGCCTTGGAAGAAACCAGCGCTGCCGACACCTTGATCGTAGACTCCTAGCCTCCAGACTTGTGAGAAGATAACTTTCTGTTGTTTAAGCCACCCAGTCTGTGGTACTTTGTTACGACAGCCCCAGGAAACTAATATACTTAATGACAGTCATATTTGAAATCAATAATGTATAGTAAGGTGGAGAAAAAACAAAACAATTAGTTTTTTAAAAGGCTTGTTTATGGTACACTACATCTCAAAGAAATTATTGTGGGCCTGAAAGGTTAAACCAATGACCTGATGGATACAAACCTATACAGTTTCTGGATCCAGCAGAGAAGGGCACATATGAGTATGGATGGCGTCCTTTCATATTCTCAGGAAAGAATCGCTCCGGCTGGAATTCCTCAGGATTTGGAAAGTATCTTGGGTCTCTATGCACTGCATAGGAAATGATGATCACTTGAGAGCCTTTCGCAATGTTGAACCCCGCTGTCAAGAAGCAGTCAGTATGCCATGAAAATGGAGCAAGACAGACATTTAAAAATCCATGCTTCCCTCCCACTTTAACTATAGAATTCTCACCAATTTCACAATCTTCATTAAGACTACGGGCAATTAAAGGGACAGAAGGAAAAAGACGAAGGGTCTCCTTAATAACACAGTCCAGATATTTAAGTTTCTTCAGGTCTTCTGAAGTAGCAGGACGATCAGATTTCCCTGATTAAAGTAAATAAATGAAATATAAAATAAATGAAAGCACTATTTGGGCTTGGGGGATAGGACATAAAAAAAAAGAATGCATTAATCAATACACTGCATGTTAAAATACCTACAGCTAAAGGGGAATTTCTAATATTATAGATAATCGAAATAAAATGAGACAATATGCTCAGTAAAGGACACCAGACACAACAGGTTACAATTCAGCTTATAGGAAGTAGAGTAGTAAATTAGGTGTTGCCAGGGGCTCGGGGGAGAGGCAATGGGTAGCGGCTGGTGAATGGTACAGAGTTTATTTTTGGGGGAACCAAAATGTTTTAGAATTAGATGGAGGTAAGAGTTGCACAACATTGTGAACGCACTAAGTTGTACACTTCACAATGGTTCATTTTGAGTTCTCAGAGCTTCTTCCAGAAAAGCATCCTCTCTTGGGTCAGATTCTTAGGCTTTCTCCATAGTGTGGCCCCCAAATGCCCTTTGTCTCCACTGAAAAAAGAAACTAAGACTGCTTCCTGCCTCCAGGCTGAAGGAGACATCCACCTCTTTGGATTTTCCAAAGGGAGAAAAAGTACAGCAAGAAACAATTGAACATATTGGTACAAATCGAAATAGACTGATTTAATGAACAAACCAGTGAAGAGATTTTGAAGGCAGAACAGAAATATATCAAATTCTATCAACTATTTTAAAAAATTTTTGCCAATAGGGATTTTACTTTTTTAGACATACCTAGAGATGTTATTCATAAGGATTCATTCTGCACACTTCCCTGCTGAGAATCTCCCTCACTCGACACTGTGAGTGGTCAGCTTTGAAATCCACTAATGATCCATTAGAAACAAAGAGAGCCGGAAGAGTTATTTACTATTATTTTCTTAGGACCACCAACCATTTTTTCAGAAGAGGTTGGAGTTGACCGCCGAAATCCAAAATTGTGGGGTAACGAGATTTGTCATCCATCCCTAAGTCCACGCTGCTTGAAGACCGGGACGAAAAGGCACCAGAGTTGAAGTGACAGAATTCAAAGATACTAAATTAGGCCACAGAATAAGTTTTCATTTGGATGAAGACCTTTCCTTTGAAAATAAACTTCTCTCCAAAGAATTTCATCATCTAACTGAGAGTGGTGACCCATCCTCAAAATCCACTGAAATCAGTGTGGAAATCTGGAAAGAATTTGATAAAATATCCAACTAAAATGCAGAATAAAGCCAGCCAGAAGAAGTGGCGTGAGGAACAAGAGAGCTTCTCTCCCTGGGTTATGGCCATTCTAAAGCAATGCAGATGAGTTGGGAGATGTCACCAAAGATGACATTTGGCAAAATCCAATATAGTACTACTTGGTTCTTGACATGAATGTTGAATAAGGGGGAAGAGAAAAAAAAGATGAGGAGGAGGAGGAAAGAGACGGAGAAAAAGGAGCAGTAGGACTAAAAGATTTGATGAAGAAGGGAATAAGATAAAGAGGATGAAGGTGATGATGAGGGAGAGGAAGGAGAGGAGGACGAAGGAGAAAAATAAGAAACCCTGTTATATTCCAATCTTATCTTTTAAATTTTTTTCCTTCCCTGGGAGTCTCCCTTCACCCCTGTCCCACCTCTTAGGTTGAGTCACTTTGCTCTTAAAGTCTCTTTTCTCTCCTTTGCACCCTGGTTCTCAACTTATTTTGGGGCAAAATACCTTGAACAAATACAACGGAGAAAGAATCTCTACCCCTTTATGTTCCACATTCATTTTTATTCCTTCCTGTCTCAACAAAAACTTTATGGAATCAATACCACAATGCTCTATGGGGAATAATAACAACAACAAAAACCCTTCTGTTCTGTTAGCTCTGCTGAAGGCTAAGGGGTACTCAGCCCCTGTGTGGTAGTACATCGAATTCTCGCTTTTTCCTTTTTTCTCTGTATATTCGGCTCAGAGATTACATTGTGTCTATATGAATATGTACAGTTAGCATTTACCAACATGTATTTGTCTCCTTCCTCTTGCATAAAAAATTTTTTTAATTGAAAAAATGGTTTTATAGAGGCAGCAAAGTGTGGATTTGACATGTCTGGAAGGGGTAAGTGGGCATTTTGACAATAATTATCTTCCTTTGGTATGTTTAATTGTGATGTTAATGGACATCCCTGCAGTTTAAGATGACACCTTTAAAATCAAATTCTCTCTTAATAGTGACTTGAGATCTGCCACACATGGGGAGAATGGTGAATCTGTAGAATCTTATTTAGAATTGACATTATAATTTTGTTCCCATTTATTCTTAAATTTTCTTTTTTTCTCACTGGAAAGAAAATGTTCTGTTTTAAACATTAAAAGTATACAAGTTGCTTCATTATGATAAAACTAAATGTGTACACACACACACATACACACACACAAAGATTAATTCTATGTTATGTGAAGTTTACTTCAGTAAAACAAATCACAAGAGGAATTAACATTTGCATCTCAACATCTAAAAATCGGTTGCTCAAAAAATTTTAGAACGAATACTAGGGGTAGAAGAAAAGTGATGCATAATTAGCAAAAAACATGAGAAGCAGCAGAACAAAGATTCTAATAATAATGGTGTTACTAATTATGTGAGATGAAAAAGCGTGGTAGATGAGCTAGAAATTTAAGAGGATACAAACATGTGAACGTATTTCAAAAGAACTGAGTTTTTAGAATACCAAATTTGCCCACCAGGGGCAATCTGAGAGAAATTAAAATTGATAGGGAAAAAATAAAATGAAAGAAACAGTCAAGAGGTTTAGATTGTCTCCATTTTACAACACAGTGTTCCGTCTTTATATGAAATTCCAGTCCTCACACAATCTGAACATGAAATTACTTTTTCAACTTCATCTCCCAATATGTTCTACAAAATGTTCTGAATTCTACCTGTCCCTCACTACTCACTACTGTCCTCCCAACTTGTCCACCCTGCCATCACTCATCCGGTTCCCTTCTTTCTGGAACCTTCCTTCTCCTTTTTTTTTAAATTTTTCCTTCTTCACTTCTTTTCTGGGTAAAAATGCATGATACCACTATGTTGGTTGACCAACCTAACCTGTTTCTTTTCTCCTTCCAGCTGTGGGAAGCCAGATGACATGTGATTAAACAAAAGATAAAATCAACGGCACAATGCATAGCTCCTCTGTGGTAGGCTCGCAAATATATCAGGTCTAAATCCCTATAATTGCTACCTTATTTGGGAAAGATATCTTTGAAGATTTTATTAAATTAAGGATGTTAAAATGAGTGTATTATCCTGGATTATCCAGGTTGGCCCTGAATGCCATCACAAATATTTTTATAAGAGAGAGGCAGAGGGAGATTTTACACACACACACACACACACACACAGAAGAGAAGATGATGTAAAGGTAGAGACAGAGATTTGAGGATGTGGCAATAAGCCAAAGAATGCTGGCAGTGACTAGAGGTGACAAGGGATGGATTCTCCCCTAAGGCCTCTAGAAGGGGTACAGCCCTGACAACACATTAACTCAGCTCAGAGATACTAATTTTGAATTTCTGGTGACCAGAACTGTGAGAATAAATTTCTGTTGTTTAAAGCCACCCAGTTTGTAAACTTTGTTACAGCAGCCACAGGAAACTAATATGTCCTCCAATCCCTCCTCCCCTTTCTTCTTGCCTTAAAGATAAACATGAGACCTGGAACAACGATCAAGAGAATGAAAGCCATGATGGTAAATGTGAAAGAAAAAGAGCAGACTGGAGACTCTGATAACATCCCTATTGGTATCAGCTTAGGTCTCCTTACCTACAGATTACTAGTTGCATAGTAGAAATTTCTGTCCTATCAGTTTGACCCATCTTTTCTCTAGTTTGTGGCTGGAAGTGATCCTACATGAAACTAGTTTCCTTAACCCCTCAACTAGCTTCACCTGCTCTTCTCTGCTCTCATGGCACCTTCTTCATATCATTCAAGCACACGGCCAGGACTTGTTTTCATCTATTAAGCAGTGAGATCCTTGAAGACACAACATTTATCTGTGTATCCCTAGCATCCAGCCCAGTGCTGTCACATGCCAGGCAATGAGCAAATGCCTGTAAATGAACGGATGAGGTCTTGCAAAAGAGACTGGTTCCGGAGGAGATCCCATATGGAAGCCTTCCTGCTTATTACAAGGTCTTTAGAACAGGTTCTATTGCACATCCTTAATGAGCAAAAATGATATTCGCTTCATTGGGACCCATAGTGAAAGAACAAAACATACCAAACACTTCATCCAGTTCATTGTCCAATTTTTTCTGGACTTCTGGATAAGAACCCAATAGATATAAGGACCAGTTTATTGCAGCTGCAGTTGTATCATGGCCCTACAAACGTGAGAAAAAAAAATAGTTTAAAAACCAGAGTTCTATTAAGAGTAAGAATGCTAAATCTATTTTGAGCTGTCTCTAGATTTGACAGCTATAATGTAACCCTGGAATGCAACAAATTAATTTTGTATACTATTTCACCTTGGCGATAAATAAAACAATTCCTTCAAAGTGGAAGTCTCTGCTTAGAGAGAGACATTTCAATGCTACACTGAGTTACATATTTGGCGAGAAATGGCTGGGTTGGGCTAAGAAGAGGCATTCTAAGAACTACATTCACTAGACTGTCTTTAAGGGAAAAAAATGCCTGACTTTCCTGAGCTAACCTGCCAGATCTGTACTACTTTCCCTTCTCTTATTTTTAAAGTAGGCTTTACCTTTTGTTGCTGGAAGCCAGGGAGTGTATGTTTGGTTCTGAGCAATAGTCAAGAAGTTGATAAATAGCCTCAATTAATTCTTGTTGAGTTTTAGGCAAAATACTAAACACTTTGCAAAAACTAACTCAATTATTTTCACGAAATCTGCATGGAATACTTGATACTGCCATTCACATTTAGAGATTAAAAACTGAGACCTGGAAAGAAGCTAAATGACTTTCCCAAGGCAAGACAGCCTAACGGGAGGCAGAGGCAAGAATGGACCCCTTGGAGTGTCTGATGACAAAGCGGAGCCCACATCTTCCCTTCAGGAAATGTGGGGGACCTGGGGTAAGGAGAGTCCAGCTCCAATACTAATATTAACAGCCTGGATAACTTTATTCTCTGCCCATTCAGTGTTTTAGTCCCTTATTTTCTATCTTCGTCTCACCAGGAAATTTCCACATGCAAAAATGGTAAGTTCTTTAGGAAAAAAAATATATTTGGAAAACTAATAATGTTATTATAGCTTATGAACAAGACTTTTAGGGAAAAAGAAAGAAACAACAAACGATCTCCTCTATGGAAGATTTTACTTTTTTATTTTCCTATGTGACATAAGTGACGCTGTAATATTTCATTCTCTGGGCAGGAATCTCCAAAGCACTTGTTTATAAAAAAGTTCCTAAGTTGGACTGTTGAGGATTGTTCTGCAATTTAAAAAATATATGTAGTTTATAAGTCTCTGATATTGGTGTGTCCTTGCATTTTCTCACACTCACAGCTCCTTTACAGAAATGACTCTGAACTCCAGACAAGAACTGGCCTATTTCACTAAGGTGTTTACTAAAGTCGCAGAAGGAAGTGCTCTTGCTAAATAGCTTTTCTTGAATTTATCAGTGGAAGCCTGACCCAAATGTGTGGAGAAGCTGTTGAACTTCCCGTTTCATTCTGTCTGCTACCCAAAGACAGTAAAACATAAAGCACAGAGTTGGCAGAAGCCCCTGGTGGAACTGGGCAGGCGCAAAAACCTGGGGCATGAAAGGCATGGCAGCAACGGCCTGTATCGACCTTACGAAGGAGGTCACAATGTTGTACGTGGGCCTCCTATTTGATGTGAAGAAGAAGAAATTTAGAATTCCAGCTAGAGCTGAAAGAAAGAGATCATTAGTCTGGTTGTTTTCATGAAAGTGAGAGGTTGTTAGTGGGAGATGGATATGCATGTGCATATGCACATGTGTGTATGTGTATATAAATACGCACATGCACATGTATATATGTGTATGTGTGTGTATATGAGAGATCATGCATGTGTGTGTGTGCACGTGTATATACGTGCATGTGTGCATGTAGGGTGGAGATGTAAGAAGGTCTCTCCACTTCAAAATCGAATAACAGCCAATATCTGCTGCATGCTTTCTATGTGCTAGGCATGATTCTTGGTGCACTAGAAATCATTAATCTAATCCTCATAACTATTCTGTGAGGCTTGCGCTATAACGATGAGGACACGGAAGCCCAGAAAGGCTAGAGCCGGTGCCCGAGGTCATACCTTTAGTACAGGTTAGAGCTGGGATTTGGCCCCAGAGCCCACATGCTTAATACCTCTCCTCTTTTCAGCTAATTAGAGATCCATTTTCTGTATAAAATTTCTCTTCCATAAAATGCTCTGCTTAAAAATAAATTTAAAACCATTGATCCAGTCCACCTGTCTATTTTACACATGGGGAAATTGTGACAGAGCTCTGCACTGACTGGACAATCTTATACAGCGGTCAGCGCAGAGCCAGAAGCCACGTGTGCAGGCCCCTCACATAGCTCGCTACTACAGAGCCTCGCCCTCCCACACACACCCCAGGGAAAATGCTCCTGCATCACCACTGCATTCCGAGGGCTCTAGGTTTAGCAAACGCAATGTTTAGCATGCAGGGGGCCATCAAAAACTACAGATGCCTTTCTCTTTTCTCCACTTCCAAGATATCACCCCATGGTGCTTTTAAAAACCATTTCTTTATTTGGCAATCTACATGTTGAAAGATTTTTCTCTTTGTGATATTTAACATAGTGAGAATTATCTTTGCAAAAAACCTCACTTTTTTTTTTTTTTAAATTGACGACCAAAACTCCCTTTAGAATCACAAACTGGTTACATTCTCTATCGGAGGGCTCTTATTATCTTCTTTAGTTAGGGCAGCTCATAGCCATAGCTAAGTGCTCTTGTCTAGAACTTCAAAAAGCAAGGAGTGAAGAAACAGACTTGTTTCAGAGATTAACAGGAAGCAATAGAGAGAACTCTGAGCAATTTCTGGCTGCTCTTCTGCTTGGAAAAGTCTGACGGGCCTTAGGTTTCCTTGAGAAAAATATGCATCTACCACTGTACCCACCTGGAGTCAAAAGCTCGTGAGGAAGAAGGAAGTTGATCTGGTACTTAATTATTATAATTTCTAATTATAATATAATGATTCTTCCTCAGTTATATTAAGCTACTTTAAAATATGACTAGGCTTTTAAAAAATACTAAAGATTTTTTAAAAACTGGAATTTGTTCAATGACACCTGAAATTAACATGATGATGATACAAAACTACTCGAACATGAAAGTGTCCACTTCTTCTTGAATATCGTTATGATTTAGCTTGTTCCCTTCATCATCAGTCACACTTAAAAGCAAGTCGAGAAAAGCCCTATGTTTCTTTTTAGAGAGGGAAGTGTCCTTGTCTTCACTTTTAAATTCTTCCTCTTTCTTTATTTCATTGGCTCGGTCAGCGATGACCTGTATGATTTAAATAATCACATGCTTATATTTGGAATTTCATTTGCCTAATAATACATTTTCTTCGAAAATATACTAGGTTCTTTGATTTTTTTCAAAATCTTTCCTGTTCTTTCTAAGTCAACAATAACTTAGGCTTTTGCGAAAATACAGGGAACTTTCCTGTTAACATCTTTAGGGCATTATTTGATAAGACTTTTAAAAATAAATTTAATGTCAGACAAATTTATAATTACCAAGGGCTATTTTTGCAGTCTTTGCAACAGAATAACGGAGTAATAGCCTACTAAATAGTGCCCTAGAGATTTGAATGAGCTAAGAGAAAAAGTTTAGGTGGTGGAAAGAATGCAATCATTATGTAATCTTTCATTATGTAATCATTATGTAATTAGACCACTCTAATTATGTGCTGTACTGGAGAAGAGAATCATTCTGTATGCTTGCTGTTCCTACTGTCTAGAATGCTCTTTCCTCAGATGTCAGCGTGGCTGGCTCCCTCCTTTCTTGCAGGCCTCTGCTCATTGTCACACTATCAGAAAGATCTTCCTCCATCACTGCTACCCACCCTAGCTCCTAGCACTCACTCTCTTCTTAAGTCTACTTCACTTTTTTCCATTTCTCTTACCACTTGACATTATGGTATTTGCTAGTTAGTGTCTTTCTCCTCCGAATTAAATATATCACCCACAGACCAACAAATTTGTCTTTGCCCATTGACATATTTTCAACCTAGAACACTGCTTGGCATTTTAAGAATGTTTATTAGATATTTGCTGAATGAATAAAAGAATTAATGCCCATAAGCTTAATTTGGTTATACATTTCAACCTATTAGGCAATTAATCAAACCTGCTCCTAGGTGGTTTGAATGAACGGATCTCAAAGTTCTTTGAGGTCAAACCTCATTTCTTCTTTTATTTTTGGTGGAATCCTTATTGCCTAGCACTCAGTATGCAATATTCAAAAATTATTAAATGAATAAGATTGTCCATTCAATTTGGAATGCATTAATTATTGATATTTGTATTGATGCATGACACTTGAGGAAAAGTGTAATTATACTCATAAAATACAAACTGTTCATCATTCTCCTATTGCCAGATGGTTACATTATACCCCACTGCAGGCAATTCAATCCAACATCTCTTTCATCTGACATCTACTGACTCAACGACCACTTGATGGCAGGCAGTACCTCACCATAAGGAAGCAATTCTAATATTTTAAACCAAAATTTACAGCAGAGTAAATAAAGCACTTTATCAGCACACATAAATTATAATTTGATGCGTATTTTCAATTAAATTTTGCTTTTTCATAAACAATTCTTTAACACAAAGACTGACATCTTACATTTAAAACATTACTATCTCCTTGCTATTGAAAATTAAATAGTCATATCTAGTTAATTTTTATCTTTTCCAAGTTAAGATACTGCTATAAATGCCCTTTGCTTTTGAAAACTACTGCCTAATTCAAAGATTTTCCAGAAGACTCTTAATAACATAGATCCTGACTTTATTGTTTTTTTTTTCTTTAACATAGTACCCTGTTTGTTTATAAAGATCATAGCTCATGTGACATTTTGTAACTATTTGTTTACAGACAACTTCCCTTACTAGACTAACCTCTTTTAGGGTAGGGAACATTTTTACTATATTTCTAACACTTGGTATAGCCTTTGCCACCTTAACGAGTGCTTAATCTTACTTGGTGAATACCTAATTTAGTAATGAACTATAGAAATGATCCCTGAAAGTATAGTCTTTGAAATCTAATTTAAATGTAATCATGCCACCTACCTTTTCCCATTATTATTTAATTCAACTTTTATTTTATGAGACACAGGCCCAATGTTCCTACACTTGGGTATGGTAACAAAACATGAACTTGTAACAGTTATAGAAGTGGGTTGTAGTATGTGTACAAAACATTGTTAATGCATTTAATGCCACTGAATGGTACATTTAAAATGGCTATCATGACAAATTTTATAATATGTAGCTTTTACCACAATAAAAAAAGTCAAGAACTTACAGTTTTAGTAAAATTATGTATAATCTGTAGGCTTCTTCTGTGTTCCCATCCTTTTTTAAACATAAGAAATGAAAAGTCAAACCAGAGCCAGGGCGACTTCATTCTTTGATGTATCGTATCACTTATGCTGTAAATAAAATAAAATACATCAGCTGATACATCCAAAATGTGTTTTGCTTGTGCATCTATTTGGTGCCTGGCCTTAGTGAGAGTAGAATCTGGCAATAATGATGATTTGTCTTAGAGGCTACTAAGAGTGTCATGCTTTATGTAACAATGAAGGCATGGGTTATTACACAATCAACAAAGCCTAAAAATTGAATGAGTTCCTTAGAAGAATGACACATCCGTTATAAAACATCCTAGGTAGTTGGTCATCTGACCTCTGCTTGCTTGTTTCTCCAGGAAGAACTCCAGACCTCCCCAGCTGCCTATAGCTCTTATACCACAGGGTGAGATGAAATCTCCTTCTTTTTAATGTCCCCTCATTTGCTTGTTCACTCCTCTAGAGTAACAGAAAACAATTCGTTGTCTTCTTTGACAGAAAAATGGTCATTAAATACCCATCTGTCACATATCTGTCCTAAGTATGTCCTTCTTCATTTTTAGTGGTAGAGCAGAAAGACCTCTATGTCATCTCCTTTGTGACCAACTTAGAGGCCAATTCTTCAGAGAGGCCTTTACTAGTCACTCATTCTGTGGGACATATCCCTGTTTTCCTCTCTAATATCAACTTAATTTTTTCTTTCTAGGCAATTATTATAATTTATAAGTGTAGATTTATTTGTTTCAATGCTTGTCTCTCCTGTCATTCTGTTTTGTGGGACACTACACCTTGTGCAATGAGTGGCAGATCATATACATGGTAAAGAAATATTTGTTAAGGTAAAGCAAAATGAGCAGTGGATTTAAAGATAGAATATATCCAAACAAAGCCTGGCTCTGCTTCTTAATAGCTGAATAATTTTAAGCAATTCTTTAAAGTAAAAATGATTATTTTAGTGAAAAATAATACATAATCAGGAAATATGAAAAAGGAGAGTAAATAATGAAAGACAAAAAAGAGAAGCACACACACAAAACAGTAATAATCACAGCTAATATCTGGTATAGTATCTTATAGTTTTTTCTTTCTATAAATAATTTTTTTATACCTAGTGGTTATCATACTAAAATTTTTTTTTCTTTTATCACAGCATCACAATGCAACCTTTGAATATATTATAAAATAATCATTTAAAATTACCGTGTATCTGGCTGTGCCATAATTTATACAACCATTCCTCCACTGTTGAATACATGCTTAAAGGATTAGGTGGATTTTTAGTATAATATTTCATTTTTAAACAATGAAAAAGATACGACATAAACAAAAAATTAATAGCAATATATATTTTTAAAGCTCTATCAATAACAATTTGAAAATAATTAAAAGGACTTCATTTACCTATAAACTGCACGGACATACTCAGATTCATTATTATTTTGAGCATCGATATTCTTGCCCATAGCTGTTTCTGTAAAATACAGGTGAGAAGCAACCATTCAATTCATGCACATACCTTGTGTTTATTTTCCAGTGGCAAACACTGGAAAAAAGACATAAGTTCTTGTATGTCTGAGAATTGTTCTTTCCCCCTTTTTACACTTGCACCTTTTGCTTCTCCTACTCTCTGTTCTGGCCCCTTCTTTGCTGTGACCTTCCTGGCATGTTGCCTCTGTGACTGTGCTGCTCAGAGCCCCAACTAATGGTGGCTGCTGCTGCTTAGGTGGCTAACTTGGCAGTAGGGCCACCCAGAAGAGTCCAATATCCTTTCTAATCACTTCATTTGTTTTCCAATGGAACGTTGTTTCCTATTTGGGCTGTTTTATCTTTACACCATAGTTTTATAAACAAATTGATGAGACTTACCACAGATTATATCTAAGGCACAAAGGGCGATGTAAAAAAAGGAGTTAAATGCTTCTTGGTTAACATGTTTTTCAAACTTCTTAACCAATATATTTGCGTGTTCATTCATGACATATAAGAAATCCTCCAGAATTGTAAAATGGAAAGTGGGCGTTAACATTTTTCTCCTAGAGCGCCATTTGTTTCCAGTACTAGAAATACATGATTCCAAATAAAAGGAAAGCAACATACAAAACAAAGTATAGTCAAGACAACAAAATTCTCCTGCAACAACTTAATCTACAGATTCTCAAATGCTTTGGTCAGAATGACAAAGAAAGATTCATATATAGTTACAGACTGTGAATAATTTTAATATTGTTCTATATTACAAATATTTAAAAGAGCATTCATAAAAATTGAAAAAATTTTAAATTTCTCTAAATTTCTAAGTTCTGAATTTCTAAAAATTAGAATTTCTTTTCCCCCTCTCTATCAACATCTTAGTCCTCAGAAGATCAATGTAATCCATGAGTCTACTTTGGTCTCTACTATCTTCTAATTCTCCAAAGTTCCCACAAAGATCCTGCCTTTCTCTGTCTCAGTCGATGAAGTCCTATTTCTGGATCCCAGCTCAAGGACTGAGGTTACCACGCTCTATATACTTCTTTTGAGTCTGACTGCCTTTTTCATTGAATTTTCAAGATTTCCATGCTCCACACTCTCCTTTGCTTTACTCCATTTATACATCAGAACCTTCTAATCCTTCTTGGAACACTGGTGATCATCATTATTGAGTACTGTGGCTGGAGATGACTATACATCCAGGATTCCTGCCTATCAAAGGCCCATTTTTACCTAATCTTTCCTTCCAGCTTCTCCCTGCTAACCGATAGCAGTCTTGCTATAGGAAGACTACCTTTCATCAATTCCTGATATAAAAAGTTACCCACAAGACAGCTTTACAAATTTACATTGCTATACCTTGTAAGGAGTCCTAAGCCAAGCCATGGTTCTAGGAACTTATAGAAATAGGATTTGTCAATTTGCTTTGAATTCGATAAAACTGCCTTTAAAAGAGAGAAAAAATAACAAATATGTAGACATCAAAACAATTTTAATTATAAGAATACCTAGCTAGAACAAAACTAATTATTAAAGCAACATTTCATAACTGTATATTTCTCTGTAATTCATTTTCATTCCTGTGCCTTGAAAAAATTCCATTAAGAGTTTTGAATATATAACTGTTGTTCAGTCTTGGGAACTAGATGGAGTTGAGAGAAAGGACAATGTCCAAAATTCCCTGGCTCCTGCCATAAACTTGGAACCAAGTGGAATCATTTATTTAGGGGGTGGGGTGTTTGGAGAGGGGCAGGTGAATCCAAGGATGATCATTTCTATGAAGGTGGAAATCACAAGTTTATTTTCATGTGTGTTGACATGGACACTCAAAGTTGCTATGGTCTGAAAGCATGCATGAAACTCAGGATAGAGGATTATACTACACACATGTGAGTGTCTCCAGAATATAAGTAACATTGGAAGCCATGGGAGTTATTGGTTAACCTGGAATCAAAGTGAAGTAGAAGGGATGAGCACATAGGACGAAGCATAAAATGCTTCCCAGGCTTCTGGCTTGAGTTTTCTACTCTGGTCTGATCTCTAGCTACATATACCAAGCTTCTTATACTAACTTGGCAGTAGCTAAAATCCCATGTTTGGCCCTCTCACTATTTACTCTGGACCAGGATTCTGCAGTATGGTATTAGAGAAACTCTAACATCTGCACTACAATAACTAAGAGAGACAGACCCCAGCACAATTCCCTAGAAAATGCTGTTTTAAATTTATCCTGTTCTAAAAAGACGTCTGTTTATTCCATTTTTTGCTCCCTGACCCAAATCCCTTTCACGTCAAACCATAAGATAATTCCCCCAATGTCACAAAAATAAGTAAAAAGTATAAAATCTTTTTGAGGAGCGATTTCAATAACATGGATTAACAACATCTGCCCTGTCGATATTAGATTAGCATTTTGTTTTAGGAAAATTAACTTGAAATAATAAATGCATAATGGATATAAATGAGATTCTGAGCATCCTGAAGTACTCATATTTTATTAATCTTATATTTTGAGAACCTTAAAATAGTATGGGGTAGATAACATATGCTCACCTGATGGAATCATCTATTTATGGTTCTATAAAACTGCATCCTTCTGCAGACTTTCCATAAAAGAACAAATATATTGGGACCTGATAACAGCTGTGTATAGATATCTAGAGGTTGCCACTCTGCTTGGAATTCAGACTATATCTGGAAAGCATTAAATGGCACACACATAGACTAAAATATTTAATGGAATGCTCAATGTACTAAATTCAATTAAATATAAGGACATATCCATTATTTTTATTCTGAGATTCTCAAACCATCAAATTACAGTGAAATATTGATCACATTTATCACAGACTCACCTCCACAACTTCTGGGTTACACAGGACCACTACTGGCAATGGCCCAAACCAGAGTTTTATGATCGGCAGGTGTCGGAATTCTTCAGTGTAGCAAATTATCTGCTGAAAAAATTCTGGGAGAAAATATTTAATTTTAAACAAGTTTCTTATTGTGTCTTTTAGGTTCTTTACTTTTTTACTTTTGGGTGACTTGCTTAGTATCTTCCAGGCCTCTCACATCTTAAAGGTAAACCACGTGGTCCCTATTAAATGATTTAATGAATAAATTACAAAGATAATTTAATTTAATTTAATTATGAGTGAGCTAACATATGAAATGACCTGATTAACTGTGAAATGTCAAACAATGGGGATGCTTGTAGTGAGCTTTATCACATGCCTTTCCCAAGAACATTGAGACTGTTAAAATTTTCCGGGGCTTGCCTCAGGCTACCCTGTTATAAGAAGGAAAACCTGTCCTGCCTATCATCCCTTGTTGATAGATGCTTCCCTTCCACTCTCTAAAACAGTAATTGAGTTTCTCAAACAATCGAGAATAAAATGACCATATGACCCCAGCACATTTTCTTCTGGATATTTATCTGAAGAATATGAAAACACTAATTCAAAATGATACAGGCGCCCATCAGCTTTTTGCAGCATTATTTACAATAGCCAAGATATGGAAGCAACCTGCGTGTCCATCAATAGATGATTGGATAAAGAAGACATGGTACATATACAGAATGGAATATTACTCGTTGTATATTTTGTCTCCTTTGTCATAAATTAATGAACCACATTTGTAAGTGTTTATTTCTGGAATCTCAATTCTGTCCCACTGATCAATGTGTATGTTTGTTATGCCAATACCATATTGTTTTCCTTACTACGGCTTTGTAATATAGTTTAAAATTAGGAATTATGATGTCTCCAGCTTTGCTCTTCTTAAGATTGCTTTGGCTGTTCCGGTTTTTTTTTTTTTTTTTTTTTTTTTTTTTTTTTTTTTTGCAGTTCCATAAATATTTTAGGATTATTTGTTCATTTTTGTGGGTGTGTGAAAAATGCTATTGGAATTTTGATGGGGATTGCATTAAATCTAAAGTTGTTTTTGGTAATATGGACATTTTCGCAAAGTTAATTCTTTCCATCTTTCCATTTATGCATTCAATTTCTTTCATCAACATCCTATAGATTTCAGTGTACAGGTCTTTTACCTCCTTGGTTAAATGTATTCCTAGGTAGTTTATTCTTTTTGATTCAGTTGTAAATGGGACTGTTTTCTGAATTCTCCTTCCTGATATTTCATCATTAGCATAAAGAAATGCACCTGATTTTTGTACATTGATTTTATATCTTGCAACTTTACTGAATTTGTTTAGTAGTTGTAACAGGTTTTTTTGGTGGCATCTTTGGGGTTTTCTTCATACACAATCATGTCATCTGCAAATGGCGAGTTTTACTTCTTCCTTTCTGATTTGGATGGCTTTTATTTCTTTTTCTTGACTAAGTGCTCTGCTAGAACTTCTCATACTACGTTACTAAAAGTGGTGAGAGTAGGCATCCTTGTCTTATTCCTGATCTGAAAGGAGAAGCTTTCAACATCATTGCTATGGTGTTCTTGCCCAAAATGCATAACCTCAACCAATTATGAAAAAACGATAGACAAACCCACACTGAGAGACCTTCTACAAAATACCCGACCAATACTCAGCGAACGTGTAAAGATCAGACAGACATGAAAAGACGGATAAATGATCACAGATTCGAGAAGACTAATATTGGAGAATATAACACAAGGAAACACAGCTACCGAATGTCAAGTGAGATCCTAGATTGAGTCCTGAAACAGGAAAAGGACATTACTGGAAAAAGTCACAAAATTTAAATAACGGCTATAGTTTTGTGAGGAACATTGTACAAATATTAATGTTCTAGTTTTGATAATTATACCAATTGCATAAAACGTCACCATTAGAGGAGGCCGGGTACATGGTATATTTGAACTCTGTACTATTTTTAACTTCTCTACGGTTCTAAAATTATTTAAATAAAAACAAAAGTTTTAAAAGAAGAGGGGAATTTTCCTTTTCTGTACCTGGAGAGTAAGAAGTTGGAGGAAGATTAAAAAAATATTTTGTTAGTAGGAGAACACATACACACAAATATATAATAATTGGTTCGTGTCTATATTTTCTTTGATATAGGAAAGAAGCTTATAACTTAAGAGTTCAGGTGATAGAATTTGGGTTGGAAATGTGACAAAAATGTGTAAGAACTGTGATAGTGAATATAAGAAAGAATCATTGAGCTAAAAAGGATTACTGAGTGCATTGAGGACAATGTAGGGATTAGATAGGGAAATTTGGTAGTCCATCAAATCAGTTTCTTATGACATGTCCAGAAATGAGGATGAACATAATGGAAGTACCTAATTCTCCCCGCAAAATACAATATGTTTACACATGCATTACACAAGCAAGAAACATACACCTCCAAAGGACCCGCTCCCTACTCTCAAGGAATTTATAATCATGAGAGATGGTTACTTCTGTAACTGAGCACAATGCCGGATGAAACAAAATGGGGTGTTAGAAAGGAAGTTTAATTCTGAAGTGTAATTGATTTTCATTGGGAAGACTGGAGAAATTTCATGAAAGAGATGGCATTTAAGAATAAACAGTAAAAGAATGAATTGGCTTTTTGTAGGTAGAAAAAAAGGGAAGCTAGGATGAGAGAAGAGAATGTAAACCAAGCAGCAGAAATAGCAGAGCAGAGGCAGAGTTGTGAAAATTCCCTGTAGCTTCAGCCAAAGCATAGGATTGGAGACGATCACATTGGCAGGTGAGACTGGACTGCTGGATGGCTATGGAAGTTTGGTTGTCATCTATAGGCTCTAGGAAATAACTGAAAGTTTCTGATGGGGACTAACATGACTGGAGTTATATTTTAGGACAATAACACTAATAATATGTGTGAGATCTGTGAATACCTTGGGTATGCTGGGTCCACAGGAAGTTTCTAGGAGTGAAAAAAAGGCTGGGATTTGATGCGGTCAGGGTTAGCAACCTTGGCCCTGCTTTATGGCTGGCACTTGTGTTGGGTGTAGAGAAAAGGTGGCATCAATCCCAACTAAAACATTGAAATAATGAGAAAAACTTATGTGTCAACACTTTCTGTGTTAATATCTGTGAGGTCCCAGGCTGGGGAAGGCAGCCTTGCATCACAGGTCAAACAATGACAAAACTCTCAGTCAGGGAATACCATATAGGGGTGTGGCACCTGGGTTGAAACACAGGATAGTAGGCAGTGGACTAAAGGGTAAGGTCATAGGGCCCAGACCTCAGAGAAAAGGCCTGGCAAAGGTTAAAGAGAGCCCAAGGCAAACAACACAAAATCAAGGAAGGACTGGAGTCTTAGCTGGGTGATTGACTACATGTTAGGAAATTAGACAGAAACATTATTACACTGCCAGCAAAATCTAGGTAGGGAGGGATGAGGAGGAGCAGACTAGCTGAAAGGGTACCCAGGTCTTCTTCCAGTCAAGGGGAATGCCTAATTGCTAGCAACAAAACTAATACCAACCCCATTGTGAGGCTACTGATATAACTCTTGAAATTTCGACAGGGATGTTTTAACATGGAATTTGGCACCACAGACAAATTGACAAGGCATAAAAAAATAATTAACCTTTCAGCTCTCTTTCAGTGCCAATAAATGTGCACATGTCAGTTCATCCCTGCTCCTCATTCATCCCTTATCTTCACCCACCTCTGGCCTTCCGGGCAAGCTGCTCAAAGTACAGTGGGAAACGAGTCAAGGCTTAGGAATGCCTCTTGCATATGATACTGAATAAATAGTAATTGTTTTTTCAAGGATGTTTGCACATTTTGGCACATAAAAACCTAATAATAATTATCCTAAAATAGCTAACATTCATTATGTCATATTTATTTGCTCTGGCAAGTAATTGTACATACATTAGTGTCGAGGGTTTTAGATGCCTAATGGCTTTTATGCCTAAACGGTTAGATGAGAAGCACATTATGACAGTCATTAAACCATTGAGGAAATTGTGCATGGTTAAGTAACTTGGCCAATATCACAGAGCTAATAAATGGTGGAACCTGGTTTTGCACTCGGGGCACCCAGACCCAGAATGCGCAGTCTTAACCATTACACCGCACTATTTCAAAACATCTTCCAGTCAAAACAGTTGGCTAAACTGCTATGAAATAAAAGGTAGGTCAGATCAATAGTACCAAAATATCATGTGTCAAAAAAAAAAAAGTCACGTGTCATACTAATACTCTGTCTGCCTTGGTGTGGCCGGACAGCGGAGAGAGGGAGGTCTAAATCTTTGGTTTGAAGGTGTCAGATCCCGAGCAGGGAGCAGCTGTGGAACTCAGGCATTGACATAAGAACTGGGAAAGCAGTTCAGAAGGCTAGCTGGATGTCAACTGTACTACTCCGGGTGAGATTACTGAGGCCAGAATTAGGACAGTAGCCACAAAATGAAAGCCACACCGTCTTGTATAAGAGACGATGTTACTGAGAACAGAAAATATATTTTAGAATGTTCAGATATCCCCAGGTTTGCTGAGCTCAATGCTTGGCACAAAGCAGGGTGTTAAATGCATGATTGACAATGAAAAACTTACCCTAACCAAGTTCCAGCTGGTGATCTAGTAGCACATGCATTAAATTTAATCCTTAAAACAACTTGTAATATGCTTACTTTTACAAGTAACGGGTAAAACAAACTTTAGAGAGTTTTAAATAACCTTTCAAACAACTTGATTGCAAAGATGGAAGCTGAGCGAAGGTTTGTCTGATGCCAGTACTTGCTGATAGATTAAAAAGTCCCTTTGTAAAAGACGGTATATTGTCATTCTCTTCACTTAGAAAGTAACTCCAAGGAGAATTACTTTTGATAATCCATTCGATTCAGTGTGTTTTTGAAACAGGTCTTATTCACTAGAGATTTCAATTCTTAGAAAAATTCACCAAAGAATTTGATGAAATGTCTTAAGTAAATTGTTTCTTGTTGGGGGTCAGGTGGAAAAGGCTGGGGAGGCCCTAAATTTCTACAAAATTATTTTTAATACTATAAAGCCTTAAGGTTGAAAGGAAGGTTAGCTCTGCTTTTAGTATTAGCCAAGATGATTTTTACATATGTATTAGTCATACGTCTGTGTTGATGCATCACTTATAATATTTGTCACATTGATGTTGGTAGATGAAAAGTGTACTTGGATTTCTACTGCCAGAAACATTTTCAATAGTTTGGTAACTCTCCCATGATGCTTCATCATATTTTTGTGAAGTTGAAATGGCAGCATTATTTTTATTTGGAGAAAGAGACATGGAAATGAAAAAAATCGTTCAAGCTTTGGAGTTTGTTCAGCCTCTAAAACTACTATTTACAATCTGAGGGGGAATTGGATTCTGATCCTGACTCATTTTAAAATATGTCATTTTGGGAAAATCTGAATTTTCAGATTTGAGCGTCTCCATTAATATGTCCATGCAAATGAAGTGCTAAAATCTAATTCACCCTCCCTTTGCAGGGACTGCTAATATCAGGAACTTCTGAGAGCTTTCTAAATTAAAGTGGTTTTTTTTCCCCCAACAAAACATACTATAAATTTATCTCTTCAAAAGATAATTTCAATAAAAAATAATTCACTCTTGAATGCATAATACATAAGAAACTTGCTGTATGGGTTTCTGGGAGGGCCCTTTCACCACAATTTACTATTTTATGTAAACTAGCTAAAATACGAAGGCCAAAAAGGAATGAAAGTTGTGATCAAGTCTTGTTATTTCTGGCGAGAGGAAAGGGTAGTCAGTGAATCTCTAGTCCCTTATTTTTAGAGAAGAGAGAGAGAGAGAGAGAGAGAGAGAGAGAGAGAGAGAGAGAGAGCGAGCGCGAGGGCGAGAGCGAGCGAGAGCGATTTAACCGCAAAGACAGAAGAAAGGAGTGTTTTGAGATGGAAACAACTTAGAGTTGGGAAAGGAGAAAAAGCATGGCAGGAGTTTAGAAATACTGCATTCTACAGTATAGATAAAGAAAAAGTTTATACGGAACGCAGGGCACTAGCAATCGTCTCAGGTGTCAAAGGGAAAACTGGGAATCCATTCGCGGGGCGGGGGGCAGCGGTGAGAGAGTGGCCTCTCTCTTAGCAGCCAAAACCTCAGTCCCTGGTGATCCAGGTGATGGGAAGCCGGCGGGGAGCTCCGGCTGCGCGCCTCCGACTCCCTTGCTGGGCTGGGCTGCGCAGGCAGGGAACGCACTTGCCCTCCGGGCGGGAGGATGCGGCCAGCCGGGACGCGGTCCCTTACCTTTTGCGTCCGGCTTCAGCTGCAACAAGTGTCCTACCAGCGGGTAGGCGCCCGGGACGGTCGGAACCGATCTCATCTTAAAGCATTTCTGTGCGTAGCTCGCCACCAACTGCAAGAAGTTCAGGATTAGGGTGGCGCCCGCCAGGGAGACGGCGCTCCACACTCCCAGAGCAACAGCTTCTGCCCGATGTGCACGAGCCACAGCGCCATGCCCGCATCTGTGGTCCTCTTCGCACAGGGACTTAGCACGGAGAGGCTAGCCGGGGCCGGTGCTTGTGAGCAAGGTCCAGAGCCTGTGGCTTAAGTACTCTCTGGTCCTGGGAAGAGTTCCCCGACTCCGGGAGGCGGGCGCGCCCGGGCGTAGGAAGAGACGGCGCCAGGCCCGCCCACTTCTTCCTTCTCCCGCCGCGGGTAGGCGCAAGCCAGGCGACAGGGAAGCGGGGACTTCCCGCTGCAGGGGCCGCCTTGCCCCTCAGTACGAGATTGAAGCTTCCCAGGCTCCGAGGAAAGCACCACGAAAGGTGATCTTGCGCAGAACAAAAGGCTGCAAGCTGCACATGGGCCTCTGGGTCAGGCAGAAAATGAAACGCCGGAAGACAGTTCAACGGTTCTGTAGAGGTCGCTGAAAGTAAATGAAGGCGCTTAAGTGGAGTGGGGAGGAGAATGGAGGTGACATCTAAGGTAGCTTGGTGATGGTGAGGCGCGCTGGGACCAGGGGGCGCTGATTTTCGGATCACAGGGCCCGCTGCTGGCACTAAAGAATTCCAGCTAGAGGGAGCAGTATGTTTTAAAATTGAAACAGTGAGGCATCCGCGTTTGAAAATTCAGCCATTTGGAGGTCAGTGTTTTCCCTGCCGAGGTATCTAATTTCATGCTCCTTGCGCAAGGGCAACTGACGATGTCTTCTCTGCTGGGACTGGCTACGTAGGGGAGGTCGGTCGCATCCTGGCTTCCCTTCAGGGTCATTCAGAGCTGCTTTCCACTTTGACCTAGAGTAGCTTTAGACACCAACCTTAGTTAACGTTCGCATCACGTCTCTGAGACGCTGGGGAGCTGAGTAATGTTGTGATCTGAATATTTTACAAAATACCTTGGAGACCAAGAAAAGCCAGCAGGTAAGAAAACAACAAAGGAGTGGGTAGGAGAGGATGAACGTCAACGTCTCAGAAAGCAGTGGACATAGATGCCGTGGGAGAGGAGGGTTTGATAAAGAGACAGTAGTTATGGAGCTCTCTCAAAAGAAAACGAAGACAAACCACTGGGGAAACAAAAGGGAAGGACAGGGAGAAGGATGCCCCCTGAGTACCAATTTCTCTCTTTCTCCAGGCAGAGGGAACCCCAATCTTGACTCTGGTTCCTTTGTCTACACTTGATCCTTCTTACAAAGAAGCTAGACTAGGAGCATCCCTCTCCCCGTAGAAGGTCCTTAAGTTATAGTAAAAGTACCAAGGAAGATGACACACTGAAAAATGCCCTGGACCCCTACTTTGCTTAATTAGATTAAGTTTACTTGCAGCTCTCACATAGCTTGTCCACTGCCACTTGCAGAGCCTCTTTGATGCAGAGAAAAACATGCCTAAGGCTTTTCTCCAAATGAATTTTTTTAAGTCATCTTATATGTACTGACACAGAAAGAGGTTCGTGAAATATTCAGTGAAAAAAAAAATTGCAGAACAGAGCACATAATGTAATGCCATCTTTGGCAAAAGTTTTTCTACAGCTAGACTAATGTCTGAAAAGAAAATTTCTGATCCACTCTTTGGAGAACTTACACTTTTTATTTGCTAACATTGTTTCGTCACTTTAAGATATTTTTAATGTATTAATTTAATATCTTTAAGTATATCTCATGAGCTTGAGTTTCATTCGCTCTAAAGGTCAAGTAAGCTGTAAAAGTATGGAATTTGACCGTATCTGACTCTCCACTGGTCTCCGTGGACAAAACTAATAAGGTACAACCGCTGTCCTCAAGAAGTGGAAGAAGGTGGGGCGTGCTGCAGGCGGCAGCAAACTTGAGCAAAGGAATGCTCCAAAACAAAGAAAGGTATGAGGGGTTCAAGAAGCTGTGAAGGGGCCCCTGTTTGGTGCACAGGGCGGCTCCCCTGTTTGGTGCACAGGGCGGCTCGTAGTGGCTAAAACAAGATCATATTCACCGATAGCGTGGAACCAGCTTCATAGACCCTGACTGCCAGGCTTAGAAGTCTTACCCACCCCCCCCCCACATTTTTTAAGGCAATTTGTGGGTGACGAAGAGGACACTGAAGGTCTTTTGGAAAGGGACAACAAAATAAAAGCCTTGTCATCTTTCCCATGCTTTCCTTGTTACCAGGTAGGACCCTTCTCATACTGCCTTGGAATGCCAAAATTTCAGATAGCCAGGCAAGCAAAAGTAGACACCCTTTTCTCCTGGCAACAAAGTACACAGTTTTGCACCTTAGCATGTTCACCCTGAAATGTAATGATGCTTTGTATAGGAAACATGGCATTGCCAATGGGAAAACAATCTGCCTACATTTGTAATCACTTTGATTGTCAGCTTTGCGGAACTGGTCTAACCAAGTAGGAAGGTTATCTTCTAACTTTCGCTCTTGATTCATTCTATATTAAAGGACAGATCCGTTCCCACTTGGAAGATCTTTGTTACTTTCCCTTGTTTGGAATAATGCTTTTTAAAGTTAAAGTCATGAGCTAGAATATGTTATAAGCCACAGAAAGGCTTTGCAAACGTTAACGCTTTGATTTCCTTAAATTTTCTGTCACTTGGAATGATTCTCAGTATGAAAAAGAAATTTAATTTAGATTAAAAATAACTTCTAGCTGAGTATAGAACTATATTAATTTCATACTTACACTTATCAAAACATCAGGGTAACAGGAAATTTTGTCATAAATTTTGAACCACAGATACCAAGATGAGATAAAGTACACGTTACTTAAATGTAGTTTTATGAACAAACATTCTTACGTCTATGTAACTGCCACCCAGACCAATACAACAGGATATGAAACCATATTGCACGTATCTTCTGCATCTGTCTCCTTAAACTCAATGTTATTCTTGAGATGAATCTATATTGCTACATGTAGTATTTCCCTTATTTTTCACAGCTGTATATTATTCCATTGTTTGACTATATTTTATTATCCATTTTACAACCAAAGGTAGTTTCAGATGCTTCATATATTTTGTATATTTCATCTGTATGTAATTTCATTGTATCCTATTAATTCTGTATCTTCAGAAAACCCTAATATAACCATTTTATCAAATCTATTACTATGTATTTGATGTTTTTGAGACTATATTTTTATATTTTATTATACAATTGTTAGTATATAGAAATGCAAATGAATTGTTGACCTTGTATGCAATGAGCTTGCTAAAATCACATTTTGATTTTGAAGTATGTCTACAGATTATTTTGGATTTTCTACCTACACAATCACATTTTTTTATGAAGAATAAATTTTTTCTTTCTTTCGTCCCAATTCTTAAGACCTTTTCTATTTTAATCTTGCCCTATTGGGCTGGCTAGGATGTCCTATATAATGATAAATAATCTTGGTGGTAGCAGAAACTTTTTGTATTGTTTTTGAGCTCAGGGAATTATTATTCAATATTTTGCCATTAAGTATGAAGTTTGCTATAGGTTCCCACCCCTGCCCAAATACCCATAACAGATGGTAGTTTGTTCCTCTCTTTTCTACTTTACTAGGAAATTTTATTATGAATGGATCTTTTCAAAGACTTTTTCTCTACCTATTAAGAAAATCATATGGTTGTTTTCTCAGACATTTGTTGCATTGACTGTTTTTCACATGGTAGACCAAGCCTGCATTTCTGAAATAGAGCTAATTTGGATGGTATGTATTACACATTTCATACCTGATTGAATTGATTTGTCACTATCTTGCTTAGGAGTATATCATCTGCGTTCAGAGATGCCTATAATTTCTTTCTTTTTGTAATATCCTTATAAGATTTCATATAGTTTATGCTAGCCTTACAAAATGACTTTCTATTATCTTGAACAAATTTTTTTTATATTGGTTTATTGATACTATCTTTTTCCTTAAATATTTGGAAGGATTAACCATGGAAATCATCAAGACTTGGAGCTCTTTTTGCAAGAAGGACTTTAATAAGAGATTTAAGTCTTGTAATAGATATTAATCTTTCCAGATTGTTTACATCTTTGGCGATAAGTAATAATTTTCAAAAAGTTTAAATATTTCATCTAAATTATTAGACCAAATTAGTCATAGTATACTGGTTACATTTTAACATCTATAGGATCAGTAGTGATATTCAGTAGTGATATGCCCGTTATTATTCCTGATAACCTTGGTGCCTTCTCTCCTTTATCCTTGATCAGTCTTCTTTTTTTTTTTTTTTTGAGATATCATAAAGTTTTTATTATTTTTAAATAAAGTAACTCAGATTCTTAGACTCTACATGCTGGGTCCTTGGTCAGTCTTGCTATCTAGCAATTGTATAAATCTTTTCAAAAAAACCTAATTTTTAGCTTTCTTGATTGTTTTTCCTCTGGTGTGAACTTATTTTCAATTTTATTGATTTTTGTTCTTATCTTTATAATTTCATCTCTTCTTTCTTTGAGATGACTTCACAATTCTTTTCCTCCCCACTCTCCCCTCCCCGTGCTAACCTGTATTCTACTTTCTGTCTCTATGAATTTACTTACTCTGGATATTTCATATAAGTGGAATCACACAATATTTGTATGGTTTATTTCATTTAGCATGTTTTCAATATTCATTTATGTTGCTGCATGAATCAGAATTTCTTTTTTAAGGCCGAATAATATTCCATTGTATGTATATACCACATTTTGTTTATCCATTCATCTGTTGATGGCCAGGGGTCGTTTCTACCTTTTGGATATTATCAATAATGCTATTATGAGCATATTTTCATTATCATAATTTCTACTATGACTTCTTTAGCTCATAGATCATTTAGAATTTTATTGCTTAGTTTTCAAGCATTTGTGAATTTTCTATTTATCTTTCTGTTACTTTTTCTAGTTTAATTCTATCTAATCAAAGAACATACTGAATGACTCCAATCCCTTGAAATTTGTTGAGACTTGCTTGATATTCATCATATGGTTTATTTTTTCTACATTGTTTCACAATCTTTCCTGCAATATCTGTTTTCCCCTCTGTGCTTCTAACATGTCTACTGACATGTCTTCCACTTTGCAAATCCTCTTTTCTCCTATCTAATCTGGTGTTAAACTTAGCTGTTGATTTCTTCAATTCAGACACTGTATTATTCAGTTCTAAAACTTCAATTTGATTATCTTTTTCACAGATTCCAGTTTTCTGTTGAAAATACCTGTCATTAAATCTATTTTCTTGAACATACTAATTAGTTTCATAGTTTGTACCTGATAATGCTTATGTCTTAGTCACCTGTGCATCTATTTTTATTTTGTTTTAAATTTGGCCCTAAAATTTGGTCCTATTTTCTGAGCTGTAAGTCTTGGATTAAATTCTGTACATTGTATATGAAAAATAGTAGAAACTCTGGGTGATATTATCTTCCTTCAGATAAGATTTTTTTTTTTTTTCTGGCAGTCAAATAAATTGTAGGCTGATAATCTTGATATCAACAGGGTTGCACTGATTCTAGGTTTTGCTTCGAGTACTTTGAATACCTGTCTATTCGGGTGTGCTCTTACTCCTAGAGTGTAGTCCTTCAAGATAGGCAATTCAAAGACTGGGGCATTTTTCAAGGGCCCAGTGAACTTCCCACAAACTCTATGACGTTACTTTTTTTCTTGGCTTTTATTCCTCATGCTATTAATCCGAAATACTCTGATGGGGGAAAAACAGTGGCAAACAGTGACAAAATGAGTTCAACTCAATGTATTTTCCCTTTCTCCAAATTCGATTTCTCAAGATTGTGGCTGCCTTTTTTCCTCTCCTCCAACTAGCTGTTCTTTGTCCATTTACAGCTTGTATAGTTACTCTCAGTGGAAGGGTGAGTTTGTTACAAACTTCTTTCATATTCAGTAGTAGAATGCCTCAAAGTTGATTTTTAAAGTTATCTTGATTGTATGTTTTTAAAATATCTTGTTATAGAAGCTAAAACTTTCACCCTTAAACACTCTACCACATCCCTAAATTCAGGAGACCCACCTTTAGAAAATTCAGCCTTTCTGAATGTTGCTTCTGAATTATAAATTAGCATTCCCTCAACTCTGCCAGCTCTTCCCTAAATTTCCAGTGGGATATGCTCCCCACGTCCTCCAGAGGGCATTTTCACTATCTTTCTTTTTTGGTTCAACAGTTCTAAACCAAATAATGAAGACATTCATCAAGATGAGCATTATGAGGAAACACGTGCGTGCGCACACATACGACGACTCAAATAAAAAGACAAGTATCAGGAAATTTATTTTTCAGACCTCAGATTATTTTGTTTACAGTAACTAAAATCTAGTTATACACTGTCCTGAATAAAACAGAGCATCTTATCAGGCAACTATTCCTAGTTCCATTTTTCCTCTTTTACTTTCATTCCTCCCTCCGTTTTATCAGCAGGTACACTCATAGATACAGGATATTTGTATGCACAGAGGCCTCTGCGTCTGTGGTTGCTTGGATCACAGGCCTTTCGCTATAGGCTCGCCTAAACCTTGAAGCTTCTACATAGGGAGCTTCCAAGGAGAGTCTATTGGAAAGATACATGAAGTGGGGGTAAAAAGCTATTTTTATAATTTTATGAAAATAAGGAATTAGCACATTTTTAGGTGCGAGAACTTGTAAATTGTCCAATATCGGTGAAGTGTGAACTGAACATGCCATCTACGTGGGCCCTCAGGGGATACAGCTCTAGCAACTTTCCTCTAGCATCAGTTTTCCCTCTCTACCAGCTCATTCTCAACCCTGTAACATGCAATTTCTCCCTTCTAATAACCACTCCTGAATCCATATCTCCTAGATCAATTCCTCTACTGCTTTTCACAGGAAAATTCCTTAAAAGACTGTCCGCGCGTACTGTAAATTTGTCTCCACTTTTTCTCTCCTGAACTCTCTGCAATCAGACTTTTGCTTTGTCCACTCCACCACCATTGATCTTGTCAAAGTCACCAATATCTTCTACTTGGCTAAATTTTTAAGTCACTTCTCAGATCTAATGTAACTTATCAACAGCTTTCAATGTATTTGAGTCCTTATCACTTCCTTGAAAACCTTTTCCCTCCATTTGACTTTAAGGATTCCACATTCTCTTGATTTTTATTCTCCCTCACCAGTCATTCTTTTTCAGCCTGCTTTGCTAGTTTTTTTTTTTTTTCACATTCTATATCCCTAGATGTTAAAAAGCCCAGGCCTCAGAACTCTCTTTTCCCCCTACCTCTTTACACTTGTTCTCTTGGTTATCTTACCCATTTCAGTACTTAAATGCCATCTACATACCGACAATTGCCAAATGTATGTTTCCATCTGTATCTCTTCTCTAAACCCCACAGGCAGATACCCAAATACCTTAACATCTCCACTTAGGCATCTAATAGGAATCTCAGACATAACTTACCCTAGCATTCTTCTAAATGAATTCTTTCTGATTTCAGTAAGTGACACATCACCATCTTTCTAAGTGTTGAGCCAAAACCTTGGAGTCAGTCTTGATTCTTTCTTTAGCCGTCCTGTTTTATGTTTTTCATAGTGCTTATTGCTATCTGATCTTGTATTATATTTCTATTGATTTGTTTACAGTCTGTCTCCTACACTAGAATTTAAGTTCTATTAAGGCAAAGACCTTATCTAGTTCAGTCCAATGTTTAGAAAAGAATCTTAATACAAAGAAGGTGCTTGATGAATATTTGATGAAACAATAAATCCATGATCATTACCACACAGGAAAGTCATCTTCTACAACAAAGATTGAATTAGCATATTCATAAATGATGTAAAATCCTCACAAACATATATGGATAGATATTTTGAATTCACTGTGAAAGTTTGCTATGTAGTTATAAATAAATGAATGAATAACCTGTGTATTAAAAACCATATTTACACAAATTATAACCTAGATGCTTTTATGAATGTAATAAATTTTTGAAAAATTTTCAACACTTTATATTTTATTAAAAATTAAAGAATTAAAAATCCTTAACAATGATCCATAATCATAAGAAAACAATGACATTAAAAATATAATACCTGAATGATTTATGATATTATAAAATGCACCTCTTAATTGGTATAGTAATTACATTCTAGTTCAGACTAACATCAGTATGGACACTTCCTTTTACATTAAATTTATAAAATCTACCGATTTTCTATGGCATTTTCATGTTATTTTAAAACTTTTATTCTTCCCTTGGTTTTGGATAAATTAAGACATTTTAATTAATGTCGTCATTGACCTTAATTTAAAAATTGATCTCAGGAATAATTCAGTTTGCCTTTTTCAATTTTTCTCTGTTGAGAGATTCAGAGATAAGATTCATTTATATCAAAGATTATTATGAAAACACTGCTTTAAATTTTACCTAATCATTTTTAAAAGCACCATCCTTGAATATAAGCATTTTTTACTAACCTGTAAATCTCATTTAACCTATAAATGAAATAATATCTTTAATACAGATTTTTTAAAACTCAACGGCAGAGCCAAGTCTTCATGTTATCACTAAAATATCACTTTACCTTTCAATTCAAAATGTTTAGAAGATATGAATCAAGATCACTGTCTTTGGTTCTATTTTTTAAAGTATTTTTATCAACATATATAAATAATAGTTTCTTTTTTTGCAAAACTCCAAACCCAAATAAAATAAAGCCATAATATTCTATTCAGTGGTTCTCCATGAAAAAATAATTCACCTTGGATACTCTACCTTAATGTTAGTGTAGGATGCATATCAATCTTTTTCCCTCTTAAGAAGTCTGGACTAGTTAGAGAAGGAGTTGGATGGTTCCAGGAAATTGAAATAAAATAGTCTGAATGGTTTTGAAAGAGCAGGGTGGATAGAAATGGCACATTTAGCAGCAATTATGAGCCAGAAAGCACCTAGCCAGAGACTTGGAAAAGGGAATCCAGACGGCTGACATGTCTAGAAATTCCTCACATTCGAAAATCGCAAAATGATGATAATTTCTCTTGAAAGTTTCTATACTAATGTTTACAGACAGTTAGAAAAATTTTTATGTGGATAAGTAAGCATTACGAATAGTACCTAGAGTTATGGAGCTGTGGCTGTCCAAAAGAGCTACAGACACAGTGATCTTTCTCATGTCTACCCCGTAAACATGTTCATTTACCAAAGAAAACAGAGAACGTAAAGGAGAATATATCAATTAGAGGCAAGGCTCTAGAATAAGTTTTGTTTTGTCACTCTGTGAAAAAAGACTACAGTAATTCCAGTCTCGACACATTTCTTAATTTTCAGACATCTGTAAGTAGGCAATAATCCTCATCTCTTACAATCAGAATAAATCTGAAAATAATTTATTATACACGTATATGATTATATATAGTTTCATTTTGAATTAATGAAATTAGATTGATAAAATTATCTGATAAAAAAAGAAGAGTGTTAAAATGAGTCTAAATATTTAAAGCACTATTAAACTTAGGGGGAGGTGTAGAAAAGAAAACAACCCTAGAGCCTTGCCTCCTATTGATCATTTCTCTTTTGCGTTCTTTATTCTATTTCCTGAATTAATGTCAGATAGGAATATATGCTCTGAAGAAAAACAAAGCAGGGCAATAGGACAGAAAGAGGAGGGATCAGGGAAGGCTTTATTGCAGAGGTGACATTTGAGCACAGATCAAGTTGTGATAAAATAACGGAAGACTTTGTTGCAAAGCCTTCCCTCTAATGGACGAGTGCTTCCATTTTGAACAATAAAGGTGAAACCATATACAACATATTTTTAATGTTTATAATTAAAATCATCAACTGATTTTAAAAATCAGTAAATTTGGTGGGATACTTCTAAATAGACTGCCTGAATTTGAACATGAAAACTAATAAAACAAAACTGGTTTGGGAGACTTAGCCATGAGACTTAGGTTCATAACTAAAGTCCTTTTTAAAAAAGATATAAGAAAGTCAGCACAATGACTAGAACCATGAGAATCTTAGTGAAACCGGCATACTGTACCAAAGATGACTTTGCTATTTTCTAAAGAAGAAAATAATATCTGTTAGTGACCAGGAGGATATCAATGGAATGAGACAAAAAATATGTCAAGACACAAAGTTACAAAAATGGCATATTCCTAGATAATATACTCTCATATATTAAGGAGTGTGTGAATACGTACACTAATTATGTGTATCTGTATATAATTGGCAAAAGGACAGATTATAGATACATATTAGATTCTTTTGAGCAAAGCCTAAAGGATCCTTACTGGAATGCTTCCAATAAAGAAGAAGGTTAGCGAGTTTGACCTGTATTCTCTTTACAATGCAAATGTTCAAAATCACGTTGTTTATTTGTCTGCATTTCTCTCAGTCTAACATCGCAGACTGTCAGACAAACAGATACAGAATGTAATACTTGTTTCTCCATTTTTCAAGTGATAAATGATGTGCTGAGGCTTTGAATGCTCCAAGTGCTGTAGTTCTGGTGAAGTAACATTAAGACGCCATTTGGAATCTCTTTCTTAAAGTCACAGTTGTCCTCTGAAAAGATTTAGGTGGATATTGTGAACCTGCAACACCAACCAAAAAGTAATTTTCAACAAAATGTTAAAAATTCCAGCTCTCAAAAGGATTGTTTTGTATATTCCACGCAGGTGATTTTTTAAAAAGAAAAAACAATTTATTTTAATGTCACTTTTAAACAAACCAGAAAACAGTCATATGCAAAAATTTTCATATCGGGTGCTAAGAAGAAGGAAAGGTGCTTCTTCCCCACCAAGCCCGGGTGCTGCCCCTGGGTCCTCCTAGAGCGAGTGGCTTTGCAGGAACTTTCTTCCCAGAGGTGGATCCAAAGGCCCAAGAAGTTGAGGAGGGAGGGGCAGAAGCAAAACCGACTGCCTTGCCACGTTGGGGACACTCCCTCAGCTTCTCTTTTTCCTGCCACAAATGTACTAGCTGCTCACACTTTTTGAGTTGGAAGCAAAGAGAAGAAAGAGACCACAGGCCTGCTCGTCAGAGAAAAAGACTCTTCAGAAACAGAGGGACATCTCTCTTAATGTACCCTCGGTTACTTTTGTAGAAATAAAACAGGTTTCTGCTCATCAGTAATCATCGTCACAAAGTTTTTGAGAAGAGACTACACTGACTTAGTATTGGGTGAAAAATTAAGAGTGTAGATTTAAAACAAATTCAGAGCCCAGTTCCATCTGCTAACGTCTACTGTGCACCCAAACTAGTAGGCACCGCCACTTAGCGTGTAGATCTCCAAAACTGAATGCACCAGAATTCCTTGCGTTCCCTCCTTCAGCACCATCCACCGAATCATGTTTATCAGCCTTCACTCCTTTCTCTCTCACAAGCCACAGGACATTCATCCTGATTTGGCGGCTCATGCCTCTTCCAGAAAACCTCTCTGCTCCTTTACCCACCTGCATATTCAGCCAGCTGGTCCTGCTCACCATACTCAGAGCCCTTTCCATCTTCCCCATTAGACAGAACGTTCCTTGAGGCATGGACCAAAATGTTCTTGGTGTTTGAATCTTTGCCTTTAGCACAGAACTTGGCACAGAGCAAGCACTCAGTACTTTCTATTTATTGATAAACAAACTTGGATGCCTACTTTCCCCTTGACCATTTACAACTATGTTAAGAGCGATACCTGATAATGCAGCATGGCTACCTTTTAGAGAAAGAACTGATGTCACTGACCATGACAACTAACACTGCTAGGGAAAAAGGGAAAAAAAGTAGAAAAAAGGTACAGCAGCCAAGAGCTATTAAGCATAAGAGAAAATATATCATGGGCTAAAGAATCTTTGGTATCACTGCTATAGAACTATAGAAGGGCTGATACAAACAGTGACAAACCTGTGTTTTTCCAATGCTTAAATTTTGCTAAAGTTATTTTAAAATTATAACATATAAAATATTTTCCTTAAAACAGCAAATTATCCTTTACATTTCAGATTCTCTATAACACAAATTTCATAATTTTTGAACAAATAAAACATTGTCCATCTGAAATCCAGCTAGGTCCTTCCCATACATTTTCCCAATAATTATTTTAGCTACTTAGCCTGTTATAACAGAAGAAACTGACCCCAAGAGAGATGGAGATACCCCAAAGATTGCCTAGCTAGTAGGGAGGAAGAGCCAGGATGGAAAACGAGCATTCGATTCCAGAGTGGCACACCTCGTGACAATGCTGTATTAACTCCTTAAACAAAAATGTTGATAGTAGTTTTGAAAAATGAAACATCACTGGCTTGAACTCAGACTAAAACTTTATTCTTCAAAGATCATACTATAAAACTCGACATTATAAGATAATTAGAATATATGTATTAATTTTATAAAGCATTTTTATAATTACCTGATAGATAATAATAATACAATTACATAAAATCATAATTAGATAAAATTTATAATTCTCTTTAAAGAGACTCTAAGATTAGGGTTTAATTTAGAAGAAGAGGGTGAAACCTATAGCAGAGAGAGACACCAGTTTCTCATAAGACTCATAAGGCAGTATTTTCTTTCCTTATGAGAGGGAGGCCCTAACTTAATTAAGGGCATTTGGACATTTTCCCTTTTACTATCAACAGCAGCTAAACAGAGATTTTAGAGATTTCTAAGGCCTGGCAGTAAACGGCAAACACTTGTTATTTCCTCTGGCATGGTTAAAATAATTCTATCAAGGTAGAAAATCTTCAATTTCTCTTTCCAAAACTTGAAACTTCACATATTACATCATTTTATGTATAGATGGAGAACTGACCTGTCAGAAAACCTTGACCTGTCCAGGTGTGACCAGCAAATTCCATCAGTGTCAATGAACCTTTTCGAGGAGTGTCTGACTGTTAGAAGAAAAATAAGATGTGGGATGAGTTTTATTGTTTTAAGTACTTTCAAAGCCAAAGTGTGGTTAACAGAGAACCTACCAGAAACGTATGGGTTGTGCTGGGCCTTGAAAACTGTTCCGTGGTGAGATCTTTCTCGAAGAGGTGATGGTTCTGTACTGTCAAGTACTGCACTCAACACACGGTTTTGTGCATGCTTTCCTCTGTACTGAATGAAAAATAATGTGTTCTTGTTTAAAAGAAGTACAATCCTTAAACAGACAAAAAAATTCTATATATGCTTCACTCTCATTCAGTCACTTGCTTTTTTGAAAACTTACATTGCTAAGTATAAGATCCACCAAGCATAGATTTCAAAATATATTTTAATTAGTAATTGTATTATTGAAGCCGATAAACTATAGTGTTCTAATAGGTAAATCTGTTTTGAAAAACTTAACCACATAAAATTCTTAATATGAAATTATAATAGAAATGTAATTTTGTATTTGTGAAGCATCAGACTTTTTTCAAAGGTAATATTTGCCTCCTTTTATGATTTTACTCTAAGCCACAATATTCTGAGGTTAAACACTAAAGTTTTGCCACTCTTGCCTTCTGGGGAAGGGTTCTACTGCTGTGTTCAAGGCAGCACAGAGAATGCAAGAGAAAACATGGCTTCAGTCCTATTTCTCTCGCTAGGCTTCTGGGTTAAATAAAATAGACACAAGTTACTTGAGTCGGAGTGAAGTAAGCAGTCATTATGAAATCTGGTTATGCATACCTGCCCCAGACCTTTTGAAATTGTGTGGGTTGAACCTGGGTGAAGAGGGTATTGCCTCTACATTACAATAAACCGGTGAAGTTGGTTGTAAAACGTGTTGATTTAGTTTGGCAAGAGTATTTTACTGAGTTCTTAATTTATGCCAGGCATTACGTAACCTCTATAAATTCATTTAATCCTTATAACCATTTTTTGAAGGTAGCAGTCATTATTGCCCCTTTTTAGAAGACAAAAATTGAGGTTCGGGGAAATTCATTTGCACCAAATCATACAGAGTTTATGTGGCACGGCAGGATTGAAACAAAGATCTGCCAGTCTCCTGACCTCAGCTTCATGCTATTTTCTTCACTACACACCCTGACCATCGGATATTTCCTTGACACCTAAACTTTCTGATTTAGTTTAAGCCATATTTTTATTTCACAAAATAATGAATTAACCTTCCCACTCCCTGTAAATTCTCATGAGCCATTTACTTTCAGGAAGCACATTACATAGACAGTTAAAGTTAATGACTTTACTTCAAAGTGCCAACATCATAGTCTGTTTTTTTTTTTCTCCAATAGACTATCTAAACAGCGCAATTAAACATAATGAAACCTTTCTTACAGAAACAGAGCGCGATCCAGGAACTGCCACATTCTGCTCAGCAGTCTCTGAGGCTATTGGGGGTAACCTGCTCCGTGAAGTCTGGACTGGTGGGGAAGACGTGTGGTCTATGCCGTTTGGCCTGGTAACACAACAACACATAACTAAACATCCAGGTGCAAAGACAGAGAGGACAGATCTTACCAAATAGCTCCTAATCTGGGCCCTTAATCACGGTCTGCCTTCCAAAAGAAATGACCTTGACTTTCAGGAAGATGAATGTGGGAAGGTACTAGCCCTCCACTCCAGCCACCTTGTCCTTGTTTGGCAGTGACTGCCCATCCACCTGTGTTTACTCACCTATGCTAGCCACTGTGCAGAACACAGAGGTTATCAAAGATCTAGTTCTTCCCCTTAAGGAGCTTTCAAAGTACTGAAAACAAGGTGAAAACACGTGAAGTAACAGAGTACAATGCAATCCGTTCATATAATAAAGTCCTATGGGCATATGGCTCTGAACATGACTACTGTAGAGATTTAGGAAATGGAGTGATCAATGACAGATAAAATTAATTATAAGTGTACGAGGCCTAGACGAGGAAAACTCCAAAACTTTATATAAGGTCATGAAAAGGGGACACAAAATATGTTCTTTAATGAGAAACTAAATATTATGAAAATGTCAATGTGTTCTACATTTTTAATAGATTTAATGCCCCAAGTCCAATGTGACACTTTTTGAATTTGACAACCAGATTGTAAAGTTTATTTGTCAGGGCGAGTGAGTCAATTTTAAGAAAAGAAGAGTCATGATAATATGAGCTCTTCCCTACCAGATGTCAACAAGGAAAAATTAAAGTGTCTGGTTTATGAAGAAAAATAGAGCCAGATATTCTAGAAACAGATTCCAATTCATTTATTCATTAATAATAAAGTTGTGAGAGTTAAAATAAAACCATTTTTGACCTATCGAGTTTTAAAATACACACACTACCCAAAGTTGTGTGGCTGAAGGAAAAAGATAGTCTTGTGTATTGCCAGTGGGACTATAAATTGGTAAAACCATCCTGGGAAGAAATTTGACAAAATATTTCAAGAACCTCAAAATATCCATAACTCGACATAGTAGTTTTCATTCTAGGGCTGTACCACAAGGAAACCCTTTAATTCTAGCCTTACTAAGATCATATTAAATGATATTCATTACATATTATAATAGTGAAAATATAGAAGAAAAGTCTCCGTAAAAGAGAACATACTTAAATTATCAATGCCCACATGATCATATTTTAGTCATTAAAATCATGCTTTCAAAAGTATCTAATAACATGGAAAATATGAATAATGTTAAGTAAAAACATATATGAAAAAGTGCTGCATCTACAATAGTAAAATGATGTTAGTATTAGAAAAAAGCTAATGGAAAGAAAAGAAAAAACATAACCATAGACAAAATGGTAGTATATTTGCCAAAAGTTATTTTTCTTTTTCTATGTGTTGGGCATACAGGTGATCTTTGATTTCTACTCATGTTTTTGGCATTGCCCCAATGTTCCACAGTGATCTTGTAGTACTTCAATAACTAGGAAAAAATGTTACTTCAATAAAAGCGAAGACAGAGCGTGAACAAAATTATGGAAGTAAGAATGTGCATAGCTGGCATTCCTGTGGGTCAAGGAGAAGATAAGGCTGACCAGAATTAAGGTGGGTAATGAGAAATGGGAAACAGGTGTGCATAATCAAAGACAGTGTTATCACCCCTAGGGGCGAACAATGATGTTTGGTGGGACAAAAAACATGTTACTTTTTATGCATAAATCACAGACATAAAAAAAAAAGTACAATTGTACAGTAGATATGCGGCATTAAATTTCCACGTGTTAGGGAGAAGTCAGGAAAGACAGTCTAAAAGGGCCCCTTAGCTGCGCAACAATGGAAAAAAAAAAAAAGACATTAGCAAATACGCACCTACGGATAGATGTCCAAAATAAAACAAGAACGTACAGTTAGAAGTGACTGAATTTATTTCAATAGGAAACAGAAAAGGTTGTAGTGAAAGCCTGATAGTGGAGCCCAAGTAGGTTGGGAGAAAAAAGAGAGGATCAGTAACGTGCCACTGACATGGCCACCAGGTGAGGAAGAGGTCCTAGGCAGCCACAGTGAGGTTGGAGCATGGAGAGAGATCTTGAAAGAATTAGCGGGAAGATCCAAATAGAGCTAGAAATTTTAGTTCTCAATTGTGAAAGAAACGCTGACCTATCATGAAGTTTAAAGTGGTATTATGCAATATATCTCGAAAGAATCTAATTACTGGTTCGCATTGTCAGTTGCTTATGCCTCCTGCTCCCACAGGGGACCTAAGCGCAGCCCCTTTAACGACTGCCTCCCTTACTGATGGTCCAAGCGGTGATCTCCGAAGCTAGACAGCACCATGGGGATGCTTACAAGTTATTTAGCTTAATTTATACAGCTAAGCAGACTCTGGAACAAAATTCACATTAAACATTCAAATTAAGGAACTACTTAGAAAAGTGTCCACATAAATTTGACAGAAGATGCTTTGTCTGGAATAATCCATAAGCCCCCACTGACAAGTGTCTCTGCCCTCTGTGACCTTTGGTTTACCATGAAAGAAACAAGACGTACAGTTTTGTTCCCCTAAGAACTTCATCACTGTACACATTGGGGGTTTTCATTCTCTGCAAGTCTGAAGTAAGAGAAGGCAGCCTCCTATGGACCGGTGCTCTCTTTGCAGAAGTCTGTAGCCCGAGGATCTGAGATTCGGCCCAGACGGTGTCGTGCTGAGGAAACAGCACTGGCCCCTACACCCAGAGATTTGTCCTCTTGTTCGTTCCTGGGGGAGGAAAATCAAATTAATTACTGAGATGTAAGCACTACGAGAACAGGAGACATATTTGCCCATTACTACATACACTGTCTAGAACAGTGCCTGGCTCACAGAAAATATTCCTATTTATTGAATGGACAGACTATCGTTTCCAATCCATTTTCAATTTCAGTGAAGGATTATCGACAGTGAAAAAAGATCTAAGTTTCTCATTGTCTGTGTTCAAACAGTATAGCCCATAAGATTAAGAATTCGCAGCTGCATTCCCCGTTTCTTATCTGCCCCAACCTCAGAATAATTGTTTTGTGGTTCATATGAGAATAGTGTATCCAATAGGATACATTGGCTCTATCCTGCCCTGGATGTGCTCAGACATGCCAGGATCAAGGAATTAAATGTGATTCTCATTCTCTCGTGTCCTCTGTAGTGTTCTGTGCTCTACTAAAGGGGTTCCCAACTCCCAGGCCATGGACTGGTACCAGTACACAGCCTATTAGGAACTGGACCACACAGTAGGCGGTAAGTGGTGGGCAAGCGAGTGAAGCTTCATTTGTATTTGCAGCCGCTCCCCAGCGCGAGCATCACCACCTCAGCTCCACCTCAGATCATCAGGCATTAGATTCTCATAGGAGCACCAGTCGCTGGTGCCAGAAAGGTTGGGACCGGTGCTCTAGTGTGTTCAGCACGAGGAGGAGGCTGGGCGACTTATTATACGTACTGTGTTCTATCTGCAAAATAGGTAGGTCTCTGCTGAAGTGGTTTTGCTTGAATTGTCATCACACCATTCAGATCACTATAAAAATTGTTGGAGAAGCGATGAATCTGAGAAAGTAAAAACGATAAAAGTTAAAAAGCATCCAGTGCTATTGTAATTACTGATGCCTCTCAGGAATTGGCAGGAAACAAATGCACACTCAAAATGACTCGTTTGAGAAAAATTTAATAATGGGACTATATTTTATAAAGAAGGGGGAAGAGAAATTAACAAGGAACTGCTTAAGTCCCTAAGGCTTAGAACAGTGAGGACATAGGCCAAAAGCAACAAGAAGTAAAGGAGCGATTCCTAGAATCCGGAAAGGACAGATGCAAGAAGAAATGCTGCCACACACTGTGACCTGCCACAAAGGCCATGCGAAAAGCAAAGCCAGGCCTCACTCTCCTTCCATCTCTGAGCTCACAACAGCCGCAGCACAAGGGAGTCCTTTATTGTAGCTTTAGGTGCACAGGAGAGTGAAGGAGGTGCAGAGAAGATCTGGAGAAGCAAAGCAAGGGTGTCCCAGCTCCTGACAGGTCTGCTCGCCTTAGACTCTTCCCTGCCCCTGTCCGTCACAGCCTGCCTCATTAGCTTCCCAGGAGCAGCATGAGAGCCTGGGAAAAAACCCAAGCGCCAGATTTCAAAGCCTTAAATTTGAATCCCAGTCCTGTTCCCTGTTTGGTGATCTTGGAAAGACTACTTTGGAGTTTTAGTTTCCTAATTTTTAAAGGCGGGATAATGACACCTACTTCAGAGTTATTACGAGAATTAAATTAGATAACATTGATGCAAGCATGAAGTAAGGGCTAAATAATCAGTTCTCTATTTGATCTCTTAATATTTACTACTAGGATTTAAAATAATACTTTGATCAGGCAAACAGGATATCTCAAATTAAAATTCTATTCTAGTTCAAGCATATATTTAGCAACCACAATCACATTTTCCTCATGTTGAATATATATAAAAAGACACCTTAGAGGAATAAATTAAGATCTATTGTAATTACCATTAGAATGCTTGGACTATTTCAAAATAGACATTAGTAGTATTTAATTTTTACTTCCAACTTTGTTGTCCGTACATTTTCTTTTAGCATTCATCCAAATGAAAACCTCAAACTGGAGGTGGAAAACATTTTTAAAAACCACAAAAAGCTATAAAAACAACAAAATATCCGTAAAAAATTCCTTAGACTTTAAAATTTCCACACTTCAAGTTTACTTTTTAAAGTAAACTTATTTAAATTTAAAGGTTCTTTTCTATGTTGTTATTGACTATTTGTTTCTATGCAATTCATACTGCATATTTTAATATGCAAAGTAGGAAATACCATTGAACTTGTCAGAGCCGTTTCAAGAGACCAAAACTATAATAAGCTGAGAGCAATTCCAAAAGTTTTCTGAACAGCAAAAGCAAAGAAGACTTAGTGTAAAGACTTAACACTAAAAAATCAAACAATCCTATTTGATATTTGTTTTAAACCATCGTTCCTTGAACTACGTGCCCTGTTCACAGGCCTGTGTCCTTCCAGTCTTACACAGATATTCTGCTTATTTGTGCCCAAGCCAGGTGTTTATTTTTGCCTCTGTCTTGAATATTCTCCTTCTTCTTTTTCAACTTAATAAATCTTACCTTTTAAGATTCAATTAAGGTCTTACTTTGTGAAGGATATGCTATTTTTCCTCTGAACTCCACAGCATTGATAAGCTAAAGGACACTTGATATACAATACAATGTAATGTAAAACATGGTAATATAATATAATTAATAAACACAATAGATTTTGAATCTGGTTGTAATAATAAAAACTAACACTTATTGAGTGACTACTCAATGCCACGCATGTCTTATCTCCTTTAATTCTTACTACCTTATAGTTCCCATAGATAGTGAAACTGAGGTTTTGAGAGAGAGGGACTGATTCAAGATCACAAGGCTAATAAATCGTGATGTCAAACTCAAAACTTGTAGTCTATACCCCAAACTTCAAACTCTCATCTACTCTACTACCTACTACTGCCTCATCTTATGTGTATATATGTGTGTGGTATATAGTTTAGCAAGGCTGGACACCGTGCAACTAAATTGTATGTACCTCAAGACCAGGAGGCCTCCGATACCTTTTTTCTGCTCCCCTACACAAGACGGGTTATGCAAAACATAAAGTCCAAACTACTGAAAGTGTTCCGTAATGAGCTTGTCCTTTCCAGCCTCACCTTCCACTAGGTCTTTGAATAAGAATGCAATTCAAGAAACATTTACCGCATGAGTTAGTTGCAGGTTCTGTGTTAGGAGCTCTCACATATTTACATGATTTTATCCTCACAACAATCCCTTGGACAACATCATGTTATTCTCATTCCTTAGATAAGGAAATTAAAGTTTAGAAAAGTTAAATAGTATGTCCAAATAAATCCTTAGAGGTCTCTTGATTCCAAATGCCCCGGCCTTGCTACAATGCCTCTGCTGGTCCCAGCGTCCCATCCTCTAACTCTCGGTCCAATCACTGTTCCCCAAACACACCGCCTCTTTCTTTCCTTCATGCCTTTGCTTGGCCTGAAATGACCCACAAGGACTTCCTATCCATGAAAGCCCTACTCATGTTTCTGCTAGAATTTCACCTCCAACCTAAAGATCAGTCCTCATCTCCAGTCAGGATAAATCATTCTCTCCTTCATTGTCCTATGGCACTTACTTTGCACATCGCTCACAGAATGTATTGCATCTGACTTGTATTATACTTTTTGTTTTACTAGTTTAGGGACTGTGTTTTGTTTGCCTACATATCTCCTCAAAACACCTAATACAGTTCACTTAATATAAATTCAATAAATGTTGAACGAACCTAACATAGACTCATTAACTGATTCTTTTATCACTTTGATGGGAGGAGAGGAAAACATTCATAACCTGCAAATTGGCTAGAAATATTGGCGGAAGGCATTTTTTCTCTTCAAAAATACAGAAACAGCTCTACAGCTCAAAGCAGATGGAAAGTCTCAAATCTGAGTGTCCCCACTCTATTAAAGAATATAGTGATGTTATTAAACTCCATGGAATAATTATTTTAAAATTTGAATCTTAGTGGCAAACAGTACCAAATATTTCATTAATAAAATTTAATAGAATAGTAGTCTTGATAAACTACGGCCAGAGCTATAAAGATTAAGGGAAAAAAAGAGACTAGTGGAAAAGCATCTACCTGAGGGGGGTTAAGATGAGAAGTCATGGATATGCTTCGAGTTTCAGAACTTCTGGACGGAGGAACACTTGACACATCAGTGTTAATACGGGAAATGAGTAGATGTGGGGATTTAGTCTCAGCTACTTTCAGTTTTCCTTTCTGTTTTTTTCTTCCTGTGTCAACAGAAAAATCAATATTACTAAGAAACAGATTACCTAATGTATGTACTGAAAATTCATCATTCAAAGACAGTATTTGTTATTGAGCTATCATGAGTCTGCTATGGTCATTGAACCTTGCTATAGAGCAGTGGTTCCCCAGACCTTTTTGGCATCAGAGCCCAGTGTTCCTATGAGAATCTAATGCTTGATGATCTGAGATGGAGCCGAGGTGGTGATGCTGGCATTGAGGAGCGGCTGCAAATAGAGATGAAGCTTCGCTTGCTCGCCAGCTGCTCACCTCTTCCTGTTCAGCCTGGTTCTTAACAGGCCACAGACAGGTACTGGTCCGTGGCCCGGGGGTTGGGGACCCCTGTTATAGAACGCAAAGACACCACAGAGCAATTGGCTGATGCAACACTTTTCCATGTGTACATAATGAAATGCCTATTATTTCAGTGGTAGGTAGGAAAACAGAGATTATACACACTGGAGCAAGAAAGAGTCTCAGTATTTTATAATATCCCAACTAATCTCTTTGGTTGGAAAAAGTAATATTTAAATTAACATGATTATTGCTCTATTGTACAGATTACATAACACCAGTCATTAATGTCCACCACTAATATTTCTATGATTTGTTTCCACTTGATTTCAAGTAGTTTAGAAAACATTTTATAAAGTTAAATTGGTGATTATTAAATTAGCTGTGTTTACATTTTACTTTACAAATAATGTCATAAACAATTAAAAAAAACAGTATCCCATTATTAGAGATTAGTTAGGTTTTTTTTTACCTTAATACAATAAAAAAGTGACTTCTAGCTTCTTTCTTGTGTATTTCTGTGGCTTTTCTTTTTCCAGAATGCACACATATTATTTTTGTAACTCTAAAAGAATCATGTCCTTTTTGAAGTAATTAAAGACAAGCTATGAATTAAGGCAGAAAACCCACTTCTCACCCCAATTATGTCTTAGCCATGGCCAGGCTGGGGTAGGCACAAAGCTGAGAATCGGGGGTCTTTCTTTTTTTCACTAGGCTGAGTTCTATAAATGGGTACCTGTGAGTGTAATTTCCCAGTTTTTTCTAATCAGCTCTTCCAGTATTTCCACCACATTTGTCCAGACATGATCAAACACTTCTGCAGCCACGGCATCTTTTATACAGTCATGAGGGGAAACAGGAGGAAATCCGTGTTTACGCCATGTCCTATGACGGTGAGCTGATTTTTGTTCAAAACGTACGTCATCACTAAGGATAAAACCCATTCTAATTACTAAAAGTATCAATGGTTAAAGTTAAAATAATGTTATCCCTCTATCTAACATGCAAGCATATATGCACATTGCACATATATAATAAACCAGGTTTTTAAAAACAGCATATCGTTATTTTTAATGTACCAATTTTCAATCGCAAAGCAAATTTCTTATTGTGCAATATTTGTAGTTTTCATTTAAGAACAAAATATGCATTTAGTGCAGAGATTGGATCGTCCCTTTGCTCTTCGGGGCAGCCAGGTATAGAGTACCATGAGACCCCGGGAACAAAGGCCACTAGCAGCTCTATACACTTTCACCAGCAGGCTGAATGCCATTGTTTTCTATCTGTGCTTTATTGTCAAAAAGAAAAAGAAGCACTGCTTTAGCATATACACTACTGGTTAAGATTCTAAAATTTGGGGGAACACATTACTCTCCGAAGAATGGAAAACCTTTTGGATATGTGTAAAATACTCAAAACACTAAACGAGCATATTAAATGCCAAATAAATTAACATTATTATACTATTGAGTCAATTTCAAATAAAATCTGTTTACGCTTCTTTTCTGTCAAAAGCAAAATATTCTTCAATCTTTCCATCCACATCGTAGACCTCTTCTTCCAGGGATGAACACGCCGTTAGGTCGGCTACCCCCATGCAGTCAGAGCCTGGCAGGGCAGGGGTTGCAAGTGCTGCTAGGAGTATTTGAGAGCCAGAGATGCATAACCTATGGGAAAAGCAGATTCCCATGACAGTCTGTAGAACGTCAAGATTTCAGTGTTCGCATGATTACGGTGTGTTGTTAAATTATCCATAAAGCACAGAATTCCAATTTTTTTTAAAAATCACTAAATAGTACATTTAACAAAAGTCATCCTTAAAAACATTTTTAACACAGGCATTGTTAAAATTTTTAAAAGCTTCTTAAAAGCCTAAATTATTCTATGCGTTTGTATCCTCTTAGCTGTAATAAAAGGATGTCATGACATAGTCTCCAATAAGTAAGACTGGCATAGAGAAATTTATCAAAATCTGTTAGTGAGCAAAAGAAGACAGGATGGAGCTTTATTTCTTCTGCTGCTACTGCCTTGAGGCTTAGGATCAATCAGAGTGAGGCAGTTTTTGGGTTTCTACCTAGCCCACCTTTCAGAGTCTTTGAAACAAAAGTTGAAAAGTTAACTCCCTTGATATCTGTATTACACACATCATCATCATCATCATCACCATTATCACTTAACAATTTAGAATCTGAAGCATTTTGTGAAAAAATACTCTGTACGTGCCCTTCATTGAAATCTAAACTTCAAAACTGATGGCGCCGAGGCTCGTGGCTAAGACAGATGTGAAAACATATAACGAAATGCAATTAAAAATACTTTTTGAAAGAAACTTATAGCAACATACTCTCTGATGCTGCTGTTGCGTTCGCCGCATCTGAGAAGGTTCGTGGACTGCACCATAAGGCTCACTGCCCTGAAAGTGGCGGACCCCTTCATCAGTTGGCAGGATGAGCTGTCTTCCTAATACTCTGCAAGGTTAAAATAAAAAGAAAATTACTCATATTTTTTAGGAAAGGGCAAAAATGTTTTGCAATTTTAAAAGTTGAATAAATGACATTTTGAAGGAGCATGTTAGAAGCAATAAGGTCCCCTGACGAACACAGATGCAAAATTCTTCAACAAAATATTAGCAAATTGAATTCAACAAGACATTAAAAAGATTGTACACCATGATCAGTGGGAGTTATCCCTGAGCTACAGGGTTGTTTCAATATCAGCAAATCAATTAATGTGATACACCATATTAACAAATTGAAGAATAAAAATCATGGATCATATCAATAGATATAGAAAAAGCATTTGACAAAATCCAGCATCCACTTATGATAAAAATTCTCAGAAAAGTGGGAATAGAGGGAACATACCTCAAACCCCTAGCTAACATCATACTCAAAAGGGAAAAGCTAAAAGTGTTTTCCTTAAGATTAGGAACAAGACAAGGATGTCTACTTTTACCACTTTTACTCAACTTAGTACTCTAAGTCCTAGCCACAGTAATCAGATAAGAAAAAGAAATAAAAAGCATCCGAATTGGAAAGGAAGATGACATGATACTGTACATATAGAACCCCAAAGATTCATCCAAAAAACTGTTAGAACTGATTAACAAATTCAGAAAAGTAGCAGGATACAAAATTAATAATCGAAAGTTGGCTGCATTTTTATGCATCAATAATGAACTACAAGAAGAGAAATTAAGAAAAAAAATTCTATTTATAATGGCATCAAAAAACAAAATACCTAAGAATAAATTTAACTAAGGAGATAAAAGAACTGTACTTGGAAAATTATGTCATTGAGGAAATTGAAGATGACATAAATAGATAGAATTGTATACCAACCTAATGGATAGGAAGAATTAACATCGTTAAAATGGCCATACTACCTAAAGCAATCTATAAGTTCAATGTAATTCCTATTAAATTACCAATGGCATTCTTCACAGAAGTAGAATAAATGATTTTAAAATGTATATGAAACCATAAAAGATCCCGAATAGGCACAGCAATCTTGAGAAAGATCAAAGTTGGAGGTATCATGCTGCCTGATATCAAACTATAATATGAAGCTATAGTAATCAAAAAGTGCGTACTGGCATAAAAACAGACAAATAGCTCAATGGAACAGAACAGAGAGCCCAGAAATAAATCTATGTCTATATGGTCATTTAATCTCTGTCCAAAGAGGCTAAACTATAAAATGGAGTAAAGACTGTCTTTTCAATAAATGGTGTTGTGAAAAACTGGGCAGATAGATGTAAATAAACAAAACAAACAAATAAACAAACAAATAAAACTGGACTACCCTCTTTACCATATACAAGAATAAACTCACAATGGATTAAAGACTTAAATGTAAAACCTGAAACCATAAACCTCTTATAAGTAAACATAGGCAGTAAACTCTCTGACATTGCTCTTAGTAATATTTTTTCTAATATACCTTCTTGGGCAAGGGAAACAAAAAAAAATAAGCAAATGGGACTACATCAAACTAAACAATTTTTGCATGGCTAAAGAAGCCATTAACAAAACGGAAAGAGAACCTACTGAATGGGAGAAGATAATTGGCAATGATACAGCAGATAAAGGGTTAATATCCAAAATTTATAAAGAACTCATACTCTTTCATACTCTTTAAGGCAGGTGGCTTATGAAAGACTCAAAAGAAAACAAAAGAACCTACTTAGTCAAGATTTTTTGAAAAGGTACCTAATTGAGGTAACCAGAAGGTCTACCAATGTGTAAGAGTGTTAGCATATATTCTCCCCAGGCATAATACAGAGGAACTTCAGATAACCTGTATGGATTTTTCCCCCTGAGTAGTTAATCGAAGAGAAAAAGCTTCACTTTATATCCAATCTATATTTTTCATCTTTGATAAAAAAAAATAAAAATAAATAAAAATAAAAAAAGATCCTTCCTACATTAGGATGCTCCATGCAATGGTAAGGTGCATCTATCCAATTATACGGCAAATAATTACTCTGTTCCTCTCACCCCCTACTGTTCTCAGCGCTGAGGGCAAGACTCATGTTGCTCACATATTAGTGAACGTAAAGGTAAAGGATGACTTCTACCATTCCCACATTTGGCATGCATGCAATGCCTGAGGATGAGCTAGATTTGCTTTTCACAAATTAAAATGCACTTGAGTATTGGAATGTCTCAATATTTCCTCAGACACCATTTCAAAAGAGGTGATTTTTCAGGAAAGGACATGTGTTCTGGATATATATTTTGACTGGACAAGTGTTTTTAGTAAAAATGTACTAATTGTACTAAACAATTGGGAGTGGGCAGTTCCAAAACCCATTCCGGATAATCACTATGACAAACCTCCCTACCTCAAATGGATGGATCTTCTTGACCACTCACTGCATTCAGCCAGCAAGTTCTGGGTCTGAGGGCTCACTTTCCCTTCAAATAACATTTCCTCAACCTCCCAGAATAACTGCCGTACTTTCTGTGCGCTGGCTTGGTCAAACTCCTAAAACAGAAATACACATTTAGTTATAAGACTAAAAATGTAGAAATATCAGCTTTATAATTAATGATACTTACAAATTTAAAGCACCCATTACAGAGGAGGGGTATGACATGATAAAAAGGAACTGGACTTTGAGGTCAGGCACATCAATGCTCCAATGGTTACTCTTCTAATAAATTACATCCCACTCTGAGCCTCTGTTTCTTCAACTGTTAATAGAGATAATTTCTACCACATGAGCTGAGACTTATTTGAGACTTTACATAGATATAATTTTAGGTATAAGTATACATATTGATATAGACATATAAATATCCATATATACATCTATATTTCTATGCACACACACACATACATACACATAAATACATACGTTTCTCATACAGTTGGGTATGTCACACCTAAGTACATCTGCAAAATCAAGCTATTTTTTTCTAATGATGATACCAGTTGGAAAAAAAATTACTTTTATAGACAGAGCCATTCACATTCTTTTAATCAATGGGTAAAAAAAAAAAAATCCTGTTATCCTAAGAGGCATGGTAGTTAGGGTAAGACCAGAGTATTGATTTTTCTTGCCTAACCTTAAGAGGTCCTTGGTGCTGTGGCTGCAGGGTGAGAAAACCTTTCAGCCTTTCTACATGTTGTCATGGTTGGGAGGCAACAGTCTACAGCCCTCAGAACCAAGGAGGAAAACATAAACACCACCACAATGGAGGGAACCAACTCTGGCAGGCAGCCTCCAGGGTAACAACCCTAGTTACATATCCTTCCAGGGGTGTGTGAACCTGAAATCTAATCCACAGGTCAAAGCGACAAAGTGCATATCTGGTCTGACATACTTGATCCAAACAATCAATTCAGGCTGATCTTCATAGAACGCTATTCAATATTTTCGGGGTTATTTCCCATCAATTTATAATAAACTAGATTCTTAGGCTGCAGAGAAAACCAATAATAATATTTGCCTCCTAAGAGGGAACTGGGTGGCTGGGCCTGGAAGAGGGCTTGCTTTCGATTTTCTCTCTTTTGCATGGTTTTGCTTTTGTAACTATTACCTATCAACGAGTAAATAAAAGTGTTTAAATCAGAAGCTATTTTAGATTCTGGAATAATTTAAATTCCAGAAATGGAAGTCATAAGAATCTCTGTGGATAATGACATGAAAATGTGTGCTAAAATAATCTCAGAGTCTGAACAGTATGAAACAGTGGCTCTCAGCCTTCTTGTCATTGGCATTCTTGTGACAAAAGAATGTGAATGAGGGTGGCAGGGAGTGGGTGTGACATGGGGCTGTTTATCAGAAGTGAGAGAGTCACAGTCTTGTTTGATGAATTCCCCTGTGAATTCAGAGCTGACTCCCTTCCAGTCTTCCCTCCCTCCTAGGCCTTTGAGAATCACTGCTGTCAGACCAGAGGAGGAGGGGAGCCTCGTGTGCAGTGACAAGTGGAGACTGCTTTTAAAGAAAGCAAAGAAAAACAGAATACAAGAAAAGCGCAGGAGTAAGAACATCCAAGGTGCTATACTGGAGGCTCTTCCCAGCCATGAGGGCTTCACACAAGCTGCGTCCTGGGGTTCTGAGGGTCACGTGAGAGATTAAAGAATCAGGAGACTGTGCAATTGGCAGAGTGCCCAACAAAAGCCTGACCAATAGACTGAAAGCTCGCTCAGCTAAGAATTCCACTCTCAAAAAGAACAAAAATAGGGTTAAAGTTAATAGTTTCTGCTGGGGTTAGAAGAGGAAAGTAAAATATCTGACTTAGAGATTCTCTAATCATGGCGACCTTTTACAGATTTTTCTTCTCCCCAATTTTCCTCTTGAGTTCCTAATTGTCAGTGTCTGTCCTGAGTTAACAGCTACATATATTATACAAGAAATCATATGTAACACATGGAAGGGGCAGATTAGGAGGCAGGAAAAAACAAAACTATCAACAGCTAAGACTCTGAGTTAGGAGATTATGATTTTGTTTTTCTCTGTATTTTCTGTATTTTAAGTTTTTACATGCTGACATGTAAATGATTATATATGTATGTATGCATAAATGTATAATAAGTGATGCTTTTAATATTAGTAAAAAAGTTTTTTGTTTAAATAGGAAAGCAACTCTTCATTATAAATTCTAATCATGAGATTATCCTAAATATTCTGGACATACATCATCTCTCCAAGAGTAAATGGAACTCCTCTCAGTAGAAAAGCCAGTGGTCGAACTCTGCGTCTCAGAACCAGACCAAGAGCTGTGGGCTTCTGGGGGCACGGGGCTTCCACCTGATGAAAATGATGATGCAGATTCACTGCAGAAACAAAAGTAGGTTATGTAAACTTTTCCTGCGGAAAGGTATGCTTTTAAATGGCTTTACTTCAATGAGCCATATTTCCTTTCTTTCTTTAAATGCATTTGTTAATTTCACAGTACACTGATTTAAAAATAGTTATTCCGTTTATTCACTAGGCTAAAAAACCCTGCTTTTTTGCTTTTACAAATTCATGGCCAATAGCTGATTTTGTTTCCCATGTTCTTTTTGGGAATGTTTTCATTTCACAATCAGAAACAATTAACAGGTTAATTCTTACCAGGTATATTTATCAATGGCTTTCTGCACATTTCTTGTAAAATGTGTAGGTAAAGGATCTTTGCTTTTTACAGCAAAACTGTGCTTTCCAGATCCTTCTGACAGTCCTCTTCTGAAAAATAAGATAAACATGAAAAGTATCTCTAATGTAAAAATATAATTGCAGTCATTAAGGCTTTTAAAGTTTCCTTTTGTATAACATTGCTCCCTTCCTCCTGCCATGTCCCCCTAAACACACACATGTGCATGCACACACAGACACGTACACACCACATATCCTCAAGAAACTGATATTTTTATTTTCTTAGAATCAAGGTGGCCATTAAGGTACATGAACCTTTATGTAAACTGGAAGAAAACAAACAACTTTTTGCAACATGGCCAGACTGGTAAAAGTTGCCCAAAACTCTGGGCAGACACAGCTTCATTCAAGTCATGACCTGGAAAGTAAAACATGACCTGGATTTCAGGTCCCCCCTGTCCCTTGAACAGTTAGTTACCCTTGTGTTTGCAAAGCCAACCAGCCTCCCAGGAAATAATAGACAATCCCATATAATTCTGAAATATATAGCAAATTCTTCTGAATCTTTAAACACATAAATAAATGTCAGAAACACATAAACAATAGCTTACTTCAGTTTGGCATTGTCGTTTGGTGTGTAGTCTGTTTTGTAGTTTTAAAATATTAAAATTAATGGAAAACTAAAACAAAGGAAATCTCTAAATTTTAAATAAGATGTTAAACCTGGTTGGTGTTGTACAGCTAGTATTAATCATTAAAATACCCTTTCAATGAACCTTTTAAAACAGTTACTTCCCTCTAGTCAAAGTATCTTCCTAATGTCTAACAGTAAACAACTTCTTTTTTTAGAAATCATATCTTCTTGGACAAATAAGTTATATCTCATATGATATGATACAAGTGATTTGGGGGAGAAAGCTGACTTTCAATATTTCAAACGGGGACAGCATTCTAGCATTCATTAAAATAAAACCTTGCTTTTGTTTCAATTAAAAAATATCTAATTTTCAGCATTAGTATTTCTGAGTGTAAACGGAATTTTTTTTTTTAATGTTAAAAGAATAAATTCTGCCCTTGGTTATATACTTACTGTTCTCTCCAAGGAAGGGAAATTCTAAAAGCAAATTAATTACTATAAACAGAGGTTAGTAAGAATCTCTGCCTCCCAAACATGTCCTGTACAAGAGAGAATAGAATTATGATTTTTGCCTCTCCTTTTAGCTCATATGTCTTAAATACAACCAAGCAACTTTAAGGATAAAGGTGTTAAAGAAAAGATACCAGAGAAAAGAATATAGGACAAGCTTTCATGCTAATAAACTGCTTTATCTTTAGCCCTTAGGTCAGTTATTTTAAACTATCAATTACTTATCATTTGGACAAGACTCAATAACACTTCAGATATACATAAAACACTTAAGACATAAAAGAAGCAATCAACTAAAATTATATCAAACGGATCTGCTTTGAACATTAGGAAATATGTACTGGTACATGAGTTAATGAGCTTATTATTGAGAAATAATTTTAAACCTCAAGGTGGTGATTCAAATAAGGTATCAAATAAAAGTGTTCCTTTGTATCTCTATAATAATGGAGGAGTCAAATCTTGCTCTGCTATTGGCAGGCTGTGGGCTTTGAGCAAGTTACTTCTCCTCTCCTGGCCTCAATAGCCAAATTTGTAAAACAGAGGCAATACTATCAATTCTTTTGTATAGTTGTTGTGAGACAAATTAGATAAAGTGTGTGAAATGTCTATATAATCAGTGCCAGACAGTATGTCCTAGATACATCAGGTTGATCTTGCTCACTGCTAGACGTTACTCCATGAAAACACTGTGCTCTTGGTAATTTGCACCTCCCCCAGCAATTTGTATTATAGAGCTCTACTTAGTTTTTCATTGTGGTGACCTTGACACTTCATTAGTTTTCTCTATCTGCAGCATTTAAAATAATGTCTGTCACACAGAGAAGTTCTATGTTGAAAGAATCAAGAGGTAGAGATTAAATTAGTGACTAAAAGAACATGTTTTTGTTCTATAATTACTCTAAATATTCATGCTTCACACAAAGATTACACTATGACCAGATATGAAAATATTCTTCAAATTCAAGACATTTCTGGAGATTCTTTTTCCTTTATAAAGAAGGAAAATTCATAGCTCTTAGTACAGCTGATAGCTCCAAAAATGACTTCAAACCAAATAGATCCTCTGCAGCATGCATTCATTTCCCTTTCTCTTGCTTCTAACGTCTCCTCTCTTTGAGCAACTTGAAAACTAAACTCACTAATCTTGTTTGTTTTGTTTCCAATGAACAATAACTATTCCTCCAAAAAATTTACCTTTTTTCAGGAGGTGGTGAGGGGAAGTCTCAAAACTAAGGAGAAAATTGTTGATGGAAGAACTAATTTTTCTTTTCACATTACCACATCCTTGCCAAGATCAGCATTCCTGCTCACATCAAAGTGTAGAAAGGACAAGAGGTCTTCAGGATGCAGGGGTGCTGGAGTGGGGGTCAGGGAATTACTATAAAACGGATGCCTTGAAACACCATCTATTTCCACACCATTTCTCTTTTTTCTTCTCTGCTCTTTCCAGCTTCTTCAAAGTGTCTATACTTCCGTGGAACTTCCTGAACTTCAGAGTTCAGTGTAGTAACATTTGACCACAGAATTCAGAAGAATTCTGAAACGGAATTTTAACTCATTGACTCAATGACTGCCCAAGGTCACAAAGAAGAAAGAGATGGAATGGGTTCCCAGACCCAGGCCACCTGACCTGCATGTCTCTCCAGGGACCTCAAATTACTGACATTGTGGACTGAAAACAGAATCCGCAAAATTTGCCTTTCTTTTTCATGTCTAGTTTTGATTCTTTGGTTTCTCTGTCATCCAACCACATGTTGTACTGTTATTTCATGCAAAATATTGAGTATCTTTAATTGCCTGTAAACCCTCAATTGCTACATAAACCATACAGTATAAGAAAGTATACACAACTTACAGATGTGTCTTATAAAATCTTAAAATGTGAATGTGGCAGAATATTTATTAAGTTTTGATTTCATAATGCAAGACATAGAATAGTTCCTATCGCTACTGCTTATATTCTAGAGATGATAAAATTCAGCTAGTTGGTACATTTAAGACTGTTCATTTGGAGACAGGACTTAGTTTTTAGAGGCTGAAGTGCAACGCTGAACCATATTGTATTAATTTGTTGGTGCATGAGAGTTAAGGCTGAGTCCCAATCTCTAAATAAGTCACTTCCTTCTAGTTGTCAAAGAAATGATTCAATCATCTTTTACTTTTAAAAAGCTGCCTCCTGATAGCCCACGAACCTCTTCCACTTTGCCTTGAAGGAATTCAAGTATGAAACAGTGACCCCGGCTTTCAAAATGTTGCATTTTTGCTCAGAAGGATTGTCTGAAACGAGCACTGCCCTCTGAATGGGTTGGAATGCAGGAGAATTTTCTGCATGGACTGGCTGTCTCGAGGCTTTTCCTCCTATAAAGAACTCACGCTCCCTTAACAGGCGAACACCCTAGAAGTAACCTTGGCACTGGGGACTGGCGGAGAGTTCATCTCAGATGAGATGGATACTTCTGAGAGGAGTGAGCAACCCCACATGGGAGGACCGAATAACATATCCACGAGAAACCTCATGTTTGCATGCAAGGAAACAGAACAGATGGATTCCGGCTTTGCAGGAAGAAAAAATATCACTCACATGGCACAAAAATGTGACACGACAGAGTTCGCACCACTTCCCTTCCCTGATCAAGACTTACCCAATCACAATCAGCCCCAGGCCTGCGCTCGCGTCCCCTGGGCCGGGCCCCGAGCCTCGAGGCCTGGGCGCCACCGGGCGCGCACATCCCCGCGGGCCGCCTGCAGGTGACGGGGGGTCGCGCGTCCCCGCGCCCCTGAGGCCCCGGCCCTCCGCCCGCCCAGCGCTGCGCCCCTGGCCCCTCTAGCCCCGCACATGCCGCCGAGTCGCGTCCGGAAACCCAGAGACTTGAGCGGCGCGTCCAGGGGCGCTCGCCGGCGGGTGTGCGCGGCCCATGGGCGCAGCTGCTCGCTGAGCGCCCGGGGTTGCCTCCCACTGCAGATCTTTCGGCCCCCGCAAGGGCCAGATTCCTGCGCGGCGGGGCGACGCCTCCGTCCCCTCCGCGCACGCCCTTCCCTCCTCCTTCTCCCCGGGTCGCAGCACTCTCCGCAGAAGTCCGGCTGGGCAAGGCGGCGGGTCCCCAGCGCCCCCTCTCCAAAGCCTGATCGGGATCCCCGCCCCCATCCGCCTTCTCCCTGCGCTCTGTCCACCGCCCACTTTCCCAGGACCCAGACCTCCGGAAAAGCACGTGGTTCTCCGTTCCCGCTGCCAGACGCCAGATTTCATAATCCACTGACCGCACTTTGGCCGCAGGCCACGTGGCGCCTGCCCCACCTCCCTCTCCGGCCTCAAGTGAGCCTGGGTCTGGCAGGCCCACCCCATCCCCCGGGGGCTGTCTGGGTGGGTCTTTCCGGATACGTGTTTGCAGTTCTTAAAACAGAATTTCTCAGACTTGGCAAATACAAGATGTTACGCTGATTACTAGGAACTCTAGGTTAAATTATGCACCAAAGATGTTTTCTTTCATATCCTCTATCTTCAAATAGATGTTTCATCTCAGGTAGTTCGATAACTTGTCTAAAAACCAGGGACGTACTTGTGTTTTGGTTTATTAATATGTGCTTGTTTCTATCTTGGAGTCATACAATTATTCCAGGACCAGAGTCACTGGGTTGTGTTGTGAGATAGCAAAATGACCAGGACTCCATTTTCATAAACTAAAAGCAAAAGGACTGAATTAACTGAGGTAAAATACATTTTAAAGCAAGGTGTGAAAGGGCGGAGTCTACCTATGGCATGCCTTTCCCATGAAAAGATTTTTTATAATTATCACTAGTAAAGTGGATGCTGGTGCACTTTCCTGCCTGCCCTCCATAGCCATTCTCTTTTGAGATCTGAGGCCTTCTAAATCTGAACAGGTACAAAGAAGCCCACCTAATCCTCCTGCTCAGTATCTGCACTTACAGAGCTAAACGACGCTTGTTTTTTTTAGTAGTGAAAAATTCAGTTTATTTATTTTGAATATAACCTTTAAGGGACCTTTAAGATGATGAGAAGGAACCACTCCAACAACAAAACAATCATCCGTTTCTTGAACTAAGGATACTAGGATCCTCACCACGTTTGTAGATAATTAGTAAGTTATTACAAATTCTAAAAGTAATGAGATTTTAAAGACTGATACGTATAGGTATACTTGCAGGGTTGTGTATCATAAAAACTGATGGTATCCGAAGTAAACATATCTTCTAATGCTATTTATATGTAAAGCGATACGTGACAAGGAAACAAAACATTATGATCCATACTATGGTAGCTGCTTTTCTGTTTAATTGTTTATATCCATACTAGATAGATACAATTATCCAATTTTCGTGACGAAAATATTGAAGGCAGAGACTTTAAGTACAGTGTTCAAGGTCACTCAACTAGGATGTGGTATGTGTGTCCCAGGTATTTATACTGTGACAAACTATCCCTATCTTAGTGGATTAAAACACCTGTCATTTTATGGTCACAATCCACAAAAATCAGGAATTTCAGCAAGACTTGGCTGGGTGATTCTTTTACTTCATGTGGCATTGACTGAGATAAATCAGTGGTATTCAGCTGTCTTCTGGGCTAGTCCAGGGTCCAAGAAGTCTTCACAAACCTATCTTTGGGGCCAGGGGATGTCAGGGAGGCTGTGCACAAATGGGCCCTTTTTCCATGTAGTCTCAAGACATTCCCAAGTGGTTTAGCCAACAGGGCAGTCATAACTTCTAAATAGCAACTCGGGGCTTGAAGAAACGAAGGCAGAAGCTGTCATCTCTATTAAAGGCTTGCCTGGAAGGGGCAGTATCACTTCGACTGTACTCCATTATCAAAGTAGTCACAGATCCAATGTATTGGAAAAGAGAAGCCACCTCTCAATAGGAAGAGTGTCGAAGAATTTCAGACATCTTTATTCTGCCATAATCCACCGTCTGACCACACGTTATTCACACTCCTCTTGCAGGCATGCACACTATACTCAGGCCTCTCAAGAATCTCATTTATGTTCAAGTAAGAACACTGAGGCTCCTCCTCAGGGCATTTCCTCTGGAACCAAAGACCAGTGGATTAAAGGGACAAGCCAGCAGCCTCCCACAAACTGAACAATGGTAAGATAGAGACAGATAACCACAATTGACACACTCATTTGAAAAAAAAAGGAAACAAGAAACACTGTGGTCATTGTTCACGCCTATTCGAAACCCAAGCAGGCTCAAGTCGCCCACTCCTTGATTAGGACCCACTTCTGCTCCTGGGCTTCTTGCCATCTCTTAGCTTGCCTTCCTGGCTCTTCTTTCTACCCTTTGAGACATCCCCATGAGTATGAAACGGTCCAGGTTTGTAACTAAGTATACTCTGAGCTTGCTTCCTTCCAGAGAAGGTTGGGGTGGGGGGAGCAGAAGTCTGAGTCCCTCCTAGTCCAAGCTGGTAGCGCTTCTACCACTCCGCCAATATAATTCTCTGATGTAAATGTTGTGCTTTTCTTTGAATTTTATCAGAGTTCATGTCACTAGTCATAAGCCACATTGACCTTTCTTTCTGGGACAGAAATGTATTTCATTTAATCCAATATAACTAAAATATTATTTCAAGGTGTAATCAATATAAAAATTGAGATATTTTAAAGTACTACAGATTTTAGACTTACCAGGCCTCCACAATCATGTGAGCTAATTCCTTAAAATAAGTCTGTTTCTATCTCACTATCTTTCTCTATCTATGTATCTATGTATCTATCTATCTGTAAATATATCTCTATAATCTATAAATGGAGATAGAGATATAGATGTAGACATAAATACAGATACATCTAATTGGCTCTGTTTCTCTGGAGAACTCTAATACAGTGGTGAAATTGGAATGAAATATAGAGTTCATTAATAACAATGCATGAATGTTGGTTCATTAATTGTGGCAGATGTATCATAATAATATAAAGTATTATTAATAAGGAACAACTTTTCTGTAAATTTAAAACTGTTCTAAAATAAAACTCCTCTGCACATTTGAAAATATTTTACAAGTTAGTAACTGCTTTCCAAGAAGATCAATAAAACAATATTATGTTTTATTATTTCAATGTGAATAGTATAAGAAACTTAGAAAGTGGTAGGTAAACTATGAAGCTTATATAAAATTATAGAAAATATGGAATTAATATAGTATTTAACAAAAATGAAAAACTAGATGGCAAAATTTATAAGGACATTATTTTTAAATGTTTATAAGAAATTATAGTGAGTTATATCTGATATTAAATAATAGAAATTTGCTTTATATGCAATTTTTTTCTAAGAGCACAGCCTATGTATGCAAAGCAAAATACAACTATATATATATACTCGATTCACTTTGGATTAGAACATTTTTGTGCAATATTGCTAGAAAGCCACTAGATGTCAATCTTTTCTATCTTTTACCACTTTAAAAACCATGCCAAATCTTTTTGCAAAATTTAGGATTTAGTAAAAATTCATTTCAGCACACATAGAATCAATCCTATTTGGATCAGAAATCACAATTTGCAGTGAACACTATCTAGGATGCACAGCTAACAGAAAGTGTCTAGCATACACCATGAATGGAGTGCTCTCACAGGCAGGCAAAATAGGGTCAAGAACCTACACACCTTACTTCTAAACCTCACAACAACCTGAAAGGTGGCTAGTTTTTTTGTACAGAGAAGCAATATTAAGTATATCATCAGGGTAAACAGTCTTATCCAGATTGTCCACTCTAAAAGATTCATCTCAGATCTAACTTGCAGATTTCTGTTAAAGTTCCCTTTTCATAAAGATGTTCTATGGACATCTATTATAGATATATGGAAAACATTCTATAACAATAGTCTTTGCATTTCTTTAATAGTAGCCATATCCCTGTCCATTTTAAGCACTTGACATATGCTATGTATTTAAGCTTCGTGATCACTCTTTGAAGGGGGGACTACTGTTAGCATCACTGCAGATTCATAAACTGAGGCACAAAGAAGTTGATGGTGTGGCAAACGCACATTCTAGCTTAGGCGGCTTGCCACAAAGCTTACACCACACTTCTATGCAGGATATATCCCTCAAAAGCCCTCTGTGAATAACAGAGAGAAACTAAAGCTCACTATATTTAGCAAAAACTAAAAAATTGTTTTAAATTTAAAAGAATGCTGTATCTAAAAAGAGATAGCAGAAGGAAAAAGTATTACATTTTTAACATAAAGAATGTAGAAAACTTAGAAAGTCCCAAGTAACCTATGAGGTTGACAGCTTTTATCAAATTATAAAGGATATAGAATTAGGATATTATTAAAAACAAAACACCTGTATTGGTTATTTAAAAACCCAACAACTTCTAAATAAGTGCTGAATTCAATCAAGAACAATAATTATTAGGTGAGAGCATATGAAACTGTCAATAGCATACTGTTTTGAACCAGAAAAATAGAAATTTTATGTTTCAGCTAATACATTGGGTAAATGGGTTTAATAGTATTTATTAATATTCAGTATTTTTTCTTACTATTAACCATTTACTTTATGATACTTTAGTCAATAGAAAGTGAAAGAAAACACAAACAATTCAAAAACTGTTTTATAAACAGTTTTACAAATAATTCATCAGGCTTTCAAAGTGAAAACAACCAACTAAATATATTCAATGAAGACTTCTCTTTCCCATACTACAATGTGAATATAGTCAATTTTTAAAAATGATTTTTAATATTTGATTTTATTTATTTTTTTTAGTAAAGAGGAAAATGAAGACTTTGTAATAATTACTAGATCACAATTATAAGTTCATTTTATTTTGCATTTTAAAGTCTACTATGTTTGATATAAAAGCTACACCAGCTTTCTTTCCATTCGAATTTGCATGCACTAACACTTCATCCATACATTCATCTTCGACATTTCTGTATTCTTACATTTAAACTATCTTTAATAAACAATATAAATTTGCTGCTTACAGCTTAAATTCAGAGAAGATTTAATTTAGCAGACTGGGCTGGGGGCTCTAGCCATCTCAAATCACTATAATCCAATCAAGAATTAAGAAGATTTAAATTTGGAGTTCAGTCTCAGAAACTGATCTACTTCCATTTCACCCTAACTACAAGGTGGTTTTTTAAAATTTATTGTCCAGCCTTTCTAGTTACACTCAGGTGGTGGTTGGTCCAAAACTATCTAGTCTGCCATTGCTGGAAACAGAACAAAGGGAATTTTTGTAGTGAAATATTGCACAATGTGTGATATAAATCACCAAGAAAATCTTCAGTAAAATATACACTTTTCTCCTCATGCTTTTAATGCAAGAATAATTCATTACTACTTTCTGGTGAGAACAGGGTTGTGTCTTGCTTCATTGTAAGCTTATGGCAAAAACAAAGGCTTCCAACAGGGACAATTACATGCATTAGAAGTATATTTGAACTGCACACACACACACAAGATGCTCACTCAAAGTGTCACTATTAACCAAATGAGCAGCTGAAAAACATTAAATAATAAAGATAAACATTCTAAACCTAGACTGATTTTACTATGCCCTTGAACACACAAAAACCATGAGCTCTGGACCATAATAAACACATTTCCATTCAGCACAACGTTATAAAGAGGATAAAAGTCTTATGTGCTAAGGTGTTCCATGGAGGATTCTGTTGTTATTTTGTTGTTGTTTTGTTTTAGTAACACTTAGCCAAGCCACTCACTCTTCAATATAGAAAACTACTATATGAGTCTCCCTGCAGAGCACAATTTCTTCTTACTTATGTATTGTCTAAAATCATGGTCCTTAACCTCAGCCTTAGTTTTAAGGTCTGTACCAAGAAATTTAGGACTAATTTTATCAACAATTAACATTTTTAAAAATAGAGTATTTTTGAGACTATTCCTTTCACTTATAGTCCCATATTTTTATGTGGAGAGTAAGAGTTCATGAACAATTATGCATGATCATGTATCTTTCATGTAAATGTCATCCTATGATGTGGAGGATACCAAGGTGGAGAGCCACTCCACAGAGACCCTGTACCCACACTTCTGCTACGTGACTTCTGAAGAGCGGAATAATAAACATTTCTTCTGAGTGTTCAGTAATCTCAAACTTAAGCCAAAAACATCCTTTTGTTTCAATCTGTTTCTCATTATCCAGGATGGCTTTGGGAAGTAAACGTACTTATACTTCTGAGCAGTGATGTGTTGGTAAACTAGGTCTCTGAAATAAAAAGCCAATTTGTGGGGTGCGAATACTCCCTCCTTGGCCAGGTTTGAACTACCAGTGTGATGCCACTGAGTGTGGAACTGGAAATAGACATCAGTCGGTATAATAAACACCATCACAACTCTGCCTGTGGGAAGAAAGAGATTCTCAGAGATCACACGAAATTCTACTGTTGCCTTTAAAGTAACTGTCATAAATACAGTATTCGTAATTGACTTTCGTGACAAATTTACCACTACAAAATTTCTTCAATATTCCTCTTCAATGGTTCTGAAGCAGAAAATTAGCTCGAAATCACCACAGAATTGTGATATAGCCTATTTTTAAAGAATAATTGATTCTCTCATATGATAGAGAAGCTGAGAGAGTGGATAACTCTATCCATTCAGCAAAGGAAGGGAAACTTGGGAAAATACTAGGAAGGGCAAATGAATCAATTTATTCTTTTCGGTTACAAGGAGTGAAACTCACTCATGTTACCTCTTGTAATGAGTGGTATGAACTAGGAGAGCAAAGTGATGATAATGAACGGATTTTATTTCCTGGGAAGTATTACAATGGAAATATTAAAAACAAGAATCCAGATCCCACAGGAGTCCAGGAAATGCTACCCAAACAGGAATTTAAGGGAGGGACAAAAATGGCAACACAGCAGGCTTTTGAAGATGGAGATTTTGAGAACAGGGAAGGCCATTCAGCCTCCTAGGCAGCTGGAGGCCAGGCCAGCTTCTCACCCTCCTGGCGATACAACTTTAGGGACCGTGGCAAAGGTGCTGTGATTACTAACGTGATTAAGCTCCTCTGTGTTGCTGCTTCAACATCACACCCTCTCTGCAATATTTCCTTTTGGCCTTTGCTTCTGGGCTTTTGGTGATTTACGATCTCATGTATCTCATCGCCTCTGCTCTCTACTTTCTCTCAGAGTATCCTTCAGCTCCACTTAATAACAATAATATTACTAATAATTACCTAACATTTACTAAGACCTCATATTTCAGCCAAGCCCTCTGCTAAGTGCCTTATGTGAATGACCTCATTTAAATCCGACAACAACCCTATGAAAGGAGTGCCTACTAACTCTCCCTCCCTTGCAAATTCTCATTAGAAACATATTTCGCTACTTTTACATCCCTCCTTGGGGGAAGTTTCCCCTACCAGTAGTCTCCAACCTTTTTGACACCAGGGACTGGTGCTCCTATGAGAATCTAATGCCTGATGATCTGAGGTGGAGCTGAGGCGGTGATGCTAGTGCTGGGGAGCGGCTGCAAACACAGATGAAGCTTCATTCCCCACCTGTCGCTCACCTCAGTTCCTAACAGGTCAAGGACCGGTACCAGTCTGGGCCCGGCAAGTTGGGGACCCCTGCCCTAGCCCACTTCACTGATTGCTGACCAGTTAACAGACTGACTGTCTTCCTCAAATTTCCGTGCTTGTCCATGCTTGTCCTCATGAGCTAAAGAAAAACAGCATCATTACTCTGTATTTGAGGAACTGCCTAGGGCTACTTCCCTCAGCAAAGTGCTTTGGTTGAGAGTTTCACCCAAACGGATGTGGATGTGGCAGACATCTTAGTAATAAAGACTGTGCTTATTCGGTGAGAAAGATATACCTCATGATGGTGGGTGGCCAGCACATATCTTAAAACAGTGAGCCAAAGACCTGAACTACCATCATCATTTAGAGAAAAAAAATACTGACAGCAAAATAAAAGATTTGTGAGATGTCACCAGCAAAGATCATGGCAGTTCAGTCATCAGTCCATATTACTGTAAACCCATTACCATGCTGTGTTCTACAGAAATGGTAAAATGTTGAGAGCCACCCTTACCCCACCTCTCACCTCTGTCCTAGAGGAATACAGTTAGGTTGAATTCCCTACTCATAAAAATCATTATTTAGATGTATTTGGGTCTTATAATAATTGTATTCTTTTCTGACCAAAGCTACACCTCTTTGGAGAGTGGATGATGCAGATAACAAAGTGACCGCGCACTACCAAGTCCTTCATCTTTTGTGTGAGCATGTATCCCCTTCTCCAACACTTCATATAATTTTAGCTATCTAGTTCAGACCACAGATTTTAAAAATAGAACTTAAGTTGAGCAATTACAGCTATTGTCACTGTTTTTGCATAATAAAGTCATTTTGTAACAAAAGAGAAGAAAGTGATTGTCTCTTACATACTTGCTATTACAAAATTCTTTGAAATCATACTGTTGACTGTCAAGGACTATGAAGGATCTAGGATTTTACTCTGCTTACAAACTAATCCATAAGCTTGCCACAGTTTTGTGGATGCTTAGAGAACACACGAGCATCCCAGGTCAGAGATGGAAGGTTTTATTACTTACGACACAAGCAATAGCCAAAATATCAGCATTGGGGCTGGTTCCTTAAACCCCAGTTCCCACGGAGATAAGCGTTGGTCTCAGATAGATGCTTGCACATGTGGTGGGTTACATTATAGGAGAGGTTCTCTGGAGCTTTGAGGGTTAAATCAAGAGTCAAACTTACTCATCAAGTCCAAGGTTAAACTCTCCCACAAGGTCAAGACAATAACAAAAGGATTAGAAGTAGAACTTTGATGAAGTTACAAGAGAGAGTAAGGACAAAGGACAACTGCTGGATACAGACTGACAACACAAGGGTCATTTTTTTAGCCCAAAACAATTGGTGTGAATGTGAGGGGCAGACTGATAGAACAGACACAATGTATGTTTGCAAACATCGGAATTCGGTAATTGCCATCAATATTTCTTTTACATCTTGAACAGAGTCCCATGATTTTTTCAATGTAATTTTGCTATGGTCTAGTAAAAGAAATTTCATTATAAAGAACTGAAGTAAATGCTTAATTTAAAAATTATCACTTTAATTACTCTTTAAAATAAATATCTCATTATTAGATTTTTAGATTATTGAAATTATATCATTTATGTTAGAAATCAACAACCAAGAAAGATTAAAATATTAAATGGTATGTGAAAGAAATACACTCATTAGATAAACATGAATATAAGTGCCTGGCAAGGATTACAGTTGTCAATATTTAATTATAAGACTTCTTTTAAACCCTTAAGTGAACCACCTAATTATGAAAATGCTCATGTGCAGGTATATCCTTTCCCCTTGCAAGGGCCATATCTAATTCCTTCTGCTTCATTTTTTTTCTTCTAGTAAGATATGCTTGCTTATTACTGCCTTACTAAGATGAATAAAATATTTGATTTGCTATTAACTGTGCACAAAATAATTTACAAAAACACACATGTATATATAATAAACCAGAAAGAACAAAACTAATGCTTTATTTTAAAGTAGTTATGTTTTTTATGATAAAAGCCATTAGTTATCTGTACTTCAAAATGGACAAAACTAAGCTTTAAATTTGGTCTCCTTATCAGTATTAACAGGAATGTTATTCTGAGGAAGATATTTTTATATTACTTATTAAAATGATTTTTATTTTTTGAATTTATTTTTACTGGAAAGAATATAATTTCTTAGAGTCAGTTTTGTTCCAGGAAAAATATCACCGATTATCTTAGAAATAGATTTTAATCCTCATTACTATCTTAAGCATTTGTTAAAAACTTTTGCTTACAAATATGTATGGATGATATACATTAACTACCTAGATTTAAATGTTACATTGTCCACAAATTAGCCATGTGGAATTAGACAATTTCTTTTCCTTTCTGAGTCTCAATTTCTTCATCTGTAGAATAAAAATAACATTCCTACATTGTATATTTGTTTTGGGGATTCATGATAATATCTATAAGACCATCCATGCAGCATTCAATACCTAGACATGGAAATACCAGCTCTCATTTCAAATACTAAGAAACTTGGCTTTGTAGAATAATACGTATTTGAGCAATGTTCATGTCAGTCAGTGAAATAGGATTACAAATTGTTAAGTCTAGTCAATAAAACAAAAGTCTGACTGAGGCAGACCTGCTTCTTTAAAATATACTTCATACTTCATATACTAAAAATAAACTTCCTTAGGATTTACTTTTATGCATTAGTTTGGCAATGACATTGCCTTTTTAGGGGGAAGCATTTTATTCAATATAGACTCTTATTTAGACGATATTACAAAGATTATAAAGAGCCTTAATATACATGAATGGTTTCTAATACTTCACTGTTTGATATTAGAAATTTGAACTGAATATTGCATTTTAAAATAAATCTCTGAATGTGGTTCCATAGTATAGTGGTTAGCATATCTGCTTTACATGCAGAAGGTCCTGGGTTCATGCCCCAGTGGAGCCAAGGTCCATGGTCTACAGCCATACCACCTTGAACAAGCCTGGTTTGTACTTAGATGGGAGACCACGTAGGAAGACCAAGTAGGCATAATAATAAAAAATAAAATAAATCTCTGATTTAGTCTTCTATGCACCTAGACATTCTCTGAAATATAGTTATTATAAAAACCTGATGTAAATTGTGAGCTTCCAAGGTGAAGTTTGTCCTTATCCTTGTTACCACCATTATAATAAATTTAAGATGACAATGATCCTATACATATGATCACATGATCTCTCTCTCTTTATATATATATATACACACACACACACACATACACACATATATACACACACATAAGAGAATATTTTATTTAGTTATTTTAGGCTTAATAATCTGTTGATTAAACAACAGTAGAGAAGTCTTACTTGACTGTTTTTCTTGTATTCGCCAAATATCATCAATTTCTTTCCCAAGTTCACAACAAAATATTTAATCATTTCAAAGCCTTAATATAATTTCTGTGCTTTTTTAAATATCACATCTTCATTGACTGTTTCTACCTCTCAAGAATAAAGGGCCACTTTTGAATTTTTCAATACGTATTTAATGAATAGCATTTATTCATTTATTTAATGAATAGCACATAGCACTTAATGAATTGAGTCCTATTTAACATATGTCTGTATACTACCCATATTCCTAGTGCCATAAAACATTCAGATAATTTTTTGCTACAAAGCAAGATTGTTGCCTATGGATTTAAAATTAATTCATATTCAAAGAGGTACAATTTGGTTCTCATTGAATGAAACAAATATCTACACTGCACTGATGAGGGGAACAAAAAATAGTGTTCTTTGTATGTGAAGGATGTGTAGACTATAGACTATTTTTTAAATGTTAATTTTATTTTCCGTGTTCCATCCCACACTGAGTAATCCAAAACTCTTTTTGTTTATTGCTTCAGAAAACATAAAATGCAGTAGTGTGTTTTTTTTACCTTGATTTTTACATTTTTTAAAGCCTCTGCTTACAAGATTGGTATGGATTTTAAGAAAAAGATTTAGGAAGCATCATCAGGAATGTTCTTCTCAATCTTTAGAAGGGAAACGGATTGCCCTGAAATGAGGAGGTAATGCTGTGGGCTCAGATTTTCTGTCTCCAAGAAAGGAAATCTCAGGGAGGTTAGGAACGGGAATGTGTGACTTGAGGGACAACAAAATAGTCTCTTCAGGGACACTGTGCCCTATAGAATGTACCCAGAAGGAGGTTGATTAGTGGTTGAAATCTAGCCAGCCCTTCACTTGATTTGTGCCATAGCTCAGTGATGGGTCTCCTGCAGGAAGGAACATCTCTTCTCATTCCCAGGGATAGAAGGGCCCTGAAACCGTGATTCAGAGGCACAAAATTCAGACCTCTGATGAGCTGGAGTATGTTGACCTAAGATAGGTTTGTGGGCTAAGGAAATCAGAGGGGCTTGTGCCCTGATCCTTCAGTACAGCTTGGGTAAAGTGATAGGATCCCAGAGGGAAAAGAAAGTCTGTGTGGTGTGGATTGGCATTCTCCTGGAAGTCCTGTGATGGAGGAGGTTGGCTGATTCCAAAGGGCTCCGATGAGTACTACAGAAGTCAGGGAGAAAAAATGGCTAACTTGAAGGGCCTTTGTGGATATCTGCATGAGACTTGGCTTCTGAAGAAGAAGGACAAGATGAGATTATGGATATTTCAGTGGATCCATGAAAGACAGAGGTTACCAAGGAAGAAGTGAGCTCCTTCCCTGCCAGTAAATGTCCTGGCCCCAGAAAGATGCCAAAGCCTAAGTAAGATAAAGTTGGGGGAGAAATCCCAGATAACAGTTTTAGCTTCTACTGCCGTGGTAAAATATGATCTGCACACTCACCAATGTGTGGCCAAGCTCTTCAACATGTATCATACCAATATCTTTATTTTTCTCGGCTTCATTCAGAAAGCCCCTATATCTCTCGTGTTCTTTATTACTAGAGCCTCCCTTCCATCTCTCTGTGGTTACACTCTCTTATGCATTAATTAGTTTAATTCCTCTAAAGCTCAACCCTGTTCTTGCCACTTAAATGCCTAAAAACATTTAGTGGCCTTTTCAGTGTTTACTAAACAGAGTCTGATATTCAAGGCTTTTTCCGGTTTTCTCTTAATGCCTTTTTAAACACGATGCTCCTAACTAATTGAACTCCTTATATGTCATGTAGCATTGTACCTCCATGCTTTTGCTCCTAGAATGTCCACAAGTATCTATTTAACCCTACTTGACACATTCTTTGTGATTCAAATTCCTGACCCCCTCTCCTTTCCCATAAGCTGTGCCATCTTCCTCTCTCTTAACTATCTGCTCATGGCAATTTGTCTGAAATCCCTCCTGACTCATCCATCTTATTTTCCCTACTCTTTGATGATAAGATCCATTTTCAACTCTTTCTTAATAACTCAAAAAGTCCAGCTCCATCTGGGTTTTAGGTGGAATAGATACTTTACAAATACAGGTTGATAATTAATACTTGGAAAATAATATATTTATCTTTCCTGCAGATCATAGCAATAAACTGTACAAAGGATGCTATTGAGGGTGATAAATAAAAATATATTTAAAATAATGAGAACTATAAACTAATAGTAATACTTTTTATTGCAAGGCTTACATACCAGTCGCTTTAGAGAGAAGTTTTAATATATTATCTCTTTTAATGGTACAATATCTCTTAAGTGGATGTTATTATTAATTCTTATTTTATGGGTGAGAAAATGAGACTTAAAGAGGTTAAGTAAGGTACTCAAAGTGAATACTTATTTGGTATTTTATTCTTAGTATTCTCAGAAAGATTAAAAATGGGATTTGACTCAAAGTCAACTTGACTTTAAACCTATATTCTAAAAAATATACTAATTTAAATTAGCTATTACCATTTTAGAACTATAAAGAATTCAAATCCCATATCATATGATTGTTCTTATGAACCTAGCACATAACATATTAAACATGTTAGCTATTATGTTAGAAAAATTCAGAATGTATTCTTTAAATACATAGCAGAAACTATGTAACTATAAACTCAAATATAACTTTCACGGTCTTAACTATAATAAGAAGATCATTTAAAGTTTAAGAAACTATTGCAAAAGACAGAAAGAACAAAATTGTTTTCCTGGATTTGAGAAAATGTTAAACTCGGACAACTAAGTCAAGTTTACTACTATTTTAATGAAGATAATGGTCATATGACTTTAATAGAAAGTAACAGTTATATGACAATTGTCTACTGAGCTCACCGTTCATCCCTGTGGAAATACAAAGTCCCAGCAGAAAGCATTACTAATTTTGGGAAAACTCCAAGACAACAAAACCAAAAAGCTCTAGACGACAATTATTCTTAAAGAAAGATATTTAAATTGCCTCTAGATTTTTATGAGATTAGTAACTCCTGAAAGTGGATTATATGAGGAAGAAAATGTTTTTATTAATTATTGTAATAAATTTTATTCACTGTCTTTTGTGAACATGTGTGCCTCAAAAGACACAGGACAAAGAGTTGATAGTCTAAAAGGATGTAGGATATGAATATAAATCACAAGATTACTAGGTAAAAATGGGCAAAAGCTACACGAAAGGTTATGTATGATTTGTGACGCTACTAATAATTCTGTATTGTCTTTAAAAATTAGAAATTCAAATCTCAGAGTAGCAAATGTTTCTTCTAGGTATTAGACAGCAATCAGTGGTAATACTAATTAAGGTAACCTTTATCAACTGTAAGTCATGCAGGGAAAATGATGAAAGATTAGAGTGCACTCTAAATAATTTGTTTTCCCAAATAACTGAACTAAAAGATGCCATTTATTAAAGTTATATGATAAATGTAAATGAATTTTTTGTCACTTTTTTCTGCACCTGGAATGTAACCTTTAATGAAACATGTTCTCAAATTTAATTTCTCTGCCAAAAGTAGATAACAATTATAGATAACATTTTGAAAGCATTTTTCCACGTATTAGGCATTAAAAATATTATTTCAATTAATTTTTGGAACATCCCTATGAGGAAAGTCTTATTATCATCTCCATTTTATTAAGGTGGAATATCTACAGTTTGGAAAACAGAATAACTTGCCAGAATGACAAGCTAGTAAATAGTTTTGAGATTGGAATCCGATTTATCTGATTCATGGGCCCTTAGGCGTCACTCCAACTCTGGGCTGCCTCAGTAATGGATAAATTAAGAGACAAGTCCAAGCATTCATTTTATTCCCAGCTAAGTTAACAAGTCCTGCAGGCAGTTACTGTAATATTTCTACACTAATGTGACTAACCCTGGAACTCAATCACTCAAAATAGCAATAATTATGTGTGACAACAATAACTTACAAAAGAATAAAGACTTCCTGACCCCATGAAGTTGACCATCCACCAACATTCATATACAGCAATTTCTATCTAGCTTCCTACCTACCTTACCTAAGGTTAGAAATTCTTATACTTCTAGAACGAACAGAGAATAAGACCTTTTAGGGCAAATGGTGAAGAGGGATGGGCAAGACTGAAAAACAGTGTAAATGAGGTACGAAGTGCACAGGTGAAGGTGCACTTTGTGAAGGTGAAGGTAAAGAAAGTGCTGGAGGGGGTGCAAGAGAGAGATAAGAAAAGAACTTAATATGCTCAGCTTCCGGTTCACATGTAGCAGCTGTTTCATGTGGAATGAAAGGGCAAACCTTTCCTTGAGTCATTTCTTTATCTAATCCATGAATCAGAGATAAAAACTCATGCGGCTGTGTCGCATCTCAGTGGGGAAAAAAGGCTCTGAATTGAAAGTTTGCATATTTCTCCACCAAATTAATTTCGCTATGTTTGGTTGTAACAAAGGCCACGTAGACAATCAGGTCAAATGTAAAATGCACGGGTTTTCTTGAAAATGTATGAACTGTGAATAAGGGTTTTCTTTTGTAACTGAGGTTGATGATTTTAAAATTAATGTTTCTCAAGGCTTTGTTTACGTTTGTTTGTTTACATGTATCCACATCCTCTTACTAACTACTTTTTTCCTACTCCTACTTTTTTAAAATTTAAGTATATGGTATACAACATTGTATTAGTTATATTAGTTTCAGGTGTACAATATAGTAATTCAACAATTTTATACTTTATAATGTGATCACCCCACTAACTTTAATAATCATGGTGATTGTGCAAACTTATCACAATGTTATTTTCTATACTCTCCTTCACCTTTTCACCCATTTCCCTAACCCCTTCTCCTCTGGTAACCATTCCTTATCTGTTTCTATGAGTCTGTTTTTGTTTTGTTTTTGCAGGTTCCACATATTCATGAAACTACACGTTATTCATCTGTCTCTGTCTGACTTATTTAATTTAGCATAATACCCTCTAGGCCATCCATAACCCTAAAATTCATATGGAACCACAAAAGACCACAAACAGCCAAAGCAATCTTGAGATAGAACAAAGTCGGAGTTGTCATGCTCCTACTTTAACCATCTCCCACCTCCATGTCCTTGGGCTTTAGAAAACTAAGTACAGTATTTTAATATTAATCAAGCAGGTTAATATTTAGTAGTAGCTATCTGCAAACTGGCAGAAGAGGTGGTAGTTGTATAATTTAAATCCATTGTTGAATGATGTTTGTTTATTCAACGTTATACATAGCCACCCCAAAAATCCAAAATATACTTCAAGGTGCAAGAGGCCTATGTTATAGTATTGAAGGGAAAGTCACTTTAATATTTTTTTTTCTCTACTCTCTTTGTAAACTTTATGATTAAAAAAGGAATGAGGTATAAAAGAAATGGAATATGGCTATTTTTCACATGTAAAAAAGAAAACTGGTACTCGGAAGACTGTTTGATATCCAACAGAGGAACAGACTCTGCCAGAAAGATCCCTGAACGCACATATCTGTGATATTATTTCTCATAGCAATTATCTAAATTAAGGTCTGCATTTTCCATACAATCAGATACATTTACAAATGCAAAATAGTTGTTACTTTTTAAAATAATGCCAAATGTAGTGTTATTCAAAAAGTATCTATTAAAAGAGTTGTGACAATACAAATATGGACTAAGAGGCTCAAGAATGGAAGCCAACACCAGTTCTTACACTGGCAACATAGAATGTTTCAGGGTCTGTTTGTAAAAAGCAGTAAGACTAGAGTTTAAGGTCACCGTATAGATCTGTTTGCTCATAAAACATTAATTGCATAAATGTTAAGGACCAGTAGCTAATAACAAAGGTGTAATTCCTTAGGCATACCTATTCTAGCCACATATCCAAATGCAACTGATGTTTCTTAGGAGAAAAAAAAACGAGTTGATTAATGTATTTCATAATGCAATGTTTAAAATGAAAAGAAACACTTATGTAACTACTTATTTTAGCACTGAAATGAATGTCACCTAGTTTTGTAAAACTGTAATTATTTAAATTGTGAATGTGTTAGAATTGGTCTTCATACAAAATTTTTGAGGGGGATGAATGTGCTTCTCTGCTAGTATGCCTATTTCCTTCACTAGATTATAATGCAGAAATCTCCATTCGGGAATGGGCCATTCTAGTCTGCCTCTAACCATTTCGCTATTCTTTTGTAGGATTCAGAAGGCTGAACATGTTTGTACCCATTAAGAATAGCCGCATGTTCTCCTCATTAAAAAATAAAATTCACCTTAATTCCAAAATACATATTTTATAAGAAGAATGTTATCATTACCTTTTGATGGTGAGAGGAGTGTTGTGCGCGCGCGTGTGTGTGTGTGTGTGTGTGTGTGTTGAGGGAGGTGTCAATTCCCAATGATACGGTTGTCAGCTTCTCTGGAGAACCTCAGGGCACTATGCACCAACTGAAGAGCTCTAGGGTGTATGTCAGAAATGTCCTGAGCATTACAAATGCTACTGGTGTCAGATGATGTTACACAGATGTAAATTAACTGCACGTTGCACAAAAGAAACCCATCCACTTGGGGTCAGAATGGGACTGATCCTTGAAAAGTAGTCTTAAAAACCGCAGCTGCCAACGTCATGTATTAGGTTACCCTGCCATATTCTGCATCAGAGAAAAGGGCCTGAAGGCTCCTTTCAAAGTCCTTGAGAAAAGCAGACTATTAAACAATCTGTCAACACTTCAGCTAGAAGAGAAACAAAATTCTGTCTCCCTTTCCTTCAAGCCTTGCTTCATTCATCTCCCCTCCCTCTCCGCTGGTAAACAGAAGAGGCTTATCTAGGAGACCGTTGCGCAAAAAGCCTGTTACAGCGTATTTGAAAAGAACAGAAAGGCATGGAGCAGGAAAAGTGCAAGGAGGGCGCCCAGGGGAGTTAGTGGAAGTCATTGCAAAAAGCGCAATTTTCTGAAGGATGCCTGGCCAGGTGGATGTGGCAGGCGGAGGGCTAGGGGTCCCCAGGAAAGTCAGACAGGCCTGGACCCTGCGGCTACTTACACTTCTCCGTCATCCTCCGAGTCGCTGTCCGAGGCCCACTCCTCGCCGATGTTGGGCAGCGCGAAGAACAAGGTCTTGGGGCCAGGCCCGGGGGGCATACAAGCACTGGGCTCTTGCTCTCCTGGGGCAGGCTGGCGGGGTTCGTGGGCTCAGGGTTAAGCTGCTGCTGCGGGTGGCGCCCCTGATCGACGGCAGCGCAGCGCCGACCCCGCCTGGGCCCGGGGGCGGCCGCGCCAGGGCCGCAAGGTGCGCAGGGGAGCCCGCGGCGCTGCCACCTCCGCTGGCCGAGGCCAGGGGTAGGGTTTGGGGCGAGGGCTGGAGCAGGGGCTGGAGCAAGGGCTGCACTTTGGCTGTTCTCGGGCTACTGGGCAGCGAGAAGGGGGTCCCTACTGCTTCTGACGCTCCGCTCGGGACCGAGACCGTAGGGTAAGAGGCGGTGAGCATAGGATGGAGCGGGACGGGCACCCCCCGCGAGGCAGAAGGGGAGTCCGGCGGCAGGGCGGGGAGGAGGGTCAGGGTGGAAGCCGGGTGGAGCGCTTTGCCCGCGGGCCCTGCCGTGGCAGCGCCTCCCGAGTGGCTGGAGGAGGCGATCGGTGCGGGGACCGCCGGAGGCGCCGTCGAGGTCTTGAAGATTTTGGCAAAGAGCGACCCAAGGTCCAACACAGCGACCTTCATATCCCAGACTTGGAAATTCTGTCCCAGACGCTGACTGAACCTCAAGACCACGGGAAACCCGGCCTCGGAGCTCCATCCACTGCAGCCCGCAGGAATCGCGACGAGGAGGCCTGGGGCGGGGCGGAGGTCCTGGGTCCCCGCACGCCGCGGAGGCCCGGGGGGCCTCTGGTGCTCTCCCCACGCCGAGGGACGTCCTCGGGCGCTGAGCCCCGCAGCACTTGGGACAGCCCTTCCCGACGCCCTAACGACCTGCAGGTCGCTGAGGCTGCTGCTGGGCAGGGGGCTGCGGCCACGCTCTGCGGGGAGCGATCCCTTCTCTGCTCTGGTGCTGTGAGGCCGCCAAGAACCAAGGGTCCGGGAGAGCCCACGGAGGGGACGTGCTGCAGTCGCCAGCGCCAGCGCCACCGCGGCTGAAGGTGGGTATTTGGGCCTCCGCCCGCTGGAGATACCCCGACGGGCCCCCGGGAACGCACGGGCGGTTGCTAAGCTAAACAAAAACCCTGCTTAGCTCACTGCTAATTGGGCCCTGACTGCGGCTTGGGGCTGTGTCCACAATAGATACCCTGGCTCCCCTCCTTGATTCGTGCCTTAAAGGAACACTCTCCAATTTCTACATCACTCTTAGAGCTTCACCAGATTACCTAACCTCTGCGGGTAAGGGATTTGAACAGAGCGCTGGGAAAGACGACCTTACTTCTCAAAGATCTAGTCTGACAAGACCATATGTGCCAGGGTAAGGGAGAAGGCCAGCTCTCTGACATGAGAGAAGATTGATTTAAAAACAAACAAACAAACAAAAAACAAAACAAACCAAAACAAAAAAAGTGTATTCGGGTGAGTGGACTTGAAACAGCAGTGCCCACTCCTCCACCTCGGGGCCATGATCATTATTATTAAGGATGACACAGGGGAACAGGGTGCCTCACCCAAGAACTAGGAAATAACAGTGGTTCTGACAGCTAAGTTAGTAAAATCCACATACAAAGTATTTGTTTAAATGCCTATTGGAGTGGATTTAGTAGCTAAAAATTTGAGAGCTCAAATTATGATTAAACTGATCAACTCAGGCAAATATGAAATGTAAGAGTCTCTTATTAAGTGAAATAAATTTTGCCAAGTCTAAAGAAATATATGTGAAAGACAAAGACAGAGTGTATGAGTGTGATGATCTGCAGGAGTGTGGGGTCAGTTCTGAGCAAGATTAAAAAATAAGATATTGGCAGGATTTATTTGCTAATGCTCAGAAGATATGTTTTTGGCCTCGGGTCAAGGAAAGGAGATGAATAAACCTGGAGGTGAATAAATTAACCTGTATTCATGATTGTATACATTAGTCTTTTGCAAGTTATCAAACATAATTCTGAGCTAAAGTAAATTTCCATGGTAATGCCAAGCTTTGCATCTTCTTGTAGACTGCTAACCAATCTACCTATGATATTCACATCCTGTCATAATCCCTTTTCTGAATCCAAGCTCCATGAACAAACATGTACACTTTTCTACTTCAAGATTGTGTTACACGCAGAGATGGAACAGAGGAGATGTTCTTTTTTCACGGTGTGAAATAATTAGCATCACATCACACACTAAGTGTCAGGTGAGTGCCCCAGAAAACAACTACGGTTGGTGGCAGTCAATGCAGTCAGCATTAACTCGGGGAAAGAAGAACATTTGTGTACTTAAGAAAGGTACAAAGACAAAGCCAATAAGTGTCAAACTATAAAGGGCCTTGGATGTTGCAAGAGGGAAGAGCATATAGTTGTCAGCAGGTAAGGCACCAGCACACAGTGAAGAATCAAAAATGAGGGAATGCAGGAATAAGTAACAAACATACCTCAGAACAGCAATGGAAACTAGAGGCACTGGTCTCAGGGTCAGATCAGGGAAGCTGTGCTAACCTTGTCATTATGCATGGACAACATAACCATCCGTATTTCTCATATTCTCATGTCCCTCTTTCTTAGCAACTCATCAGGTAGCCTGAGAGGCGTGTGAGGTCCATCAGAACATTGGATTATTTTCATGTAGCACTCATGCAGGAATGCAAAACTGTTTCCTAAAGATTGTTTGTTTCATAAGGATCTTGCTTCCGATTCATAGAGCAATTAAATCCTCAAAATATTGTGTCACTCTCAATATAAGTAGAATCATTTCTAGAATATGCACTTGCAGTATTTAAGCTGCTAATCATCTGATTGATTCTAGGCCCTCACAGCTGACCAGCCTCTCAAGATGGAGTCCCACTAACATGACTCATAAAATACAGATACATAAACTCCAACTCAAATGTGTTAACTAAAAATTATGCAACTGCAGTTTTGTCCTTTGCTTCTTCCCTACAAGAGGAATTCCTGCTAAGACTAAATTAAGTTGAAAGATTGTTAAGTGAGCATAGACTCAAAGCAAAGAGAGTATTTAATATGTAAAAGGGACATTCATAATAGAAGCTGATTATCCTCCTCTTTCTTGGAAGAGCAACCCTGCACGAACAGGGGTCATTCACCTACCTGTCTTTGGTTCTCTAACTTTAGGTATTTCTATGCTTCATTAATAACCACTTCCCATTTGTGCACATCCTTTTCTTAAGTATATGGAGACTTGATAAAACTACAGAAAATGTGCAAACTCTCCGGACACTGGCCTTGGAAACAATCTATTTCTAAGGCGCATTTGCAAGTATCTTATCTGTTATGGGTTGAATCGTGTCCCTCAAAGATATGTTGAAGTTCGAAGCCCCAGTTCTTGGGAATGTGATTTTATTTAAAAATAAGTTCTCAGGAGATGTAATCAAGTTAAGACGAGATCATTGGGATGTGCCCTCATCCCAAAGACTGCCATACTTTAAGAAGAAAGAAATTTAAACATAAACATACGAGGAGAACGAGTGATGACAGGCAGAGATTAGAGTGATGACAGCTGCAAGGCAAAGACCATCAAGAACTGATGGCCACTACTAGAAGCTACCCAGTTTGTGGCACTCTGCAATGGCAACCCTAGGAAACTAACACTATTGTGGTATTAATTAATTATTGGGACACGTCATGATTATAGTATCTTGCTAGTATCTTTATGAAAGTCTTCAGTGGGTATATCTGCTCTAAAACCCAGGCCACAAATTAAAATGATAATCATAATTGTCTCAAATCTACCAGGAGAATGACGGGAGTTCTAAAGAGGATGGGGGAATGAATCATCGTCAGTTAAGGCAATGGATGTAACATTCTGGCCATCCAGCCTCAGGAAGAAGATACAATGAGTGAATGATTGATCCTTTTGTTGAAAGGTTGTTTGAAAATGATGTTAATTGCAAACATGACAAGCGATTCTTAGCAAGATGCTAGGTCTTTTGTCCCTCTTGCTCATCCATCAACAGTCTCTTGGAGAGGTATTAGATACTACTGGGCTTCTTTGTTAATTACCAGTAACATGTCATTCTCATAACATGAGCCCCAGGTGATGTATCACAGTGGTCTGGCTCAGTCAGAGTAAGGAAATGAAAGAAATGTCAAAGCAGTGGTTTTTTTTTTTTTTTTTTTTTTTTTGATAAAATCCTTCAGCTTTATTGGTTAATTAACAATTTGAAAACTGATTTTCTGGTGTGTACGATAACGCTTGGCTGCATCATTGAGAAAGTGTAAGGAAGTTATGACCATGTTGCTACGAAGAAATGTTGTGTTTTGGAAACCTGACAGTTAAAACAAATAACCTGAGTAATTATCTGTTTAAGAATTTAAATTGCCTCGCTTATCATGACACTAAGGCCAGAGCCTATATAAAAAAAAAAAAAAGCTGTCAACTTTGATAATAAAATTTTAAATTTCTGAGCAATGAAAGCTATTTGTTGATTCAACGAATAAATTTACTAAGCATCACAATGGAGATAGTGTAGTCTTACAGACTCTGGAGCTAGACTCTCTAGGTTTATATCGCCTCTGCCACTGACCCATACCCAGGCCTCTCTCTGCCCCTTAAACGTTTCTATCTCAAAGAATGGCACTTTGTGAAAGTCACATTAATTAACACATGCTTGGTAACTGGAACCAAGCCTAACACAAGGTCATCTCCCAGTGGATGGTAGTTTTTATTATATGTGACACTGGGTTACACTGAACAACCTGAGAAAAAATCTGGAAGGAAATTATGGCTATATTTATGTCCAAGTTTCTTCATCTTTGTGCTATTGGAATGTTTTCAATTAGTGTGTCTCATTTTCAATAATAAACAAAAAAGAAAAAAAGAAAAAAAAAACAGATCAAAACCTCAAAAGCCTCAGGCAAGTTTTCTTGATATGTGATTAAGGGCTGTGGAATCTACTAAGGGAAAAATACTAAAACAAGAACAACTTTAAACTGATCAAAAAGTAGCTTTAGATGACAGAGATTATTAATAGACCATGACTGAATCTTCTGGGTGGGGTAACAGACACGGTGTAGTGCAAAGAGCAAAAATTAGGCCCTTGAGGCTTCTCTGGTGCTTTCCACTGCAAATAACAGAGAAAGCCGGACTATTGCTTGAGAATTCGAGATGCTTAGGTAGTTGACAGAGCAGGAAGCGCACAATAAGTCGGTTCTGGGATTGGTGCTGTGATTGCCAGCGTCATCAGAGACTCAAGATCTTTCTCTCTTTTTTGGTCACTCATTGTCAGAATGTTATGATTTGTTTCCTGGTGGCCCCAAGATGGTACCCTCAGTACCATATATCTTTTCCTCAAATAACTGCATTCAAGGCAAGAAGTTACAAACAAAGACACCAACACAGAGAGAGGAGGAGATGTGGGGTATGATAGTGTTTGGGCCCCTGGTTCTAGTTCTGCTTGAGAGCTAATTATATCCCTGCCCTTTTGCTAGTTTGATTGTAGACCACATTCTCCCCTTTTGTGTGAACAACTTTGAGTTTTCGTCACTTGCAACCAATTGCTCACTAACATAAAGAATTTCCCTGTAAGTTGCTAAGAAAGAAAAAAGTGCAGCCCCTGACATCCAGAAGCCAGCCTGGCACTCACAGCTGGACCATGTTATTCTCTTATTGGCCATAAATAATCTCACCAACCTCCAACAAGTTTACTCTGACACTAAAATCCATGACTACTTCATAATTCTGAGTACAGACAAAAATAAGTTCACTGTGCCACCCTCAAAATACTATGAACTCTCTTTTCTTAGCCAAGTGACTGCTATTTCTTTAGCAATTACAACTTCATCACGTGCTTGTCTCCCCTCCCTATAGATAAGATTTATTGAGATGCCCAATCATAAAATATCCCCTTTTCTGACAGCATCGAATCTAGAATGAACCTTTGCTTCCTCAGGCCCTCAATCACCCAAGGAAAACCCAAACCTATATGAGGATCTTTCTAGCATCTTCTTGCTGAGACACCCAATGGTTCCCCATGGTGTGTGTCCCCTTTCATGACAATGAGTCATAAATTCAACTTGTCAACTATGTTCCCGGTGGCCCTTGACTGGAAGACATTTACACTGTTAAAGCATCCTCATTTATTTTATTTTTTTTTTAAGTGGGCTTCCTATGAAGCCATTTGTTTTCCAGATTTTGAGGGAAGAGACTTTATTTTAAAAAATAAAATGGTTGGAAGCTTGCAGAGTGTTTAAAGTAACCATCTGAGTTGTCTATTTTAATCTTCAAATACCTTGGAAAGTGTAGTGAGTGGATCCTGTAGTGAACTGCCAAGATCGCCCCTTCAGGACCCATGTACCTATTTTTTCAGAGTGTTAGTTCCTGGTGGTTCATGACTGAACCCCTTCCTTGGAATTGCTTTGGGGCAAAGATTTTTGCTCAAGGCCACGCTTCCTCCCTGGGAGGAACTCTATTATAATTTCTGGTTTTACCTATTGAAACTCATAAAGTTCCAATTTCAAAGTACTTACTGCTTAAATCTAAATACCCCTGTCATGCTCTCTGCAACATGGTTTCATTTTCTGCAACATTCCTACTGTCTCAACACCAAATTTATGTCTCCTTTCCCTACCTTTCATCATTGTATTCATTCTGCCATCTCCCACTTCACTCGCCAAAATTCTACCCACACTTAAAAGGTCTGATCCTCTTCTTTGTCCAGGTCCATATTTGAGAATCCCTTCCTACCCTAACTCCTATTGCCCCATATTCTACAATGTATCTCATATCCTTCATAAAGCACAGGGTTTAGCACAGAGCTAGGCACACACAGCTTCTCCATGAATACTATATTTTTAACAACTTTATTAACATATAATTTATATACCATAAAATTGTTTTATGTATATGATTCAATAATTTTTAGTAAACTAACATAGTTATACAATCGTTAGCACAACCCAATTTTAGAACATATTCATCACCCCAAAAGATCTCTTGCGCCCACTTGAAATTATTCCCCTCTCTGGCCCCTGAGCCCAGACAACCACTATTCTACTTTCTGTTTCTATAGAACATAAATATTTTTTAACTACTTGATTGGGAGCAACTTCACATTTTTTAATGGTCACTTACTATTAAATCTCTTTAACAAATAATCTAAGGTAGACATTTGAATAATTAGACATTGTTAAATAAATGGCATTAAAATCCCCCCCTCCTCATCAACAAATTGATTATCTCTACTATTTATTTCAATCTAAAAAGTGTCATTTTTAGGTAAAATCTAAATACTTAGATTTATTTTAAATTCAATAATGTTGATTCAGCTGGGTTTTGATTTGAAAGTAAAAAACAGGAAAGAGTTAGAGTGAACAGATTACGTTATGGCACCATGAAAGCACCCAAACAAGTCAATTCACAGGTAGAAATGAAACAAGTCAGACAAACATCCTTTTCTGAACTCTTCTTTTCTTGAATCCAAGATAAAAGGACTCCTGAGAATAATTATAAAGGGCAGCCTGCCGAAGTGCAGAATACTGTTTCCTCTGTAGGTCAAACACAAGTCAAGGCTTACACCTTTTATTAGTTTTACTTCTATTCAGTTACATATATCATCCCTTGTGTATCCTGACCTCTTAAATATTAAAAAAGCAACTTTTTAAAAAGTGCATTTTAACTTAATTTAAGCTGAAGCCATTTGATCATAAGCAAATACAAAAAAGAATGAAAACAGTTACTTCCTGCTCTGCTTTTCAGAAATGGATGACATATAGATTAATTCATATTAATAATTAATTTAGAAATATTTTAATGAAGGTGAGAACACTGATACATAACATACAATGTGCATCAAGAAAAAAAGTAGTTATGATTTTTATTTTATGATGCCAAAATAAAGCAGAATTATTTCACAGGTAGAAACAAATCTTAACAGAAAGTCATGAAGCAAGTGACTCGCGTAAGTGTTGTGTATAATATGAAAGGGAGAATGAGTCCTCCATACGTTCACATTGTTGGAGACTGTAGGCTCCTTTAGGACCAGCATTTCTTTGAATATTAATTTTTACAGATATATAATTTTTATGTCAATTTAGTCTTGAGACTACTGAACTATTTAAATCACAGTTCCAATATGCAACATCACAAATGCTCCCTAAATTGAACAAATGAGTGCTTTAAGCATAGAAATTAACTCAGTTTTATAATTTCAACTCTCCATTATATTCGAATGCCAGAACTATACAGGTTTTAAAAAGCCATTCTTGAAGCGAAGATTTATATGATGGAAGCCAATAATAAACATCATCATTTTTAGTAAAAAAAAAAAAGCCATTCTTGTCTATTTCCAATAGTTAAAGTCTTTTTATTGTTAAACAAAGAAAACTTAAAATAATCATCAGGACTAATTTATACATAGCATATTATTTTATGGTAAGATAATATGTTCTATGTGAAGGTATAAAACCATGATCATCATCACTATTATATGAGAATATCTAAGATTTTGTTTGCCATTGTAATTTTCGAGACCATGAGTCAAAGAATGCCAGTGGGATCACGTGATTTGGCCAGGGTTATCTTCTGAGTCTGTGGCAAGGGGAGGACAATATTTTGAATCTGCAAAACGAAGCTACCAATTAACCTTCGTGAAGTGAGCCTTTCCGCAATACTTTTAAGTAAGAGAATTGCTTCTTTTAACACTTCTCATAGCAGAAATCCAAATAGCGGGAAAATATACGTATTTATTAAACGAGCTATTTTATTAAGTAATCAAAATGAATTACAAATGTTTTCTGCTCTTGAGTCTGTATATTAAAATGGTTTTAACATTTAACAAAGGTAACACTGTGATAGTCATCACTAAAATATAAGCTTTACAATTTAAAAAATATTGTAATTAAACTTTTGAAAATATGGGAATATATCTACTCTTTCACAATTGAGATAGCATTGTATCTATTAAAACAATTATTTTTTATTGTAATATGAGTGCATGCAAAAAACCCAAATGTAACTATCACAAACCTTTACCTAACTAACTTTTCTTAAATGAAGAATATTTTTAAACTTTCTTCCTCTTTCATTGGCCTCAGTAACCAGTTGTGTACATTTGCTAGTACAGTATATTCCTATATTTTTATTTTTGGCTGTATTAAGTCAATTGGTAAGAAAAGGCCTGAAATAAGGAGATACATTTCCACAGAAGAGAGAGAATTGTGATCTAATACTCTCATCTATAAATATGAATAAACAGATTTACATTATTTTCAAGTTAAATTTACCACGATACTTTTTAAAATTAGGGAAGTTGCTCCTTGGTTAATGTAGTCTTTAAAAAAAATTTTTTTTTAATTGAAGAAATGATTTAAAATTTCCCACTATCTACCTCCCCCCTCCCAATTTAGTCTTTAAATAAATTTAATGTACTGAATTTCTGGATCCAAGTGCTACTTGCAATTTATGATGAAAGGCATTTATCCGTTCTTTCTGAAGTGGCCAGTTCAAGATGCAGTGAGATTTAAACATTCCTCTTCGCAAACAGAGTGCATGATTCAATTTATAATCTGGAATATCTTCAAGAAAGATCAATATAATGGAATCCAGATTTTGTTCAATAGCTTGCTGAACTGCATGGTGCACCTTGAATCTAAGTTAAAAAAAAGTATGGATTAAGTTACATATTGATATACAGTTTGTAACAGCCAAAAGCTCTAAAATCTACAATTCCCCTTAGAATTTACTTTAATCTGTCTAAAAGTTAGATTGTTTTTTTCTTAATTTTATTTTTAAGATTATTTGAATTATGAGTGATAAGATTAGTAACATTTGAAAGTCAGTTTAAGATTATTTGAATTATGAGTGATAATATTAGTTTTTATTTTTTAGATTTTATTTTTAAGATTATTTGAATTATGAGTGATAAGATTAGTAACAGTTGAAAGGTCAGTTTACAAACAAATATACACTTAAAATTTCACAATGTTCACCTACCTTTTGCATAATGGATCTTTTAAAAGATGCCGTGTTATAACAAAAATAATTTTTCTACTCTTTTTGATGCTATTAACAATTGCTTCAAGTTCAAGGACACCTGCCTGAAAGTCTCTCTCTTCCAGACAAAATTTGAGAGTTTGATCTTTTTCTTCCATTGGGCAGAAGTGTTCCCAGACCCAACCTCTATCTTTATAAGCGTGAATTATATATGCTGCATATTCAAACTTCTCTGGTTGGCTGTCTATTTCTTTGAAACCAAGAATTCGATGCACTGAAACATTCCAATAAAAAGATATCCTCCAGCCTTCAAAATGGATGAGCAGTACAATAAAGATAAAAATCAATAAGATACTGGTATTTATCATGAAAAGGAGTTCAAAGGGGGCACTGTCTTTGCAGGGTGATATATCAAAAAGCATCACTGGGCAACCATGATACTGAGGTGGAGTATTACAGAGGTAATGGCTTGATAGTTCAGAGATGTTGGTATGAGTATTATTGATCCAATTAACAAACCAGGCAATGCTTTCACATGTACAATCAAATGGATTAAAGCTCATATCTAAATTACTTAGATTCTTGAAAGCTGACCCGAAAACATCCTTCTCAACCGATGTTATGAGATTCTTCTGAAGGCTCAATGACTTTAGAGAGACTTGATTATCAAAAACAGATGGTGGAAGTATGTTTAAATTATTCAACCCTAAGCTGATGCTCTTTAATTCAAGTAAGTCCTTGAAAACCTCTGCTGGGATCTCGTCAAAGCCGTTAGACTCTAAGTTAAGGACATGGAGATGAGAAAGACCCGTTAGAAAATGAACAGGACCACCAGGATTTGCATGTTTCCAGAGCCGAGCTAAGTTGTTATGCTGCAAATCCAGAATTTCTAGTTTGTTGAGACCCTCCAACAGTTCATCATTTATGTTGGCTATGTTGTTGTTACTTAGGTCCAGAATGGTCAAGTTGTGAAGAGGGCGAAAAGGTGAAGGAGAGCTATCCAGGTTTTGAAGGGCCACTCTTCGGAGCATCAATTGTCGGAGGCTTGGAACCAAGACAAAAGAATTGCTAGTCAGTTGTAGAAGTTTGTTGTAAGAAAGGTAGATTTCAACAATATTTTCCAGACCTCTCCATTCCTCTCCTGTGAGTTCTTGCCCAATTTCGTTAAGGCCAAGGTCAAGTACTTTTAGGTGGCCCAACCAAGAAAAAGCACCACTCTCTATTTTTGAGATTTTATTTTTGGTTAGGTTCAGTATAAGTAAAGGAGAATGAGCAAGTGATACAAATGTTTCATTTGTTAAAGTTCGCAAACTTGTGAAGGAGTTGGACAGACTTAAGTATTTCAGCTTTATTAGTCCTGTGAACATATCGCTTTTTATGCCTTGAAAGTTGTTATCTTCCATGTTAAGATACTCCAAACATTTCAGCCACTGAAAGGAAAGATCATCAATCTTGGGAAGCGAAGCAAGGAGGATGTTTTGTTTAATAAAAGATCCTCTCAAATTCAGGTATTTCACATTGAAAAGTCCATAAAAAGAGTGAGAAGACAAATGCTGTATATTATTATACTCCAGGAAGAAATATTCTAGATGTGGAAGCCAAACAAAGGAATCATTGCCAATCACATTTAAGCCATTATAGGAAAGATTGAGCATGGTGAGATTTGTCTGTTTTAGTCCAATGAAAGTCGTATTGTTTGTTCTGTAAAGCTGGGTGTTGCTCAGGGATAGATTCTGAATACTTGTGCCTGATAATTCCAAACAAATCTTCTCTATGAGACTGGGGCCCAGCTGGGCATTGTTCAGAGAGAGACCAAATAATTCTCCAATTGCATGAAAACACCCTGGAGTGAACTAAAGATAGGGAGGGAAAAGGAAGTTAATAACCAAAACACAACAGAGTTTACATGACCTTGCAAAGCTTAAGCACAATTTTTTAATCAATCATCTCCCTCTAATGCACAGCTCCTTACTCTGTGCCTGTAACAACACCACATCCGGCTCCAAACCCTTACCTCCCCTGGCTACAGGCTAATTTCTACTCAGCAGTCACAACTCAGCTTAGGTGTCACTTCATTCGGGGCTTTCCCTGACTTCTCAGTCTGGATTAAGTACTCCTAGTACTTTTACTTTATTACACTGCATAAATTGCGATTAAACTTCATAAAGTTGCCATTGGGGCAGAGCCTATTTCTGTCTTGGTGACCCTATTCCCAGTGATCGTTGTGGAACAAATGGGTGGATTTTATTTTGAAACAGTGACACTCACTTTCCCTTCTGTAAATCTGAGTTTCATCTATCTTTGTCTTTCCAATAAGTTTTTCTCCTGACTTCATTTCTTTACAGTGTTTTCAGTTCCCTTCTGCTCTGCTCCCATCCCCTCACCAGGAAGCCTTAGCTGCTCTGGGACCCTGCACTGGAACAAGAGAACAGAAGGTGGGACAGAAGGAACTCAGGGAAGACAGTAGCCAATCCCTGGCCATTAAACACCAGGAGAGCAAAAAGGCTCTGATTTCTACTGTGTCATTTGTGAGATGTTAGGACTAATGGAAGAAATGCTAACCATGTAGAAGAAAGTGTGCTTTATTACAAGTAAAATGAGTTGAATTGCAAAGCAGAACATTATTAAAGTATTGTAAATTTACATGATAGGATTATTTTACAGTAACTAAAATTAAGTTTCTGAATATTTCTTAGTGACATGGAGAATATCCATGATATAATGTTGCTTTTTAAATGGCAGGGTACACTCTCAGGGACACAATATTGCACAGCTAATAAGATAGGCTCTGGTCTACCACTGGCAGAAACCCAACTCAGTCACCAGCTCATCACCTATAAGACCTTGAACAAGTTCCTTAATGTTTTTTCATCTCAAGTTACTCCTATGTAGAATGATGAGAGGACTAAGTTGGTTACAGACCATATACAAATACAAATAAAGATATTGTCACAGTGTCTGACATATAGTTGAGTACTCTATGACTTTCAGCTACTGTTATTTTTCTAATTACTTGGAGAAAGGCTAGAAAGAAACATATCCAAAGGCTAACATTGGTTGTCTGTAGACCGTGGGCTTCTGGATGATTTTTATTCCCCCCCCATTATTTATAGATTTTATAAAATTCTAACAACGAATGTTCTAAACAGAAGAAAAATGCTGTTTAAAAATTAACATGGGTAGTTTACATAAAATATTTAATTATTATGTCAGGGTAATTTTGTACAGTCTATTTTTATGTCTGAAAATTAATACAGCTTTAAAAAATTGATCTAATTTAGGATGTCTAATTTTCTTTTCTAAGGCTGTAAAGGAATAAAATATAGAAATACTTATATATGAAAATGGTTAACAAATTGAAGATCATGGATCCAGAAAGAGAAGGTTAGTTAGGTATACCCCATTATAGGAAGGTTTTTATAATAATCGAATGCTAGTTATTTACTGAGCACTCACATGCCAGACCCTGTGCTACATTTTTATCACACAGTCTTATGGAGTGTTATTATTATGCCAATTTTCAAGCAGAGAAAACTTGAATAATTTGCCTGAGTACACAATTATTTAGAGATAAAGCCAAGACCCTGAGTCGCTAACCCAGCTCTAAAGCCTGTGCTTTTAACTATCACACCGTTTCACTTGTTTTCAGAAATCTTGTACTATAGATAGTATTAATTTCACTTTATAAGTGAGGAAATTAAGATCCAGAGAGGTTAAGTAAGTTCTTCAAGGTCAAGGTATTAGTCTATAAATGGAATGTGGATTTTAACCCACTCCATTTGACAGCAGAGCTCTAGCTTCTAATTGCTACTGTCCATTTCTTGGGAAGATAATGTCATTGGCCCAATCAGTCAGTGTGAAGGATTTTGGAAGACTTGTCAAAGGTTATCATCTCTTTCTATAGGGAACTTTAGATTCCTATTCATGTGACATAATTAGGGACTGCCCACACTTAAAGTTGGAACAGAATAATTTTACCTTACTTCTTACCTCTTTGATTTGATTTGATGAAAGCTCTAATTTTTTCAAAGATGAATTGCCAAGGAAATCAAGTTCTTCACGTCTTAGTACATGAATTTTATTATTTGATAATAGCAGCTCTTGGAGATTTTCCAATTGGAGCTGAGTTCCTAATTTAGTAGATGACAAACCATTATGAGATAGGTCTAATTTAATTAAATTCTGAAAGGAGGAAAAAACATGTATATAGTTAGAGTCTTGCCATCAAAAAAGGTTTTCTTCAATGTACACGAATCTTATAAATAACTCATTCTAACATATTCTACTGTCAGAAAACTGAGAGTAGGACTAATAAAAGCTTTGTTGTGATGGACAATGCCATTTTTACAAGAATTTGCTTTCTTACATCATGAATCACTTTATTTCTCCTACCAAAATAAAAGGACTTAAGCTTACTTATTCATGATATAAGGAATATTCATAACAAGCATTTATTTATAATAAGCATTTATATATGATGCAGAGAATATTTGTGTGTGGTTTATTGAACATATAGTGCCATGCATCAGCCTTGAAACTAAACAACTACAACAATAAGATGTTTTTTTAAAAACAGTACAAGTAGAACTTAGTCATGCATGAAATTATACTGAGAATGATCAATAATTACATAAAATTAATTTTTGTTTGTTTTGTTGTGGGGTGTTTTTCACTTTATGATATGATAACTTACACATCAAGAAAAAGGTAAGGAAAAGCTGATACATGTTAGGGCAAAATCTTCTGTGATGTCTGTTAAAGAGGACAAGATGTTTATTTATGTTTTAAAAATACAAATAACATTTGCCAATGATTAACCAGATTTTGAGGTCTTCATGTCCATAGACATTTTGTCCACAGCAGAATCTAAGAAGGCACATGAAAGAATTTGAAATGCTTTGCAAGCAAATCATTTTATATATGTTTTTAAGAATATTTAAATTTATTTTAATGTTATTTTTGGCATCTGGATGAAGAAAACAAAGAGTTTTGAAAATGGTTTTAGTTTAAGAAAAACAACTTAATAATTATTTCAGATTCAGGAGTAATAAATACATTTTTCAGACTTAAAATTCAAGCAAGTTACTTAAAAGAAAAGGTACTCGCCACTGGCAAAGCAATATTGTAAGGAGACTTCTACAATCAAGAGTAGGTAATTTTTAGTTGAACAATTTGCCATGTATCAATGTGTTAACTTTATTTAAGTCGGAATTTGAACTCAATATTTTTTTCATTATTTCAAGTTCTCACTTGGCACTTTGAGCACCTTTTGCTGTGTTCCTCATGGGATGTTCTGATTTTTCTCTGATTTCTACCTCTTGAATCTAAGTTCTATTTTCAAATAGGAGAAAGCAAAAGAGACAGTTCTTTAAAATTAAGATTAAAACTGACCGAAGATGACATTTTCCTCTTACCTTCAAATTTTTAAAGGGATTGTTTTGAATTTTCTGGATTGAGTTGGACTTTAGATTGAGTTCAATCAAATTCATACAGAAGGTAAAGGTTTTATCAGAAAGCTGAGATAGCTCATTGTTTTGGAGGTTCAAAACTTCCAACAAGGGGAGTATTTGGCACAATTCTGGCTCCAGTTTTGAGATGGTATTAAATCCTCCATCCAAGACAGTAAGTTGGCTATATCTTGTAAAATTGGCAGGTGGTAATTTTCTCAGTTGATTGTGGGTAAGATCCAACACTGTTATGTTTTCTGGGAGGTCGTCAGGTATTTGAGTCAACTTCAGATGACTGCAGTCAGCCACTTCATGCCTCACAGCACATTTCTTGGTAGATGCACACAGTATCCAAAAGGGCAACAGTCCCAAAAGAGAAGAGATGTGACAGAGCCGTCTCCGTCTCATGATTCTGCCCTATCAAAGAAACACAAAAAAGCAATGGACAACCTTAGTGACACAAGCTTTCACATGCATTGGTATATAATAGTCCTTATAAAATATAGAACTAAATGTGACTATTTATGATCTTTTCACTATACTCTTATGATTCACAAGTCTGCGTTATACAAGTAGTACATCATATGGAAATAATTCAAACCGTACAGAAGACAAAATAGAACATACATTCTCCGTCTCCACCCCAGTTGCGATGTTCCAAGGTAATCTCTTGACAGTTTCTATTTTTAATTTTCATGGTCACCTTCACAAACCTAAATAATATGCAGCTGCTTCTATACCTCCATTTATTAACGTTAAGTATTTTCTTCCCACTATAAAGATCTTAATTATACTATTTCCTTATCATCTTATAATGTTTCTTTAGTTATTTTAAATTTAATCTATTGTCACATTTATTATTTTAAAGACTATATCTAAAACTCTATTTATTGATCAATCAACTTTAGACAAAATCTCTTGACTTCTCACCTCATGACACAGGAAATGTACACCCCTGTATTTTCTACACACTTCTTCTATCCTTATATTTCCTAAAACTGTGATCTATACCATTGCTCGACATCGTCAAGATATAGTTTTAGCACTCATCTAAAGTAATGATAAGTCAGACGTACTTGGTATAGAAAAAATTCAGAAAATCTAAAGTTGATAAATATTATTTACAATTTTATAATTATGTAAATAGACATGTACCACAAAATCAGGAAGATATAGGAAAAAAATAGCAATTAAGAACACAAACCCTGGAATTACACCTTCCCAATTCTGATCCTAGAATCTCTGCTTTGTAACCTCTAGCAAGCTAATTCATTTCTCGGGCCTTAGTTTCCTCACCTTGTAAGTGAAGATAATCAGAGTAGCTTCTCCATAGGTTGTTTTGAAGATTAAAGGAAATAAGTCTTGCAGTATCTGTAATAAAGCAGCATTTAATATTATTAGTATTTTTATTAATCAGTGCAATAACCATGATTTATAAATTGATAATTATAACTATTTATTTTGTAACTTTTTGCTTTAGAAAAAAATCTATACAAAATGAATAATATCAGGAAAAAAATCACAGCTATTAAACAAGAAGGAAATGGTAAAGAGAGCCAAGCATGTGAAATAATTGAAATTCAAGGAAATTCATGGATGGTTAGGAAGATTCAAAAAGCTCCTTATCAACTCAACCTTTGCTTAAATGGAGAAATGCAGTACAGACTCATGCTGTCTTCACAGGCTGGGAAGCAACCAGTACCTTCCCTGAACTTAAATGAAGATTTAAGGGGGGCAGATCTCTTTAAAAGTGCTCTGTTTTTCAGTTTCATTTTAAAGAAGAAGAAGGAAAAAAGCCATGAATTATGAGGAGTCTATGGGTCACTTCACCCTACTACTTGGTCTAAAGACTGGAAGTAAAAACACACTTTATCAGATGGAAAGGACTCAATAAATGCTAGGCAGAATGAGTGAAAAGGAAAAATACACAGAGGAAATCTTATGAAACTTAAGAATTGTGACTATTCATTAAAAAAAAATCTTAAAACCTTCACAGGAAAACATGTGATCAATTACTCCAAAGAAAAGAGATCTGATTGATACAAAAAATTTTCTCAGCAACATTAGCCACTGGAAAACAATAGTAATAAGCTTTCAAAACATTCAGGGGAAATTATTTTGAACGTAAAATTTTATTTCCAGCTAAACAATTAAAGATAATTAATTATCTTTAATTAATTAAAAGGGAGGGGGAATATTTTAAGACAGGCAAAGATTCAATAAGTTTATAACTATGTAACTCATATGAAAAAAAGCTATTTTAGAATGTGCTTCAGTAAAATAGACAAACAAAAATACAGTTAGAGGATGAAATGAGAGTGAAAACAAGAAGTTGAATGAGACATAACAGAAACAAGGAAAGCTGAAATGAAATGAAAAACAATCGCTTGGCCTTGCAATTCTGGAAAGACTTCTCAGGGCACATAAGCTTATATTTCTCTTTCCAAGTGACAGATAATATTGCATCATGGTTTGGACATAGAGTCTGGAGCCAGGCTACTTAGAGTTACCACTAGTTACAGTTTGGCTTATATAGCTTAGATTGTAAACTTTACATTTTTTCTCTCCTAAGTTTATACTGATACACTGTATGCAGACACACACCAACACAGAATCTTATTGTAAAGTTGGGAGACAGCTTCCTGAAACTAGTACTAGCCAAGGCTGACTCCATTTCCATCAGGCTTAACCCACATTTGCCGATGCAAATTTCTGATCCTTTTAAACATCTGAACCTCTTTCCACTTCTTATCTTTCTTCCTTTTCCTTTATTAGGCCAAAGAAAGCCATTTTCTTATTCCTAAGAATAGCTGAAGTGTTTCTCCTTTTCAAGCACATTATCTTAAAAAGCTAGCTCCTGTCTCTTCTCTAGCCAAGAAAACTGAAAAAAGAGAAAAGCTGTTTTAAGTTCACAGGGCTTTGTATCTTTAAGACAAAATTTTTAAAAAATTTAAATTTATTTAACGAAATCCAATAAGTTTAAGTAAGGCATATATATCAAAATTGTGATTTTTAAAAAAGTCTGTTACAAAATGAATTCCATAGCTACCCTAATGTACAGAACTCTACAAAAAAATTTTAATTACTGCATAAAAATGTTTTATCATGTTAATTAGAAATTGTTGCTATTATTTGTACTGTTATAATACACTTCTCCCCATATCCATATCATCTCCTTTTTCCTCCATTCTTCTTGTTGAATGGTTCTGACACCAGATTCAAGAAAGACCAAAGGACATTAAAACCAACATGCATTCTAGCTTTACGAATGTGAGAGGTGCTTATCCCAACAGGAATTTAAAATATATACTTTCACTTACTGACTACAGGTGACCATTCCTTTTTTCATGAGTCCAGTTCGAGGTGTTTTCATCAGACAAGCGTGGCAAGTTTGATGCAATCTTGAAAGTGAAACTAAAGTTTAAAAGAAAAAGAAGCCTTATATAATTGGTGCATTCTAAGAAGGGCAAAGAAAATGAGTGGCACTTTCAGCAAGAGACATTTAGAACTGCTTCTTAAAAATGTCTTGCTTTCCCCCCCCCCCCCCACTTCAGGTACAGTCCCCTGGGTTTCACTGAAAGGGTCACAGATTTAGCAACAGAGAAAGATGAAAAAGTGCAAATTCACCACTTCATGTGGGCAGGGCTAGCTAGTACTTAGAAGTTAATGGCTAACTAATCTGAGGGTGAATTCCTCTATGTTTTTACCAAAGTCTGATGTGAAACTGTCAGAATTGAATGGTGCGTGGTCAGAGGGACAGAAAAAACTGTCCCTTATGAAATCTAAGTACTTCCATTTCTCTGATCTCACTTTTTCTTCTTGGCACCACTGTAGGATAAATAAAGCAGAAACCAAACTTTTTATCAAAGAAGAGAGCAAGTTTCGCAGTAGAGAAAGAGCTCTCCGTGGCAAAACGAAGGACCAGCCTAATTCATGCCACCTCAAAACCTGTTAGGGAACAAATAGATATGCCCAAGAAAGTTTAGATTCACTATTTAGTTTTCAATTAGTTTTCCTGACTCCGACTAGTTAAAGGGAACGTGCTTATAAAAAGGAACACATTCTGGATATAATACGATATAATATTATAGCTATACTGATATGTAGGTAAAATTGGCAGGAACTACAGAGATCACCTAATCCAACTTCCTTGTTTGACTAGTGAGAAAAATGAAACCTAGCAAGGATTTGCCTAAGGACATAATGCATTATACAAACAAGTAAAGTAACATAACGCCTGGAATGATGGAAACGTCATCAGCTTGACTTGACTGTAGAATTGAGAGCAGGAAATAAGTTTGTGTCAGGATGCAAAATGAGCATTCCTGGGCCCTAGCCTTAACTGTACCCCTTTGTGGTGTAGTTACTAAGCTCGTGGTTACACTTTTCTAGTTTTTAACTGTCATATCAATAATAAAATACCATAAACAAACAATCATCCTGAGTCAATGCTTGTCCTCTGTATCTATCCATTGGGATGTGCAGTAAAACATTGCTAGTATTTACAAGGTTTCTTCTCAGTTTGTTCCTTGAAGACAGGACAGTGTATATATTATGTATTACAACTCTCCAGCCATTCTTCCATGATAGACTATTACTTTGGGCTCCAATGAACCAGATTCCTTTTTAGTATTCAGACCGTTGCACGATCGTCCACATCGACTCTGGACTTGTCATATGACTAGCTGGTCAATAGGGTATTAGTAAACAGAAAGCAAGCCTGCTTAGGATTTACCTTCTTCTATTTAGAAGCCAGTCACTATGTAGTAAGAAGCCCAGTCGAACCTTGTGCCAAAGCAACATGGAGGAGAACAGGTTCTAGCCAATAGCTCCAGCTGAGCACCCAGAAGACAGTGTCAGCTTGTTATTCATATGAGCAAAGCATATTGGAAGTGGATTTCCTAATCCCAGTTGAGTTACCCCAGCTGATGTGACATGGATCAGTGACAAGCTGTCCCAAGTCCTGACAAAATTTGAGAAGAGCAAACAAATAACTATTGTTGCTTTAAACTAAAAAAAAAAAAAAAAAATGGACTAATGTGTTAGGCATTATTATGGCCTTCAATAAATACTTTTAATTGATGATCCTATAATTCAGTAATCAGTTTAGGCTTAATGCCAGTTCACATCCAGATATTAATAGTCCTCAATTTTTGCTTGTTTCTAAATGCAACACAGGTCAATTTCTCTCTGAGAGACATTTCTTAATTATGCATTAACTTATTTAGCTATTATGGTCATAGATGCTACAGTGAAAAAGCTCATTTTTCTCTTTTTAAGAAAATTAAATCCAAACTATTTATGATATGAATCCATAAATGTAAATTAACAAGCCCAATATTTACTGGTATTTTGTAGTATGATAGATCAGCTAGTCTCAGAATAAAGATGAAGCTGCATATTTCCAGGACAGCAGAGAACTACAGAATTCTAGAAGTCAAAGTCCTTTAAGTTTACTAAATTTATGATCATTTTACTAACATTTATAAATTTTGTAGTTTCCTTCTTCAACCTGGTGGAGTACTTTTTTTTGTTTTTAAGAGAATTAATTACTGTAATATATGCAGAGTCTAAAAGAGTAGCTGGCGAAAACAGTAAGTTACACTTGAATTGATAAGCAGATAATAATTAGTAATTTATTATCTACATATTTATTAAACTATAGACCCTTTGTCCACTGCCTGCTCCTAATAATAATTCTTAATCACCTACTCATTGTATTTAAAGGACAATTACAGCCATTTTAATGCTAGGCAAATAATTTTTTGATAATTGAAGATAGTGTATAATCATTAGTCACTTCATTATAATGTGTATAAAGGAAGGTTTGGTTATGGTTTTCATGACCATCATCCTTATCAACATCTGTAATACTAGACTGTTCAAGGCTATACAGGACAGTGTTTATAGACTCCTGTATTAATTAATTTATATATAAAGATTGCATCATTGAAATTCTTACAACATATATAGGCAGCTGAAGTTGTGTGGCAAACAGCAGACTATGTGAAAAGGCAGATTCATATTAGACAACACAATAATTACACTGTTGCCAGACTCCATGGGTTCCAAAGAGAGAACTAATTATTAAGGAATACTTAAAGTTGTGCCAGCACTGAATACACTTGTTAGGAAACTACTGGGTATTTAAAAGAGTCAATATTGTGCACAGGTTTAATTTTGAATGGCTCTTAGGAATTTTTGAAAATGGAATTTTATTAATGGAAACAAGGCAATTAGACTAACCAATCTTCCCAGTGTTAGCAGGAAGCCAAAGTAAGACCTTAGACTATACTTTCATCATTAAAATTTTTCATGGGTTTATAATGTGATGAATATATTATGGACCTATATAAATAATTAAATTTACCATAGAACATTAGCTAAATAGTCATTTTATACTGTACCCTAGGGTCTCCCTTTCACAGCCACTGTTCAGACAGGACATGGGTCTTGCTCAATATCATCTGAAATTCTAGAAGGTATTTCTCTTTTTTTTTGAATTCTTGCCCTAAAGTAAAGGTACAGTTCCTCTTACTAGTGTTATTTCCATTTCTTCTCATATAACATCAGAGGAGTTAAATTAAATTCAACCAAACCACAAACACTGCAGAAACTTTAAAGAGGAAATAGCACTGTTTCTTTTCTACTACTCTCATTTAACGTTTACTAAGCAGGATTTAACTCAACTTCCCTTCTGGAAAAAAAAAAAAAACCACCAACATTTGACACACAACCTGAACTTTTATTTATTTATTTGTATGTTTGTTTATTTATTTATTCATGTAATTTTACAAGGTCGTGGAAAAGTGGTAATGTCTTTCTGTCTCTTATAAACCAATCTGTGAAATGGGTTAGTATGAATAGAGACTTACCCTCCTCTATTGACATTTTTATGATATGGCTAAAGGCTCTTCCAACCATATGCCTTGAATTTGATATTTATTTATTAAAATAAAAAGTAAAATTCGAGACCCAACTTCACTATCATCTTATGCCTTAAACATGCTAATTAAATTGGAATAAACCGATGTCCACTGGCATCTAATGAATGCAGTCAAAAATGTCAGACAAAACCATTAAATAACCACACTTAAGACAAAGAGTTCAAAGTATAGAAAACAAATACAGGTTCCCCTGCAATTCAAAGTAGAATGTTCCTTTGAAACCTTTTCTAAACCAAAATAGCATAAAGAGAAGCAGCAATTATCATTAATTTAATATGGAAAATTTTTTGAGCATTCCTAGGCCCAAAACATAACCTAGTAAATCATACCAATAACACATAAACCTAAAATAACACTAACATAAATAAAAGCAGGAATAATATCATAAGTACACAGCCTGTATAAAGTAAAAAATAGGTATGTACAAGTGTAGTTTTGTTTATTAAAAAGACTGACTGATTCTCTTTATGTGTAAGATAAATTAATGGAACATCATGCTTTGTACATCCATCAATTCACTCAATCAATAAACTTTCTATTTTACCCATTATTAATGCCAAATAAAGACCGCTTTGCTACTAGCAGAACCTATAGTAACTTTGGTAGCTTCAAGATTCTTTCTCTTTGGACACAGACAAATTCAGTACTCATACAATGCCTTTATTTGTTCACCACGATTGAATAGTTTAGTTACATCCAGTTTTACACTAAGTGTGACATCTTTAAGAATGCTCTTTGGCTTTTCTGATACCTTAGGACACATCTTGACATAAAATAAATTGAGATAAAGTTCAAATATTCACAAAGTTCAAAGCTATAGCAACTAAATGCTGAAATACTGAGTATAGTTCCCAGGAGGAGCTTGGTGGTGCTATTCTGCTTGCTTGGGGCGCGTGCTGCCTCTGGAATGGCTCACTGCAAAACAAAGGCTGAATGCTATTTTTGCTTTTCACCCTTTTTCATAAAAGCAAAACTCCTTTTTAGATTTTTTGCAGTTAGAAAAAACAGGCTCTAATGAAGTTCATTTGTAAAAGAGAAATGGCTTGACACCAATTTTCAAAAAGCAGGGCATACCTGTAATAACTTACTGTAATCATATCGAACTGGTCACTGGTAAGAATTAGTGCTCATGAAGACTGACCTTCATTTTATAATGAAAATTCTGAATCAACAGGGGAAATTAAAAAGAAGGCCTAGGTTTGGAAGGGGTAAGTAATTGCTTTTGGCCATACTTCTTCTTTTTTACCTAAGGAGAAACTTTATCTGTATCATGGGATTATTTATAATAAGAATATGAGAATTGGCTCTTAAAAAGTGAGAAGTAAAAGAGGAAGGGATGTGGGGAGGGGGAAGGTTACTATGAAAAAAATTTGGAGATAAAATACATAAATCTGAAAAAATTCTAAAGGCTCCAATATAGGGTTTACTGCCTATATAAAATGATAGTTTTATTCTTCACTTTACATAGAAATAAGCTTAGATAAGACTTCAATATACATGTTAAAGTCATCAAAAGAAATGGCAACATTTCTTTTCCTTTTCATGCTATTTGCCCAAATTATTACCTGGTTTTTATAATTTTATTATTGATTTGTAAGAGCTTTAGGAATATGATGAAAATTAGCTTTTCATCTAAATACATTGCAACTTTTTTTGCCTGATATGTTGTCTGCTTTTGATTTTTTTGAGTGTTTTTTTTTTTTTTAAACTACACAAAAGTTTCTCAAGGGAGTGATGTCAGCAAACTGGCAGACTAGGGAGCTTTGAAGCTTTGTTCCCTAGAAATATCAAAACACATCAAGAAGCAAGCTGAACTAACCTTATGGTAGCTCTGGAAAACAGTCAAAGATCTACAGTAACCAAGAGAATGCCTAGTGAAGAAACATTTAACTTGAAAACTGTAGAAAATTTCATGGTATTTTTATTCACTGTTGCCCTACCACCTTCTCAGTTCAGCATAATCTTCATTTGGAAGACTCATCAGCTCTATTCTCAGTTATCTCCCTTGAGCTGGAGGTTGTAGAGTAAACCTTATTGGCCACATTCTAACCTATCTGGGGGCTTCCTGAAAGGTTGGTCTCTGCTTCATCTAACTTGGATCTCAGGCTAGGGGAAAAGCAGCAGCCACTGCATATGAAAGCTTCAAGAAGACCACTACACATAGTTACCTGGGGCAAGAGATTATAGGTGAGGACATACAGTAGAACATCAAAGGCCTCGAGGAGGCTGGATGAGGCTCTTTGAGCTATTAAGACATTCAAAAATAGCCATGTATAAGGAGGAATTGAGAAAACCACATACAAGCCCGGGCTAGAGACATTTTTAGAAAAGCCTTAAGCTTCCATCTTGAGCTGATCCCTAAACTCAGAGCACACCCACTGACACAGCAAAGAGCCAGTTTGCAAGAACAGGGAGAGATGGCTATTTTTTCAAATGCCCAATTTTCAACAAAAAATTATAAGACATACCAAAAAAAAGGAAACATGGTTTGTTCAGAGAAATGATATAAATCTCTAGTTTCTGTCCTTAAGAAAACACAGACATTGGGTTGACTAGTCAATGATTTTAAACGAGGTTTCTTGAATATATTCACAGAGCTAAGCAAAAACACAAAGAACTAAAAGAAATCAGGAAAATGATAAATGAACAAAATGAGAATATTAGCAGAAAAATAGAAATTATAAGAAGGAACCAAACAGAAATTCTGAAGCTGAAAAGTATAACTGAATGGAAAATTTTACTGGATGGATTCAACAGCAGATTTGAGTAGATAGAAGACAGAATCATACCTTGTGAAAGTGACGTCAGAAGCATGGCGGCTTAGGAACCTCCCCTGATCACTCCCCTCAAAATTAGAACAAACTGAACACCTACAATTCAGTAGACAACACCCAGCCTAGCACACAAACATGTCAGAAATCTGTGCATCGGAGTATCTGAAGACGGGCAATATGCGAGCAGGGAAGAAGAAAGGAGACAGGTGCTGTGGAATGCATCCCAGAACTCCCTGTTGGATGAGGGAGAGGGGGGAATTACATGGCTGTTTTTTAACTCTTCAAAACCCCAAGCAGTCCTGCCCGAGAGATCAGAATATTTCACACAGCAGAGACCAGTGAACGGTGTAGAAAACGAGGCTGGGACCACATAAAGAGGGGTAACAGCTGTGTTTTAACATCTGCCATTGCCAGGCAGAAAGCTGAGTCACAGAGCCTGGTTGCCTCTCACCACCCTCCCAGAGAACACCTCCCCGTACCTGCCAGAGCTTGCAGCAGGCCCCAGTACTGTATCTGGTAATCGGGGCAGGATAGGGACTTCAAGTACTCTTCAGAGGCTTGGATCTCCTTCACCCTTCACATTCTCCTTCACCCTTCACGTTAGCCTCGGGACTAAGGTGACCTGGTAACAGAAGAGATACACAACTTCTCAGGGAACAAAGGACATTTTAAACCCAAAAACAGAGATCTAGAAAGATAGGGTTGTGCAGGAGGTTTGGGCACCACTACCCTCTTCTTATCAACCTTCTAAAGAGAAATCACTCTGAAGGATAATACTTTTTTTTTTTTAAAGCAGCACATTCTCATAAATGTCTAGGCGGAGAAATAATTCATCAAACACCCTGAGCAAACAACATGACAAGGCAGCTCAGATATACAATGAAAAATCTCCAGAAAATAAATTAGGGATATAGAAATATGCAATTTAAATGACAGAGAATTCAAGATTGTACTTCTGAAAAAGCTCAATGAGATGCAAGAAAATTCTGATCAGCAGTTCAGTTATCTCAGAAACCAAATCAACGAATAACAGAAGTACTTTACCAAAGAGATTAAAACTCTAAAAAAGAACTAAATAGAACTGTTGGAGTTGAAGAACTCAATAAAAGAGATGAAGAATAAGATAGCAAGCTTAAGAAATAGAGCTGACTAGATGGAGGAAAGAATTTGTGATATTGAAGACAAAATTCTGGAAATGATACAGATGGAAGAAGAGAAAGACTTGGGAATGAAAAAATGAAAGAACTCTACAAGACTATCTGACACCATAAGAAAAAGCAATATAAGAATAATTGGTATAACAAAAGGAGAAGAGAAGGAGGAGGGAACAGAGAGCATATTCAAACAAATAATTGATGAGAATTTCCCAAACCTATGGAACAAGCTAGATCCTTAAATCCAAGAAGCCAATAGAACACCTAATTATCTCAACTCAAAAAGGCCTCCTCCGAGACACATTATATTAAAACTGTCAAAAGTTAATGAAAAAAAAAAAAAAAGAATTCTCAACGCAGCCAGGCATAAGGGGACATTAACTTATAAAGGAAAACACATTAGATTGTCATCAGACATTTTAGCACAAATTTTACAAGCTATGAGGGAGTGGAACCAAATATTCAAACTACTGAAAGAGAGAAATTACCAGCCAACAATAATATATCCAGCAAAGTTCTCCTTCAGATATAACAGAGAAATAAAGAACTTGTCCAACATACAAAAGCTAAGAGCGTTTTCTACCACAAAGCCTGCATTACAGGAAATACTGAAGGGGGTCATTCTACCTGAAACAAAAGGACAAAAAGTACAAACTACGAGTAAGGTGACTAACAGACAAACAGAAAAAGAAAAGAGTAACCCTTACTAAAAACAGAGTGTTTTATACTTAATTGTTACATAATAGTTGAAGGTAAAAAACAAACAAACAAACAAAAACAACTTTAAAAAGAAAAAAAATAAAAGAGCTACTAAAACCTAGAAATGAATTCACAGTGTAAATAGAGACAATTTGAGACAACAAATTGGGGAATTAAAGATTGGAATCTGCAAAGGGGAATGGAGATAAGGCCACACAGAAGAAAAAGACTACTGTATATATGAAATTTTCTTTTACATAAACTTAATGGTAACCACACACTAAAAAAATCCAGGACTGAGACATACAACACGCAACAAGTGGGAACAAAGAAAAAATCAGAAACCACCGCCATATTAAAAGAGCAGACGGAAACACAACAAAAATACAATAGAGGCACTGAGCTATCAGAAAACAAAAAATAAAATGGTTATAGAAAAAACTCATACTTCAATAACCACTCAATGCCAATGGACTGAACATGCCAATAAAAAGGCACAGAGTAGCAGATTGCATAAAAAAACAAAACCCAACTATGTGCTGCTTTCAAGAAACACATCTCAGCTGCAAGGATGAATATAGACTCAAAGTGAAAGGGTGAAAAATGATACTCCAAGCAAATGGCAGCCAGAAAAAAAGTTGTGTGACCATACTTATATCTGACAAAATAGACTTCAAGATAAAAAAAAAAAAGGTAATGAGAGACAAAGAAGGACACTTCATAATAATAAAGGGGACAATCTTCAAGAAGACATAGCATTTAATATTATTTATGCTCCCAATCAGGGAGCACCAAAATACATAAAGCAATTAATAACAGAACAAAAGGGTGAAACTGACAAAACACAATTATAGTAGGGGACCTTATAGTAGGGGGACCATAGTCAGCTATGGATAGATCATCCAAACAGAAAATCAATAAGGAAATATCAACTTTAAATGATACATTAGACCAATTGGACATAACTGATATGTGCAGAGCCTTTTGTCAGAAAACAACAGATTATACTTTCTTCTCTTGTGCACACGAATATTCTCAAGGATAGATCACATGTTGGGACACAAGACTAACCTCAACAAATTTAAGAAAACTGAAATCATACCAAGCAGATGCTCTGAGCACCATGCTTTGAAATTGGAGATCTACTGCAAAAAAAAAGAAGAAGAAGAAGAAGAGAAGAAGAAGAAGAAGAAGAAGAAGAAGAAGAAGAAGAAGAAGAAGAAGAAGAAGAGAAGAAGAAGAAGAAGAAGAAGAAGAAGAAGAAGAAGAAGAAGGAAGAAAAACCCCACAAATATGTGAGGATTAAATAACTTGCTACTAAATAATGACTGGATCATAGAAGAAATAAAAACAGATATCAAGAGATACATAGAAACAAACAAGAATGAAAATACAATATATCAAAACTTTTGAAACATAGCAAAAGCTGTAATAAGAGGAAAGTTTATATCATTACAAGCTTATCTCAAGAAACAATAAAAATCTCAAACAACCTAACATTTTGTCTTAAAAAACTGGAAAAAGAACAAATGAAGCCCAAAGTCAGCAGAAAGAAGGAAATTATAAATATTAGAACAAAATTAAATGAAACTGAGAACGAAAAGACAATAACAAAAAGAACTGCAATGAAAAACAAGTTCTTTGAGAAGATTAATAAAATTGACAAACCCCTGGAAGAGAAAGGACGCAAATAAACAAAATCAGAAATGAAAGAGAAGTTACAGCAGATACCACCAAAATACAAAGTGTCATACGAGAATACCATGAAAGATTTATGCCATCAAATTCAATAACCTAGGAGAGATGGACAAGTTCTTAGGAAAATAAGAAACTGGAAAACCTAAATAGACCAATCAACAGTAAGGAAATTGAAACGATCATCAAAAACTTCCCAATAAGTAAACGTCCAGGACCAGATGGTTTCACCAGTGAATTCTAGCAAACATTAAAGATGATTTAATGCATATTTTTCTCAAATTTTTCCAAAAAAATGAAGAAAAGGCAGTACTTCCTAACTCATTTTATGAAGCCAACATTACCCTGATACTAAAACCTGGTAAAGATAACACCTAAAAAAAAGAAAACTATAGACCAATATCTCTGATGAATATAAATGCAAAAATTTTAAACAAAACACTAGCAAATCAAATAGAGCAATACATTAAAAAGAGTATACATCATGATCAAGTGGGCTTTATTCCGGAGGCATGGGGATGGTTTAACATATGCAAATCGATTCATGTCATATGCCACATAAATAAAATAAAAGATAAAAATCATATAATCATATCAATAGATGCAGAAAGAACATTTGACAAGATATAGCATCTGTTTATGATTAAAACACTTAATAAAATAGGCATAGAAGGAATGTAACTCAACATAATAAAAGCCATATACGAAAAATCCTCAACTAACATCACACTTAATGGTGAAAAATTAAAAACCTTCCCTTTAAGACCAGGAACAAGACAAGGCTGTCCACTATCACCATTATTATTCAATTTAGTATTGAAGTCCTAGCTAGAACAATCAGGCAAGAGAAAGAATTAAAAGGCATCCAAAATGGGAATGAAAGAGTCGAATTGTCACTTTTTGTAGATGACATGATTCTTTACATAGAAAACCCTAAAGCCTCCACCAAAAAAAAAAAAACTATTAGAAACGATAAACAAATACAGTAAAGTTTCAGAATACAAAATCACTGTGTAAAAATCCATAGCATTCTTATACACTATCAATGAATTTTCAGAAAAATAAATGAAAAGAGCCATTCTTTTAAAAATTACAACAAAAAGAACAAAATACCTAGGAATAAAAGCCTAACAAAGTGTGTAAGGAACCTAAACACTGAAAACTATGAGAAATTGAAGACGACACAAAGAAATGGAAAGATATTCCGTGTTCATAGATTGGAAGAATCAACATCATTGAAATGACTTTACTGCCCAAAGCAATATACAGATTTAATGCAATCCCCATCAAAATCTCAAAGGCATTTTAAAATAAAAATAAAACAAACAAACAAAAAAACAGCAGACTTGTATGAAAGCACAAAAGCTCCCAAACAGCCAAAGCAATCCTGAGGAAAAGAAGAATAAGGCTACAGGTATCACTCCACCTGACTTCAAATTATACTACAAAGCAACAGTAACCCAAACAGCATGGTATTGGCAGAAAAACAGACACAATGGAACAGAACTGAGAATCCAGAAATAACCCCACCCCCGTATATAACAGCAAATACATTTGACAAAGGAGCCAAAAACACACAATAAAGAAAGGAAAGCCTCTTTAATAACTAGTGCTGGAAAAGTTGGAAAGTCACATGCAAAAGAATAGAACTAGACAATCTGTCACCATACTTCAAAATGAACTGAAAATGGATCAAAGACCTGAATATGAGACTTGAAACAATAAATTGCATAAAAGAAATATAGGTACTAAACTCGTGGAGCTTGGATTTAGAAAAGATTTTATGAGTTTATCTCAAAGGCAAAAGAGAAAAGCAAAAACAAATGAATGGTATTATATCGAACTAAAAAGCTTCTGCACAGCAAAAGAAACTTTCAGCAAGACAAAGAGATGACCAACTGAATGGGAGAAGATATTTGTAAACAACACCTGCAATAAGGGGCTATTATCAAAAATATACAAAGAACTTATATAACTCAACAACAACAACAATAAATCCTAATTATATAAGCAGAGGAGATGAACAGACACCTCCCAAGAAGACATACAAGGCCAATGGACATATGAAGAGTTACTCAACTTCACAAGCTGTTAGGGAAATGCAAATCAAAACCACAATGTGATACTGCCTCACACCTGTTAGAATGGCTATCATCAACAAGACAAGAAGTAACGAGTGTTGGAGAGGTTGTGGAGAAAAAAGAACCCTCGTACACTGCTGGCAGAAACGTAAATTGGTACAGTCACTATGGAAAACAGTATGGAGACTCTTCCAAAAATTAAGACTAGAATTACCATATGGCCCTGCAATCTCTCTTCTGGGTATTTACCCAGACAACTTGAAAACATTTATTCACACAGATATGTGCATCTTGATATTCACAGTAACCAAGAGATGGAAGCAACCTAAGTGTCTTTCGATAGATGATTGGGTAAAGAAGATGTGGTACATATATACAATGGAGCATTATTCAACCACAAGAAAATATGAAATGCTGTCATTTGTGACAGCATAGATAAAACTTGAGATAATCGTGCTAAGCAAAATAAGTCAGACAGAAAAAGTTGAGAACCATGTAATTTCACTTATATGTGGGATATAGAACTGAAAGGAACAAACAAACATGACAACAAACAGAGACTCATGGACATGGACAGTGGATTAGTGGTTACCAGAGGGAAAGGGGAGAGGGGGAAGATAGATGGGGTAAGAAGAGTCATACATAATGGCGACGAAAGGAAATTTAACTTTGGATGGTGAACACACAATCAATATACACATGACATATTACTGAATTGTACACTTGATGCCTATATGATTTTATTAACCGATATCACCTCAATAATTTTAATTAAGAAAAAGAAGACAGAATTAATGAAGTTAAAGACAAGACAGTTGAAATTATTGAGTTGGGGGAACAGAAAAGAAAAAAGAATGAAGAAATGTAAATAGAGCTGAAGAAATTTGTGGGACTCTATAAAGTAGATTGGTATGTGCATTTTGAGAATTCCAGGAGAATAAAAAAAGGGGCAGAAATATTATTTAAGTAAAAGCTAAAAATTTCTCAAATTTTATGAAATATATGACTCTACAAATTCAAGCTCAATGAATGCCAAGTAGGATAAAGCCAAAGGAAAAAAACTGGACTCTTATTTTACATTATATACAAAAATGAACTCAAAATGGGTCAAAGACTCAAACATAAGATTTAAAATATAAACTCTTAGAAGAAAATATAGGGGATAATCTTCGTGACATTGGATTTGGCAATGATTTCTTGTATGTGGCACCAAGCACAGGCAATCAAGAAAAGAATTAAACAAATTGAAAGTTATCAAAATTTAAACTTTTGTGCATCGAAGAATACTATCAAGAGAAAGAAAACCCACAGAAGGGATAAAATATTTATAAAATATCTAATAAGTGGTTAATATCCAGAATATAGAATAAACTATGATGACTCAACAACAAAACAAAAAACCCTAATTAGAAAATAGGCAAAGGAATTAAATAGATATTCTTCCAAGGAATATATACAAATATCCAATAAGCACATATATAGATGTTCAATATTATTAATCATTAGGGGAATGTAAATCAAACTCAAGATGAAAAAGCACTTCACACCTATTAGGATGACTATTATAAAAAATTTCATTAAAGAAGTACAAAAAGCATCATGCTTCAGTAAGGACGTGGAGATATTGGAATCTTTGTACACTGCCGATAGGAATGTAAAATAGTGACACCACTCTGAAAGACAGTATAGTGGTTCTTCAGAAAATTAAACCTCGAATTATCATGTGATCCAGCAATTCTTCTTCTAGTTCTGCAGAAGAATTGAAATGAATTAAAAGCAGAGACTTGAACAGATATTTACACACAATATTTATAGCAGCATTGTTGACAATAGTCAAAAATGGAAACGACTCATGTATCCATCAACAGATGAATATATAAACAAAATGTGCTATATCCATACAATAAAATATTGTTCAGCCTTAAAAAAGAAGGAAATGCTGACACATTCTACAACATGGATGAACTTTGAAAACACTATGCTAAGTGAAATAAGCCTGATACAAAAGGACAAATATTGTATGTTTTACTTATTGAATATAATAGTCAAAGTTATAGAGACAGAACATAGAATAGCAGTTATGAGGGCCTGAGAAGCAGGAGTGATTGGGGTTAATGGGTACAAGGTTTCAATATGGAATGATAAAATAGTGGTTATAGTTGTCCAATAATATAAATGTACTTAATGTTACTAAATTGCATATTTAAAAATGGTTAAAGCAGTAAATTTTATGCTGTGTGTATTTACTGCAATTTTTAAAAAATTTTTTTAAATTAAATAATGGTTCTTCAGTTGCAATGGTGACTGTACAGTCCTGATCATAATGAAATTGAGGCCACATTATCAAATGTTATAGGATATAGTCTTTGAATATTCTCATTACTTGCATAAACTTGGAAATCTATTTTCTCACTCTAGCATTCACTTTGTTAGAATATCATCTTTAGCTTTTCCTAATATATTTATTGCAATAAAATTTCAATGTCCCAATGATAAGAATAGATATTTTACTATATGCCAGCAATATATGGTAAAGTAGAAATAGTGTAAACTTTGGAACTAATCAATCCTAAATTCAATAATTGACTCAGCCACTTAAACAGCTTTATGACCTTTGGCAATTATTTAAATCTTTCCTGAGCATGAATTTCCTCCTCTGTCCATTGGAGATAATGTAACCAACTGACAGTATACTGTGGAATTAGAGAATAAAACTAAATGTTTGGCACAAAGAATGTACTCAAAAAATTATAGCTTGTTGTTTTTTACTATTAAATAAATCAAGTAATCTTTGTAAGAAAACTAGATAGGCAATGCCTCTGAGTTTTGAATACTCAAACAAATTAATTGTGTACAACAGCTTGTTAATATGTAAGAATCGCATCAAATGTAGTGTTTCACAAGGAGTAGATATAAATATAGTATAGGAAAATAGTACCTGATTTTATCTGTAAAATCACCATCTGGTGGTACTCAGACACTGTTACAGACAGGTGCTCATCTGTCCCCAAGGCACACCACCAGCACATCAAAAGGGGACATTGGTTAAGGAGATATCACTGATGAAGACTTTTTAAAAGATATTAAGAGACTTTAAATGTGCGTATTAAAAATAAAGGTATGATTTCAACATTGTTATAACATACTTATTGTTTAATCTTCATTCAAAATGTTACACCAATTACCAAATTATATTCCCACTACATAGTTTTTGAGAGTGCTTGTTTTCATATAGCCTCAAAGATACTTAAACTTTGGCAATCTGATAAATGGAAAATAGTATCTTGCTGCTTGATGGCATCTTTAAAATATTAAAGGAGAAAAATGTGAGTGAAAGTTTTTACCCACCAAAACTATCAAATATAAAAGGCAAAAACTATTATCAGCATGTAAGAACTTAGGAATTATTGTTCAATTTAACCCTTCCTAAGGAATATATTGAAGAATGAGCTTCAGACAACCAATATGACTAGAAATAATTATCAACACCTGAACTAAGTAATCTTTACATATTAAGTACACAGTTACTGTAGAAATATAATATAATACAATACAGTATAGTACAGTACAATACAATACAATATTAAGTATACAGTTACTGTAGAAATAATACTAACTGAAATTTAAAAGGGAAAGAATATAGTTTGTAATATTCTAACAGTAAAGTATGGTTTACTTATTTTTAAAAATGGGACCATAATAGAAATAATATATAACTGATGATTGCTAGATGGATGGAAGGGTTTGGGGGTATGGCTGAAAAGGTGAAGGGATTAAGAGGTAGAAATTGGTAGTTATGAAATAGTCAAGAGGATGTAAAGTACAACATGGAGAATATAGTCAATAATATTGTAATTATATATAGTGACAGGTGGGAACTAGACTAATTGAGGGAAAGGGGATCACTTTATAAATTATATAAATGTCTAACCACTATGCCGTATGTCTGAAACTAATATAAATACTATTGAATGCCAACCATAATTGAAAATTAAAAAAAAATTTTAAACCGATTTCTAATTACATTCACGATGATAGTACATATTAGTACTATTATTTTGTATATAACGTGGAATAAAGCATGTAAGTAATTATTGGCTATTCCAATTCTATCATCTTTCATATCCTTAAAAACTAGCATCTTGCTGTACATGAAAGAAGATACAGAAGTAATATAAAAGAGGTAAGTAAAAAACAGGTAGTTCTGATTTTAGATTAGGAGTACTAGCATAAATTTTGTCTAGTGACACAAGTAATGCATATTCTTAGTACCAGATTGTGGTTGACATACTATTTTCCACTTAAACCAAAACCAACCAGACAAACAAACAAAACCAGCTTCTAAGAGAACTGGATAATTCCAGGTCTGAGGTAGGAAAGAAACAGTGATAAGAGCCTGGGACATCTTATCATTCCGTATAGCATAGAAGTTATCAAAAACTACTAGGATCTTACAATTTATATGAAAACCTTTCTTTCATTGCACTTTAGAAAACACCAGTAGCCAAATGAATGAATTCTAGCCAAGCATATGAATTTCCAAGAAAAGTATAAAGGAGTTTGTTTGATATGCACATGTTCACTCACCCCTTCCATGTCTCAAATTCTCTAGACTCTCTCCCTCAACCAGTTCAGACCAATTAGCCGTTTTTAGTTGAAATGACTTCTTTTCACAAAATTCTATTCTCTCTCAAGAAATTTCACTTTGGACAGTACAGGAAAACATTCTGAAGTGAAGGTTGTGTTCTCAGATGATTGATTCTTAACAGCCTATTAGAAAGCTATTTATTTGCATTACTGGTTATGGGCCAGAATTGCTCATTCTACATATATATTTTCATATAATTATTTTCATGTAATTTAGTTGGAAATACATATTCTGAGTTTCAAATACAATGTATCCCAAAGTCAGGCAAGTCCCAACTTGGGGGACACTCGTTGTTCTAAATTCCACCACAAGATAGACACCAGGAATAATTTACAAGTGACAAGTCAGCTCTGATGATAATCATAATCTATTTTCAAAATGAAATTTTAGACGCAAAGAAAAAAATAAATGTTATCAAAATAAATCTTGTTGCTTCAAGATTCCTCGGGAACTGTTAATACCTATTTCCAGTCACAATTTGCTCTCCTCTGTCCGTCTGAGGAGCAGGTCAACAAGGAAGAGCCTGGGCAGAGGACAGAGCAAGTAGGTGGGGCTACTTGCTATCTCCACTTTCAACCCCCTATTCTTGGTGTCCCTAGCATCTATAGGTTAACACTCAGGAACGACAACTTCTAAGACATCAACTGTCAGTACCATCTCTTGGTTGCAAAAAGTGAGGAATATTTTTGCCCTGATAATATGCATTATCGCTAGCATGCTTCTAGCCATACATGCCATGGTCTTTGGTACCACTTTTATCTCTGCTTTTATAGAAATGTTCAGGCCACTGAGGTCACTGCAGGGTGGCAGCAGCAGTATAGAAGACAAATGGCACATTGTCCTCCTTTATTTCTGTGCAACAGGATCTAAGAGTGGTAGGACGACAGGAAGGGGGCTGTTCTTAGCCTCTCTCTTCTATTTAGAGTGGGTTTGCAATGCTTTTGTCTTCTTTCACATCTGGTTACCAAATGTAAAAATTGAAATGTCATGTCAAACTCTAAAATTATGTATGGCTGACCTTCATATACATATACATCCATGTGTTCATATTCAGAATACTGTATTTACTATATATAATTTGTGATAAAGTACATAAATAATCATTGGATATTCTAATTCTATCATCCTCTGTATCCTTAAGAACTAACATCTTGTGGAAGAAATAAGATACAGATATACTATGAAAGAGTTAAGTAAAAATATGTAGTCCTAAACTTGGAATGGGACTATTAGTACAAATTCTGTATGTACATGTACGCTTATATAAGTCTATTTCACATATACCAAGTACTATCATAAATCTACATGACTATTAATGTTTTAAAGGAAGGTTTTTAGTTAACACCTTAAAAAAAAGTTACTCATAAATTTAATAATCGACTTCATAATTCTTTTTTAAAAATCTCACTTCTCTTTAGCCTTGAGTTTAGTCCTTTAGAATAGCACTAATAACATTTGAACTACATATCCAATTTTAAACAAATCAATTTTCCTTCAGAATATTCATTGAGATATCTGTATTGACCATTTCCAAATTCCACACATAAGGGAAAGTTGAAATATTGTACAGCGAACACCCCAAAATCCCACTACTTAGCTTCTACAATTAACATTTTACTGTATTTATTGTATCACGTAATTATCTACCTACTCACCCCTCTATTAATACATCTTATTTATGATGCATTTCAAAGTGAATTTCAGATATCAGTGCACTTCACACCTGAACTCTTCAGAAGGCATATCATCAAGGAGAGTTCAATATTTGTTTATAGTTTTTTTTTTAGATATTTACATACAATGAAATGCACAAATGTTAAGTTAATACTCAATCAGTGTAGGAGCAAACTCTTATCAAGATATAGAACATTATTACTTGGACCTCAGAAAGCTCCTTCTCAGTCATTTCTGGTAGATTTCTGTCTATACTTCCCTCCCAGGGGCAACTACCGTTCTGATTTCTTTTTACCATAGAGAAGGTTTTTTCCTGTTTCTAAAATTTTAAATAGATAGAACCATGCTTTATGTGATTTCTTGCACTTACCATAATGTTTTTGAGATTTCTTCATGTTATTGTGTGTATCTATAGTTTTTTTCCATTGGATGAATTCTATAGTTTATTCATTTTTCTGTGAATGATGGTCATCCGTCTAACTTCTAGGTTTTTCCTGCTATGAATAAAGTTGTTATGAAAATTCTTGGGGTAAGACTTTTTGTGACATAAAGTTTCATTTTTCTGAAGTTAATGCTGGTGCGTATATCTTTAATTTTATAAAGAAATAACAGGACTTTTGCTATTTTTACTCCCACCAGAAGTGTACAGGTTTCAATTGCTCTACAGTTTGGTCAGACTTGTATTGTCTGTCTGTATAATTTTAGCTACTGTGGTTGATTGTGCAATGGTATGTCATTGTGGTTTTACTTTGCATTCCCTGATGACTGATGTTGAGCACTTTCCCATTTGACCATAAGTATGTAATTTTGATAAAATATCTGTTCATATATTTTCTTCATTTAAAAAATAGGGTTATGCCTCTTTTTGTCTCTTTGGTTGTTTATGCAGCGTCTGCATCTGATCTTCCTTTTTCCTCTCACAGGGGGCCCTTGCAGAGGGCACCTTCTAATTTCCATTGGCCTGACGTTAACCTCGTGAATCATCATTGTGCCAATATGAATCTTCCTGGAAACGGGCCATTCTATTATAGCTCTTGTTGAACTTTTGGTTTTGGTGTGTGCAAATTTATATACAGCCAGATCCCTAAAATTCTCACTTATATGAACCCTGGAGTATTAAAGACATCAGCCTTTTTATTTTCTTTCATGCTGACTTGGATTTACCAGCAACATAATCCTTAAATTATGAGAAAAATCAACCATAAAGCTCAAGAAAAGGTAGATGAGAACTTTTAACATTTTCCTGCATAATAGTTCTACTATTGAGCTTGACAACTTTAACACTATTCTTTTGGGTTGTGAGAGGTGTCAAGAAACATGTCATCCAATGATAGAACACTAGATGGAGCAAAGAGATCAACTTTGTTTTCCTTTACATTCAGAAATTCTAAATGCTGGCAAAACAAAATTTCATTTTAAAATTAGGTGACTAAATGGGCTAATCAGATTATACCACAGTCATTTTCTTAATCTAGAGTTCGTAATTCTTGGTTAAGGCCAGTTTATCCCTTTATTCTTCTTTTCTTCTCTTTCCTTTATTTCATCTTTCACACAACATTCCACAAAGTGTATACTAAATAAACACTTGTGCAGTCAATGAATGAATTAAGTGAATGAGTGACTAGCTCCCTTGACCTCATCCATCTATCTCCAACATTTCCTTTCCCTTTTCTGTTCCTCACCCACCTTCTACATCATATTTCACTTACGAGTCCTTAACATTTAATTGTCCTTTGCCAGTAATTGAATTTAGGGCCTTTGTTCAAATTCCTCCCTTTCAAGTTAATTCACTCAAGTAATCTTTCTGTTGCTTTCCAGTTTGCTTCTCTGTGTCATTTTAATTGCTAGTGTTTTATACTTCGGTTTCCACTTTTATCTCTGCCTTATATGCATTAGATTTCTGCTCGCTGAAATAAATTGACTGAGATATTTATGGAAATGACAGATTGAGATTCACCTCCGCTTGTGAATGAAATTTGAATCTGTGGACAGAAAAAGGGATTCTACAGAAATTAACCTCATGAGTGATTTGATCATTAATTCCTAGCTGGGTCTGTCATGGGGATAGTCCCACCCAAGGCACAGGACTTCTTTAACAAAAGGTTGATCTTTGCCTTAAGCAAGCCCTGTCCATTGTTTTCCTGCATCTAAGTTAACCCATCTTTGAAATGCTTTTCTCTAGATCTCTGTAAGTGTAACCACCCTCAAGAGAGCAAGTGATTTTATTAACTATCCTGTAATCCAATCCCTTCCTTGATTTTTCACTCCTTCATGGAATCTCCCTTACTTTCCCTCCTTCATTTCAAATGCATAAAAGAAACCGCAAAATTATCATTCTCCAGAGCGTCTAAAATCTTGCTTCCTGGCAATTGTTGCCAGTTTGGGCTCAAATAAACATTTGTAAAAATTCTCTACAGGTTTGGGTATTTCTTACATTAACAGGAAATACATCAGAAAATACATTTCGAAAAACACTGTGCTCATTATGAACTCTCCCTCACGTGAAGGGAAATGAGCCTAAGAAACTTTCTTTTCACTATCCCTCTGGTGAGAAAAAAAAAAAAGAAAGAAGAAAAAAAGAGTCTAAGGGTTGTTAAGTTGGCTCAATTATACAGCTTTAGGAGGGAAGGTCATAAGGAAAAATTGCCATCGAAAAAATAAAACTCTTGCAGAAAGCTGATAGTTACCAAGAAGTTTTGAATAATTTGATTCATTTGTTGCACTTCTGTTTACTTGTTCATTGCTGGCTTCCTTTTGAAATATGGCAATCTGAAATATTAATCACTTGAAAGGAGAATGTCTTCATGCCAAGTCCGTTTTTCTCTGTGGCACCAACAGATTTCCTGTTCTCCCCGCTTTGCTCTTATCTGAGTAGCCAGATAAGAGCAAAGCACGCCTTCTCTGCTTTCCAACAGCAGCCTGATGTGGCTGCCTGGACCAGAGTCTCCTGCCCTAATCCCTCCAGGGAGGGGCTGGGAGGCTGTGTCCTTGTGACTGACCTTGATTTCAATCCCTTCCTGGTAAAGAAAAAAGGGAAGACAATTAGGCTAAGCAGCAGTTGATACCCACAGAATTAGAAAGTTGAATGCACAGAGAACTGAATTCTTCTCACACTAAAACCTAGAAAGATTCCTCCGCTCTCCAAAACTCACACACCTTCCTTTCTTGTTAATCTCCCTTTCTGGCTATTATTCAAGGACCGTGGAGCCCTTCTTAGGCTTTCAGCCTCCTTTAAGCTGTACAAGGAGAATGAAAAAAATGCACCCTGAGACCTTGGAGTTTTTTCTTCTTCCTTTTCTGTTGCCTGTGAATCCGTTTGAAAAGCCAGCTGGCAGAGACTCCAGGAATTTGTGTGAGTGCCTAGTGGAGATGCATGGCACTAGCAGGCTGTCCAGGCATTTCCAAAAATGGCGCTAGCCGGTCGCCTGCACTTATAGGGCATTGGCCAGCCAGTGACGCGTGTTTTCCTACCTGTAGAGAGGCTTAAAACATTTCAAACATTTTCTCTGTACTTTATTTGAGTGGGAGGGGAGACGGTGGGGGCGGGAGGAGACTTATACACATTTTAATAGTTCCATGACCTAATCTGTTGCATTTAAAGGGAGGTAATGAGAACACACATCATCTCCATTTCCGTACTGCACTTTCTTCCTGGGGAGTCACAGAAAGTTGAATGTAAATGTTGTGCCTCTACCTATAGGTATTTTTCCATGGAAAGGACAATGATTTTTGGTTTTGTTTTCATTCAGTTCTCAAAGAGTCTGCTGATTTATTGAACAATAGTTACCAAGTGCCATCTATATGCTAGGTTCTGTAGTTTATCGTGAGGATGCAATAGAGAGAAAGGTGAACAGGATGCCAACATGAGGGACTTATAAATGAATAGGGTAAAAGGAGACATTATGAAAATAAAATAAATAAAGAACAGTGATATTTTATCCTGTTCTAAGTGCTCTGGCACTATAAAGGAAATAAACAGGGTGATACCATGGTATCTAGTTGGGTGGTAGGTACAATAGATATCATGAACTGGCTTTTTCATCTCCTATCCTAGCTCACTTATCAGATCACTTCCTGAATTACAATTAGAGTGCCTGCTTGAACTGCAGAAGCAGAAAAGCCCTCAAATATTAAAAATTAAAATGATGGTTTCCAGACTCCCTTGCAGCTAGGGTCTGATTGAGGCCCTATGTGAGACAGATGGAGGAAATGGTCAGCACCAGGCTGCGGGCACTTGTGAGGAGATGAGTATTAGAGGTCAGTTTGGTGGCAGAAACATTAGATTGGTCCAGACCACTCAGACAGAAGCTCCACAGTTGCAGGTGCCAAGAGGCAGGAGGTAGCAGAGACTCCCACACAGACACATCTATGGTGTGTCATTTCTCCTAGCTGATGCTTCTGACTGCAAAGCTTCTTAGAGCCTTGAGTACAAAAGACTTTCTTTGTGGTAACATTACTTGATTTTGTTTCCAGTGCAGGATTCTGCAACTGAGACTTTTCCAGTCCCTCCTAAGCAACAGAACTGTTGTCCCCACCTCCCTCAGAAGCAATGCCCCTCTGTTAAGGACTGTTTCCAGTGGAAAGCTGTGGAAAGAAGACAGTGAGTGAATGCACTTTCTCCTTGTGTCTGAAGCTCGTAGGCATTCTAAATTATTTCAGTAGCCCACTCTTGTCCTTTAAGATCTTGTCAAAATTTTAGCTGTTTTTTTCCAACCTGCTTCTGTGACAGCTCCATCTTCCTTCATTTGTTCTGCCGAAGGTGAAATAGCTTGTTACCCATTTCTCCTCAATGGACTCATTACTCTTCAGCACTGAGTTCACTCTGTTGCCTTACAAATTCAACTTTCTGATGTGCTTAAGCACACAGTTATCGTTTTGTAGATTACCTGGCCTTTTCTCATTGCTAAGGTTGGCATGACATTTTCTTGAAGATATCTATATCCTAAGTGGAAGCAGAATTTTTTGTTTCTGTTTAAATATCCAATGCTGAAGGGTACAGATTTTGGTTTACTCACTGGCAAGTGATCAAAGCACCAATGCTGCTAAAAGGTTCAGTGTGAAACATTTGTCAATTCACTGAGCATTTCTTAAGTGTCTAGTATTTGCATACAAAGATGATGAGCCACAGCCTTTGTCCTACAGTTGCTCACAATCTAGAGGGAGTGAAAACATGAACGAAGGTTATAAAGTGTGCTGGACACCATAACAGGAGTGGAACTAAACACTGTGAGAAGCATGGGCCTGGATAAGTAAATAGAATCCAGGGGCAATGAGGAAGTACCATCATGTGAATTTTTTTCTGGAATTTTGAGTAAGAATTTTCCAGATAGAAAAGGTGAGGACATGTCCACAGAAAAGTTTTCCTTCAATTTCTCATTCACTAATAAGAATTCCATTTCCTGGAAAGGTTGGCCAAGATCAGAATTCTCTTTTGGAGGTGAGTAAGTCATTCTAGTCTCAGCCATGGTCAGCTCTGCGCCCGAGTCCTCCAGGTGTACTCAGCATTTCTGCAAGGTCAGCGGGTTCCATGTTAACAGGACTAAATATCAGGGACTCTTGTAGATTGTATTTGAGGAAAAGCAGTATTTTTTTTTTCTAAAAACAGAAGTTTGATACCCATATCTATGATATTATCTTTTGCACATGCTTTCTTTATATTTTCATTAACCTCTAGATTTATTGTACTCCAAGTGGATGGATATCTGGATATTCATTGATTTGGGCCACTGGGAATAAACATCAGCAGTGCTCTGAAAAGAAAGCCGATGCTGTGCTATTGTCTGAATTCTCCTATTTGACAGTACAAGACGTCAACGCCAAGCAGGAACAGTGGAGCCAAACAGGGACTTGATAGAGTCAGATGCCCAAAAAAGCATGTGATGCAGGCCAATATTTAGTCCTCGATATGAAAGCTGAGTCTGTGGCAGGCTAGGCTTAGACAGAGTATTAGCAGAAGACGTCAGCTCTCAGGCATGTGAACACAGTGGCCAGTCTGTGGACTAATCCAAGACGAGAAGCTGGTGACATAATTGAGGACAGGAGCAGAGCACAGGACAGGAAGTTTGATTATGCAGGGGATCTCTAGAGGCTGGAGGGCAGGTGTGGCAGAGTCTACCTGAGGGTCTTTAGACTCAGCCCTGTTCTGTCTCCACTGGCATTTGAATGTCATTTTTGAAAGACATTCACAGTATACACACAAAACATACTGGCCATATCTCCAGATATAAAAAATATATATGGAGGAAAGAGAATACAGTCAATGTGTACTTGAGACCTTTTCCTCCTGATACTGTAGGATTTACTTTAAAATATTAAAATTGATGAGAATGCACTCTGAAAGGTAACTTTTGAAATATGTATACAAATTTATGTTAAAAGAAAAAACATTATTCTAAGAGCTAGAAAAAAAATATTTCAGCAGAGGAAATATTTCCCTTTGCATTAACTACTGACTAATAACATAAGTTGATGAAGAGAGAGAAGTGTATCAGATTATAGAGAGGATGAAAATTGATACAGAAAATTCACAGTTTGTCATTGCATATGCTAGCACATCAATGTCCTCATCCTTGGTATTTAAGGTTCCGCCTGCACGTGGGGTGGGTGTGCTGAACCGTGCAGGATGGAAATTCCACATGCAAAAGTAAACAGCTGACCCAGTCTTGGTCGTCTCAGCATTCCTTTGACCTCTTTTTTGTTATTTTGAACTTTCAAATAATTATGAAGTTAAAATAGTTGTCAGCGTTTGCCAGACATGATCTTAAATATCTTGAGGGTCATTTTAAAAGAACTAAAAAAATATTAACTTAAGTAATTATCTTCTTTATTGGAAACTGTTTCTTCATATTCCACCTTCCAGCATGGTATATGAGAATATATTCCCTCTTCCTTTGTTTCTGAGTTTGCATCTGAGATTTTACTGAGAATACTTTACTGGCAGGGTAGAAAAAAATTACCACCACATTATATCATTTAAACACAAGTACCATCACCTACTCAGCTGTTAATCTCAGTACAGTGAAAAATTCAGCAATCCAAGAAGTTATTTATAACCATTCCCTTCCTTGCATTTTGGTGACCAGAAAGTGATTTAAAGAAAGATCAGCTTTATTTAGTAGGAAAGCTTACCCTCCTGATTTAAGGCTTCACTGTCCATTTCTGTCTACACTTATAGTAATGGTTGTAAGAAAAAAAAACAAAAACAAAAACAAAACACTACACTGCATGGATGCTCTGTAAATGTGGGTTATACAATTCTTAAAGAAATCTCTGTGAGTTAATCATAAAATGGTAAGGATATATGTGTGTGTGTACGTATACATATGTATATATGTATATATGTAAATCTCCTGAACTTTGAAGTCACCAAAAAAACATTTTACTCATGATGAGACTTTCATCAATAGGGCTAGAAGGGAGGTAACTGCATAAAATATAAATTATCTGTCAACATTTGTGTATGTGTGTGTGTGTGTGTGTGTGTATTCATTATTAAGTTGTATTTCTAGGTGGAAATTCTAAAACACAAGATCAAATTAAAGAAGTTTTTAAATGATAACAGGTAAAGATGCATTTCCTCAATAATAACATTCGTTCATAGCTTTACATTTAAACTATTTTCATATACTTTTACTTGACCCTCATCATAAGACTCTGAGGTGGGCAAGGAGGCATTACTTCCCCATTTAACTGATGAAAAACTATATGCATGTTTAATGGAGACAGAAACATCTTGAATTTGCCATCAGAGAAGCTGAATTATGAATAGAATGGATACATGACTCACTGCCCCAAAGGCTGGAGTCAGGCAAAACCAGGATTATCTGGCCTGGATCTTATCCAGTAAATGCTATCAATTGTTTCCTTCACTTTGGTAGCAGTAGATGGCTCTGGGAATCCCTGACAGTCTCAAGCAGAAAAGTAAAAACAAGGCTTGAGATTTCCAGTTTTGACTTCTGAACACTAGAGCGTAGTGTTGTGCTCTGCACGGCTTGCCCAGTACCTGTTCTAAGAAAAAGATTGGAACTCTGCAATCAACCAGTCTCACACCTTCCCTGGCTGTGCCTAAGCCTCAAACGGCAGGCATGAAGCTTTGAATCTTTGGTTCTACATAGTGAATCATTTGCCAACCCTAAGCACTAATGAACCCACTCACCTCTCTACCGGGTAGTGTGGTTTGGGAAGAGGAAAGGAGACAGTCCCTTTTTCCATTAGCCATATTCTCTGCATTGGGGCTCCAACTAAGTTTTTTACACTTAGATGCCTCTTTCTAAATGTTAAGCAATCAACGAGGAATTGTTATCAGAGGCTCATAGATTTTCAGCCTGATTCATTTCCTAGAGAAAGGAAAACAGTGAATGGATTGATTTGATCATGCTATTAGGTATCAAAAATTATAAAGGGTAGGAGAAGAGGAGAAAAAAAATTCTCTGTTCTTGTGATTAACTACTATATAATATCGTAATAACTATTTATGGCGACAGATGGTTACTAGACTTGTCGAGGTGATCACTGTATGAGGCATATAAATGTCTAGTCACTATGTTGTACACCTAAAACTAATATCATATGTATGTCAACTGTAATTAAGAAATACATTTTTAAAACTACTACATAAATATACATATGGCACAACCTTAAGTATATGTACTTTCACTGATGTTCAGAACATTTCCATGGGTATGTTTAGGTGGAAAGATATTTCTGGTAATTGCCATGACACTTGAGTGTTTCTAGAAGGATATAAAAATAGCCTGTAGAAGTTTTTACTGTAGAAAATGATGATCCCTAACTTTGTTTGACTTTACGGCCAATGTGCCTTGTGTTCTTTACAATGCTGACAGAAGATAATAACTGCTGATCTATGAAAATTCTGCACCAAGACAAAGCCACACACTCCATCTCACAGGTGAACATATTTTGGGTTTCAATGTTTCTTCCTCCTCTGTACTAAATATCTGCATCCCTCTGGCACTTTCCTTCTGCTACCTTGTGTTTTCAGTCAATGTCCAGAAAAACTAGATCAATAATTTATTTCATATTAATAAAGACATACTACAAAATTACTTACACAGCTCTGAGCTATGCACTAAATGATATTTACGTATGATGCCAGTCTCTACAGAGCTAACCAGTCTGTGAGTTCCTCTAAAATCCCACTCATGTGATCTGTCTTGCTGGTCCTTACTTCTTCCTGCAGACACCTGCTCTCCAGGCAGCTCCTTTCTGCAATGCCCATTGCTTTGATCAGCCATTGCTGGGAATCCTGGGGGGTCTCACCAATACCCTCTCTTGTTCTGCCTTGCACGCCATTCCTTACTCATGCCTGTCATCCTCAAAGCCCCATAAGGGCAATACCACCTTACTGGCTGCCATCCACATCACAGAAGAGGACATTGCCAAAGCAGCCAGGTCCCAGAAACTCTGAGATGCTGACCTACTGGGGTCTTCAGTAAATCAGAGTTGTCCTCTCCCACAACCTCTCTCTATATACATCTCCATAGATCCAAAGTTGAGGGACTAACAAACAAATCAAAAGCCGAACTCTCCTCATCACTTCTCTTTTATACTTATGTGTCTGTGAAAGTCCTTGCCTCAGTCTCCTTCAGTCATAAACCTTGGGCAAATCAACCTTGGCAGCCCCCTAGTGGTCCTCTCAGGAACCCCTGATTCCACTGCGGCCTCATGCTGAGTCTTCTCTATAATAGAGGATATCCTCCCACGGGAAGTTCATATTCACAGCTTTGCCTGTTTCTGATACTCAGCAGACTAAATTACACATGGCAGACATTGCTGAGGTAATGTTTGGTGAGAGTGATGATGATGAGTGTGGAAATTTGCCTTAATTTTAGGGGTTTACTAAACCTGTCATCCGGTTAATGAGCGTTCTGGTAATGCGAAGATAGATATCATTTAGTATCTTAAAAGAATTCACTTGCTGTCTAAACCACATGACAGAATTCATGTTTGCTTACCTATTTCCCACGATTTCATGTTAGTAAACCTTGTCTTCCTAATGAGACTATAAGTTCTTAAGGTCAGGAATTGATCTTATGTTTCTTTTCTTTCTCTTCTCCCTGTTACATACTCTCTCCATAATCCCATTTCAAATATCCGAGTTCCAACAACCATGTCTCTGTATCGGACAGCTCATCTCCTTGAGTTTCCCATCTTTATCGATCCTCTCTCATGCATGTCCTTCCAGCCTTGGCTAAACTGTCACCTCCACAGCCACCTTTTCTTATTGCCTTATTTAAAACCACAGGTCCCTCTCTCCTCTGCTTCATTTTACTCCATGGCACTTATCACCATCGGACAGGCCATAAAGTTTTACTTTTGTTTATTGCCAGCCTCCCCGTAGAAAATAAACTCCATAAAGGTGTTTTGTCTATTTTGTTCACTACTCAATGCCTACTAAAGTGTCTGGCTCATAAGCCACACTCAATAATATGTGTTGAGTAGATTAATAATCAAACATTTAACATAGCATTTTCCAGAGTGAGTAATTAAGAAATACTTGTTTATCTGTGTTAACACAGCTATATGTGTTCATCGATCAGGAAAATGGAAGGTCAAGGATCACTTACAATGGTGTCACAAGAGCCTAAGAAAGCTCACCAACTGTTAAAAACTCCAGAGATTGTTAAAGCGATTCTCTTGTGCAACAAAATATAAGCAAAGAATGCTTTCCTATAAGACTTGGGACTGGAATCATCGAACGCCCTGAAACAAGTTAAACTTCCAGCATGATCAGTTTAGGATTTCAAAATTATTTGCACGGCAATATTCTTTCAGTGGTATCAAGCGTCTACTGAAGGTATTTCACAAATGCAGAGAAGCATGAAAGAGACTACTGTAACAACAACAACAATAACAATTTGTTGTAACATATTATAATTGTGATTAACGAAGTGCCGTTTTACAAAATATGGGAAGTGTTTAGTGGGATACTTTGCAATATTAACTGTTCCTGATATTTTTCCTTTGCTTCTAATTTGGGAGAGTAGGTACAAATTTCCATTGCCTTAAATGTTATTTGAACACAGAAGAATGTAGGTGTTCCACACATCGTTTTTTTTTTCTTTCCCCAGCTTTATTTAGATATAATTTACATACAGTATTGTATAAGTCCTAAGGTTTACAATGTGATGATTTTAGACACCACATATATAAGCAAAATGATTACCATAATAAAGTTAGTTAATACATCCTTCACCTCACTTAATTTACTTTTTTTGTGTGCATGGTTGTGATGGTGGTGAGAACATCTAAGATCCACTCTTAAGCAACTTTCAAATACACAATAACAGTACATACTATGTCACCATGCTATACTTAGATCCCCGAGCTTATTTACCTTATAACTGGAAAGTTTGTATTCTTTATGTTTTTCTTTTTTGATGCGTGGTTTCTGGGGCTTTGCTGACCCTGCAAAGACAATTTTCAGGATTAGTCAGTTTCTTAGAATATAAACAACTCACTCTTAACGTTTCAAAACCTCACCTTTTAAAAAGCCACAACCCCAACAGAGTCCACACCCAACCACCTCTCTATTTAGTTCTCAGATTCAGGACTGCTGTCCTCCTTCCCAAATATCCAGATATTACCAGATAGTTCAGGACAGCCCCTATACCTCAGTGCCTGTTGAAATTGTTCAAATTAGCCAATCCAGACCTGCTACGCTGTCTTGCCTACTCTTCATGAAGGCATGATAAAGATCTCACCCCCATTTTCCCCTGCTCTTTCTGCTCCTTGACAGACCCTAATGTTCCTCCATGGTATGGAGTACCCCCTCCTCTGGAAGTGTATAATACTTATCTTCAATGGCAATTGTTTCCTGGTCTGTTGTCCCTCGCCACACCTAAATCATTATAAAACCTATATTTTAAAACAGTAGAGAATTAAATGGATTAGTTCTTGGCTTTTAAGGGCTTCTATAGCTGTGTACTGATATAATAAACTAATACATTAACAACAAATTGGTCCGTAAAGGATGAAGTTTCTGTAATTTGGAGAAGAGAAAGGGAAGAGCAATAGATGATAACAAAGATTTGGGACCAAGAGGGTCTCAAACTCTACCCCTTCTCCCCCAGAGCTCAGCCTGAATGGATTTTAATAGATCTGAAGGGCAGGTTAGAAACCAGAACTAAAACCAACCTTTACCCTACTTCCTCTGGACTTAGTTCTTGTGCCCTACTTCCTACTTCTGTCTGCAGCTCTAAAACTTGGTGAGCTTCAGAAATGTCCTAATACACCCAAAACTTCTTAAGAGTAATTCTTATTAATTTACAGATGAGGAAAAAAAGGAGATTCAAAAAGATTAAGACCACACAAATCATTAAAGTTAGGGTATTAAATCATTAATAACAATATGTCATTTATTAGTTGCTTCCTATAAGACAAGCAGAGTGATGTTATTGTATTTTATCCATCAACCATAGAGAATGGTGTAGCACAAAAGCAAAGCACATGGACTCCTGAGCCAGATTCTAATTCTGACTCTGATTTACTAGCAAAATATTTCATCTCTCTGTAGGTCATAAGTCAATTTTATCAAGGTTTATCTTTTCATTTTGTTTATTTTTTACATTTTGTCTTTAAAAATTATTAAAGGAATAGATGCATAAATTAAAAAAAAATCAAAGAGTCTTAAAGGCTTATACTTTGAAAAAAGTAGCCCAGCCTATTTCAACCTTCCATCACTCTACTCTTAGAGCAACCACTTTTGCTTTTATAGGTGACCATTCCAAATGAAAGTAACATGTTTATGGTGGTGTTTTCATTAATTAATTTTAGACAAATCTATTACTTACCTCACTGCATAAAATGAGGATTTAGCCGCGAGATGTGGATTAGCTGTTTAATGTCATATTGTACTTTGCACTCACCACCCACCTTCGCAAATATGTATCTATTACTTATTAACTCTATAAACACTGTTTTATTATTGCCACTTTGTAGCTTTGGCTTATTGCAGAAATATGTCATGTACTGTGATTATATGCCTTTCTCATAAAGTGTTCTTCTTCCTAGAATTATCTATAATCCTTTTTATGCTTTATTTATCTTTATGGTATTTTTCCAACATCCAGTGTATCATCTTTTATATTTTTAGTTATGTATTTTTTTCTGTCTCTCTTAGAATGCTGCATGGGGCTGGGATATCTGCCTATTTGTTTCCCTTCTGTAACACCAGAGCAGAGAAGTGCTCAGCACATAGTAGAATGAATATCTATGAAGAAAGCACATTCTAATGTGGAATTAACAGAGCTGTTATCAATAAGTGGTTGAGAAAAACAGAAATATGTGAGGAGAAGATGGGCCCAGACTGCTGTGTTGACAGTTGTGTGGCTTCAAGAGAGCTAAGGTGAGTCTAAAAAGGGGGAGCTAAGGTGAGTCTAAAAGGAAGAATGGTGATAGAGTGAGCTGAAATGATAGCAAGGGGAAAAATAGTGAAACAAATGAAAAACAATTTGCTTTCAGTTGTTTGTTGGTCTGAACATCCACGAATTAGTTGTACTAGTTAATACCTGATGTCTCACCTGTGATGAATCGAACTTCAGATGATAAAAATAGTCTGGAGGCAAACATTCAGATTAATTGATTTCTCTGCTTAACATAGGATTGCCAAGAAAATCTGTTTTAATTACTCTCCTTTTTAGAAATAGTTTTTTAACTAGACTTCTTTTCTTAATAACATAATGTAATAGCGAGTATGATTAATTCGTATATGGATAAGACAGCAGTGTTTCATTAACATCAACTGAGAATAACTGTGGTTGATGAACTGATGTGGAAGAAATGGCTCTGTTTGGAAAATCTAAACCTTCTTATCCTCATCTGACTGTTGTGTGGCTGAAGAGCTGAAGGTGACATTTACTAAGCCACCTTATTTTAGTCTTTACTATTTTGCCTCTAATAGTAAGAGTATAGGATTAAGTAATCTGACCTGACTCTCATAGAATTTTAACAAGGCTATTACTCTGCAGTAGTTTACATACAGATATGTAATGGGTCTGAAGGACAGGTTGGAGAATCAGAAACCTGAATATGTGAGAGGAAGGGATTTTTACATGACGATCAAATCAGTTTTAAAAACATACAGATATCTGACCTCACTGTGACCTCTTGAAACAGACTCTGTAAGGTTGGGGCCCAGACATTTGTAGTTTTTAAACTATCTTCAGACCATTGTGATGCATAGTAAAGACAGAGAACCATAGGTGTGTATGTGCGGTCTAGGTTAGGGGCAGGCTCAGCACTTTTTCAAAGCATGCAGGTGATTCCGTATGATACCAATGTTGGAACTTCAGGCCTCAACTGTTACTGAACCAAGGCACCCAACTGCCACTTTTGGTCAGTCCTGGGTCCCATGACAGGAAGCTAAGCTGTGCTGAACTTTTTACAGAATTACCCCTTCACAAAACTCACGTTCATGGTTCTCAGCTGTCATTTGTAGAGCTGCCCCTCAAACCCAACTTACTGTTTACAAAAGTATATAGCAAAGTCTGTTTATCTATTAATTTTTTTTAGTTATCTTGCCTTAATTCTGTGTATGTATCACATATTACCCTTGTCAAATTAAACACATTAAGTTAATTATAGTTCGTTAGCTGATTAAGCAGAAGTTCTTTCAAGAGTGTGAGTATAAACATTATCTTCCAGATACAGCAAAGAATATTTTAAGAGAAGAATATAAAGAAAATAATAAAGTACAGAATGCTCTGCTAGAAGACTGAATAATGTGATAAATGAAGCACAGATGGAAAACTTGTACTATATGTTCCTAATGAATCAAAATTATTGGAGGGATATTTAATGTTAAGCAGGTACAAGGAAAATAGAAGGGTAGAGTTTGAGAAATGAGTTGTAAGACTTTGAAAACAGAAAAATTCCGTTCGCTGCCAATCCATCAGCTAGCAGGAGGCATTCTGAGTCAATTTTAGAGAGAAAACACCTCTTCAGGAGTGGCTGACACGATACTTAAATTAGATTTAAGATTTAAGATATTACAATGTAGAGAATGAGAATCTTCTAAAAATGACATCAATTAAGACACCTTCTGCTATATACTTGTACAGGACAAAACCTGGAATATAAATAAATGGGAAGCAGACTTTGAGCAAGGAAAAATGATGAAGAATCCTGACCAAATCAGAGTGGAGATTAATTGCTTAATCATAAAATCATTTCTAGTTTCTTAATAAGGAAATTGGAAATGTAAATAAAAACTATACATTATTAGTTTTTGTTGCTGTTTGTGATGTACTGATATAAACTGCATAGCAAGTTGAGGATGATTTCCATTCCAGAGTGTGGCTTTGACTACTCTCACAAATATTCCTATTGGCTTCATAAAGCAATGAGTTAAAGGTAGTTCCAGGATCGTTAAGGTGACACATCAGGACCAGGTAGCCTTCTCATGATCATTAGTTACAATTCTAGTAGATGCAGTGGGATGATCCATGAAATCAATTCCTCTCCCGGAAATTTCCTTGGTCAGTTCTAGCCACTTTGGTTATGTTCCTGTTAGATTTTTTTTTTTCTAAGTGAGAACTTACCTAACTTATTATTCGCTTGATTTGTATTTTTTAAAAGTGCTAAAAAACACCCATAGGTGAATGTTACTGATTATATCACTAACATCCAAGATAAATCTGAGTGTTGGCAAATTTCTATAGTCACTCACATGCAACTCTATGTAATAACACGCCAACTGTCGTCCTTGATCACCCACTCAAGCCAGAAGATGCGTTGGAAGGAGGAGAGTGTCTGGTATGAGGATGAAAATACAGTTTTCAAAATCGCTCTTACAAAAGGGAGAAAAATTTTAAACTCCTTTTTAAAGTTCTTATTCCTCTACGTAGATGCTTTAAAACTATTTGAAGACTTAATTGGGACTGTCATCCTCACAGTAGTTGCGATCTCTATGAGGACTTTGCAAAAGATGTTCAGAAACAGGTCCTCGAATCCTAGGTGTATTTTACGTGTGACAGAAGAACCGCATTATACGAGAAGTGAGGAAGAGAAAGGGTGGCAAAGAATAAGGAAAACAGGGAGGTAAGTACTAGAATTATTGAACATAAAGGAAACTGTCAGATAGTTTGTGGGCTCACCCGTAGAGGAGGTATGAAAGCCACCGCTCATCTTTATTGTTTAGCATAGACGCTGAGGCTTGTTATTATGCCTAAAAGCTCAATGTGGCTTCCCACTTTTTACAGAGTGGGAAATCGAAGAGACCACAGTGTTTATAATATTACATTGCTATAATGAGGCTAATATCAGGACCGTTCAGTTTCTAACTTACATGTATATCTTTATTATGGTGTCATTTTAACATTTCAAAACTAAATAAATGTGTTTGAGGGTGTGTTTGTTTGTTTTTGGTCAGAAGAAATTTGTTCTTACTCTTAGCCTGTAACTATATATTATATATCACAATATATATTATGTATTACAATTTATTTATTTGAAGGCGAAATATCAGTGAGATGACATTTTCAGATTCATGATGGAGATCAGAGTCGGTGACCTTTTAAGGAAGCCAGCTGGATCACACCTCACTATCTACTCTAGATACCACGAGCAGCTTTACTCCAACTATAGCTCTGAGGCCCAGGCTGAAGTCCAGCCCCCCTCACCCTCAATGCCATGACTGTACAACCTTGGAAGGAGACAGTTCTGTTTCCTGTGTCAGAGAGCACTGTAAACCAAAATACTTAAGGTCAACACCTAAATATTACATCATGTCCCCCAATCAGGATTCTAACAGACACTATTGTTATGCATAATAAAACATAGATTTCATGAAAACAAGTTACCATATATTGTTAGTAATGTTCGCTCCTCAAAATCCAGCTATTATTTATAAGCACATTAATGAGCAGTGGCTATTTTGGAAAAAGGAAGATTGTTCATTCATTCCACCTATCCATTTTTTTGCCAGATAAATAAGGGGTTGGTTTATGACCCGAACACAGAATGGAACTAGTGGAAAGTATTGAAAATTTGGTGGACCCGCAAAATGTTTATGAATAGTGTTTTTTTCTAAATTTCAGATAAAGCAATCTGTGAACATGTGATAGAAAGTGACATACAATTGAAATGTAAATTGGCATCCCATAAAATGTTTCAAATTGCAAAAACTATGGTTGTTAAAAATATTACAGGACACTTATTGGCCTTAGAAAGCTCTATCCTGCTGATGGAACAGGTATTAGATGCCAAAACTTATTTCAACATATGAAGCAGCTATATAAGTAAAAAAGGGAGCACACCCACAAAATGCCAAACACTTCTCATATCATTTTATTACAAACCCCATTACGTGGATAAGGAAATTGAGGATCAGGAAGATAAAGAAATTTACATACAGAAATTTATAGACCTGAGATATGACCTGAGGTCCAGCTTAATTTCAGCTCATGTCCTTTTTGCCATACCATGTCACACCAAAGAGCATTGAGAACGTTTTTATTGTTCATTTCAAGGAAGAAGCTGTTTCTGTATGATGATATACATCACTGTATAAATTTACTTCAGATACGCTACTTTTTCCACATATCTATGGATGCTTTACACTCATTTGTTACATCTTTTTTGTATGAGTGTGGGTGTGTCGGTCTTTAACAGCAATGAAGTATTCAAAATAATTGGCCCTTTAAATTGGACAATTTCGATCTAATTCTATAGGAGATATCATAGAGTAAATCCTATTACAATTGAGATATTATAATTCTCAATATACATTCCAGGTTATTATTTACTCTCACCTTTGAATTAAGTCAATATATTGATGATGTTTTTGATGCTTATTTTACCTGTAGGTATTATTGACTATTGCTGCATTTATATTCAAGTGGGATATAATGCAAGTCTTATGCCTTTTATGTAGTTTTGCCACCTTTAAATGACCACTTTAGGGGAAATTTGGTTGTCAGTAGGGTTAATTTGGTTTCTAGTTCACCAGCTCTAATACTTCCTTTGGTGAATTATTTTTCTAACCAAGCCACCTGGAAATTAACCGTACTACCTATTAATTGATCCCAAAAGGAGACACCAAATTCACCCCCGAGACGGTTATTTTTCACTTGTTCAGTCTACAACTTCTCTAAGTCACAGTGCACTGGACGTCCATATTTTCCTTTCCCTCCAAGCCAGTTCCATTTTGCAGAACTCAATTTCTGGCGTAAGCCCATCTTTTAGAGGAATGAGGTCACTCAAATATCATCTGCCAGATCTCTCCACCAAAGGACAATAACCAAGGACTGAATGGAAAATCTCACACAAAGCCAGATTAGAATTTGCGCTAATGAGACCATGGTATTGGTTACAACGATGCTATCTCTCAAAGGCAGCATAGTTACTGTAAGTGTTCCAGGCATCTCCTCCTCCTCTTCGAGCTCTCCTGGGTAGACCCAGAGACTCCAAGTCTCAATTTGACCTTGTTTTCCAAGAGCTTTGTTTTCTTTACCATTTGAAGTGGCCAGTGCAGGTTCTGAAAATTAAGGCATAACATTAGAAAACAGTGGGGGTCTCTGACTACATCTATGGTAAATGCAACCCATTGTTTCCTATTAGTCCGTTTTATTCCAATGCGGTACATTGTAGAGGTTTTTTTTTCAGTAGCCAGGAGATAATTAAACTTGAAACTGGAGAACTGAATTTTAGTTCACCATTCATTTTCTATGCGGTTTTGCTTAAGTCACTGAAGTTCTCTGTGCTTTGCTTTCTTCACTGTTAACAATTGGAAAAGAAATAATACTCATACCTGCCAAACTTACCTCAGACATATGGAAATACCGCATAAACATAGAAACAATAAAGACTTATCAAATGCAAATTATTATTATGTTTAATGTTAGTCTCTTCAATCTTCTAATGACAAAAATTGCAGTAACAACACCCATGGTGATATGAATAATATGACAAACCGAATTAACGTTTCCTTGATGTGCATATCAGAAAGGAGTACCAACTTGGTTTTTTTTTTTTTTTTGGTACACATCTGAACAGGCATAACTCTCATGAAATTATGCTTTTCATGGAAACTTTGACCTTATTAATCTTGGCAGAGTTTGGGTAATATTTTTGGAACTCTGAAAGGACTCTTTCATTTTAATTCCCATGAAAAGCTTTATTTTTATATACCATATTAGGGAAATCATAAAAGAAAAAAAAGCACCATTATATTTCTGATACTATTTCATGGAAATAAAATAGTAGGGTCAGAAAAGTACCTTCAGATGTCATTGTTATTACCATACCTACAATCTATGTATAAAAATGAGCCTTTCAACCTTCATTCATTAATTGTTCATTTCACACTTAGCAATTTCATAAATTCATGTTTATACAAAACATTCATTAAACTGGCATTCACCTTTAAGCAGTTTTCATGCAGAACGATTTTATATCTCTTAACAGGACAGTGAGTCAGACTCCTCCAGCCGTTTTCTACTTCCAAAACTCCTAACTTTTATAGAGTCCAACTGCTCTGCAGATGACTGCAGTGATCTAGTGTGAATGCCACACTGGTTACCAGAAGAGTTAATTGACTTCAAGCCTGGATAACATGCCCCAGAGAATCTAAAAGACTTGAGAAAGGGCATCTTGCAGTACTTGAGTTCTTTGCACTTAACAATTCTGCTCACATGAAGATTGCAGAAGGCAGTGGGGGCTTATTTTATTCTTGAGACTAGAAATGAATTTGGGAGAGTTGAAGGATTAAGAGGTACTAAGGACTAAGACTCAGCACCCTTGGAATTTAGTGAAAACTTTTTCCTGTCAAAACTGCCTGTCAGTGGTTTTGCCAAAACAAGTCTAACAGTAGGAGATTGTCAAAGCTCCAATTAGTAAAACGCTAAACCCTGAAGTCAATTATGTGAGTAATAAAAAGTGGAGGCAAACTCTCATTTCCAGGAAAAGAAAGAATCAAATTAGCCATTAGTCCCACTGGGTGCACAGAGGGATTAGAGCCTGCCCCAAAAGAAATATTCATGGTCCTTGCTAAAGTGGCCCTTCAACTCTTATGCACTATAGAGAAAAATAAAAAATATGTTTAAGATATTAGGGAAAAAGCAGGATAAAGAAAAAAAAATGATTTTCCCTTAGTAGGCAAAGTCAGGAATCTCTTAATAATGTAATAATAAAGATTTTGGTATTTAATAACTGAGAGTAATGTCAACCCCCACAGAAAGGGGGAGATCAATTTATATCAAAGATAGACAATACACTATGAAAATGTCACACACAAAAAATGAGTGTGAAAAATAATAGTGAAAGACCACATATGTCAATAAGTTGGGTTAAAGCATCAAGCTTGAGATACCTCCAAACCAGTTTATTTAGTAAATAAATTAGAATTAATAAACACAGGTAGATACAATCTTAGAGAACTTGTGAAAGCCTAGGAACATTGGGAATTTGAACCTTATACTGTAAATGAGGAAATAATTCTTTATAAGGTAGATTACTATTTGAGTGGAGGCTGCTGGAAATTCACCAAAATCTCTCTTCCACTTCCCCATAGCACTGGAGTTGTTGCTGGGCCCATAACTGCTCAATCAGATACCACATTTTCAAGTCTCCCTTGCATAGGTGTAACCGTGTGACTAAGTTCTAGTCATTACAACGTGGACGAAGTGGTGGTTGTCACTCGGCCTTCTCCTTAAAATCCTGGGTAAGCACACTTCCATACTTTCTCTCTTTCTCCCGAGCCAAAACAGGGAGGTACCATCGAACTAAAAAGATGGAAGAAACCATGTATACTAAGGGCTCACGTGGAGAGGAGACACACTGCCAATCTAGATCACTCATCTCAATACTGCTGTAAGAAAGGGAAACAAACAATTAAAATGTAAATATTTAAACTTCAGATAGAATGAAGATAGTCCCAATCTGCTGTGAATAGTCCTGTCTTATGCCTGTTGTCTTGACATATTGTAAATGGCATGCTCTTTCACTATCAAACAAATTTGCACGCTAAGCCTATTTTAATTCAATGTATCATGCTGCCTTTTTATATTAGAAGTTTAGCTTCTCTACGACCAATATACAAATTGGCTCCTGGAACTTATGTGATTAACACAGGTAATATGTGTGATTAACAGTTATGTGGTGGGAGGTGAGGGCATGTATAATCATGTGAGATCCTTGTTATGCTCTGGTTAAACATTTGATAAACTGTGATAACTCAGAAGGCAGACCACATGTACCTACCAAAACTATAGCCACATTACAGTACCAGAAGGCTTATTTGTGTTGGTTAGTCCTTGCTGCATTTAACAAGGTATTACAAAAAAAAAAAAAAGGTAATCAAAGGCAAGAATTAGCAAGCTTAAAAGCAGAGATGAAATAGAACAGATGGGGTTGGAAATACCTCCTGCTTTTAAACTTCATAAAGAGTCATAACTGTTGTCTCTCAGACGCTTTCTCAAAGACTTACCATTAAGCCAAAGCAAAAAAAAAAAATCAGATTGAGAGTGTTACCTTTGCACATAAACTTAGTGTTTCACACGTCCTCAAAATAGGTGCCTTTAAAATGAAGAATTGAAGAATGGATCCCAGAAGCCAGGAAATAAGGCTAGCCTAAGAACAATGTGTTGTGTATGGTGACCAGAACCGAGGACTGACTGAGAGCAATAAAAGTACTGAGAAGTCTCTAAATTTTTGAAATAACAAATGCCAGTGACTATTTGAACCCCAAGCAAGTATATTATCCATATCCACATCAGATATCAGCTTGGAAACAATGAACAAAGAAGACCCTCCTCAAATGCATAGCCTGGGCTCAAGGAAGGTGATGATTAAGACAATTCCTCTGAGAGGAACAGAACCAGCACGGCAGGATAAACTAACCAAGGATGCATTTCACTTTCAGGCCAGGGGATCTACACAATTCTTGCCCAGTTAAGGACCATCAGTGAATTTGCATTTTGTGCCTTCTTTTCTAAACTGAGGTCTTCATTGCCAGAATGCTGTTTCCACTGCACCACTGTGTGGGTGTGAGGATGTGAAGGGGGCATCCTTTTAGTTTATCAGTCAGTGGATGATAAGCAGCTGGACCAGATCAAAAAGGCTGTCTCTTACCGAGAACCTAGACCTTGAGCTGCATCCAGTACAAATGGGTCTTTGAGGGGTTTTCTTAGAGAGAGGGTAGCTGTGTCTTGTGAATAGGGAAAGCACACAAATATTTGGGTAATTTTTGGCAGAGTCTAAGGGGGTCACGGCTAGTCGCACACCAAGAATTTTTCCACACTTTTTCTTAAAATTTATGTTCTATCTTGGCTCACGACTGTCCTACCAACAACATTTCTGAGCCTCCTTTGCAAATAGTGGTGATCTTGTGACTCAGTTCCTCCCATGGAATTTGAATGGAAATGTCATTGAAACTCTGGATCAGGGCCCTAAAAGTTGAGCATGTGCTCCTCCACCTTACCCCTTTATCCAGGTTGGTACACCTGGGGCCTTTGACCCAACTCAGTCACAAAAAATAGGATGCCCTAGACAAGATGGAAGGAACCTTGCTTCTTGCCAGCTGCGTTGTTTACGCAAACATTGTTATATGAGAGAGAAACAAACTTAAAGGTTTTTGCATCACTGCTTTGGGGGATTTCTTTGTTAGTATAGCTAACTCTTGGCCTTAACCAAGTATTGCTGTTTATAAATTCATTTTGTCTGTCAAGTAAGGAAATGTGCAGTGAGCACCTACTAATTGTCAGACACCATGCTAGACTCGCAGATGCACTTGCCTAGGCCACCAGTCACTGATACACTACTGACCAGAGTTCCCACTGTATCCACGGGTTCTTGATAAGCTGGTGGCCTACCATCTATACTAGTGCCTACAAAATTACACAGAATATAAATGATGGGACTGAAAATGAAACTGAGGACTATCTGATTCTAGAACTTTTTACCTTTCTATCATAGAGAGGCTTAATTTTGTAAATAATCTTCAAACATGTAAAAATCTCTCAGGAATGTAAGATTTTTTTTTAACATAACAGACATGTTTATTTTGCCTTTCCATTAGATGTTATACCCAGTGCCAATTTAAACTGATATACTTAGGTTTTGGGAATTTTCCATTTTCCATATACTTTAAATTACAATTGAAGTTTTAGTAAAGTAATATTTTAGGCAAGTGTATTAGGGCTCTAAAAGTCCATGATTGCGGTGACTATTGGGTAGAACGTGTTATTTCATATCTTAACATATATTAAACTTTGTAAATAAAAAGGCATTGATAACTTGAAAGAAAGATATGCTTCACCAGGAATGCTGTTTGTTTCACCTTGGTAAAATCCACCTGGTTACCTAAAATCTTATTACATAATGTTTGTTATTTCTTTACAAAGCAAAAACTGAAGGAGGTAGTTTTCTTTATGTTGGCAGCTTGCTAATCTGAAGATTATATCACTTTTTGTAATTGGTATTAATTAATGGTGGTTTTTATTTTATCTTTTAGGATCATGGATGTCTTACATGCAATGCTGAATAAACCACTCAAGAAATCATATGCCTCTTCGTTGAAATTCTCATTGTCATAAGGAGAGTTGGGAAAAATCACTACTCCAGGTTCCCATTTTGCCTAAAATTTGATATACTTCAAAAAAATCAACAAATCTGCATGCCTAAGGTTAGAGGCCAGTGTAAACAACTTTGACCACAACTTTAAGCATAAATATAAAAACTAATGGCTTCATTTATCTATTTTTTTCAGGTGTCATGATAATTACATAATTATGACTAGCTTTTTTTCCTAGTTATTTTCATTTATTTATTAATCATTATTTAATACTTATTAAGCAGCTATTATAAGCCAGGCACTAACAAGCCATCCTGGGATGGAAGGATAAACAAAAGACACAGTTACTTATCTTCCAGATCTTAAGTCTAGTTGTGGAATCAAATGCTAACAAAAAGTGCAGCAAGAAATATTATTTTATTTGTGGTTCTAATGAAAAATAATGGCTATGAAAGATAATTAATATTGCATGATAAAGATATTAAAAAGAACATCCTAAATTAAATCTTTTAAAACATTAACTGTTCCCAGAAAGAAATTACAGATGACTGTTCTGAGCCCCTGTTGAAAGACAAGTTTTAAGGACTTAAAAAAATAAAGTTTAAAAATCAACATTAAGACTTGATATAAGACCTGATTGACTCATTTAGATTGAATTCAATTCTATTTAACTCAGATTAATTCAACCAATTAAACCTAACAAACCTTCCTTGAGTGTTGTGCTAGTGTGGAAAGAAATGGTTCTTTCTTTTGGTGCCCTAAACATTCTCTTCCCTTCCCAAGACCCTAATAAGCTTTAGACCTGACTTCATTCTACTACCAATGAGAACACAGAGAATGACATAAGTGGCAAAGTAACATGCCTTAGGATGCCAGCAGAAATGAATTGTAAAATTCTCTGTGTGTTTTTAAAACAAATCAAGGGAACAATTGACCTGTTCAGTTGAAAGCAATTAGTGAATAATTACGTTCTTGTCTTTTTAGAATAAATGGCAACAATTGCTTCCTCAAAACAGATTCTTCTTTAAATTGGAATTTCTAAAAATGATTTCGATTTTGTTTTCAATTTAAAAAAAAATGCTTGTTTCCTTTCATTGATGTTCAGCCCAGTTAGTTAGTTTTGGGAGCCTGAGTGACTTATAGTTTGTCAATTAATAGTGCCAGAATGCCTTAAACAATTAGTATGAAGTTTCAAGCTACATGAGATCAAAATTAGTCAGTGCTAATTAAAATTTCCATCCATTTGGAGATATTCTCTGCCTGTAAAACTCTGGTGAAACCAAAGCAAAAGAATCTCTGCCACTGAGGATTTTGATCACTTTAACAAAAATGGTTTCCACAGCTCGGCAAGGATTAGTGAACAAGAGGCATAAACTCTATTCGGCTTAAGCCAAAACAACCTCCCCAAAATGTTTTTGTCTTCTGCAGTATTGAGAATCAGATTGCTTATATAAAATGTTTCAGGTAAAATTTAATGAGTTGGTTGTTAACTCTTTAGTTTTGTTTTTGATCATCTTCTGAATAGGATAAAATTTTTAATAATATTGACAGGGACTGCTCATTTACTTTGGAATTCACTAAATAATTTTTTTTCATATTTCTATTGTGTTAATTTTAATGTATAAAGCACCAACATAGTTTGTATCATTGTAGGAAAAAAGAGATATTGGAAAATTCAGTTAGTGTTTTCTAGTGACTTGTGATATTACTGTGATATTAGTTGCAAAAGTCTTCGATTTGTGGCACAAGCCACATTGGCCAGATAGAGAACCCTAGTTGGAAGTAACCTTAAAAATTCTTAGCACAACAACTTCATTTGATAGATCAGGAAGCTCCAGAAAGCTTTAAGAGGAAGAGTGCCAATTCTAGCCAAGTTGATCAACCGAAATCTAATGAATTTCTAGGAGACCTTTGCTGAGGGACAATTACTCCAGAAAGAACTTGCTTCTATCATACACTTGAGGACATTATCAAAACTGAGCCACTATCTCAGTTTCTCATTTTGAGTTTCAAGGATCACGGAGGAACCATAAACTCTTTTGAGGGCATACATTAGTTTTTTGTTTTGTCCTTCACTCAGCTCTGATGCTAAGAAAGAAAAGTATCTTTCCCTTTGACAACACATAGATTTTTTTCTAACCCAGTCTTTTATCAAGAAAAGCCTAATATTTTAAGGACATTAAATATATGAAGAAATCTCAGTTCCAACTGCTTACCATGGGTTGACCTAAAGCCTTGTCTCTTATTCCTCCCCATTAGAACTCAAAACACTTAGGACAACTTCTTAATGCTATTCAAGATGCAGAAGCCCCAGTAGGATGGAGCTGAGGCTCTGCTCATCTGAAACCACATCTTTGCCTGGCTTTTCTTCCTGGCCTACCCTCTTCCCTAGCTTACCGTAAGTTTCTTCTGAAAGCACTCGCTTCCTTCATCAGGTTCTGCTGCTCAAGGGGACACCCCTACTTAAGACTTCAGTCTTATTTTTTTCTAACTCCCTTCAGGTGTGTCTAATCTGCTGTTTAAGCTGACTTTGTTTTTTATATCAATGGTTATATTTGTTTTGGTCTAGCAATTCTATTTGTTCTTTTCCAAAACAGTTCATTTTATTTTTTTTATACTATTAGTGTACTTTCAATATGGTTCCTGCTTTTTCATTTATGCCTTTTTCTTCCCAGGACTGGAAAGCTACTGAAATCTCTGCTTAGCTCTATGATAATGTTCACTATTTTAGAAATATAATGCATATTGTCATTTTCCTGCAAAAAGCAGCAAAAGCTGACACAAAATTCTAGCTTTAGACTGGAAACGTAACAATTAACCACGCTGTCTCCAGTTGTTTCATGCTGATTTATGCTTTACTGATTAGTTATGTTCATTTTTGACCTATTAAAGACAAAAGGAGATGAATTTTTATCTAATAAATGCACTCAATTGATAATATCTTTGAATCATGTAGTCCACTGTGGAAAATCACAAAAGGGATCCTTGTGAGTAATAAGGAAGTGTTGAATCTCAATGCATAGTTTTGTTGAGTTTTATTCTTTTCTGGCTTTTTTTCTAGAATGTACATAACACTGAATTTTCTTTATTTCTCTCCAGACTCTCACTCCCTAACTTCGCCTTCCTTAAATTTCTCTCCACAATCTTATCCTTGAACCAAGGCAGAAAGAAGATGCTTTGAATAATATGTATTCAGTTCAATCTCTACCTGTGTTTCTCTATTTTTCTTCACTTTAGTTGGGGCCTGGTATTAATAGCAGGTAGCTCTGATGTAAATGTGTCTTAAGGAGATGGAGACATCAGGGAGTTCGGTTAGAGATGGTTTATTTTTATTAAGCTTAAAGTGGCACTCAAAGCATATTTTAAAGTAGAAACCTTTGTGTTCTCTAGAATTACTTATATGATATAAGTAGTAATTCCGTCTGTTTATTGTCCAGAAGAGCTAACATGAATGGAGCAATTTATCAGAATAAAAATTATTTTCATACCAGCACTAGTCTAATGAATGAATGTCTTTCAGTAAATAAGCATCAGAAGTCTCCATTTTCATTAAAATAAATAAATGAAGTAGGTCGAGGTGGTAAATCTAGACCAATAAGTTTCGTTGTTAAGGCAATTCTGAAACAAAGCATTTCAGCTCTAGTAAGCAGACACCAGCCCTCTGCATTGTGTTTGAGGTCTGCAGCTGAATATGGCTTTGAAGTGAGTAGACAAAAGCAGTGACAGACTCAAAAGAACAAAACCACTGTAAACAGTGAGAGTGTGTGCTGAGGAAGGAAAGGGGCTGCCTTTTGTATCATTGGTTAATTATCAAAAGTGTATCTTGTATGCCTGTTTTTGGATCTGGAATTGGCAGTTAGCATTTATATTTCAAAACTTTAGAGATTCCCTTACTTTATAGTAAAGTTTCTGATAGAAATGTACAAATTCAAACCCTTGCATAAGCAGTTGACCATTTTACGTTAGCTATTTTACTTCCATACAGCATAAGAAATTACTTTACTTTGCAATTATGTTCTAAAAGCAAAGATTTAAGGAAATGTGTTATCACTCATGGCAAACAAATTAAAGCTAATTAGATTTACAAAAAGCATTGCTCATATGAATTACATAGACACAGAAAGAGGTAAATTAAAGCAACAATCTTCTAGTATCTCTGGCTATGGCGTATAAAGTGCAGGGTATCCTACAGGATGGACAAGGTAGATTATGCTATAGAATGGATCGGTCTCTTCTTAATACATGTTGCCTCTAGTTTTCCTTTCTATACCTTGAAATCCACAGTTCCACACAAATTTTTGTACTGACATGGAGGTATTCAATGTTTAATGAATAAATAAATAGATAAATGATTAAGTAGAAATATGATCTGTGAAAACTATTTTTATAATAAATTAATCTTATTGATTATATTCTGAAAGATACATGCTAAAGCAATACTTATTTTATGTCCTAACCAAAAAAGGTGATTCAAAAGGTGTTTTCTGTGACAGCCAAATCTTTGTAGATCTCTACAATTGAATTAAATGTCATTGACCTTTCAAAACTCCTCAATAGGCATCAAATGGGTATTTTAAATTTTTTATTAATTTATTTTTATTTGTTTAAAAGTCGTTAAGATGTAAAATTTATAGCTGTTTTATAATTTCACAAAATCTTCTGTTGTAAAGCAGCAAGGGTGTTTCATTTTATAGGTTATTTCATGTTCATAAATGAGTTTTATTTTTAAATAATTATAAATGTTTGGGAGAAAAATATGCCGAACATATTTATATATTTCTCTTAAGTGCTATTTTGTTTCATTTCACTGTTTCATCAGTTCAGAGTTTTGAACAGTCTTGTATACATGTTCTATCATTGATTTTAAGATGTGTTATTTTTTTTTAAGGACCTCTAAAAAGAAAGGGACTGAAAGAATGTCAACAAACATGTTATATTCAGTAGAGGATTCCAACTAGAAGTCAAATGTTTACCATTGAAGTCAGAGATGATCTTGAATTAAGCTGAAAATGAATAATAAAATGCTTGTATACTGAGGACTTTTATTACTTTTCATAATTTGCAATATTAAGCAAAGTATCCTATAACATGGCGTTACAGAATAAACTATCACACTTACATGAGATTAAAAAAGAAATACATGAGAGAATTACACTTTGAGAAATAAGGAATTTATATAGTATTTTGTAAAGTATAACTATGCTGTATCATAAGATTGTTTTAGATTTGTTTGGCATTAAAATTTTTTAAGGATTTGCAAGACATTTTATTATTTAGTGGTGTTGTGTGGTAGGTGAGTTGAAAAGGTTGAGATTCTGAATATTTACATGACTTATCCAAGGTTATTCAGTTGGCAAATGTTGGAACAAGCATTAGAATTAAGATTTGGATGCCAAATTATACCACATCCATCATTCCTATACACAACCCAGAAGTCAACTGAGCAGATCTTGACCACAAGCACAAATCCACTGCAAGTGGCCATCGAAAGTATTCCACATGATTTCCCTAAGTCCCTGTAACTTCTTTTCTGTCTCCAAGATTCTCTCTCAATATGACCTCTCTCTATTTTCCCTATAATAATGACAAGAAGGCTAACCTCTTCACCACTCCATGAAAATTTTGTTCCCAGAAAATATTACATAAATTTAGCCACTTTATTGATGATTTGGTTAGAGGCTATTCATCCATTCTGAATACCTTATCTCTTGTGCTGCCTCCACAAGAGCCACATTACACCCCCTCCCCCAACAAGTTCTACCCGTAGTAAGTGCTATGCGGTCTTTTCAAGGAAGTTCTTACATATGTAGTACTTACTATGCAAGGAAATCTGACGGGACAATTTCTATATGTTACTGAATCACATTATGTTTGCGACATTATACATTAATATTATACATGCTTATTTAGCTTTATATATTACTCTAATTTTTATTGTGATCAAAGTCTTCATTTTTAAATTAGAACACAAATTCAATATGAAGATCAAGTTGAAGTACCAGCTGGAAGTACAAGCTCTTAAATAGTAACGTGTGCTTTTTTCTTTTGGACTAAAAGTTTTTTCATTTAAAAGTTTCTCAATATTGCTGAAAATTTTATGATTAAAATTTTTTAACAGTATAGAAAATATATAGGAAAAAAAAGTGTTTCTCTTCCTCACCCTGGCCCCTCTAGTTTTTCTCTCCAGAGGTAAAATTTTTAATGGATTATGTTTTTGTGCATCTTTTAAAAGTAATAAAAGTTTTTCACACAAATGTGTCTCCTCTTTTCACATTGTTAGAAATCAGTTTTCCACTAATCATCAGGAGGTAAACACAAATCGACCTCAGCCATTAATATTCTGTAGTATGATCATTTTTATTCCCATTACAGTTATGCATACAGGTTCTAGAGTCAAATTCAGTGATTACAAAAACAGCACTCCTGGCTGTTTCTTGTTCACCAGATGTAATCATTACAAGTTCTAAGTGAATTCTTTTAGTATTTTTTTTTTAATTTCTAAAAAACGTGCTTATATTTCTACTACTTGATGTTTCAGTTTTCGGGTTTGATGTTATATAATGTTTATATATTTTCATTTTCTTTTGGAAGATGAAAATTTCTCTTTCACTCATACATCTTGTACTTACCACACAGCTGTAATTGTAGTCAACTATTCTTCAAATATACTCTTGCTTGTATCAATTTTCAGTGTTTTTTGTTATATGGCTGTGTAAACACTACTCAAGTCTGAATCATGAAGTGTACAATGAATGCTTTTCCTATACAATAAAATTGTCTTTTTTTGTTTTTCTTGTATATACTTACGATTAAAATACCCTAAAGTACTCTCCCAATGAATAAATGGCTCAAAACATCAAATATATTATATATTATAACAATTTTGTCTTTCTAAAACTATCTCTCTTGGAACTTTCTGGCCTATTCCAATCTAGACTAGTAGCCCTGGGTTGGCTACCTGTCACTGATTTTGAAATTTTACTCCCATACCATTCTTGAGGATAGGTGGTTCCTTGACCTTTTTGCTGCATGGTATCTCAGTTTTCTGGATTCTGTGTTTTCTCTTTTTGAAATTTATTCTCTTATTTTGGTATAGCACAACCTCTAATAAACTTCTGAGTAAAGGGTCTTGAGATAGAAATTTTAAAGACTTTTCATATCCAAAAATTATGCCTTATTCCATCTGAACTGCTAGAAATCATTTGGCTAGAGATGGAATTCTAGTTTGGAAGTTATTTTCCCTCAGAATTTTAAAGACATTTTTCCATCATCTTCCAGCTTCTAGTGTCATTATTGAAAAAAAAAATAATACCATCCTAATTCTATGAAGTTCATGGTTTTCTTTCTAAAAGTTTATAGAATATTCTTCATCCCGAATTTCATGATCATGAGCCAATTATACACCTTAATGGAATACTTCTAATCTGGAAACTCATGGGAACCTTTCTTGAATTATTTTTTGATGTTTTTTTCTTCTTCTTCTTCTTTTTTTGTTTCATTTTATTTTGCTAGATAGAGCTTCTGCTTTCCAGATATTGGATTCCTAGATTATATCTCTAATTTTCTTATATTTTTCCTCATAATTTTTTTGCCTTTTTACTCACCTTTTTGAGACTATTTCCTCAACCTGATCTTCTAATCCTTTCATTGAGCTTTCCAAGAACTTTTTCATTCCATGTATCTCTTGCTTGCAGCAACTTATTCTTGTTTCTTAGATATAATATAGTCTATCTTCACTCTGTATAATACTGCAGGATTATAAAAATAACCATGACCAACCAAGCAGAAACCATGCAAAACAATCTTAATGATCAATTGGGAAAATGACAATTGTTCTGTAAACTTTAACAATTTTTTTACAACATGAAAAATTCATACTATCGGTTTTAATTTATAGGGAAATGAAAAATAAGAAAACATATTTGCTTAGTACACTGTAATTTAAAACATCAAAAACATTGAAATTTAAAGTGCTTTCTATCTGGAAATAATGTTTGCCACCTTCTCATGGTATAATTTACAATATTTAATGAGCATCTTTACCATATCTTGAATTACCATGCTTCTAAGTTTGAAAAAGCTTCCAATTATTTATCCTTTGTGCTTTTAGTGTTATGAAATGTTTCTGAGAGCCCTTTAATGTGAATTGTTTTGCCAGTATCATTTCCTTTTGGACATCTTCATTCTTTTCATCACAAACACTTTCATCCACATAAAATATTTACCAATTATAATATCCCCTCATGTTAACCAATCCTTGGAAGGTAGGTGCAAATTTCATAGCAGCAGCCTTTTCTGCTCTAGAAACTTCACAAGATAGCTTACATTAGTCAGTTCAGTCAACTTTTGAAATAATGAAGCTAGCTTTTACTGGCAATGAAAGTTTCTTCTTCTATGCCTTTGTAATCACTACTTTCTTTTAATATGGCAATTAACCGACACTTTCGCTGAATGCTAGCCAAATATTTTTTTAATTACTGTTTTCGATCCTATCTTAGTGGCTTCCTATTTCTAGTGTAATTCAATTTAAAAGATGTCAAAGCAACTTTTCTTGTTTTTTATATTCACTGGACTTTTACAATGTGGTTCATGTAGGTCCCTTCCTGTCTTGTTCGCTATCACCATTTCTAATTATATCAAATTTCACTTACAGTGTTACATTTCTAATTTCATTGCTACACTTTCATCTTTGTTGACCAATTCCCTTTCTTCATTAACCATTCTGGAAAATGTTACATGGGTTTGTTTATCAGTGAAAAAGAAGGAAGCTATACAATCACATACTTTGCTGCCTGTGTGTGAACTGACAGCTGTACACTAAACAATCACAGACAGTCTTTGAATGAAGGGATTGGTCATTGATTGTGATAAGTGTGCATCTATTCTCATTTAGTGGCTGTGGGCAGAGAAATGTGTACATTATGAGGTTACCCATAGTTAACACAGGTGTACCTCGAAGATATTGTGGGTTTTGTTTCAGACTACAGCAATAAAGCAAATATCTCAATAAAGTGAGTCAGATGAACTTACTGGTTTCCCAGAGCATATAAAAGTTATGTTTGCACTATACTGTAGTCTATTAAGCGTGCAATAGCATTACGTCAAAAAAAATTTACGTCTTAATTTAAAAATACTTTATTGCTAAAAAATGCTAACCATCACCTGAGCCTTCAGTGAGTCGTATCTTTTTGCTGGCGAAGGGTCTTGCCTTGATGTTATAGAAATGCAGTATCTGTGAAGTGCAATAAAGCAAAGCACAATAAAATAACATATGCTTGTATACTATGGTACTGAAATCTGAACTGTATTACCAGGGGACCGGTGTTATAAACTAAACTGTGTAACTGATATTCATGCATGTTGGAACCATGCAAGGTGAGAACTGCCTGTGCATCTCTAATTTCGACAAGGGCATTAATGATAGTATTTAAACCATTTTCCTATTATTTCCTCGATTTACTTTTCTTCGTATTGATTTGTCTCTCTGCTATTTATTTGGTTTTGTTTGTTTGTTTGTTCTGTTCTCAGCTATGATATTAGATATTGGTCTGATTTGCTCAGATGTAAGAGTAAGGCACTAAAAACTCATGTGTAGAGTTTATTAATGTGACCTTCACTGCTGGGTGATCTGGCTGGGCCATTTCTTAAAGAGTATTGAATATTAATGTCTTTAAATCTTATCTTTTCGGATGGTCAGAGACCCCAAAGAACACTTTTTAAATGTCCTTCCTGGAGAGCATACCACCTTTATACATCTTGTACACACCTGTCTCCTAGGAGTTGGCAGCAGGAGAGAAGGCCGTTTTCCATTCACTCCCTTATTTTCATTGTGGTACCTTTATTTGTAACCATGCCAGTCGGGAACATTCTGTTTTAGTCTCTCCAGAGAATAAACCTCCAGTGTTCTGCTAAGGTGAAAGATAGGCAGTCAGACCACCTGCTGTTTTTAGCCACACCTTAACTTTCCTTCCAAAGATCCATTATGGCACCAGATCCAGAGCTTCTTCAGGCTGGCACCTTGTGAATTTTGTCACTTCTTGACATTCTCCATTGGTAGTTTAGGATTCAGCTTTCCCTGGTCACTTACCACCTATCCACTGCTCTCTAGTTTTCTAGATTTGGTTGCAATTTTTCCACTTCTTTGCCTTCATGGGTTTATTGTTTTTAAAATAATAAACTTTATCATCTCAAGTGAGCCTTTATGAGGGAGAGAAGGTTAAATGTATGCAGTCAATTCACCATCTTTAATTTAAAGCCTCTCATTTAGAAAAATAATATACCAATGGGTATATTTTCAATATCCTGTACTAAACCCTTAACCAAAGTAAAGTAGAAAATTGAATCTAATAGATGGATAGAAGAAGATAAAGCTGTGGTTTTATTCCTTTTTTATTTTGCCTGCTTTCATAGAATAAAAGGTCTGATATTTCTTTCTGTTATTTTTTCCAGAGATGTTAACAAAGGCTTTACCATCTTTCTGTCATTGATCTTTATGTTTTCATTATCATAACCATATTAAATCAACCATAAATATTGTAAGAGTATTTTGTGTAAGAGATTTATAATACTTTCTTGAAATGGTTTCAGTAGCCTTATTCAACTGCACCTCCTGGCTTTTTTAATAGCCCTCTTAATATATTCTGTCATTCCCATCTGTTTTGATTTAATGTTGATTATACAGACACACGCATTACAAGAAGCCAGCTGATCACTTCAGCACTGAGTTATGCGTGCATTAGACCCAAAGTATTTTCAGAAATGAAACATAAAACTGCTATTGTTAAATTATATTCAATTTACTAAGTTACTCCTGGGTAGATTATGTAGACCTTTGAAAAATTAAACATTAGACATATTCATAGAAAATCATGCCAGTGCATTCTAACCAGCCACTAATTCCCTAACCAGGGAAAATATATTGAACACAGTGGAAGGTTAAGGCAGAGGAGTACAGTGAGACTAGGAAGCAGCCAATCAGATGGCGAGGGTCTAAAGATCTGATGCCTCCAGGCAAGCAGCACCAAGCTGAGCTGGTTAGTCTCCTCTCATTGCAGACGAACACCACCACATACACGTCGTAAATGCTCCCCGTGTGGGCAGCAACCACCAACCAGACCCTGTAGCTGAGAAGAGAGGGATACATGCCCAAGCAACTCATTCTGCTCCGCAGCGGACAAGACAGCGATATTCCTGTGCTGGAATGTTCTCATTCAAAGGTATCGATTCTTTTTCCTTGAGTTGCTATGTTTCTTAAGGATTACGGAAAGTAGAGATGCTGGTGCTGGAGGATGATCTCTCTGCTTTCTAGTAATGCTTTGTTCCTGTTCTCAGTCTAAATGTCAGCCTTTTAAGATGGTTAACCTCTGGGGGAGACGGTAATAAGCAGAATAAAGGAACACTTTACATTGCTTAAGCTGACTGTGCACAGACCCTTTATTAGGACAGACTCTTTGTTACTGTTGCTATTGTTCTGAAGGTAAACTGGCTAAAACTGCAGCTTAAAAACCATCACATTCTGCTACCTTTATAACTAAGAGACCCAGGGAGGGAACGGTTGGGGGCGGGGCGGGGAGCTGGAAGGGGCTTAAAGCTTGCTGCAATTTATCTAGCTATCTACCAGCCTCAGAGAGAAAAAGGGCCATACTGCTGATCTAAAGTACAGAAAGAGAATTTTGTCACTATGGGTTTCTCTATGCTTTTGACACAAGTTTTCTAAAAAAAAAAAAAAAAAAAAAAAGCACTTTGCATATTCTCATCATGCTTAATAAAGATGCCTTAATTATCATTTATTACTGACAGCTGGTGTAATCATCCAAAAGTCATCAGCATATTAGGAGCTCTTGTTTTAGTTGCCAAGGTAATAGGAAGGATAATTTAATATGTTACAGAGTAACAAAAGACCCATGAGAAACATATGCATTAGGTGAGGCAAGAGATTGCTTTGTGGAGCATTTATTTTTTGGAACGAGTCCCTTCTTTTGTCTCTCCTCTGCATCAATTACTGTTAGAAGGAATGTATGAAACAAGGACTTCCATCATGTACCATATATTTAGAGTAACACAATTATTTCTTCTGTACATTAAGCAACATTTAATTTGTGTGTTTGACATTAAATTGTTAGCCATATGGAAAGGTTTCAATGGTAAGTTGTTCACTATCCTCCATGGAACATTGGAAATCACACATTCGTGGGTTATCAGTGTTGGCTTGGATGAAGTTGAGATAAACTGTTGTCCCAGGGAGCAGAAATAAAAGCAGGGAGTGCTCAGCTTCGTTTTCTAGTTATCTCACAAAAGCATGGCCCATTACATTTTAATCTTTATAGCTAATTGTCAGGGCTAATATTTTCATATCTCTGAAAGCTCTCTTAAGTAATGCAGATTCCTTGTGTAGTTATTTTTTAAAAGAGGGGAAATATTAAGACATTGGTTATAGTTTGTAAATTTCCTGGCCAGTGGTGTTTTTATTTCTGTTTTTATTCATTTATTTACTAATTATGGTCTGTAGAGCTAAATACACTTTGCCCCTGAACATCAATTTTAAATTTCAAGGTTTAAAAATCAAAACAAATAAAAATAATTATATTTTTATTATATGTCAAATTTTTGACTATTTATTTCTGTGTTTAAAAAATATTGCTTTGGAGAAGGCAAATTTAACTAATTAATTGGATGGCGTAGGGAGTTCATTAATAACAATGATGAATGATAATGGGAATATAGGAATTAGTATTATTTTGCAGAAGAGAATACAGAAGGATAATATCTTATATTTGAACTGTAAGTGTTCTGGCACCTGAAATGATGTGAAATTTATTTCTACTAAAGAAAGAATAAAAAGAACAGTCAAGATGTAATCTTAGAAAATAGAGTTAGAGTCAATGAAGCTTTTCAGGGTGTTAGGAGACAGATTAAAGGGACTGATTTCAAGCAAAAGGAGGGGCATTGCACTCTGAGGCAGCATAGGGGTAAAATAATGGACCCAGACTGGCCTTGGGCACAGACAGACCTGGATTAAATCCTGCTGCTATCACTTACTCCATGTGCAACCTGGGTAGATTAGCCCCACCCAGCTGGCTTCTGAGAGTTAGGAGTCTATAATTATAAGTAGTTCACATAACTATGAAAAGGGTATAATTAAAAAGACATGGCATCAAAGTTGATTGTGACCTTGTTAGGATTGATGGGTGGAGACATGCCTCCTCCTTATACTTAGAAAAGGGGATTCACTGCAAGGGAAGAAGAAAGGCCCTTTTGAGTCTCTGTCCTCTAGCCTCTTTGCTCTCTTCCATTCCCCAATAATGTTCTACCTTTTGAAAGTGTAATGCTTTGAATCCTATTTAAATGCAAATAGCCTTGGCAAGACTACTTTAAGATATTATTACTCCTTGGTCTACTGGAAGGACCTGAGAGCAGATGTTGATAGGGGAATGCTGAGTAGGAGAGAGGTTTTTTATTTTATTTTTTTAAGTAGAGGGTGGGAAGTTCCAGGTAAAAAGGATGCTATTGAGAGAGGAAGAACTAATTGGTGAGTCTAATGACTGGGAAACTATCCTACCAAAATAACTTAATAAATGCCTACAATGCTTACAGAGAGATAAGGCCAACGAGGAACATAAAATTAGGCTCTGTTGAAAATAAAGTGGAAAGCCTCGATAGCCAGCAGGCTTGGTGAGAAGTGTGATACAAACACACTTTGCTTTTCTTGGTCACCTATGTGGATGTTTGCTGCAAGCAGTGACTTCGTGCTCTTCATAAGAACTTATTTATTGGCTTAAAGGGAAATAAATAAGGGCAAAGAAAGTAAAGGTTAAGGTACAGAACAAATTTTATTTTTACGGCATAATAATTTTTGCCAGAGTGCATATCAGGAGTTAATGTAAAGAATGACTTTGTTGAAAACTAACTCTGGCTGTAAGCACACTCAACCTAGATCTGAACATAGAACATCAATAAAACCTCTGAGCAAGAATGATCTTCACATTTGTGTAGCTCTCCAAACTCTCCCCGTTCGAAGTAACTCAACTACACCTCCTAGATTTTCTTAAATATTACTCCCACTATTTCTTGATATTATTCCCATTCATTCTGAGCTCCCATCCATTTAGAAATGATTAGATCTAGAGGAGGTTGCATGCTACTTGAGGACCGAATATTTAGGACACTGCCCAGGCAGGGTGGTAAATGGGATGGTCCTGATATTTCCAAGGTCATTCCCACTCACTGACCAGTGTCTTAAATTTTACCTTTAAACCACTAAAATGTAAACACCTCTGGATGAAGTAAGGCTATAAAAAGCTATTTTAAAGTTTCTCTTTTACCACTTTTAATTTTCTTTCTTTCTTTTTATAGTTTTGGGCATGTTTGTTTCCTTTACCAGATTGCAGTTCTTCCAGGAAAATGATAACTCTGACTTCAAATTTATCATTGCCTAGCAAAAAGCCTACCACCTAAAAAATATTGCACTAATATTTGCTCATCTTAATAATAAAATTCATTTCCCAAGAAGCTCATTAGCGTACGCACATTGAACTACCAAGATACCCAAGTTACATGAAGGAAATGTGACCACATTAAAAGCATCCATTTGACTTCTCAATAAAATCTTTGAATTAGGGAAAGTTTACCTTCATTCAACATCTCTCAGCAGCATTAATTCAATATATCCTGGTACTCTTGTGGTACTGCTAATACCAAGGGACTGTGTTTATGCCCAAGCAAATCTGATAAGTTCACACTGATAAAGTAATAGGTCACTCTCGTTAGTGTAGGAGCCAAGTCCAGAATGTACAATGTCCGGGAGGGCTGGTGTGAACTGCTATAAAGAGACATTGGAATTATCTGCCACCTACTGGGAGATGGAGGTTGGCACCTTAAAAGGGACAAAAGACAAGGACTATATAGAGCAGCAGCACTAGCCAGGCAGTGAGCTGGGCTTCTGGAGTCATATCAAGGACTTCTTGAATGAACCAGGATGATCAACGATGCTCTAATCTTCAGAAGACACATTAAGCCCTTTCTGAGACACTGTTTGAACAGTTTTATTTCATCCCTTACAAGTTTATAAATCCTCTTATGACTTTTCAAAATCTTTATCATGAACTGGGAAGAAACTAAGTGTATGTTTCCCTTAATAAGCCTGAAGTGATGGTGCCATGGTGCCTGCCTATTAATGACCAGGACTGTGTTATTATAAAATGAGGCAGTTCATGGAAAACAAGGGAGTTATTTGGCCCAAAGACTATCCCCGCCCACCCCCAAAGAAAAGTTGTCTTGTTTTGTTTTAGTATGATGTCATTAAAGAATCACTTAGAAGTAGTGTCTGGGTTTATGACCTGTAAATCAGTGTAAGATATCATCTTTCTCTCCCTTATTTAAACTCTACTATTAGAATTTTTCCAATGGGTAGACACAGAGAAAAATTTGTATGTCTACTTGGTGGACATTTAGCTTCCTCTTGAACCACCTGGGGACTCTAGTCCATTCATATTTCATTACAAAGACATTTGAGCTCCCTCTCCCTCAACACCATAAGAAGAGACAGCCATCATTATACAGGTCAAAGTATAATTTCTGAAGTGTCTCTCTAAAGCCCATTCAGCCTATTCTCAGAGGAAAAACAAGCAGCGCTAATTAAAAAAAAAACAAACAGATTCCCAACAAGTTAAAATGTGTATTAAAATTTAAAATACTATTCCCAGCATGGTCTTTTGTTACTCAAGGCTCCAAATATGCCACTCTTCACTGGTCCGATCCCTTCCAACGGGTGGTATAATGGAATTTGAATTTTGCAGTGAAGTGGGCCTTGGTTCAAATCTCAACTGTACCATTTTAGTAGTTGACCCTTTGATTTCAATCAATAAAATAAGACTGATATCCATCTACCTTGTACTTTACTTATCCCATTTAACCCATAGTTAAATGGGATAATGAGTGCTTGTATCTATAATGCCATCTGTTGCAGAGTAGACATTTAATAGTTTGGAAACAATTCTTTCTGCTCCAGAGTCAAGTCCAAATGTGATACTTGGAATTGCATAGAGGGGACTTTTACTTACCTGACATATGCCTACCTTAGCAGCTTTGCCTCCTGCCTGGACCAATCCACTGCTTATTTCTCAACCTTATTCTCTGGCAATACTTGGAGTTTTCAAACATTGTTTGCTTTTTTGGTCTGCATTCCACTATGTTTGCCTTTACATGTTTTGTTGTTTCCTTGACATGGAATACTGCAATTCTCTCTTCTTCTATTTCCCAGGAATCTGCTGTTTGTCATTGAACCCATCGTTCAAGGGTGATATGCTTCTTCTCAATGATATTCTTTCTACCTTAATAAGATAGCTAGTATTTGATGATTCTTACTACCTACCAGGTGCTCTTTTAGGTAAATATTTTATATAAGTTATCTAATTTAATATTGAAATTCATTGTTCTACTCATCATAATATATTGTCTGTATTCCTTACTACATTTTGATCTATTTGAGTGTAGGAAAAAAAGTGATTAGTATAGCTTGAATGAATGAATGAATGAATGAACAAATAGCAAGATAGATGGGAAAAAGAAGATAGAGAGGACAAATTTATACTAGGGGATGTGAAAATGTTCTCTGAGATGGGTCAATATTTTAGGGAGCAAATTGTAACGAAGTCCAAGAATTTGAGAAGACATTATTTAAATTAATAAACAAAAACAAACTTAAACTAGAATGCACATTACATCAATTGACTCATTTAAACTTACTTTAAAAAACTCAAGAGAAGACAGATTTTATATATCTTATTTTATAGATGAGACAACAGAGAGGTGGCCAGACTTGTCTAAGACTATACAGCTGGAAATTAGGAAGCTTGGATTTGAACTTAAGTTTGCATAGCACTAATGTTCGTACCCTTTATACTTTGCTGTTCTGACTCTTTAAGTAATTGTGGGAGATGGCTCAGGCTAGAGAAAAAATAAATTACTTTGGAAGGAAAAGACATGACATCAGGAGATTGAAAGTAAAGGGAACTTAGATACTGAAGGAGACAAGTCTTCCCTTCCATGTTAAACTAGTTAAGATTGTGAGATTTCCCTATCTATGCAGTGTATGCCCCATAAGTCCCCATACTGTAGACACTGAAGACTAACCACATATATGGATTGCATTTCTCTGGATGAGGGAGTAGAGGAAGGGAAGGGAATTCAAGAAAACTGAAAGAGGAAAAGACATAAAGGCCAGGATCATGAACTTTGGAGGCAAAAATTCTCCTTTCTCCTTTGACCCCATCCTCATTGTGGGTGTATGACTATTGAAGGATGAGTTAGAAATTGGGGGAGTGGCAGTGCCAAGTTATGGCTCATGGACCCTTATGTTGGGTTACTGTCTGGGGAGATTTGTCTGATTTTACCACCCAACCCAGGTAGTCCTTGATTAAGGATGGTTTCTAGAGTCAAGGGCAATCCAACAGGTCATAATTTGCACTTTATGTAATTGAATCAAATATATTTTATCTGTTTGTTAAAATAAAAAGCTAAGTTACATTTTGGGGAAAGTTTTACTACCTTATGCTATTCAGCACTTTACAGTTCACATTTTAAAATTGTATGCTGTTAAATATGTCTTATTTACAAAATTTGGTTCAGATATACATTGTGTTGAATTTCTTCCACTGACATATTTTTAAAAGAATGAATCCATTATTTGGAGGAGAAAATTAGGTGGATGAGGAGATGGAAGTCCGTGTTTTATTTCATTTGGTTTGTATTCCTTTTGTTGACATTTTGATTAGAACACTCTCTACCAAGGGAAACTATTTTGAAACATAGCTGCTTAATAAATGTCATACATTGATTTTTCTAAATATTCTCATCACAAGTTTTTTGCCTCTAGAATTTCCGATTCTTTCAGAGAGCTAAACTTACAAACACATGTGTGGGGTCATTGCTATTTTAACCCATATCTTTTTCTTCCATTCTCACCACTGCCTTAATTCACATTCTCAACTTTTTTGTTGTTGTTGTTCAGATTATGCCAATTACCTGGAACAGATCTCTTGGCCCCCTCCTTCAATCTCTGCATAACAGCCAGTATTCTCTTTCTAAAACAGAAATTTGCTCATGTAGGCAACTTCTTTAAACTTTTTAAGATAACTCTTTGTTCTTAGAATCAAGTTCAACTTCCCTCATGGCTTGCAGTCTTTCTTGATCATGTACATGAGATTTTCCCTGAATTGTCTCTGTACCCACCCCTTCCTCCCCCCCTGTATGTTCCATACATTTTGAAATACTTATAGGTTGCCAAACATATCTTGTTATTTCACCACCCCAAGCACTTTCTGAATGATGCTACTTCTACCTGGAGCAGATCCTTCACCTTTTTATTCCTGTCACTTCTCCACTCCTACCCTTAACACCTCCATCTTTGTGTGTCACATCTCACAGCAGTCTTCCGCATATTCTTTCTACTGCTCTTATACTTATGCAGTATAAATTAGATATCCCTCCTCTAATCTCATTTAGCATCCTATTCATTGTGTTTTTTGTCAATTTCTTTCTTTAGTTCTGTTAGTAGTTGCTTTATATATTTTGGTATTCCCCGATTGGGAGCATATATATTGATAAGTGTTATATCTTCTTGATGTATTGTCCCCTTTATCATTATGCAATGTTCATCTTTGTCTCTTGTTACATTTTTTATCTTGAAGTCTATCTTGTCAGACATAAGTATGACTATACCTGCTTTTCTCTGAATGCCATTTGCTTGGAGTATCATTTTCTATCCTTTCACTTTGAGTCTATTTGTCCTTGCAGCTGAGACGTGTCTCCTGTAGGCAGCATGTGGTTGGGTTTTGTTTTTTGATCCAATCTGCTACTCTGTGCCTTTTTATTAGTGAGTTCGGTCCATTTACATTTAGGATGATTATTGAGATATGTGGTTTTCCTATAATCATTTTATCTTTTGTTTTCTGGTAGCTTGCAGTCTCCAGTGTTTCTTTGTCCTATTTCTAACATATGGGTTATGTTTCGTTTATGTTTGCCTGGTTCTCAATAAATGTTTGTGGAATAAATGAATGAGCTAATGATGAGAAAAGCAAGAATCCTTTATAATAAAAATGGCAAAAAATATATTTTCTATAAAAATATAATAAATGGAATGCTATAAGAGGATCTGTAGATAAAATCAAGTATACTTTCTAAAGATTTGTCAAAGTTGGGCAATGATCAGGAAATAAGTTAAGATTTGAATCATTACCCTTTTTCATTCTTGCTTTAAAATGTTGCCCATTCAATGTCCTTCCCTCTGACCTAAGCTAAGTCAAAATTTTGAAGACATACTTTTAAATTTTGCTAATTAATGCAATATACCTTTCATTTGTTGATAATCGTATCTATACATTTAGTTTGGCTTCCTCATTTATTCAACATTATGCTGTTAGGAGAGACCTGTTAGGGTTTATAAATTTCTCAAAATGGTCAACTTTTTATTGCAATAGTTGCTCTATCTGCTGGTTGACAGAATCAGAATGGGTAAATTAAGCCTCCAAGCAATCAAAATTGATGCTGCATTTGATTTGGTTAGGGTAATGACTGCCAGATCATTCCATTATAAAGAAAGGTTTGCCTCTTTGCAATTATTAGGTAATCTGAAGTTTGGTAATTTGTCACTATTTGGGAAATCTTGTTTCCCAAATAACTACTATGTTTGTCCACATGGAAATGGTCTTAAACAGCCTCAAGAGCTTTCCTGGATAGACCTTTCTTGAATGTGCTTGGATAGTGATCTATGAAAGAAGTATTTTACTAAAAACACCATTTATCCAACTCTATTCCACCAAAAAAAAAAAATTCCAGAAGTCTCCTAAAGATTATTGTTAAATTAAACCACCTACATGATAGAAAATATAGATGACACATACAGATTTACTGTGGAATTTTTTTCTCTCATCCCAATTATTAAATATACCCTAGTTTCTTCATCTTATAGGTGTAAACCAAAACCACATTTCTTCCATTACACTCCCAGAAATAATTAGGACAATTTGGGGAGCACCTGTTCTTCCAGTAATTCCCTCAGAATATAAACCAATATGAATTGCAATGGGAGACCTAAGATGAAGAAACACATCGTCTCTTTCCCTATTATCAACTCTCTCAGGACAAAAACTTCAATTCTGATTTTCTTTTTTGAAATAAAGTCAGAGGCACAGGTGGAAATTATTCTATATAAGAACATGAGGACACATTGTCCTGAGGGTTATGAGTAAAGAAAATTTGAAACTGGGGAAATGTAATCATGTAAATAAAAGCAATACTCGACATGAGGAAAAGAATAGGTGCTTCATTAATCTGTGGGGCACCTGCTGTCCCAGAAACATCTACGAATCCTCTTCTCCCACTAGTATTTTAAAGTTATATGTAAATTCCAAAGAGAAGAAAGAGAAGAGGAAAAGAAAAAGGATTTTGGTCAGTATCTTGTTTAGTTTCTTTGAGTTTTATTTTTCTTATGTGTAAAATAAATAATTTGAAGTTTATGATTTCCAAATGCTTTCCACCAGAACGACATGTAAGATATGAAGTGAGGCTGGAAAAATAGATGCAATTCGTTTAAGTGTTGAGGAAAGGAGTAAGAAGGACAAACTACCCCTGGAAGAGGGAGTGGGCTAGGTCAAAGAGGAAGAAAGTGCAATGACTCAGAGAGTCTGTCATTGAGAAAACCATGGGAAATAATGCACCACAAATACATAGGATCATTCATTTATTTAAGATTTTTATGTGCCTACTATGCATCTAGACAGAAAAGATCCAGGGATAAATAAGGCAGACAAGGCCTCTGTTCTCATGGAGATAATATACTGGTGGGAGAAGACAGGTAATAGACACATAGTCAAACAATGTAATCTCACAGCCCTATAATGTAATGGTTAAAGACACAGGCTTTGGAGCCAGACTGTCTGGTTTCAAATCCCAGTTCCCTAAACTTGACCTTGAGCAAGACATTTAAGCATTCTGTGCCTCAGTGTCTCACCTATGTAATGAAGATAATAACAGTGCCTACCTCACAGGGTCGACATGAGGATTGATGAGAAAAATACATGTAAAATCTTTAGAGTTTTTATTGTATTTACAGAACAGTATCTGACACATGGTAAATCTGAAATAAATGTCAGCTATTATTATTGAAGTGGTAAGTGCTGTGATAATAAAGAAGCAGAGAAAGGCAGGGTTTTTCAACAGCAGCATTATTAACATTTGGAGCTGGATACTTCTTTGTTGTGGGGGCTGTCCTGTACATTGGAAGATGTTTAGCAGCATCCTTCGTCTCGACCCACTAGATGCCAGTAGCATCCTCCAGTAGTGACAGTCAAAAATGTCTCTAGATGTTGTTAAATATTTTGGGAGGCAAAATCGCCCCTGGTGGGGAGCCACTGGATTAGAGGATAAACAAGTGCAGTGTTTTTAAATAAGGTGATATGAAAGAACTCTTTGAAGAGAAACAAGAACAGAATCCTAAATGATGAGAAAGAGCGGCCTCAGGAAACCTGGAGGGAGAGTGTTCCAGGAGTACACTCAGCAAAGACAAAGGCCCTGAGGCAGGAACAAGTTGGTATGGCCAGAGTATAAATGTCAGTGAAGATCATGATAATGCCAAGAAGACATTAGAGAATTTTAAGCAGGAGAATAATATAAGTTGATTTCAATTTTATAAATTTATTCTCAATCTGCAGAAGGGCAGACATGAAGCACGGAGACCAGAGAGAAGATGAGTACATAGTGAGAGATAAGGGACTTGGACAGGGGTAGTCAGAGTCCTTGGTTGTGGACATTGTGAGATATAATAAGATACTGATATGTTACAGTGGAAGAACCAAAGGATGGGTTATGTGTATGAGGAATTGATGGTAAATAGGGGAGGAGCAAGTTTGTGGGGAAGGACTTAATAAATTCGTAGTTGCATCTTAGCCTTGTAAAGTTTGAGCTCCCACTATTCATCTAAGCACTAACTGGGCTGTTGATTCTACCAGTCTGGAGAGCAGATGAGAGGTTGGGGCTGGAGATGTATGCTTGGGAGTCATCAGTATTTAGATAACATCTAAAATGTGGGACCTCTGAGTTCCCTGAAGGAGAGAATACGGTGAAAAGCCAGGACTGAGTTCTGAAGCATTCCTATATTTAGAGAATGAAGGAATGGCTAGTGATATAGGAACAAAACCCAGAAACTGTGTGGTATCCTAGAAGATAAGAAAAGAAGTGCTTCAACAAGGAATATGCCATCTGGGTTGAATACTACTAAGTAAGAAGAGGACTGAATTCACATTTGGGTTAGACAAGATGGAGAATGCTCATGACTGTGTTGACAGTGGTTCCACTGGTGTGATGGAGATGAAAGATACATATAAGTGTATTATCAAGAGAGGGAGGTAAGAAAGTTAAGACAGAAAGTGTAGGCATTTCTGCTGGGAAGGAGATTGAAGAGATGGAGTAACAGTTAGAGGGTGATGTGGGCCAAGGAAAGCACTAACTTTGTTAAGATGGAAAGTATTACAGCATATTTGAATGCTGATGGAACTATTCCAGTAAAGAGGGGAAAAAATTGGCAATTCTGAGAGACATTAAAAAATAATTGCATGGGAGAATTTATTGAGTAGTGGAAGAGGTAAAACCTCCAGTACACAGTGAACTAGTTTGTCCTATACGGAGACAAGGAGGGACAGTTCAATAAAATGGCAGAGAAGAGAAATTTAGGAAGGTGGTGTATTTGGGGAATCAAATGAGTAATTCTCGTCAGAAAACTTACTTTTTTCAATGAAATATAAAGCAAGATCATCAGTGGACAGTGTGCCCCTAAAGAGCAAAGGTTAAAGGATCCAAAAGATTAAAAAATATCAAGTAGACCTTTAGGAGAGTGAGCAAGATATACATATTTGGGGAGGAGGATAAACCACGCTGGGATGTGAAGATAGACCTAGGGGTTCTTTTTAACAAAGGATTTAGTGTGTTTGTTCTTTTGCCCAGAAGGTATGGGGTTCCCCACTTTGAAGGTAATCACTGAAGAGGGCCAGTCCACGATGAGATTAAAGAGTTATGGTGTCACTATAGAGCAAAAGGTTTGAACTCAAGCACCTGATTAAATGGTCATTTCACTTAACCCTTAGGATATCTCTGTTAAGAAATTGTATCAATCCTACTGCATGACTGAGTAAACAGAAGTCGAGACGTTAACTCATCCACAATCACACAGCTAATAAACTGCCCAGCATTATGTACTTTACAAAAAGGTACTAAAGTGGCCATGGAACACATTTCTCAAAGGTTTAAGAAGCGCTTTCATCTAATTCTCTTAAGGTGCTCACTCTCACATTAGTATAAGACTAGTGAATTTTCCTTAAGATTAAAATAGCAAGCAGACAATAAATGCGTCATAATTAGAATCAGTCAAATGCCATGTTAGAATAGAATTATTCAAGAAGACAATTGTGAGTGGAATATCAATTAAATTTAGAATAAAAATTATCATGCTTGAATTTTTCAGAATGTAGTCCTATCACTCTCTAAGAAATTGAATTTACTTTTCAAAGCATTCTGATTCCAGAAGAATTTTCACCTTTAGCGAAATTGATAACTAGTACTGTGCTGGGCTGTTAGCAGTGAGAACAGGAGACAGGGAGCAGGAGGGGGTAAGGAAGGCTTTTGCATACTCTGGGTCCTGGAGAGCAAAGGAAATTTGTTGTAAATTGCATCTCTATTAAGCTCAATGACTGTATTTTCTGGTCTTGAAACTGGGACATGTGGCCTGACCAATAGACAGAATATCGCAATTAGGAATGTCACAAAAATATGGCTTCATGGTTATCATACTGTAATCAGTGGCAGAAGGGTCAGCTTAGAAAAATCAGGCTTAAAATTCAGGTCAAATTAGAGATTTACTTAAAAATTTATTTCTGAATGTGTCATCTGTGAACATTCAATGCTCATCTTGGAAGCTCATCACTAACTTCTCCTAAATCTCCCCTTTCTGAGTTCCCATACCTGCTGGGTATACAGTTAGTGGCTTTTAACATGGTCCACTGCCTGTGCTGAATCCCATCAAGTCTTCATGGTCCTGGCACCTAGTCGAGTGCCCCGTCTCAGTACCTCCTCATTAACCATTTGTCGAAGGCATGGAGATGGGGCCAGCCACAGCCAGAGGAATCCACATCCCTTGCTACTTTTCCTGTGAAGCCTTCATGCTTACTTTTTTAGGTACATCTGAATCTGGGACTCAGTTTGAATAGCAGATGCCTCCTCATTGAAAACTTACCTGTGCACTACCCTCCCACTTTATTTTCAGAGATAACTATGTTTCTTTTCCATGTTCTTCTGTAATGCTCCTACATTATACCTCAGTTTGATTGTTGGTGTCCTATGGAGAGTAAATCATGTTTTCCACCTATACACACACCTCAGCAATAGCCCTCTTCACTAGTTTTTAACCAGATAGATTCAAATTGGTGACAATTAACCCTTTCAATACCCTATTTAAAGTTAGTATGTCTTCAGAACTCATTCTTGGGTACTGACAATGGCTACTCAGTGGTCACAATGCTGTCCTTTTTTTTGTGTTTGTCCTGATGATTAAATATCTTAACATTGGTAAAGCACTTAGAATGGTGCTGGTAGACAGCTAGCTCAGTTTATGTGTTTGCTATTACATTTCAACAAGCACATGAGGACAAAATGAATGGGTGCAAAATTCAAGGAATCTCTTCAATATGTAGTCTCTCATCATTTTATTTGTGCCCCATTATAGACAAGTGGTGTTTAAGCATGAAATCGTAAATGGGCAATTTCGTATTGACAACAGAGACTCAGTCCTGTCTGGTGGGGCAGAGGCATGTGGAACTAGCAGATACATTGGTTTAAACCCCTTGTACCTTTAAGATCAAAAAAGCCTCTCATTTATTGAATTCAGCTTGGATTTTATTACACGACCCAATTGAGCAACTGGTACTTTGTCCATTGGTTTATGGTTATAAACTGTATTTCCTGTGTTTTTACTTTATAATTAAAGAAAGAACAATAATACCCTTTGGTTGTTGCTTTATTTTGAAATCTCTATTTGATCTGGGTAGAAAAATATAATATATTTGATATGTAGAAGGTACAACCAAAACATCTAACGTGCAAATAATGCAAAAGCTGCTTGACTCTGTAACAAACTCTCTGCAAGAGTCATGATCAAGTACCTCGTACTTAGTGGAGTCTAAGGATGCACCTTGGAAACCATAAAAGGAGCTTCAGGAAAAGGTACTCAGTTTTGAGTGTCTAGTCAGGCTCAAATGTTAACAACTGCTTGTTTTCTCTCTGAAAGTCTTTTTTTGTTACTGTGTAAAATCTTACTTTGCTTGTAGAAGGGTAAAAAAAAATTAAATTGAAGCAAATTAGATGCCCTTATTCAAGAAGGGTATCTTCATTTGGCTTTACTACCAGAGTACAAGACCAAGATAGCAAGGAGAGTACCATATTTTTATTCTTAAGGGCCTGCAGAGGTCATACCATCAAGAGTGGTACTCAAAACCATTTGTGGAATGAATAAATGAAGGAAAGAAGGAAAGTCCTTTTGTCCTCTCTAGATCCTCATCAAATAGTTTTTGAATTGCTATGTTATCCAATGAATGCATGAGGGAAAAGACACGAGGGTTAAGAAGAAATCAGCAAAACGGACAGCTAGAGAGAAAGCCTACTGGGAATGAAACCTACTGGGAAAATTTGAGGTTATGTCTTCTCTAAAGATTTTATTTTTTCCTGTGGGGAAAAAGTGCTTTGAAGAAGAAACTTTTGATTTAGAACAAAACTAGAATTTCTGGGAAGCATGTATCATAGCAGGCTAGATATAGAAAGTTAAGAGGCAGACAGAGGTCAACTTTTTACCTAAGCTTTATAATCTTTTCGAGAAGGATTCTAATTTCAGGTGTCCTACTTTCACCATGATACCACTGTTATCACTTAAACTGTGTCCTCCAAAATTCATATTTTTAATTCCTAGCCCCTAGGAACTCTGAATATGACCGTATTTGGAAATAGGTTGTTGTTAATTAGTTAAGTTGAGGTTATACTGTGAGTAAGATGGGCAGCTAATCTAATATGGCTTATATTCTTTGAAAAAGGGGAAATTTGGACACAGACACACACACACAGAAATGCCACAAAAGATGAAGGCAAACATCAGGTGATGAACCTACAAGCCAAGAAATGCCACAGGTGGCCAACAAACCACTAGAAGCCAGAGGGGAGGCCCGGAACAGATTCTCCCCAATAGCTCTCAGAAGGAACCAACCACAACTAACCCCACTGACACCTTGATCTCCGACTTTTAGCTTCCAGAACTGTGATATAATAAATTTCTGTTGCTTAAGTCACTATATTTGTGATACTCAGTTATAGCAGTTCTAGGAAACCCAATAGACCCATAGAGATTATTTGATCCCTGCCCTACTCCTTTAATGGCTACTGTTAAATACCACAGTTTATAATAATTCTACAATAACCCTCTAGAAGTGCTGTAACTTTAAAGTAGACATAAGATCATTGAGTGGATGGTGTTTTTACCAATGAAAATGTAATTATCCATGAGCACTGAAGACACTGCTAGTGCTAGTGATCCAGACCTTCCCTGAGGAAACTGGCCTTAATAGTCACAGGAAAGCTTAATCAACTTTGTCTTTTTCAGGGGCTACAAATATTCATCAAGCCTTGAGTGCATGGCATCTACATGTTTTCTCCATGTCATAATGATAAAAACACTTAACTAGGAGAGGAAGACATTTTTTGCAACAGCATTTTGAAGCAGAAAGCTTAAGAATTCTGCTTTTCCCATGAGTGCCAGGGCACTGATAAGAGAGAATTGAAAACATCGTAGGAGAATTGCATTTATAACAGAGATAAAAGTCTCAAGACATTTTTATGAGCTGCTAGAAAAGATGTGTTCCCTTTGATAAGTCATAGAAAGAGATCATGGTGGGCCAAGGGGACTGAGCACAGAGTGGCCCATCTGCTCTAGGCAATTAGACAGACGATGTTCTCACATACTTGCCAGTGAATGCTGCCCTGCAACGCAGTGACATTACCTTTAGGTGACTGTTCTCTTCATCTTTTCTAATAAAACTTGACTTAGATAGAAAAGGCCATGCAGTTGGTTCAGATCCCTAATATGTGGGGATTTTTTTTTTTTTTAATGACAGTGATAGTCATTGGCTAAAGTATACATCATCACCCTTGCCATCCAGAATTAAGAGGTTCATAGTCACAGTGCTTCCTACTTGCTGCTAGTGGCAGCTGACACTGTAAAAAGTGTGTAGATTATTCAAAGATGACTTAGCATCCTCTCCTAAACCCTCTAATGTTCTCTCTATAATTTCTCCAGATTCTTAGAGGATCAAAACGCTTTTTCCTTCTATATTCACTGTCTTCTTCTCTGCTCTCCTTCAGATAAATTCCTCTCCATCTCTTAAGCAGAGTCCTTCAGCTACTTCTAAGTAATCTCATGTCCTCATGATTTTGATTCCCATCCCTGCAGTTGTTTTGTGTGTGTGTGTGTGTTGTGTGTGTGTGTGTGTGTTCGTTAATATATGACGTAAGTTTCCTCCGTAAGGGACTGGCTGAGACAAGCTCACATAAGAATTCTTTTCCATCCACTTTTACTTCCTTACTCTGTAAACTCAGAAGCTAGACTATTTATTTATACATCCTTATTATTTTTCCTTTCTCTCTTTTCTTTTTGTTTCCTTTTTTATATAAGTATTTTTATTATAATAAGACTATAATCTTTTTCAAGACAAAATTTTTCTCCTTAGCTCTTGAAATAGTGTTGAGTATATGGTAAATGCCCAACCAACATTTGTTGACAGATCAAATCTTCTCTCCTTTCCTACTTTTCCCCACATTTTGCTCATTCCTTCCTTCTTTATCCTCTCTATTTTGAATAAGAATGAAATATCTTAATGATACTTTCTTTAATGTGATTATTCTTTATGTAATTTTTGAATAGAATTGTTCATATAATTATATCATAAAAAGTGAATGTTTCACAATTTAAATATATTTATGTGCTATTCTTCATTTAGTCAATATGTCTCTAGCTTTGCTATTAATGAAATTATCTGTTTCAATAGAATGGGCATATTAATGCATTGAGTTTTTAGAGAGACATACATTTGGCACTTGGGCTTTTATAAAAATATATGTTGCATTAATGCATTAGATAATAAAGGGAGAATTAGAAATTTACACTTTCTTACACATGTCATTGCTACTTTTTCCATCACAGAATTCTGCTTCATTTTATTTTATAGGAAGAAGAATATAAAACTATGGTTTCATAATTTTTGGAAACAATAATTAGCAATTCAGGGAACAGATCATTTTATGAGTTGTATGACAGTGATAGGAAGAAATATTTTAGTGAAACTGATAAAGCTCAAGAGATTTTAAATCTCCCAATCTAAAACTATACCCTAATGTTATCGTAGAGATACACTTTTCCCCCCACTGATATGAAATAATAGGAACTACAACCGTGCATTATTTTGTTATTGGGGACTGGGGAGGTGAATAGGTGACACACCCAGTAAGCAAGTGCAGAATTGTCAGTTTCATACGTTTCCAGTATAATGTGTTGATTCTTACAGAAAAATAATGACAGTAACAACAGCAAGCATTTATTCTGCATTTTCTGTGTCAGGTATTGTGTTAAGTACAACCACATAACCACTACATTATCTCGTTTACTCTTCACAACCACACCCTAAGGCCAGCTCTTATTATCTTATCTTGGCTAAATGAGGCCAAGAGGCAAAGTAACCTACCCAAGTTCCTCCTCCTTTCAATTGCAGAATGTTAAGACTCAAACTCCAGCTTCTCTAACGCCAAAAGTCAGGCTTTTAAAAATCTCTGCAATCTTAAAAAAAAAAGTTGACCTTTGATAGAACATCAAGATGAGGTGTTTGATCGGACACTACTTCAAACTCACTTCTGAAAGACTCTGGGAGCTGGAGTGACAGTGACTTCGAGGTTGATGTCTTTCTACATCATGTCAGATTGAGTCCTTGAAGTTCCTCAGAACTGGTTTCATATCTTCCGAGTGTGAACTGGATCAAATAAACCCACGTGATCCATGGAGCACTAGTGGATGTCTGGGCCACCTGCCTCAGAAGGCTTCAGCTCAGATCTGCAGAATCAGAAATCCCACGAGGTGGTGCCTGAGAACCCACAAGCCTCTCACAGGATTATTATGTAAACTATGGTTTTGAAACCACTGTTTTAAGCATGATTGCTTTCTTTTTATAGGCAGGAAAAGATTTCATTCAAATGTTTAAGTTTGAAAGAAAATCACTATAATTATGATAAACCTGGAGTTGCAAACTAGTGGCCTGAATGAAAGCTGCTTTTTTTTTTTCTTTTTTTTTTTTTTGGTCAACAGTTGTTTTTTTTTCTCTCTCTCTTAGAGAGTCTGAGTGCCTGTAGAGAGGGTGTGCACCCTCTATTTCACTACGCTGCCTACGGCTTCCCAGACAGTCACACTTTTAAGATATCTGCCTGATCCCTGAAGATGGCTAGAAAAAAATGAATATTCTTTCAAATGGAATCCAATAGATACTGGGATAAATGATAATACTTCTGAGACTTTTATTTGCCTGACTCTCCCACAGTGCTCTTGACTTGTCTACATAGTAGTTCTTCTCTTTGTTTATGGGATTAGACAAGAAAGGCTTTTCTCCTTCTCCTCCTCGTCCCCTCCCCCTCCCCCTCCTCCCCTCCTCTCCTCCCCTCCCCCTCCCCCCCCCCCCCCTCCTCTCCTCCTCCTCCTCCTCCTCTCCTCCTCTCTCCTCTCTCCTCTCCTCCTCTCTCTCCTCCTCCTCTCTCTTCTTCTTCTTCTTCTTCTTCTTCTTCTCTCTTCTTCTTCTTCTTCTTCTTCTTCTTCTTCTTCTTCCTCCTCCTCCTCCCCTGAATAAATGACTCAAAAGGGCATCATCATATAAAATTTGTCAGCTCAGCACCTCATGATAAAATAGAAGAGAAAGAATGGGAAAGAATATACTAGAAATATGAATATTTTTCAGAAACTAGGGGAAGAGAAACAAAATTTATATTAAATTGACAAGATAACATATCGGTAAAATGGATCAGACTTCACTGTCATTTGGTGATAAAAAATTATAGGAATTATGTATCCCTTAAGTGTTCAGAGTATAATAACAGTACATATAATGGCTTCGGAAGTTGGATCTAGGTCAAAATTAATCAAGACAGTTTTGAGGAAAAAGATTAGTTATTTAATGAATTAAAGCAAGCTAAAGAAAAAAGACGATAGAAATGACACGTAACTTTAAATTTGTTCAATCTATATGGATAATTAGAAGTAATTAGACTTTTAAATTTCTACTGAATATACGTAGTTTTCAAATGAAGACCTAATGGAATTTTGACTAATATTTTACTTAAGTAGGAGCCTTTAGTTAAGGACTAGTGTTGAAAAAATGTTTTATTTTGTTTTGTTTTAAAAGTTAAGAAAACTAAACAAATAATAACCCCAAGATATATAGAAAAATAGCATGATTTTTAAAAAGCATGGTAGATTCAACAAGAAGGAAAGTAAGAAATTGTATAATCCTCTTTTTTAGACTTTTCCTTGGTTTCGTGGCTTGCATGGAGCTGTCTTAGATGGTTGATGGCTTATTTGTGATAGGATTCACTGATAGAATTAATGTCAGGTTCGCAATGGGTGAATCTCTAAGGGGAGCCTATGATGTACTCAAAAGTAGTTATAAATATCATTCACTTAGAAAAAAAAAAAATCCTAGTGACACATCAAAGAGCTTTGAAATGTGCCAGTTAGCCTAGCATGTTTCCTAGGGAAACTATGAGAGGTATTGGCAAAGGCAAATCTATAGGATGTTCAGTAGAACAATATTTAATTAAATTAGTATAAAATAGAAACAAACTATATTCCAAAACTAGATTTGTTTTAAAAATTTTGCTCTTATAATAGAAATCTATGTGGTTATAAAAAATGTAGTGGATATTTCAAACAACACGTTCACAACTAAATTCTTTCAAACCAAATATCTTCCCATCATCTACAAATGAGTAAATATTTCTATCACCACTGAGATGATCATGCCAAACGCCTAAGAATTGTCCTCTAGAGCCCTCTGAGAGCAGAATGAAGTTACAGTGACCACCGAAAGGAGAAGGTATCTTGAGACTGAAAAAGGAGGCAGGTAGCTCCATAGATTGTAACAGAATTTTGTGTGTGGCAAGTCACTTACAGGGATAGGATCGAAGACAGCCCCACGGCCTGCATAGCTAATGTCTTCTACCAGACAGTTGTTACAGTAAGTGTTTTATAGTATAGCTAAGGTACTAAGGATCGACAAGACAAAGGGATGAGGAATGCAGTACATCCCAGGAACCGTACCTCCTGGTGGTCTTTGATGAATGATTGCTTACAGTTGATGCTAGCATCTAGTTTGATATTTACCTTGGTTGCCATGCCATTCTGGCCATTACTAACAAGAATCTCTATGGCTCCATTGTGTAAGTTTAAAGAACACAGATAATCTTTAACTATACGGCTTGGTATGCTGCCTGAAACTAGTTAGATTAGTCAGAGCTCACAACATGGAACCTGGAACAGAAAGAAAAGCAGGGGGTGTGAAGATGGACAAAGTCTTGTTCACATCAACATCTGTGTACTCTCTCTTCCTTATTTTTTATCTCCCACACCAAATTCAGCGAATTCAGTGTCAAGCTACTGCCTCCAAAACATATCTTCAACTCACCCATTTTTCTCTATCTCCACTGCCACCAACCCTAGTCTGAGACACTGTGACTTCTTAACTGAAAACTATGACGTAGCCTCTTACCAATACCCTCTTGGCATTGCAGCCAGGATAATCATTTTAAAAATCTAAGTAGGCTCACATTTACTCCAGTGCTTAAAGCCATCGGAGGTCCTCCATTTGTTTCACACATAATTCCAAACATGGCATATGTTTCAAGTCTTCGTATATACTGTCTTCAAGTCTTCGTATATATTGTTCTTTGTGCCTAGACCTATTCCCTCCCATGTACCAAGGAATTGCCTTCTTATCCTTGGCTTCTGTGATGTAGAATTGGTCCCCGGTTTGTTCTTTCTTATAGTACCCTGTAACCCTGCACTCAGACACAATATTACTTGTACATTTTATACATAAAATATCATTTGCTTTAAGATCTGCTTCACTCACTAGATTATAACCCTATGAAGATAGAAGTATTTCTGCTTTTCCCTGACAATCTATACGTACCTATAGACACAGTACAAAACAGAGTCTGACATAGTTGTTAGTAACATATGTGGAACAAGTAAATAACATTTGACATTTAATAATTATCATAACTATCACCAAATGTATTTTTTCAAATATACATTAACAAATATATGTATTTTATGTGTTTGAATATGTAACTATAAATTTAAGAATATAACCAAGTTTTTTTAATGGTTATCTCTGAGTGGTATTATGCATTTAAAAATATATTTGTTTGCCAGTCATCCACTGAGTACTTTTATCTTCAAAATTAGAAAACATGTGTTATTTTCTTAAGTACTTCTCTTTCTTGTACTAATATAAATTCTGACCACCCACCATACCCTATGCTATAACTGGGCCAGGGGTCCAAGATATTATATTTATTAATTTCAAACCCTACTGAATGTACATGTTTAAGGACAAATAACATTAGAAGATGTGTTAGTTCTCAGAACACAGAATGACTGCTTTTGGAAAAAAGTCCAAAATGGCCTCAGGAAATCACACAACATACCAGAAAATTAAACTATAATAGACAATTATAATATCATAGATAATATAAACAGAACTATGTTTTTTCTATCATGGCAAGTTTTATTTATTTATTTATTTTTATATTTATTTATTTATACTTATCTATCTATCTATTTATTTTAGTTTCAGTGTTCATATAAACTTAACTGGTGGCATCTTTTGAGTGTAAATATCATCACTGTTTAAATGCCACATGTATCCATTTAAAAGCTTTGTCAGAATGAAAAATGTGGCAGGAACAAGTGATTTTTCCATCTTTGCAGTGATCCTTTGTTTTCCTGATATCCTAAGGCACGTAACCCTCTCTATACACTTACTGACACCACTCCCGTACTCATTGGTGTATGTATTTCTCCCTTTACTGCCAGTCATATCTTCTGAAGTAGACTACAAGCTCCCTGAGGGCAGAAGAGCTTCTTCTCTACCTCTATATATCTATCATCACATACAAAGAATGCTCAACTCATTCATATATTCATTTCATTCACTCCTTCATTTCACAAATATTTATTGGGACCTACTATGTTCATAGCTCTGATCCAGGCTCTCAAGATAAAGGTCAGCACAGACCAAGTCACTGCTTTCATGCTGTTTCCATTCTATTCCATTCTACTACACATTACAAAGGAATGAATTAATATAGAGTAATTTCTTGATTGGCTTCTGTTGGAAATTCTTGTCCTGAGAATCAAATGCTTTAAAGATTCAGGAAAGTTATCTAAGAAAATAAGAGACTGTCTTTCTATTTTAGCTTTTAAAAAAATTAGATTTTTTAATTTAGAAGCTAATTCTAGAGCCCCAATACCATGTCTAAGGATGAAGGCGTACAGAGTCTCCTTCTTTCCTTTTGTGCTTTTTAAAGAAGATTTAGAAATGTACAGGAGTGTGTTGTTAAGCCTACATTCCAGAATAATCATCACTATGGAAATGAAGATTTATTGCCAATCAGATCTCAACTGGATTTTCATAAATGTTTTTTTAAAGATTTATGTAAAAGAGTGTTATGACTGATCTAAGAGAATAGGTTACTCAGGAGGGATGTAAGGCATACTATTCTAACATGAACCAGGTCACAAGAATCAAGGCTAGCCAGAATAGAGCCAGGGAAGAAAATGGAAGAACATAGGAAAGAACACTCAACTTGCTTAAGATCTACTTGGGATCTGCTGCTAAGCACCTCCACCTTAAAGGTTATTTCATTTAATCCTCACAACCTCATTGAGATAAGCCATTATTCTTGCCAGTTTACAGAGGAGAAAAGTGAAACTCAGAGAGATTAAATAACTTTCTCAAAGTCCTCTTCTTCTTAAGCTTCAGCAAAGGTTCATTTGTAATTTCAAAGTCCTAACTCTTTGAATTATGAGACAAATGATATGAATTTTAAGATTCAGTTCTTCTATTTACCAGCTCAAAACCTTAAGCAGGTTACTATACTTTCTAGCTCTTCTTTGTCTGATCTATAAATGAGAATGATAATTATTTCATATAAATGTGTCAATTTTAAAGGAAAGTTATAAAAATCATTTTGTAATCCATAAAATACTCTGGGAATTATAACAATTATTACATGTTAAGAAATATAAAAAGTCTGTAAAATATTTTTAAAGATTTTCTGAAAAAATGAAGAGGAAATGATAACTACATTTTATGGAGGAAAGAAGGGGTCAATAGCTGTCATTAATTAAAATGAAACAGCAGAAATATTATATCTTCATTGTGACAGGTTCCAGAAAAATGAGAAAATCACCAGCATATGGCTTTTTCCTAGGACTGAATTCCATGATTCATTACTACAAATTCAAGATGTAAGAGTAGAAGGAACCTTAGATGAAGGAACTAGGACCTGAGGCATTTGTTTGGTGACTTGCTCAGAGCCAGAGGCAGAATCAAGACCTCTGGCTGCTCCACCTCAGTGTGGTACCTCAACCATTATCACACTAGAAATGATTTCAAGTAATGAGTTGTGATAGGAATGAGGCCATGACAGGGATTGGTGGAAACTACCATTACCAATGAACTGCCTGTAGAAAATTAAATTGATGACTTAGGAAATTTTCAATATGAAGAATAAGCACACAGTGGTGCTAACTAAGATCTTTAAAGCTAAGTGTGTTACCTACCCCCCCCCCAGAAAGTCAGCACTGTAAATAAACTTCACTGTGTATAGCCACCATGTGCCTGATTAGGGCCGTGGCAATTGATAGCTGAACCTAGGGCTTGCTAAATAAGGAACTATGTTGGTAACAATTTGTTCATCAGGTGGAGAATGCTTTTCGTCAAGTGAACAACTATTTCCCCAATGTTAGCTAGTGCTTTGAGCAGTCAAGTGGCTTCATACAATTGGTTATGCTCCTGTAAATGGTAGATCCACTAGTAAAGCAGTCCGAATAATCTCTGGGAGTGAAGGCTCTGAAGAATGTTGATACTTGAAGTGCTGAGGAATGCAAGACTACTTTTCAAGAAGACCTGAAGCATTCTTGTGAAATCCTAGCAGGCTTGCAAACATCCTGCATAAAGGAATGGGCTAAAAATAGCATCAGCTTGGCTGTAGGCTGATAGAAGAGTAAACATCAATGGTTTTCTGGTAGCCTATGAGTCCAGGATCTTTATAAACCTGTCTTCTCATGATATTCTCTCTACTTCTTCCTATGCCAATTAAAATCTATCTCATTTTTTTTTTTTTATCTCCCTCTCTTTCCAAATTTTGTTGTGAGACATATTCTTCCAGGGTTATAGGGCGTCTTTTAACAAAATATTTTCCCAAAGCCACCATTCCAAATTATTTGAGCTTCCCTTTTTCACTTCCATATATAACTCATTATTAAGAGATAGTTAATTTGAGCAGTTCCATAAGTGATGAGATTCAGTTTTAAAGTGGCATTTAAAACATAGACAACACAATAGAGTTTGTCAGGTACTTACAAATATGCTCAGCTAATCCTCATGGAATTGGTTTGATCCCCAATTTAGAAATGGTTAAGTGCAGAGAGATTAAAACTGCCCAGTGAAAGATTAAAGGGTTGCTGTCTAATATCTATGAGAATGAGAACCACGGAAAATTGAAACCCACAAATAATATGAAAATACTACTTAAGCCAAGAGCTATGTGGGTTGCCTTCTCCCTCTCTGATCTTCTGCACCCTTGGTAAAGAGGAAGTCGAGCTGGTATTTGCCCGAGGAAGATGTCAGCATTCTCCTCTAAGCCCTCTGACTCTTGTGGGCTGAGGGACCCCATCAAAGGTAGAAGTCCCACAGCTCTCTTCATATTTAATATTCACAATAAGAAGTCTCATTGAATGAGTTACTAGAAAAGCATTTTGATGACCCATCTTTAGGACTCTCATAATCTGTGAACTTGTGCAGTTAACTTTTGTTATAAATTTCTTATCAGTAAAAAGAAACAATAGTAACATTCCCTTTCACTTGTTCTCCTTTTTCCTTTTCATCAAGATTCAGAATTCAAAATTTTTAATTGCTTTAAAATTCAAAATGAATTTTACTAAATTCCGAGATTTAATGTATGGGTCTTTGAAACAGCCTATCTTCTTGAGGGAAACTAGTAAAAATTCATAAATCCACTATTTTCTCATAAATTTCTTTTGAGTTGCCAATGTTTTTCAAAATAAAAACATTCAAGATTTAAGTTACATCACATTTGGAATGCTGAGTGACCAGACTCTCTGACATACACACTCTATTCTGCTCTACTTTTTCACTTTCAATCACTCAAGCACTTTTAGGAAGGATGGAATGGGGGTGCTTTGTGTGGCAATGCTAGACGAAGCAGGTTCTGTTACATGCTCCCTGGTGGAAAAAGTACACTTCTTTCAGCACTATTGTACATCAGCTGTCTCCAGTTACAGCCAAAGTAGGTGTGTAATATATGACTGGACTTGCTACTAATGCAGGTACTCAAATCCTGGGACAGAGACACCTTGTGCTACAGTAAATCGATCTGCCTCAGGTTTCCATTAAGTCATCCGGCACACAAAATGGGAGCTAACATCAGAGATGGTGGGAATTGGTTTGAGTTCTGATTTTTATCTAGCCATTCAAGATCTTTAAAAAAGAGCGAATTTAAAAGTCCTCTTTTGTAGAAACTATGAAGCCCATTTAAATATCCTGAATATCCCAGATTTAGAGCTATGAGTCTGAGATTATGCTACTTTAATATTTAAAAGTTTGACATAAAAATATAATTTGCCTATCACTATTTTAAAACTGACTTTATAATATTTTCTCTTAGAATTACTTTTTAACCAATATGAATGACAAATAGTTTGCATTTTCCTTAAGTGGACATCCTAAGACTATTAGTATTATTGAAGAAGATTAATGAAGTTAATTCATTTCTTTAAAGGGTAGTTCAGAATAGTAGTTGATTTATTTATTTATTTTTTTGCATCGTAGTAGAATTCGCAGTGTATGTTTATAGTGTCAGGAATCATTTATCCTATTTTCTGAGTTCATATAAAGTTGATTAAGGAATTATATTATGTAAAAGGTATTTGAAGTACTCCTAGAAACACTGTGATATAAGTAGCAGAGGTCACTGTGACGATGTAAGAAAAGCAAGACATGGGAAAAGCAAGGTTAATATCTCACTTATGTATGTGCCACATGTTATTGAACATTAAATATGTGTCATCTTGGGCTGAGTTTCCCAGAGATGCATGGCATGGAAAGATGACAGAAAGAATAAGATGCTACTGAAATAAAAATAAAAAAGAAGATAAGAGAAGACTAGTAATAAAGAAGGGAGCAAACCCATTTTATCAGCTTTTTCTCATCTCAGTCTAATAACGGCTCTGTGAAGTAGTTTGATAACATATGCACGTCAAATTGCTTCTTGTATAGTATGTGTTTTACTTGTCTCATTTTGATTGCTTTTCAAGACCAGAAATTAGAATAAATTAAAAAAAAAAAAAGAAGACTCTATAGACCACTGGCTTGTGCATTTTATATTATCTCATTTAATTATTTTCCATGCTTAAGAAGATAACATTAACTTCATTACACAGATCATGAAACTGAGACTCAGAAAGGATAATGAGTTTATTCATAATCACATATTTAATAAGTGGCTCAACTGAGATTGAGCCAAATTATCTGGATGCAGAACCTGTGCCCATCTCGCCACACAGAGCTGAACAATGACAAATCATCTGCTTTTAGCAGAGCATTCTATGAAGTGAAGAGAGTAAGTATTAAGTAAGGCTTGAGAGAGACTTCTAGACAGAATCTTTATGTAATGAAATATCCGAGAAGTATTATTTCGTCTCCAAGGAAGCATGTGGTTGAACTAAATGATCATAAATTTATTCTTTAGGAGATAGATTGACACTCCTGGGGGTTCTAAGAGAAAAGACTTGAAAGTACCAAAGGAGTTCATGAAGAATTCCAATTCTTTACGATTCCATTGATGTCTCTTGTTCTAAAAGGGTTATGCAAATGCTATATTGGCATCTGAAATCATTTTAGGACTTACAATGTTTTCTTCTGGCCTATGCTTTGATTTTATTTAGAGGCTTGTATATGAAATGTTACATCTCTGGATTCATTTTAATTTACATGGATATACTATACATACAACTTATGTATCAGTGGCCAGTGGGATATTTTAATGGAGTCCTTCTTGAACATTTAAACCATAAAAATATAAGGTGCATTATTTAGGCTCTTAGTAGAAAATAATACAATTATATTTGGATATTACAATTAGACTATTTTCAATGGTGTGGCCATGATATAGGAAAATACCAGCAATACTATCGTGTCCAGGGGCTCTGTTTCCAACTCAGAGCTGAAAGAGATGGGTGGATCAGAGAGAGCTGTGCAAAGGGTTGTCTAGTATGAACTGTGAGAGACGCCACCAGGCCATGGTGACCTTTCAAGGAAGGGCTGGCAGAACAAGATCCCCACATTACTTTCCTCTCTCACACCTTTATTAACCAACTCAAGTCAAAGCCAGAGGCCAAGTGCATCTGTTGACATAATCTGTGCAGATCAAACACCAAGGCACAGGTGGAGAAGAGTGGAGAGTATATCTGGAGGGGCAAATAGAAGATATTTAGCATGTAAGTGTACAAGAAATTACTTATAAACAGAATTTAAGCCAAACTTATTAAATGTTTAGACAATAAACTCGGTTCATTATACATTATGTGTTTCTTCAGCTCTGTAACAATGAAAATGTATGAACAAGAAAACAAATTTTATTAGATACTAACACAATCAAATTGCCTGTCAACTCTGGGAACTTATAATTTAATTTCTGCAAAATAAATGCCTTGTAAAATATTACATTCGAAGAAATGTTGGAGATTAGTAAATCTGTGAAAACATCTTGGGTATTATCTCCTTTTCTAACAAGTATTTTGAGTTTTGTTTTATGCTTTGTAAATATTGATTAAATAAATGTCCAGGGTACTGCAAATAGCTCTAGTGTTAGGCCACGTCTCGACTGTTTTCCTTAAACATCACATTTCTCATGTAGTTTCCATTACTAAGCTAAAAATTATTTTTGTCTACCATATTTATAATACATAGAAGTCTCCATCAATTCTGTTCTTGAAAGTCAGCATTTCTCAGCCTCAGAACTATTAATATTTTGAGTCCCAAAATTCTTCGTGGGCCATCCTGTGCACTGTAAGACGGTTAGTAGTATTCCCGTCCTCTACATAGCAGATAACAGTGGCACTCACCTCCCAGGTTGCACCAAAGAACAATGTCTCTAGACACTGAAAATGTCCCCTGGGAAGTAAAATCTCTCCCTTTGAGAATCACTATTCAAAGTGAAATGTACTGAAAGTGTCATATCTTGGGCATTAAACTCCCCATTCACATACCAGGCCACTTCAAGGATCAGCGTATAAAAAAGAGCAACCTTGAATCATGAGGCTAATCTGATCAACTCTCATGATCATTGTTAAAGAATTCGCCTTACTGTGCTTCCCCAAGCAGGTGACTGGGTGGTTTTAACTGGAAAGTGACCTTGGGCATGACGGGCTCTGAGATTGTGTGCAGAATAACTTTACAGACCATTTTCCCAGCTATGATTTCTGGTTGCTGCCTGGAGGGGAAGCCACATCTACACAAACATTTCCTGGATGGAAATGGACCAAAGGATTTCCTGATGCCCTTTTTTCCAGTTTAGTGCTAATGATCTGGGATAGAAGTCCACCATCTTCTGCTTGGACTCTTAAATAGCCACTTACTTTAGTCTCTTTGCATCTATTTTTGTTTCTCTCTAGTCCTTTATTTATATCATAAGATTAGTGGATCTTTAAAAATGGAAATAAGGTCTTGGCATTCTGTAGTTTGAAACCCTTTAGTAGTTTTCGGACCCATTTGACCCTGTGTGATCTTGCCTCTCATTTAGCCAACCTTGTTTTATTTATTTTTAGATTTATTGAGATGTAATTAATATATTAAAAATGCACATATTTATTATATACATTTTGTTAAGTTCAGACATATGTATAAACCTGTAACACCATCATCACAATCAAGACACTAAATATGTCCATCAGCTCCAAATTTTTTCTTCATTTCTTTTTTGTTTGTTTATATTTTGTTCTCTTTTGTTTTGCTTTGTAGTAAGGACATTTAATGTAAGATCCATACTCTTAGCATTTTAAAGTGTACAATAGCATATTGTTGACTACAGGCGCTATGCTGTAAAGCGGATCTCTAAAACTTATTCTTCTTGCTTTATACCCATTGAACAACTTCTCCCTATTCTCCCCACCCCCACCACTGCCCACTCAGCCCCTGATAACCACTGTTCTATTCTCTGCTTCTCTGAATTTGACTCTTTTTATACCTCATGTAAGGGGACTCATGTTCTTCTGTGACTGGCTTATTTTACTTAGCATAATGTCTTCTAGCTTCACCTATGTTGTTGCAAATGGTGGGATTGCCTTCTTTTTTAAAGCTGAATAATATTCCATAGATTGTCATACCATATTTTCTTTCTCCATTTATCAATGACATTTACATTATTTTCATATCTTGGCTATTGTGAATAATGCTGCAGTAAACATGTGGGTGCAGATATCTCTTTGAGATCTTCATTTCAATTCTTTCGTATATATACCGAGAAATGAGACTGCTGTTCATTTGGTAGTTCTGTTATTAATTTTTAGGGAACCTCTATGCTGTTTTTCAAAGTGCCTATGCCATTATACCTTTCCACCAACACTGCAGAAGGGTTCCATTTCTTTACATTCTCACCAGCACTTGTTATTTTTTATATATTAGCCATTCTAACAGGCATCCCATTGTGGTTTTGATTTGACCTTTCTACATACCTTATTCAACTTCATTTTAAACTACCATCATTTCACTCTGCTTTCTTGCTACACAAATTTATATAAATCTCTCGCCATGGGGCCTTTGCATGTGCTACTTCTTCCTCCAACTTCTTCTCATCTTGTAAACTCCACATTCTTCATATTATAGCTTTAATGCTGCTCCACGTCCAAGACTTCCTACAAATGTCAAACATTCAAAATTATCGGTGTTAAGTTTTCTGTTTAGCCCTCTTATAGAGCCATGCCTTTTTCACTCAGAGTATTTATCTTGCTTTATAATTATACATTCAGTTGAGTGATTATTTGATTAATATCTCTTCTCCATTAGTCCTAAAGCCTGTGGGGCGGGGCCTGTTATTTTTTCCTCATGAGTACAAGACTAACAAATAGAAAATTTTAATAAATATTTCTAAAAAGAAAGACTAAGGGACTAAAGAGATGGAAAGAAGGAGGAGAGTGGGAAAGGAGAGAAATGTAGAAAAAAAAAAGCAAAAGAAATAGATGTCAAAAGTCAATGTGTGACTGCAATCCATCCTACTTGTCTTAACTCTCCTGATTTTTCCAGTCTAATTTAGTAGATGGCTCTTCCTTCCCTCCCCCACCAAAGCACAGTGATTTTTTTCATGCTGTCATATGATATTTTGAGCAGATTATCATTTAGGCTTCTAGCTAATAAGCAAAATGTTCCCAAAACATACAGTTTAAGAAAATGCTTTTCAAGGTGTTTAATAAAATACATATGAATCTGTGGTACTGCCCATGGAGGAAGACAGGTATGAAATGAAACCAAGCACAGCAAAAGTTACTTCAAAATAAATGCTCCATTCAGATCCATTCAGATCTCTCTCTCTTACAGCATTATTCATTTAGTTCATTTAATTAATTACATAAAAATGTTTTGAAAGCAATGGAAAAGCCAAACAATATTTTTAAATAATATGAAAAATTGAAAAATGATATCAGTGACCTTGTTCTACAGATCCTTTCAGAAGAAAGACTTCATTGACCTTAACTGTCTTTCACATGTGTCTTGAGTGCCATAACACATTACACACTCTATCTTCATTTACAATTGTTTTGCCACACATCACCACTGAAGGAGATGGAAAAAATCCATTAGACATAAGTCAGGCTTTCACTTACCAGTGGGGATCAAACAGTTTCATAAAGCCATTTCCAATTAATTATGAATTGATTGTGTAAGCATTTCAACACTATTTTCAAATGATAAACAAGTCATGATTGGTTACAGAGGTCAGATAAAGATGGTGGGACAGGAAGAGGGAAAAGGAGGGGCTGAGAAATGAAACAAAGCTGCCTAATAGTCAGGCTTGTGGTATTTATAAATGTCGATTGGCACTGAATGACGGATGAGTTTCAAAACCTCAAAACCCAAAGAACGCATAACATTAACTTAATAGATTCTTTCAGGCCTGGGTTACCACAGTATTTACAGTAATCGTACATTCACGGTAATAACATAATAGTACCTTTCATTCCCAAATCTCATATTTGCACATTTATAAATTATCAGCTTCTGAACCAGCTGATGAATAACTTTCCGGTATGTGCCTCTATAACTTGTTATAAAGCAAGGCTAATGAGTGGCTTCTCTTAGGTAATATAGTAGAATGACAACTATGTAGACTAGATTATAAAAGCACACTTTTAAGAAAGGGTAAAAATAATGAAAACCTTTGAATATAGAAATTACACTGGAATGGGGAAATGATACTGTAACAAATTTTTTAGCCAAGTTTTAGTGGAACAACAATCAGTGTAATTATATAAGATGATTTTTCTTTTTCAGAAGTTAAAATAAGAGAGAATATGTTGATTTCTAAGTTGCCTAGAGAAAAATGGAAACTCTAGGTCTTTATCTTTGTGTCTTGTATGTTTACTTGTTTATAGTTGGATGTTGCAACTTTGACAAAGCTAGATCCGGCTTGTTATTGTCCACAGTAAAAATAACCCAGTTACATGAGATGGAATTTCAGACTGGAAAAGGAATACTTTAAAACCTACCTATTTGGGTGTTCCAAATTTACTCTCTTTACTTTCTTTTAACCTTTTATGTAAATAGTTGAACATATTTGAAAGCATGTGTGCTGAAAACTTTAAGAAATGTGTATGTTTTTATGAGGAGCTGCTATAATTAAATTCGGAGTGACTTAGAGTTAACCATCTCCCACAGGGGGGATATTATAACGATTAAGTTATGTTTTCTGCATAAACTTTTTAATTTAATCTTCAAAGCTCAAAAAGTTTTATTTTTCTGGGAATGCATTCAAAATAAATCATTGCAATGAATGGATCTTTGAAAAGTCATTCATACATTCTGAAATCCAAAATGATGAGAATCTGCTTTTAAGATCCCAAAGAAAGATATTTCTTGCTGTTAAGAAATTATTTTATATAACTGCTCCTTTACTGGCATGACCAACAAGTCGACATTCTCTTAGAGTCAGATCTAATTAAATCCTTAAGAAGAAATTAACTGAGACAGTTATTGGTGGTAGGTGATTGCTTAAGGCTTTCAACACAATATCGAGATCAGAGAAAAGCAGAGTCCAAATAACAAGTGTAAATATAATTTTATCTTAACTACATTAGTTTAGACTTGTCTTAGAAGAATCACTTGGTGAATGTTTTGGCATAGCTTTAGCATATACTTATTAAAAATCTTGATGTTGGCTTATTAAATCAATAAAAATCAAGATAAATAAATATTCAAAAAGTTTGGGACAGAATGAACCTCAGTTTTAATGCTTTATTGGATGCCATCTCACATCTTTTTAAATCTGGCTTTATTTGGTCTATATTTATTTGTTCCATAAATAGATGTGGTAATCATGACTGTTTTCTATGATGTTTGTTTATGTAATAGGATATCGCTGTGCAATGGGTCCCAGGAACATTATTATATTTGTTTGCTTCTGTTTTCTCAAATAGATAAAAGAAGCAAAACCCACTTGTACATTTTTAAAGTTTATTGTAGCTCTCGGTTTGCCATTCAAATTGAATCAATTTCAACACAGCAAGACATTTCTAAATGCAATCCTACAGCACTTTAGAAAATGAAAACTATATTTTCCGTGAGTCATTCTTCGAATTACAAAATGTTCATCATCCAGGAGAGTTTGTCATATCCATAAAACCAGTGCATAATAATAGGTGTTAATGTCAGCAGTGTTCAGCTGTTTATTAGGTGCATTCATTTCTGAAAGGTTAGCGCTCATGGTTTTATTTGTTGTCTAACATTTCAAACTGCTCATGATATCAAGTGCTTAGTCAGTGGATCAAATTTTTTTCTTGATATTCTCCAAAGGATGGGGGAGTGAGTGAGTTTCTTTTTCTTTATAACAGCATGGAAAAATGGAGGACTTGAAAAAAGCCGCTGCCAGGATCTCAATGGTAATCATGTTTTTTCCATCTGGCTTCAGCTTCTCATTTTGGATACTGTCCCTTCTCTCCTACTTTGCTCAAGCAGAAACTTAGATGGAAAGTATTCACCTTTAAGTACCTATAGAATACATCAACTAAACTGCATTACAGAATACTAACATTCTGTGACAGTACATAGTGTTCTTCCTGACTATTAAGACATATGGGTAAGACATATTTTAGCATCCTATTTAGTATAACCAAGAAGTTTTGTCTTACTTAAGTCAATTTTTTTCTTACCCCAATTGAGAAATGGAGAAGTATACAAAACATTTTTATATACATGTTACTACAACTTTCTTAAATTGACGTAATTCATCTCCAGGTAAAAACAAAACTAGTTTCTTATTAAAGCAACCAAAATATTTTTTGAGAATTAAGATAATACAGCATTAATAATGTCAAAGTTTAGTTCCTTATTAATTTGTTCTGTCTCATAAAGAAATTAAATGATTAGGACTAGAAATGAAGACAAAATGTTGTATACTCACTTTATTACAATTTTCTTATTCGAACAAAACCTGTGCTCTTCATTTTCCTCATCTGCTTTTTCAGGATAAAATACTTTCCCAGTAGATATACTGTGAGAATGAAAATATGAATTTAGGTGGAAGGCTTTTAAGGATAAAGGTATTATACCACATTCACTTTATCATAACATATATAAAGGGCTCACCAGCCATTTGCCACAGTGAGTGATCCTTTAATCTAGGTCAAAGGTTAAAAGGCAAGGCTTTTATTCTTAATGTACCCTTACAATAAGGTTCACAAATTACATAACTCACTATAGACTTAACATTGTATGGACTTCTGCGAACTGGATAAAATTCGAAAGGTTAAGTTTTGGGGAAAAGGGATGGTAACAATTCTTTAATAAATAAAATAAAAATCTTTATAAATGATTGAGAAAGTGAGCTAATATCCAGACCAATCAAGCATAAAATCTCAACAGAGTTCTTCTTGAAGTTTGACAAAACAAATATAAAACACTTATGGGTGAAATACATGAAAATTTATTAGTTAATTTACTCAATATACATGTTTTTAAATATTTAAAGCAGAGAAGGGACAGACATCCATTAGGACTGCAAGGTCGAGAATGGGTTGAGGCAGAGCAAGAACGAAAGCAGAAAGCTAATAGAATGTAATGGGTAGTGGTGCTGTATGGCCAACTAGGAGTAAAAATGTGACAAATTTTTCAAAGAGTTTTCTAATGATTGACTCAGGCTTTCCTATTGTAGAATCAGTATTTCTTTTCCATAAGGAATGGATAACACAGGAACATGGTGAAAATGGGGTGTGGCCAGGCCCTTATCTCCAGCTAATACTATGTATTTTATAAATACCTCAGTTAGGACACCAGTTGTTGTCTACTGCTACTCTTTGTAGTATCATTCCTACTGCAGAGAACAGAGTCAGTGGTGGCGAAGAGCACAGTTATACAGCCAGACTGGTTTGATCGGAATTTAGGCTGAATCATGTACTGGATGTATCTTAAAATTTCCTGTCATTATATCTTGAATAGCATTAGACACACAGCCAAGCATGATGCTGAATCATTGAATGTTGATTAATAGAAAGCAAAAAGCAGCAGAAAAACTGGGCAAACTATTGTTGAAAGTTTCCATTTCTTTGCATGTTTCTCTATTTTAGAGTTCATGATTGAAGTTTTCACAGCTTTATTTATTGAACTGGGTGACAGTAAAATAGCATCCCAACATAAACCCTCATAGTCCTTCAAAATCTTTGGCTATAGTTATGAGATATTAAAGAATTGCTTCAAAGATTTCTAATGTATTACTTTGACTTAATTTTTATCTATAAAAGAGGAAAGATAAAAGAAGAATGGGAAGTGGAAAATATATGTATATATATTACATATGCATATGTATATATATGTATACACACACACATATACATACATACACACACATATGCATTTACTTATTTAGGGAATATATTTTAGAGCCTCACTTCAGTGTTTCACTGCTCATCATATCTATCTTTTATCTTGATAGAATGGAGGTGCTATCACTATGGCCAAAAGTGGGCTCTGTATTTTACTCTCCTGGGCTCAACTCACTTTACTAAAAGTTTACTAGTTTTTAGAAATACTTACCAAAATTCATTTGGTTAAGGAGTCATTGTTTTTTATAGGTCTGAAAAATTGTCTACTGAAGGAAACACAATACAGCTTGAGAATCCCTGCTATACCATCCTTTTAAGAGTTTCTCTGGGTTTACTTGGTGGACGGACAGACTCATTTTCCAACAAATTATTTCAAAGGTTTACTGTTTTTCAGCTCATCAAAAAGAGAAAATCAAAAGCAATTTCCTGAGGGTATATTTGTTTCAGAAGAGTGAGCATGGAAATGTGTAAAGAGCTAAACATTTTTCTGCCTTATGACCTCTTAAGGTAGATTTTCCCCAATTACCTCTCAAAGTTTCTTAAATGTTTAATTATACATTATAATTAGCCATGTTGAAAACATAGTTCTAAGTGTTTCATTTCCCTGAAGGACAATTGCATATATGGTTATGTTTACCAAGAAGAAACATAATCTAATGAATCTATAAAAACAAAAGCAGCTTTATATAAGAAGATTTTAAATGAGCTAAATTAAATTTAATACACAATTTAATTCCTAGGGGAAGAGAGGGATTAGCTATAAGCCTACAACTATATACCTATGTCTTCATCTATATCCCCTGCGTTTTTCCACTAAAGAACTGAGTTAGCTTAATAATTGAACAAAAGCACATACTATGAAAGGATAATATATGATTTTAAATAAAATATCAACCATCAAGAAATAGTATAAGAATAGGCAAAAAATCAAAAATCACCAGAAAATAACAGAATACAAGTATGCAGGCCACAAAATTTGTTTCTCGATGGACAAAGTAAAAGTCAAAATATAGCAATTATATTATAAAGACTTAAATACCAACTCTGGGAGAGAATCTAAACCTTTCTATTTCATAGCTCTAAAATAAGTTTTAGATAGAATTTTATATTATAGGGCTCCAAATGAAGCAATGGGTATTTACTAGTATTCATATACTTTGGTGAGTATTTATATATACAAATATAAATAATCTCCAAATATATATATATTGGATTTGAGATGACTACTTCTTTTAATTTCTCACCATAAAAACTAACATTATAACACCGAAAGGCAACTTAAGGAAAACATTTAAAGTGGGAAAATAGACTACCAAGGAAATTTGATCTGAACCTCCACTATCCCATGGTCTGGCTTCAACCAACAATGACAACTGAGTGTTTGAAGGAACACATGAACAACAAATCATCCCAACAATTCTACATCTATATTACTTCTCTCAAGTGGGGATTTAGGGTATAATAAGCAAAAAAAATCATCTATTAGAAGAAAGACCTTAGACATAATATTAGAAAAAAGATAGAGATATAATATTATTATATCCATATATGTTCAAGTCATGTAAATAGTCCAAGATCCGTATAGAATCATACATGTGAGGGGAAAAGGAATTTAAGGAAGGATGTACCCTAACCACAAACTTAGTCTTCTCCAGAATATTATCCCAGACAACCATGGGTAACTTCTGCCTATTGGCCTCAAGCATCCAAATGTCAAGCCAAAATGGACAAGAAATAAATTTATGAAATCATGATGATAACAGTAACAATAGCCCCTCCTAACCACTTACTGAGTATATGGCACTAGGCGACATGCTTTACATTTATTATCTCAAAACTTCACAGTAATCATAAAGAGCCAAGTTTTTCTCTTAAAAATTAAGGATTTTGCTTCAGGATCCAGAGATACCAAATCATTTCTTACAGCATATCCCAAGAAAGATTACTATAACAAAGAGAGTTATGTTCCATTTCTTTTAGTTCTTAATTAAGAATAATGATGGTGATGGCTGATACTTACTGCATGTACATTGTGCACAAGACAGTCACCATATTGAGAACCTGCTGTGGATTTAATACTTGCAACACCCCATAGAACAGTGCTATTTTAGATGGACTAACGGAATTCCAGGGCTAATTCTTTAAGAAAATAAATAAATGCAACCTAATTTATCTATTATATTTCATATTCAATTGAGATTACAGTTGTTGAATTTGCTCCAAATGAGATCAGCCTTGACCCAGAAAAAAAACAGATATTCGTATAAAGAGTTTCTGAGACAACTTGGTAATTGCACTGCTTTCATGGGACTGTTCTTGGACTCTGAATTAAATTTAGTCCTTGCTTTTAATTGCTGAATCAAATTCTTGGTCTGAAATGTTACCATGTTTTTTCTCTTTTTCTCAAAACACACACACATACATAAACACACATACAAATGCACATGTATACATACAAAGTATTGAAGCAAATGGCAGGCAGTTTCTGTCTTTCAACTCAATCATACATTTTGCAAATAGAAATGTATTTTGTATACAGTGGACATTTATTCTGGTATCACTGCCTTTATTGTATGTTATAAATGTTTTATTACTACTATCCTTACCATTCATCTTCACTTATTTCTGGTTTTGTCTTAAATTTTTTCAAAATTATTGAGAAATGAAGTTTCTATCATTTTGCAGATAATTGTCTCCATACCCTATAAGTCTTAATCATTTTATGTACAGGATAGAGTTCGGGTGTGATGTACAGAGCTGACTTCTTTGACTTCATATAAATCCAGGTTGAATTCTCTTTGATAAGAGAATGGGAGTGGTACTTGGCTGAAGAAATTTCTATTGTTGACTTAGAGGCTGAGTAGTCATTTGCTTGTCTCACTATATAATGGCAGGATTGTTATTTGTCACAAGTTAGGATCTATCCTTATTATCTTACTCTTGTGTATAGCAATTGATTTGTCCTAAGTACTATACTGCTTTTTTGACTTATGAACTATTGACTGTGTCTAAATTTCTCCTGTCTTTGTCTCTTCCCTTCTAACTCCACTGCCTCTACCTTAGATCAAACCCATCTGTTTTCCTCTAGATGCAGCAACAGCCCAACTAGTTTCATTATTTTCAGCTTCATTGCTGCCTCATAAATTTTCCATAGTATCCAGCATAGTAAGCATTTGATGAATGCTTATGGAATGAATAAGTGAATTCATACAGTTGTAAGCACTGTGTCAAACCTTCAAGGTGAGGTACTTGTAAGATTCTAACATAACATTTAGCTCACTCAAGCACAAATCTACTTATTCAGAAAGAATTTGTGAAAGAGGACTTTTTTACCTCATTTTTCCAACTCTAAATGTCAAGCTGTTGACTCTACTATACTTTCTTACCTCTGGGAATTCCTGGGAGTGTTGGTTGGTTACTAGGTGGATTTTAAACTCAGTGCTCCACAAAATGAAAAAGGATTATTAAGAATGACTGAATCCACACTTTGAAATAAATCACTGTACACACTTAAAATACAGTGAATGGTATAGAAGTTAGAGTGGGTCCTGAAAACAGCAACCAGTTCTTCTTACCCAAGAGCCACTAATAATGGATAGCCATGTGACTAAAAACTAGTGTCTGCCCTGGTCCAGCTTGGGTCATCTTTGGTATAACCCATGTGATTTTATATAGACCATATTGGCTGTTTTTTTACTCCTGGGCCATTGCTCGTGAACCTTGAATTGGTTGTGCAACAGCACACTGTCTCTTTCCAACATGAGCCCTCTGTGTTGGAGACCGCTCTGATGCCTGTCTCCTGTGATCCAGAGCGGCTGCCCTGGAGACTAGCATCCTCTCTGTGCACTGGGATGAGGAAAGAGTTTTAGGCTTCTTTAGCTGTAAGAGCATCTTCCTGCTTGAAATGTGAGCTAAAAAGAATCTCTCATTGAACCAAAGCATGATATTTTTTTATAGGCTCTATTGGTCATCCTTTAGGCAAGAGAGGCTCAAAATATTACCATTCAATCACATCAAGCACAACATTGTGTACAGTATACTAGCATTGTCATTATTTAGATTTATGCTCAATAAGCTTTATTAAATCACACAATGTCTTGGCCTCTGTAGTAAAGCTCACGCATCCAAATAATATCACCCCATGCTGAACCAACACCTTTTCCATGTCACTCCTGTTTTATTCCTACTACTTCTTTGATTTTTTCCCCCTAGAGATAAGGACTAAGCAATAGGGCTAACATGCAGATTGATGTAGTCACAGTTAGTTAACCTTGTTTTTATAGTCTATGTTTTATATTTATTTTGCCACCGATTTACTGCCAACTTTACTGCCTCTAAAATACATAGGAATTATTCCTGATATTTTCATTTTTCTCGTCCAGTCCCCCATCATTCAGCAAATCACTGGGTAATAAATTTAATTCCAGAATTAAAAAATAAATTCTCTTTCTTGACTTCCTTACAAACATAGTACTAATTCGAGCCTTTATTATCTTTAACATAATACTATTCAATTATTTTCCTTTCTAATCACCCTTCTTATATTGCCCCCTTTCATTTACCCTCCTTTCAGTTGCTAGAATGATCTATTTAGAATATAAACCTGAAAAACTTTCAATGGCTTAAGATATGACTATTTCTTTAGATATCACACAAATAGAAGAATTATCAGAATTGTGCCCCATCATCTTCTTCTGTCTTCATGCAGGAATGGGATGTTAATATGAAAATATTCATTAAAGACACATGTTTATTTATATGTCAAAAGGCATACTATTATAGCCACTATGCTTGAGTAGAATGTTAACCTAATCACCAAACCCTTTTGCTTTTTAATTCCCTCATATCGTGGCTTAAATCCATATCCATAGATGTTCCATGATTTTATTCATGGCTACATGTAGTAGGTTATGAGATGTATACTTTTCAACCTTCATACTTATGGTTGCTACAGGTGACTACAGCTTTTCCAATGGTTCAGTAATATGTACTAATCATTGACATGTGGTAGCTTTTGTTCCCCCATGTGTGGTGGTATTAGTAATGAAGACAGGTATCTTTGGAGTAACGGGGAACTGTTGAGTGAAATTATCACATGCTGACCAGCGAAGTTGGTCAGCATTTGCAGGAGATATGGCTCTTTTTGGGTACACACTTCAGACACATGGGTCTAAGAAGAGAGTACAAAGAACACCCACTGAATACCCCTTATCAATCATTTAATTACACCACACAATAGTTCTCTATTTAGAAAAAGAGCAGTAAATTGAAATGAGTAAGGAGTTCCCGTATGTCAAAAAACAGTTATTAGCGTTTAAAGAAAAGTATTCTATAATGTGCAACCTTGGTATATCTAGCATACACTATTGTTTTCCAAGTTAAATTTTACTTGCATTTCTGAAAGAAGGTAGCTCAGGAAAATTCCACTGTTTGACATTTTACCTTATCAGTATAAATAAGCTCTCAAATATTTCTATTCCTCTGGCATTCTTTCTTTATTTAGAGTTTGCTTCATTTTTTTTTAAAATCTTTTGATAAGGTGCAAAGCCCTGCTCTTTCACAATTGTCTGAACTTTCCCTTCACTTTCAAAATTAATTTAATGTTCGTGTCCATGATTAAATGAAAACAAACACCATTGAAAGTTCCTGTTCTCTGACCCGCATTTCCAGCCCCACTGAGGTCAGCCCCCATGACAGCTGTTCTTGCTGTGAAAGTTACTTCAAGATACAATCTTTGCTCTGTGAGGGTGTTCACACAATCATCATTAACTGCTATTATTTTCTTATCCAACAGCCTATTTATTCTGGACACCTGCTGGATATACTAAGAACAGTTAAACTTTCCTCACAGTTTGTATCAAATTCAGAACCCTTTAATGTATGAAATTACCCATTTTTTTAGGTGTATTTCCTTATGCGTAAAATAATTGAAATCTACCTTTTCACACCTGTTTCTCATAACAAATTTCACAATAAATTTGCTATAGAATCCATTGGAGTATGTATTTTACCCAACTTCTTTAAAAAAGATCACTTTGCCTAATCCTAATCTTTTTTTTTTTTTTTGGCTTATAATTATTTGATCCTTCTTGAGAGATGAATAACTATGCCATACCTATCCATTGAAATTTTAAACCCCATCACTCTCATATATTCTTTTTTTAATTAGATAAAGAAATTATGGTTCATATTATACAATAGAATATTAGCCATTAAAAAAATGAAATCCTACCATTTGCAATGACATGGATGGACTTCTGCTGAGTGAAATAAGTCATACAGAGAAAGATAAATACATATCACTTATGTGGAATCTAAGGAACAAAAAAACAAACTAATCATATTTTCTTTTAATCAGTCGTTACTGTCTATTTTCTCTGGCTAATTCTAATCCAAGTGATTTGGGCTGCAAAATTTTTATCAAACGCTAAAAAAATATTTTTAGCAATATTTTCATAAGGAAAAGGAAAACTATTTGCCTACATTTTAGCTTCTGAAAAAAAATTAATGTTGCATTGTGCTGAAGACATTATTATTTAGGTTTTATATAGTTCAGGCCACATTCTCAAAGATGAGCCCAAGACCTTCTGCTTTGTTCTGGGTCAATCACACTCAAAGCACTGTCTGGGGCCACAGACATTGAAACCGAACAAAGACTCAGCTGGCTGCTGGGACCAGATTGCTAGGATTTCTGACTGGGTTGGTGCTACAGCACAGAACACCAGCTACTACCCCTGACACTATGACTGCTGACGCCTGGAGAATGAACATTTATGTCACTGCTGCACATTCTGTCACAGATCTCACCTCTTTGGTTATTTATTCTCACTTGAATGTCTGAGGCTTGAGTACGGTGGAGCTAGATAACAGGGCCAGGGAAAGTGTGTACTCAGCCTTTTGTGACTGTGTATTGGAACGGTTCAATGGAGTAGGGGTTTCTATAGTAGGGAACTGCTCAAACGTAGGCATTGAGTTCAAAAGATGCTGTGCTGCCAAGGCAATGTCGACTGTAATTTGACCTTGATATAGTTGCTTCAGTGACATCACTTTTTTGCCCAATTACTTATAAGAGAGCTCGGTTTAGGGTCAGAATTTGTGTCCCTCGTGAGCCCTTATTGCTCTCATTCATTCTTCTTTGTTTTCCATGTGTTGGGTTCTTAGAATAAAGCAACTAATAAATCACATTTTATCCAGTCTGAAATTAAGGGCAAATGTGCAACATGATTAGGTGGAGGGTCATTCAAACACTGATGCTGTGGCCATACTAGGTAGTATACAAATGGAAATAGCCTGAGAACCGGAAGGCCAGGGGCAGGAGGTGGAGGCAACCGGGTTTTGTCACGAACTCAGTGTGATGACTCCCCTCCTGTCTGTTCTGCAGGAAAATGCTGGGCTGCGATGAGACTGTCCCCAGGCCCCCTTCATCCTCTGACAGTCTATGATTTTCAAGTCACAGTAATGTTTGCTGCAGCGATGGGGTGCAATGTCTGGGTTGATTGAGTGCTTTGTTCCTTTAATGGGGACTGAGGCAGCAACTCTATCTGACATAAGCTGAGCTGTGTCAGCACAATGGAGCTTATTGGCTGGGCCCCAAGAGCAGACCCCAGAGAGATACTGATTCTGACAGGCAAACAATTAAAGGGGGAAATTGGTGCCTTGTGGATAAGACATCTGTGTGCTTGTGATACCCTTGGTCAAATCTTCAATGTAACATGTGGTTTAATTGGTATGGGCAGAAATGCCCTAGGTTAAGGCTATTCTTAAGAGGAGCTGGAGACTGTCTGTGAACTGGAAGTATACACAAAAATTTTCAAATCTATTTTTATTTTTAAAGATTCCAATGGCAGAAATGACTCTCTTTATATTTCTTATTTCTAAAGCCAAGTAACATTTTAAAAATTAGTCAAAATCTAATTTTAATGTTATATGAACAAGCCAGGGGGCATGAAGCATTTGACAAATTTTACTCCCACTTTTCTGCAATACCTCTTGCCAATGTTTTCCTCTGCATTTGAACCTTTTCTTTTTTCTTTTTCATATTTTCTCCTTTAATGTGTTCCCGTACTATTTTTACTTTTTAAAAGTATACATGTTTCTATGATTCTGTCTGTCACAGACCTTCATCATATCTATGAATGAGGGGCCAAGATCCTTTGTATCATAGAACGTAATGAAGTTTTTTAAACTTAAGCTGTGTTAGTGAGGGTGTTCTGGTACCAACAATCAGTCCCTCATGCCTTACTCTTGTTGTGATGGTGGGTAGTTTATCTGGTGTATTTCAACTTGTTCAACTTCCTTCAATGAGGCTCAAAAAAACACAAATGTTAGGCCTTCAATTAAGCCCTCTTACCACACTTAACTGGGTAGCTTAAATGACAGAAATTTTTTTTCTCACAATTCTGGACACTAGAAGTCCAAGATCAAAATGCTGGCCATATGACAACATGGCCGGACCTAGAGGGTACTATGCTAAGTAAAATAAGTCAGACAAAAACAAATACTATATGATTTTACTTGTATATGGGATTCATAAAAAAAAATAAATAAATGAACAAACAAAACAGAAGCAAACTTATACATACAGAGAACAAATTGATGGTTGCCAGATAGAGCATATTGGGGGTATGAGTGAAAAAAAGAGATCAAGTTGTAAAAATTGCCAGTTGTAAAATCAGAGTCTGATAAATACAGTGAGAATTCAGATAAATAAATTAGGACAAAGACTATGTTGGATGCTAGATGAAAAAAAAATCTAGAATGGCAGGTTTTCTACAGTTTGTGCTTATCAGAATTATAATGAAAATATATAACAATTCAATGTATACATGTACATATACTGTGTGATTCAGCCATTATAACTTAGTAAAACAGAAAAAAAGCAATGATTTCTATGCAACAACAACTTAAGGAAGAAAATTTTTAAGGAACAAAATTAAGAATAAATAATTGGATGATTTATTATAAAGAATGTCAGCAACTACATCTTCTTAGTAACTCTCCAGAAAATATAAAACGAAATGATACCAAGATCTTGCCAGGTTATGGCCCTCTGTGAGAATACTAACTCATTTTACTTAAGTTACAGTAGCTCATTTTGTTAAAATATCAAAAATAACATTTTTCAAATCAATTGCAAGAAAAATATTTTTTTAAAACTACAAAGTCTCAAGTCCATAAACCTGGATACCGCATGGTATGAATTTATAATGGCAAACTCTTAAATAATAAAGACCACAGTCTGGGATAGTCCGTAAGTTGTGGTTTCCCCTTCCTGAAGCCAGGTTGCAGTTCTTAATTAAACAGTCGTTTTTCAATCCTTCAAACAACCAAAATCTTTATAGCAGTCTCACAGCTGTGTAAAAGAGGGAAGTGTGTTTCTGCAAATACTGTAATTTGGTTTGCTCAAGACTTCCTCAGTACACAGAGCACCTTCTCTTCTACCCAGCCCCTAGAGTGTTTTTTTCCTTCATCTTTTTGAACCGAATATATATGTAGGTGAGTGAACCCACATTCTCACTCAATAACCACACTTTGTTAGAAGGGCTCCATCCTTGAATACCTTTTCTTGCTTCCCACAGGATGGCTGTCCAGGCTTTGCTAATACAACTCAAGTGCACTTTCAAAGCCAGCACTCACTTCTCAAGCAGCTCATTCTATCTCCAGACCAGTTGGAAGGTTCTTCCTCTTACTGAGTGAAATCTGTTTCTCTGTAGTTTCCAACTGTTTAGTCTAAGTTATACCATTTGGGGCCTACTGAACAATATGCAACAGTCTTCAAAGCACAGCTCCTCACATGTTTGAAGAAGGTGACGGCCCTCCTTGCCACACAATTTTCTTCAGGCTAAATGACCCAGATCTTTTCAATCATCCTTTAGGCCTCCTAAGTCCCAGTCCTCTCATCATGCTGTTTTCCTTTTCTTGCTACAGATGTTCCAAATCCCTTTTAGTGTGTCCTTCCCCACACAGAGTCCCACGTCCCAGATTTGACCTGAGCAGTGGAAGGTAGAGCGGAACCAGACCACACCACAGTAATAGCATAAGTCTCTTGATACAGCTGAAAAACTTTAGCCTTTTTAATGCACACCTCACATTTTTCTTTACAAAACAGTTGCTAGCAGGGGATTTAAAAGTCTTTGGACATAGTCAGGGAACAGGTCATTAATCAGCCTAGATGCTTTCTCAGTTTATAGTTTTCTATCTTCACCCATGGACATGCTGTGTTCACTTGTTACACATTGTATTGGTTTGTAAATACTTGTATTTACCAGCTTGTGACATGGTTTACCAAGGAGCACAATCATTTATAAGAGAAGAAATGTCATGATTTTCTCAGAACTTTTAAATAGAAATGACAAATTGAGAAAGTTGACTTTTGGTACCAATATGTTAAAATGGAGAGTTTTAAAATCAAGCATCATTTACTTTACAGAAGCTTATATGAATAAACCAAATTCTTTTTCTCTAAAAAAAAAAATCCCCAAAAAGTGTAACAGAAAAAGGTGTGGGTGTGTGTGAAGCACGATTTGGCATTTATCATATTAGTTTTTTTCCTCTAGAGATGCCAGAACTATTCTAGAGGAATCTTAAACAAAGAGTCATTTCTACATTACTATATATTTTATTCTTTTCTAAACATTTTGAAGAGAGTCATGAGAAATTATAAAAATAACTGGTTAGTTCTTTTTTATTTAAGTTTGTATATGGTGATATAGATTGTAGGGATAAAAAGATCTTGAAAAGTAAACTGTGAAATGCTAACCTTTTGAGCTGTAATTGGCATGGCTAAATGGGGTCCGGTAGCATGGATGTGGTCTGGGTTAAGATCTGGCCCCCGAACTATACAGTGGGTGGTGGTGAACACTACTACATTTTCATTCTGGTCTTGGCTCTCCCTGGAATGCTTGTTTATTCAGCAGCATGAGCCAAAGCAACAAGTGCCTCTATGTCTTTTTTTCTGAGGCAGGAATGTGAAAGGGCAAGAGTGAACATTTACTTCTCTTTCAGGTTATACAGTTAACATAACAGCTTTTTACTCATCCCCAACATCCCATCAGAACGCTACAAACAAAAACTAGGTGCTTCTAGTTTAAACCTTAATAGCTTTAAAGGCAAAGCCTGAGAACTAATTCTGATTATCTGCAAGTTCAATTTTTCTAAATAGCACCTTCTTTTCTAGTAACACTACTTGAACATTTGGATTTTTTTCTTCCTATTGGTAGCATTCTCAGGATAATTCCAGGACAGGTGTGGAAGAGCTGACACACAAATTGAGAATAGATGGTAATTTGATATATCAATTTATTCATTGCTACCTGTATAGTTGTCTGACTTTTTCTGTAGAGAAATAAGCAGCCTGACTAGAAATTTATTACTAAAATTATTGTATAAAATATATAATAATTTCTCCCAAGGACTGAGAAAGAATTATGTAATAAAATAAGAAAACTATCTGAATTAATTCGCTGTTATATGAGCATTCCAGAAATACATTGACTTCACAAAAGACTAAATGTTAGAATCTCTTATGAGTTAAGAGTGTGAACAGAACTAAAGAAAGTTGAGAGATTATGTGGAAAATGGGTCTTCTTCTGAAGAAATCATAATCTAGATGAGTCACCTACCATCTACCTGCTCATCTCGTGGCCCAAAACCCAGAAGAAGGCTAATTCAATCTCCCAGTGAAATCATATTATCTTGTCTCTACCAGGTCCTCACTGCCATTCTGTGTTCCTTTTTCTTCAGATCATATTAATCATTTTTAAGCCTTTATTTTGAGCTTTCAACAAAAGTGCAATGACATTTTTATTTTTTTAAAAATAGTACAAGCTCATTTTAAAAATCAAGCAATGTAGAAATAGAGAGCATGCAAGGTGTCACCCAAAGTCCTGTCACTCTGATATATAATCATCATTAATGTTAACTGATAAATATTAATATTTATCTCTTTACAAGAACATCCAGATAGAAAAGATAAATGGAACAATTTCTATATATGAGAGTTATAAACATGAAAATTTCATTTTTAAAGTCAGGTTTACTGAAAAATAATTTACATTTAATAAAATTCACCCTTCTCAGGTGTACAGTCCTGAGTTTTGGCAAATACAGTTATGTAAGCTCTCTCACATTCAAGATATAGAATATTATTCTTACCCCGTAAAATTGTCTCATGCCCTTTTCCAGTCAATCACCTTCTCCTTCCCCCAGCTCTTGGCAAAACTGATCTGATTTCTGTCTCTATGGTTTTGCTTTCTCCAGTAAGTCTTATAAATGGAATCATACAATATATAATTTTATGTGTATGATTTCTTTCACTTAGCGTAACGCTTTCGAGATTCTTCCATGATATTGTATGTAATAGGATTTATGTCAGTGTGTGTAAACATATTCTCTACTGGACAGACCCCATTTTATTGACAAGCTCTGTGTATATAAACTCATTGTGAATATTGATCATTGTTTGCATAGGGCTTTTTGTTCCTTTTTATTGATGAATGACACTTCTTTGTACTAATGTAGCACATTTTGCTTATCTGTTCACCAGTCAGAGGATATCTGAGTTGTTTCCATTTTGGACTATTACAAACAATGCGACTTTGAACAGCACACACACAGAACTTTGTGTGGATATCAATTGTCATTTCTTTTGGTTTGAAGCCTAGATGTAGAATTGCTATTGTAAGTACATATTTTATACCCAAAAAACTGACAAACTGTTTTCCAAAGTAGCTGTACCATTTTGCATTCTCACGAGCAATATATGAGCATTCTGGTTCCTCTGCATATTCACCAGCATTGGTGCTGTAAAGTTTTAAAATAATTTTAGCCACCAAAGAGGTGTGTAGTGGTATCTCATTATGGTTTTAATTTGCATTTTCCTAATGACTTCTGTCAAGCATCTTTTCTTGTGTTTTATTTGTCATTAATATATTTTCTTTGGTAAAACATCTCTTCAAATCTTTTGCCTATTATTTATATTGAGTTTTTTTTTTTAATTAGTGAATATTGAGTTCTTTTTGTAGTACGGATATAAATTCTTTTTCTAGTAAGTGTTTTTACAAGTACTTTCTCCCTATCTATGGCTTTTCATTTTCTTAGCAGTGTCTTTCATAGTAGAGAAGTTTTTAAATTTGGAAAAGTTTGATTTGTCCATTTTGTTTTATGGATTGTACTTTTGGTATCCTTTCTAAGAAATCTTTGCCTAATCCCAGGTCACAAAAATTTTTCTTCTGTACATTCCACTAAAAGTTTTATATTTTAAAGATTTAAATGCCTATGATCCTTTTTAGTTAATTTTTGTATAAGGTACAAGGTATGGGTCAAGGTTCCTGTTTTGGCATAGGTTTAACCAAAAGCTCAGATATCATTTGTTTACAAACAAACAAACAAACAAACAAAAACAAAACCTGTTCTTTCTATTGAATTGCCTAAATACTTCTGTCAAAACTATTTGGCATTATGTTGGGGTGGGGTCAATTTTAAACTCTCTATTGTATTCTGTTGACCTAAGTGTATATTCCTTTACCAATACCACACTATCTTGATTATTGAAGCCTAACGGTAAGTCTTGAAATAGTGTAGTGAGTCCTCTAACATTGTTCTTTTTCAAATTCATTTTGACTGTTGTAGTCCTATACTTTTCCATGTAAATTTTAGAATCAACTGATTAATAAACACGCACACAAAAAATCTACTAGAATTTTTGTTGAGTTAAATTGAATCTATAGAAGCGTTTGAGAAGAACTGGTATCTTAACAGTATCGAGTCTTCTGATTCCATGAAAACGATAGTTCTGGTAGATTCTTCTGGGAATTTGTATTCACACAATCAAATTCTCTTTGAATAAAGACAGTTTTTTTCTTACTTTCCAATCAACAAGACTTTTTTTCCACTAATTTAATTTTCAAAAAGTACTAAATGTAATTTTATAGTTATGGAAGGGAGAAATTACATAAAACTAATGAATTATAGAAATGTGGATAAATATTTCTTTGTCACATGAAATATGTCTAAAAGATCATATTAAGGTAATGAATAATATATTGAAAATCATTAAGCAATTAAGCTCTTTAAGTTTTTTGTTTGTTTGTTTGGTTGGTTGGTTGGTTGGTTTGTTTTTAGGCAAGGCAACCCTTGGTTGATCTCACAGTTTGCAAGGACCTTGTCAGCTTATAATCCTTATTTTTTTTATTTTTTATTTTTATTCCTATAGCATCTAGTCTTCCTAGGTGGTCTCCCATCCAAGTACTAACCAGGCCCAACCCCGCTTAGCCTCTGAGATCTGTCTTTAATTTTTTATACCTCTGTTTTAAATTTAGATATTATTGAATTCAATCATGTGACATATTAAGGAAATTAATGATTTTACACTTCTTTCTTTTTCCTTTTCCCTACTTGCTGAGCATTTGATTATATTGTTATAACCTTAAATTCTGTAACCAAAATTTCCACAATAATTTAGTAATTCTCAAATAATTTCAGAATTTAATAATTCTCAAATTATTCATCCTCTCACCATTGCTCTTTGCTTTGATTACAACATATTTGGCCAGTTATCGTAGTCAAAAATTGCTGGTGTTTTTTTCAAGAAGAATTAATTTGTTCTACATTCTCTGAATTCTGAAGAGATCTATGGCTCGCCTAAATTTTTCATCACTTGTAGACTTCCTTTCTTTCTACTTGGACATCTGAAAATTCTTTTTTTTTCATTCTTGATGTTAAATAATTTTGAAAGAATGTATTTTTTGGTTATCAATTGTTTTGTATACATTTTTTTCTGGAACACAGTTTCTGTCCCTCATTTCAGAGAATTTTCTTTGGTACAAAATTTTTATACAAACTTTTGGGTGTTATGACAATTTCTTTTTCTGAAATGCTATTTATTTGGATGATTGTTGTCTAGTCTCCAAGTCTATTATCTTCTCTTCACTGCTTTAATCTCTTTTCCTATGCTTTCACTCTCATTATCTAGTTATTGCTATTTCTAATGTATTGTTCTGGAAAGGGTTATTATTTTGTTTCTCAATTGCCTTAACTGAAAGATCTCCCTTTTTATATCATAGTTTTATTATTTGACCATCTAACTTCATTTTACTAAAGTTATGTTAGGACCTTTTATTTAAATTCTTAGGTGCTAAGAATTTAAAAGGAATGTCATTGTATAATGTTATTTAAATTTTACTATTTTTTAAAATTCAGACATTTGCTTACTGAATTTCTTTCTCTTTTCTTTCCTTTCCTTTTTCTTATCTTCTTGCTGTCTTTTTTTCTCCCTTCCCTTCTTTTCTTCACCTTTTCTCCCTTTTTTTCTTCTCATCATCTTCTCCTCTTCCTTGTCTTCTTCCCTGCTCCTTCTCAGCACTCTGTATGTACAATTACCACCCCTTTTTCATCAAGCTCATGCTTACCATGAATGAGACATTTGCTCTCACAAAATGAAGGAAACTATCCTGAATCTGTTACCCTTAGCTGACCAAAATCTTTTTGCTTTAGCTTATCAGTTGAAAATTGAGTATTTTAATCTATTTGCTCTTCTGTAGTTTGAAAACCTGGTAAGAAAAGAAAGTGCCGAGTGACCCTATGCATGTTTGTTAGAAAATATCAGTGAAAAATTTACATTTACCCCACCTGTTTATGAATACTGTATTGCTATTTTTGTAGAAGTTTTAATTGTGTTCTGTATTCAGAATTTCTTTTTTAAAAATGTTTTTTCAAGACATTCTTTCTCTCTAAGTACAACTGCCCCCCAAATAATGTTCTTTTCCCCAGGACACCTTTCATTACTTTATAATACAATAAGATCAGTTTTGACAAGGCATATGCCTCGTTTTGTTTTAATAAGATTGCTTTTCTCAAGAAATCAATGCATTATGGAGCAATTCAAATGCATTTACAAACCATATCAAACCTCACATGCTCCCCAACTATACAAAGTAAACCAAAAGTCAGCATAACATATGTTTTATTTGAAGATTCAAAATACATTTACAGCTATCTACCCTGACATCATTAAGTGGGGCTGGATTCACTAAAAAAAAACAAGATATACCAGTCTACTCTTCTCATCCTAGAGAAATAGAATCTGAAAAATCAAGATGTAAATAGCAGTGTGGTAGAGCGGGGAACTAGGACGCATAGGGGAAACTGCACAAGAGTTAGAGTTAGAACTGGCCTTGAGTCTGAACTTGTACAAATCTTAGCTATTTAATCATGGGCTATTTACACATCTTGCCATACCCCAGTCTCTCATCTGTAGAATGGGAAATTTTCCGTTTTCTTTTTATTCTTTCAGGCACAAAACTGGTATATATTGAAAGCTCACTATATGCCACTGTAGCTCTAGACAGACATGGGGTAAAGCAGAGAACAAGACAACCACTGGGACATCTTGTGCTCATGATGCTAACATTCTAATGGTTGTGATAGATATATTACCCGAGAACAAATAAATGATATCATTTCAGATAGGTGTAAGTCCTCCTGAAGAAAACAAAAAAAAATGACCAGAGAGTTGGTGCTAAATTATCGGCTACAGTTGTGGAAAGCCTTGATACAGACATGACCTTGACCTGGTCAAGGGACAGAAAGAGTGGTAGGAGATAACGTCAAGGATATAGGCAGAGGCAAGATCATGCAGGCTAACATATGGAGCTGGAATTTTATTCTAACTACAGTGAGAAGCAATCGAGGGATTCTTAATTAGGGAGCAATAGACTCAGATTTGAGCTGTAGACTACCCTGGCACTAGATGGAAACAGTATTGCAGAAGGGTAAGAGAGTCAGAACCATACCAGCTAGGAAGCAGTGGCCATGATCCCAGAGAGAGACCCAAATGACTGGAGTTCAGGTTTCAATGTTGGAGGTGAAGGGAGGCAGTTACATTTAACAAGGAGTTAGAGATAAAGTCAACAAAACTTGCTGAGGCCTTGAATGTGGGATGAGAAAAAGAAAGGGACCAGGTATGGCTCCTAAATTCTTGGCCTAAGGAAGTGGATAGATAGAGGTATCATTTACAATACTGACATTAAAAAAAAACAAACAAACAAAACAACAAAAACAACAAAAAACATCCAAACCTGTAGAGAATTTTTATGAGTTTATTTGAGCCAAAGCTAATGACAGTTACCAGGAAGCAAAATCTCAAATGCTTCAGAAAATGATAGTTTCTCTTATTACATGAGGGTAAGAGAAAGCAAGGCAGGGATTGGATTACAGGATAGGTAACAAGATTATGTGCTTTCTTCAGGGTGACTATGCTTATTACAAAGGTATGTTAACCTAGATGCACAAAAACTTTTTACTGAAAAAATTATATGCCTCAGACAGAGAAAGACAAATACCATATGATTTCACTTACATGTGGAATCAAAAGAAAGAAACAAACAAATGAAACAGAAACAAACTCACAGAGAACAGTTTGACAATTGACTGATAAGGACAGGGTTTGGGGGGGGGTGGATGAAAAAAGGAAAGGGATTAAGAAGTACAAATTAGTCATTAAAAAATAGTCATGGGAATGTAAAGTATAGCATAAGGAATATAGTCACTTTTATTGTAATAACTATGTATGGTGTCAAATGGGTACTAGATTTATGGGGGGTGATCATAAGGTATTAATATCTAATCACTATGTTGTACACCTGGAACTACTATAATATTGTATGTCAACTGTAATTGAAAAAGTATATTAATTTTTTAAAAGTTATATGCTTGGGGCATGACTACTCACCATGACCTGCCCAGTTAGGAATTATGATCAATCACCTTGTGAGGTTACTATCTATAGGTCCACAACTAAGATGGGGAAGGAGGAGGAAGAGGCAGAGTAGGGTGGGGAGCGGATGGGCTTGGATCAAATACTTTGTTTTAAAGTTTGATATAAGATTTTATAGTGATCTTTATACATGGATTTCCTCAAAATTTTATATCTTTTTGAGTTATGTTAATAAGCTTTTTTTTACATTCCCACTTGTACTTAATCACTAAAGTAGAGAAAACTTATTTTGAAAACTATCCGATATACATGCAAATCTTGCATTTTCTTTATCACGAGAACCACTTGGCTTTTCTAGATAGAAAATACTATCGTCAGCAATAAGGGATAGTTTGATCTTTTCTTTTTCAATGCTTATCCAATTACTTTATACCTTAATCATATATACTAAAATCTATAAGAGTGATAATAGTAGTAGGAAATATCCCTGTCTAGTTCTTGATTTTAACTGAAAATATTTTAATGTTATACCTGTTTGGATAATGTTTATTTTTAGTTTTTGGTAAAGAATTATGTTGGTTGTCTCCATTTATTTATATTTTTAATGAACACTGGTTGCCAAATTCTGCCTTATCAATATATGATTATCTGATTTTTTTTCCATTTTATGATTTCAGGATAGACAGCTATATTTTCAAAATTATCGAATCAAATATATTTGATTTTTCTATATCAAATCAAATATATTAAAAAATAATTCCTGGTTTACAACGAATAGTTAGAGAGCATTAAAGTTTATACAGTTTGTAAATACATTTGAATTGTTATGTAATTTCAGTAATTTCTTGAGAAAAGTAACTAACTAACAAATCTTTGGGGGGGGTTCTGCTTATTTTAGCTCTCTTTAAAAAGCTAATCTTTAATGTTTGTTTGTTTTTTTTTTTTTAAGTCAGCTTTTAATTTTATAGCTAATATGTTTAACAGATTCAAATTGTAGTAATAGGTTTTATCTTTCTGGCTCTTTCATTGATGGTTTTATACATTTGACATTATTTAGGCTGCCAGTTATTTGTGCCCCAGAAAGCCATTTTTAAAGGAAATGTAACTATGTTTCTTTCTTTCATGATCTAGAGGTTATTAAAGATAATTTTAGTTTTTTATTGAAGCAGATCTCTGGTTTATGGCCAGCCTCATTATCCAAAAGAAATTACATTTCAAAATTTTTTTTTAAATCCTAAACTACAACCATGACTAAAAAGATATCTTATAATCTTAACCTCATCAGCACATTTCATAATTCTTAAAATTTGTTTTTGGTGGGATGTGAATAATTTGATAACACTCTAATTTGTCCAGTACAAGTCTCTCTCTATTGCTCCAGCATTCTATCTAGTTTAGCATTTGTCCTAGAAGTTTCATTTTAATGAAATTATTATTGTTGTTGCTATTATTGTTGTTGTTATTGTTGTCATTATTATTAACATAAAAATACACATTGCAATAACATTTGCATTCATTACTATGATACAATAACATTTGTTATTAACATTTGCATTTAAATAGACAATGGTACTTAGACCTCTACTTCATTCTTCCAGGTTCTGCAATGATCTGGTCTATTAGTGTGTGAGATACTTGAACAGACGAAGAGGTCTCATTTAGCATGGGCTAAATCTGAAAGCTGACCAGCGATAACCTCAAGAGACATGGGCATCTAGGGGCAGCTAACTCCTTCCAGTCTTGATGGAAGTATAAATAGTAAATCCCCTTTTGAGTGTGAGGGCATTTTATCATTAAAGATCAAAGTTCAAAATGTATAAAAAGTTTAAACCTTGAAATTCTAAGATTCTATCATACATAAGTACTTTACACCCATACCAAAAATTGTATGAAGAGTACAAAATACAAAGAAATGTTTGTCATGGAGAAAAACTGAAAAGAATAGAAATAACCTCCAGTGGGTTGGGAGGTGGTTAATTAAAGTACAGCAATTCCATATTATGACATATTATGTAACTTTTAAAAGCAACAAGACAGATTTGTGTATACTGAGGCTAAAAAACGTCTTGAGAGTCGTTATTAAATGAAATAAAAAAGCATGGCAAAAGACAACACAGTACTGATAAACAAAGCAATACCTGCATACGTGTGTTAATATGTAGTTATACATGTATGTGAGCATATACCTGATCAAATCCTAGAAGGATGTAGGTATAGCTGCTCACGGTGTTTGCCTCTGGAGAGAGAAGAGGAGTTGATGGCTGGGGCTAAATAAGAGAGATAAATAAATATGAGAAAGGCTCGTATTTATTCTCTCTGTATCTGTATTGTTTGAAACATCAACAGAGAAAATAGAACCATACATCATGTGTATAATTTTTAAAAGCTGAGCACAGATAAAAGAAAAGCCACTCTTTGTTAACTGTGTACATCAACGAATGTCCTTAACAGGAAGATTCACTCAGTTACAGTGACATGGGTTGACCACAAAGGGAATTTAAATACCTCCAAAACTTCTAAGAGAAGTTTTTGTATTGTTGTTTTTATTTGTTTTTGTTTTGTATTAACTAGGAGAGTTTTAACCTTGGAGTTGTGTAGACTATAAAACAAGTGGCTCAGCACATACTTTTGGGTATAAGAGCCTTTAGATGATCTCGAATGACTGCCTCCCTCGCATTTGCTCTGAATCACGATGAAATCTGATTCCATTCAACTAGGTATTCAGTAGTAAAAAAAAAGATCTAGAATTTTAATAAACGTGAATGCATGTACATAGGAGGCATTATGCTAAACACAATACTCCACAACACGGAAACAAACAAGGTGAGGTAAAATGTGATAATAGCTATTTAACTTTGGAATCCAATAAATGGCCTTGTCCCTGTATTGGTAGCGAGGTCATTCACATAATTAGAGTCAAGGGCAACTAATGGAAGTCTAAAGTCAACAAGTAACCAAAAGAATTGAAATACTTAAAGTTCTAGCAGCATTTATTTATAATTATCTCTTTTATGAAAATTATCTAAAAATAGCAATAGAGAGTTGAATATGTGTGGAGAGATAGTATTAAAGAATGCCTTGTCCCAAAGCTGTTAGTTAATAACTTTGACAGGCCCTTAAAAATAATTTTTTTTTTTCAACAAGAGGTAGAAATTTTAAAAGCATAAGTATATAAAACTAAGACTATAAAGTCATTTAATCTGCATTTATTGAACTCTTACTCTGTAACAGGCCCTGTTTCAGGGACTGAACAAAACAGTGGATAAAACTGACCCAAATTCCTGCCCATGGGGGCTTACATTCTAATGAACAGATTCTCCATAATTTCTACTACTTACCCAGAACTAAAGTTTATAGTTTGGGGAATATTGTTTTAATCTTTTCTCTTTGTATTCATAGATGTATTATTTTTTTCACAAAATTGTGATTGTGATGTGAGTGTATTATATTTAAAATAATGTAGTCACATTTTCCACATTATGAAATATTTTTCAACATTATTTTCATGGCATTGCTGTGTGCCAAGGTCTAAATGAACTGTAGTTTATCAACTGATAGCTATTGCTTCAGATTATTTCAATTTTTCTTTCATCATTATAGACAACAATATGATAAATGTCCATATAGACAAATCTCTGCACAAGTCTAAGACTACTTTTTTAGGATCGAATAAAAGATGCGAAATTACAGATAAAGGGTTTTTAGGATCTTCTTCCATTACTGTGAAGTTAACAGATTAGTAAATATTATAATTAATGTTTAATGTAAATTAGCAAAGTTTTACGTAAAAGTAGACATTTCTATATATTTTAATTAAAGAGAAAACTTCATTACTTAATTATATTAGTTTGTTTAGAATAATATAAATATGCAAGTTATATTTTTATGTCTACATATTAATAGCTCTCCTTAAGGGAAGAATTAACATAATTTGGTTTAAAAAGTATTTCTTACATCTTGTTTTAGGGAACAAATGATTTTAAATTTATAGCTTTGTCCAGGGCCATGCCTCTCTGAACGTGTCCCATATCATCTGATCTCAGAAGCTAAGCAGGGTTGGGCTTGGTTAGCACTTGGGTGGGAGATCACCTAGGAAGACCAGGTGCTATAGGCATTAAAACAAGTAAATAAAATTATATTTCTGAACAATATGCAGGATAAATTATGAGCACCAAAGTACATCAAATCCCATCTTTCTCTAAATATTTTTCTTCATACAAAAGCAGACATTATAATCACTGCTGTGTGATCGTTCTGTCCTGGTGATCAGCATCTAGCAGCAGAGAAAACCGGATATACATTTCTCTAGATTTTCGAATTATGCCTATAACTTCCATTCCTAGGTCAAATTTTTCAATTTCAAAGTTTAGTTAAAAACATAACTAAAACTGTCAAAAATTTCAGGTAGCTTTCCTTGTAGTATTAAATTCCTTATCTGGCCGGGTTTATGATGGAAATTCAAGCGGCAAGGCAGCATTTGTTGACAGCTGCCACTAAGGAGAATGAAAAACAGAGGCGGGTATTATTAAGAACATATTTCTCTATCTCCATCTCCATAAGCTCACATACTGTGAAAGATAGATATATACTACTGGAATTCAAACAGTTTATCAGAGAAGATTTAAGAACCGTTTAAAAATAAAGTCACTGCAGCATACTAAATAATAGATTCTGTAATGGGGAAGTGTAGCTGAACTGCTCTGTAAGTCCTTCTTTGGGTGAATTGTTTGGGGAAAACACTTTTTTTGTACAGAATTAATTTTATAATAGCATTTGTTCATTTGCTCATTTCTTTAGCCAGTATTTATTGAGTCCTCTATATGCCAGACACGATGCTAAGCACTAAGCATATACTGGCGAATAAAACAGATGTATCAAGCTTACCTACCATGAATTTATCATCAAACCTACAGGTAATTCTCACACAGTAACTCCCATCATTAGAGATAACCAATGAATACGAAGGTATGATCAGTCTGATCGGCCACTGTCTCCTGAAAAGAAGTAATTATGTAGTAAAGAGAGTTCTCTCTCTCCCTTCCCAGAACTTCCAGCAAGGGAGCAAGATGGAAGTGTAAGAGTGAGGCCGAAAAGTTCCTTTCTCTTCTCCCCAGCCCCTTCTATTCCCCTCTTCCCTCTCCACTCTCTGCCCCTCTCACCCTCTTCTTGAAATTAATCCACAAACAATCTTGAATTTAGTCTCTGTCTCCATAGACAAATTTAAGTAAAAGATGAATAACTTCCTGTTGCATTTTTCTGAGCATCTGAATAATTTAAAACAGAATGAAAATATTTCCCTTGAAAGCTGGTGGCATGTTTCTATTTATTGTTGTCACTCTTCATTGTCATCATCATTGGTCATTTATTGATATTTAGTGCATTCCAAGCATACCCACTTACATTCACATCTTGTGAAACTCTCACGGCTCTACAAAGGAGATATCATTATCCTGTTTGAACAGATGAAAAAAAATGGAGGCCAAGGCTATTTATGTGACTTGCCCAGGGTCACAGTTCTAATAACAGACAGAGCCTGGGTTAGATCTCCAATACTATACACCATGGATCAGTTCCCCAAATTAACTGCATTTGATAAGCTCTGCTTGTAGAAGGACTCATTGGATTTCTCTTCTTTCCCTCACATTTATTCCTAATATAAATCAAATCAGAAAGTTCTCACAAAGAATACCAACAGAATATGAAAATGAAGCAAGATACCAACTTGATAATTTTCAAGTCTATTATACTTTTTAGATAAAAAGGTTTAAAAGGAAACCTACGCTAATTTAAAATGTTTCCCAAAGCAAAATCTATGAGAGAGAAAAGTCACATATGCACAGAAACCAGGTACTGTCATCAGCCATAGAAAGCTGACATTTGCCGAAGTATCCTGCACAAGGAGGTTATAAAATCAGACTCAGAAAGCTGGCATAATATTGGGGGGACAGGTGTACTTTTAAACCAGGGTGACTCTGGTGAAAAAACCTCCATAATCCCTAGAACCTGACTGCAGTCCTATGGACTGTAGCCATTAACGCCAAGACAGCCTTCAGGTGGGAAAAGCAGAGGCCTTCTTTAGTCCAGGAGCACCTGCCCACCTAGCAGTCACCATCATAACCACTATTCCCAGAAGTAAAGGATGAAAAAAAGAAGATTCAGAACCTTTTTCAGGGGGGGAACCACTGCCCGCAGGTCTTAAGAATGTGAACATTTCAAGTGTCCACAGTTCTATTTTCCTTCTGATTATCAGTTTAGTCTCCAGTATTTATAGCATTTATCAGGCCCTGATTGCTTTGTTAGGCCTTTTAAATAAGTAAAAGGGAAGCTGTGTTTCTGTAGGAACTTGAATAGTTACTTAAATTCTCTTCTCATTTTTATTTGTAAAATCTATATTATTCTGCTTTATATTTTAAGATCTTTGGATTCTAGGATTGTTTCATGGGCTCAGTGTTCTTGTGAGCCACAAGCGCTTGGTATTCTCAAAAGCGTATGTGTATATTGAAAAAGAGTTTTACATGGCTCACATTTTGTTAAGGTATAAAAAAACAAAATGTACATTTCAAATATGATTATGTTTATAAAGTGCCTGACACACCACATTTTAATACCATGTGGAAACATTAGTTTGGTTATAAAGGTATATATTATGTGTTGTTTCATTGATTCAAAAGATATGTACTAAGTGCTTTTTGAGAGTTGCCTTAACTTTTTTCCCAATTATATTTATTGAGATATATTTGACATACAACATCACGTAAGTTTAATATGCACAACTTGTTGATGGGATACATTTATATACTGCAAAATAACCACTACCTTAATGTTAGCAAACATGTCCATCACATCGCATCTTTATCATTTCTTTTTTGGTGGTGAAACATTTAAGATACAGTATTTTAGCAAGTTTCAATGATATAATACAGCATTATTAGCTATAATCATCATGCTATACATTAGATCCCAGTATTTACCATCTTAAAACTGGAAGTTTGTATTCTGAAATAACATCTCTCCATTTCCCCCCATCCCCAGGCCCTGGTAACCACCATTCTATTCTGTTTCTACAGAGTTTGGCTTTTTCAGATTCTACATATAAATGAAATCATATAGTATTTATCTTTGACTTATCTCACTTAGCATAATGCCTAAGGTCCATACGTGTTGTTGCAAACAGCAGGATGTCCTTCTTCCTCATGATTGAGTAACATTTGTGTGTGTGTGTGTGTGTGTGTGTGTGTGTGTGTGTGAACACATTTTTTCTCCATTCATCCATTGATGATACTGCAATGAACATGGAAGTGCAGCCATCAATTCTGTCTTCATTTCCTTTGGATATGCACCCAGAAATGGGATTGTTAGACTGTATGGTAGTTCTATTTTTAAATTCTGAGGAGCCTCCATACCCTTTTCAATAGTGGTTGCACCAATTTACATTCTCACCAACAGTGCACCAGAGTTCCCTTTTCTCCACGTCCTTCCCAACATTTGTTATCTGTTGTCTTTTTCTGATGGCCATTATAACAGGTGTGAGGTGATATCTCATTGTGGTTTTGGTTTGGTGCATTCACTTTCTATTTGGGAAATTATTTCCTTCGAGTTCCTAAAATGTACTTGAAGGTCTAGTAATCACTATTATGCATGTAGAAATAATCTAAAGAGAACAACCAATGTCACTGAACCTTGTTTCCTCAAACCCTAACACAGTGATGGAGGCATAACAGGTGCTTGGGAAGTTTAAATAAATGAATGAGGTTTCTTTCCTTAATGTTCATGGAGTTATTTAGAAAACCAAATCTTCTATTAACACTGGTTCTACAAAAAGGACAACAGTGTACTTCTTCCAACCAATAGCATCACCTCACCAGAATGGATTCTTAAAACTTTCCCAAAAGACCTAGTCCCAGGATTCACTGGCAATAATCCTGATCCAAAACCTTTGAAAGGTGGTGATAATTCACAGCAGAAGGCACCTGACAAAGCAAAGCAGGGGCCAGGTGTGGTTATCCCTGAGTTATCAGTGCAGCATCTGTCTAACTATGCTGACCTCAGAAACTTGCCGGGCAGGGTTTTCTGATGCTGTTAGCAGTTCGGTCTCATTAGAGACAGTTATTGTGATCAAAGTTTGAACGAGATCAGAGACAAACAGTTTGAAACATAACACTAAAAAAGTGGTTGTGGCTTCTAGTTATTTCAAATGAGTCTCCTTTGTTGGGATAAAGACTTGGGAAGCTCATAGTGGGTCATGAAAAGAAGAGAGGCAGGAAATGGAGAGTAAAGGACTTTCTGTGAGAGCCCTGGGGCAGGTAGTGATGTGCTAAACTGTGGGTATTTTTCATCTCCTGAAGATAGCATTCATCTTGCAATTCCCCCAAGCAGTGAATCTAACTTTTCATTGATGTCCATTTGCATTAGATCTCAAGCTGTCGGCACTACATAATGACAATATATATTTCTTCGTATGAAAGGCAGATAAAGGCAGGCATTTAAAGCATACAATGGCCCAACAAGTTTAAAAATGTGCTGTTCTGTTAACTGTGTAAATTATTGTAGTGGCCAGTCTGATGATTATTTTATTTTTAATGTACAATATTGTTCATTTAAATCTTACTCTCTCAGTAAGATTTTTCAACTTTTTATTCCCCAGAGGCTTATAAACATGAAGGGACAGAGGGGTTTATGTTTTATGGCTATCTTTTATTTGAAGAAAATAAAAGATAAAGTAACTCACACATTTAAGCAATTCCTCAAAGAAACATATTCTCTCAGAACTGGAAAAGGAATCTTCTTCATGTTGCACTTGGGAAATTTGCTAACTGTGCAAAGTCAAAAGTGGCCCAATTTCCAAGTTCATAGATTTGTCCATGAGACTATCAGTCCTCTGCCTATTGACTAGGGCAGGCATTCCAAGTTGTCTACCCAGCGGCCAATCTCCTTTCTTACTAAGAGAAGCCTAGTTACATCTGAAGTAACAACGTGCCCAAGTGCAAACTACATTTGCCAGCATCTATTGAAGTCGAGTTGGGTCCAGAAATGTGAGTGATAGTCAACGGGCTCCGGAAACATTGGTCTGGGCCTCATTGTCCTTCCTGCTTTCTCCTTGACTGGAACATGAATGTGATAGCTGAGGTTGTAGGGGCCACCCTTTATGAGCCAAATATGAGGCCATACATTAAGGATGGTAAATCACAAAAACAGAAAGAGATGGGAACATCACCGTTGGGGCCGACCAGAGTTCGGTGTCGCCCCAATGGTAGTGGGAGGGAGAGGGATAACGACGGCACAGATGTGTAGTTAGCATTTTTCCTCGGTTCTTCCTTAAATGACACAGTGACAAATCACAGGTCTGTGAGATTTAATAGTTTTATTAAAAGTATATCTTAGAAAGACAAAGAATGCCTCAAGGAGGCACTTGGTCCCAGTGCTGTAACCAACACAAAGGGTCCAGAATGGCTACAAAAGGACAGAAAGGCCACCAAAATGAGAGAGAACCCAAAAGGGCAAAAAGGGAAAGGAACCCAGAAGGGCAAAAAGGACCCAGAAGCGGGAATGCCTGCCTTATATTTCGACTGTGATGGGTGGTTCCAAAGGCATTTCTGGGTGATTGGCAAGTGAGGTCATCTTGACTGACACCTGACTGACACTAGGCAATAACTTTGCCTAGCGCACATGTGCATACCCAGAATTCTACCACCATTGGGGCGTTCTGTGGGTAGTCTCTAGGCTGGGCGCCTATTCTTTTGTTCCCTGTCTCTCATGTCTGACTAGTTACCTAACAAGAATATAGTGGATCCTTCATACAAGTCTCGATTTGCCTATCTACCGTGTCTAATAGAAAAAAATAAGCCCTTAATTTGTTTAAGCTACAGTTTTTTGGATTTCTCCTATCCATTGAATAAATATCCTAAATGAAAGCATGTCCCAGTGCAGTTCTTTAGTAAATCAGAATATTAGAAAAACAGAATTTCTATGAATTATTTACGCCATCTCTGTTCTTAGGGTTTTCTGTTTAAAGCAGAAAACTACCTACGTGTCTATTATGGTCCCTGTCTCTCTGATAGGGTGGCCTTCCTTCCCCAGTACGCTTGTCCGTTTATTTTTACTCTTTCACCACCAAAGGCATTTCTTTTTTTCCACAGTCTGAGCACTCAGATCTTTGCTGTGATTGTGTATATTTGTCTCATGCTCCATCAAATCAGCATGTTTCTCCTCTAGATTTTACCCCAGAGGATTGTGTTTGTCTCTATTACTTTGTACTTATAGCAGAACATTCTGACCTGTCTTGAATGAACATCAGATTTATGTCTGACAAATTTTCCAACCACTGCCCAAGACAAGAGATTTTTCTGCACTGGTTCAAATGCAATACTTTTTAGTTGTTATCTGACACAGTGTGACATCCTCCTGGTTATGGAGACAATTTCCCTGCCACTAAATTTTGTCACAGACTACAGCTTTTCTTTCTTCCACTAAGCAGATTTTACAGAAAGGGGTCACATAAAAAAAATTACAAAAGGTGATGGTACAGAAAAGATGGCCCTTAGCCAACAGTCAAGATCTTAAATAGAAGTGAAGTAATTTATTGAAATGTTAACATCTGTGTTCTATTTTTTTCCCTTCATGCCCTTCATTCAAATGTGAATCCCCTTTTCCTGAGATTTTAAAGGCTTCACTCTGTAGAAAGTAGAAAGTTTCTATTTCTACTCTACTTCTCTATGCTGCTCTACTCTACTCCATTCCTCTGACTTCTTGTTAAATTTTAGAGGCATTTCTTATCTTTTACAGGAACTTAAATGAACTGACCTGAAGGGAGAGGAAAAGGGCTTGACATTTGAAGGCTTACTCCAGAGGGAGAGATTTCCTAATAGATGAGAGAGAGAGGGTGGTATTTGTCTTGTGAGTAGCCTGTGGTATTGGTGGAATCTCAGAGAGTTAGTTGCCCCTAGAGAGGATGTCTCCTCCAAAATCATAGATACCCTGGCTTCCCCAGGGGCTTTCAGAGCCAAGTATGGCAACAAGCACTAGAGTCCCCAGACCCGAAGATAATACAGAGAGGCTAGATAATGGATAGCATTTGTGCTCCTGACTGGGGCCTCTCTCAATATTTCTAGACCTAGAAAGATACCTTTCTAGACCTAGAAAGATACAATGATGGGCTCAAGGAAAAAGCTCTAGTAATGACTAAAGTTTCAATTCTTGCCAGTCTAATGGTTGAAATCAAATTTAACTTGACTTGAACAAAAGAGAAATGTGACCATTCCTTCTCACCTAACTTCTTGGCCTGAGATTCTCACCTACTGGATTGTTTCTAGAGGAAATGAAAGATCTGCAAATACAAATCTTACAGTTGCAATGTAAAGTTCCCTCTGACCCTGTCATATTTTTAATGCTACTTGTGCCTATGTGTCTTATCAGGTGAATACGGATCATTTTGACAGCATTCAGAGTCTGGATTGGTAAACAAAAATCATTTAACATTATGCTGCTAGGAAGTACTATTTCGATCTTTAAAATAAACATCACTGTTTGTGTATACATTGCATTGCACCTAAATGAGATCTCTTCTCATTAGAGCACTGCCAGTATTATTTTTTCAGAACTCTGAGTTCTGCCTTCATTCTGGAAATTTCGAAATTCTGCAGTTGAAATAAACAACTCGCTGAGATAAATAATTCAGATTAAGAAATGTACATTTATTAAAGCTGTCAATTCAGTGGATAGTAGCACTGGTTATAAAGTAAATTCAGAAATGGCAGGAATCTGTCTTATACTGAGGTTTCTAGGCAACCATATATTTGTAATAAATATATTTGTAATAAAATATTTTTTATGTAAATTCAAACGAAGAATTTTGAGGTGGAGAAAAAAGGGGAAATCAGAAAAAAACCTGACTGTCTCATCTAGAAAAAGTTTTCAAAAATGATTTGAACTAAATGTGTTAAGCAGTCTCAATTTATATAAAGCAAGCTAATTGAATCTGTTATTACCTCTACTATGAGCGAAATGGAAGAAAAAATAATACCCATGAATCAGGTTCATGGCCCTTATAAAATTGAATGTACATTAAATGCAATATATATGTGTAAGTATATAATTGTTTGCATCTAAGAAGGGCCATTATAGTTAACTCAAACTTATTTCCAACATAAGATAATGTATCTTAAGTGATGTTACTAACAGTTGGATTAACTGAATTAGAAATAAAATAAAATTTAATTTAGAACAAGCACCTTTTTTTTTTTTTTTTTGGCTCACTGATTAACCTTGCACTTGCTTTGCTGTGTCTGAGAACATTGGCCCATTTCCCTCAAACTGGTACTCACTCAAAACCAATTTCCCCCAGCCACGTCGGTAATAACTATCAATATTTTACAATGCCAACTAGCTGGTAACTATAGAAACCAGGGCAGGGATTGGAAAACATCAAAACTCTCTCAAATATGACTACATTTTTGAAGATTCCTAAGCCTTCTGGAATTTCCCTTGGCAATTCACACTAATCATGATCTGCATTTCCTGGGTGAGAGTTCAAGCATAAAATCCTGGTTAAATCATGTCATCTGAAAGCAGTCTGTGAACAATTTGTACTTCAGTGCCAAATAAAAATCTCAGTGCTATGGACAACAGAAACAAAAAGTGTCGTTTATCGAGAAAGATCTAGAATTTTTGCATTAGGGTATCTGATAAAATTTGGGGGCAGACTTTAAATCCAGTGTCGCTATGGCTAAACTAGGTTTCTTAGAAACTAGAACCAGAGGTTACATTAGATAAGACTAGAGACAAATATGAAGTGTTTCAAGTGGTAAGAAGCTCCTAGAAGTTAAGGGAGAAGAACACTGAAAATTTCCTGAGTGAGTAAATAATGTCTTTAGTAAGGATGCTCTTGGAAAAGGTGCCGTGAAACTTTCAATGTTCCCAGTCCATAATGTACAGAATGTTATACCCTCAAAGCGTGTATATGTATGTGTATATACATATATCTTAAATCCCTCGGGTATATATTTTACTGGGCCTCAGGGGAGATAGGAAATAGTTAAGGTCTCAGATTTGTATAGGGCACTTCAGCAAAGAGGATTATTTCCAACAGAGTTAAGCTAATTCGTGGGTCTTGGAGAGGATGGGAGTGCCAGGGACAGGAGGCTGAAGGAGGGCAGGGAAGAAGCGATAGACACAGTGGATCCTGTGGAGCCCGTTGCCCCTCCTGTTCCTGTTCAGGGGAACAAACAGCCAGGGGGCTATTGTTACTGGTCTCTCACTTTGCAATCAATTGAGTTGGAGGTTGATAATTAAACTTATGTGAATTACTCTCTTTTAGTAGTAAAGGCAGCTCTAAATTATTCCACCTTGGCAGCCACATCAAAGACAGGAAAATGTCGGAGAACAGAAAGATGCCCGAGGTAATGCCTAAACTAAACAAGCATTTTGGGGGAGATAAGGAGATTGCCAAAGAATAAAGGCTGGTCAGGGCAAAAGTGAAGATTTATCCTAAAGCGACCACTTTAAAGCGACCACTTTAACTTCTCATTCTCGTTACATACAACCCACTTTCTACAGGATAGTTTATTAGCTCCCAACAAGTCACTTTCTTATGGTAAATTGTTAAATAATTCCTTGCCTGCCCCCACTTCCCAAATTCTTAGAACTTAATTTGATGAAACAAATCATTGACAGTGAAGGGTGATGATTTCAAATCTTCAAATGTTCTTTGCCTCACAGGTATTTTGTTTGTTGCATGAGATTTTTTCCCCCCTGAGGTATGTTTTTGCCCTTCTGGCTTTTTATGGTATTATGAGAACAATGACTTCATTCTCTCCAGTTGATAATAATAACGGCATACTTTTATAACTTGAAAAAGGCATCTGCTTATTGATATGGGGGTTAAAATTAACTATAACGCAAGTGTTAGCCATTGCATACCTCGCCTTATCTTGTGGAACAAAATAAATAGGATAGAAAACATGTGAAGCGTGTGGTTGTTTAAGTAAATGATAATCTGTGTTTCAGGACAGACCTTGGTCTTCTTATGCTTGATTTCACAGATGAAAAATTAAGCAAAGAACCCAGTATGCTGCATATAGACCTATCTATATAAAAACACCAAAATGGAGAGAAATAAAAGTACTATAATGAAGAGGTCACATTTAACTCACAGCCATAATATCTGATAGATTAATACAAATGTGGAAATTGACAAGCTGATCTTTTTCTCTAGAGGTGACACGGATCTCCAACCCAGGTGGCAACTCCAATCACATTTCCTGTGGGATCCTCTTCTGCTTAAAATCACAAAAGTACCATTAAAACTGATCGGGAATTTCAATTCTAACAAAGAAAAAGAGTAGATAAATGAATTAAGAAGCCAGGTAAAATAAGAAACCTGAAAATGAAATAATTACACTCATTTTATGCAATAGCACTAGTATTTGTAAACTAACGTGTGACATAACTTAATCCCAAATGGATAAGAAAGAAGTACATTTAATATGTGTTCTTCAGATTGTGAGTTAAAGCTGCTAGAATGGTGGGTTGCCAATAGTAATAAACTTCAAAATGAAATGAGCATAGAGCTTTGCATAATATTACGATATATATATAGTTCACTTATTTGTCTCCCTGAATGAACTAAAGTATCCTTATAGAACTACATGTTACTTTTATCTCCTGAGTACCCAGCACATTGCTTGGCATATATAAGCACTTGACGAAGGTTCATTGTTATTCAGATTATACACATTACTGAAAGATGGCAAATTCCCATAACTCTTAATCTAGCCCATTGTTTCTCTTATTGTAAACATGTAAATGCCATGTGGAGGGACCACGCATTTAGTGTAATCAGCATGGCACACATTAGAATAGCAGATAATTTAAGCTATTTCAGAGCTTTTCACCACTCTCTCCCTATCCCATCTCATCACTGGCCTGGTGTGCAGAGCTTTGCACTGACAGGGATGAGAGGGTATAGAGAGGATGGTACTAGACCACTGAGCCAGGTGAACTGCAAGAGTCCAAAGGGCCCTGAAAGTGTAGGTGGGAATGAAAGACAAATTTACCAGCTACCCAGTTGTAATGACATCCAGGCTTAACCACCTGTCCAGGGGGGGCAGGTATATGTGAGAAGGAGAGATACCTCCACCAACACCCTCAGTGTAGGGGAAACACAAGGGGGACTTGGGAACAAAGGACAGAAGGAAGAAGAGGCAGAGCCCACAAGCTGCACTCCAGGGAAAAAATGATCCTGTAATATGAATCATTGGTTCAAGAAATATGCTTTCTTGCATATTGTGTGTGAGACATTGTTTGGGCCCTGTTAAATGTTTTTAAAGAATCACATAAGTTGCTCCCCTCAGTGCACAAAGAACTTTTGTAAATAAGGAAGGCAAGAGCTACCCATAAATAATCACAGCAAGGCAAGCAGTGATCTCAGCCACACCAGGGATCTTGGTGAACTTAATATTTAGGAGAGGAAAACCTTGGAAAATTCTCACCAAAATGGTGACCCTCTAGTCATCTTTCCTCACTGTAGGCACTGAAATGCTAAGTTTGCTCAAAGTCAAATTGATCATGTCACTCTTCTGCCTAAAACCTGTCAGTGTCCATTCTTCATTGCTCTTCAAATAACTCAAACTCTGTACCATGGCCTATGAGGCTCAAGGCTCAGTGTAATCCAGCCTCTCCAGACCTAATATGCAGTCATTGCTCAACTACTACGGCATCTCCATGATGCAAAAACATGTAATCGTATTCCTCTCTCCTCTCTCTCTCTCTCTCTCTCTCACACACACACACACACACACAGAGACGTACACGGTTTTCTATTCCATTGTATATTTCTGGAATTTATGTTCCTCTCCATACTCCTTACTCAATTAATTCCTGTGGTTTCAACTCCCTCCACTCCTTCTACCACCCTCCTGCTCAACCTACTGTCATCTCTCATCTTGACTATTTCTGTCACTGCCCTACTTCCGTTGCTCCCCTAATTATCAAGAATCTATACAACAAAGTGTTCTTTATACAATATAAATCAGATCTCTTTTCACTTATTTAATTAAAATCCTGCAATAATAAAATCCAGATTCATCTCCACAAACTCAAAGGGGCTACATTAGCTGCCTTCTATTTCTCCATTGCATGAATCACTGTTCTCCTCCCACTCTACACTCTGTCCACACGAGCCTTCTCTTGGTTCCTCGAGCATTCTGAACTCCCTCTGATCCCAGGGACCAGACACGTCCCATCTGCCCAGCACATTCTTCTCCCATACGTTCTCATGGCTCTTCCATTGACTGAGGTCTCTGCTTAAATGGACTTTCCTACCCAGGCTTCAGTTATGCTCTTATCACATGGCACTCTTTATTACCTTCATGACACTCCTCAATATCTGAAAGTATTGACTACAAATTTGTTAACTTGTTTGTTTACTTGTCTGTCTTTCCCTGTGCTGGAATGCAAACTCCTCAAGATAAGGAACAATGTCAGTCTTGTTTATCCAGTACCTCACATGGGGCTGGTGATTTATAGGGACTCAACAACTATTTCCTGAGTTAATGAGTAGATCTCCTTTCTCTTGCTCTTTTCAGTCCTCATTTGCTCATTACATTTTTGTGTAATTATGTTTCACCTCCACTGAAGTTTCCCAGAACTCGTACTGCTTACACAATTACCAGTGGACTTGTATTTATAGGCCATCTTCAAACAACCTTCAAAGTTAGGTTTAAAAAGTTAGTAAATTGTGGAGGAATCTTTAGCACATAGTTAAAATCATAAAGACTGTATGTCATCTTTACCTACCATTCATCTCTCTAAATGTTTCGTAGGATTTGTTTCTTTACTGGACTATTCATTATTTCCAAGCACCTATTCTTAGGAATAACAGCCACCAGTACCTTAGGTTTTATTTATTATCCACACTCCTTTTTCCTTTACATCCTTATCCCTTCCACCGTATCTTTTCACTTCTCCGCCATCTTTTATTGATCACCTATAATGCACCAGGCCCTGAAAATACTAACGTGACTTATAAATGGTCCCTGGCCTCAGGGAGCTTATAGTCTACTAGAGAGGACTGGTGTGTGAACCTGCAAGAGCCATGTGTTATAGGGTCTAGAATACAAGTATGTGCAGGAGATAGTGGGGCTTGGACAATAAAGAATGGCCAATTTCATAGCAATGAAGGAGATCAGAAAATGCTTTGAGGAAGAGGCGACCACAGAGTGATCTTACAGAGAAGAAACAGGCATTTCCAGCAAGGAAGCAAGGTCAATAAAGGTAGGAGCTACAAAGTAGGCCAGTGCTTGGAGGAAATACGCAGAGTTTGGAAAGTGTAGGACATAAGAGGAGTGGATTAAGAAATGAGATGAGAGGGGCAGAGCCATTAAAAGGAGAAGATGTGCTCTGATGAAATATTTACGTTTTTAATCCCATGGGGAAAAATGGCCACTGAAAGCATTTATTTTCTACTCTAAGGAATCCTAAAAAAGCCATAGTCCATTTGCAGAATGAGTTTAATTTCTTCAGGTTTTTTTGTTTGTTTGTTTGTTTTTTTGACTAAAGTAAATACTATTAAGAGCAATAGTGTGTTTTATAAAGACAGGAGACACCTTACAGACAATAAAATAAACCAAGCTTGTTTGTTGTTGTTATTGTTGTTTGATCTACAATTTCCTACAATTTTTCTCATGTCTCGTTTCCCACTAATCTTTTGGCTTCACCAAAACCTAGTATGCATTCATTACAATGCATAAATGAACTAATCCCAATAATGAAAAAGTTTTAAAGATTTTACTGGAGCTAACAAATAATTATAAATTTCAAGGTGTCGTCAGAGACTCATAAATATCTAAACTTTTCTTGATGTTCTTATCTTCTTTGTTTTTTGTTGTAAGAAATAAAGTTGTCACAAGGAAAGAAAATGCAAAGTTGTCACATTTTACCATATCTTTGGATTTTCCCTAGTAATTACATATAGTAAGTTCATGAAGCCAATTAATTTCTTATATAAAAATCTGTTCAGTTCAGTTACAAAGTAGATTTGATATTATTACCTGGCGGGTGATGTGGGCTTCTTTAAAGACTCTCCGGCATTTCTCCCTTAATGACATGCTATGAAATGCTAAGAGAAACCAGTGTTTAAGGCAACCTCAGCAAAAAGGCAATATATGGACCTGGTGGAAAGGTAATGTGTCAAATAGCAATGGGCAACACCCAACAAATGCAAAGTGCTTGGTTTTACCAGAGCGTTTTCATTGTTGCTACATAACAGAGAGGGTGAGAACAGGAAACATGAAAATAAGTGGTAAAGAAAAAGAATATTTTAACTCATGATTCTAGAAAAAGGATGGACTTTGACATCAGTAAAAATCCAGAGATTTATAAAAGATAGTGGGATGATTTTAAAAGAGAAGGGTGGGAGTAAGGAGGAGGTAATTTTTATCATGTGGTCATGCCAGGCAGTGATCTAGGCTTATTAATTCGTAATCCTATTTATTGTTTGCCACAATTTTGAATCATAGTCAGTGAGGATTATTGGAATTTTACCTGTAAGGAAGCTAAAACTCAGTGAGCTGAGTAACTTGAGCTGGCCACGTAGCTGTGTGGGAGATGAAATTAGAATCCAGCCTGATCCTGACACCTATCATGACACTGCTCCTTATTCTAACGTAGGGACATGCTAGTTAAGATGTATGATATAAATTGGACTTTGGACTAAGTGGACAACAGAAAGGAATGTAAGAAATGTACTGATTTGTATCTTGGGGTTTATTTGTTCAAATGTTATACTTTTTAATAAATAGCTAAATTCGGGCTGGAATATAGTGTTGTAATCTACAACGTAGATTTATATTTGGCTTATGTTTATTGTGTACTGAGAATCATAAAGGCATTTTTTTTTTCGTTAGAACACAGTGATCATCCCACAAGCCTGACAACCAAGGCAGTGCCTTATCTTTCCACAACCAATCATAGTTTACTTCAAACCACTAAAAGAGAATGGTGCCATAATGCTAAACTAGTGTCCCAGATGTAAATGACCACAGCAAATGTCATAGGTAGGATCGAGGTGGTGAAGGAACCTGTTGGTCGGTAGTGAGACCTATGAAGGATTTAGTGTGAATACCAACATCTGATCAGGGTACTGATACTTGGTTCTTATTCTGCTTTGATTGCTGATGATTCTTCAGTGTTTATATTTACCAAAGACAAACAGACCTCTCTGAGTGTGTTTTTGGAAAGTGCTTTCCCAAATGATTTATTTTTCAAAGAAGGAAAGTTTTACCAGATCAATGTGCTTAAGGAAATGAAAAGCCCTTGATTAGCAGCCAAGAAGTCTCCTAATGAAATGACACTTCTCTCCAGAGATTTGAAGTGATTAATAAAACCTAGTGCTTCTGTGTAAAGTGCTTATGTTTGTTTTGTGTGTCCTGAGGTACACTTCATAAACGTTGATACAAACAGAAAGATGAATTTGCACGTCCAATAAGTAGTGAAGCAAAAGCTTTGTTCACATCGCACACCTGAGTTTCGTAGATGAAGGTAAATTTATCATGTGCACAGCCCTAAATGAACTCTTCATAACCTTTAGGCCTTTTAGCTTGAAAATAGCTAATAAGTTTTCATTTTATCTCCTAAAATCCTGTAGTGAATGTAAGAGTGTAAGAGTGTACCGTGAGGAACAACTATGTCCCAAATCAAATAAAGTAGTTAATTCTTGGTAAAACTGATAACCTCTTGAGGATTTTTGCAGAAGTGAATAAACTATTAGTCTATGGTTTTTATTATGACATCGTTTAAATGTGTACATAAATACACACAGAGATTACAGTTCTTATGATATCTTCATGAAAAATGTGTGCATATACAGTGCTTTAATTTTGAGTATGAAAAACACACTAGTGCTATGTATTTTGAAATGAGTAGAAAACATTTTGATGCTGGGAGAGTTTCATGGCACCCAAGGGCAAGGATGCATTTGGAATCAGACCAGCCAATTCTCTTTCTCTCTCTCTCTCTCATCAAGAAAATTAGTTTGAGAATAGAATCTTTGAGCACCAAATTTAGATTCACGATAGACACATTTTATTTTATTAAGACATGATTTGCTCTGCGCACTGAATAACCAACATAGTGCCTTGTCACCTTTTGACACCTGACCGTAGTTGACCTCACGTGACTAAATAAAAAATGTATCTTCATGCTAAACTAGTATCCCAGATGTAAATCACAACAGCAAAGGTGCTCTTGTCTCTCTTGGGATAGTGGCTGCTTTCTAAAGCAGTCAGCTTTAGCCAAGGGATCAGGTTCACAGTGGTATGAGTATGCTGCTTTGCCATTATAATGATATACACTTGGACTGGGGACAGCAACCCTCCCCCCAAAAGATGAGGTGAAGAAAATTATGTTATTTCAATAAATATATAATTAAGAGATTTCAATTCCAATGGAACCATTGCATTTTGTAGCTTAACTTCAAAACAAAAAATTATTACCTTTAATCTTTTTTATATTCCCTGTGAATTATCTCTGTCCTACATCTTTCCACACCCTTGCTGACCAGTTACTGTTCATGTTAAAATTCAGCTCATTGTTTCTACTTTCTCCAGCATGCCTTCCTCAACTTCTCCCCTCTTTATGTCATAACATCTAATTGTTCACACTTGAGAAAAGCATTTGTCACACTCATTAGACAATTACTTCTTTAAAGACTGTATAATTACTTTTTTAAAGACTTTAATGGATGCATTATGTATTGAGTATTTTATTTCAGAGATTATTTTCTTAAACTCTTAGGTAAGATAAACCTCAATGGTACAGATGGTTGACTCCTCTACATAGCCTAAGAATAATATCTGAATAATATATCTATCTCTAGAACGATAGATGATAGATAATGATAGATAGATAGATAGATAGATAGATAGATAGATGATAGATAGTTTTGATTATTTTTTTACCTATTTGGTGCTTACTGAAACCTTTACCAAAAGTCCTAGACACATTAATTACATCTCAATTTAAAAAGATAGAGAAGAAAGAGAAAATAAAGTCCTAGATACAAACAAAAGACTCCATAGTTTTTCTTCACCTTAGAAAATACAAAAATGATTTTCCTCCGATTTCTTCCTATACCTGTTCAGGGTTCATAGGAGTCAGTTCCACCAAAAAGGAATGTTCTGACACACTCTCTGTGTTTCTATTCCTCGTATGATGGTGTAGTAATACCATATGAGTATATCTAAGACTGTTTGAGAATCGATAAATATAATATAAAGAAATTCTGATACTTATTTTATATCTCACATAAAAAAATTAAGTTTGCATATTTCTCCAAGAAAGTGGACAAGAGCTATCTCCCATTAACACATTCTTTTTATGTTCTCATTTTGACACCCATGAGAAAGAAAGAATTACACAGCTGTCTTGGTCTGTCACCATGTGGGCAGCCATCCCATGCACACCCCACTGCACACATTAAGGGTGTGGTAGGAATCTTACGTATGAATTGAAAGAAGCCAAGATCATGCCTCAAAGAATACCAGAGTAACATAATTTTCTGTTCTACATTATGTATTTTGAAAGATATACACTTCTTCTTATGAACTTTGGGAAAATTATTTTATTTCTTTTAGCTTCAATTTCTTCATCCACAACATTAACCTTGTAACACTCACATTTCTGGATGGTTGTGATGTGTGAAATTATTTATCCTAAACTCCAAACATCGTGTCATTTCCCTCCCCATACTCTTCAAGTTCAGAATCATACTCAGATGGAAGGCCAGTCCCTGGGCCACACATATACATTCACGGGAAGAGAGTGTTCTATACTTACATGTACACACCATTCATTCAATGTGCATATTTGTCAGTTTATTGCCACCAGCTTACTCTCATCACTTATATTTAAAGTATAGAGACCCTCACAACCTTTTAAGGACCAATGCCAAGGGCAAAAGAAATGGGGCTAAAAGAACCCAGAGATCCAACAGAACACAACTTCCTGGAGTGGCAATTTGCTTGGTGGTAAATAATTTAAAGCACTTTTTAAAAAATTAATGTAAATAAACCAAAAAAGGGAAAACACAAAGACATTGTGTGCTAGCGAGAGACTGCTTTCAACTCTTCCTAGACACCTGAGTTCATTCGTCTCTTCATTTAGGGTCTTGGGCAGACTTGAGAAGCACTTTGTATGGAATGTCTGAAAGAGCTGTAAGTGGAACAATGTACTATCTGATAACCCAAAATTCAATCTGAAATGCAACTCAAATGTGGAAATCCATTTCTCTTTTCAAGATTCTTTCTGACATTCAAGGACATTTCTGGAAAGCTACAGCAATATCAAAACCAGGGAACCTGACACTATAAAAACAACCAGATGACCTGAGTTTTCTAGAACAGACCAAATTAAAATATTTGTACCTATTGTCGCCATAAATATAGTTGTACTTATTAAACCATGTGCTCCTTTTTTTTGGTTGGCTTTGAATTTTGCAACTATCCTCACTTTATAGCCATGAAAGGTGGATACAATCCTCAGTTAGAATCCTACCTACCTCTGCAAACATCAGTTGGAATTAGAAGAAATGATGAGGTTGAACAACTCATGGCAATGGACCTAAAGCACTCATTTTTAACCTATTTTATGTTCCAACCTAACAAAATAATAACATACACATACATTACTCTCTACTGATCCATGGAGGATACACCACTCCAAGCCCCCCAGTGGATGACCAAACCCTATTCAAACTCAATTCTGCAGGAAATGTGGCAGTAGCTTCTTCATTGGCAGATGCAGCCTCTCCTGTAATTTTTTTTATTTTTCAGTGTAAACTTGTCCTTGAATCTGTGTAACCATCCCTTATAAACAGCTCAGAGCTTTCTGGCTAAACCGTTATTGTCAGTTGTTATACAGGGGCCTCAGTTACATACTCCAAGTTTTTCTCTACAGTCTTCCACAAGATATCACTTTAAAAAGGAAAATAAATGTGAGCATGGATCGTGAAGATCCTATAAAGGACAACTTGCAAGCTATTACGTATTTGTAACTCCTCATTTATTTCTCTTGAGAATGGTGAGGCCATGTCAGAAAAAAAATGGCAAGTTTTAGCAATAGCAATGTTGGAGGTAAAATATGAAACAAAAGCTGCTCGTTTTTTTCAGTCTGAGCAGTTGTTGACAAATTCTCTAAGGTATATCCTGACCCCACATAATAAAATTAGTGTCTTGCAAAATGTACAAAATACAGAACTCAGTGGTTTTCAGCCCAGGTTAACTACTATTTCTCAAAGAAGAGAGGAATCTCTTGAATCAAAGGCGTGAAGTCGTTTTTCTGATGTACAGGAACCGAATTATCATTTGGAGTAAAAGTTTTCTAAAGCCAACGATCCCAGGATATCAAAGAGCTACACTCTGTCATTTGCTTGAGTTTCTCTGACAGCCATAAAGAAATGGTCCTCTTCTTTTAGCAACTTTTTCATGAAGATGTTAGATTCAACATATGGGATAAGCCAGTGGAGCAGAATCTTAAACTTCCTGTAATATCTCAGCATTTCTCGAGATTGCTGTGAGAACCCAAGACACTTGGATGGTTAGAGAGTTGTGTGTGTTTTTCCCAATTCAGTCATTACCAATTGTACAACCCACATGAAAGCCACTTTTAGAATCTCTCCTTATTTTAAGAGGAAATGTTGACTCATGCCTGAGAGGCAGGATGAGGAGAAAGTTCTCATAGGCATCTTCAAATCAAATTCTTCTTTGCTCTACACTTATACTCTGAACAAGTTTCATTTTATAACAAATCAAAGACCAAGCCTAAGTTAGTATCTACAGAGTCCTGAAGAATTGAAGACTTAAGCAGTTGCAGTCACTGCCAAGATAGGTATGGATCAAAAGCAATGTAGAAACCCTTATGTCATTGAAAGCAGATTGTCTTCTGTACTCCAGTTGTTCATGTAATTTTAATAACCATATGCTTGTCTTCTGTTTTCTGACAACCTAGATCTGCTTTTTTTTCTTGTTCAGTCTCAATAGAAATTAAGTGCTTTTGGCCATCAACATTTCTGCCTGTCTTCTTTCACTCTCCTGTGAAGAAGACCAGATGGAATCAGGCTTTTATTGTTCCAACACATTCATTGGAATTGAAATAATAGGCTGCTAGCTTTCCATTTTTATAGGCAAAGGCCCAGGCCTGCCTCTTGATATCATGGCATGCTGGGCTACGCTCTTATTCTACTATGAGGGGTGAAGCATCAAAGAGTTCTAAAAGAGTAATAGCCAAGGCAGAAGAGGGTTTAGTGAGGAGTAAGAATTTCAGAGCATATGAATAAAGAATTATTCTCACATTGGAGTTGACTTATTTTGTCATGGCATGCTACTAGGATATAAATAAATAAATAGATATAGATGATAGATAAATAGATAATAGATAGATAGATAGATAGATAGATAGATAGATAGATAGATAGATAAAGACAAGAGGAGGGAGAGTGGTAAGTGGCAATCCTACCCAACAGTTTGAGCAGTCAATTCAGAATGTTGCTTTGAATTCATGAATTCTTTATGTCAATTGAGCAAAAATAATGAAGAAAGGCTTTTTCAGTAAGGAAAATTCTACTTCAAAATACAATGGGCTGTCGTGAAAAATCTCAAGCTAGAATTCACAGTGGCCTTGAGGAAGCTCCAGTGGCTTCATTGTATAGTTGCCTACTCTCTGGAATGGCAATGAAATCAACAAGCATGCGCCAAGATCCAAGGACTTTGACTAGACCCTGCAAAGGAAGAAGCTGCTCTGTCACTCTGACAGATGGAACAGCAGTGGTCTTTTTACTAAAGAGGCAGTTCAGCTAGTGCTCTCATGTTTGAAGGGTATCATCCCAAAACAAATCTTTTCCAGACTAGCCAGGCGCAGTCAAGCCACTATGACACAAATGTGTCTCTATTGCTTCTTTGATATAAATAAACCACAGTGGTGAAAATGCCACAGTAGATATTTTACATTGCTTCGTCTGGGGGCCCCTAATGATCTTAGACAAATTAAAAATGTTTAGGATGTTTTATCTGTAAGATGGAAACACAGAACTGTACCCAGAGGATTTAGCAGTCAGAGGAGAGACTCAAAATTTTGTCAGGAAATGTCCCTATAAAAAGATATATGTATACATAGAATTTATATGTCCCAGATACATAAAGGATATTTAAAACTTGAGTTTAATTAAGAACCATAAGACCTTCATTTCTGTGACAATTTTCCAGTTGAATTTCTTTTACATTCAGATCAATGCCCTAGTTTCAAAATCACAGAGTTATGGAAGTCATTAACATGAAAAAAAAATCGCCAAAAGAAAATTTAAGACAGCCTGTCACAGTAGGATTTTAGGGGTTAAAATTCACCCCCACTCCCACTCACCCCACATACATTAACTCCCAGTTCCTTATTTATTTAAATTAGTTTTAAGTATATAGTACATTGGTTCGATATCTATATAGTTCATAAAACCATCCCTCCACTTGCTCTCTCCCTCACCTGGCCCTCCACCTCGCCATGGTATTAACGCTAACTACATTCCCTATGCCGTGCTCCCCATCCCCGTGACCAACTATCAACTACTAATTTGTACTTCTTTAACCCTTCACCCTATTCTTCCAGCCCCCCAACCCTCCTCTCTGTCTGTCACCAAATTGTCCACTATATTTGTGAGTCTGTTTTTGATTAGTTTGTTCTTTTTTGTTCCTCAGCACTTCTGGGTATTTATCCAAAGAAAAACAAAACAATAATTCGTAAAGATCTATGCACTCCAATATTCATGGCAGCACAATTTACAATACCCAAGATATGGAAGTAATCTAAATGCGCATCAACAGACAATTGGATAAAGAAATTATGGTTTGTATATACAATGGAGTATTAGCCATTAAAAAATTAAATCCTGCCATTTGCAATGACATGAGTGAAATAATGCTGAGTGAAATAAGTCAAATAGAGAAAGATAAATACCATATAATTTCACTTATATGTGGAATCTAAGGAACAAAAAGAACCCAATTTCTTTTTTATTCCATGATATTAAGGGATCTGTGGTTAAATCAAGTTGACTGTCACCCACATGACTCACAATTTCCCTTTAATGCCGTTGAAGACCTGAATCACCATGGGGACCATTAAACCTGACTTGACTTATAGAGCCTTTATGAAAAAAAATTTTTCATAGCTACATCCTCTTCTCTGCCTCTATTCCACTATACCCATATAATTTGGCATATCTGAGGCTAAAGCTTAAAGCATAGTTTCCAGGGGTTGCTGAAGTTGTTAAAAATGGGACTGCACCAGTCCCAAACCATGACTTGGGGACAAATTTTGGCTTTCTTAAATTTCTAGATAGTTCAGGTTCCAGAGTGCGGGCCAGGGCAGGCCAGCCCTGAATCCCAACACAAATGCTAGAAACTTGTGAAATGCTAGCACCAGCTAGCTCTAATATGAAAGACAACTCAACTGTTCTTTGACGAGACTAGCTATCAAAAATGATAGTAGAAAAAAATCCTTCCCATTGTGTAAGAGATATTACTTGTTCTAGACATTTCAGTCATTATTTATTAAGCCAATTTCTGCCTGATAGAGAAGTCTCCTTAGATGTGAGCTTCCTTGGTTAGTCATCATTCCAGGGCCCTAGGGTACAACTCACTGCTGTGGAACAACCTTGCTAAGTAGTCTGTGGGATTTAAGTTGTCACATTCCTTATGGAGTCAAGGTTACTATAATCATCACTACAGCAGCTCTGGGAGGGCAACAGGGTAGAGGGGAATTTCACACATGCCATGTGTCGCTTACTCATCCTGCAAGATCTGGCTTGGACTTGCTGCAATTGGGAAGAGAGGAGAGGAGATGTGTCTGGACGATACAAACACAGGGACCCCAGATCCTGTGAGGATGGATTCTGAGCTATAATTGTTCACCATGACTCATGGGTTCAGCTTGATTTTATGGTACCAGCATTTCAGCACTCAGGAGTCACCTCCGCACTGAGAGGAGTGAGAATTTGGTGCACCAATCCAAAAGATACCGAAGGTGTTTTCAACGGGAAACCAAATCAGATCATTTCTTCCAATCCCAGAGAAAGTGACTTACCTCACCATTTACTCATTAGGGAGAAATAACAAAATAGATGATTTTTATCTTAGAAAAAATTGTTTCTTGTTTATTACTGCTCTAATACAAAGTGATAAGAATTAAAATAATATCAATTGCATCTGTTATTAAACACCAGATGAATGTAAGTTTGTGGGCAGAATTTCTCCAGTGTTTTAGTTTATGCTCCCGTTCGATATAAAATACCTCATCTCCTTGCCACTCCTGCCACACTGAAGAAGTCTCCCAGGTCACATGACCCCACAGCAAGTCATTTCCCTTTTTTCTTGTTATCTTCATCAAACAAAAAGGTTTTGTCAGGCTTTACTTCGCCTATTTTTTATTTGACACATAAATTTCTTTCTACAAATTAAATATCATAAATAACATTTTTCAAACTCAAATGTCCTTGGAGATTCCAAATCATTAACCCACAATCACTCTCCAATGTCCCACCTCCCAACTCTCCTGGTTTTGAATTACAAGCCTAGAGGAAAAGACACAGAGCAGTTTAATTTGATTAGCACTCAGCAAAGGCCCACTTGTTTCATTCTCTGCAGAAGGCCTTGCTTTCTACCTCATTGAATAAATGTATGCTATTATTTCAATCTTGCCTCAGGCTTTACCAGTGAAATTGCTCCCATTAGGATTCCCTTTCATTTGTCTTATCCAATTGGTACTCTCTATCATTTTTTAAGGCACATTTATAAAAGTATAATATATTATACAGTAAAAGTCACCCTTTTTAGGTGAACAGTTATAGGAATTCTGAAAAATGCATGCAATCATGTAACTCTCACCACATCAAAATATGGAAAATTTCCATCACCCCAGATGTGTTCCTGCGTCTCTTTGTACTCAGTGTCCTCCCCACACTCCAGCCCCTGGTAACCTCTGATCTGCTTTTTGTCCCTATAGTTTTCCCTTTCCAGAAATGTCACACATTAATGGAAACACACAATTTATAGCTTTCGCTGACTGTCTTCTTTCACTAGCTTCATGCACTGAGATTCATCCATGTCGTTAGATACATCAGTAGTTTTTTTTTCCTTTTTATTGCAAGTGGCGTTCTATTGTACAATGTACCATAATTTTTGTACTTATTCTCCAGCTGATAAATTTGCACTATTTCCAGGTTTTAGTGATTATGAAGAAAGCCTCTATAGACATTCAGGTACAGGTGTTCGTGTGAACACATATTTTCATTTCTCTTGTATAAATACTAAGGAGCGGGATTAGTAGGTTGCATGAGGTTTATGTTTCACTGTATCAGAAACTGCCAAGCTGCTTTCCAAAGTGGCTATGCCCTTGCATTCTTACTGGAAGTAAATGAGAGTTACTGTCGCTCTATGTGTTTGCCAGCATTTGCGATTTCAGGTGTTTTTTTCTTTTTTTAGCCATTTTAATGTATGTGTCATGGTATTTCATTGTTGTTTTAATTTTGAATTTCCTTAATAACGAATAATATTAAATATTTTATTATGTACTTATTTTCCATCTGTATCTCTTCTTTGGTGACATCTCCAAGATTGTTTTTTAAATGTGTTGTTTGTTTTATTATTATTGCATTGTGAAAGTTCTGTATATATTCTGGATACTAATCTATTATGAGATGTATCGCAGATATTTGCTCCCAGTCCATAGCTTCCTACATTTTTTTTTAGCAGGAGAAAAAACTAAATTTTTAATTTTTTCTTAAGTCCAGTGTATTCATTTTTCCTTTGATTAATATGTGCAAAAAAAAAAGAATTCTCAAATACAATGGAGTTGCACATAAAATGGAGCCAGCACATCATACTTTTCAGAGACCATCTCTGATTTCTTTTCAAGAGTAATACATTATCCTTCCTTCTGCCTAGTTGGATTTGATGAGAAAAGAAGATTAGAATGGAACTAAAAGGGTTTTTTACCACTCAGATAGCTTACGGACATATTTAGAGGAAATGAAAAGCAGGGGCCACAGATCAGATATGCAAGATACTAGCATTGTTATTCTTTTGAATACAGGCAGGTGGCCATACAAGGGAAATGCTTATGAAAGAACCACACCGAAGTCCAGCCAGATTCCTTCCACCTAGCATGAATGAGAGATGTTTTTGGTCTGTAAATAAGTAGATACTTGATACCTTTGCGTTCTCTTTGACACATTCGTGTGAGGTTGCCTTTTCTTTTCAGAGAGTTTCTGTAATACAGGAAGATTTGACTTTTATTTGTTTGCTTACACAATAAACTTGAAATGAACAGGCCCTGTCCTTCTATAAAATACCCTGACTCTACCAATAAGCTAATAAACAGCACAGAACCTCATTATTGATCTTCGCAATCAGTGAGCTACACCTGTGCTCCCAGACTATCAGCAGTTATGTTCATGCTTTCAGATAAACACTGGTGTGAAACTCTGCTCACAGCTGCTCTTCTCTGTTCCTTCCATTTCTTCCATGGGAAACGATTCATGGTGAGCACCAGACTATCTCCTATCTGATCAACTCATGATATTTCCTTTCTTCACTCTGCTCACTGATGCCCTTTCAATTCTCTTCTGGTGCCAGTGCCCCCTCCTTTATGACTCTGTCGCTCTGAAAGCTCTTCATCGAGCAAGCCAAATACCTAATGCTCCTAGATAGTTAATTAAGATTTCTTTTTTCACCTTCCCAGACCCAAAGCACACAGCACTTTAATTTGTACAAACTGCCATTATTTTATGATGCTGTGGCTTTTACTTTGCACTTTAGAGTTTTATAAGTGTGCCCTTTATTGAACAATACTCAGAAGACAATCCTGTCAAAAAACAAGCTTCTGACGGCACTATAAACAAGTGACAAACACACGAAGCATTGCAGTCCATGAGAAGATGCCTCTTCCCCAGGGAACTCAGTCCTCCATAGTTTTTTCTTTGAAATGGTGATGCAGGATACATGGATGTTGTAAATAATTGCAAAACAAAACAAAACAAAAAAACCTTTTGCTTGACCCTCGGCCAGTGTCAGAATCCCCAGAATATTGGGTAAAATGGCTTGACTTTCCCAGATTGCTTCGTCCTCATCTGAAAACTCATTTGGAAATTCTTAAACCTTATTCATCTTCCATATGCCCTCTTTCTCTGCCTGGAGCAAGTGACAGCGATTACATCAGAGAGTTGTATCTGAATTATCCTAGGTATTTGCCTTTCGAATTTATCTTCTGACTCAGTTCAATTATGAACGTTTAAAAAACATTTTTTTTTCCACAAGGGAGCATGCCCTCTGTTCCTGGATCTCTCTAAAGAAAGCCTGACAATATAAAAAAGAGAAATATTCTCTTTTTCCTTGCAAAATAACACTACATAGCATCAGGACCTTGAAAATTCAGTGCCTCAAAAGCAGGGCGAAAAAGTGGTACTTGCTACAAGGACAAATTAATAACATATAAATCAGCACCATCAGATGCCATGTGGTAGCTGAGCAGACATGTTTGTGAGCATATGTGAGATACCTTCTGGTGATTTGCAGACCCTCATGGTGAGCTATTAGAGATAAGAGTTCCATGTCAAGGTGAAGACAGTGAAGTTGAATGGTTACTCTTACTAGGTCTTAACCAGTCTCCCTAGAACACAGAGCGTGGCCAAGCTTACATGCTAAGCATATACTTTATGGGGGAGGGCAGGGAGTGTGTAATCCTGATGCAAGAATGAGGGAAAACTGAAAGCAAGGCTCAGAAAGAGGAAAAGCAAATACAAGGCAATACATGACTAAGCTGGCCAGTTTCTCAAGAAAATGTGGGTGGTTATTAGGTCACATGGGGTGAACTGCTGTATCTCAGCTCTGCTGGCTCGCCCTCTCTCTTTTCTCTCTTGGCAGTGTTAATTCTCCCACACTCCAAGTTCTCCTGTTGAGCCCTCTGGGTAGCCTCTGGGGAAACCAGTGAGTTGAGTTGGGCCAGACGTGGGTGATGAATTGCTATGACACCAACACCTCTGGGTATATGGCAGCCCTACCCCAAACCCACAGGGGAAGTGGAGGCAGCTTGGAGTGAGATGACAGGGGCTGTGGCTGCAGTTGCAGCCACAGGAATGGCGGGAGTTATGTCTGGACACTCCAGCTGGAAGCCAGGCAGACAACTGAGGCTGATGGGGTGGGTGGGGTCAAGCAGACTAGGTGTGCATGTAATATGGGTCCTGTACAGACACCGACATGTCACTGGTTGAGAAGTGTGAGGAGGTGCTAGTGACATCTGCGGTTTGTAAATTTTAAGTAACAATCCCTAGAAAACTATCATCAATTGGAATTAGCATCAATAGGAAATATTATAAACTAGTAGAATTTTAGCAGGGATAAATAGACTCCTAGATGTGGATAAATAGAGGAGCTGTTAGATATTATCTCCAGAAAAAAAAAAAAAAAAAAACTTCAAATGGAGGAGGTTAGGTGACTCATCCAAGTAACACTACTAAAGAATCCAGAATCCTTCCTTCTCTCAAAGCAATGTTGCTTTTTATTTGTTTGGTTTTTGTTAAGGAAGCTATATGTTATGGGGATAGTCTGTAGATAATAGTCTGTAGATAATTTTTCTCTTTAGCTCCTTTTTATACTTATGATTTTATAGTTTAATACTTTTATGATGATTAACTACATGGAGATTTATAGGCTTTTCAAAACAAATATCTCAGGATAGCTCAAAGAGTTATATTCATATGGAACGTTAAGACTACAGGAATGTTAACAATCATGTTAGGGTTATGTTCCTAAGTCTAAAAAAGAATAATCTCTCTCAGCTTAATTAAAATGAAAGCCACTTCAGCAAAGACATAACATATACTTTCTTTCAGCCTAGTTGCATTTGATTAAGGGTTATATGAGACTTTTCTCATATTGGCTTTTCTTCTGAGGTTCGTGAAATGCTGAAGGGGAAAAAAAGTATTGATTATGAGAGCTTTGAAACCAATTGTTTCCCTGTTTCTAAAATGTAGAAAACACTAGAGCCTAAAAATCAACAATTTCAAGAAATATTTTTCAGGTTGAGATTCCCTGGCTCACCTGCAACCCATGGCCTAGAAGTGGATGGCATTGAAACTTCTAGGAAATACTTGGCTTTCTGGGTGGAAGAGAACTGACCAAAGTGTTTTTCTAGTACTTGGTACTCATTAGCTGAATACTGCTGCCAAATATTTGGACCTGTATTTTTCTAGGCACAAATAGTTGGTGAACTCTGTTTATGTAAAATTCAGAAATCCATGTAAATTTAACAGTTTTCTGGATATGGGCAAGATACCTTAGAGTTATATAATTTTGTTTCTTGACTGTATCTCAGAACTCATCAACAGTTCTATAATGACTGTCTGGTCTATCATGAATAAATGTGAGCCCTGAAGCATGGGCAAGAGATATAATATGAATGATGTAAGATCACTTTTTTAAATAAAGCAAGGGTAAGAGAGACTCATAAATATATATCCATTAGTCAAAGGTGGTAAGTGGATGTTATTCCAAGTGTCGTGTGAACATAAGCACCACACAGTTTAGAAATAGAAGGAGCTTAGCCATTGTCGTAAACTGAGTACACTGGAGTCGAGATCCTGAATGACTGTCCTTAGATAGAAAGTCGGTTTTAGGCAAAATGCATCTTTTTCAACTCCAACTACTCATGTAATTTCTTCTTTATCTCTGCACTTTTAAGCATTAATAGTGATAAGACTTGTTCAATGAGTAAGTTAGATAAAATGAGCTTGATTCTTGGTGTTACTGGAGCTATATTCCCTGGTTTGAATCAAGGCTCTGCCACTTACTGGTATGTAACCTTGGCAAGTCACTGGGATTCAGTGTCCTGGTCTGTAAGATGGAAAAAAGTTCATGCCCACCTCACAGGCTCACAGTAAAGATTAAATGAGTGACTTTTGTAAAGCACTAGTGATAGGCACATAGTTAGCATTTAATAAATATCATGTTTAATTATTATTATTTAAATTGTTTTAATCAACTTATAAAACAATTTTATATTTACCCTTATAATCCCTGATCTTTTTCTCTGTATATCACCTGACCTTTCTGTAATCTGACTTTTATCTGCTCTGATCAGGACCCTGGCAATGTAGCTGCTGCTTCAAAGCAGAAAATAAACATGTGTAGAAGGAGATGCTAAAGACTGTAAATGGGAACTGTATGAGGCCTCGCCATTCGGTTAGTTTCATTGGGTCAGTATGGATTTTGACACATTATCTTTCTAACTCCTTTAGTGAAATATTCCATGATTATGCTTTTTAACAAATGAGATACCAATGCATGATCAAAGTTCACGTGGGTAGCTGTTCACTTGAATCTTTTTATCAGCATCATGTTGAAAACCTAGGTCATTATTTGTTACACAATTGCCTAAGTTCCCCTGAATTAAACTTGATTGTCATAATAAGACACCTCAACTAAGGATATGTCAAAAGGCTTCATATTTTTCTTTGAGTTTATAATAGACCATTTATGAAACTTCTTCAAGGAAACAGGCCAGATTGAGTCTCCTCAGAAAGTCCTCATCTTGTGAAAGGAAGTCTCCCATCTTCAAGGAAGGGTTTCAAAAAATTGAAGGTTGATTCTCAACCATTTTGGTTTCTGGGTAGAAGAGAACAGACCAATGTGTTTTTCTATACTTAATACTCATTAGCTGAATACTGCTGCCGAACAAAATAATAAAAAATATTTTTCTAAAATGTTTTTCAAAATTGACAAACACAAACAACAAAATGTAATATATCACATTTGAGCAATGTTGATACGGATTTTTATTTTAATTTTCCTTATGTAAGCACATTCTAATTTTCTCTTGATCAGTTATTTTTCTATTACAGTCTCCATTTCTCAGGAGAAATGTCAATGGTTCACCTAAATATAAGCTGTTATGGTTTTATTCTTTTTCTACTAAACAAGTTGGTAAAATTTTGAACACCTTCAAATTAAAATATTCTTTTATTTTCCTTGATCAAGCAACATTTTTACAGTCACTTGGATGTTTTATTTCATTACAGCTTTTCCATGAATTATTGAAAATTAATTTTAGAGACATTTTTAATGTTTTTTGTAACTTCATCTTACATTATTTTATAACTTACAAACATCTTTACTTAGGGAATATGTTTTGAAAAACAATAGTGTAGATGCTGGCAATAAAAATGATTACTTTGTATTGTGTACAAGTCAAATTAAATGAATAACAATATTTCGTAATATCCATAATTAAGTCAATTTTGGTGTTAAAATTTGTAAGGCCCAACCTTGGAATTATTTTAGACAGAATATTTATAGTCACTATTTTGGAAATGTAAAGAGTTCTTGTTTTAGAATCTAGTAGCATATATCTAGTAGAGTAATAACTATTTATATATTCAGTATTGATAGCATTGTGCCTGATTTGAGAATACTATGTATATATTTTGTCCTCCCTTAGTTTGTTCCTAAGCACATGGTAGAAAGGTACACATTCTAAAAGTACACTAAAAAATGTATGTTTATCTTATCAGGGTCTCATGGTTTATACTTTGTGTTTACTTATAGAGCACATATTGTAAAAGCTGGTTTATCCATTATCTTATCATCTGAATACCTATTAGTTGACATTTCCGATGTCATATTTATATTTATATTATCCATTGATTAATTCTAGAACTATCTGTTGAGCAGACTTCCTAAACTTCTGGAGCTTTCAGTCCATGAGAGAGTTAAGAATTATTTATGTGATACGAAAATATCAAGTGCTTTCTGAATCAAAATTGAAGAATAATTATTTTCATTACAATTATAGTGTTGGATTTTATTGCATTTTATCTTTTCATTTACTGCAATAAGGTTAGTTGAAGTTACTATTAATATTAATTGAAAATTAAATATTAAAGTTAAATATTAATTGAATTAAATGCCCTGGGTCCATCCTTATGAAAGCCTATGAATTAGATGCTATAATTCCCATTTTACAGATGGAGAAGCATTGATATTCCACAGTCATACAGTTTTTCATATGCATTATTAATAATGCTAATTACTAATACATTCATATTAGGAATCTATTACTCGAACTATTTCTCTTCCAAACCACTTTATTTTAAAAGTGCGTTTAAGGCATATATTAATTATGTGGTGTAGTAGCGCTAATGTCTTAACTTCTTACATTCGAAAGGCCTTAATTAAGCAAACTTAAAAGCACTGAAGCTACAGTAGTACAAGATGATAATCGTAAGAGCAGTGTATATGATGCCACTTAATTAATTTGAATGACCAGTTTCTGTAATATTTAAGCTTTGTTGGACCTTTGAGAACAAAGGGGACAGTGACCTCTCCATGAAAAGAATGCTGTGGATAAGCTGATTAGTTGCTTATCAGCCCTGCTATTGTAGCTGCGCCAACCAGACATGTTCCCATTAGCTGGACATGATCTGCAGTGGTAGTTATACTCAGGCAGAAGTGATAAAGATAAAATTGTAACTTCATTTTCCAGGGATAACTTATCCTTTGTTCTTTCGAAACAGCCATTTTAAGACCACATATGAGGAAAACGTAATTCCCAAAAATGTTCCAGCTTACACAGTAGTACTTTTAATACTTTGTAACAGCTGGATAGGCAAGATCTTATAAATATTAAACTTACTAAGTTCTATTAGTATGAGAAGAAAATAATTTTTCCAGAAAGTAAGAACAAGTTTCAAAAAATATTAAACCTCAGCATCACACTTGAATTCAGACTAATGATTAATGATAGTTTCATTTTGCCTGAAATGATTCCCAACTTAGATTTGGAAAATGGGTTGCAATAATTATAGATTGACTAAATTTATAACCTGAAAACAACAATAATGTTGATAATAAACCTTAACATTTATTGAACAGTTAGTATGTGCTAGATAGACATTGTACTATATAAACTTTGCAGGAATTATTTCTTTTAATCTGTAGCCCTGTTAGATGCTCTGATTAGTTCCAATTTAGAGATAAGAAAATTGAAGTCTAGCTTCACAGTTTTGCTTCTATTCAGTTCTTGTTAGACATACAGGAGTGTGAGTGAGTGTGTGTGTGTGTGTCTGTGTGTGTGTGTGTGTGTGTATTTAAGCATCAATAACATGGCAGAGTGTAGTGGAAAGAGCCAAACTTTGGGAGTCAAAAGAGTAAGCTAGACTCTAAGCTTCCTAAAGACTCTGTCTTTGTTACTATTCTATGCCCAACACTTATCCTAAACACAATAAATATTTAATAAACCTTTCTGGAATGACTAATAAATTGATGAATGGCTGCTAACTCCATATGATCTTAAAGAAATTGTTTAAACACTTTAGGCTCCACTTCTTTTTAATTCCTTTTCTATTTTGTATCTCCCTCTTTCCAAAAATGATTTCAGGCATACAACTATATACAACCTCTAAAATAAGGATAAATGTCAAAAGCTATGTACTTTAAAAAAGAAGAAAAATAAACCCAAATCAAGGATAAGAATAGCTGCTTCATTTGAGCATGGAATTTAGACTGAATGTTGCCACAGAAACGAAGCATCTGCTTGCAACCACCCCACCTACCAGCTCTTGGCAGAGCAATCTGCTCTTGTAAGGAGTCTTGAAGAAATAAAGAAAGCCCAAAATATTAGCTTTGCTGTCTAATTATTTTTAATCATTAAATTATTCCAGTTCTAGATCAACCCATTAGGTCCATTTTAGAGCCTACAATCAAAATCCAAACAACAGGAAAAAACCTGGGATAGAAAAAAAAGACTTCTTTCTTTAGTGAAATCTGGAATACCCTGTTGAATGAAGGAATTAGAATAGCTTGAAAAGTAAGCAAGAGGTCTAAAAGGGCAACTTTAAACCATCAGAAAGAACCAAGTCACAGCCAGCCACGAGTACCAACACAGCAGCACAAAGTAGCCTTGCCCCTCTCTTGTAGAATGGTTACTGGAAATGAGAGACCCTGAGAGAAGGACTTAAAAAATGTTCTGCCACCATCACACAAACCCCGCTGAACATGATCACCAACTGCTCTTAGGGAGGCTGTTTGCTTTGGGTTTGATAAGAAAAGAATCTGAGTGTAATGGTGAGAAAGGTAAATAATTAACCATGTTACTTGACAAACAGCAATAATCTGAGAAATCAGGTTTTGCCTAAAAAAAAAAAAAAAAAAAGTGTTAGCACCAGCAAGGCTCCATCCTGAATTTTTCTTAATCCTTTGGACATCAGCTTTTTCACTTTTACTGCAGAAGCCACTCCCTTTCTTCAGTTGGACTAGGTTGTGCTTCAGAGATCAAAAAGAGACTTTTTCCAACACAGTAAAGATCTTCTATTTCTTCAGTATTTATGACGATGTTTGTTCAGCTGCTTCCTCCCATAACTATTTTCTGTTTGCAGACTCAAAACCAGATATTAGGTAATTCAAAAAGCTATTCAGCAAAAATGTGCTTTATCATCTCATAGCCTCTCATATTTGTTCTGGATTTCCTGCCTCTATATGGTTATGTTGTAGATTTTTAATTGGGCAATTTCCAATAGTTTACTAGATCATTCTCTAAACTGTTGTCTGAGAGCACCTAGATGGCCAATCAGAATGTGAATTGTCTCGCTATTTTTCTAAGTACTTTTCAACTTGCTGGATCTAGGTTAATTAATAATGGTAACCCTGGAAATGGAAATAAGGAAAAAATGGGAAGAAGTGGTGAAAAGAATATAACTTGACTTGAAAAATTACCAATATAAATGTATAATCAATTAATAACTGTGCCTCTTAAAATTATGTCATACACAGAATTAGAATTCTTAAGGAAATTATAGTGGAAATTACTGAATTAAAAGGTATAGAATACAGGACTGTTAGCTATACTTCCCATCTCCTTCTTCGTCCAATTCAGTAAAGGAATTTCAATTGAAAAATAAATCTCAAAATGAAATTATTTATTTCAATCTACTTAGCAATACATCTTTACTACCACTCAAAAAGTTGGATGCAGAAATGAGTACATATGGATTGTACAGAGGAGAGGGATAGAGTTAATAATCAATCAAAAAATACCTTGTGATTTTCCTCTACCTTTTAAGTGGAATGGTCAACCTGCCTCAATTAACTTTCAAAGTCACCTCTTGGTTTATGTGGGGCAGTGTGGGGTGGAGGGGGTGAGGCGGGTAGCAGGCAGAGTAAGGATAGCAATGGAATAATGATTATCTTCTCCTTCACTTTTTCTCTCTTTCACCAAATTTTCCATGTTCTGTTTGATATTCATGTGTGTGATCATCTGAATAATACTGAGCTATCCCTAAACAAAATTAGAACCCATCAAGATTATAATAGTTGGAATGAGAAACAAAATTAAGTTTTATTCCAATCTATGTGGAGTCCTGCACTAGCATTCAAAAAAAAAAAAAAAAAGCCAGTTGCATTATACAAGACTGAGACAAATGACTTTAAGCAGAACTTTATTTAGCAACCATATTACATTGTTCACAACATAGAGTTTAGAGTTTAGTATTAGGCCATATAAATTTAGGTCTAGTAACAAGAATAAAGATGATCTCATCCTTCTTTGCAGGGCTGAGAGAAAACTTAGAGCTATCTACACAGTTTAAGAGGAAAAAGAAGATTCAAAGGATAGGTTTTAAAAAAATATTACAAATTAGAAACGTTTGGAGAACTAAACATACTTAGTTCAAAAATATGTGTATAGCATATATGGAGGATGGATTAAATTTGTTCTGTGTCCCATAGCACAGCACAGACCAATGGTAAAAGCTGGAAAAGCAGATTCCACTTACACAAGAAATGCTTGACAACAGAGCAGGATGCTTGGGAGACTAGTGACCTCTTATCACTAGAGCTGGTTCATTCAGTAAAGGCGAAATAGTGTTTGTCAGTATTGCTAAGGAGAGCTCAACCACAAGGTAGCACTTAAATCAACTGATCTGCAAAGTTCTCTCTCATCTTGAGAATCTATCATGCAATAAAAGAAATGGAAGTTGAAAGATAGTCAATGTGGAGACAAGAGATATTTGACATAAAATTGATCTACTATGCAACTGTGTCTGCTTCTTGGGCCATGTAGGATCTGATCTTTTCATGACTGTGGGCAGACAATAATTCCATGCCTTCCTAAGATGCTCGAGGTTCAGCTCTAATTTGGTGCTGAGCTACTATCAAGGCAGCTCTACCTTTTTTCCCTTTGTTGTGTTGTTGAAGAGGAACGAAATAATTGTACCCCTTACTGGAGGCCATTTTAAGCCCCAGATGAGGAGGGTGATGATTTTGGTGGATGCTGCAATTCTTCATATCTCCCCTTCAGGACCAAGAAGCTCACCCGTCCAGCCCCCAGGAGTGTGTGTGCTGAAGGTTCACAACTAAGTCTCTCTCTAAGAATGTCTTCCCCCAATGCTACGTCCCTTCCGTATCGTCGTCTGCATGCAGTGTGTGGATGCAGGGACACAAAGGCCCAGCCTTCGTCTTCATTTGGGAGAACTTGGAAGTGTTACCTCAGTCTCATAGCGTCCTGTGTCCTCTTCACCTGAGTTCATGTTCCCTCTTTGTCCAATTTTCTCTGTCCCATTCCCTTTCAGATATTATAACCAAGGGCACTCCCCAATAAACCTCCTTCAGTAAATCCCTTTTTCATCATGTTTCAAAGAACCAACCTAAGACCATATCAATAATGATAATGATGATGATGACCATGATGATGATAATGATTATGATGATGATGATGACAGTGATGGGGGATAAAGGCTAGTAGTAGCAGTGAAGGAGCAAAACAAATTGAATTTCATTTGCATTGCCCTTTATACTAGCAATTGAAAAAAATTCATTTGAGCTTGATTATAACTTGTGAGTGGGCAGGGGCCTGATCACTTCCAATCTACAAATCAGGGAACTGAGAAACATTAAGTCAGTGTTTTTCTCATGATCACATAATCGGGGATAAGTAAATATTGTCTTCTGGTTCTCATTTTAATATTATTTCACCTAATTACAGTGCCGGGCACTGCACAGAACTCAGAAAAATATTGGTTGGGTAAGTCAGTGTGATTTTATTGGTCTTTACCCTTCTTTTTTCCCCACCGATTCTGAAAATCAGGGGGTGAAAAGGAAAAATAGTATGTTAATGATCCTGATTTTGCAAAATAATTACAATTTCAAATATTCTGAATTTTCAATAAGTTTACTTATATTTACCAACTGACTTGACCAACTTTCTTTGGAAAACATGACTTGGGTATGAATAATGCACAAGACTAAGAAAAACAAAATATTCAGAAGAATAGGACTCAAAAAAATTTCCATGACATGCTGACACACTGCCATAGTCCAGGATTTATGTTTATCATGGACTGGTTTAACTTGAATAATAGGTATTAATGGTCAATGAGTGCGCAAACATCAGCTTGATGAGTATACCTAATGGGACATTCTGAGTAAAACATATTTCCACTAAGTCCTAAACATAAAGAAAAACTTTAGAAAACTGCCCTCCAACTCCCAGTTCTAAAGGCATATGAGCTCTAAGAAATATTGTTATGATGTAAATGCCTTTATGTGTCAAATGCATTTAAAAGAATTTGAGTCAACTCTGATAAAGTGTCATTGATTAACATATTGCTGACTAAAATGTTTTCCCCCAACTTTGATTTTCCTTGAATGAGGTTCTTGTTTGGCTTGTTAGACTTGGACTGTAATGCTTTCAGCCTGACTTGTTTAACTAACTGCAGAAAGACTCTCTGTGGTCACCAGGATGCCTCGCTTTGTAGGATTTTCAGGTGAAGATATTCCGTAGCAGAGAGAAGAAATCTTGAGTGAGCAAGGTCATTGCACTGAGAGAAAATCAAAACCACTATTTCTCTTTCTTCACAGTGGATCTAGTCCCAGTGTAAAGAACAGCTAGAAACAAATTGTTTCATTCATTTCAGGAGCAACTCCATAGTTTATTTCCAAGTGGAGACTATTGCTGGTAAAATAATTTAGTATCTAAATTCTGATAAGGCTTTCTCTCTTTTTACAGTCTTGTGAAAATGTAATACTTCATTCTAAAATGCAGAAAGTATAATAGATTGATCGAAATTACTTATCCAAGATAAATGGCCAAAAAAACCCATTGGAAACATCACCATTCCTTTAGAGCTGAGTTTCAGTAATCTGATCCAAACAGAGCCAATAGGAGTCTCTACATTTACAGGTGATTAATTAAAACAGTGCTTATGTAAGAAATTTAGTATAGGAGAAAGATCGTGTGATTCTCTGACCTTGGAAGTCATGATTTTTCAAAGTTATTTTCTCATCTGTCAAATAAAAATAATTCCTACTTGGCAGGTCTATTATGATTTAATATTTATAGAACTTGGAGCATAGTACCTGGCACATGGCTATCTGCTAAATAAATTACACTGACTATTAGTACTCTATGCTTTGAAATCCTAAATGATTTTTAATACAGTAAAAAGAAGAAGAAGAAGAAGAAGAAGAAGAAGAAGAAGAAGAAGAAGAAGAAGAAGAAAAGAAGAAGAAGAGGAGGAGGAGGAGGGGAAGGAGGAGGGGAGAGGAGGAGGAGGAGGAGGAGGAGGAGAGGAGGAGGGGAGAGGAGGAGGAGGAGAGGAGGAGGAGGAGGAGGAGGAGGAGAAAATGAACGAATAAAAAAAAAAGTTCTTTATGTGCCTAAGGATTCTCCGCAGTTTAGGCATCTTTGAAAGCTGCACTAAGTGCTTTTGATCACTGGTGGTCTGAAGCTGCTAAAAGTGATTGATCTATATATAACCAGAGAATGGTGTAAAATCTTGGGAGTCTGAATTAAGAAGCAATGCCTGCCCATTTAGAGATACAGTGAAATAGTACATGCTTCCTCTTAGAAATTGATGGCTAAAGAGAACACAGAAGCCTGCTCATGGATCTCAGAAACCACAGCTGGGCATCGAACTGCCTACTGCCCGTATGGGGAAGGACACACACTGAAGTAAAAGTATAGGTTTAGAGAACGTTGCTTTGGAAAATTCTTCTTGACAAAGCCATCAGTCTGGAGGAGAAGGGTCTTTTCAATATACCAAATTTAGACCTTTTTGTTGTCGTTGCTTCAACTTAATCATGAGAGATTCAGTCTAAATCCAGTTACAGAAACTTCTAGTCAATTCAGCAGAGAAAAAAAATTCCAAGTAAATATTTCGTTTGATATTCTCTACAAATTTTCCAGGAATTCACTCATTCATGAACTCAGCTTGGTAGGGCTGTCTGTGCTTTAATTCTTTGCAGACCCAACTCTGGATAGAAAACAAGTTTTTCCCCACAAAGAATGCTAACTGCAATGCCGTATGTTCTATGGGTGAATTGTGTCCCCAAAAAGATGTATTGAAGTCTTAAATCCCAGAAACTGTGAATGTGACCTTATTTGAAAATCGGGCCCTTGCAGAGTTAGAGATGAGGTCATAGTGGATGAGGGTGCGCTCTAATCCAATGACTAGTATTGTTATAAAAAAAAAATTTGGACAGACACACAGGGGAAGATGGTTGTGTGAAGATGGAGGCAGAGACTGGAATTATACTGCCACAAGCCAAGGAGCACCAAGAATTGCTGGCAAACACCAGAAGATAGGAAGAGGTGAACAAGGATGCCCCTGGAGGCTTCAGAGAGAGCATGACTCGCCAACATTTTGATTTCAGGCTTCCACCCTCCAGAGCTCTGAGACAGTGCATTTCTGTTGTTAGTCACCCAGTTTGTGGTGTGTTGTTTTTGTAAAAAAATACAATAACCATTTTTATGTGAAAAATGAGGCCCATAAAGGTTAAACCAATTGTCAAAGTTATCTAACTAGCAAGAGTTACGTGCTACCTCATATATGGTATAGGCCGTAGACTGTTCAGTTTAAGGTTATTCCTCTTCAGTAGCTGAGCAAACTTTTGAGAATCTGCTGAATTCTCTACTTGACTTTTATATCAAACCACAGACAAAACAGTCTGACTCATTCAATTAAAAGGCTAATTCATAAATATATGACCCTGAAAAAGATCAAAAGAAAAGACACATGCTACATTCATTCTGTTTTCTTCTACTCTTACTATAGTTTATGACTAACAGTTGTTTTTCTTTTTTTCAGTGTCATGTGAACTGAAAAAGTCTCATAAAACAGGTCCCCCACGTTGTCACTGAAAATACCTTTATATTTGTTGAAGCTACCCCTGGAGAACATATAAGTAAAACACAAGTCTTTCTTTGACTTTTTTATAGTCAGTTTACTATTGCTATTTTAAATAACTACTTTCTTATAGAAAATATGTCAGTTCATCGAAGAATATACAATTAGGAATTAAGTAAACTCATATAAAACCCAATCAATTATTATTAAACATGGTTAATGTTTAGTGTAAAGCCTTACTGCTTTCCTTCCATGACTATCTAAAATTTTACTTACAAAAATGTAATTGTGTTAGCACACATTTTTATGGGTTTATTGTTGTCGCTGTTTATTTAAATATAATATGAATGTCTTTTATGCCACAGATAGGAAAATTCTAGGTTGAAAAGCCAAATAGGATTTTTACTTCTGGCCTTCTTGGAGCTTTCAAAATGCTCAAGAACACTGTGAAACTCTAAGAGAGAAACATGGTTTGCAGGGTTTCTGTGTATACATGTATGCATTTTTAATTTTTTTTTTTTTTTTACTCATGGTGCCCTTTTCGAATAGCCACTCATTGAACACATTTAGAAAATCTCATTCTACATAATTACTTTTAAACATGGAGTGTCTCCCATGGTGCGGAGGTCTCATAATCTGTTTTAAGCAGTTTTCTGTTACAGAAATCAAGTAATCGTTATCTGAATGTACTCCTTCCACATTTTGTAAAATTCCCATCCGATTTCTGAAAGAAAATGTCCTAGTTCAATGATTCTAAGATGCACACTTTCTACAATTTAACATCCCAGGAAATGATATGTTTCCCAGCCAGGCAGTAGTTGTAACACCCTTGTCACCGAATGCAAGAAAATACTGAAAAAGAAATCGTATAAAGAATACAGAAGCCCAGGCTTGTGGAAATGGAGCATGATCTGGGACTCTATTTTTAACACTTTTCTAAGTGATTCTTGATACATGCCAAGCTTTGAAGACTACAGATGATGATATTGGGCGGGGAGGGGTAGAGAGTGACTGAATACCAATGACCCTGAGTTTCAATATCATTCGGAAGCATTGAATACTGAATGTGAAGAATTTTCTTTGTTTATTTCTTTTTTTGTATGCACAGAGTGATAGATGATAAAATTTAAATAAATGCACTTAAAAGAGCCCTTTCAACAACAAATAGTAAAAATTCTAACTTAGAACTTTGTGTCAGAATTCCTTTGACAAGATTTTTTTGTTGTTGTTGGTGGAACATAAAATATTGGTATGTCTTGTGATCTATAGGTTCTGCATTCTGTTGGCACCTCCTTTGCCACCTAATGTTGCCACCTTACATAAACAAGGTGTTCAACAAATGTCTGATAATCGTAATAAAAGCAATCAAAGCAAAAGCCTTATGAAAATATATTTCCATTAAAATATATTTTGCCTGAGTTAATGTGTCCCAGAGCGTTCTTCCCAAAACATAAATATGGTCTCATCTTTGATCTTTGAAAATCCTACGGTGGATTCCTATTTCCTGAAAGATGAAGTCCAAAGTCCTTCCTTAACACACAGAACAAAGTATTTCATAATCTGTCACATGTTCTCCTTTTCAATCTATTCCGCTCACACCTGCTCCAGCCTCTGTTTCAGCTACATTCAACTCCTCGGTTGCCTGAACTTGTCTCTGTCCCCATGTCTCGGTACTGTCACAAGAGCTGCTTCCTCAGCCTGGAAATCCTGTCCCTGATTTCCCAAACTGGTGAACCCCTCCCTCCTCATCCTTTTCCCCCAGCTCACAAAGCTCCAAAACTAGACGTTTTTCTCCTACCACGTCCTGTGTATAAATGAACTAAAGAGAAATTCACTTTGTACCATAACTACTTCTTCACTTGTATTTTTCTCCAGCCAGAATGTGAGTTGTAGTTTTGTCATTTGACACCGGATGAGGTTCTTGGCAGGTTGCATAGGTTAAAGGAATGTTTGTTGCATTGAATTGAGGGATGGCCATGGAGGAAGATACATTGCAGCTTCCCCAGCCTGCTTATTCACTCACTTGTTCGCTCATTATCTCTGTATCTGCATGCCAGGTGCTATGCTAAGCAATGGAAATATGGGTGAAAAACAGACAGAAATGATTCCTGCTCTCATAAAGTTTATAGTCCAGCAAGACAGACAGAGTTTAAATGAATGAGTGCTCACATACATATAACTATACAGTGTCTATAGTCTAGATGTAACTGGGCATCCCTTGGCCCTGTCACTGAGTACTGTCACTTTCAAAGTCCAGCGGTAGAAGCCTTGAAGAAGAAGGAGACTTGCTCCTGACATGCGTCATAACTGATGACCCCTGGCTGACATCTGGATGCATTTCTCCCTCGATAATAGAATGCTGATTTATCTGGGGCCACAATGTGTGCAGCTGAAAGATGGCATTTTCAGGCTTCCGCTGTAGCTAGGAATGGGAGACGGGATAGCAGCAGAAGTGTTGGGTAGGAGTTGTGGGAAAGCTCTTTGCAAGAAGCCAGCTTATAATGTTATATGGCAGTTATATCTCAATTTTTTTTTTTTTAAAAAAGCCAACTCAGGTGGAAAATGTGACCCTTTGCCTTTGTTCCCCCCTCCTTGCCTGGAACATGGACATGATGGCTGGAGCACAAGCAGTCATTCTGTACTGTGAGGATGCCTTGAGAAAAAGCCGTTTTCTAAAGATGACGGAACAGAAAAAAGGAGCTGAAATCCTGATGTCCATGGGGCTAATTTTCTACTACCACAGAACTCTTTGTCTCTCACTTCTTACAGTGAGGAAAAGAAATACCTCTCTGCCTTGTTTAAGTACTGTGATTTGGGGTTTTGTTATATGTGCAGCCAATTCTAGTCCTAATGGTATTGTGATAAGACTATTTCTCATGTCTTACGAAAAATTGACAGTAATTTGAGGTTGACTTTACAATTGTTGAGTTAAAACTTTTCATGTATTATCTCAGTTGATCCTCATAAAACATCATGTTAGGAAATCAGAGGATATATTCATTTCACCCAATTTATGAAAGAAAATCCACCAAGCCTCCTCACATATCTTAGTCTTGGCTCATGTTATTCCCTTGGTTAATAGACTTTTTTCCTATGTCTTTCCCTTATCAAGTCCTCCATATCCTTCCTCATGCCTATAGTAAATTTGATTGTGAAAAGATTTTGTTCTGCTAATTTAAAACCCACAAGGACTGTTTACAAAGTTAATCTTCTTCCTTTGATGTAGAAAATATTCAAAAGAATAACATTCTCTCTAGTTATCAGTTTAGGGTAATTAGCTGGCAATTATGACCTCTAAGTCTTACTTTTGAAAACATAGGACATTAATTTTGATTTCAACAGACTTGGTAAAATAATTACAGTTCTCAATTATAGTCCTAACGTGGTGAAATAGAGCTCCTATCTAGTATTCCACAAGGGCACATAGTTTATTTTCCCTAGCTTTATATGCTAACACTAGTAGGCCTTTAAGTGAGCATTTACTATGTCCAGTGTTTTATTTGTTTGTTTTTTGTTTTTGTTTTTGGTTTTTCATCCATTTTTCTCATTTGATATCAGACAACTGTACCCTAAAGCATGCACCACATTGTATGTTATTTAGACATTTTTATATTATTTATTCATTTTGATGAGTAAATCTCATTGAACTAATCAGAAGTATTTCAAAGGGCAATGGCTGAACTGTCTAATTTCCCTTTCTCGGAGATTTGCGTGTTTGGCTGCTGAGAGCTTTGGTGTTTGCCTCTTCAGAGTTCCCAGAGGCTGCCAAGTTTCACCTTGTGTCTCATAATTTGTTTCAGTGGCTCAGGTGAAACCAGCAACATTTGTTTTAAAACGCTCCTTGCCAGGCATTGTTTGCCGAGGCTGATGTGTTTCATTACTAATTCAATAACACAGTGACCACAGAACCTGAAGCTTTTACTGTGGCAGCCGAGCATTTGCGGCACAGTGCCTGGAGGCACCTGGAGTCACTCTTTCCATAGGAAACAATGGTTAAGTGGGAAAGGTCACTTGAGATACACTCTGTTAATTTGGTCAGAGTGCCTCTCAGGGAACAAAGCACTGGCCCCTTCTAGGCAGTGAAAGCAACCAGGCTTCTCTTTCCAGCTTGCCTTTTAAGCTTATCATTATGATGTATAAACAATCAAATTCCTTGCAAGCAAATGCAGCTTTCTTCTGTATTGCTGCAGACTCTCTCACACCATGGCATAACAAAAGCCAGTATGCTTTCCCTAAACGGGGAGCAAGCAAGGTGTTTTTGTGTTTGGGGTTACAGGGCCTGGAGGGATGGGGCGGATGGTTGATTGTAGGCCAACACTACAATGTTCCCATACCTGGTACAGACACACATTAATGCATATTTTTAAATAAAGTTGTTCTCATGAGCTACCACAATTATGGGCATCGACAAGCCCAGAGCTGGATACATCTGAAATATTTAAAACAATACGGTTATTAGTAGCCAGGCAAGACCCAGATCTCTGGATTAGGCCAGACCGAATTTTCTTCCTGCACCTCTTGCCTCATCCTCCTGTCCTCTTACTCTAGAGAGGCTACAGAACTTCTGGTGGGTTCTGGTCACTGCTAATTGCATTTTCTCCTATGGTACACATATGGTATTTCGTGTGAATAGATTGCACTTATATTCAGTTTTTAAGAACAGTTTTATGTTGCTGACATTTATATTCTTATCATTTGTCCCTTTGGTAAGGTTTGTTCTGTAATCGTTTTCTGATTTTTAATTGATTCAATAAGTGGATTTCCATAAAGACGTCACACTGCTGGGTTTGTTATGGGTCTGGGTACCTCTGATTTATCAAGGTCATTCTGGACACTTACTAAGGTCAAACTGCCTCAGAGGCTATGAAGGCATCCAATTAATAGCTGGTGGGTCAGCCTGCATCCTGGCATATATTTCTGAAAGGATGGAATCTTAGAAATAAATCCAATTTTCTGAGATATTCCAGTCCTCTTTCTAATCCTGTCCAAGGCAGTTTTTTCCCATCTTGGTCCCATTTAACAGCACATTGTTCATGTCATTGCTTAATATAACTAATTATTATAGATTTAGAAACAACCTTTGGTGTATTCTACCTGTTCTTAGGAACTAGGAAATTCAGTTTAATCTTTATAACAGTCTATGCTACCCCATTAAGCAAACTGTGCTCAAAATTTGTCCTTTAAGTCATACAAAGAACTTCTTTGTTATACCAGGGACCGGATCCCTTGGCAGATTGTCACTCAGCTGGGGAAGCTGTAGGGAATGGTGTGATTACAGGAGAACACGCTTCAGGCAACAGTGAACTTGTTGAATTTTTTCAGCAGTGAAAGAACCAGATTAAGAAGGATTTCAACATAGAATCAAAGGATAACTGGCTTAATATCAGGATACAGGAAACAAAAAATATAGAGAAACACTAACTTCTTTCAAGAAAATATAAAATGTTTCCAGTACTCTCTACCAAAGTAATCTTTTAATAATTTTAGTCATAATAATAATATTAAGCACCTTAATTCATCCATAACTTATCAACTTAAGTTTTAACTTTGATAAACATCAAAGTAATTTTCATCAAGTAATTTTACTATAAATCTGTATTTACTCTGAAAACTGTATTTTATTTACACTTTATTGCCTTTTTCTAACTTTTCATCTTGAAAGCAAAATTCAAACTTAAAATGTTAAAAATAGTAAAATAAACTGAAATATCCTTTAATGAAGATTCACCAGGTGTTACTATTTTGCCACATTTGTGCTAGCCCTCAATAGATGATGGATGATAGATAGATAGATGATAGATAATTATACCATACTCACATACAGTACAAATATATTACTATACCTTATTTTTTCTGCTGAAACTTTTGACACTTCAAAATTTCCTAAGAACAAGGACATACATTTTAAAAAATTGTATTTATTTTAATTGGTTTTAAGTATATAGTACATTGGTTAGACATCTATATAAGTAAAACAATCCCCCCAATTACTCTCTCCCTCCCCGACCCTCCACCTATCCAACATATTAATGCTAACTGCATTCCCTATGCCGTGCTCCCCATCCCTGTGACCATTTATCAACTACTAATTTGTGCTTCTTTAATCCCTCACCCCGTTCTCCCGCCCACCAAACCCCCCCTTCCCTCTGTCCATCACCAAATTGTCCACTATATTTGTGAGACTATTTTTGATTAGTTTGTTCTTTTTATTCCTTAGATTCTGCACATAAGTGAAATCATGTAGTGTTTATCTTTCTCTGACTTAAATACTTTCTAAGTCCATCAAAACAATATCTTTTTCCATCTCCTTCCTTTTAGTCTGTGTGTGTCTCTTAATCTGAAGTGAGTCTGTTGTATATTTTCTTCTTAAAGAAGTCCCTCTAACATTTCTTGTAATACTGGCTTGGTGGTGACAAATTCTTTTAGCTTATTTTTGTCTGGGGAGCTCTTTATCTGTCCTTTGACTCTAAATGCTAGTTGTGCTGGTTAGAGTATCTTTGGTTATAGATCCTAGGTCTTTGTCTTGTCGAATATTTTGTCCCAAGCTCTTCTGTCCTGCATAGTTTCTTTTGAGAAATCAGCTGCCAGTCTTACGGGTGTTCCTTCTTATAAGTAATTATCTGTTTTTCTCTTCCCGCTTTTAATATTATTTCTTTGTATTTAATCTTTGGAATTTTAATTATAATGTGTCTTGGTGCGGGCCTCTTTGGATCCTTGGTTTTTAGGATTCTCTAAGCTTCCTGGGGTTTTATGTCCATTTCCTTCACCAGGTTGATTTTCTCCAATTACACTGATCAGATGGATATTTAGACCTTTAATAGTGTCCCATATGCTCCTTAAGTTATTTTTATAGTCTTGGCATCTTATCTCTTGCCATTCTGATTGTGTCCTTAGCTTTCCTGTTCTCCAGATAGGCATTTTATCTTTTTCTTTATTCACTTTGTTTATTCCTTTGTTTATTCCATTTAATATACTTCTCATCTCAGATAATGTGTTCTTCATTTCAGACTGGTTCCCTTTTATAATTTCCATTTCCATTTTTATGTTTTTTTTTTACATCTTTGTTGAAGTTCTCACTGAATTTATCTACACTTACCAAAAGTTCATTGAGCATCTTTATAACCAGTGTTTTGAACTTTGCATCTGTTAGATTACTTAACTCCATTATATCTGGATCTCTGTTCTGTTCTCTCAAATGCTTCTCCTTCTTTGTCTTCCCATTTTGGCTGCCTTTCCATGTCTATTTCTATGTACTAAGCAAAGCTCCTAAGTCTCCCAGTTTTGTTAGTGTGGATTTATGAAGTTCCAGTGGCACAGTCCTTAAGAGGGGTTCAGCTGCAGGCCAAACTAAACCCAAGCCTCTACCCCTCCCGGGCCACCTGTTAAGATTCAGCAAGCAATCCACAGATGCTGTGCTTATAATTGCCTCAAAAGGCCACACCAAAAACCAAGGCCAGCTGCCTCCAGTGTGAGTCTAGGTGCTGCTCAGCAAGGAGCAGCTGACTTGCTGAGGATAAACCTTGATGCAGCTTGGGTGGGGCTGTGAGTTGGGGAGGCGGGGTTTCAGGGAATTTTCTGGGCAGGGAGACCTCTGTTATCCAGTTTGATGACCTCACAGCTATGGAGGCACTGTGCCCGGCACACTGGCATGGGGAAAGGTTCAACAGGGAACAATGGATACTGCTGACACTTCTGTACAGAGCAAGTCTTACCTAGGCTCTCACTCCAACAATGTCTCCCTGTAAGTCCCTGGTGCCCCCTGCACACAGCCAAATCGGCACTGGTGCTCAGAGAGAGCAGGTCCCTCACCGCAAAAAATCCACTCATGGACGCGGCCCCTTTAAGAGGCTTCTGCTATTGCCACAGCCTCTGTTTCACTCAGCCACTAGAGACCTGGCCTTCCCATGTCCTCACCCCGAAGGACATGCACTTTTAATACCACAATATAATTATCAAATTATGAAAATTTAAAATGCAAACAGGACACTGTTAACCAACATATAGTCCTTATTCAGATTTACTAATTGTCTAAATGGTGTACTTTATAGAATTTTTTTTCTGATCCATTATCCAATCCAGAATCACATATTACATTCAGTTTATCTCTTTAGTCTCCTTTAATCAGGACCGGTTCCTCAGCCTTTCTTTTTTCTTTTTCCACATTATCTCCTATTTTAAATATGGAAGTAACATTCATAGCAAGGTCCTTTTGCTAGCAATGGTTTTTTGTGATGTGATTTGTATGACCTTAAGTTTGGTTTAGAAAATCATTCTTCTATTATGGTGGTAATATATACTTTCATACTAAAAAGAATTTCTGATTGGTGATATTTACCCACATTCTGGATAATAATAACCAGAACAATTAGCAGTGTGAATGATTGGTTTCTCTTATATGTCAGTGAATGTTTTATTAACTTTTAATCATGTAACAAATTTAATTGTTATTTTTAAATATATAAAAAATACTTTTCATGACCATTTTGCTTAAAATTACACAGTAAGACAACAACCTCAGTCACGAAAACAGTCAAAAAGCTATGCACAGGAAATCTATAGAACCAATAAGCCAAGAGATCATTGAACATAAAGAGATGTTCAATTTCTTTGGTAATTAGAGAAATGCAAAGCAAGACAATAATGAGCTATCACTTTGCACCTATTGTATTGGGAAAAATTTGAAAACAATATGTTACCAAGTATCTCTACCATAGCTTCTGGGACCAAGGATGGGAACCTGACATAGGACAGTCCAGGGACAAAGTTGCTGGCATTATGAAATATCTCACGTGGCTCACAAAGATGAGCTAAAAAATAAAAAAATTATATATTTGTTTCTTGGAATCTGTATTTAGCAGTTTTTAAAAAATTATCAAGTTAGGAGGGAGAATAAGAGTCAGAGACATGAGATAGAGCAGAGTCGGCGGGCCTCAGTGACAATGATGGGTCATGGCAGCCAGAGTCATGGGGGCAAGGGGGAGGTGAAGAAGCCACAGACATTGGAAAAACAGGGCCCCCTCACAGAGCTATCTGTAACAATTAATAGAGATGCCATGAGGGATACATGGGCAAAGCAATTAGTCTCAGTTCCTGCTAGCTTCCCAGTTCGTACTTCTGTGCAGCTTGAGTATTCTCTAGTTTTCTTTTTTTAGAGAGTAGTAGCTGGAGGTGTAGTAAGGCAAGAAGATACAAGATAAAAGAAGGCTTTCAAAATTCCAAAGGATAATGACTTCAAAGATTCTTATACCTAGCCAAATAATCAATTAAGAATGAGGGTAGAATAAAGATATTTTCAGACATACAATGAAAAGCCACTTGAAAACACAACATGAACTTAGAATGTTTCTTGATAACTTTTTTAACATGCTAACATTCATCAAAAGCACTCAAATTCTTCTGAAGTTATAATGGTGACAAATACGTGATATTGAAAAGGTGAATTGAAACACAGACTTCACACTATCCAGTCACTCAGTACCTTTTCTGACAGTGTTGTTTTAGGTCCTCATTTAAAATATCCTGAGAAATTAGAATATTACAAGCATAGAAGACAAATAACGCATGGATCAGGTTGGCTTGCGGGGGGTTAACAGAGCAGTATGGGAATAAGACATGAAAGGAAAACCGCTAATAAGTCAACAGGGCATGACAAGTACTGTAATAGTAGAGCTAGATCCCAGGTACAAGGGAAGCACCGAGGAGGACCCTGCACACTCTGCCTGGGAGTGTCAGTAGTGAGGTGGTCTTTCTGAGCAGGTGCTAAAAGATAAAGTAGAAAGCAGATTGGAATGCAGGTAACAGGTGCTGGTGGGGATGAGGTCTGATCGATAAGCTTTTGGGTAGCAGAAATATCTGAAAGGCAAGAAGTAAGAAACAGGAAGTGATTCAAGATGGCTAAAACATGGGAATTGAAGACTAAAATATGAGGCTGAAGTCAAGGGCAAGTTCAAGAGTAGCAAACTCAAAATAACTAAAGGGAAGTAACTTAAATAAGATCAAGCAAGCAGGCTTAAAATAATATGAAGTGGTAAGGAGCAGACAAGCAGAGAGGCACAGCTGACTGGAATCTACCAAATGGGAATCTATTTGGAGAGGGGAGGGAAATGGGATTCTTCTGCATATTAAAGCTGGGAAGTTACTACTGAAGACAGCAGTGCTAACATGGGTAGGGAAATGCAATACTTACAAAATACTAAATCAATGACTACTAGTAAATGAAGCATCTGCGTTGACAGGTCCAAAATGTTAACACAACTGTTTCAAACAGTTTGCTAGAAACAAAAATAAGAGGACAGTGTCTTGGAAATATGTCAAATAGAATATTACTGATGACACAGTATTAAAGAAAAGGCTGAGGAAAGTTTAAATGGTTCATGGTGTTAATCATGGGAAATTCCTGAAGAGAAGATTTTAAGGAAGGGTGGGATATGATCCATCTTACTGAGAAAGTAAAATTATTCCTGCCTCAGAAGTAATGTTTGAAGCAAAGGACTTTTCATTCGATGTAGATTTTAAAAGCATTTTTAAATTATAAATAAATTATAATTGAGTTAAAGAACATTTTTTCAATAGGAAACAATAGGAACTTTAAAATTCTATTTAAATTGTGTAATACAAAAAAGTATATTAAAATAGATAAATGGAATCCATATGTAACATCTTATTAAGATATCCTAATTTGGTTATTTTGTTTGCATATAATGAGTCATAGTGCTTTGTTTCTGTTAAGTGGCTATAAGATTATCATTTAAAAACAAAAGTATAACTGCCCACATTTACCAATCTCCTTTAGGCTCATTCTATGACGGGAAGGTGGAATGTGTTTTGACAATGGTTCCTTCCGATTAGTGTCTCTACAGTGATTTGCATGTTATTAACCTGGATACACCCGAATCTATCTATTAGAAGGGCTTCCCTTTCTCAATTTCACATGTAGCGCTGGCTCATATAACAAAACTTCTTCCTGAAAGCTAAAAACTCAGAGCACTTGTACTATCGGTGAAATATTTAGAAAGGTAACAGAAGCTGCCCTCCTCAAAAAGTGATGAGTTTGATGAAAAGAAATTAACAAGCTGTGTCCGTGCGCTGCACATGACCAGCCATGCTTGCTGTCTACGGCTGTCTGTTGGTTGTTGCTATGACTACGAAAAGCCAGTGGAACCCAATGAGCTGTCTGCAGCAGTGCTAAGAGGACCAGCCATTTTACTTATGGAAAACAGTGTGGCATATTCTGCAGAGCTTTACCCTGGAAGCAGCATTTAAAAAAAAAAAAAATCTGTTCAAAGAAGAGAGGAGTGATGGGCATGTTAGTATACAGTCATTACAGCCAAGTATGTGCACAAGCTGCCATTTGGACAGGCTGTTGACTGCTGCTCCTATTAGCTGATTTGAGAACGTGGAATGCAGTGTGATAATGCTGCATATCTGCTATCAGACAGCAGAAAAGGGTTTTGTCTTTGGAAGGCAAGCCTTCCCTGCAATATTATCTCAGAGCTCTCTAGCTACTTACCCTGAAAACTAGTGACTCAAAAGAAGGGTGTTACCATTTTTAAACACGGGTCCTGTGCGTGGCTGTTGCACATGAGCGGCAGGTCTAAAGAAGCAGGTGTGTGCTCGTATGGGCACTGGACTGTAACCCAGGCGGACGCTCTCAGGTTTACCTGCTTCCTGTTAACAGATTGTTGGCTCAGAGAGCATCTGCCTGCACGCTGAGGCCGCGGCTCAGAAGGAGGTCCCACTTGCCTGACAGAGGTAAGCTTTTATTTTTGCCTTTTTAAAAGCACAGCATAACAATACCTCGGAGCAAAACTTAACCTAAAACATTTATATTTGTCATGTTATCTGACTTAGCAAGAGAGTTCACAGTCCACATACCCTCACACACAGACTTCCACAAATAAAGTACGATACATAGTTGCAGTATGTTTAGGTTCTAGAAATCCTATGATTGAAAACGATTACTAATATGCCTTGAGATTTAATATAAATATTTACTGTTTTTACAAACCATGATGGTTTGCCATTCTGGATCGTCTTCATAACCAACGACCTTTCTCCCTTACAAACAATGGATTATTTTATTAATTGCACTTTGACATATATTAAAGAATTTCATGGAAAACCAGTGGCTTGAAAATTGTGAAGCATTTATTTTTAACCCTCATAATTGATGTACCTATGTATACATTTAAATTAAGGAATTTTGTTCCCTATGTAGATCATAACAGCCAGTGGGTTTTGCACTTGCTTCTTCTGAACTCAGAGTCCTGTGTGCTGTTCAGAAGTCGTTGCAAAGCAAAGCGTCGGTATTAGAAGCAGCTCACACATCCTTTCTGAGTATCATGCATGCCACGCTAGCCCAGAGCACAACACCCCATTGTGCTCCCCCGACTCGGAATCCAAGGAAAGAAAGGAAGTGAAATCTCCACACTGAGTTCGAGCCCAACTACAGTATGCGGTGGTAAAACTTCTCTTATTGCACAATTTTTCTCATAAGCAGATAGGTTTCCGAGATAGCGAGTGAAACCAAAAACACCACACACCTCCTACAAATGTAGTACACTAATATTTGCAGTGGATATTTGCTGTCAATTGCTACGTGATAATAGCACAGACTTTGCACTGCAGTAGGATTGCCCCTTAGTGAGTATTCCTTTGATTTTTAGTCTCTCAGGAACAAAGCTGTTACTACGGATTGAAATCGGTCAGTCAAATTGAAGTCTTTGGTAAGGAAATGACCAAATAATGATGAAATGCTGTTTCAGCAGCATTTCAGCTTTACCTAAATCATTCCTATCATTGGTTCACCAGGAAAATCAGCGCATTTACATTGTTATTGAAAAATTTTAAGGAAAAACATTTGTTGAAAATGTTGAGGAAAAAACCGCTACTAAAAATTGAATCTACCATGAAATAACTAGTAAATCCAACGTGTACTTCTAAGAAATGTATTTTTATTTGCAACCTTTTTTTCCCAAATATGTGTGACATTTGAGTCATGTTTTAATTTTAAGTATAATAATATATTTTTTATTGCTACATATGAGCATGCATCACCTGGTTCACAGATATGTCAGTATACTCTCAGATAAGAGAATTTAAAGCGTAGGGAGAATACTTTCAAAATTTCTGTTTAAAGTCACAATATTCAACACATAAAAATGCGGACCAAGTAATCTCAGAGAACTATGTTCAAACGTTTAAAGATGAGAACAGGAATATGCCCATTTGTGTGTGAGAGACAGTGTAAAAGACAAAAGATTAAGTGATAGCATTGTATTTCACTTATGTTTAACAAGAAAGAAAGAAAAAAAGAGAGAGAGAAAAAAAGAAAAGAAAGAAAGAAAGAAAGAAAGAAAGAAAGAAAGAAAGAAAGAAAGAAAGAAAGAAAGAAAGAAAGAAAAGAAGAAAGAAAGAAAGAAGAAAAGAAAGCAGCTAAATGAACAGTTAGCTTTGAGTAAATAAAAAATATCAGCCAAGGAAATGATTCTGTTATAGTGGACTGACAGTAAATTTTCTTTCCAATTTAATTTCCTTCAGAGCAAAAAAGAGTTCTCAGAATTAACACAGTGTAAAGGCCTGCATCAAGAAAACAATTTTGTATTAGTTTTTCCTGGAAAGAACAAGAAATACCTAAGGCACACCTACCTACCTGTCCTGTTTCCTTTGTGTGTGACAGGAGCCTCAGCCCATGAGTGACACACAAACTTTACATATTATTTTTTTATACATTAATACCCTTTAAAGTGATATGCTGTGAAAGGTTAGCTTTTTAAGTTCACTTGAGCACAACACATCAACATAGTTATTACTTCAACGACTTTGAGAATCAGATGCAGAAAGATAACCTGTAAATTTCAGGACTTTGCACCTTGGCATTTGTCTATTTGTGTACCCTTATTTTCTGCCACTTTCCAACTCACCTGCTAGAAATATCAAATATATTTCTAATTTCCCAAACGCACCATACCAAACTTATGCAAAGCCTCTCTATGACTTTTTCTCTAAATCTTCCTCATAGCAGCAGCCACCTGTCATGCATCCTTCACAATCCAGCTAGGACATCTTCCCAGACACTTCCTCACCTTTTCCTGAAGCTATATCTGAATCTTAAGTCTGTAATTCTGTCCACCGCACCATATTGCCTTTGTCTCTGCTCACAGGCTTCCAGAAGTTTTATTGACCTTGTGTGTACTTTGTCCAGTATCTAGAACTTGGCATTCAGACCTTGTACTGGTAACCTCGGACTTCACTATTTTCTTACTAGCTACTGTAAACATAGGCTTGATCTTGGATAGAAGCCCTGTTATCTATTATGCTGCTTTTCATCAGAGAAAATCAAACATTTAAAAGCTGCAATGAAGCTTACATTTTCCTGATGTTAAAATACAGTTTCAGGGTCACAATTTTATAAAAGCTATGAATGTCCTATAATATATCAGAATTCTCTGAGGGAAAATTTTGCAACATATATGTTTTGAACAAAACAGCTCGAAAGCTTTAGTGTCTAGAAGAAGATGTTTTTCTACTTATAGCTATTATAAAATTTGCAGGAAAAAAATATAATAAGTATTCCTTTTAGAAATTTTCTCTAAAATCAGACCATTTCAAATTAATGTTGAATTGATGATAATTAATAGCTGATTATAACAAAAATACTTATGAAATTCCTTTTCATGCTGAAGCTAGAAGAAAGTAGAGTTCATGAACTAGAGAGACCAATAATTGAAATAATGTCTACAATCACAGAACTTTTTAAAGTTTTCCTAAATAAACCTGAAAGGTTCCTAGTAACCACTAGTTACATTATACTTCCCTACAACTTGGGTTTCTCTTAGTAACTCTCTTGATACAGACCTATTTTTAATTTTAGAGACTTCCTGCCCTTTTTCTGTATTCAGGTGGAATGAAAATTATTTTTTTTAAATGTACCTAAATTTTTAGCTTTTTATGGAAAAATTGCCACAATGCTATAATCAAACATAACAATGATCAGGAATTTTATTAAGATGGAATAAATATATAATCCCTTGTCTCCAAGATAATCATGTTGAAAACAAAAGTTGTAATTGATATATATGATTGTTTCATGCACAAAATAACAAAGATTAGGAAGATTTTTTCTTTTTTTAAATTAATTTATATTATGATGATATTGGTTAACAAAATCCAGTAAATTTCAGGTGTATAATTTAATATTAAGACATATATATATATATATATATATATATATCTCACATTATGTAGGAAGTTTAAAATAGTCAAATATTTGAAATTAAAAAGCAAAATATTTAGGAAATTACAATTCATATTTCTAGACATTTTCACATTATGTCCTAGCATTGAATTGTATAATGAAAATTAGATAAATAACAACTCTCAATTGTCATGCTGTTCTTTAAAGGTTTATTGTGGCTATCTTCCAGCTGATTTTAATGTATAGCATGTTAATTAACTAATAGCTAAAGTTGAAATTGGTTCTATACATCTTAAAGACTAATCATGTTTAATCAATTATTTTAAATTGTATATTAGCAATTAGATTTCAGGAAAGATGATTTCATAGTTTCTGTATCATTTTAAATATTTTATATTTTAGGTAAGTTAGAATATTTTGAAGGCCTAAATTATGTGTAACTGTATTTGATAGTCAAATGAAATGAGAGTACTCATTGCATTTTATAAGGAAGTATTATAATATATGACTATGTTAGATAATTTCATAAAAGTTCCTCAAACTTATAAGTTAATTAGAATATGTCCATTAAATTCTACACTACCACTGCAAAAAATTATATGGAGACTTTCAAAACCTTTTTATCTACATCATATCAGAAAAATGTTAAGACATATGCATTTAGCTATAAGGAAACATTTATGTAACTATTGAGTTCTAACTATTGTTAAATAAGAGCTCTCCTTACAGCTTAAGCTCAATTAAGATGATCTTATTTGAATAAATGATAGCAAATCCTCAAAGGCAGATTTTTATTTTGAGTTTTGGTGACATGGCTATATAGAACCATATTACACTTTACTGTCCCTTAGTCATCAAAACAGAAATCTACTATTTACCAACTAAGAATTTTAGCCAAAAAGACAGTGATGCATAGGTCCAGCATTAATTCTGCACTTTTAAAAGACATGTTTGAGCAAAAAGTCTAGAAAACTTTCATGTTTCCTGGATTTAACCAAAGATCTTCAAAGAAAATTTTTCTACCTCAAAAAAAAAAATAAAATAAAATCTAGCAATATTCTTATTACATTTCCTAATTATATCCATATTATAATTTAAGGAAAAATGTAGTGTTAATGTAGAACATTATTTGAAAATTTCAGTGATAATGGAAGTTTTTTATTTGTACTGTTGCCTATTTTTTTAATTTTTAATTTTTTAATTTAACCTAGATAATCAGTTTCTCTAACTTACCTATGAGATGTTTTCTCAATAGCTGGTGTAAATTGCATATCAACATACTTTCTTATAATGAATCATATCTTCTGCTTTAAGTAGGAGTTAGTCCAATCAATGTAGAAATAATTCTTTTTAGATTCCTTTACCTATTAAATTTTTTCAGGAATGACTGAATGTGAGGGGCAATTAAGTTTTTTTTTAATGAGCAGAAAAAAGATATGCAAATGAGACATTCTAAAGGATATTGGCCATATTGGAGAAAATGTATTAGTATAAATGTTTATTCTATCTTCTTCTAAAATGTTGAAGTTCTTGTAACTACTTCTATTCAAGGGGTAGTTAGCTTCTTCAAAGACATTTGGTCCTCTATGAAAGTGACCATGTACAGAGACAGTAACCCTATTGATAAAAGAAATATGCTTAGGCTTCTGACTGTGGGGAATCATCCTTCACCTTTTGACAAGTCAGCTACTTCTGCCTCTTTGAATAGTAGTAATGTCAGGCCTGAATGCTTTATAAGATCTTCCTACCCTTTATGCTATTAACCCAAAAAGTTTTTAAAAGCAACACTTGTTTGCTTAAAAGTGAGCTATTTTGTGCATTATCAAGATGCCTTCACACCTAATGATTTCAATTCTCTGTACTAAGGTTAACAAAGCAAAGAGATTAGATAACAACTTCGGCAATTCTTATACTAACTGTGTCATCTGGTGAAAGTCTGAACACTTTCTGAAACAAGTACACTTAATCTATTTGATATATAATTGTAGTATAGTAAATATCCTATATTATATCCTGTGGGGATAAATAACTTTGAAAAGAACCTGCCTCTCAATATCTAGATTTGGTGATTTATATAGCATAATGTTACTAGTAGTGAAGATTAAAACTGTATATAACCTCTTAGTTGTTCTGGAAAAGTATGAAGAGACTTGTATTGTTTGATATATCTCAAGCATGGACTTGAACCAATTTCAGTAAAGGGGATTCATGAGGGTAGCAAGGGGCAAGAGATCGGGAAAGTTACAGGTTGCTTGGGCAGACTGAAAGTAACAGAAAACTCAGCTTGCTTTAGAATAGCAGCTAGAACACAATAGGCACTCAGCAAACAAATCAATATGTTAAGTTTCAGTAGGTATCTGTTGAATGAATAAATGGCTCACAGTAATCAGTTCTTCTCCTGGAGTGGTGTTAATGCTAAGCTATTGATTAGAAGATGCTGCTTGAATTTAGAGATAAAATGATAATCTTCTGGTTTAGTTTGGTTTGGTTTTGTTTAGAAATCATAAAACAGGAGAAAAGGGGGATGAAAGTTTTAGAAAATGCTATTATTTTAAAAATAAAATATAATCTTCTTGGTGAGAAACACTATATTTTAATAATGATATAAAACAGGAATATAACCTGAAGCTTAGATAAAGCTCAGATGTAACACATCATTTAATGAATAATTTAGACACCAAGAAAATTTGATTTTTACTCTTAACTTTCTTAAAACCTCTGGTTACAGTCACATTTATCAAGCAGTGTGATTGATGCTAAAGAATTAATTTTTTTCCTTTTAAGATAAACATAAGACAGAAAAGTTGAAACCAAGAGTTATCAAATGTAAGATTTTTTTAGTCTTTAGAATATAGATAAACAGAGAACTCAGAATAGAAAAGGATATCAGTCTGGCAGATCTTTTCAAGTAAAAACCATAAGAGCTGGAAAACCTTACATGGTTAATCAAAACATCTGCTTCTGATTAAACTCAAGAAAACAATAAAAACCTAAATAACTAGATTTTAATAAACTCACAGGAAAAAATTATTCAATTTCTTCAATCCAAAGGATATTGATAATAACAAATTATGTAGTTTACTCTGTGCTAGCTACTATCCCAAGAGCTTTATGTAAATTACCTTTTAAAGAAGAATCTGGTAAATCACAAAACTTTTAAGGACATTTTAACTGGATTTTCCAGAAATATTACATATGATCTTAAATTATTTCCAAGAGAGATTAATGAACAACACATTTAGTTTCTCCATCTTAGATGCTCTCATATCATTTGTATATTATATTATTTTTATCTTATCTTAATGAAGTTTTCCTGTGTGTCTAACCTTTTATATGAAAGTGAATTTTGTGAAAAAGCAATAGTGATTTATTTCTGTTTTTACCCCTATCATCTTGTCATGGGTATGGCCAAGAGTAAGTGGGCAATGGCTGGATAATTAGCCCAAGTAGTTTGTTGTATCAAATACTGACAAAGAAAATTTATACCAAGGAAAAGAAATGGAGTCAAAGTAATACAAACTGTATATGATTCCATGTAACCATCATGAAAAAATTAATACAGTCCACATATCCTTAAATGTTTGTTTGCTTTTTCATAGTTTTTTGTCTGTTTCGGGTTAGTATACTTTTCACATAAAACACTAAGCTAAATATCAGAGTAATCATTCTAAAATTATTAGACTTCTTCAACAGAGGAAATCATGACACAACCTTTTGGTCTGTTCTGGCTCATTTCAACCACTATAGACTTATTCCCCAGAATTTAATCTCCTGAAAAACTTAAAATTGTATGTTAGTTATCTCTGACAATCAAGAAAGCAATAAAAATGTGAAAAAGCGTAGTTATCTCCACCACCAGAAGAACTACTATTTATTTATTGAAAATATACCTGTTTTGGAAAAAGGGCTTTCTTAGGTTGTTAACTCAGATGACTGGTAATAGATCCTGAATTCTTTGACACTGACCTTGTTTAGAAACATAACTTTTTATATGAAATATGGTCTGATATCTGATTATGTCTTCCTTTCTACCATAGGTTTAATTTTGTTAGGCTAATATAACTGACTGCTTTATATAATTAATACAACTTTTTCTCAAACTTTAACAAAAAAACTTCCTTCTGACGTATACAAAGTGTTTTTAATATATTTTAAATTAAATTTTAGATTTATTGGTAGCAGAGAGGAGTTCTATTGCTCTCATTTTAGAAATAAAATCAAATGACAATACAAGTCATAAATGACCTAGTTTAGCTTGAAAATCACCTTCCTTTTGGTCTAAAATCCCCAATGTCCTTTCAGTGCCTCAGATTGACAATTATCTGGTAAAGTAATTTAACTTGATCTATATTGTGTAATATAAACACTTCATAATCGTTTTGAACCCTAAACTTTGCTTCCTTTGGAATAAATTGAGAAAACATGCCCTCAAAACTCTGGTTCAGTTTTTTTTGGCACCGGAATTTAACTTTGTAACTGTCAAGAATGAAAAGATTATGATCGTAAAATTAAGTTTCTTGGGGAGTGTTTCATTCATGAATTGCCTTGTTCCCAGACTCCTCAGTCATTTTATTGCATCCATTTCTAACCCAGCCTCTGAGAGGAGGTGATGGGTTTTTGCATGGTACCAATAAAACCTGAGAGGTGGGAGGACAGGAGTTTAACAACTAGGATGTAGAAGAACCCTGGTCTTCCAAGTATGTGTTCCTGGATGGGGTTATTCAACCAAAAGAGTTTTTAAGGTCAGTAGAAATTAGGAAAAGTATTGATCTGGATTCCAACCAAAAGTAACGTATTTTTGATAAATTTGTATGGGCTCTATCTAATGCATCTCAGAGAGTGAAAGTATTTTATCTAGCCAACAAAACAGACTGGCCCCTTGCTGATTGACATTGAGAAATGTCACTTCCCAAAAGGCCAGATTATTATTGGCAAGTGGGTTCTTTTGGGAAATAAAATCAGAATTTCATTCGGCAACTATAATGCCAGGTGACAAATGCTTCTAAGACTATCATCAAACTATATTTGCCTAACAGAAACATGGCAGCCACAAGTTTGTAACTGCCACGTGGGCTAGAATACTTGGAGTCACTCATTCCTCTAGTTGGGTTTGACCATAAACTAATGTGCTCTCTAACTTTCCTTTTCCTTAACTTTTGAAGATTGTTGTGTTAACGTTGGTATGTTTATATATATAAAATAGAAATAAAAATTAGAATAGGTCATATTCTTTCTAATTTTATCTGATAGCTCTGTGATTGCTGAGTGAGTATGTAGGAACTGGTCCCTCGGCCTTTCTAGACCTCTATTTCACTACCTACAGAGCAGAGATCGTAACACTCACCTCCAAGGATTATCATTAGGATTCAATGAGATACTCATAATGATTGGCATAGCACCTGGTACATCAGAAACACAGAAGGAATGGCAGCCACACCTATTTTTATTTCAGCATCAGGACTGAGCTCACGCTAGTTTGGATTGATTCTTTACAAGGAAAGGAACCATTGGAGTTTCTTTAAATGGGGAAAGCTAATGCTTGTGTTTGCGTGTAAAAATGATATAACTGGTCACAGTATATCAAATTAAATGAAGATAGCAAGAAATGGTTACAAAAAGACAGTTTCAGTATCTTAGGCAAGAGTAAAAACAGGCATGAACTAATGTGGCGAGTCAGGAGAAAAAAAGGGAGAGATTTATTCGGCCAAGATTACTATGTGTCAGCCACTCTCCCAAGTATTTGGATGATATCTAAAACAGTGACAGCCAAACAGAATTAAAAATAGGTTCTAATTCAGTGTGGTATTGCATTAATTAAAGATGTTTGACTTGCACAAGATCTACTGCTTGTGGAGGAGCTCCAAAGGCTCACTGAGGAAATGTTTAAGGGCTAAAGAATATGTGGGTGTTTGTGTTGGAATGTGCTGAGCTCACCATGACTGGGGAACAGCATGTGCTAAAGCACAGAAGCAAGAAGAACATGTTCTAAAGGCAGAGTCGTTAGGTATGATTGGAATGCAAGGTGCTGATGTGGAGAGATAGAAAGTAAAATTGGATTAGCAGATCAGAGCCAGTGGGAGTAATCGTGTCACACTCAGATGAGAAAGCATTGAAAGAGTTCAAACAGAAAAATGAAATAATAAGATTTCCATTGCAAAACATCCATGCTGGGTAAGAGCAGGACTGAGGCGGGTTGAGACTACATACAAGGATTTCACGGAGGGGAATAAATGTAAATTACAGGAAGAAATGTTGAAAGCATAAGCTAGGACAAGACAGTAGGTCTGGAGAGAAATTGCTGGATTCCAGAGAAATTATAGAGATAGAATCAATAGTGCTAAGTATCCATTTTGAGGGTGGGAGCGAAGGTATAATTTGATTACCAAGTTTATGACTTGGGAATATAAGATATGGAAAAAGTGTGTTTGAGGAAAAAGACAGTGAATTGGTTTGAGTTTTTTTTTGAGGTGGAGATATAAGTGGAACATCTAGATGGAATAGTTCAAAACATGGTTTTACAAAAAAGAGATATAGAACAAAAAAATATATAATTTAAGCTGAAAATTCAAGCCACATACATAATTTAAAATTTTCTATTAGCCGTATTAAAGAAGGTAAAAGAGTTGACATAGATTTTTTAAATGTAGTTTATATAACCATTATATCTAAAATATTATGATTTTAATAAGTAATCAATATACAAATAGTAATGACATATTTGACAGTGTGTGTGTGGCGGTGGGGTGTGGTGTTCATTTTACAGTTACAACATCTCAGTTCAAGCTAGCCACATTTCAAGTGCTCAAAAGCCACCCGTGGCTGACGGCATTATTGATAGACAGCAAGAGCTCTAGACCTTAAAAGCCTATGCAGACATCTATTTCAGAGTGACCAGAGTAAAAGCCTTCTGTGATGGTGTCAAGAAAGCTTCTGCAGAGAGGGGCTGGGGGATAAAGAGAGCTTGTGAGGAGAGAGGAAGGAATTGGGTAACTGCACATGACGCCGATCTGTCTTTTCAGGATGTCAGATGTGAGATTGGAGTCTCAGGAATTTTGGGAGACTTTGACTATCAGTGGTTGTTGAACTTACAAGGAACTTCTATACAATATGCAGAGCCTAGTGGAAGATGAAAATGCAATACCCGTTATTCAAAAATTATTAATAATTCCAAGACAACCACAAGAGTATTAAACCCAGTACCTGGCCCTTCCAAGTGCAGAATCAAGTACACATGACGAGGTTATAGGTCCATGAAGCCGCCTTTTATACATTATGTGAACACTCTTGCCTTTTGTGAATCTAACTCATTGTGTTTAATGAAATGATTAATGAGTTTGAGCTACTGTGAGGTAAATATCATTACTGGCAGCACTTTTCCTGGTAGTTGGAAAAGTAGCTTCTCCTTGGGCTAGAGTGCTTAGGATGCATGAATCCAGCTACCCTTTCCCACACGCTCCTCACAGGCAGGACCTCACTTATGCCAGAACATCACTGTCCTGATGCCTGCATCATGTTAAGGGGCCCACAGAGTCCCCAACCTGTAAGAGATCTGACAACTCCTCATTATCATTCTATCTTTTAGAAAACCCTCTCCTTCGCACCTTTCCCATGGTAAGAAAGCCTCACAACATAGAAGTCAAAAGACTGAGCAGTCTCAGGGAGTGAGGGAAGGAGCGCCAGAACAAGGGAATGACATGGAATTCCCTCCTGTTAGCAGAATGGCTAGAGTCTGGGCTGGGCTTCTGCAGCTCTAGTTTCAGAATAATGTCTGAAGACACATTATTTGGATTTTTATATTTGTGGCTTTCTGTGAATAGAACTATTCCTACCTTAGAAATGTGAATCTAATGATGAATTTCAGACTTCCTTGTAGTACCTTACATATGAAAGTAGGGATTTGCCTCATTGAATAGCATCCAGCACCATGATGGCCCCAGACGCTCATAGATGTTAATATGCTCCCACAGCTCCTTGTCCTGGTCTAGTTTTATCCTTCCTCCTCCTCCACCTGTCTTTCCATTCTCTTTTCCCTGACCTATCTCCCTAGCCTAATGTCATCTCTTTACATGATTATCATAAAAATCTAAATTATAGTTGGAAGTGCTATTTATTGTATTTAGTAAACATTTCTATGTTGTTTGTCCTTGGTTGTTTAGTTTTAAAAGTCAGTAAATAAGTTTGTTTGTTTTTTGGAAAAGAAAGTCTGAATTAAGTACTTAACGTTTTGAAACCCTGTAATTGATTTTCCCTTTGTATATTCCTCCAATTCTGCATGAAAGTCCCTCTGATTTTTCAGGAAAGGAGGGAACAAGCAGGGTGAGAGCCTGTGGGACCTGAGGGTGAGGTCCAGCCGTGAACCTGGCCTTCATGGGCATCTGACTTAACATCTTTCAACCACAAATTTGGTACCTGAAAAATGAGGATGGTGTTCCCATATCAAAGGAAGGACCATTCGTTCTATTGTATGAAATATAGCTCATGCAAAGGTCACATGACACTGCCTAGCACATAACTGGCTGTCAATAAACAACATCTGTGCTGTTAATACAAATCTCTTGGGATGAAAGAGAAATAGGGATCTTCCAGAGGTCATGACAAATAAAGCTTGACTTGGCCCAGAGCAAAAACTACATAAAATAAAAATTAATTTTCACAATAGATAACTAATTACACTTAAAAGTTCTCAATATAAAACCAGAAGGCGTTCGATGATCACATAGTTCTGAACCCTGATGTTTAACTTAAAACTCAAAGCAGCTTCTAAGAGTCTAACAACACACTTCTGTATCTCTGGTCTTGACTGAATTATATCAGACAAAGGCAAACTAATCTTTGGGTGATAAATTATGCAGAGTGTTAACTGCAGGACAACATTAGGATAGGATGGGGAAGATGACTATTTTTAAAGATTCTAACTGCAAAGAGTAGCCATCCTGCCTTTAACTATGCTGATAGAGAAGAATTTTAATTAACCTAGGATCCTAAAGTACTTGCTTAAGAATGCATTATATGATCTTTTCCAAAGATTTACTCACTTAATTGTGTTTTTTTGGGCTGATCTAAAAATTAATCTTCGTGTCACGTGGTGTTGAGCTTTGTAATCCTCAAGGTTAGTTAGGAATGTAAAATAACAGTAAGTATTCTTATAAATAATAATAATAGCTACAATTCATTGAATGCATACTGTGTCAGGCAGCTTGCCAAATTCTTCAAATACCTCTCATTGACTATTCACAAAAACACTCTGATGAGGGTATTATTCTCATTTTACAGAAGAGGAAACAGTCTCTGAGAAGTTAAATAGCTTGCATAGGCTCGCACATGTGAGGAAGGTAGGTTTCAACTTGGGTCAGCCAGATTCCAAACACTGCACTCTGACATTTTTCTAGGCTGCCTATGTGTGGGTACAGATCAGCCAAAAGAAAATGTTGTAACTCTCATTTTGTCATTCTCTCTATAGTTTTCTTTTGGGCTCTATGGAAACATTTATTTAAAAGAGTACTCCATGTTTCTTTACACTCAAAGACCACAAAGAGCACAACAGTAAAAACAGAGAGAAAAAAAAGCAATCTAGATGGTCAATAACGATTATTTCTTTGTGACAAGACTGTGGATGATTTTCTTTTCTTCTTTTTACTTGTCTATATTTTCTAAATCTCCTTGAAGTTATGAAAATTTCAAATAAGGTGCATATAGGTGAGAACCAAAGGACATTTGTGTGGCACCAGTCCTGTTTAGACATCCAATTATGATGCTGTATGCGAGGCTATAGAAATTAAAAACAAAACAAACAAAAATCTTGGAAGTAAATATTTTATCAATCCTTTTTACTGTTCTAATTTGCCTCCGCTTTAATTTGGGAGATTATTCAGGAGATGTATCACTGGAAAACTGATCCCTGCCAACTTGATTTTTCGCACTGAGAGTCAGTGGGCCTGTTTACTGGCAGCAATGGTTTTACCTCCGGATTAAGAATGATTAGTTCTGCTTTGGAACCAAATACAGTTCAATTGGAGTTCGAAAAGAATTACAAGTCTTGTGGCTATGCACATGCTGAACAAGTTCCCTTTGTTAACGATAGCACTCAGATCTAAAAAAGAGAGTGGCCACTCTGAGACGTGCATTTTGGGGAAAAACAATCTTATTTCCTCATATTTTTAGAAGAGCACCTAGTACGGTAGATAACAAGTATGAGCGCTGACGTTTATATTAAATCCCAGTTTCATTGGTAAATCCTACCACACTGCATAAAAAAGACCACGCAAGGAATTTAAGTAAGAAAATTTTAAAATGTTTTCAAAAGTTCATCCCCAAAGCATTCATCGATCAGTATACATTATTATCTGGCCTGCCTTGCCTGACTTTGTCCATGCACTAGTCCATCATTCACTTTTCCTCCGCATAAGGTAGACTTTTACTATGACTTAAACACAAACTGTATAAACAAAACAGAAGTTCTGGCCTTCGTGGAGCTTATACTCTCAAGGCCAATTTATACTTTGTATATGAGGCCAAATTGCCCAATTCATGAATATAGCAGCCTGCATAGACAAAACGTGTGATCATATGAAATGTGGAAACATTTTTTCTTAAACATTTTTTGTGTTTATAAATGTATTCCCCCTGTTTTGATCCTATGTAGGTGGTGAATTTATGCATACCACTGGATGATAATAAAATGTGGCATGTGGCAAAAGTATACTTCCAATTTAAGCAGATGTGGTTTTTAAGTTGTATTAAAAAATGAGCATACTTTTCAGAATGAGTACTATTAACCTAAAAATAAAAGGCCTTTTAAAGTGAGTCAACAAGCATTTACTTGAGAGCAAAAAGAGTAACTATTCAAGAATCACCGATTCAGACCGAAATCCAAAGTGTTGTAATTAGGAGACAAAGGCAAGAGGTATTTGTGAGAAAAGGAAGGAGAATAATTACCTCAATAGAAGGAAGGTATTTCTATTGGTGCAGATAAGCTAGCAGAATGATGCTAATTGTAAACAATGTTTTTAATTTTCAATCCCATAGTCATCAGTTCGGTACTCAGAATATCTGCTGTCTTGTTATCTTTGCAAACAGTTCTTTAGGACACAAGGTTACTGTAGGCCCAGCCATTTCTCTCTGTTTTCACATTCCAAGGGTTTGAAGCATAAGACATGCAAGCAAGCAGCTCCTCTGATATGGCAGTTCAGACTCTATTTTAAAGTGGCTCCGCTTATATATAAATATATATATTTTACAGTAGTTAGAAAAACCTTTAAAACTGTTTATTTAAAAATGCCATTTTAATAAGCATCATTACCAGCAGCACATATGCTCTTAAAAGCACATCGATATGTTTTATTACTTTCCCCTCATACTCATGGTTTTCAAGTAAATGTTCAAATTTTTCAGAGGACAGACATTATGGTCTATTTATAACCAAGTACCAAAATCAGCTTTTCTTTCCTTTATGTGATGTGGAAGAGAAAAGCTATTTCAATGCCACAAAGTCAATGCTGAGTTACAAAAGCGGCTCATATCAGGAAAATGCGAATGGGGAATTTTGAGTTGTGCTATAAATTAATAAAGTCAGTTGTTAAGTGATAAATATAGTTTAGAGTTTTTATCTGCAAAATGAGAAATACTTTCTACCAGCCCTGGGGACTCTTGTGAAAATAAGGAAGTTAACATTCTTGAAATTAAAATATTAAAGTTTTTTTTTCATGAAGACCATCTATAAGAATGACTGGGTAAATAAATGGAGTAAAATATGAGTTTATAGGTTTCTTGGCTCTCTCGAGGTGGAAACAATTCCGGTTTTAGAGACATTCAGCTACTCAGGTATCTTGTAATAATTCTTGACATTTATAGTCCTATCTACGTGGGCAAAGTCATTAGCACATATCCAACAGATGAAATGACAAAGATATACTTATTTTCCTTGTAGAGTGATTATCGTGTAAGTGAGAATCAAGACTGTTTTAGTTTAAATGTGTCTTTGTGTGTGAGTCTGGACGTAATCAGTATGTGTTAATGGACCGATTCACTTAGCTCATTGTTTTTGTGTTTTATGCCTTAGGCCAATGCTAGTTCCTCTCAGAACAAAGTTAACATAGCCACTGAAGCAGTGAGTGGAGATAAGTAGTAAGAAATATGACTTCAAATCTCTATCTCCTTGAAGTCTGTGAAACTAGAGCCATGTTTCATCAACTTAGAAATTAGTAAGGACCATTCATAAACCTTTTCATCACAGTAGATAAACTGTTTCTTGTTGAAACAGAAATAGCCAACACAGCCTGTAAGAAACTGCTCACTTTGATTTGAAAACAGTGCAAGAGTTTGTATGTATTTTTTACGTGTAGAAAGAAACTTCAGGTTCAAAACTGACTTCCAAATGCACTAAGACAGTGAGGAGATGGTTGAGAAGCAAGAATAGCAGCAAAATTACATAACTGTTCTTAACCTTGTCCGTTTTCAAGAATTCTTTAATGTGTAAGAGGAGTTTAATGAAATATTACATTAAACTTCAAGACGATTTAAATGTTATATCTTTTAAATGATTGTTATAAGAAAATAATGTATTCAGAAGGCACCATGAAAATTTATCCTTTTAAAAACAAAAATAAGATGAGTTTGTAGAATAAAATTATGGCTTTATTTGATCAATTATATTTGTATAACTTACTATATAATAAATTTAGTTATTTCTAAACAGGTTTATATTTACATATATATTATATAATTAATATAATTTATAATTACATGTAAATTATAATTATAAATGTAACTTATAACTGATTTGATAAATTATATTTTGACATTATTATGACTATATTTTGAATCATTTCTGCATGAGTATCTTTTGTATTTAATTCAAATCCAGATAAGATGAGCTATGATGAATGAGAATGAGTTCTCTAAGGAGATGCTTAAGAGAAGAAAGAAGGCAGTACGGTTTCCTACGAACAGTGAAAGTATCTCATAATCTCTCAAGGCGGTACAAAATTAAGCCTAAAAATGGAACTTAAGCTGATTTTCAAAGGTGAAAAGGGAAAAACAAAAGAGCAATATTATGTTCATTGGAAGAATAAAATCATCACAACCAAGATAACCCAGTCTGGTCTATCTAGATCTGTAAGTTGAACAGCCCAAAGCATGATGGGAGCCCACCGCCCGGGGTGCTCTGAACCTCAGAGTCACGTACTCACCAGCTCATGTTCTTCAGTTTGTAGGTTGTGGTGTTTGTTACTACTTGAAATTTCCAGCACCTCTGTGCTTACCCAAAATAGAATGCGGTGCACAAGTTCAATTTGGAGTCTCAAAGGCCTGTTCAAATGTGCGCAAGTCTTTTTAAAAGAGGCCAAGTGGATAGATCTTAATCGGTAACACGAAAACAGAGTTCGCATTACACCATGGTAGAGCCACTGCAATTTATAGCTCAGGTTTGGCCACAAGTGATGGTTGGGCACCATTTGTTAAGATCTTTCCAATTCTTTCTTCTCTTACCCAACGTTGTATATGCAAATCTAGAGGTGACCTGAATTTAGTCCTCTTTATCTGTCTTTGCAGGTAGGATTTTTTACAGGGTATAATTGTACAACTTGCCAAGTAAGTGCACCCTAAGATAATGTTATAAAATGAAGTCAGCTGCAGGTTTCTATTTTATAGGATAGTTTTATTAAGCAAGTCTTGCACTAATAAAAGTAATTTCTCACTGAGAATTATCTCATTTTTCTAATTATCCTTAACGGTATTATTCTCCTTTGATAATTGGTTGATTCCAATATCACTTTATTTTACCCAAGTGTCTGGCTATGCCTCAATTAAAATGTACCTAATATTGAACTTTGAAACTCCAAATTTTGCTTATTTTCTCTTCAGAATACAGTGTATTAATTTCTTTCCCTTACTCAATTCCTTCTCTCTAAAATTATTGTCAATCTCATCTTTTCTACTGTTTGTGTCTATTTTCTTTTCTCTCTAAAAACCTTTTTGTTGCAGTTGAAGCCAACATCTGATACTTAAATGAGTCTACTATTGTGGTAGCATTAACCTCTCATTTAGTTTATCAGGGGTTTGAATAGCGGGTCTCTACCAAAGCTGTTCCCAAGCAAAAGAAAGTAACAGCAGGTGCTGAAGTAACTGGTGCTCGTGATACAGACTGGCAGCACCCAGTGGGAGTTTTCATCCTGTCTCAGATCTAGAATAAGCTGTGGGTGCTGTTTATGTCCTTTCACTCTCACTGGGGCCGTGTTTCTAAGACCCTGGTCCTGGCGATGCTTTTCCTATAAAGTCATCCTCCGCACCCCAATTTTCTAAATGTAAAGGGGATGATTAGATATGTTTTGTAATGTTCCTTCCAGCTACAATTTCAAATTAAATGAAAAGTAGGAAGCACGAGAAGCTAACAGCAGTGCTGAAAGTCTCCAGACAGCCAACATATGCTAGAAATGTTGGAGGCAGGGACCTAAGGTGGGACCACTACATAAGGCCTGCCCCTCTAAAATCAGCATTGCTGAATCTAGACATAAAAACTATATTTCCCCAAGGTGGAGATACTCATTCAATGTGTGGAAAACAGAATGTGGTGGGAGGTCATGGGGGTTCAGAAAGAGATCAGAAGATCTGAGCTTTATGTAAAACTCCTGGGATTGAAGAAGAAATCAGACAAAATTAACAGAAATCATGGACCTTAAGTCATTACCATCTTTCTACAAAGGAAGAAAATATAGATGATCTATAGAAATAGCACCATTTAAGATGCTATTTATAATCCCATCAGGTAATGTAATGATCACCGTGATAACTTTTCTGTCCTCTACAGCTTGTCTTTTTCTTCTAAATATGTTGTGTGAGGAAAATGTCTTTTATTTACTTTTTACTTAAATCTATTCCTCAGAACATCGGTTCACTTTGTCAATGCCTGTCTTTCTCAGCTATTTTCACTTAAATCAGTCAGGCCTTCTATGCATTATTGTAGTTGTTTTAGTTCTCCATTCAGGATATCCCTGCTTCATTCGATATATATATACTCAATCCATTTGCTCTAGTTATGATTCTTAGTTTGTTAATAAGAAAACTGAAGCACATGGAGACTCAAATATTCATACCACTGGAGGCAATAGAGTCAGATTCCGTGGTGGCAGACGGTGTCCAGAACTTTGCTCTCAATCATTATGCTCTTGGCAAATATGGATAGTAAGACAAACTATTTATACATGACTGCCACTTATAAAATGGAATGTATTATGATTTATATTCATTTTTTCAATGTATGATACTTAATCAGAAGCCATGAGACAAGAATATTTAAAATAATTTCCACATTTGAATGTGTGTCTTTCACTTTATTTAAAACTGGAAAATTATTGGCTTCTTAACCCAACATAAATTTGCCTCAGTTATGACTGATAGCATTCACCATTTTAAGAAATCATACGTGGAAATCTTAAAGGTCATTTTGTATTCAAACTCAATATATTACTAGCCTTGAATATCTTTTCAAAATCACGTTTTTTTTCTAAAAAGAACAAATTCCACCATTCAGTTTAGATTGTAAAAGTCCAGTAAACCACATTGAAGTGACCCTGTTCAAAGTTTCCTGAACAATGCTCTGGCAACGTGCACTTAACAGGATAAACAGTGGGTTCCTGTGTTGTATTTCCTGTAGATGATTATTATGTTTTTATTTCTCTTGATATCACTGATCATTAAATGTTAGTTTTAGGGGAAAAAAGAACCAACTACCTTACTATATTTAGAGTCAAAAATATTCAAATTATGCAGCTCCTAGGGCTTCAAACATAATGGCTGTTTTTCATGGCAATTTTCACTCCACTAGGAAATGATAATGGGCCTGAAACTGGATGCCACAACTGTTCTAAGGGCTAGTTGTTGATGTCCAGAAGTTCTTTCAAAACTTCTGAAACTATTTTTTACATGATATCTTCATGGAAACTGAATAGTCTATGGTTAATCTTTCAGCCAGTTCAGTCCAATGCAATAAAGTTGTTCTCAGATGATTGTCAGGTATGTTTCCAGCATCAAGGAACAGATTACCTTAAGACAGCCATTTAACCAGGGGAGAGACTGGTTTACCTCAAACAATGAGAAGTCCAGAGTGTGTTCAGCTCTGTCTCACCCCCCACCCCTTAGCATGTGCTCCCTGTGGAGATATCTGTATGTCCACCAGCTAACAGGAGAAGGACAAAGTAGCCTTCTTTTCTGGAGGGTCTGTGTTTTTATTGTGTATGTGAAGTGTCTTGCCTATAGCTTATTAGTCAGAACAAACTGCAAAAAAATCTGGGAAGATAAGTCTTTAAATAGATATATTATCAGGATTCCACAGTCAGATGAAAGCAAAAATAGGTCCTCAAGAGGTAGAAAGCAGTGTCTGCCACAACTGTGCTACATAATTTATTACTTCTTTTAAAGAGTAATAAATATGGAAATTGTGACTTGATTATAAAATATATTGTATCACTGAGAAACTTCCATGGAAAATGATCCTTAAATACTTGCTGAAAAAAAGAGGGTACATGCTAGAAGGTAAAAATGTGAGCATTTGCTTTGAATCAGAGGTCTGTTCCCCAGCCCTTTGTCTGCCTAAACACAAAGTAGCGTTACCGCAACAGGTTAGACCCTCCTGCGCCTTCCACCGGAGCCCAGTACGGTCCTGGCACAGCCCCAAGAGTATGAACAAAGATTTTCCCCTCTTTTTTGCAAAATCGAGATATCATTACTCATTGCTTGACATTTCCAACGTGCCTCTCTCATACCATCTTGTTTCTTGTGCTTCCTTTTGTGACTAAGACTATTGTTGCTGTTTTTAGTAGGTTGACCTTGCTAGTTAGAGCATTCCCTCCCAAACTTTTCTATATCTGCCATAATAAAAGTGAGAATATTTGTAGGCACACTGAGTTAAACAAACAGGGCTGCTAATAGCCAGAGGTGACTGGTCCAGGAGCTCCAGCTGCTCCAGGTCTCCTCTGGTCACCTGATAGCTGAGGGGATCAATATTGCAGAAACATCTATAACCCACTCTGGACACACCAATAGCTCTCACAAAGAGGTAGGAAGGACTGGATTAGAGACAGATAACACAGCAAATATTAATGTGTCCAGTCTCAGCAGGTTCCCATTTCTAACCCGCATTCATGTAGGATGAGGTTTTCCTTGTGCACTGGGTGTAATAAATCTATTGTTCCTTCTAACCCTTGAATGTTGGTCAACAATTCTTTATTGTTCTTTACTCATCCTTTATCTCAGCGAGTTTCAAGGACACTTTTCTAACATTTTGTGTGTTATTTGTGTATGTGACTATCCTTGCAAAATTAACTTTTGTGGTCAGAGCAAAGGTGGAAATGTGCCATGGATTCTTGGGTTAATTAGTTCATTTTTGAATGCCTCAGAAGAGATGTATTTCATGCTGTGCCTTGGCGATTTCAAAGTATTTTACAAATTTATAAAGAACATGTACAAAATAGTACATCTTCAAATATTCTTAAGCTATAATAAACATACCTCTGCCCAGGGTAGAAGAGTTTACACAGCCTCTTCTAAGACAACAAGGCAAAGAACAGCCACCGGCCTCTTGCTCTTCAGCCCAGGCCACATAAATCTCTCTTCTCCTCTCCTGTTGAGATCACGTGGCCCTCTGCCGGAGAATAAGATCGCAGCTTCTCCGTTAGTGACCAGTAATTCATCATATGACTATAATGATACACAGTGTGGACACGAGAAAGGTTTTCATGCCACAGGAATGATAATGGCTGGGTAGTGTTGTTGGTGTCTCTCTTAACATCTGTCTGTCTGTCTGCTTATAAGCTACCCGATAAACGATATCAGATATGTCTTGCAGAGATCCAAGTGGCATAACCGTCTAGCAATATACAGACAGATATGTAATGTTCTCAATACCTCTAATTAGGGACCTCAGCTGAGTCATTAATACACCCTAAAAGAGTATTACATGATTCTGAAAAAGGTCTGGAGATATGCTGTCTGAGTGCAGGTAATTTGATTTATTTCAAATCTATTTTAGAAGATAAATGCAAATTATTAAGATAATAGAATATATTATATGCTGAGGAGAAAACAAGTCACATTTCCCTCTTGAGACAGCTCTAAACCAAATATGTTGCTACAAAAGAATATATTTCAGAGAGTCCTCTTGGTTGAAATAGCTCTTAATTAGAATGCATAGAGTTTTGCTTTTTATAGGATAAAATACTTCTTATTTCACAAGTTCTGACAAATGTATAACAAAAATGTCATTGTGTGTCGCTTAATGCCTTCTGAAGAACTTATTTAATCCTTTATTTATTCAACAAATACATATTGAGCACTTACTTTATGCCAGACACAAATACATGTGTGGGGAATACATGTGAAGTGAAGGGAAAACAGAAGCTTACAGGATAATGCAAGAAAAACACATGAATCGATCTCTCAGATAAATACAACTAGATTTCACACTCATGGCAATGAAGAATATGATTCTTCAAGAGTTAAAAGCAAAACAAAACCAAACAAACAAAACCCACCTGACCTTGGCTGGATCAGGGAAGCCCTTCCTGAGGAAAGGACACTTCAGCTAGGGCTGAGGAATGTGTGGTATTAACCGCTGAGCAGGGGAGGGAGGGCCAGTGTGAGAAACAGCACACACACAGGCCCGGGATGTGGCCCATTCGGGAAGTGAGAAGAGGCCAGAGAAGCCAGAAGAAATGGAGCTAGAAGGAAGGTAGACGACATGGGTAGAGGTGTAGAAGATACCAGGTCTTGCAGAGCATTAAAGAAGGCTTATCGGAAAGATTTTTAGATCATACCTAACAATTTCAATGGAATATAGAATTCAAAAAAAGCTAAGTCACGGTTATATAAACAGCAGAGGCACTTTTTATATATATGCAGGATTCAGACAGTATGTTTAAAGACAAAGTTTGAACTAGGAAACCGAGTTTTAACAAAAGTTTTCAGAACTTATTTCTATATAATCTCTTGCATCTGATAATAGTTCTTTAACCATTCATTAACATTTTCACCTTATTTGGTGAAGTCCAGTGCCAGGTTGCATAGTAAGACATGGGATGGCAAATCATCTCCTAAAATGTATTTGCTTCAGATCAGTCACCAGGTATTAGAAATTATTGGACATATCATTTGACAACTTTCAAAATATTCCAGCTGCAGATGTAGATGGGGGTGGGGGTGCCAAATGTAATTTACATAAATCCAAGCAAAAATAGACTTTAGAGTTAGGTCTTCTGCCTTGCACCTCAGGGCACAAACGTAGAGCCCTGCGTGACTGGTTTCCCCTCTCAAATGCATTGTTTCATTGTTGAGTTCTCAGACAACTGAGGTTCCTGTAGGCAGCCTGGCTGGCACTAAGTGCACGATGCTACCAAGCATCATCATATTTATTGCATGTGCTTCCCTTCGTTTTGGGTGTTTGAAGCAGGCAAGGGTAAAAGATAATATTACACTTAATGTAGCCTTCATTTTGCATCCGCCATGCCTGACTTCGGGGTTCCACCCATTCCTCTAAGCTGCATATCTGATTTCCATAGTCTCTGTAGTATGAGAATCTGACTGCCTTTTCAATACAGCTTTGAAACTCACGCCAGTGTTTCAGGCAGTCTTGCTGCCCCTCCCTAAGCACTAAAATATCTAAGAGAATGATACATTGTTCTGGAATATTAGACAATGCTACTAAACTGACATGGGCCATGAAAGCCTTCAAACATTTATAGTTGGCAACTCACTTTTCAAAAGACTTCAGCGGGGGGAAAAATGTAACTAGAAAACAACATTCATGGGAAAACTACATTCACTTCCTTTCTGAGATCCTCTCAAATAATAGGAAGAGATGAGGAGTCAATTGAGAATTTTCAGTTCTCTGGGGAAAAAAAATTAAACAATTCTCGAAGAAGCTCTTAAGATAGATGTATTCAAGAAACCACACACATAAAAGTCTCTGGAAATCATCATAAAATCTGAAAAAAATTACATTTGACCATATATGGAAACCCGTAGTTATTCTATTATATTTTAATTATTTAACCAACAACAGTATTTACAATGAGCCAGACTTTTCTACATTCCTTTAAAGTAACTATTTTAATTCTCACAATATTCCAACGAGATAGGTCTTATTGTAGAGAAGGAAACTGAGGCACATGAAGGTGAAATCACTGACCCAACGTTACATTAAAGTGGCAGGACTGGGATTCAAACCCACACACACTGTCTCCAGACTCTCTGCTCTTAAGCATTATGCATTTTTTAAATTTTTATGAAACAATCAACCAATTAAATGAGAAGTAAAGCTACAAATGGTCTCTGCGTGCAACTTTGGGAGTTTTAAATATTACCAACGTAGGCCCACTCTCTCTCTTACAGTGACAAGTTTATTTTTGTAAAGCCATCTGGAGCACAGGATGCTCTGGTGGCCACCTGAAAATGTGAGGAGTCATTTGGCAACTAGTGAGATCATTCAAAATAATGTGCACACTTATCTAAGGGTGGGACCGTGGTGTGCCGAAGAATCACAGCAGGCCTCTTTACAATTGGAGAGTTGAGTTAATAAGATCCTCTCCTGAGATATAAATACCCTGTAGAACAGTTTGGACTCTGTGGACTATGCCTTAGCATACATGTTTTAATTAGAACAATACTTAGCTGAGAACAGTCTCAATTTTCATTGTGTGCTATGGAGGGAGAAAAGGAAATGTATAACCAAACTGACTTTCAACACTTCTAATTTTTTTTTCCTCCTCATCTCTGAAAGATTCTTCCTGCTTGAGCCTCTGAAACCAATCCTGTCATTATGGAGAGTTTAAGAAGCTCAGTTAACATGGCAGCTGGTCCCACTTGTGACTTACACCAGTGTTTTGTAACCAAGCCCTTATTTTTTGGAGCCTGAATCTCTGTCTGGTATTCTCGTTGCTCTGAGACTAAGGCTATGCTCTGCTTTATTCAGTCTTGAGCTGCTCAGGACCTCTGTCAGGTCTGAGGAGGCGTAAAATGCCTCTTGCGAGGCTCCTCCTGTGGGTTGCAACACCCACCCAACCCCCTTGCTGTTGGTTTCTACCATCTATTCAGGTTTTGTCCTCCCAGCACCTGACAATTCCCCAAGCAGCTGCCCCTGGCAAAGAGGAGTGTCTGCTCCCTGGATCCTGGCCTCTCTGCATCAGGTCTGATAGGCCCCACCTTGGCCCATCAAACTCTGTGTTCGCTTTTACATTAGAATCACCTGGGGAGCTCTTTAGATATGCAAATGCTTGAGTGTCATCTAGATTACTTAAAGGGAACTCTAGAGTTTGATTCAGGATATTGGTATTTTAAAGAATTCTCTTGCTAAGTCTAGTAAGTACCCAGGGATGAAAGAACTATATCAATTTCTCTCAAATTTTAATGTGGGGACGTTGTAAAAATGTACTTGCAGGTTCCGTAAGTGAGGGGTAGGGCTTGAGATTTTGCATTTCTGAATAAGATCCCAAGTGATGACTTTAATGTGGGTCCACAGACCACTCTTTAAGTACAAGGCTCAAGACCAGTGGTTCTCAAACTGTCAGAAGAATCACCTGGGGACTTGCTAGAGATGTAAAATTTCAGGACCCTCCTCAGACGTACTAGGCCTAAAACTCGGGGGTGAGACCCAGCAATCTGTTCTGACAATTGGAGAACCGCTGGCCTAGGTGGCAGTAGAAAGAGAAATTAATGCAAACCACATATGTAATTTAAACTTTTCTAGTTGTCACATTTTAAAAAGTGAAATGAAACTGGTAAAACTAACGTTAATAAAATGTCTTATTTAATCTTTTTTGTGTTCTATGTCTTCCAAGTCTCATGCGGATTTTACACTTGTATGCCTTCTCAGTTCCGACCAGCCACATGGTAAATGTTCCATTGCCACGTGGATCCACCATAGTGGACAGCCGAGTTCTAGAATTACAATAGTGATAGCAGCATTTGCTTTTGCTGAAGGCTTGCTGTGTATCAGGCGTTACTTAGTCAAGCTTCTTATGTACATTATTTGTATGAGCCCTACCACGACTCTGTGGATCGGTACTGTAATTATTCCCATTGTATGCAGGGGAGAGCTTATGCTGAAAGCCCTATTTACTGTTTCACCAATGTAAAAAGCCTACTCTAATATAAGCATTTCCCAATTATTTTAAATCAATTTATTTGTAAAAAAACAATGACTATTAATTAAATCATTAACATTAGTACAATTGTTAAAACATCTATCGCTTATAAAAGGCATCATAGTTCGGTAAGTAGAAAAGTCCAAATTTAGTAGTATCCTCTAACCTTTAAATATGCCAAAAGCCCAACAAGCACTCTTCTGTGACATCAAATCTGCTGAAAGGTTCTTATTGAGAGGCTATTTGGACAATAGGGATCCTTTGGGAACGAAGGAGAGTGCGGTGAGTCACATGGCAGGGTAAGATTTATCCTGAATGGAAGTAGCGAGCAGGTTATCATCTGTACGTTCAAGTGAAGTTTATGATACAAAATAACTCTAATAATTCAGTAATGCACCACACAACAAAGTTTAGGATCATGGACCACATATACAATGGTGGTCCCATAAGATTATAATGTAGTTGAAACATTTCTATCACCTGGTGACCTCATAGCCGTGGTAATGTTTTAGCTCAATGCATTACTCACAGGTGGTGATGCTGGTGTAAACAAACTTACTGTGCTGTTAAAAAACAAAATTCAACGGAGTAAATTTGAAGCTCTAAGTGGTTTTATTAAGTGATTTGTGAATGGGGTAGCATCCATCTAGCAACTAAGGGTAGCACAAAATGGAGGGTTTGTATAGGAAGAAGGGTGGGGAAAAGGAACTATTAAAAAATGAGAAGAAAGATTATTTTGGAGCCAGGACACCCTTTTTTGGGGGAAGAGAAATGTGTCATTAGGGTTTCCTGAAGGGTTTTAATCATGCATTGCATCTTCTTTCTATGGAGGAACGATGAGTGGACGGGTTACCTTACTGGTCGGTTATTGAGTCCAGAAAATTTCAGACTGGTTGATTATGATTCCAATGATTCCATTTCTGGGAGAGGTGGAAAGTGCAATTAGATCAGGTATTACATCTAAGTTTGATGTCATGAGATTGTAGCATGAGTGATGTCATTTTGGCCCTGTGGGTTTTTTTCTTAAACTGTAAAACAGTGTGCTATGTTACATAACCAGGAGCCTCACACATCTCTTGCATTTGCTGCTCCTCCTGATTGCATCATTTCCTCTTGTGCCTGATTTAATCTCGTGTTGCTTTGTACAATAACCTGCTGTACAGGTTTGTAGCCTGGGAGCAAACAGGCTAGGTGATTAGTTAGGCTGTTCCGTCTAGGTTTGTGTAAGTGCATTCTATGATGTTCGCACAAGGACAAAATTGCCTAACGACACATTTCTTAGAACATATCCCTATATGATTGTATTAAATATGAGGCAAGGAGCTTCTCTCAGTATTGATGTAGAAAGCAGGCAGCTCGGAATTTAAAAATAATGATTGACTTAAGAGTCTAATAGTTCATCTTTATTAGTTTCCTTAACTTCCGTAGTTTCTCAAAGAAGGCCAACTTTTAAATGTATTTTCCTTTTCATTATAAACAACTATAAAGAGGAAAAAATAAAAACAATTTAAAATTTTCTGAGGCTAGGCTTCCATTTTTTGGTCAGAATTGTCATTTATCATTTTGACCAAGCAATGTGAATATTCTATTTTAAACTGACAGATATTTAAGACATATTAAAATGTAACTACTTAAAATAAATAAACAGAAAAAATGCATTATTCTACAGGTATGTTTTTAAAACCTTGTGGTATATTTTAAAAATAAAGTTATCTTATTTAAAATTTTAATTAGATATCTCAAACTTAAGTTGTAGTTTTTTTAATCTAAATATTTGTGTAGTTTTAATATGTGTATTATGCTGAAGGAGTTCATGATTTTACCATACTACTTGAAATATAGGAATCACATATTTTACATATCGTGCACATTCCTCAGTATTTTTTTAAATTTCTTTTTCATTTATATTAAACATACAACATAATATTAGTTTCAGACATTTATATACCTTAAGAAGTGATCGCCCCCATAAATCTGACAACATTGTTGACTATATTCCCTATGCTGTACTTTACATCTCTGTGACTATTTTTATAACTGGCAATTTGTGCTTCTTAGTCCCTTTCACCTTATTTTACTTGAAATAATAGTCATATCTTTTTTTTTTTTTTTACATATCATGTATAATCCTTAGTATTTTCCATAATCAGTTTCCGTGTCTTTCTTTAATTACAAGGAAAGAATTGGATTGGATCTGTCTCTTAACCAACCTTCATCATATTAATTGTAAAATATATGGTGGTTTTATACTGGACTAAGATCAGAGACTCTTCTTTCGCCTCCTTTCACCTCTCAGCAGGACTCACTGAATGCTTAAGTATTCTCTTCGTTATGAAGTTTAAAGGATTCAGGGATTTCATCTGCTTACCATAAAGGCTTCTATAAAAATACTTAAGTGTTCCCTTGGTAGGAAGTAACTAGTTTTCCTTCTTAGGGGTGTAAAAGACATAATGAAGCAATGGAAGCCAGGAGTTGGTCTGATGACGCATAGCATCTTCCTTCAGTCATAGTATAAAGAGATCTCATCTCTGATTGCTATGGTTCGAATAGTCTCATCATGAGAAGAAAGAAGCTGTAAAAATTTGTAACAGATTTTGTCTTTATTCTTTACATTTGCTGAGTTTGTGTGCTGTAAACCACTGGAAGCAAGGACACGGTTTATTTGGCCCATTATTGTATTCTCGAAGTGCCTGGCATGTAATAGGCCCCGAAGTACTTGCCACAAATATTTGCTGAATGAATAAATGCATGCATGAATGAAATGAATGGATGAATGAGTAAATACGACTTTTAGATCTTAATTTGTAATTCTGGAAATAAAATGAAAGCTCAGAGTTTGTTGGTAACCCAGTCTGTACTATTTCTTCATTGGCCTTTGGAGGGAGAAGCAAGTGATCGGTGTCTGCCTGCATCATGTCACTGAATGGTCCCCAGTCTCTGCCAACAGATAAGAAATGTCAACAGCTTAACCCAGTAGCTTTCAAAAATACATACTTGATGAAACTGGAAATTTGGGTGCATGCTAGAAATAAACCGTTTGCCTTCAGCCTTAAGAAGGATAGGCTGACAATAGATATTCCAATCAGAGATATCTAAAAATATTTTTTAAGACCCGTGTATAAGTGAGCAACGAAATAGCAGAAGAAGTGTCTTCCCTCTCAGTCAGGTATAAATAGAACCTCTTACTTTCAATGAGTCAGGTAAGTCATTTTGAAAACTTCAGGATTATGGCCAGGCGCTCTGTTTCTTTAAGATTCCAGTCAAGTTTTCTTGTTTGTTTGTTTTCAATAGTGCCGGGCAGTTTTCCTCAAAATTTAAACGACTATTTGAATAGTAAACCAAGTTGGTGTGGGTTTCCTGGTTTGTGCCCTCCCCGTCCCCGTAGGGGATGGGGGGGGGTGTGGCGATTCGGACACGATTTTTTTCATCACTTTGCAGACAAGTCCGGCTGCTGTTAATGCTGAAAATAGCTCAAATGCTCTCAGAACAGTAGCACCACCCAGCAGCTGGGATTCTTTCCTCTCTTATTTGCCTTCTCTCTTGCCTTTTTTTCCCCCTTTCAGACACTTGGATTGGACTTAATCTTAAATCTCTGGAGTTCAAGACCTTTTAAAAGGGGCTAAATAAACAATCTCTACATGTAAAGGCCACTGACTCTTACTTCCTCTGTTCAGAGCAACTGTTGAACCCTGCTGCCTGGAGGTAAGAGTTTTATTCTGGAATTATTTAATTGGTGTATGATATGTTTATGACTAATGCTTTTTAAATAACTTATTTATAGTGAAAATAAGCAGGGGCTGTGAATGATCTTCAGGTAAATATGGTGTCCCAGAATACAGCAGGAGCATCTGTACATTTTTGTGGCTGTAATTTTAAACTTTGCTTGAAGCTCCCTGTCACGCTGACCTGTAGTATAGACCGGCCTGCGCCTGAGCTGCCCCGGAACCTTAATTACCCCTCTTTGCCAGGGCAGTGAGCAGCCCTTTGAGACGTCATAATTTTGTTGTTTAGACTACTTACATATTTCTAACTAATGAAGGGCATTGTTTTGAAGGAAAAAGATGCAACCACCTGAGTAAAGAAAATCTATTAGTAATTGTTCTTCAAGGACCACGAGCAAGCTCTATTTTATTTTGTTCTTTCGTCACTGTTTGTTCAATGCTAGTGTGAAAGTAGAAGTTGTTTGTTTTACTTTTTTGTATATGTTTCTAGCACAATTCGGTGGCTCAGATCTGAGAATTCCTCACCTAGCCAAACGTCTTTTGCTAGCAGGTTTCTCTAATGTGACAGCATTGTATTTTGGATAGTTTCCTGTGTCTCCCGTCCCCCTCCTCATGCTTGCGCTCAACATTTTGCAAAGTACTTTGATCTGTGGACTTTAACTTCAAACACAACATTTACTTTGGTTGTGGATATTGACTAAGGTCAGTAAAAAGGCTTTCGTTGTTGTTGTTTAATGCTTTTAAATAATTTCCTTTAAATAATCTATTGGGCTTCGGTTTTCTCACACTGATATATATGTCTTACGTTTTACTTGTGAAGGGATCCCTAACTTCAGGGAAAAGCCTGTTTCATGGCAAGGTTCTCTCACCAGATAGACTTTATGACAACTCTCTGCTCCCCAACAAGCAGCAAATGACAATGCAAAGAATCTGATTCTGTCAACCTCCTCATTGGATTGCCCTGCTGACTCAAAATTACCATATGCCCTAGGGCCTAACTGTTGCCTTTTTAACAGGGACACTGAAATCCTTGGAATTTAAAAATTCTTGTTTCCAAAAAAAGTTTATTGATATCACTGATGACGTGTCAAAAGAAAGCATGCATTTTAAACACACAGAGATCTTCTGGGTAACTTTTAAAAAAAAGAAGAAGAAAATTAAAAAAAGAAAGAAAAGAAATTTTTATTTTTTAAAAAAGGAAAAACTAGGAAAATAAAGAAAAATAAAATCCTCTGTAGCCAAAAGTCTGTCCTGATAGTAAAATTTCTGATGAATGAAGAATAATGAATAATAATTTTAAAAAAGTATTTCCTAAAAGAGGCAATGTGGCACTTTCTAACCATTCGATTAACTTCTAAATGTTCTCTTTATTTTAAAGAAAATTCATGTGAATATTACATATGTTACCTTTTTTTCTCCACCCCAGGCAGAGAGTATTTTCAAAGTGTTCAGCCAGATACTGAGTTTGACGGTCCCTGGCAAACTGTCCCTGCCTGATCTGTTGAAGGTTAGGAGTAGAATGAGCCTAATCCTGTCAGGAGACCATTTAACTCCAAGTCAAGGACTCCTCAGAGCTGATGCAGTCCGCTCTGGTATTCTGCACCTTGCTGAGAAGGAAGGAAGCAAGTGTCCACAGGGCAAGATTTCAGAGGGGTGGAGCTAGGGAGAATGCTGTGGGAGAGGTTTCTCCGGATTAGATGCAATATGATCTCTAGAATTCGGACTGTTCGTAGGAAAACCCAGAGTTGTTCAGTCCAATTTTTTTTTTCTTTCCAAACACTGGACATTTAATTGCTACTTCCCCCGACCCCTTCATTCTGCATTATAGGGAGCATTTTAATCATCACATTTTGTGATGGGTCAAAATTCTAAATCCTCCAGTTATTTTGGGCATGGACTTCACTGCCTTTAGAGGTCTAGAATGTTCTCCCTCCTAATACTAGGAAACCCTAAAGGTAATACAAGTTCAGTTGCAGAATCCAGTGGCACCAGGATGAAATGGGTTTGGAGGATGATAGACGGCCGTTTCATTCTCGGGGAAGCCATTTTTTCCTATTTTGTTGTTGTTTTGTTTCTTTGTATCTCTTCACCCCTTAATTTTACTCTGAAACTTTGGCTTGTTTGAACGTGAAACTTCAAGTGAAACCTAGCCAAAGCCACTGAGTTTCACACAGGTTCCACATGAAAGAAGTATTCTACCCAGCGTTGCTCAAAACTTGGCCCATGTTTTGCCAAAAGTTTCATGAATGTCAGTGAGCCTGGATTTGAAACATAATCCAAAGCCAGGTGACTTCTAGTGACTCTGAGGCTTAATTGTATAAGTATAGAATCTGTCAAACAAGGACATCCCTTATTTTCACGTCTTCTGTAATTTCATTGTGTACACACATTTTTTTCCAATAAACTCCCATTTGGTCTATGATACTTTAAAGCCAAGTTCAATCCTAATATAAACTTTTATAGTTGTGGTGTTTAAGCACTGGCAACCAGAGTTTGCATTTTAAATTCCTACACGGTCTGAACCACAGTGGTGTGAACATGTTGGTATAATTCAGCTGAAGGAAGTCCCAAGAGAGCCATGGAATGTCTTTCTTTGCTTAAATATACCTCTGTGCTCATGAGGAACAAACAGTAACATTTTGTCCTGATCTAGCCACTTGACAGTATGCTTTTTGTTCACTCTCCAAAGGTGGTGTCAAATATATTGGTGGAAAAAATAATAAACTTCCAGATATTTTTTTTCGCCTGTTCAAGTGATACGCTCCTAGAGAACATTGTAAGCATTGAAAAGTTCAGTACTATTATTTGTAACGTAATGTATGTGAATAAAGACATACTCAGCAGAGACAATTTCCCTCAGAAAAGTTTGGTGATTTGAAGCTGATGTGTGTGTGTGACTAGTCAGTAGGGGCACTCTGTGAAGGTGTGTGTGTGTGCTTTGGGTGGGGGTAGTGGTAGATGGAGAGGAAAGGGGATTTGTAAGCTTTGTATAGCAAATCTGTCACATCTAAAACAAAGATAATCAAGCCCAGGATCCAAAAACATTTTTTTCTTTTGTTAATCATATAAATTTGTGTTGGCTGAATATTGAATGTTTTTTGGTATTGTTTTTCTTATTGAAGACACCACATTCTGATCATTAGGATTCCAGAAATGGCAAATAACTTCCAATGAAAATATGACAAATTGGGAGAGCTATGTAGTTGTAGATAAAGTTGCATGAGCCATCTCAGAAAGATCTACAGGGATCTTTAGCCATTGTTGATGCCAAGCAACCCAGGAAACTAGGATTTGATATGTTATTTTATTAGTTGAAGGATTTCTCAACTCATTTGAAGGATTTTCATAAAAATGAACTTATGGCTTCAATAATGATTTAATCAGACTAAATTTAGTAAGATTTATAGTTATTTATTACAAAATTAAATTGTCATCAAATTTCATTTGAAAACTTTGTAGTCATATTTTGTTTAACAATATAGACTTTTTATTTATTGTGCTTTAGCAGGTGATTTGCAAAATGTAATTAATCCCATACTAAGTGAAGCATTTGAAAAAACTAATAATAAATAACAAAACTTGTGGGCTCTATATGTAAGAGCTGCATTTGAACACTGACCTCACTATTCAGTGTAATATGTATCAGCATATCTGATTTTATCCAGAAACTGTACAATAAGCCAGAGGTAAAGAAGATGCTCAAATGGAGATGCTAGAGAAAATAAGAGACAACAATTCAGGACTGTCCTACAAGGAGATTCTCACTAAATACATCAAGATATAAGGAGCTCAATATTTGGAAAACAATCATTCGTAACAATACAGGAAAGGGAAAGGTACAATACCAGGTTGAAAACAAATACCAAATTTGTGCATGTGTAAATGGTTCTTTAAATCATTATAAGGCCCTCTCCTTTCAAGAAAGACCTCACTAGTCATTTAACAATGCAAAAATCAGTCCCTTAGAAATCTCCTGTGCTCCATTTACAGTCAGAAAAGGGGGTCCATGTAATACTTGTCCATTCTTCTAGAATATATTATTAAAAGTTAAATTTATATATGCATCGTGTTTGTTTTCATAAAAAAGAAATTAGTATCATTCTGATCAGACCATGATGACACAAAAAAAGTACCCCCAATACACCTAAGAGAATCATTTACCTGAAGCACATAAACAGTCATTTCCAGGAAAGTCTGTTCTCCAACTAAATTTTTATTTGTTATTTGGATATTATAATCCTCTGAAATAAGAAGTAGTACTTAAAATAATGCTTTAATAATTACAATACTCAAATACAACAATGATTTTAAAGCCTTCTTCTCATACCTATTCAAGATGGACTGTCAAAAAGATGTGGGCTTCTTACAGGTTTAAATGTAGAGACTGTTAGGAGATGTCAGGTCTTCTTAATGCCACTCTCGTGCTGAACTTATCCTGGGGAATCATGGCGTAGGAGACCCCAGTGACTCTCTAAATCGTTCTTATCTCCATGGCGAAGTCAGCCCACTGGGTTTGAGTTAAAATAGAGAACGGAGAAATAAACTCCTCTTTCTTCTAATTGGGCTGAGGTCCTCCCTAAGGCTCTTGGCCCGACATTTTTTTTCTTTTCTCATGGCATTAGCCCTCTTTTCTGTTATTTCCACTTCTCTTTTTCCAAGAGAAACAAAAGCCTTTCCTTGCAAATTTCACCATTCTTGATTTATTGAAGGAAGAAAAAGCCCCCAGGTAGCTAGCTTTGGTGGCTGTAAGATTCACAAACATTATAAAGCTGGCCCATGTCCCTCTGAGTTAGAACATCTTCATGTGCCTTACAGACAGAGTTATGTTTAATAACTGTTGAATACTTCATATCAGAATAAAAATAAAATGGACAGAAGGGCAGCCCTTTAGATCAGAACAAAATGTCCATTTTTGTTAACCAAACTTTATTTTAGAACAATTTTAAACTTACGGACTGCTTTCTATCAGAATTTGTCCGATGTTTCTCAATGATTAGACTGGCCTTATGGGTTCTGGGGAGGAAGACCACTGACATAAAGTGGCATGCTCATCATATCGTATCAAGGGTGCGTACCATCAACATGAGGTATCGCTGTGGATGTTGGCCTTTGATCACCTGGCTGAAGGAGTGTTGGTCAGGTTTCTCCACTGTAATGTCACTCTTTCTCCCCTTTTCCATATTGTACTCTTTTGGAAGAAGTAACATTGTACAGCCCACTAACAGAGTAGAGTTATGCTCCTCCTGATGGAGTATCTAAATTATTTGGAATTCTTCTGCATGAAAGATTTGTCTTTTCTCTCCAATTTATTTAAGTTCAATCATTGTTTGTATCAGAAGGAATACATGGATATTTATTTTACACTTTGGATTATAATTCAATGCTACTTTACTTATTTTGTTGCTCAAATTTTTCCTGCTTTGGATATTGGCAGCTCTTTTGCTTGGCTCCTGTGTCCTTTTGACATATTCCCATCGTTGTGAGGGTTTTTCTCCTGGTATCATGTGGTGCTCCAGGCTTGTTTTGTATATTTCCTGCCTCAGTCCTAGAATCAGTCATTTCTTCAAGAAGCTCTGGTTCCTTTTATTGAAGAATGGTGTTAGCAACCAAGACCAGGGCATCTGTTTTAATATTTGAGCATGACCTTATCAGCCACTTACTTTTTCAATTGAAGATTTTTTATTATTATTATTTATGGATTTTTAGCCTGTGGCTGATGATACCTTGATGTGGTATGTAAAGATAAGCTTTTTTGCTTTTTCAGATTAACAGGCTACATGTTGCCCTCGCATACTCGACTGTCCTTCATTTTGAAACAAATTCTATTAAATATGATCAAATCTGTTTTTTATTGTTAAGTTTGGTGGGAAATTCAAGGTCTTAGATGTAGTCCTCAAAAGTCTTAAATGCAGTCTTATAAGGAAGAAATCAGTTGTTTCTTAAATAAATGTAAGGACATTATGCATTATTTAAAATATGATCAATCAAGACTATTAATTGAATATGGAATTCTGTTACCAAGCCTTCCACTTATTGTGTGCAAAGAACTGTGCCGCATACAGATCACTCTGGTGGGACAATCAGACAACACACTTAGATAATAACGGTTGATAGAAGAATATGGGTGATGTAGAGGTCCACAGGGCTATCGGAGCACAGAGCTGGGGTTGGAAGTCAGGCATCTATAGTGCTAGAAATCAGAGATGTTATCACAGACGGAAAAACTGCATTTAAATTGGAACTTTGAGTCAGATAAGGGAGCGTTCAAATGGAAGAAGGTGATTGTGACCAAAGACTCAGGAGAGACAACTCGGTACTCAGAGACTACCCAGAAATCTGGTGTAGCAAAACTTGGGTCTAATGAGAGTGTCCCTAGAAAGGTGTAGCGGGTTGGCGTTTATTTGTTGAGAAGAAAATTTTCACAGTTAGGTTCATATGTTAGTATTATTGCTGATCAGTGTTCAGAATGATTAGAGAGATGAAGCCCGGAACAGCCCCTTTTAAGTAGATGTAACTGAGAGGAAGGGGACAAAGATAAGAACAGCAAAATGAAAAGACGATAGCAGCTGGTGCAGAGTATGAGGCATCAGAACTTTTCAACACTGTCCTCTTTAGCTACACTTTGTCCTACAAATTAAAACTTTACCTGCAAAATAATTGCACCTGTATTTTTATTTAAAACTCAGTATTGTCAGAAATAATAAGTTGTATTTTTATTGTTTCACCAAATGCATAGCTATTTCATCTTCGATAATTACTTTGATTCCTTTGATTATCTATTTTAATGTTGGGTGGTATTACTATTGAGGTAAGTTTGGTCATGCAGGCATTGTGTGCCCAGTGTACAGATGAGGACGGCGAGACTCAGATAAGTTGCCGCATCATCCACTTTACATCCTAGTAAATAGCAAATGGTAGATTGATTCTCATGTCAAGATCTTTCAAAGTGTGCCATCCCACCCAGTTACAAAATACAAAGACGTGAAAAAGTTTAGAAAGAAAAGACAAAGGATAACAAGAAAACTACTGTCCAAGAGATAAAGGAGATGTTTTTGAATTATAACAAGTTTTGACTTTCTATATTTCACTGAGAGAAAAGGGAATGAGGATTATAGAGAAAGACATGAGTGTGCCAATGGCATAATGAACCAAAGATATGACTCAGCTGATTAAAACAAAAGATAAAAGACAGCAAAAAAGAATCAAGTTAGTAACTTGATACTGTGGGAATAAAATAATGTACTCTTATGAAAAGTCAGTTCGATATTAGAACGGATAGAAAAGAAACATTAATCTCTTGTTCTAAAGATAAATTTGGGCTGAAAAAAAGAAATTGAATTTAGTTTAATGGAAAAACACATGTGCAGCATGTGTTTTTAAAGCATTGTATTTTGGTTACTTTGACCGTTGCATATCCGGATCCAAGTACAACTTTGAATTGGTTTCATTCTAGTGGAGTCATTGCTCTTGACATGTATTCAGCTCAGTGGTACTTCTCTCGTTCAATTTTGCAAGCCTAAGAAATTTGGTTGGTTTTTAATTTAGTTCCAAGTAGTGTTCAGAAATTTTGTGTTTGCTTAAACTGACCATTTAAATATTTTAAAACTACACAGAACTCAACTTTTAGAACAAATTCTTAATATTAAAAATACCCAAGAATAAAAAACAAACAAACCAAAAAAACCAAGAATGTTGAAATAGTAACATATGGGTGCATTTTATGTGAATTTAATGAACATACAACCAAACAGAGTTAACAAATATAGTTTTGATCTATAGATCAAAAAATATTTTGTTTTATATGATTATTTTTACTACGAAAGTATTCACTTTTAAAAAAATTGTTATTATATTTAGACAGAAGACCATGGTTAAGAATGGAAAACTGTCCAGAAGCAAATATGGCTATTTCATTGTACAGTTAGATTAGAAACCACATCCTGTGGTTCCAGTGGTGCCAAGGGTTGGAACGTATGGACTGGCATCTGGTTGACCTTCACATGCACACCTGCAGATAGACCAGAACAGTGAGCCTGTACTGAAGGATTCAGCTGGGAGTGTTGGAGATAAAAAGGAAGTTCTGTGCTAATGTAAGAAGGTGTAAGATGTCAAGGATCTAGGCCTCATTATGAAGTATGAAGTGGTCATTGTCTCTGACTGCATAGTGCAGTAAAATGCTAACTTTAGAAGAAGTAAATAGCTTTATCATTTCTTAGAGGTTGAATTTAAGTAAGAAATCAAGTTGTTTACTATAAAATTATTTTATAACTTGAAATATAAATTGTTTTATATTTTTAATTTAGTTAAACAAAAATTTTCAGCAATTATTTTATTTATAAATTGTTTTTTATAATTTTAAATATAAATTACTTACATATAATATGTGAACAATTGTTTACAAATTGTTTAATATAAAAATTAATAGTTTACCATTCTGACACAAAATTAAGTCATCAGAACTGCTTTTAATATCAACTATGATTATTTTCATTCAAGACAAAGTAAAACCAAAATTAGATATAAACAAGTCTCTAAATTTTATATTAATATCACAGACAACTGTGGCTTATGATGAAAAACTTAAAAACCAGGTAAAAGAATAAAAAACTGAGTGGAAAGGTAAATTCAGTAAGAGATGATTTTTTTTTGTATAAAGAATAATGAAAGGTTTTTTTGGTAAAAAAAAAAAATTAAGGTGACTACTGGTCTCCATTATAAAATATATTTCGTGTTAGTTTATGTTTGAGCAACTTTACTTTAAAAATTAATGGATGCAATTTATGTTCCAAAATTAATTTAGAATTGGCACTCAGGCTTTCTTTCATGTGGTGAGATTCATCACTTAAGAACCTCAGCTTGTGCAAAACTTGTCTGGAAACAAAGTGATAATTTTTATGCTAAGGTGAGAAAACTTGATTGGAGTGAGATTTTTATCTCCTTACAATATTTTATCTATTTCGGATATTGAAATTAAACAAAAAGCATTGAGGGAGAAAAATCATTTTGTGTGCACATCGTAATTTTATATATTCACATACACCCTTTTTCTAGTCAATATTCTGAATGACTCAATAAGAGCATTGTGTAAAAACACTTGACAGAAGACCATTTTGTATTTTTCAGTAAACATTATAGCTTGGTAATTTTAACACTTGACTGTGTTTTTCAAATAACCTACATATAAATCAGAAAGGAGGGAAATTAGGAGTGTTTTAAGTGACTATAGAAAATGACTTTTAATACCATAAACAATTTCATATTTACTGAAGGAAATATTGTCAAAAGGATCTTTTTATATTGCTTCAGTCATTTATTACTTAAAGACTCCTTCTACCATCCTATATGAATCATGGAGTTTAAAACTTAGTACTCTGACACTCTGACTGTAGACAAATCTCAATGCAGAAAACATTTATAAATTTCAAAGCAACCTTTCAAGATAAAAATCCACAACCAAACATAGGAAAGAATTGCTTTAACCTTAAAAAAAAAGGCATCAGTTAAAAACCTGTATCATAAAAGTACACAGAAATATATGGACTGAAAAAATAAGAAATCTCTTTGGAGGAAGGGAGGACAGCTCAATCAAAGAGGTGTACAACAGGCTTTAATTGAATTCAGATTGTCTTTTATTTTAAGATGAATGGTAGGCACATGGATATTTGTTACATTATTTTAATCTTTTGAATGTCTGAATAAAAACTTGTATCAAAAAGTATTTTCCCTCTAGCTCCCATGCCTTAAATTTTAGATACATTCTATATACAGAATAAATTTGTTACCTGCTAATATTGAGACTGTATTAATTTTTTTTAAACTTAAAGCAGCCCAGATTTTCTGAAAATGTACAGAAAGGAAAAAGTGCAAACGGTATCATATTTGCCCAACATTTTTGTATTTTTGCGTAGGTCCAGAACTTTCACAAATGGTAAAATAGAAAAGAAAATAAATTTAGATTTAGCAGACAAATATTTATTGTAAACCTCCAAGTTCGTTTTTATAGTGTGTATCATTGCACAAGGCATTGTTATATACAATTCTTTGAACCTACTAAATGTGATATTTGCTCTTTAAATTATTAAGTGATTTGTCATTATGGTTTATGAGCATTTGTTTGAATCCAGTGATGAATAAGCATATTTTATCTTCCTGTTTTAAGATGCTATATGCAATAAATGTGTGAAAAGTGATTTTATAACATACAGGCAATCCTCTCAGTTGAACTGAATTTATTCAAAATATTCACATATATACAACTGTTCCTTCGTTTTTACACTTAACGTTCCTTGGATATCAGGGAGAAAAAGCCTAATAATTTTTTTTCATTACCATTCCATAGGAATCAATGGTTCATTTTGAGAATTTTTATTTTGTTTTATGCATAGAATCATTCCACTGTGCTAAAATAGAAAAGCCGGCAGACATCAGTATCTTTTTCAGAGTTTTGACAAATGATAAATAATACTGAATGATTTTTTACTGTTATTATTTTATGACAAGTGATTTTAAATGTACTCTTAAAATACAGCACAAGACAAAAGTTCGTAATTTTAAATAATAAAATTTAAAGAAAAAAAGAGAATTTCTGTGTTTCTAGTAAAGTTCATGAAAGTATATGAAAATATTTAAATGATAAACACATTGAGAGAAACCGCGAAATTCTAATAACACAAAGAATAACTTTGAATTTCCTCATATCATTATTATTAAAGCTGGGAAACCAAATATTACATAATTACCAAGAAGTTCTGTTTGTAAGTGTTGTGGTTCGCTCAAATCCAAGACCCACGGAGCCAACTGAGATGAATTGTGAGCCTTTATTAGCCGACTGACCCTCTACCACGCAGAGTTAGAAGAGATCAGTCCCGAGCTTCCATTAAAGGCAGTTTATAAAGCCTAGAACCACACCCCGTTAACAGAATCAGAAGCTGTCCATTATCATATCTTTGAGCAGATTACCACACCCTGGTTAACAGAATCAGAGTAAATCCTTAATGCGGGCTTACTGGAAAATTTTCCACCCTTAACAGAAGCAAATGTAAAAAAAATAAAAGAGACTTTCAGTTTACTGGCATTAGATACTCTTGATTCCCTGACCTTCATCAGAATCTCTTCTCCTTTTGCTTTCTGTGACACAAGAATTTTCCTCCAATCTCTGCTTTCTTCTGTATTCCACTTACTGGTGCCTCTCTCTTGACCTTAATGCTATTTCCTCTGCTTCTGTCCCTTTTATCTAATCTCTCCTGAGTTCACCTGTTTCCTCCCTTATGATAGTCTCAAGATCTATTTCTCTATCCCTGATCTCTGTCTGGAGTTCCAGACTCACCAATCCAAGTAACTGCTAGACATCTCATTTGAATGTCTGCCACATACCTCAAATTCAGTAGGTCTAAAATTCATCATCTTCCAACTCCCAACCTGTTCTTCCCCAGGGCCATACTTTAATAGTTGTGTCACCTAATTACTCAAGACTAGAATCTTAAACATTCAAATTTTTCTACATACCAACTTGGTCACTACTCATCAATTCCGCCTACAGGCACATCTTCACCTCTCGCCCTAGCTAAAAGGCTGTTGTAACATTTCTGATTGGGATTTCTCAATAGTGTCCTGACCACTCTACATCCATTCTCTCTGCCTTCCAATCCAATCCCTGAAGGCCGGAATTCTTTTACCAATGTAAACACGTTTCACACGTAGACTTCGCATCAATCAAACTCCCTATTATATAACATATACATTCACTTTGCTTTCTCTTCAGGCTTTAGAGACCAGGAAAATTGACCACGTCAACCACAGGAAGTAAATTCAGTACCTGGCATTTAGCCTAAATAGCCCCATGTTTTCCCACATAAAAGGCAGAGCTGTTAACTTTTCCAGACTCAATAGTAAAAAAAGGGGTGTGGCTTACTGTGGCAGGCATGCAACAGAGATCCAATGTCTGTCCTGTTACTTATCTCAAAGAACCCTTTACCTCAAATTTCTCCTGATAGAGTAATGTCTATGTTCACAGACCACCTGTTTCATTGCCACTTATTAAGTATTGATATGACAGTTGTTGGCAAATGCTAAATGGTAAACGTGTTAAAAACATGTTAAAAAATCTGTCAAAAGATTCTGACTATAGTCAGAATGCAAAGTTTTAAACCACAAACTCCATATAGTAAATATGTGATCATGGAAAGAGTCTTTAAGAAATCAATGACTAAAGCATATAAAATTAGATTCTTATGACTATTTTATTCAATGAATATGAAATTGCTTAAGGCATTAAAAGTTATTATCTGGGGACACTTAAACAGTTTTGGTTTTATTAGTAAACACTTAATTTCCTTCCTTTCTAATTTACGTGTAACATCATTCATCTTAGATATATGCACAGCCAAGTGTTAAACGTACCCAGCTATAATGTTCAGTAAAAAAATACAAAAACAAGGGATAAAATCATATCCTGGGAGAGCATTGAATTATTACCATCATTAAAGTAAATATAACTATCTGATTCTCGTATTATGAAAGATGAAATTCTAAATACCAATCCTCAGGATCGTTTAACATTTATGGGATCATTGGGCTTTATGCCATTTAATCAATAATCATTTGTTGAGAGTCTACTCTGTGCTGTGTCCTGGACTCTGGGACAGTCTTTCTAGGGCCTAGCCTTTCGTCTCTCATGGAGCTTACAGTGCAGTGTGAAACAGTTATGGAAAGGTTCATTGCCCAAGTAGCAATGTTTCAAATTGTAATAAGAGCTATGAAAGAAAGATGCAGGAGGCTAGGAGCAGAAACTACAATTTTGAGAACCAAAGGTCAATAAGAAAAAGGCTTCTAGATTTGGACCTTACTAAAATTATTTGGACAATGAATTATTTGAGTGGGATGGAAATCAGAAGGGACATTGCACTATGCTGAGAATGAGAGCCTCTTTTGTCAGTAGCTGAGAGTGAAGAATAGAGAGATGTGGCCATGATTCCTCCAAAAACCAATATATCAGGCATTATCATGAACACCTACTATCTAAATGTAGATGGATTTATGTAATAGCCTTTGTTTCTTGGGGGAAATGCCTTTAGAATGATAGCTAGCAGTACTGGTACATATAGATTTCCCATGGATTATAGTGATAGTATTGTATTTGCTCTTATTTAAATATTGAAGGAGTATGATTTCTAAAATGACCTATGAAAGATGAATGTGACTTTGAGCAAATTTTATTTGAGCTTTGACTAAGGATTTTTAAAATAAACATCCAAGGAAAAAGTCCAACAGAGGAGTATTGAAACAAAACTTCTCAATGAATAAAGACCTTACTGATTGCAGCTATGAATTCAAGTCTTTTGACATATCTTCAGGTGTTTGCTTCAAAGCATATAAGAAATTAAAAGTGAAAGAAAAGGTTTAAAGTTTTCTTCCTCACATTGAACTTCATTTCAGAGAAATACATAATTTTGATGTAAAAGATATATTTCTTCTAAGAATCAACACAAATGTGTGTGTGTGTGTGTGTGTGTGTGTGTGTGTGTGTGTGTGTGTGTGCATGCGCATTAACTAAATCACATGGTTGGGGTTATAGCTGTTAATTATTATTATGGGACTGAGATGATCATTTAAAATCAAAAGGGATGTTGGAGACCCTTAAGCTGTGCTGTCCTTAAGTATACACCATTTCAATGAGCCAGTTTGCAGTGGAAAACAGAAATTTACTACATTGGAATATCAAATTGCTATGGCATAGAATACTGCATAGAAGTTGAAGATATAATCTTTATTGATTGCTAAAGTTGACTTAAATAATTGATAACAACTATAGGATTTTGCAAAATTTGATAAACTTTAAAATAATATAATAGCAACATAAGACCATGAAAGCAATTAACAGAATTATAACTATTAAATCTTATGGATTTATTCTAGACTTACCATCTGGAAAATCACTATCAATCTTTGAATATTTATCATTGGGAATAACTTCTTAGAGCATTCATCCAAAAGTGCAGCTAAATCTTACCAAATTATTTCTGTTTCCACATTCTTTAAAAATTGTAAAGAAAAAAATCATTCAACACCTAGTTAACTCATCTCTTTCAGAGATTTCTTAGGTCTCCTCTCCTTTATTCCTTCACTGTTTTGAGATTCTGTCAAATGTTGTGACTATGTTCTCTTTATTCACTGTCATTAAGACTATACCATGTCATATAGTCTTGTGAGCAATGACTTCTTCCCTTTCGACACACACATAAACCTTATTCTATTGCTAGACACGGTCAGCTTTATGTATCCACTAGTTCCACATCCACAGATTCAACCAATTGTGGATCAAAATGTCCATAGGAAAAAAAAAAATCTCAGAAAGTTCTTAAAAGTAAAACTTGAATTTGTCACACACTAAGTACTTTGCTAAATCCATGAGAATGAAGTGATATGTAGGCATACCATGCTGTGGCTTATATGCAGATATAAGTTTTATACAAAATAGTTTGGTTCACTATTTTACATAAAGCACTTGAGTATCTTAAGATTTTGGTATCCATGAGGGTCCTGGAACCAATCCCCTGCAGATACTGAGAGATCAGCAGATACTGAGAAACCAGCATATCAAATGGACCGTTTTGCCCTCATCTATGAAAACAGGACAGCAATATCTGATAATGTATGGTATTGTGAGAATTACTAGAAAAAAGCAATCAACTCTCTTAGGTTATTACTTGAAAGGTGCGTTCCTTATTTTAGGCAGAAAAAGTTTTAACTCCTACTTCATATCTTTAAGCAGGGAGCTATTATCTTTCCTGCAGGCTTTTGGCATACTACAGGGTTGCTTCATTTCTGAACTTGGAAAGACTGACCTCCTCATCACTCTAGAGTTAGCATCATCATTTACTCACATAGATACAATCTAGCACCTCCTAAGAGCAAAGCACTGTTCTGATTGCTTGGGACACATCAGTGAATAACACCGAAAAATTCTTGCCCCAAAGATCTTACATTTCCATGGGGATAAACAACGATAGAAGATAAACATTGTAAGAAATCACACAGTAAGTAAGAAAGAGTGCTTTTAAAATGTGGCAGGGCTAAGAGGATCTAGAGAATGTGTTGAGGACAGTGCAGCTTAGAATTTTAAATGTCGAGCTCGAAGGAGGTGAGGAGTTATCCCAATGGCTACCTGGGGGAGATGTGTTCTAGGCAGAAGGAACTGCTCTGCTAAAGCCCTAAGATGACCATGGCTTCCCTGTTTGAGGTACAGCAAGGAGGCCGTTCTGACTTCAGCCAAGAGAGAGAAGAAATGAGATCAGAGGGCACTTGACACTATGAAAAGATCACCCTGACAGCTGGATGGAGAGTAGTCTGTAAGAAGGAAATGGTGGAAGCTGAGAGACTAATTAGGAAGCCAGCGCAATAGCCAGGTGAAAGAGGATGATGGCTGAGAACAGGGTAGAGATAAAGCAGATGACAAGAAGTGGCTGGTTCTCCATGGGTGTCTAGTGCTTTGGGACACTTCAAGATTGAGGGGTTAGGACGAAGAGGAGAAACCAAGCAATGACACAGAGAAGGCATGCCCAGGGAGAGGGGAGGAAAAGCAAGAGGGCACAGTGTACTGGAAGCCAAGAGAAGAAAGTGTATCAGAGGAGGAGGTGTGATCAAGTAAGATGACAACCCAAACTTGGCTAGTGAATTTTACAATTTGGAGATCACTTGTGCTCCTGACAAGAACAATTTTGTGGAGTGGTATAATGCTAGAAAGTCCTTTGTGTTATATTTAATAAAAGACTGAAGTGCTTGTTTTTGTTCATGGTTGATACGCCTTTTATTGATTTAAACTGACACATTATTTTACCCCATATACCCAGTAGTCATATATCCCAAGGCCACTGGACTGAGAGGACATCAACGCCACTGTCTGATGGAATACATATATTCAGGTCTGCAAACCGAGCACTGTAACTTAGAGTGCTTCCTGCAGATGATTCTGACCATTGAGTATTTATATACAAACCATGGTGATATCCAGAAGAAACATGCTTTATATTTATAGGTTATTTCATTGAAATGGGTATCAATAAGTATATTTACTCCAAGAAAATACAGCTGACATTTAGCACAAGCAAAATTATACTAATTTTCTGGCTCTTTGTGGATTAGGGCCTGAGAGTTTCTACACTACCATTCTTACTAACTGTAAACAGTTGCATGCCTCAATGTCAGCAACGTCATGAACAACAGCCTCTATACAATCATACATATATCAAATATAAAAGTCTATATTTTGTCATCATTCCCTGTGTTAAGATCTAGAACAGTTTCCACATATTACACTCATTCACATTAGTGGCCCAACCAATTTGTGTAAGCTGTTGCTTGAAAGAAAATTTATGTAAGAGGTAAAAATGGAGACAACCCATTATGGATATCGTCTTTAAATACTTGAGCCTGATATTTACCATCCTGTTGTATGGATCTAACTGGAGGGAAAGAAGACGTTTTAAAAGACTTGAAATAGCTGAGCTAATTTATACCCTTGTCTCTGTGATGTGTTATACAATATGGAGCAATCCTATGCCAAATAGATTTCTCTTTGCTAGACTTTTGTGCCTTTGTGTAGTGATTATGTTATCTTGAAGGATACAGTGGTTTAATTTTTAAGAACTCAGAATAATAACTGTTAAAATACAATTGTCATGTTGGTACAAAGCAAGTGACATTAAAGATAAAGACTATTTTCATTTCTTGAAATTATTTTACAAAGGCATTAGTTTCTAAAGTCTCTTGAATATCAATTTTACAATGAAAAAAACATTAACAAACATCTCTAAAAGTTAGAATGTACAACTATAGACTGAAATTTGATATGAGGTTTAGTTGTGTGTTTTTCTTGGCTGGGAATCAAAATTTGAAAAACCAGTAAGGGTATTTTGCCTTGCTCTTCCTCCACATAGATGAATTTCCTGTCTTGTCTTTGAGGCTCATTATGAAATGACTACATAACCCATCAGATGTTTCTCTTTATAAAATCATGTTTCTCAAAGGGGCTTTGTATGATCAAAATATCTTATGTCATAAAAGAAGCCCTGAAGTCTAGAGAAGTGAGCTAAACTGGACAGTGTCTTAAAGTCTTCTAGTAGAAAATCAGGCACCCTGAACAGTGTGCTTTCTGCTTTTCCACAGTTCAATGAGGAAACCACCCAACAGTGGAGAAATGGAAACCCTCTTTAGGATCTTGTTCTGAGTGTTACCTATGTTACCTACAAGCACACATAGCAGATAGATTTCTGTAGGCTGACCACATAATTGAAGTTAAGCAGAATTCAGCCTTATATAACAATGAGCAGAACTTGAGTTTTTGGACGGTGTACGTATATATTTAGTTCTGATACGATATGGACTGACTGATAATGATTTCTTTCTGGAGAATGAGCTACCTAGAATCAGAATCCTAGACTAAAAGAGTGAACTTGGTGAAATAGTCTCTTTTCCAGAAATCAACTGCCTAGGTTTTTGAAAACACCATAAAAAAATCCATGTAAACAGCAAAGTTATACTGTACTATATAATTATGCTTTACTGAAGGGAAAATTTTAATTCGATTTACAGTAATTTTTAATCTTACAGAGATACATGTTCTAATGTGAATAATGATTTTTGATGCCATAAAAAATAACAATCATGAGCTGGATTCAGATTTCTGTTGAGGACCTTCTGTTTGATATTCTGGGAACATCCTCTCTCCAGGAAGCTATAAATAAAGAGTTCAGCTGATTTGACTTCTATTCTGCCACCCTGGTCTAAATAATTTGCACACAATTAAAATTCCTGAATGTCTTCATTCATTTCACATCAAGCTGCTTTGATTTTATGGTTTCTTTAAAACATAACATTTTAAAAAATCTGGGACTCTTAAAAAATTTTTTATTTTGCATGTTAATCACCATTAGATAATACATTAATATTTTCTTCATATCTGTTTTCTGACATTCAAAGTTAAATTTGTCCTTATAATAAATGTAACAGGGTATGAGATGAAGATAAGTGAGATGTACAAATAAGAATTTGACCCCAAGTGAGCTATGAGGACTAAAAAACCATTTCCTTCTTTACAGGCAGAAGGAAAGGTCCTGAAAGAATAAATATGATTGTGATTAGTTCAAAATGGTGTTAATGATGGGTTCTGCATGGAGTAATGTTTGCTGAATGATAAGAAGGTCAAAATAAGACCTTTAGTGTTTGTGCTCTAAGTTAATGGGTGCTCTAGCCCCTGATTGACAGTCAAATCTGGGTTTTCAAGACTTGTAGCTACTTAAAGCTCTGTGAGAATTTTTATCCTGCTATTTCCTTCTGCTACTGGCTGCTAGTAAAAATATGACTGGCATGAGTCAGGATCTGATGTGTATGCCAAATTTCAAGTCGTGTATTTTATGACTTGAAAACTCTCTCCATGTCCAACTCTGGTGCCTATTATTATTTTTTTTTTGTATGAGTTTTCCTTTTGCATAATTTAAAGGAACATATTTCTGATATAGCCCAAGGATGATAGAATCTATAGTCTCATTCTTGGTGACAGTGACTCTCCCCCATATCAAGACAAAGATGCAAGTAACGCTAATCAAATCTTTCCCATGATTGCTATGTGATTGCTATGAAAAGCAAGACTGTGTCAGTCACAAAGGGAAAGAGCATGGTTGCTTGGATGGTCTGGGTGTCAAACCTACCAGTTCTGTTCCTAAATGACTCTTTGGAACAGAGTCTTCCCCACCCTCCCCTGCTGACCTGCACTGGATACTTAATATTGCTGTGTTCAGCCACTAAAATTGAAGGGTTGTGGGTTACAGACATTGGCCAACCTTACACAGTTGGTTAAACTATACAACTACATGACTCTATAATATAATAGGTCAACGTATCTTAATAGATTTTGTGATTTTATATGGAGATATATTTCTCAAGGGTGATTTTTTAAAAAGACAGATGAATAATTTTAGAAACTCAGATCCAATGGTGTCATGATTTTAAAAGAAAAGAAAAAAACTACAGAATTTAACTTTTTATTTTCTTTGAAAGTATTTGTTACAAATATGTATTTTGGACAATGCTGATTAAATGTTTTTTTCATTCTAAGAGGATAAGAATTATTCTACTGAAAGTTAAGAGTACACAAGACATTACTTTTTTAATTCCCTATGATGAAATCATCCTTTTTACTTTATTTGAGAGGGGTGGTTTTCTAAATAATCTTTAAAATAAATTTGAACTTGTCAAATTTTAAATTAGTACTCTAATTAAAATTTGCCAGATTAATTTTTTTAGAAAGCATATTTTACCTGAACTTCTCCATGAATTGAAATCAATTAAAAGAAATTTTCTTATTACAGAGTACACCATATTGGATCTTTATGCAATTTAGAATTCTCCTGATAGTGTGTGTGTGCGTGTGTGTGTGTGTGTGTGCGTGTGTGTGTGTGTGTGTGTTCTACCACAACCTATCTTTTAAAAGGGGCTTCCAGACAATTCTTCATCATCATTAAATGATTTAGGGAAATGAATAATGTTAGTGATGGCGTTAAAATGGCTATGGTTGTATATACACAACCCCCCAACACCTTCTTTTTTTTGTATGTGTGAGTCAGTGTCCTACAAAAGCATAGTGGATACACAATTAAAATTCATTCATTAGGTCTAATTAGGATCAAATATTTATTGTGCACCAGTAGCTGCAATAACTGTACTTCCTAGGATGGAAATTGTTTGTAGCTAATGTGCTGTAGCAACCCATGAAGAACTCATGGCTGTGTTAACCGGTTCTGAGGTCGATTCCCCCCATGTGAAATGTCTTCCATCTCAGTAGTTGCTTATATATTTGCCTGGGGCTTCCCCTAGTATTTTATACATGGCATATTAATGCCATTTTAAAAATCAAATATTATGAATAACAGACATGCAATATTTTCTTGTCCAATAAATACCTATTGATTACCTCAGAAAGAATACAGTTTCTTCGGGATATATATTTTGCCATGACTAAATGATCAGAATTCATTAGCAGTTTAGAAAGACAAATATGAAATGAGACCAGTAGCCAGGTTTAATTAAGTTGTCACCTCTTTTAATCTTTTTTAAAGGCAAATTCTACTCATATTTGAATTCTTTCAGAAAAGGACTGTCCTCAGCATATGATTGCTTTCCATCAGCATGATTTGCACAGAAGTGTTTTTAGTTTATTACAAAAGGGTGATGAAGCTGCATATATTCTTTTAAAAGTCTGTTGCAGTAGATGTTTATATTAAAAAATTCCAAACACAATAATTGTTGCTCCAATTCATATTTAATAAATGCATAATGTTAATATTTGTCAGTGATGTGGTACTGTTTTGTAACTAAGTAATGTAGTTTAATTTAAGATAGTGCTCTGTTTTCACTAGGATCCTGTAAACTAGGTTTCTCCATCTTGGCACTATTAATATTTTGGGCCACATAAGTCTTTGTTGTGAGACACTCTCCCGCACACTGTCGGATGTTTAGCAGCATCCCTGTTCTCTACCCACTAGGTACCAGTTTAGCATCCTTCTCAACCCCCCAGTTCTGACAACCGAAAATGTCTCCAGACTGTCCAACGCCTCCTGGGGGAATTAAAACTACTGTGGCCTTAGATAATAAAACTGCCTTAGATAATTCAATATCCCTAAAGTTCACATCCCTATAAAGGCGGTTTTGCTTGTTTGTAGCTACTGACTCTAGTAAAAACCCTTCTCCAAAGCACCTTGGATGTGCCCCAATTGTTCCTGTGCCTAAGCTTCTCCTGGGGCATGTCAGGCACCTTTCTTTGGCTTCTTTTGTCTCAGCAGTCCTCTGCGCTCAGAGGCCCCATCCTCTCACATGCATGTATACTGTGGGGACACACATACATGCGCACGTTGTCTCTGCTGTGGTCAATAGACACCTCCTGCATTCTGAGTGCCTTAACCATCTTTTGAGGACAACTGGACAGCTGCCTCTTCCGCCCCGCCCGCCCCCGAATCTGTCCTCCTTAAGCTTGGTCAGAGATTGAATTTGACTAAGATGCCTATGTCTTGCCCCTTCGCCACCTAATTTAGAAATGTCAGCAATTATCTCTGACCTGTTCACCTCACTGTTTCTCGGGCCTGTCTCCTTTCAGTTTGTCTTCGCTCTTCCTCAGCCCCTGATGCACAGCACTGGCCCTTGCTTGCATCCAGACTGACTGTACCACATACATTCTTTTCGAACAGTTTATTTTTTCCTCTGCCCCTATCTCAATCAATCTTAACAGGAAAGTTTATGGATTTCTCTCTTTTCTAAACTAATCTAGCAGTGAGAGCTAATGACGTTCCTTTAGCAATTAATTGAAGCACCAATGTTGTATAATGATTCCTCCATGACTCATTTGGGGCCTTGTTTAAATCCTATATCACGACCTTTTCATGTGGCATGTTTTTCTCCCTAAACAGGGCTGTAAACTTTTTGAGACAGAAACCATGTTGGAAACTTTTTTTTTAATGCGTCGAAGTGCCTTATATATAATGGGAATGTGATTATTTGCTCTTATAATTTGAATTTCAACACTCACCTAAGATCAAGGAGAAGAGAGAAAAACAATATGAAAAAGAAAAAATATAAGTGAAAGCCAAAAGACAAACTAAAGAGCCACATTTTCAATCCAAGTTCACTGTCACGCCTCAGCACAACTCACTATACCAAGAGGGAGCATTTTATTCTCAAAGGAGCAACTGATTAGGAAATGTGGTTGAAGGTGATGCTTGTTTGTTACCTTGAAATTAGTTCATTTATTTTCAATATGACACAAAGTAACGATGCAAAAAGCACACCAAATTTATCTGTAAACTTCAGTAAAGATCAAGAGGTGGGGACTCCACAGCAGCCACTGACCTCTCTAGAGTTTCTATTCTGCCACACGACGATGGAACAGAGCATGCTGGTCAGCTTAGCTATTACGTTATGACAGGTGTAGGATACTCTGAATCTGTGAGATTCTTTTCATATGTATGATTTCAGGGTGTAGATTCTGGATGCAGGTGTGCTTTAAGTTCTCGATATTTTCCAATGGAAAAGAAACAGTATTGTTGGATTTCTGGACAAATTTAAGCCCCAATTTGAGGGCGATAAAATTAAATGAAATTTATAATTTGTGCATAGTCAGTAGACAGAGTTGACACTTAAAATGATACTTTGTCTCGCCCTTTTTATTTATACACGAGGAATGACTTGAGAACTGTTAAGTAACTTGCTCAAAGTCACATGTCTATTGAGTGGCATCTAACCTGGATGTGTGTGACACTCCAGTGTCTGGAACAGCCCTACAACATAGGGTCTTTCCAAAATATATTGATGGGATCCAAGTATGGTATTTTCATGTATCCGTAAAAGTGGTCACATTTGAACAGTTTACCATTTCCCCAATGAATACACTTAGCAACCGCCCGACTCGTGTTTGTAGATGGAAAATGAAGCCATAGCACCCAGCTGGGACAGCAGGTGAGCAGCAATCCCTAAAGAATAACTTCTAATTTTTTGTTTATAAGGAACGTAATAGGTATACACTTGCTGGGCATGCCGTTTCTCTTTTTTATGGTTGCATTAAGGGCTTTGGTCCCCACCTCTGTATTTTTTTGCCTACACAGGCAACTGAAAGTCTTCCATTAGATTTATAGACTCCTGGAAAACCAGTCTGCTTCGCCCTCTGCAACATCTCCAGAATTACCGATCATACTTTAATGCGTACATTGAATTAATTTATAGTTTTTTCCTTCATAAAATTGTACGGGTCTAAAAATCTATATATTCTATGGTTACACAACTTAACATATTTGCCTCTGTAATTCTGAGCCAGAATGACCAGGAATCAGAGGTCCACGTGATTAACTAATTGGTATATATAATCAGCTCTGGTGTCCAATCCCATCAATCCCTTTTTTTACTTTCTTTTTCTTTCTTTCTTGTTGTTGCTTAATAGGACACACAGGCTCTATTCCCTTCTTGCTCAAGGCTGAGTCTCAGTGGGATATCAAGAAGGCAGGAAGCACAAAGCAATTAAATCTTCTCTGACAGTCTCTGCTGTCCCCAGAGGTGGCTCAGAGCAGGAGCAATGCCTGGGGCTGCTCTTGGCAGCAGCATCAGGCCTTCTCGCCTCTGGCTGTGATGTCCAGGGCAGGCCTAGTCCTCAGTGGTGTTGCAGTAGCAATTTACACTCTGGGCTCCAGTGCCTCTCTCCTCAGATGGCCTGCAGCATCTTCTGCATCCCAGGAAGGCTGGGTAGTTCGGTGTGCTCCCTTCACCCCACCCATGGAAGTTAGCTAATGGTAACATGGTCCCTGAGCCCTACTGGTGGCTGTGAAATTCCATGGCTTTATCAGGGACCAGTTTTTATTTAAAAGGTCTTACTCAAATTTTCTAAATGTGTGTTAAATAAAAACAGCCCATAACTGTAACAAGCAGGGCCATGTTTCTCAACACTTTTTTTGGCCACTGCCTGCCACTTCTGAGAAAGAAAACTGGTTTAGTTTGGGGATTTCTAGCATCCTTCCTCAGGTTCTCTTCCAAAAATACTGTAGGTGGAGCCTGTTGCTTGTTCAGGTGAAAAGATGCTTCTTCATGCAGGAGGCATAAAAGTTCAACGATAAATTAGCCTCCAGAAGCAGCCCAGGGAAATTTTCTAGTAGTCAATGGTGAAAAATGTAAACCAGCTCTAACAATAAGGTTTAGCTATAATTTTTCAGTACACTGCTTGGATTACAAACAAACAAACAAAAACAAACACAAACAAAAACATACTGATGAATAAGCTCACTAACGAAATCTAATTGGATGGGACAATTATTTTGAGGTGGTTAACAAATCAACTTTATTTATGCCTGAAGTGTCACAAATGACAAGCTGTGTATACAAACTCCATACTAAATCTTCTCTCACCATCAACGTTTAGCTCCCCAGGATTGCCCATGGGCCCTCCCGTGACAGCCTGAGCCCGCTGGAGCGGGGGGGGGGGGGGGGGCGGGGGGGCGGGGGGGCGGGGTGCTCTGCTTCAGTGTGCAGGGAGAATCGACCGTCTTTAAAGGGATTCAGAGTTCTGCTCTCTGTCTCACTTTCATTCGGTCCCAGAAGCAGATGTAAATACAGAAAAATAAGATGTATAGACACTAAACCCTGAACATATTTTCAAGAACAAATTCCGCAAGTCAAAGAGCTTCCCTGAAAGATTAGGCCTACTTGGGTGGCATACGTGGGTGGAGGAGGTTCCTATAAAATGGAGCCAGTTATTCCTAGCGACCCCTTTGCACACTCAGCCATACTTCATTAGAGCCCAGTCCTCACTGAGGAACCCCGGGTCACATATCTAGATGTTGTGTGGTTACATCCCAATTCCCTAGTTTCACAGTGTCACTGAGAGCAGGCCTCTCTATCTCAGAGTGGACCACCCAGAACTCACAAAATGTGCCTCAATTCTTACCACAGTTTAGACCACACTGGGGGAAAGGCAAGGATCTCTGGTCCAGGAGACTGCAAAGAGCCACATCTTTCATGACTTCAGGCGCGGAGCAGTGTATGCTGAGAGAGGACAAGGAGAAGCCATTGGCCTTATCACCTGTGGGTCTCACTCACTGATGTGGGGCTGAAGTGGGGACCAGCAGTGGTTGCAGAGCCTCTAGCTGTCCCTGAGGGAGGACAGAGCACCCTCTCTGTTTGGTGTTCTTACAGAGAGAGGTTAGGCCCCCCTGAGCACATGAACTAGCATCTTCTTGTCCGTTCCCGTCAAATCATTGCAAGCATGTTTGAGCTCACATTCAAACATTTGCAACTAAATTCAGATTATTACATCACAAAAAATTATGTCTTCTGCTTATAGTTTGAAGCCTACAGGCTGTGACTCATGTAGGGGACAGTCTGGTTGATGAGGGACGAAAGTCTTCTTGCAAAGTACTGTTTTCTTCCAGGGCCTAACTCCACACAGGAATATTTTACTGGACATTCCTAACTTTATGTCAGTCCAGGATGAACTTGGCTTGTCATAGTTTGTCCCCACCCGGAGCCGCAGTCTTCATTCTTACTTGAGTAAGTCTAATCAGATAAAAGAGGCCATGTGCACCCACAGAAATCCATCAGGTTTCTGAAAAAACAACCTTAAAAACAACCTACGGTGATGTCAGTAGAAGACTTTTCAGAAAAAGCTAAATGTTTTGAGTCATGTCACTAGGGAATCATCTTTCTGTAACTTTTCAAGCCACTTAAGTGTAGAGAAAACATTCTCCCCCGTAAATCTTGCCTAAAGGTGACCCTGATGAAAAGCCACGTGCTGTGTTCCCCCTGTGCATCTGTCATTGTGTGAGTCCTCCTCTGAGTTCTCCCTCTGCTGCCTTCTCCATGGTATATACAATGAAGAAAGATATAATTGAGGTTTTGCTGATAAGTGGAGGTGAATAAAAATAAGACTGGGGACAGTGGGAGCTACCTCACTTCTCAGAAAGGCCAAAATAGCAGTGAGAGCCCTGGCCAGGAGATAATAACTAACGAAATCACAGAAACAACCTTTCATCATATGAACTCTTCAGGCAGCCTGAGTTGGTATCTTCAAATTGTGCACGTGTCAGAAGTAGTATATGCTTAAAAATAAAATATACCAGTTAAAAAGAGCCAAAAAATGGAATGCTACTTGTCTGTTGCATCTTGGTTTTTTACCTATGAAAATATTTAAATTTTAATTCTCCCCAAGTAATAAGCTAGTATTCTATTAAATGTAATATAACCAGAGTCATATCCTGATTGAGTGGTACAGAAAACTAGACCCAATGCCCACTAAGTAGTCATGGAGACCCTAGAAAAGGCTGCATGGGACCACTGTGTTTCCAGATCCTACAGGATTGCAATAACTTGTACAATGAGGTATGTGAGCATTCACATGATCATAGTGTAAGTGTATAGTTACAATAGCATTCAACCTATGAACTTTTAGGAAGACAGAATAACAAAAAGAAGGAGAAGGAGGAGGAGGAGCAGGAGCAAGATGAGGAGGAAGGGGAAAGGAAGGAGATAGAGAAGGAATAATAATGTAATGACTTGTAAGTTTGCTTTATCCAACCACTCAGTTAATACTTGAACCCAATCTAACAGAACTTGTGGGAGTGGGAGAGAGGAATGCAAAGTAGGTAGATTACAAAGCAGAGAAACAAGAGTTCTAAACTACTGGGTGTGTATACTGAAAGGAGGCAGCCAGTCATCGCAGATCACACGTTCAGTTCCATCTCATCCTCAGGAGTGAAAGACAATGTGGAATAAACGATTACAGGATCATAGCCTGGTTTGAGACTGCTTGACTGAGGAGTTATTAGTCCTGTTCTGCATCATCCTAAGGAGCGAGTGGAGCAGTCTTTGCAAAACAACAGGGTATCAGGATCTAGTGGGTATGAGAGAGAGAGAGAGAGAGAGAGAGAGAGAGAGAGAGAGAGAGAGAGAGAGAGCATGCGCTACAACATCCTAGGTTTTCATGCTGTGCCAAAATTTAGTGAGGTCAAATGACTTATCAATTTGCAAATTTCTTCTAAGCAACATGTTATAAAACTAGCCTGTCTTACTAGGATGCTACAGAAAAATAATAATGAATGGAAATAATTGTAAAAATATGGTAATTTAGAAGGAACAGCTTATCTCAGAGTAACGGTACAAAACCTCAACCTTCCCCCCATCTGATCTCGCGATCTCAGGTTCAGACCAAGATGCTCTCTCATAAAAGGGTGTAAATGAGATCCCCCTCAGGAAATGGGAGCTGGTACCAACCATGCCGAAACGGCCCAAGCTGCTTGTCACCAAGCTTGCGGTGGCTCTTTAGATAAGAAGGGTGCTGACCTGTGCTGAAGGTTGCGTAGCTGTGTGATGGCACCAGGTGGTGTACATATAGGTAAGGACCTTATAGGTACATGTTCCCAGTTGTTCAATGCCACTTCAGATAGCTAGCACAGGTCGAGGATTAGGAAACACTCAGAATCTACTTCATGCCAGATTCATGAATGATTTTAGCAAATACTCCTCTTTCTTAACTTCCTTATATTTTCTCTCCTTTTTAGTATAGCAGATAAATTTTTTTTCCAATTTTTAAATCTTTGTTAAAAACGTATTATAATAATGGCTAACAACTTTTGGGTATTTACTGTCAAAGGCACTATGGTGAATGGTTTAGGTGGATGATCTTATTCAATCTTCAAATTAAACTACAACGGAATGTAAACTCCATGAGGGCATGGACTGTCATCTGTTGTGGGTTCTGGGTTCCTGTTGCCTGGGTGGTAATAGGTACTCAATAAATATCTGCTGAAGGAATGAACAAATGTGTGACTGAGTAAAAGAGCAACTTATAAAGTAGGTACCATTATTGTCCCCATTTTGTAATGTCCAGGGTTAAGTGGCTGATCAATGGTGAGAACACGATGCAAAGCTAGGCTGTGTGTCCCCACAGCTCCTGATGTGTATAGGAACCACCTTTACATAGGTCATTAGGTTTGTTTTTGTTTTTGTTTTTATTCACTGCTTGCTTTAGGAATGGAGTAGCCCTATGGTGTCAGCTGACAGGCTTGAAAGATAAAATTCTCAAGGGTTGTTTGAACTCCACACTCAAACTGTTGGAACTAGGGTGGCCCCCAAGAACTAGAAATAATTATCTTCATCAAGAATGAACAGAGAAAAGAAGCCAATGGGATAAGTTAAATTAGAAATCATGCAAAGGAGTTGGGGTACCAATTTCCAAGGAAGGCGAGTGAAGGAATTGGGAAAGATCCCCAATCTTGGAGGCACGAGAGCCACAGCAAACTCCACCAGTTCTGAAATGTAGCAGATAAGACAGGCCTACATACAGCGGGACAGGGTGAGGCAGGAGGCCATGAGCATCTGAATGATCACCTCCAAGATCAAGCATTCAAGTTTGCTCTTGTAAGCTGGTTAGTGCATGGTTTGTGGCTGGGTTAGTCCAACTTCATGGACTGGGAATAAAACAGATAAGACAAACCAAACTGTATTTTTAGTTTACTTTGTGCAGATTTCAGTGCAGTGTCCTGTCAGGGCCATAAAAGCAAGGGTGCCTATTCTAGGTAAGAAGGAGGCTTGACGTCTTGTTCTAAAGCAGTGGTGGCACTGGAGAAGCAAAATATTCTGCATTTCTCTCGGTTACTCTCTCGCATTTCACCCTGCTGGACTCCTCATTCTCTCTTACATAATGTTAGACTTTTCAAATGATGCGTCTCTTTAATGTTTTCATGTCATATTACCCATTCTTGTATTCATAGACAATATACAGACACGGTCCTCATTTTGCAATTTTGAGTTAGGCTTTCTCTGCACATTTTTGGGCTCTGATTCTATGCCCAAGGACCAGCACACACAGAACTGGTCTGTGGTGCTTGTTTCGCATTTTGGCTTTCCAACATCACTCCACGCTGCAGAGCAGACATGCAAGCCTTTATTTCACTGACTTCCAGCTTTCCTTATACCAAAGCCACAGATTATTCTTCTGCTGGAAATCACCTTTTTGCAAAAACAAAGAGGAAAACCCAAGCACCATTAAAAACTTGACCTGCCTGCTCTACGGTGATATTCCACAGGCCGAAGTTTCTGTGCCGATCGACATCTAACGGGAGTGCATGCGTTTAGCTCTGCCATTTATGTAAATGAAATCAGCACCCTGACAGTGTGACTCCACTGTGCATGGGCACCTGCTGGCCAGCACGGGCAAAGCCCAAGTTCAGTGCATAGACAAGACCACCTCCTCGCTCTGCTCCAGTCCTGTCGAAGCCACGCACAGCAGACTTGTATTTCTGTCCAGGGCTTCGGTTTTCCATCATCTATTTTTATAGCACTGATACTAACCCAATTGCAGCAAATGAAGGGTATTATTTCTGGCTTGGGTGTATCACGATGCTGATTTGCACGTCCTAGGAGGCAGGCTCACTGTGGTGGGTTTCATCGTTTACCATGGAAGACCCAGTGCACCAAATGTAAGTGTTCTGAGATGCTTGACAGTTTAAAATGTGAAATGACTACTTCTCCATGCATGATGGGAAGAGAACCATACGATGATAAGCTGGGAGAGGGGTGGAAGTTTATTTCGTACGACTTGTGGCAGGATGACAGTGGGTTGAAGACAAGGACAACAATTTGCTACTCCCTCCAGTTTCTCAGCATATCATTAATCATCGAGAGAATCTTGGTTTATTCTGAAGCAACTTTGTGACATTTCAGAATCATATTGCCATGTCCTCTTTCTGAAATGTAGGCCTGTCCTCATTTTTATGTACTCTCTAAGTATAATAAGCTTGTGCTTTTAGATTCTGAAAAGAGTGACAAAGATTTGCAAGCCAGGAAGTTTAGAGGGAAGCTTTTACAAAGGATCACAGCTCCCCGCTATTCAGATCATACACACTCCTCTATATACTAACAAACACAGAGATGTTTTAAAAATTAACCAGCTAACTAGCAAGAACAGTTATATATCAGCTTAGAATGCTTTTTGCATACAGTAGACTTACTTATGTTGATTTATTAAATATCAATAACTAATGACTATATGTTAAGTTGCCCAATGTTAAGCTTTAAATCTGTAGTGTACACCACCAGGTTGTTAGGGGTTTTATGAGAGCTGGTGCCACATAATTTATTTCTCTATGAATATTGATCTCATTTTAGTTGTACAGCTATTATTGCTTTTTCACGCATGATACTGTTTTGTCCTGTATTTTCAACTCTCAGGCTATTTATTAGCTTTTTGACTTTGTGAATGTAATTACTGTTTTTAGCTGGTAACAAAGAAAATACTGAACCAACTCCTCACAAATTGCTATTTTTCAGCGTTCCTATGTGTCTTGCTTTACCTAACAGCAAGATCAATTGGACACCAGAAATGGAAACAAGTCAGCTCTAGGCTGAATTATTCACTTTCTGTGAAACTTGACAGCTAATTTGCACGTTCACACTTTTTTTAATGCTGGAGTTCTTGAAATCCTGACAGCTGAACCCTTTTAACTCCATCTAAATATGTTAATAGAGAATAGAACCCAGAGGGTTCCCTTTCATTGGTATCATTCCCAAGATATTATTTTGGTCAAAGATAGAAATTAATTCTTGTTTAATGCTTTCTAGTAAAAGGGAATAGAATAAGGGCAGTGAGAGAAAAAGTAGAATTAAAAGTGTTATAAAACAAGCTTGAACTTCCCACTGAGAGTCACAAGAAGAATTCAAAGACCAAATATTTAATCGAATTTAATTTTAAAAAATCATAATAAATAAGGATCTTTCCTTAGACTCAGCAGTGGAATGTTTCAAATGCTTTTTCTATATAAAGAGATGTTTAATCTGCTAGAGCAAGTGGCATTTTTATACCCCAGAAAAATTATTTATTCTTAGAAAAGAAGAAATCCTGGACATGTAGCCAGATATGGGAACAAATATTTAAGGGGTAATATTTTTTTGGCAAGAAATAGAGAGAAAAGAGTTTTTTCTAAAACACTTGGCAAAGCAGAAAGCTTAAAAATATTTCTCAGCTTGCCCAGTTGCAAAACCACACAGCATGTCTTGCTTTTTCTGTTAGGGAAGAAGGAAGAACGCTGGGCTGGGACGGGCCCTCTCAGTCCCATCGCTTCACTGACAGGGCTTAGTTAAATTAACCAAACTCCTGTCGGAACGCCCAGCCTGTCATCTGTGCTGCACAGAAATGAAACACATGGCATGCGAAGAAAGGACTCCCAGCAGCCAGTGTCTCCGAAAATATTCGAATGGCCCTGGGAGGTTAAAAGCACAATCATTTACATGAAAATTGCTTCAAATGTGAATAATGTGTTCTAGGGGCAGCAGAAGATCTGTGCCTGCTGAAAGCTGCACAGAAACACGCCGCTTTGATTAAACCAGAAGCGTGGGCTGATAGTGGAGAAGCATGGAAACCACAGAAATGTTCTATTACTCTTCCTTCTTACTTCTGTAGGTTCTTTCAAGGGTTTTGTCTTGTCGTGTGTTGTGTTTTGGAAAGTAGTTTCATTGAGAGTGTTGAGCAGGTCGTAAACTAGTCTTCAAACTGGTAAGCTGTTGTGTTCTTTCATCTTGTATTTGGAGTCAACAAGTCTGTTTCTATACACTGAGTGGAGAGTAGAAAGCTTTGTTTCTTGAAAGGAAATGTCACTGTTCTTATTACCTCTTTTTTTTTTTTTTTTTTTTCCATTTTACCTTAGAGCTCGGCTGAAGGGTCTTTAGACGGTAGACAGAACTTGATTTTGTGGAGATTTTGCTTTATCGATGGGATGGTCCTTTAATTCCTCACACCTGCCCTCCCACCTGTGTAAAATGGAAGTCCTCGCAAAGGTGCCCCACCTTCTCTGATGCTGGGACCACACCATATACACATAAGCTTTCTACCTGTGCTTTAGAATCAGGACCTCCAAGCTGTCAGGGGGCTTACGGACCACCTGCTTCTTGAACAGACAATATTATAGTTTGTTTTGTTTTGTTTTGTTTAAGGATAGAATTGCCCTCCTCTCTCTATCCCCATCTTTTCAAAATAACCAACAAAACAAAACAAAACAAAAACACCTCATTTCTTTTGAATTGCACCTGTATTGTCAGCACAGGTCTCCCTCCACAGGACAGCCATTCTAGGGCTTCCAGTTCCTAAAGGAACAAAGTCTTGATACTAATTGGAAAAAGAGGAGACCGGGTTCCAACAATCCCATTCTGCGCACCCCTCCCTCTCTCCTTCAGCCCCGGAGCAGGTATCAGCTGGGGCTGAACAGCTGCTGTTGTCCATACTAAACCTCTCAAGCCCCAAAACCTGAGACTTGAAAGCAGTGGAAAGTCTAGGTGTAAATGCCAAGTCCAAACAACCATTGGAAAATCAACTGTCCTCTGTCTTGCCCTGAAAAGCAGTGACAGAAGCAGTGCTTTGAAAGCTCTCAAATAATCAGTGATGAGGGAGAAATTGTGAGCAGTCTCAATGCCAATGAGTGTCTCCAGTTCTTCCCTTAGTTACTGTTCTTTATTAAGGAAGCTAGAAGCTCAGATTAATAGATGTTGCTGAGAGTAGCCCAGAGCTCAGACATTTTTATTACGCTTCATTCCACATGCTAACTCAGAGTAAAAATGTTGTTAGTGATGGGGCCAAAAAAGGGAATTTATGCCAGTAAATTGTGGTGTGGCTAGGTAAAATGGTGGGAGAACCTTTCAATTTACTTTAACGCGGACTATCAGTTCCTGATTCCAAGCCACCACTGAGAGGAGCTCCTTTGTGGATGACTCAGTTTTCTGCTCTGCAGTGGCTATGCGGGAAGTAGATGGCAAACGTGGATGAGTGACTCTTGAGCGTGTCTTCGAGTACCCCTGGGTTTGAGTGGGTTGTATCAGAGCGGCCCCGGGCTGAGGAAAATGCCCACTGAGGAGTCTGGAGAACTGACAGAGCTGGTGTTCTCCACAGTACATACCCTGTGCCTGTGTCTAATCGAGCATTGACTCCATTTGGGAAAAGTGTTTTGTCTGAAGCCTCATTTTCAGACTGTTAAAGTATACAAACAGAAGCTGATGCTGTGATCATTGCCTGTCATCGGCTTCAGGCTCTCCTTAAAGCAAACCTTCCTGTCTTACTTTCCTCTGAGTCCTAAGGTCTGCTCGGTAACCTCCAGGATGCCCAATTTCTTCATTAATATATTTTTTAACCTTAGTGGTCTCAGGGCACTCACAGACCATGGAAGACTTGTAGAGGAGGAAAAAAGAATTTTCCTTCTACCCTTCTGAGTTTTTAGCCCAGACCTCCGTAATAAAAGACTGATTAGCATGAGAAAACAAACAAGTTTAGCAGCATGTATACCTCATGTATTCATGGGCAATACCCAGGAAAAAATCAGTAGCTACCTGAGGTGGCTTAGAATTTAAACTTAAATCCCATCTTCAGAGGGAAAAGGGAGGGTGATGTTGGCCTCTTAGGGGAAAGGAAATGATTTTTAGAAAAAATAAACTCACGGGAGGTATAATGGTTTGTGACAAAGTGTGTCTGAATGACAAGGCAGCCTTCCCTGGTGGATGGAACTCCCAGGAGGGGATTTATGACAACCGAGCTCCTCTCGGAGGATCTGACTTTAGCAGATAAGGGGAGCTCAGAGAAAGCCTTTCCCTGCATGGCTGTTTTTCAAGTACTTACAGCTCAAAATAATCAATACATACCAAAGTGGCACATTTCGGGGTGGCATGTCCTGAACTCCTACAGTCATGTTTTGGGGCGGAATATTCTGCTACCCGTCACTTTTAAGTGAGGACATCAATTTGCTATTTCTTTTAATCCCATGATTGCAAAGCATACTTTTGGGGGAGGAGGGGCGTGGCAAAAGCCGAGACTTGCATGACAACACCTGCATGAAGGTTAGAGGTTAGCGAATTTTCGAGGGTGGCACAATTGCATAGTTTATTGCAGTGGCTTCTGCATTAACTCAGTAGTCAAGCACTCAAGAAGCCAGGAGGAGCGAACTACTGGGAGTTATAAGAAAGGGGCATTTTTAAGGCAGCCATAGCAGAGTGGGTCTGAGCATTGGTTCCTGGGCCAGGTGGCCTGTGTGGGAGACCCTGCCTGCCCCACCACTTAGCCCCGGGGAGCTGGGCACCTATCAGTGTCCCCACCTTGTGTTATCGGGAGGATTACCTGAGTTACTGCAAAAGCTTGGAAAAGAGCTTGACACACAGTAAACATGGTGAGTGGTGGCTGTAATAGATACTATAACTGTTCAGGGAGCTCGGTAACATTGGCATTGTGTTAAAAATTAAATTCTAAACAGTTTCTGAGATATCTGTTAAATAATCTAAAAATCATCAAGGCATATGAACAGAATTTTAGTCATCTTTAGGTAAACATTTATTCTGATCCATCCTAGACAAAGGGGATAAGAGTTATACACATACATACACTCAGGGGTATACCCAAGCAATGGCAATTTATCTAAAGTTTAACAGAAGCAGATGCATTTTCAGTGAGATTTTCATCAGGTATTATGTATAACACAGGTAGTTGAAACAGAATGAAGTCTTGGAGGAATTTGTGTGAGTGAGTGAGTGTGTGTGTGTGTGTGTGTGTGTGTGTACTTTTCTCCTTGATGTCAGTATAATTTCATTTAGAAAACAAACTCTCTTCCCAAATGTGCAGATATCTGCAAATAGTATTCTGCCTAGAAGGAAAGAAATAGCTTACTGTAATTCATTTGAAGCAAATTTCCTGGGATGTCAAAAAAGAGTGTTTATTGCTGTTAGAGATTTGATTTATCTGCAGAAACACATATTACTTCTCACCATAAAATCAGGGCCATTCTTTGAAATAGGTTGACCAGGCAATTGCCTCATGAAGGGATGTGAGGATACCTGACAAGTTCCCACTAACCCCCCAAGTAGCCCCCACATCCCATGACCCTCACTTCCTACCTGGCCTGAAATTCCTGCCTGTGGGGTCCATCCTGTGTTTAGAGAAAACAAATGACTCACTTAAAATATCTTATAATCTACCCAAGAGAGGAGAGTGTGTTCAACTTCTGTAAGCGCATTTTCAAGCCTTAAATAGTCAGATAAGCTATTGTATCCCTTTGGGTTGCAGAAAGCAGACCCTGAAAGGTAACCTTCAATTAGCAAAGAGTTCTGGGCAACAAAGATTCAAGTTGCAGAGAAAGAAAGGATCAAGAGCTGGTGTAAATATTAAGGCAAGTTTCCTTGAAGAAGGGACATAAAGGCCTCCTTACATAACGAATTGGCTTTGGCTGGAGGCCAGCTATCAGAGCGCTCACTGCGGGAACACTGGAGACACAGTCTGAGAGCGCCAGCTTCATCAGGCGAGAAATGGGTTTGCTCCCTCTTGCCCTTTACATCTCCTTCCTCTTCTATACTGCTCCATGCAGATTTGGAAAGAACCAGAAAAGCCCAGAGGAGATGAGAATGGCAGGCATCAAGGAGACTAACACCGTGGTCTTTGCTCTGTTGTGTGCTTCCATTCTATTCAATGCCGATCTGTGGCAATGAAGCTTTGCTAGAGAATGTTTGTTTAAAATAAAGGGGCAAGGAACGTGGAAATGAACCAGCAAAACGGATCAGGGCTGCCAAAGTCACACCGCGTGCTTTGCCCTCACCTAAGGCCGACCCGGGGTGAAACAGTCCTGATTTATCCTCTTCCGTATGATTACAGTGACTAATTGTGGTGTGTAACACACTAAAAACAATGACAGTATTTGCAGTTTCCTTTCCATAGTTTTTTCCCTGAGAAGTAGGTATCAAACCTTATGAAGAAAAAAGTGTGCACTGCTGTTTTGGTTGTTTTGTGACTGTAGGGCTGATGCCACTCACCTATTTATTGTAACATTTCTTTTCTAGAACCAGACTAGGACAGACTCATATACCATACTGATCTGGGTGCATTTCTTCAGAAGGTACGCTGTACTCATGGGGAGCCGTGGCTGCCTGGGCTTGGGGTTGACAAGGCCAGGAGGAAATCTATGCATATATTTTAACAAAAAAGATTCATCTCTCAGTGGAGTTAAGGAAATAAAACGATGGCACCAAAAAATATGAGTGTACGCTGACCTCTCCTTGACATTCATTCCCATTATGTTCCCCAGAATTTCTGTCTTGAGATTCTGCATAGATCCCCTTGCTTTAAGCTGACTGACAGGAGGTGGGTGGGGAAACCAGAGGAAGGAGGCGGGGCGGAAAGGGACATATCAAAAGGACAGGCAATGTTCTTCTCACAGTGATTGCTTTGGAATTCTTTACTTGCCTTATTTCATAATGGAATATTTTGCTGGGGGGCGGGGCGGGGAGGCAAGGCAGGGTCTTAGGAACTCTGTGCGGAAGGTCTAAGCCTCACTCTTGCTCTAAAAATCCTTTCTTCTTTCTGCTTCTCAGTCACAGCCTTTCCCAATAGTCCCTCCTTCTCATCATTAAGCCTCTTGCTCATGAACGCTTTGCAGGGGCAAAGGGAATGCTCGTATCACCGCACACACACCTGATAGCAGACCTTCTAAACCCCTCCAGGTCACCTACGTTGAATTATCCATGGCTTTCTACCTGGCTCGACTGGGCTTTGGTGGTGGATAGGACAGTGAGGCTTGGCTTCTGGATGTCACCACCTACTGCTTCAGGGTAGTTGGATTGCTTCACCTGTTGGCTCACAGGCTCTTGGATTTCTCTCTCTTTCTGAAATCACTCTGGTCAAATGTTATCTAGGTTTTTTTTCTCACCATATGTTGTTCATCTAATTATCATGGAAGAATCAACCAGAATCTACCTAACCCCCTCCCCACCCCCAAAGCAAATGTCCTTAGTTTCCTTACCCCCTTATGGACAAATTATTTCAGCCTCAAATTGCAAAACTGGAGAAGCCTAGAGCAGAGGCCCCCAACCCAGGCCGGAGACTGGTCCGTGGCCTGTTAGAACCAGGCTGCACAACAGGAGGTGAGCGATGGGCAAGCAAAGCTTCATCTGTATTTGCAGCCGCTCCCCAGCACTAGCATCACCACCTCCGCTCCAGCTCAGATCATCAGGCATTAGATTCTCATAGGAGCACCAGTCCCTAGTGTCAAAAACGTTGGGGACCACTGACCTAGAGTATGTATTTTAATCTCTGTATTTGTTTCTTAGGGCTACCATAGCAAAGTGCAACAAACTGGGTGTCTTACGACAAAAGAAATGCATTCTCTCACAGTTCTGAAGTCTAGAAGTTTGAAATCGAGGTATCAGCAAGGCCATGCTGTCTCTAAAGGCTGTAGAGAAGAACCCTTCCTTGCCTTCTCTTAACTTCTGGTGGTTGCCAGAAATCCTTGGCATCCTTAGCTTATGGTAACATCACCCCAATTTCTGCTTCTGTTGTTACTTAGTGTTCTTTCTTCTTGTGTGTCTCTCTGTCTCTAAATTTCTCTCCCCTTATAAGGACACCAGTCATTGGATTTAGGCCCAGCCTAACCCAGTATCGCCTCATCCTAATATGGGTAATATATCATAGGTAAATATACATATCAAATATATGTATATAGATATAGATATGACAAATATCTATGTCAAAGTACGTGTCATAAGTTCAGAGCACGCACATGTCAGTCTCCAGTCTTGGCACTCATCCCCTCACACATCCGTGGGACCCTGCGGACATGCTCTGCAGGGACCACGGAGGGCCATGGCCTGATGTCTCACTGGCAGGACTGGCCCCGCCTGGACCAGGCTGCTTCTGAGTGAGGCCAGAGGGCAGAGGACTAACCACCCCCAATATTGCCCAGGCGCTTCCTCCCTGAGAAATCACAAACTGCTAAAGCCCTGGAAAGTATCTACGTGAACTTTAAGCCTGCAACTTACTTTTTCCTAAGTACTATGATCATGCTTTTAATGATTATTCTTTTTTGACATTCTTTCTGTCACTTTGATGCCCTTCCTAACTATAACTAATCTTGAGATTATCTTCTAAGAGGACAAGTTTTTCTAAAGCCTGATGCTTCTGTTCCCCTTGATTGTTCTGACTTTGGAGAGCTGCAGAATGTGCTGGAGTTACTTATTCCCCATGCAAACAGTTTATAAAATCGCCAATCTCCTTTGAACTTGCCATTTGCTAATGATATATTATTTTTAAAAGGAAAATTTTGACTTCCTTGATTGTAAATCAGGTTTTAAACGTGCATATTTTTTAAGAAAGGGGATCAGATATCAGGGCACAGTTATCAGATTGTATAATTTATTATCCACAATCTACAATAATAATCTGTGTGATCCTTTTCGTCTTCCATCCACACACTGGTTTGATTATATATGTAGAAAGAGATGGAGACCAAGGCAGAATGAGAGGGATGGAGAGAAGGAGGAGGCAGGGAGGGAAGGGAGGGGGAAGGCAGGGAGGGAGTGACAGAGAGCCAGTCAGCTTTCGAAAAGTCAGTGCTTAATCATTCCATCAGACTTTGTGTAAGGACATAGAGAATTCTACTGAAAAAGTAAATACCAGGAAGCTTAGTTAGGTATGACAGTGCAAAGACATTTAATAAATATTTTGATAAGTAGCTACAGGCGAAAGTGATTTGTGAGGTAGTTATTTTGCATTTAGCTATGTTCAAAGCCAATTGAAATTCCTCGTTTTCATCAACCATCTGAGCTGTTTTCTGTTTAAAGGAATGTTCTATTTTAAGTTTCAGCACCTAGGGAGGTGGATGGCCTTAGAGCCTCTGTATTTAAATCTGTCCAGATGAGACAGTATTTGAAGTAAGTTCTATGTATCATAGATGAAGGAAAGGATTTAAGTTAACCACTGAGACTGTGTGTGTGTGTGTGTGTGTGTGTGTGTGTGTGTGTGTTTAAGCCATTAAGAATATGGATATTTGACCATGAGAAAAAGATGCAAAATAGTGAGTGGCATGAGTTGTTTGTTCCCAAAGGGAAGAAAACCACTTCTTTAGTAGTTTCCATAGGAGAAATACTCAGTAAGCAAGTAACATGGTTTTAAATATATACATTATCAGTATAACATTTTATCAGTAACAATGGGATGTGGTAGAACACTAATCTACAGCTAAGCCAGGATAAAGCCTTTTCCTGGTGTCACAACGGATGACACTTGCTCACCTGTTCTATCAGGCAGGCCAAGTGCTGGGGGGTTGGGGATGGGAATGCAGCTCCAAAGTTGGGGCTACATTCAAAGCCTGGATCCTGACTTCTGGGGACGGGCCCTAAGCTGAGCTTTCCCTGTTCTAGCTCTGAGACAGCCCAGGGCAAGCACTATTGCAAAGCAGGCCTCCTCCCAAGGCCTGCAGCGTTCACAACGCAGGCTCTGTTCTTTCCTGGAGAAACTCAAAAGAGACCTGCTCTAAGAATTCTTGTCGGAAATGCCGAGTCATCAGAGTTCTGTTATAATTTACTGAATGCATATATTGCCCTTACTTTTGAAGATTCGTAAGTGCCAAGACATGATTGGTTAGTTTTCTCAGTGGTCTGACAATGCCCCTGTGAGTGGGAGAAGGCACCTTTCTAAAAAAAAGAAAAGGAAGTGACTTTTACAAGACTTCGCAACCACCCTCAAGATGATAAAATGAACATTTGGGAATACTTCTTTCTGGTTTTTAAGAAATTCATAGTGACCTTTTTTAAAAGCAAAATTGGAATTATGCGGTCTATATTGATACTTGCCTGTACTTTTACTAAATGGTTTTGAGAATATTTTGTCATATCATCAAGTATTCTTTAAGAATGCAAATTCGTTATCTGCACAGGGAATTATACAGTAAATAAGTAAATTACAACACACCCCCTATGATAGAATACTAAAATTTAATATCTCCTAATATTAAAGGAGCTGAAATTCTTCTGCAATAAGTGTTATTTTTCTCATTCCCTGAAAAAAATTACATAAGTTATACTGTACATGAAATGTTATAGGTTTTTTTTTCTACAGAGTTGATCATGATAATTCTAAAATTGGGCAGAACCATCTGGAATGTGAGTCATTAAACTAAGTAAGAAGAAAAAGAGAAAAAAGTAGTATAATGCCTTCCCAGGAAACTGAAGACCTGCATTATTCCTTGTAGTCCATAGGCTGGAAACTAGGGATCTGAGCAAACACTAGATTGCATGATGTTCTAAAACTCACTGACCCTGAGTATTTGTAATTCCATGTCTACAGAACTGCTACCACCAAGTCACTGGGGTGATAAAGGTTCTTCCCGATTTGGGTTAACACAAGGACGAAGCAGACAGAGAAGGCATGAAAGCATTTAGTTCTGCTCTTACATATTCAGAAAACGAAAATACAGAAGAAAATCCTGTCTATAGGCCCTTAGAGGGGAGGCCTCTAAAAGTGGAAGTTTATTCCCTGGCCCAGAGACAACGGGTAGGAAGCCAATAAAAATCTAGATTCCCTTTGTTTTTAAAGTATCCAGACTAAGGTTTTCACAGCTTGATCCTGAACAGGAGTTTTATTTGTTCGTACCAGTAGAACTTACCCTTTACCACATATGAAAATAAAGGAGAGAGGGAAATAAGCAGTTTCTGTGAATCAGAGATATGGCCGTCCTGTAGGATGATGACAGTTCTCCGGGAAATCTCACACAACCAGTGGTAAATAGATATCACCATTCTATTCTGCAGCGGAGGAAGAAAGATTGGAAGGCTGGCTTCGTTCTTTCTTCCACTTACTCCCTCAGAAAACATGTATTTGGGTCCTAATGTGTGGCCAGCACAGGGTGCGTGCTGGAGGTGCGGTCCAGAGGTGCGTCAGGGACAGGGCCCCCGTCTCTGCCTCCTCACGGGTAGGACAGGTAGGACGTAGGACAGGACTCGCGGCTGGGACTGCTGCTGTCTGCCTGTCTCCAAGTCACTGAACCCAGCACTAACTGCGATTTAAGGAGAAACCTGTGAGATCTCACGGGAGATCCGTAAAAAACATTACATCTTACTTTATTTTCTTTCTGATTTGAGAATCACCGTGATTAACCTTAGAATTAGGAATTAAAATAATTAATGCTACTGTGCTTCATTTCATGATGACTGTGCGAGTGCAGAAGGTACTTGGTTAACCCAGCTTGGAAGTGAGGCCCTGCGCGTTTGCTGCTTCGGCAAAAAGAGTGTCATTGACCGCCACGGAAGAGACAAGAATGCTTACATGTAGGGGAGCGACCGTGCAAGGTGTAATCACCAGCAGCTACCTAGAGCACTAGATTCATCACAATCATCAGAGTTAGATGAATGGCAAAGACAGACTTAGCAAATGTTTTCAAGTGATCCCCATCCATGAAAACAGTTTCGCTTTGTTTCTTTGTTTTGGCAAGCCAGGAGATCTTATCAACGCATAGCCAGATGAAAACATTTGCATAGGTGACAGGTGGTGGGACCAGAGCTTGAAAGCATCAATACCTGGCCACGTGCTTTCCACTATAGAACCTGTCGGCTTGTTAAGGGTGTACAGTACCTGTGGCACGATGTTAGATTTTCTATTCTCCGTAATGAAAGAGAGAGCTTTGGCTGAGTCTTATCCCTCAGTTGGTTGGATAGGCCCAGAGACCCAGAAAGCAAGCATTTTGTTTTTGGAATAAAAATATTTTTGAACATTCTTATAATGTCCACAAAAGTTACTCTCCATAGGTTTACTAAAACTGAAGTTAATTATAAGAAATGAACCATATAGATTTCAAGGTTTTTTTGGTTTGTTTTTTGTTTTTTATTTTTTTCATTTCAGACCCCTAGTCAAGGAATATACTACCATGATAGATTTAATCTTAAAAGCCAATTTTAAGCCATATTCCCATGAGAGCTAGTCATCAAAGAAAGCATAAAACTTGTCTGGAGCAGATCCAAGACAAACATTAACCAGAAATTTAAAACAGTGATTGAGGTGGTTTTTATTTGTGTTTAATTGTTTTTCCTTTACAAGCTATTTCTCTTGCTTTATCTTAAAATGTGTATCAAACCTGGTTTTATAAAATAAAATAAGCCTAACCATGGGTTATTTGGAAATCCAGTTTTATTATATAATGGTTTAATTATCTTGATAAATAGGGTTTGTGTTCCAAAGAACACATTTATTTATTTAAAGGCGCTTATTGAAAGAAATAAATCTCTACAAGCTTTTTGTTTTAATGTAAATATGATCTGATAAAAGGCTTAATTTGGTAATCTGGCAGCAAAATTGTTAATTTTTTACTAATTTTAAAGAAATCAAAAGCATTGATGTAAACAAATGAGTTTGGCTCATTAAAAAATGTCCTAAACAAGAATATAAGAAAGAGGCAATTACCAATTTACTAAAATCCTCCTACCTTCTTTACGTGAGAACTGTTACTTCGATAGAAGTCATTAACACAATATGTTGACTCTGACACGTGTCTAGTTAGCAGTGATTTGGATCGCATAAATAATAGGATCATTAATGCAAACTCTGGACATTTCTTAATAATCTGTCCACTTTTCAGAGGAGAAGAGAATTTGCTCTGATGAAGCTATTTCTAGCACATCAGTATTGATTGAAATGAGTGACTCATTCAGCAACCATGAAAATAAGCCAAGGATGAAGAGTGGAACATGTGCGCGCACTACCAGATGCTGCTGCTTTCGTGGACGCGTCTGTGCAGGGACCCAAATCTGCTAGAAGCATACTTAATCTCAAAAAAAACTCATTTGGTTTTGCTTTTCCTTCACACTTTTGTTGATTCTCTATAATAGCCTCAACTAAATATAAAACAAGGCAACCCAAGGCTTCACTCACAGGACCCTATGTTCTGTCCAGAAATGTGTTTTATATTTAAAGATGCATGTCCAAATGTGCTAAAAACAGACCTTTCTCCCGGACACATTTCTACTATGTCTATTTCTAAAATCCCTGGTCAATGTCCAGGCTCCCATACTATATTTATCTTTATATTTATGTCTCTATTTTTCTGGCCTCTGCTTCTGTAATTTTCTGATGTATTAATACATATATACTTACAGGGCAAACAGTATAAGAAAAGGAAAGAACATCGAAAAAATGAGCAACCAATATTATTCACTCAAGCTAAGCCTGGTTAAGTTAAAATATATATATTTATATTTATAAATATATTTTTCTATTATATATATATAAATTTTTAAATGTGGTTTCCAAAACTATCATCTGTTGAGTTTAAGTAGCTCAGAGCTCCTATCAAGTAAGCCTGTATACTTAGGATGGTCTTCTAAAAAATGACCATGCACATCTCAGACTTTTTTATTTAAAGTCAAATTCTAGTAACATGTTCCTTTAATATTCAGCAAGTATTTACTAAAAACCTACCATTTATAAGGCACAACGAAGAACACAGAACTGAATGAAGCATCGTCCTTGCCCTCAAGAAAACATAAATACAAATAATATAAAGTAAATGATAAGGGGCAAAGACCAGGGACTTTATTAGTTTAAATGAGAGAGAGAAATTTATGTTGTTCACATAAGGAGCTACTCTGAGGTGGGCCTCTGAGAATGGGTGTGATTTTTAAGAGTAATTAGGAATAATCCTAATGGGAGAAACATGTCACGAAAGATGTGACTCAAAGCATATCTACCTCGCCACAGCAGTCACGCAGTCCTGGAAGATATGGACTTGCTTTGATTATCTTGGCACCCCTAGGATCCCAAACTATGTCTGACACATGGTAGGCATCCAGTTAAAAATGTGCTGATTAAACTCAAATGAAGGCTGAAATATAAAATGTACAAAAAGTAAAAAAAAGAAAAAAAAAAGGATCAGCAAAATGTCCAGTTTGACTAAAGGATGGAATATGAGAAGGGGAATAGATTATAATATCTGAAAATTAGGTTGGGAACATGTTGTGCTGGGCTTGATTTGAAGTTTATTAATAGATAATGCAGAGTCACTGGTCCTTTTTAAAATATTAACCTTGCAATAGTTACGCCATGGAATCAAGAGAGAGACAGAGAGAGGTTGAGAGAGACTGGAGGGGAGGACCAGAGACATGAAAATAGGTCAAAAGATTATTATGATAACTTATTTAATAAAATGAAATGAAAAGGACAGATGATGAAATCAGTAGCAATGGCTACGAGTACTATATGAACAACAGCAAAAACAATGCTAAAGGCAACAATAGCTAATATTTAAGGATCAGTGCTATGTCCAAGAACTAACTAAAATTTTGATTAATTACCTCTTGGGACTCTTCACAAAGCTGTAATTCACAATTTTACAGGTAAGGAAATTGAGACTTGGAGAAATTAAGAAACTTCCTCAAGGAGGCTGCGCTGCACATTCTGTTGGGAGGCTTTATTTTGTTGAATCCTATGGATCAAACAGAGGTCTATGTGGTAGGGACCAGAAACCCACATTTAGAAACTTTGTCTAATGCAACTTCTCCTTTGAATACAAATAATTAACTAGAATATCCAGCACCAGTGGTAAGAATTTCAAAGTAGAATCCTGCAGCACGGTGCTTTTTGCAAGGTAATTCCCACCCTTTTGTCACTCCTGGATTATGGCAGGCCCGATGGTTCGTAGCTGTTGACCCACAAAAGGCTGAAGTTCATTGTAAATATTAACAGGAGAAATCTTCGAAAATAGATGTCTAAATCTTTTTGTGGAACTAGTCAAAGATTGAGTATGATTACTTTTAGAAAGCTCTCCATTAAAATATAAACTGGCAACACAATCTTCCACGTGATTCATTTTTTTAAAATGTGCTGAGTATTTACGATGTGCAAGGTGCTGAGCTAGATGCAATGAGAGATAGTGAGGAAGAAATTAGCTTTGATCTCAAAGATATTATAGTGAGAGAAACAGACAGACATGAGGGAAATGTGTATTCTAGTATTGCTCAAGGCAAGTGTTTTGAGAACACAGATAATTATAGTCAATACATCGAACACATGAATGAGCTAGTTTTAGAGTCTCTGTGTTTGAGGCTGCAAGGAATATATGTGTGATTTCAGAGACTAAGACAAGCTATGAATCTGATCATGCATGGGATGGCACGTTAGGAAACTGTTATGAGGTCAATTCTGCAAATATACCAGAAAATGATTGCTCTTGAAGGATGATAACTAGCTCCTTTAGGTAGCTTCTCATTAACTAGCTTCTCATTCGTTTGTCTTTTTTTTTTTCACTCTTTGTGCACGAAGTACCCCCAGTATTCAATAAAAATCTACAAAAGTTATCGCAGCACAGCTTAAAATCTAAATTTATGGTGTCTCTGTTTTTTTCCCCCTAAAATACCCAAGCATCCTGAAAAAAGCCAGAGAGGCTATTTGTGTAAGTCAAGAAACCCAAGATCTTTTTAATGCTAAGCATCTTGGGTTGATAACTCTACTGAGAAGCTGAAACAATGAAAGACTATCTTGTTACACCCTCAAAACTACTTTCTGCTGGCATTTGGAAGAGAGTAAAATTATGTGGAGTATCAGGTGCTGACAAGTAGATGCTAAAATCCCTGAGAATTGTTCTTCTTAGGTATCTGCCCTTTGTGACTTTGTCATACCAAGAAAAGTATAAAGTAAGGAAAGTGATTGCAAATAAGTAGCTGCGGTGGTGCTGGAGTCTATAGATAATGTACTGCAATTGCGCTCTCCTCATTCCACATGAACCCAGGGCCTTGACCTTTACTGAAGCAAGGTCAATGTCCTGCTCTGTGTCTGTGAATTCGACTCTTTCTTCCTTGACTCTACAGAGATAATTGAACTAGAAAGATGCACACTTAAAACAGGAGCATTTCCTCCAAAAGCTGTAATATTTCCAGTGTGGGTGAGATGTACTCCCCACCTGGAGCCCCACACTCTGTATACCTTAATAAATATTAGAAATTATTCTAAGGACGTGAATAGAATAATTATGACTTAAAAGTAGTTTTTGAAGCAAATCAGCATCTCTGTTTTTTCCAGGTATTGAGCACACTTTGTATTAGTATATTGGATCTTTTTTTTTTTTCTCCTCACTTCCCTTAAAACCTCATAGTTATTTTCCGATGATCCTCATAGAAAATGATTGCTCTGTTAACGTATGTTGCTTAGGTTTAAGCTTATTAAAACTTACCTGGTTCTGTGATCTATAATTCAAACTAAATTGGTACCTATTCTCTAAAAACATAAAATTATTTTCAAAGGTCTTAAGAGAGATGGGGCAAAAGAAGCCTTTTCTCTGTTTTCAGTGAAGTTGCTGCTAAGCTACAGCAAGAAGGCATCTGTGTTATTTCAGCTGCCCACCTTTATGGCCAAAGTTGCACCCCAAATACAATATACCTTTAAGTGGCTCTGGAATGGATTAATTTCTCAGATGTTTTTCTTTTTCCCTTTTGATGACGTGAATTCAGCTCTGGCCCACTTCAGCTATTAAACAAAATAAAATTGTGCTGAATCTTAGAAAACTGGTTGTTTTCCTGGCACTTTGGGTGCCCATTTCGGGTAGCATTTGGGGTAACATTAGAGGAGTGGTAAGATAAACTCATGTGCTTCTGGAAAACAGACATTTAATACCAATAGTATTCCAATGCCTCAGTCTTATTTAAAGGAAAAAGGAGGCAAAGTTCTTAGACCAAACATAGGAGTGAAGGAAAAGGATGCTATGGTCTCTTCAAGTCCCACTCAACAGCTTTCTCAAAATTCTGTCCCAGAATAACTAATGATCCATTTCTGATTCTTTTTATCACCAATCAGAAGCCAGAAACAGATTCATTGGAGAGTACCATTCTGCAAAGCCTAAAGTGATTTGGGGGATTTTCACACCTCTTAATATATCCAAGAAGACGACACAGCTATTTCATGTTAAACTAGATTTTAAAAATTTGCAGAAACAGTTTTCCAAATAATGCCACTTTCTAATTAAATATCCATAGGAATTATAATAATAATTAAAAATAAATCCAATTGCTCATAGCTCATTAAGGTTAAAGAGTCATTTTGAGGTCCAAAGAATTAGGAACTAATTCTTACTAGAGCTTCATGGATATTTTTCACTTTTTTAAAAAAACGAAACTCAGAAAGTAGCATGTACATGCATATACCATTCTCCAGATAAGTAGATAAAGCTTATGCATAATCATGGCTGTTTTGTCCCCTTTTCTGGGCCAAGTGACAAAATTTCATTTATTCTTTGTGGATTACTCTGAAGTGCAATTTGTTCTAACAGCTCTTACAGAGCACGTGACCCTTTAAACAGGTGTCAGTGCCATTCATTTATATAATGACCTGGGGGCTTAAGTTATTTTTTGGTCAAACTCTAAAGAACTCATTTTTCTCCCTTACTACATTTTGCTACACATTCAGAAGGTCGTTTTGGAGAAAAATTATAATTTCACATGATAGTTTTCTGTAAATTATTCGGAAGTTGAGCAACGCAAGGTCTAATTATAAGGAAAGAAGTCTCTAATTTCTAAGTGGAAGACCTCAGTATTCTGGATCAGTGCCCTTCCGCAAGTGATTGAGTCTCCTAAAATGGCTCTTGTTTTCCCACTTTTTTGGTTTGCATGTTAAAACAGAAACCATTTTACTCTGCAGGAAGTTCTGGGTATTTTGTTCTTCCACTTTACAGTAAAATAGGGCTTCTCTGAAACTGTGGGCTAGAGTTCACCTTCTGGTTATACCAAAAAAAAAATAATTTTTTCTCCATAATGTTTGGCTTCCAACTCCATTTGCATTTCACATCTGGATCAAAATTGTGACAAAACAGAGAAGGGGCAAGATGTTCATTGGCAGCTCCAGAAAGGTTGCTTGCCCAAGCTATTCTGTTATTTTTTCAGAAAGTAGTTTGCAAATTCAATTACCACAGCGATCTCGTCTACAAGTAGATAACAGATCAACGTTCCTATCAGACTTGAAGAGCTGGGTTGGTGTTAAAAGGAGGAATCAGAAAGTTAGTTTTCATTGTCACTTATTTTTTGTTCATGGTGTACTTTGTCCTAGATCGTCTCACATTCACCTGTGACCATGAGATAGGTCAAAACCTTAGCATCGCTCCCACTGCAAAGGGGAACAAAGTGAAGCCCAGGAGAAAAAAGCGATATGCCCATGGCCACATGGATATTAGGTGTTGGAGTCATGTCTAGAGGTTGAGCTTTAAAAAAATCTTTATTGAGATATATAGTTTATTTGGACAATCATAAAAATCATAAAATGTGACATTTTATATATGTATACATTGTGAAAGGGTTTCCCTCATCAAGTTAATTAATATATCCATCAACTCACTTATTTACCTGTGTGTGTGTGAGAGAGAGGGCGGGGGGAGAGATAGAGAGAGAAACACTTAAGTTCTACTCTCTTAGCAAATTTCAGAATCTAGTCTTTCAAAGCCCTTTGTCCCATACTGCCTCAGTCCAAGGGATAGATTTATCAGTACCTCCATGTGAAAAAAACAGTAATTTATTCTTTGAGATGATAGTGTAAATGTCTTTTAAAAATTTGATAATTGCATTCTCCAGGTCTCAAACTCAAAAGATAATAAAATGTCTTCTGACACCCAGTACAGTTTCCATATAAGTTAGGTTGGCAAGGTGGAACCCTGGGACCAGGGTTCACCCTCTTAGATACATGGAAGAGTTTGTCTTTGGGGGCTGAGATATGTTTCTACAACTTCTTTTTTAGAAAATGGCTACAAGCCTTATTAACATTGTCCCTTTTTCTTTATTTCAAAGGCAGAACACATTCTATACACACTGCACTATGTACAAGAGAAAATACAAACCATCCATCATTTGGTCTTAGCAGTCCTCTCACTTGTAAAGAATATTTGTATTTTATGTGAATAATCAGAATCCACTGTTATAACATCAACTCAGGGAACATGAAGAACTCAGGAAAAATGAGGAATTCAAGGCATCTTTTCAATTATATTTTCTAAACCTCAGAATAAATCATTTTATTCCCTACAAGACATTCCATAGATATTTCATCTTTTACAATTTTGGGCTTTCTTAACCTTTAGATAATTCTTACTAGACACGATCAGTAAGGGAAAAAACATTGGGTTTGAAGTTCTTTATACTTAGAAGTTTTTATGGATTTAAAAATTCCATCTTATTATTAAATACACCATGTTACTGCTTGTTGTGTCTAAGCTTGTTTCTTGAGGCAGTGACTCTCTTAAAACTCCACTGAAATTTCTCTTTACATGTGTATTTTTAGTGATTGATTATGTCTATCTAGAAGCTTTGAAATTAAAATTTATATTTAAATTTAGGCATTTATTTTCAAATTATTTCAGGCATTCAATTAAATGTGTAGTAATGTTCCAAATTGATACAGCTCCATGCATATCTTTTGAGTATTTCTTAAACAAAGATTCCTGAGAACTTTTATGTACAAAACACTGTGTTTACTCTATGGGATAAAGCATAATGGAACAGGAAATATAAGCTTATTCTTAAGGAATGTATAGTCCAATAGAGATTATAAGGCATTCAAAGAAGAGTAGAAGGGAGGAAAGAACAAAGGAAAAAAGAGGGAAGGAAGGAAGGAAGGAAGGAAGGAAGGAAGGAAGGAAGGAAGGAAGGAAGGAAGGAAGGAAGGAAAGGAGGGAGGGAGGGAGGGAAGGAGAGAAGGAGAACATAAGATGTTTGGAAGAGGGGCAGGAGTTATAGTGTACCAGGAATGTCTACTAGGCAACATTTCACTCAATACGTGACAGTTAGAAGGAAAATTAAATTTACTATAAAACTGGAGACTTTCTCTTTATAACTTGCATAAATATGAATTAAATGAAATTATTAAATTTACTGGATTCCAGCTGTAGTAGTTCATTAATTAGGATAAAAGCTCATTGCTGTTACAGAGATTCCAAATAATGAGCTTAGGGGAGAGAAGTTTTTTGCCCACTCATATGAAATACAAATTGGTAGTGTAGGGAGAGCATCTCCATACTTATCAGGTTCTTCTCTTCCACAGTCGACACATGGCTTCCCTATTGTGATCAAGACCCTAACACTAGGTCTGTATTGCAGCCAGCAGAGAGGAGAAAAAGGAAAGCAGAAGGCATGTTCTTTCCCTTAAAGGCCTGGGTGCATATCATTTCCTCTCACCCTCTTGCCAACATTTGGTCACAAAGCAAGGAAAACTGAGATACGTAGCCTTAGCTGGGCTAAAATTGTTTGTCCAGCTAAAACTTCAATTATCAGGTAGGAAAGAGAAAGCTGTGTATGAGAAGACATCTAGTTATCTCTGCCATGTGTAGTAACCATGCTGCCATCCCCTACTGCAGAACTCAGTTGTTATAAATGATAGAAGAGTTCTCTTATTGCATATTACTAGGGTTTTCATTTTCAAAACATTGATTAGAAATTCATCCTAGATGATTTCAACAATCAAAGGAGGATTTCTCACCTTGTCAAGTGCTACTCATTTGCAGCTGAAAACTAACACCTTATGCTAAGCTAGTCAGAGCCAAATATAATTAATTAGAGTAGCTTGTCACTAAAATATCAAGACAAATGTTCTTGAAACATGGCACTTTCTCTCTTTGCCTTTTTTTTTTTTTTTTGCCCTCATCTGGTTTATTTACAATAAAAAAGTAGGTTGAAGGATGGAGTTACAGAAACTGATCCTTATAATTGTTACTCTATATATCGCAAAACTGATAACCAAATGCTAGAGATAAAAACGTATCTGAATTGTGTTAGCATAGACTGCCCTAGCCCGGATCACATTTAATAATTAATTATAGGGTATGGGTCACAGCAGTTTAAGAGTCTCTATAAAATACTACTGGCAAGTCTGTTTATATCATTCTTCAAAGAGCTTTTCTTGCTTTAGTACCAGACCTGTGACTTGTACCTGCTACTTCTCCAAACCAGAAAGATTGAATTTTCCTTTTTCATTTTTCTTGGTAAACTTTCCGTAAGAAAATGATTTGCCAGAATAGCTTTTTAGATGTACCCTTTAACAACTCTATCCCATATCTTTCTTTATACAATAGACAACGGACAAGCTGTTTTTGAAAACTAGATTCTCTTTTAGAGTCACTGGGTAAACTTGCTGTATAATAGAATCTAATAATCCATTTGTGGAGAGTAAGACTCATTCGTACAAGCAAAAATAAATCATCTAACTGTTTTTGATTTATAACTCCAGGTTTCAACATGACAGATTGGCTTAGAGCTAAACTGCGAAAAAAAATTACAGCACACGACTGCTCTTATAAAAATAGATCATAAATTTATGAAAATGTGGAGATTAAGGAAACATTGTTTAAATTTCTGACTCTCTCATTTGCAAGTGAGGAAACAGAAGCCCACAAAGGTAGAAAGATCTCGAAAGGCATCACCCAGTTAGTGACCAGAACCTGGAACTCTCACATCCCAGAGAATTACACTATCTGTTTTTTGACAAGCAGGACAATGTGACTTTTAAGTGTCCTTGTGCATAGGATTTGCTTACCATGCAGCCAACCTTGGGTGGCCTGAAGCACACGTGCACCAAGTCATTGAGAATAAGGCGGTAATCAACAACTAACAAGAGGGAAGATTTAAGACAATCCCTTCTTGTTTCCTTGAATTTTTCGTACTTTGGTCAGTCTGCCGTATTTATCTAAACTTGTGGCATTCCAACTTTTTGAAATTTCATACATCTGATTCTCAGACTCTTGAGTGGCAATAAGCTCTATTCAGGGCAGTAATAATGCTAATAATCATAGCAAGATAAATTATATTTCTTTTATCATTTTTTGTGTAAGGCACTTTCTAAGTATATACTTTTCAAAGTATATTACATATATTATTTTTTATAATTATTTACATTAATTTCCTCACACTAATCCTATGAGGTATACATTATTTTCCCTGTTTTATAGTTGTGGCAACTGAGGCACAGAGCATGTAAGTAACTCGCACCAAGTCACACAGTAAGTAGTAAGAGTTATTATTTAAACCTAGGTTGTTGCTTTTAATCACTACACTATGCTGGTATCATAGAAGAAGAATTGCGTATCATAACATATGTACTGGGTGGCATAATGAAGTAAATCTGGTCTCGGGACCTGAAAAGTTAGTCTTCTCTCTTTTTATTTTACCTCAATCCAGGGTGTTGAGCTCATTACACTCCTCATTTTGTGGCACTTTATTTTTTATTTTTTTTTGATCCATGCAAGGGTCCTACATGCACTTATACACTTCTCTAAAACCATAAGCCACCTACCATATATATGCATAATACTATTTTTAAAGAAATTACTAAAAAATTATGATTCAGTTTGATTAATCAAATAGTAAGTATTAAACATTGGTCACATGCCAACCACAACTGGTATCTGACCTCAGTCACATAACAGCCCTTATGATTCTGCATAGATCTTCAGGGCTCCCTTAATCTCCTCCCCTCCCTTCATGCAAAGCTGTCCAGATTTCAATACCTCACTGCAAGGAACAGGAAAAAATGATTGTTAAGCAATCACTGCCTTTTATTTCCTGTTGGCATTTTGACAGTCGGGTGGTTATGCCCTGTAATCAAAGGAAAACATAAACCGGTCATCTCCTAGCAACTCCCTGAAGATTACTGGCAGGGAATAATTTGTGTGGCTGATTCTGAGTGTGTATAACTTCAAACTTTGAAACCAGCACAGCTCCTAAACTGGCCATTAACTCTCTTCAGTATCCTGCAAATACAATAAACCTGTTTTTGATGATATTGTCAGAAGAATGTGCACTAAAATGTCCCAAGCATGAGCAGTTGGATGTGAAAGAGACGGGAGTGTTTTATGATCTTTTTTTTTGTAGCTGTTAAAAAAATCTAATTGCAATTAATTGTCACTAGTAAGCAAAATCATTGTGCTGCTCTGCAGTTTCCCTTTGCCGAAACGTGTTCTGCAACTCTCTCATACAAGGGGACGTCTGTCACCGAGGGTCAGACTACCTCACAGCATCCTTGCCTCCCCTGATGTTTTCTCCCAGTGGGTTTCTTATCTGCCCCCACAGTCTGGTGCACTGGTGAGCCCAGTCAATCAAACTTGCCTCCCAGTCGGTCTCAGGAAGCTGCCGATCTTGGAACCTTAATGTACAAAGTGAAGGTGCCATCAACACCGATTTTTCTCAGCCATCTGTGCATTAAGAAACAAATGTGACTCCAGGAGATGCATTCCATCTCTTCACACCAAGATTTAGTTTATCAAGAGAGAAAACCTGACTAGAGAATTTATTTGGATGAACAACCAAGGCAAGAAAGGGACCCAGATCTGAAATGCTTCAGCCACTAGTCACACGGATCAACGCCAAAGAAACATCCACTTTTAATAGCAAGAGTAGTAAGATTTGGGGCATTTGGTGCCAGCCCCACTTCTAAGGGCTTTATGTATATTAATCATTAGATCCTTCAACAACCCCGCGAGGTTGGCACCATTGTTATCTCTATTTTTAGAGGAGGAAACCGAGTCAGGTTCAGGAAGAGGATAAGTAAGTTGCCTGAAGTTATCCATGTGGATATGGTAGAATGGGCTTTTAACCCAGTTGGCGTGGTGTCAGAGTTACACTCTAGATCGTCACACTGGCTCGCCCCAGCAGGAGGCCTTACCATACACCACTCCCAGAGCTCTGCCTGGAAACTGAGGGCAGAGGATGATGCTACAGTTCTTGAAAATAGCTCATGATTTGGATCATACACATGAGTTCTGAAATATTTTTTCTACAAAATCTGTTGATGATATAGAAATCGTGTCTATTTCTATTTATTATAAAGAGGGAGAGGATTGCTTTCTTTCAGGTCTCTTGCTGTGTGGTTTGTATATAGAGAAGGGTTCTCATTCTGAGCAGACTGCAGAAATGTAATAGACTCTAGGTTTTCTCTGTGAACCCCAGCAGTAGCATTATAAGACATTGTGCAGCGAGCATGAATAGCATTCTTTTAAAATATTCTGTTGCATACACCAGAAACACTGACTGAGCAGCTAGTATTTATTATTTATCTATTGAGCATTTAGCCTTTTTCATTTATTATTTACGATCTCTGTCTTTAAGCCATTTATAGCTAAGAGAAGGAAATGAATGAAGCTGTCACTCAGGCCTATTTCAAAATCAAAAAGATTTTGATTCTGTCTACATTTCCAGTCTTTTATGTTTCCAATTACTTACTGAGCCCCAGAAATTTTCTACTCATTACATAAATAGCTTTTAGTTTACTTTTATAAAAAAAAAATATATTTTTGAAGTGGAGTGTCTTTCAATCCTGGTAAGTTCGGGCTTAGGGGAAAAAAGTAGAGTTAATTATTATTGGTGCTTTTTCTGATTTTAAATTTTCAGTCCTCTTTTTATTCAGCCTTAATTATTCTTGGCTAAATTAAATTTTTTTTCTTCAATTAGAAAAGTTATTTTATTTTGTTTTATATCTGACCGTTTGACCTTGTTATATGCATTTTCCCAACTTCATTATCTCTTTCTTGAAGCACAAGCGTGTTTCTTGGACAGTAAAGCTATGAAATGCTGGAGACTAAATTAATTATTATAGAATGAATTTTGATAACTCATCTTTTTTTTTTTTTTTTTTGCCTTATTGCCTGGGATAATCCCATTTTATGCCTGTTAAGTCAGCATAAATATTAATTTAATCACATCCTCTTTTTACTCCCAAAAGCTCTCAGTTTAGACAAATTATAAAGATATGCTTTCCAAAAGCAGTATAAAGCTAATGATTAAGTAAATATTATTTTTTTTCAAACAAATTTATGTATGTGTGTGTGTGTGTGTGTGTATACTAGAAAATCTTGATATTTCCTAAAAATGCCACTATAAGGTAGATATATTTTTACACAATGATTTATAAACCTTTAATTTGTGGTTCAAAAACACAATTCTTATTTTTTACAGAATCGTGTGTTCGAAAGATGACTTAAGTGAAAGTTTAAAATGACTTTAGATACACAGGTTGCAAGATGGTATCATATACTGTTGCCATAAAACATGTTTCTGTGAAAATTTTAGGTTACAAGTTCTGTGTGCAAATGAGGTAGAAAAGAGCCTAAAGCAAATTTAAATAAAAATGGATAAACATTAAGTTTGTGCAGTCTGCCATTATTCTACGTGAAGCCAGCTTAGTGTATTCATGAAACTGAAGTATAAACCAAGTATAGAGTCAGACGGCTAGCTGGGGGAATGGCACGCTTTGAGGCTCGCCGTAAGACATTGCTCAGAAACATCCAACACTCCAACCTGCTGGCTCTGCCCATTATGCAGGATACTCCTATGGAGAGAAATTGAAGACGACTTCTTAAAATGCAAATGCATTATTTTATAAGGCAATACTTCATTGTTCATAATCTTTAAAGTCGAGATTAAATGTAAATGAAAATTGGTCATATATCTATATAAATAATGAGGGTTATTATCACTAAGAAGGTAACTTTTTCATTATACTTAGGATAGGTGGTAGCTATTCTATCCCATTTATAGAATTGAAATTAAGATTAAGAGTAATGAGGGTGATTCCAAATTTCACTGAATTGTGTCAGCATTGTTTGGAAAGAAACAGAGGCAAATAATGATGTTCAGTATGAACATAAGGCAATATTAACATGTGTCGTGCTGCAATATAATGACAATGGAGCAATTAGTAAATAATAATCGTTTCTATTGATCAAGTTATAAAGAAAGCACGGACTTATTTCACTCTTTGACTTTCTCTTGCGTTTGGTCCACAACAGCAATATTTCTCACAGTGCCTAAGTGGTAAAGTTGGTAAAATTTACTACCTCTTTGCATTTCCTAAAGGAAAAAAAAGATTAATTTCAGCAATTAGTAATACTCATCCTTTCCCCTAACTGTGAAGCCAAAGGAGGCCAATGTGTAGTTGGAACCTCTCTGTAGGCTCCACCCCATGACAGAATTTCCTGCCTCTGAATCACATTCTCCTGACAATGGTCCCTGGTCTTCTGAGTGTACATTCTTATGGTGGGAAAGAGATAATAAACAAACATATAAGATAAGAAATGGTAAGAAGTGCTCTGAAGAAAACAATTCTTAAAGGTAAAGGAAATATGGAGAAAGGAACTTTATATGGAGTGGTTAAGAAATGTCTCTGATAGTTTTCATTTGAGCATAGATCTGTAGAACTAAAGGAAAAAGCGGAATGTATGGAAGTGTTCCAGGCAGAGGCAAAGACTGAATCCTTTGACTTGGTGTGTTCAAGGAGCATCGAGGGGATCCATGAGCCTGGAGCAGAGTGAACAGAAAGGGAGAATGGGAACAATGAAGCCAGAGATATAATGAGGGCCCAGGACATGGATGACCCTGCAGGCCATAGTAAACATGGAAGATGGAAGGCCATTGGAAGATTTTGAACTTGAGAATGAGTGATATCTCAATTTTGAAGACATTTTTCTAAGTACTTTGGGAACAATAGAATGCAGATGATATAAGTAGATGAAAATAGCTAATCATAAGACTACTAAAATAGTTCAGATTTAGACTAAGATGCAAAGTGGTAGTGAATAAGCATAAGGGATGTAAGAGAAAGTGTGAATCAAATATTGTGTCACTGTTTTTGGTCTGAGCAACCAAAATGGTGATGCTGTTTACAGAGAAGTGAGATGCTATAGGAGGAGAGGACGGGTGGTGGTATGGAATAGGAGGTCAGGTTGATACACCTGGTGGACATCCAAGAGGACACAATGAATAGGCAGTCTGGTATTCTGAGGACAGGTTGGGCTTGAGAAGTAAATTTAGGAATCTTCAAATAGCTATAGTTTCATTACATAGCCCCTCTTTCAAACATAGCATGTCTGCCTCAAGTGTGACTGCCTACGCCCCAACATAAGTTTGGAAATTTTGCTTGAGAGGAGTGTTGATATGATTATGATGAAGCAAAAAAAATAATGCAAGAAGATGATGGGAGATGAAAACATGGAACAAGAGCGGTAGGATGCTAAGGATGTTCTTCATCTGCTCTGCAATTTTTGTAGTCACTTTGACCCTTAGAACTCACTTGGATCGTGCTGTACAGCAAGACACCATGTGAAACTGAAACACTGATTAGACCCAGAAATTCCTACAAAATGTCGTAATTGAACTTGAGAAACAAAATGTCTGTACGAAAAAGTTGCCTAGAACTGTTACACAATTCTATCTTTTTTAATTGTGGAAGCCATTACATTGGTTTTAAAATAGTTCCAAATATCTAATTAGTAGGATTCTTGTTATGTTTTGGATGTATTTATTTGCAATTTACTAATAGAGCTATGACTCAGCTTTGCATCTCTTAAGGCCCATCAGTGTTTGCCTGAGAGCTGAGTTTCTCAGCTCCATCAGGCAGCATGGTCTCCCACCTTCCCCTGGCAGCCTACCCGCTCGCCTCCCACACATTGTGGGCAGCAGACTGGTGAGTGCTCACTTTGCCATTAGTGGTCACCACTAATATACAGCTCAAGTTCTGTAACTGGTAAGACATGGGCTCCTACAGCATGAAATCAGCTGTATATCTCACAGAAAACAAAGACAAAGACAGAAACACTTCAGTTCCAGAAACCAATGACCATCACAGGCATCACACCATCATATGGGAAAGGACTTAAGGGGTAAATATAGGAAAGGCACATTTAATCCATCCTGAAATCTTAGGGTAAATGTAGATCTAATATAAAATATAAGAACTCAGACACAATCTGCAATAAAAAAAAAAATCTCTTTTGCTTATTTAACAAAAAAATGACATAACTAATAAGTGTGACCACCATTTACCATGTGGCCACTAACATGATGTTATTTTATGTCCCAAGATGAGGAACAATAAGGCATCCACAGCCAGCAGGCTCCGGGACTGAGGGAGCACTCTGAATCTTCTAGTTTATACTTTAAGATCTCCGGGCTAGAGAAAGTCTTGTGAAAGCAAAACTAAGATAATATTGGTGACCTTTCAGTCCTAGGAACAAGGATCAGAGCATGCTGGAGTAAACAAAAATTAGAGGTCTATTGCTCTTAATTGTACAGATGAGGGAACTAAGGCCAAAAACTTGAAATGACTCTGTCTCTAACCTCAAGGTACATACAAGATAGCTAGAAAGTTAAATAAAATGGCAGTCATGGCCGAAGCTGCAAGAGAGTTTGTGATTAAATGTCAGATGAATGGCACCTGTGCTAAGCTATAGAAAATGCAAAATATGAGTGATCGGGCAGGGTAGGGAGATGTGAAGAGCCTGAACCAATCTTTTAAAAGCAAATGAGTGTGGTTTCACTAAGGGAAGATGGTATTTTGAGGTAATCGGAGATATAAAGGGATCATGAAGGTTTATGATAGGAAATATAGGTCTGTTTTCTTATGGTTCACATGGGTATACTCTTTTAAATGTAGGTGTGTGGATTTGCTATAATTTACTTATATGTTTATTTTCATTTCATTTAAAAAGTAACAAAAATGCATCATAAATACTTGGAAAATTGGGAGGCGGGGGAGTCACCAGAATTATTCTTATCCTATTACAAAAGATTAATCTTTCTTTGAAACCTGCTATTTAGTTTCAGCATGTAAGTTCCTTTATAGTAAATTTAGTTTCTTATTAAAAAAAAAAATCTGGAGAGCTAATTGAAATTTTTGACTGATAAAAGAAAGGAATTCAAGTGTATACATAATCAGCTCTGACTTTTATTTTAAGTGTTGATATATATTGAAAAATCTGCATAGAGAAAAAGCAAAAAGAGAGAGCTACACACATCTCTATTCATACACACATAGATATAGATACAAATATAGCTAAAGTTTGAAATCCTGAAATAATGTTCTAATCTGGATTTTAAAATATAGTATATAAAAGCAATGATAAAAATAATATTAAACTATCTTGAAAGTATTTTATTTGCATCTTTGAAAGATGTCACTTTTAAAATATTACTATTGTAGTGCCTTTTCCCCCTTGCCTTAATGATTTGAAGGTTGTCAAATCCACATGTTTCTTCCTCCATTTCATCAACTTGACTAGGCAAGCCCGGGAGGGGAGGTAGCAGCAGGCATCAGATAGGGTGGAAGGAACCAGTGAGATAAATCCAGGGAGAACGCAAAATAGCTACTTTAGTCTTTTGCGAAATGTATATGAAGTAATTTACCTTTTATAAGGTTCGTTCAGCTGAATAAAATGATTTCATTTTGAATGTTCCTGCGATTATAACTAAAACATGACTCATCCATCTGATGGCTCATTCTTCCTCTCCAGACAAAACCTTCAGAATCAGGATGAACAAGAAATTAGTGGAGCCACAAAGGGTGGCTCTGATGATGGCTTTTGTGATTGCAAAATAAACAAATGCCGTAGGTGCTTCCTGTCTTTGTGTTTCACGCGTATCTGTGACAATATAGGGTCTTGACCAAATTTATTTATTATGGGTTACTATGTAGTAACATATATAAATTGAAGGGCAGACATGATTGAAATGTTCGCCACGGCTTCCACTCATTTTTCGCGGAAGCTGCTTTACTGGTTGATGAGCATTATGGTTCTTCCTCTAGGAGCACCTCCTCCTCTGGGGAGAGAGGACCCAAGTCATCTCAGCCTTCAGGTCATTATCTGATGCCGTGAGCGCCACCAAGGCCCAGATTGTGCCCTTTGCAAAAAGTCAGAGAAGAAGCCTGGGTTCCTTAAAGGGAAAAATAGATGGGCTGGGGGGCTTCCTGAGATTACAATCTAGATGACGCAATCACAGATGTTGCGAGCACTGCCACCACTGGCTTGGGGGTGTATCTTCAGCATCAAAAATGGTGGTCACCTCATTGAAACAGATTTGCAAAGAGCCTTGTGCCCGCTCAAAAAATATACAAGAAAGTTTCTATGAAATGTGTCTTAGGGTACTAATAATACGCATGAACATATTCCGTATTGCTCGTGATACGGTATATTATATACATTGATCAATCCAAATTATGACAGCCCTACACTCAAATTTTGGTTAGTAGCTAAGTTACATATTATAAATGTTATAATCCTTCAGCTCTTAGATCTAAGAAAGACATTATAATGCAGTGTTTAAGAACCAAACTCTGAAGCCAAATTGCTTAGGTTCCCAAACTTGCCTCTGCTTCTTAATAACTGTGTGAACTTGGACAAATTCCTTAGCTTCTCTGAGTTTTCATTTTCTTAGTAAAATAACAATAGTATTTACCTCATTTGACTGTTGAGGCTCAAATAATTGAGCCCATTAGAACAGTTCCTGGCACACAGAAAGCACATAAGAGCTTTTATTATCACTTAAGGTCTCTGTCAAGCAGTTAATCAACAAGTATAGCTATAAGAAACATGTGCATAAATATTCGTGGCAGTACTGTTCAAAATAGCAAAAAGCTAGAAGCAACCAAATGTCCATGAATAAGAAAGTAGCTGTATAAACTGTTATATTCACCAATAGAAGATTATATAAGAGGCAAAATGAACACCCTACAGAAACAGACAACGATATCAATGAATCTTATATAATATAATTATGTCCAGCGTGATGACATCATTATAATCATAAAGACAACTAAAATAAACATACTTGTAGAAGATATATATATTTAATAAACTACATAAAGAGGAAAGCAAGAGAATGACCCACGTAGAGAATAATAGTTACTTCAGGTGTGGGGAGGGGAAGGATGTCAGAGGCCATCTGGTTAGACATAAGTTCTTATCAAAGTCTGCTTTTTATTTTAGATGGTGGGTGTGTAGGTGTTTAGTGATAAAGAAGGAAGGGAGGAAGATGCATGTTAACCTATGATAAGACTGCCATGAGCCAAGGATTAGAATTTATCCAGTTGTGTACACTTAAGACACACCCACAAAAATAACAGCAATCAATGTCCATTGTAATAATTCCACTGTTAAATTAAAAATAATTAAGAGATAACAGAGTAGAGTGGAGGGGGGTTGCTTTTTTGTGTGTTGATATAATTTTGGTTGGGATAAGGAGTAATAAGATAGATATAAATGGCTTAAGTACTGAGGATTTTTCTAAAAAATATTATTAGTTTTCTCTTGGAAAAACAACATAATAGGCCCTGTCAGTTTTTAAGGTTCAGACAGTGAAAATGCTTCTATTTAAAATGTATGATATAAATCAGTGACTTAGTATTGGCTAACTAAATATGGCAAGTATAGCATGTTTATCACTTCTATTGGTACTCAGAGATCCAAATAATTCTTAAATGCACTTCATACTTTGAACAAAATCATCCTGCCAACTGCTGAACTAGTGGCTCTATCAATCTCAACTTTTGCCAGTACTTTTTAGGAATGAGTGTGGATTTGTCAGCCTGATCCTCTAAATCATTCAGAGAGTTGTCACATGACATATGTCAGAAGAGACCAGGTAAACATCTAGGGATACCAATACATTCAGTTAAGAATTTGGAAAGGTCATAGATAACCCAGAAAAGCCAGGGCAGGGACTGTAAGGGGCAAATTAGAGAAATCTTCAAGCTTCTTTGTTTGGCTCTCTCTCTCTTCGACAAACTGCTTTAGGATGGCAGTCATTCCCATCATGTTTGTAAATGAGGACATCTTTGTTCTATGGATGTTTACTGAGCAAATACTACCTACCAGATATAGGTAGGAGCTGAAGGAGGAATGGCAGTTAAAAAACAAACAAATGCAGAAAAAAACTCTACTACTTAGTGTCTTCTTATACAATATATAATATTAAACTTTAAGTACCTTGGCAATAAATATGTCCAGTATTTAAATTGTACATCTCAATGAATGTATTTCTAAAGAGTTTTTACTAAGACAAAGTGAAGACTAGATAATAAATCTGACCAAGAGTGATATGGTTATCTCTTTGAGGCTTTAATGTCTGCCAGCCTTGAGGTGGTCATACACTGAAGCAGGAAGATAAAAATATCCACAAACAAGTAGCCTGTGAGACAATTGGACAGAGAAAACATTGTGTGTGTGTGTGTGTGTGTGTGTGTGTGTGTGTGTGTGTGTGTGTATTGCTTTTTCTCCATACCTATAGACCCCTGGAAGGTCATCCCTTTAGTGTTCATTGTTGTCATGGAGACATGAAACAATGGTATTGCTCTCTGTATCACCATTAACTGTCATGTGCTCCCATTTCCCTGATTTTGGGTGTTAAACTAAGCTTCACCTGTATTCGGCCTATGTAAAAATCCAGAGAACTAAAAAGATTTATTCTTTCTTATTCAAATTTTTGGTCAAATGAACTGTGGGGCCGTGATAGAAGCATATTATTATCCCTTCCATAGGTAAATGGCTCCTGTTCTCAAAATATTTGGAGTTGAGGGAGAGGGAAATATCAAGGGTAAATGCCAGATTCTGCTTATACTAAGACTGGCTCTCACAATTTTTGATTAATGAATTAATAAATTAAATAAAGAATGAATGGTGCCATTCTCTGGAGCAGGGAATACTGGAAAATGGGGTGAGATTTGAGGAAAGGGGAATATCACAAATCCAGCATAAACTGGGAAATAAATATGAATTATATTTGAATTGTAATTTTGACATACTAACATAGAAATTGGAGTAATTCGATGAGGATCTAGGCTGTTGTATACTTTTGATGATATTTAAAGCTAGATTCTTAAGCAAAATGTTTAACATGAATAGTTAAACTATAGAAAATAAAGCCTTTTGAAACATTTAGTGCAGTGTAAGTTGATGTCACATAATTCTTATGTGTTCATCAAAAATATGATAGCCCCAAAGGACCCATTTTGGGCATTATTTCCTGGACCTAGAGCTAATCTATATTTTTAGAAGGAAAATAAATTACTTTGTTACAAATTTTTCATAATTCATACTTCTCCTTAATTTGTTTGTCTTTCTCAACCATTTTAAATACTGATACATTTATCACATAGTTGACTTAAAAATGGTCCCATATATTAAAACATAAATTATGTTAAGTAAACATTCTAATTCCAAAACTTCTGAAAAGGGGAACAACAGGCTGAATGAAATTTCTGTCCATAAATAAGAGTTTGGCAGTCATCCACATGAAAAATAACTTGAAATGTCACTGTACTTCCCATGCTATTGTAATTTAACAAGTGATGACATGACTGATTTAGCCAGTAAAAAAATGTAATGAAAATATTGGCTTGGAACACAATGTGCTTAGATCTTTTAGCCTTCGTCAATAGACTTTATTCTTTGAAATATGAGATATGCAAAAGAATGTAACATTTGGAATGCAAAACTGCATTCATGACCTATGTGTTTTGAAGGACTTCTTTTCTGCAAATTCTAATAGAAACAAAAAAAATCACTGTTTCTTGTCACCCTTTAATATCTCTGCCACCACACACCATCCATGATGAAAAACAGCTTTTAAAAAGGTGACAATTGAAATTTATTAGTAAAGTTTATTTTTATACAAATTGTTTTGATAAAGATTTAGAAAATAGGTATTTTAAGCAAAATGAAATCCTGAAATCGATAATCTCAGTTGAAGGGCACTTGAAATAATATGGGAAGCCATGTTCTATTGAGAGAGTTCTATAGCTCTCAGTTCTGTAGTTAAGTGAACTAGGCAACTAAGAGGAAGCAGCCTTGGATGGTGGCTTGTCCTCATGCCAATGCACATCTATCTCATTCTGATGTTATTAGAAATACAGATCTTTAAAAGTCTGTTTCTTAATTATAATATGTGAGTGAGTCATTAAACTATTGACTTCCACTGGAGTCTGCTTGATATCATATGTTACAATTACGTTAGTAAGCATATTGGTTTGCATGTAAAGGTTCAATAAATATTTGCCAACTGAATATGCCCTTCTTTGATTGAGGGAAATTTCAGACCATAAAAGGAGCTTAGGGACTTTTGAATTTTAAAATTAGCCTGTCGTTTATAAGTTCAGAAGCTCAGACCCAAAGAAATGCAATGATTTGCCCATGCACATATTCACACATGAGACTTGAATCCTGACTTTGCCACTTACTAGCTATTGAATGAGTATATGTGTACACTTTGTGGGAGATTGATAGTCCCACAAGAAAGAAAGTTACTAACTTTCTGGCCCATCCGTAATCTTTTTCTCCCTCCCAATATGAGCGACATTTTCTTTTCTTTTTCTTTTTTCTTTCTTTTTTTTTTTTTTTTGAATTGAGATATAATTGAAATATAACATTGTGTAAGTTTAGGGTATACGACATGTCGATTTGATACGTTTACATGTTACAATATGATGAGCTACATTGTCTTACCCTTAGCTCTGACAAAGGAAAGATAGACAACCTACAGCCCAGCAGTAATGAGTTTTTATATTAGAAATTCTCTATGTACTATTAAAAAGTGATTAGTCTCCTCCAATATATTTCTTCGAATTAGTTTTCATTACCAAATGCTGCAAGAGAAATGAAAAAATGGTTTTACTTTCCATTAAAAAAGAAATAATATTGAAGTCAATGAGTATCAGATATTTGTCATGGGGGTATCTATGCAGACACAGTCTCCACCTGTGAACCTGAAGTGGAACAGTAGAGTCCAGTGAACAAAATGCCTAGGCTGGGTTTGTAAGGTCATGACCTCACCCTGAAACCAGCCTTCCTTGAAAGAGTTCCCGTCCTGCAGTTGAGAAGTCAGGATGAAATCTTTTCTGCTTTACAAAGAGCAACGGAAGTCCAGGATAAAAGGAAGAAAGTAGAGAGCTTGTTTCCATAGATAAAAAGTTTTTAAAGACTAGTAAAGAGTAAATCAAATAAGATTTAACTACATATGTTAAAGTATACCCAACAGTCATCTTAAAAAGTGTTTTGACTATTTCTAGATTTAGCAACCACGTCAAATAAGCAAGGGTATTATTGAACAACAAAATCTTTGTTCAAGTAAGTTTTCACTAGTTCTCCAATGTATCATTGAAGTATAAATTTGTATGCTGTTTTCTTTGCCTATTTTTGGTGTATTGAGTGAAAGTTTTAGCTTTAAATAGTGGCTGGGTATGAGGACTATATTAGGTATGAAAAATGAGAATGCTGGGAACATGTGAGTTGGGTAAGAACTAGAAGTGAGGTTATTTAGGTTGGCATTTTGCTGAACAAAAGGGCAATAGATATCAACCCCATTTTGTTGTATAATTCGGAAGTCTTAAAGCACTTAGCTCTAGGATGGACTCTTACCTCCTTTTTGATGAGAGTTGTAAACCAAACTGTTAAAAACAGCACTGAGAAAGTATCAAACATATCATGTTTTCTAAATTCAGGTACATCTTAAGGGAATATTGAAACTTCCAGTTACAACTGTTATCTGTTTGGCTTCCTGTTAATGCAATGCATACATTTGGATTTTTTAAGAGCATTATCCCTAAAAGCCACTGAGATGATTTCTCTGAGATGAAGAAAAAAAATCAGGGTACATGTCAATTATTTTTCTTACTGGGGCTAACACTCACCTGGCAGCTAGCTCACTCTAGTCTTTCCACCAAATCACTCAGTGGCCTTACCTAGACTCCTTTCAGTATTCAGTGATAGCCAAAGCTTGGGTAGAGAGTCATATCCATGCCAGGCTGGTTCATGGAAAAACACAAAAAGAGGACATTTTTAATCTGAGGCAACAAAGATTCAACATGTCTGAAAGTGGGACCATAATTTTCCTTGATTTATACAACCACCATTTATTTATTGATTGATTTAATTATGTTTCTAAACAATTACATCATGCTGAACTCTCACAGTCTCCTAAAATCTCAAGATTTAGTTCAAATAAAATTTTGATAAGTCAACCTGGTTTATCCAAACTGCAGGACATTTTATTTATCCCTATTAAAGTTTAATTCAGCCTGTCAATCTGTCTTTTTACTTATTACTATAATTCCCTCGTGTGTATGCTTTCTGTAGAATTGATAAGCATGCCACCCTATTTTTCCCCAAAATAAAAATGCTAAAGACACATAACCAGGGAAAGGCACTTCTGAAAATGATTTTTCATTCACCTGTGATTTCACCTCTTTTACAGATAGCACAAATTTCCTTGCTAAAATCTAATGAACCATTTTTGCTCTCCAAAGGAGTAGAAGTATATAAATGATAATAATATTACCTTTCTGATACCAGAAGCAAATAATTTTAACAATGAAAATATCTATCTTTATGACCTATTTTTATTAGATCCAAATGGATAGATAACAATAGATAATATCTATCTTTATGGCCTATTTTTATTAGATCCAAATGAATAGTGTCCTAAACTGTCCACTGTTCAACAAAAATATCAGAGGTTTCAAGTGTTAACCAATTCGGAATTTCTTCAAAGACAGTATTTTCCTCCACTGGCCCATTATTTTTCTCCTTGGATTTTCTAAAACTAGTCAAGTTACCTTAAGATGTATGTGCATGATTTAATACACATTTTCATTCTAGATAAACTTTGTAAAAGAAATAATAATTTTGAAGACTAAAAGACCAAACTGTAGCAAATTCATACCACCTTTCTCCCCCCAAATTTAAATTCCACAGAGCAAGTGAGTTTTACCATTTCATATCTGAGACACATATAAATACAGCTTTATAATAATACTGGCCATATACAATGGCCTCTGACATTGCCAAGTTTTATCTAAACATTATTTCAGGTGCTCAGGAAGCAGGTGTGTTCAATCAGAAGAAAAACGTGACTGTTTCTTTAATAGCCAATTAACAATAAATAGGATTATTTAACTACAGTCATTTTATAAAATAGTATTGCCGTGGAAATATATTGAAATAAATATACTTATTAATGAAAAATTCTGTGGTTCTAAAAAAATAGAAATAGCTATTGGTCTGGGCTTAAATCTAAATAATGTTTTCCATTTAGACTTGTGCAGAAATTGGATAAAATTAATCCTTGTCATAAGCAATCATTATTTCCATGTATTAGTCTTAAAATAATAAATATGCTCTTCTGTTAACAGCCCTTATTTTCTTATCAACCAGTTTAGCCTTCCACCACACTCTCTCCTGATATTTTGTTCTTTTCTCTAAATCCTGCCATATATGATTCAACACTTAATTAAGTGCTATGCTGTAATGTTAAGGAGAATTATCTTTATTTCAAATGACATTTTAAGATGCCTTAAAGCCAACAGTTCTTGGCTAACAGCTGAGAAAGCCAAGCCACTTTTGAGTGTCAACTTGTTACTATTTGATCTTGAAGCGGTCATTTCTCTTATCCTGAAATGACTAATCTCAGAAATAAGATGATTGATCAAAGGTCCTTCTCAGATGATGCAATTAAACACACACACACACACACAACACACACACACACACACACCCTAAAATGATATTTTCCTATTCTTACCAGAGCATTTAATGTTTGCTTCCACTTAAATTCTAAGTATGACATATGCAAAACTAAACTAGATTACATAATTTCCTTTTATATCAGAATATTTGTAATATCAATACATAAAATAAAAGGTTTTCAAATTAAAAGTTGGAGAAACTTAGCAAAGCTCAATTTTCTTAAAAGGTTCTTTTATTTTTGTTTTACATTAAACATAGTTTATTAACATATTTAAATTTCAACTGTAGGGAAGGTATAATTGACATAAAATTGTAAGATATTTAAAGTATGCATCCTGGCAATTTGATGTGTGTATACATTGTGAAAGGACTCCCTCCATCTAGTCAGTTAACATATCGATGACCTCACATATTAATCTTTTTTTTTTTTTGGTGAAAACATTTAAGTTCTACTCTTAGCAAATTTCAATTGTATAATACAATGTTACCAATTATAGTCATCATGTTATAGTTTTGATCCTCAGACCTTATCTTATAACTGAAAGTTTGTACCCTTTTACCAATCTCTCCCAATTTCCCCTACTACCCCAGCCCCTGGCAACTGCTTTCTACTCTCTGTTTCTATGAGTTGGACTTTTTTCTTTCATAGGTTCCATGTATAAGTTATATCATGTAGTATTTTCTCGAGTTATTTTACTTGCGTAATGCCTTCAAGGTCCACCACACTGTCACAAATGGAAGGGTTTCCTTTCTTCTCATGGCTGAATAACATTCTTTTGTAAATATAAATATACATATTCATATGGTATGTATGATATGATATGTATATATGCCACATCTTATTTATCTATTCATCTGTTGATGGACATTTAGGTTGTTTTCATATATTGGCTATTATAAAAATGCTACAGTGAACATGGGGTGCAGGTATCTCTTTGAGATCCTGTTTCTATTCCCTTTGGATACATACCTTAAAGTGTCTTTTCTTTTTTATCTTTTTTTCTTTTTTTTTTTTTTTTTTTTTTTAGGAATCTTTATATTATTTTCCATAGTGGCTGTACCAATTTATTACCAACAATGCACAAAGGTTTCCTTTTCCCCACGTTCTCACCAACATTTGTTATTTTTTGCCTTTTTGATGATAGCCATTCTAACAGGGGTGAGGTAACATCTCACCATGGTTTTGATTTGAATTTCCCTGCTGATTAGTTATGTTGAGCACTTTTCCGTGTGCCTGTTGACCATTTGTACATCTTCTTTGGAAAAATGTCTATTCAGTTCCTCTCTCCATTTTTTAATCAAATTTTTGTTTGTTCATTTGTTCGTCTTATTTTGCTATTTATTGGGTTCTATGAATTTTTTATATATTTTGGATATTAACCCTTTATCAAATATATGATTTGAAAATATCTTCTCCTATTCTGTAGGTTGCCTTTTCCTTTTATTGGTGGGTTTTCTTTTTTTTTTTTTTTTTTGGGTTTTTTTTTTTTTTTTTTTTGCTGTACAGTTTTTAGTTTGATGTTACTCCAACTGCTTATTTTTGCTTTTGTTGCCAAAAAATTATCACCAAGACCTATGTCTTGGTGATAATTACTTCCTATGTTTGCTTCTAGGAATTTTATGGTTTCAGATCTTACGTTCATGTTTTTAATCCATTTTTAGTTAATTTTTGTGTATGGTCACATTGGGATCTATTTTATTCTTTTACATGTGGCTGTCTAGTTTTCTCAGCACCGTTTATTGAAGAGACTATCCTTTCTCTATTGTATATTCTTGGCTCCTTTGTTGTAAATTAAATACGTGTGTGTGTGTGTGTGTGTGTGTGTGTTATTTCTGCTCTCTCTTCTGATCCAGTGATCTACGTGTGTGTTCTCTTATGCCAATACCATACTTTTTGATTACTATAACATTGTAGTATAGTTTGAAATCAGTAAGTATGATCCCTCTTTCTCAAGATTGCTTTGGCTATTCAGGATCTTTTGTGGTTCCATATAAATTATAGAACTGTTCTATTTTTATGAAAATGCCATTGAAATTTTGATAAGGACTATATTGAATTGGAAGATTATTTTGGTAGTGTGGACATTTTAACAATGTTAATTCTTCTAATCCATGAGCACAGACTATTTTTCCATTCATTATGTCTTCTTCATTTCTTTCATCAATGTCTTTTAGTTTTCAATGTACAGATCTTTCACCTCCTTGGTTAAATTTGTTCCTAGATATTTTATTCCTTTTGATACAATTGTAAATGAGATTGTTTTATTAATTTCTCTTTCTGATATTTCATTATTAGTGTATAGAGATTAAACTGATTTTTCTATATTGTTTCTTTATCCTGCTATTTTATTGAATTTGTTTATTGGTTCTAATTTTTGGTGGCATCTTTAGGATATGCGTATATATATTATATATATATATATATATGTCATCTACAAATAGAGACAGTTTTAATTTTTACAAATTGGAAAGGAAGAAGTATATTGTTCTTTTAAATGATCAATGATTTACTCCTCTAAATTTTAATTTATGGTACTCTATACAATGGTGGTGAGAAAGAGAGATACTTTCACTTAGCAAACTAAATAGGAATGGCTGATATCAGGATGTTATCACCCTGCAATTGTCACACAGTTCTTTATGTGACATTTTATAGACATCTCTACTCCAGCCATCACCTTGGGTTATAAGCTGCCAAAGGTAAAGAACAAGTTTTTTTAAAAGACTAATTGTCACAACCTTTTTAAGTGTCACTTTTCTTTACATTCACTAGCATGGACTTAGCTGGGCTAGGAGGCAAGTGTTTGATTTAACTATTTCTTTAGGTCTGTTTCCTCTTGTTCACTGGCATGGGGAGGGAAGGGGGAGAAGCCTCAGCTAAAACAAGGCTCTGTTTAAGGAAGAAAGAAAACTCCTGGAAGGCAGAATTCCTTTTCAATTCCATTATGTTGCTAAATTGGGTGTGGGATATTTGGAAGATAGGAAAGTACATACAAATCAACCTAATAAACCATAATTGCTCATTTCAATATACAAAAATAAAATAATGCCCCATGGATTTTCAGGAAAGTAGATTTTCTCAAGACTTAATCAAAGGTAAAGATCTGTCTCATGCTTTTTGGAAATATTGGCGAATGGAATGGTTTGCAGAGTTGGGGATGGTTTGCTGCAGTGAGGCCTCCCAGTGAGGATAGGTTTGATCCTACTGCTGTTCTTACATTATGAAGAAAATGATGATGACAGTGGTATAAGTCGTTTAGACAGCTTGATATGGCAGAACTGGCATTTGAATCCAAGTCTGCCTGAGTCTGTGACCTACCCTTGCAACACTATCCAGTTCTCCTACAGCATGTGTCCCTCTGTTCTGATTTCTCACATGTCTGACAATGTGCCCAAATCGCCAGATGCCCGTTAGGTATCTATTTTATTTTCATTAGGAATTCATTTAGTTTTTCATTTACATAATAGAAGCCAATGAAATGTTTCTAGTACTGTACTATAAAGTTACAAAAATTCTCATCCTAGAAAAAGAAGCATTTGTAAGTATTTAGATGTATTTTATGATCATCCTTAAGTATTACAATATAAAAGTAAAGTATACCATGAATGTAAGATACTAGTGCAATATTAAATCTGACAACGATTTAATGTGTAAAGAAGTCAGGATTCTTCTATAGTTAAACAAGAGAAATGAGTCACAGGCTTTGAGGCTTTGGAATACATCAGAAAGAGAATTTTCTACCAGGTGATTGACTTCTAACCAGTATGATCTTGAGGGAAGATCTATAATTATTTCGACTAGCTTAGCATTTGCAAAGACTCAAAAGGAAGATTGCTAGTTTCTTTGAATAACATTCAGAACTCTTCTTCAGGAAATTTTTCCAGGTATCAGGAAATTTGGTACAATTAAAAAGAATACTTTGTATATAACTATGAAAAAAATCAATGGTCTCATGCGCTTTTGATCTTCACTGCTCATGGTGATTTCTTCTTATTCCTAGAAATTATGTTAAATATGTTCTGACCCCAGCACTCACGTATAAATGCTGTGGATAATTTGGTTCCTGATTACTAAGGACCCATATCTTCAAGCACCATTAGCTCAGGAAGGGTAGGAGGAATTTAGAATTTTCATGTGGAGCCAAGCATGGACGCCATACCCTCACTGTTGACTGTGATGGTTTGTACCACCCACTCAGAGGCAAAAGGAGTCTCTGAATTAGCACATATTCTTGCTGTCAATTCAGAAAAACTGTTCAAAAAGGGGGCTGAGGTGGACTCTTATGTTTCTAAATGTAGGGACTAACTACTTGGTGGTATTTCCTGTGAAAATTTCAAAGCAGCATATTTGATATAGTATTAGAAAAGTTAAATAAAAATGAATGAACTCAATCTAAATTGTCATTTGACGATAATTAAAAAGTGAGATCATTTGGCACTTCTGAATACTTCTAATCCTAAGAGAGAGAGAGAGAGAGAGAGAGAGAGAGAGAGTCAGTGACAAAAAGGCAAAGGTGCTGACCACTCAGAGTAGTTTATCCAGAAAGAGAGGTACACATGGCCCCATTTCAAAGTAAATTCAGGTTAAAATTTGGTGAGTAACTTTAAAATGCATCATTTGTTAATTCTTATGTTTCAAATTTATCTCTAAAAAAATCTAACATTGCTCCATATTTTCATACCACTTAGACTGTGTGTCCTTTCTTCTGAATAATATATAAACTGAATAGATTAATTTCAAAATAATCATAGCAAGTATTAGATTGAAATTACTCCATGAAAAACCTTCAGGCATCTTCTCACATTAATTAAGCTAAAACTTAGTCCTATAATTTTTTAGATGGGCTTGGTGTTTTAATTCAAGTCTATAAAAATAAAATGACTTTATATAGAATTCTTGACCAAAATAGAGAAAGAAATTTGCTTCTGCTCCTCTTCAGAATGAGGTGCCTGAAAATTAAAGGAATTCAAGCAGAATTACAAGATTACAGGCACAAAGTCATGTTGGTGCCAATGCATGAACAATCAAACATCTTCTTAGACTCTCATTCAAAAGTTAAATTACCCAATCTACTGTTAAATGCATGTTAGGAATAAAAGGCTGCTCTGATATAAGATAAAATGGGATGTCTGGTCATTGAAAGAAATTCAAGCAAAACTAAAAGACTATAGACAGAATCATGTTGTTGCCCATGCACAAACAAGCAACACACTCTATTGTCATATGCATATTGAGAATGAAGCTGCTCTGACCCAAACAAAAAAACAAATCCATTGCTATTCAAAAATTAATATAAATATAAAGTTGCCTTTTTATACAACTTTGGCAGGAACTGAATTTAAGTAAATACAGTATCATATCTGTTCACAATCATTTTGACTCTCTAATGCACAGAGTTCTTTGCTCTGTGGACTCTCTGCTAAGGTTCAAGGTCGTCTGCATTTTACTGTCAGTTATCATTGTCTCAGCCCTGGTTCAATTCCAACTTAAGAGAATACTTGAACTACTGTCTCTTCTAGTAGCATGCAAACACTCTAGGAATTTGATGCTTTCCAGAATCATCTGCACTTGTTATGTAAGTACAATCAAAGACACTTTTTCAGAACAGAGCAAAAGAGATTAGATTCGCTTTAGTTTAAATTGTCTAAAGAGAGTTCTCCGTCATGGATTCATTAATGACTTTAGCACAAATAATGGAAGTAGAATCGTGCATTTTTATTAGTCACCCAAGAAGACTTTTGGTTTCAGGTTCTTCTGGAGTGCTCAATCACTAAGGCTCTTCTTTTAACAACTTAGAAAATATCTTCCCTGATTAGGAAGTTAGTCATTTCACATTTTGACATCTAAAACAATGCAGAGTCTAAAAACCTCACAAATTACATTTATAAGTAATTGGATACATCACTTTAAAGATGAAAAGCTCAAGGATTCGTGGCGCCTCTCTTTGTTCCACTTAATCCTATTTTATTTTTTGAGTGTCAGATATTTTATAAATATTGCAGTTGAATTCAAGCAACAAGTGTTGAAAATTAGTTCTCTAACTTGGTGTAAAAAGCCTTGTTATTTTTCATTAACAGATTTTGTACTCTGTTAATTAAACTTCCGTCTGATTGATGTATTCTTTATCAATCAGTATTATTCCAGCCCAAACACTCTGTCATTCAGTTTGAAAACTCAAAAGAGTTTTAAACATAGTGTTCTGAAAAGGAGTGATAAAGTAGAATTTGGGGAATGTCCTTACAGTTCTCATTTTCTGGAGACTGTTTATCCCTTCTTGTTTTAGCAGTTGCCTCAGCCTTGGTCACAGACATCCCCTGAGGCTTTTCTTTTCCATTTATTTTGTCCATTTAAGGTTAACGTATTAGAGTTTTGCTACTGAGAGAGAGATTAAAATAAATAGTTCGATGGAGGTTTCTCAAGGCTCCTGCACTGACCACTGCCTTCTTCCCTGGCCTCACTGGCATCTCTTTAACACAGGTGGCATTAATGCTACCAAACAGAGGCTCTTAGCAATGTGCCACGTTTTTCTGTGCATCCTGATAAAAGGAAGGGGGGCAGGGGATGTGCCTCTATGCGCATGCACTAAAAAATAAGGGATAAAATTCATCATAATAAAGTTTCCCCCAATCACATGTTAAAGATAATTGATTTGTGAAATTTCACTGCAAAATTTACTGTAACAGCATGGCACTGGGCGTGGCAGCTCTAGGCAAGAATATGACACTAAACACAATCAGGTGATACCAAAACACTACCAAACAAGACTATCACATGTAATGTTTTCAGTTTGTAGCTCCAAAAAATAAGATGAGGTGAATATCAGTAATGTGATATATCCATTCTATATGTTCATAGCTTTAATATATGTTGAGTATCAAGCTATTAGTAATGCAATTTAGTCATAAAAAAGATAAAGTCCTTTTCCTCTTGTTCATAATTATATCTCATATTTGAAGTGTATGTTTTAATGCTATTTTATTTCACCATTTCTTCCCCCACCCTGAGAGACAAGACAGGTACCATTATATTTGCTGGTGTTTAATTTTGATTTTATTATTAGAATTTCACAGTAGTAATGAACGAAAGCAGGCTTTCTGTCAGTGGTGAACTTCAATGGCCACATTGAAAGGAAATGATAGATAATGAATAGAGCAGAACACATGAAGGCAGAAGAAATGGTTCGAAAGGAAGAGAAGGCAAGAACACAGGCAGACAAAGACAAGGAAGCCAGGAAGCTCATTTGGTGCTCTTTATAGAGACTGGAGGAAAATGTATCAATCAAAAGTCTTTCTTGAAAAATCATGACAGATGATTTCATTTCAACCTTATCTCTTCTTGTCCATAAGGGATAAATATATTTTTAAAATTATCAGATATTAAAGTGCTAATGTACATGAAAACCAATATGTGGCATTGGAGAAGTTCATCCAATAATAGGCCCTACCCAGGAGCAAAGGCAGAATGGTTGAGGTTAAACATCTTTCTGAGAACCTTCACTCCTATAAGATTTGCTTCTGTGAGAGCATATCCTTCCTCTTTGGTCTTAGTAAATATATAAATCAGAAACTTTAAAAATGGGCTAAGAGATATTCCAGGGAAAGAACTAAGTCATCTCACATGTCATAAAATAATACACAATATTAAAAAACTCTTTCCTACAACAAGCACCATTTGCCAGCCATTTCTAATGAATTAATCTAAGTTAATTAAATTATACATCAAACAGTTCACTGGGAAAAGCACAGTATTTGATACTGAAACAGAAATGGGTTTTATAGTAACTATTTTCTACATCATAAAAAAAATAGATGACTCTCATCTTCCTTGACTATTTGCTCAAAATATATATTAAATACATTAAATATTCTCTGGTAATAAATTGACCTAGTAATAAGTTGAATATAATTACTTAAATAATGTAAAATAAGTATTTCAGAGTTCCAGGGTACCTTTCAAAGTTCTGGAAGAGGACACTTAATAACAAATGATTCCTTTATGTTTAAAGAACAAAACCCATTCGTATAAATGTTTGTGAAAGAAATTTAAATGTTTAAATGAAACTTTTCTTCAGTTTCATCAGTTAAATAAAAATATGTTTATGTTTGTGATCATAGGACCTATAATAATTAAAATTTAACTTGAAGAGATTTATAAATTCTGCCCACCTTATTAAGCCCTGATTTAAATAAAACAATGATGTGATATTAACTCATAGGTACACAAAAATCAAAACAGAACAAATCACACTTTCATGATATTTTGTTCCACATGTTAGTGAACAAATTAATACATCATTTTTTTTCTACAGGAAAACTGAAGACTTTACTAACATACCTTCCAAGGTCAAAATGAATACAGGTATGCTGTCTCTGTTAGTCGTAAACTTTTTGGCCTTGCTTTCTAAAAATCATCTTGGCCCTAAATCATTAGTTTAGCACTGCTGATCCTAAATGTGATACTGACTTTCTGATTAGATGGACAGTCTAAATTCATTACCTGATTTCTTTGTCTTTGTGTTCCAATCTTATAACAATCAAAAGTAGAATCTTTGGTTTTATCTACTCTTACTCCATTTTTCTATAATCATATCATAAAATTAACTCCTATAAACCCTAGGAAGAGGTAGTATGTCATTTGCATACATACTTTTGAAATCCATCATAGAATAGGATAAAATGTAAGGCAAGTTTGCTCTAGTAGAAAGTATTTAAAGTCCCCCAATTATAAATCCTGTACATTGACAAGGTCAACAGATAGAGTGCCAAAGCTTCATACGAAATCAGCTAATTAATCCATAGACACAGTATACCTAAAATCATAAGCATTATATTTTTAAATGTGAGAAGAGTATCTTCAAATAGCTTAACATCGATGCCTCTGTGTACAGATTAATGTAAAAATGTTTGTGATACATGTTATGTATATACAAATTTTTCATAGTAGAAATATTTTAGCATCAATTTTCACTTCTTTCCCCTTGAAATCTTTATATTCAGTATTAAATAATTCTGGAACACAACTTTCTCACTGAAATTTTATAACTTGTGTTTAAAAAATACTGTTTTCTATCTTCAAGCGATCACTGGAAGGTTGTTTTAGCTAGTGGCCCCATGGCAAAGGGGAAAGGGTGGTCCCAGTAATTTTCTCACATCAAACCAGTTGACTTCTTGCTGTCTCTAGCTGTAATCAAAGCGCCTCAAGGGAGGATTAGCAACCACTGACGAGAACCAGTATCTAATCCCTAGATCAAGGGTAGAGACATGTCCCACTGTCCTTGATTCTGTGACTGCCCCTTAGCAGATACCTGCTCTAACTGACCTCAGAACTCTAGGTCATCTGGCCCCTGAGGATGTAGTCAACTTATAGATGTGTAGAGTGTCAAAACAGGCAAGGAAAGCTTACTAATCAAGAGAAATTATAACCCTGGAAATGAATGCAGTAAAGGTATTTGGACAATTGGAGGTTTGGGCATAGATATGGGAAATGAAAGATGAAATATTATTAGGCAAAAGAGATTGAAGAAAGTAAGTTGAATAGAGAGCCCGTAGCTGAACTAGGATAAGTCATGTGACACTGCAAAGTTACTCCAGGAAAATGTCCACATGAAGAAGTTACATTTACTAACTATTCTGAGCCATCTTCTCATAGACTTGAGTTGAACGTAATGCCCCAATATCCTTGGTTTTGTGAAATGCTGATTTTCCTATTTATTATAACCCTATTATGACAGAGGTATATATGCTATTATACTAAAGATTCCATATTCATATACAATGCATTTAATAATTAATCTCCTTATTCATAGAATTCAATCCCTGATGGCAAAGTAGACACATAGAAACTTGTAAATTTGGTTAGTCTCTGGGGTACTGGAGCCAAGTTACTGCTATAGTAGCAGGAATATAACCCTCTGAAGCATCCTCTCATTTAAAAGAAGTGAGCTTGGCTCTATATAGAATGCTAATTTGCATACTTGTTTTGCTTATATGGATGAACTTACACATACATATGCATGTACAATATGATATTCAAACTTACACATACAAAACTGATTAGAAGTGACTAGAGCCCTTTGTTTAAAATTCCAAAGTAATATAATGTTGCTATAAAAACAAACCACTTTAAGTGTATACATATAAATATTGTTGTAGGAAGTTGAAGAAAGCATTGTTGCTGTATCTACAAAATGAAGTAGAAATTAGTACTTCAATATTTCATAAATAAAATTAGTCTTCATTATCTGCCTAGCAATCATTAAAGATATTACTATTTAAATATCCATGCGTCAGTCCCTAAGATTAAAAAAAAAAAAAAGATGATTTTAAAGAAGATTTCAGTTTTAGTCAAATCCATAATAAACAAGCCAAGGGAAATGTGATTATTTTTTTCATACTAAATTATCTAAACAAAGTACAAAAATATACATGATATATTTCCACTTGAATTAGTGACCCATTATTTTTTGAGGCAAATTTTAGCTATGAAAGAAAGGAAAGAGAGAAAGACACTATAATTCACTGAATGTGATTTGCCCACACGAGTGGTATCCGGCAGTAGAAACAGCTTCCAAGAGTCTTGCAGCTGGGGCAAAAGGGTGCAAGTCGTTAAAGATCTGTAGCTCTGCGGGCCATGAGTGAATGTGGAGGTGAGAGCAGCATTAGGATTCTCCATGATGACCTAAAGGAGGCAAGACTGTGTCCTCATTTAGGGATCTTAAAAATATCTTCATGAAATAGCAGAAAATATCAACACATAAATAAGTAGAAAGAGAATATAACAGATTTCTCTGTTCAGAAATTTCACAAGTTCCTCAGCTTTTCAAATTAAGCTCTTTATTCAACTGTTAATAAAGACAGATTCTCCATTTATTTCATCTAGGTCTTAGAGTTACTTAGAATACAGAAATTATTTAACCAGAGGTTCCCACATTCTCTTGGGTTACAGTGCCAAGATACTCAGTAATTTTTCTCAAGCCAAAAGGAATACCTAACAGTTCCACTTATTAAGTAGTTAGGTGCAAACAACTTAATAAATACTTAGTTCTGTAAACTCAGAAGCAATAAAAAATAATACACTTAAGTTGAACAAATAATCATTTTATTTCATTCTTTGTAACCACGGTTACTTAACAATGGTATGTGTGTGCTTATAGGGCATGGCAAACCTTCTCAGACCTCGGAATTAGATTGTACGTCACCATTCTCATTTACTGTTCAAAATTATTTTCACAGGATGTTTGTTTTTTTGTCACAGCAATCACCAAAAACTCAATTTTTCAAAGATGTGATGTCATCTAAAGAAAGATAGAACAACCTATTTTCTTGAAACTGGGAACTACCTCAGGCTAGAAGTTCATGCAGTATCTGATAGATATCACTATGTTTTTCTCAAAAATGTAAAACAATCCCCCCAAACCCTTGTGAGTCCACCGAGGTAGCCCAGAGCACCTCAACACACAGTTTGGGAACCATGGGTTTAACCAGTGACCCTGGATCTCCTCAGTCTGAAATCTTCCCTTTTCATCTCTCTGCTTGTCTTTTTAAGTTCAGAATTAAAACAACTAGAAAGTAAAATCTCTTGGCAAGTCATCAGTTTACACTTACAACACCCGTTTAGACCACCCATAGTGGCTATATACTGTGTATTCAATAGCATTACCTCCATTTTATCAGGAACTCATCCCTCATAGCTATTTTCAGTTTGCAGAGTTTGCTAAAATCCTCTTGTTACCCCTCTGAAGATATCTTTAGTTGTATGTTTCCACCATTTATGTTTTTCTGTGTTCAGTTTCTGAATTATATAGTCTTTGATTTATTCAACTTACTTTCTTATATTGTTTCAAGTCATTTTTCTATTTTAATTATTATCTGTATTAGGAAATTGTCATTAAAACATATTTAAGAAATTACATTTTGATATGAGAATCATTCTACAAATTTTAAGGACTACTGACCTAACTACTTGTGATTTTACTAATTAATTCAAATCATACAAGCACTCTTAAATTCCCTTATGTCTAATAAACAAAGTGCATACTTTCATTTCCTTAAGAAATAAAGGAAAAAAATGAGAATATCATATGACAATATATATATGGTTATGTTATTATATTGGTGGTTATATTATTTGTCTTTCTTGTTATAACTTTCAAAAATAATTAAATTTAAGTTGTTTGGGTTCCAGGGGAATGAGCAAAACTATTTATGGCACATTCCGTATATGAAGGAATGTGGGAATAGAACTGGAATCTGATCGTAAATAGGATAATAACCTTCCAATTGTAGAAGTCTTGTTATCCTAAACTTACAATAGTTGGAACAGTTTCACTTATTTTGCTTCATGTTGTGATTTATATAAAGTGTAAATATATAGATTATCGTATACATTGTTAAAAAGTAAAAAAACTAACTTTTAAACATTATTTTTTATATATATATATATATATTTGTATTGCCTTTGATTTTACTAATTATTTCCATAGCTAATAATAGCTATGGGAAGATATAGGATTTCCATAAGGCTATATGTGTCTTTATGAATCCTGTGTATTAAATATATCATGCCTATATCATTTTAACTTTTACTTTAAGAGGTACTTTAAGCCAGGAGACCCCAACCTTCTGGGTACCAGGGACCCATGCTTCTATGGGAATCTAATGCCCGATGATCCGAGGTGGAGCTGAGGCAGTAATGCTAGCACTGGGGAGCGGCTGCAAATACAGATAAAGTTTTGCTTGCTCACCGCTCACCTCCTGCTATGCGGCCGGGTTCCCAACAGGCCATGGATTAGTACCAGTCCATGTCGGGGGGTTGGGGACCCCTCCTTTAAAGTATCTTCAGGAATTATAATAGCTAGAATATAGTAAAACCTAAATGAAGGATACAAAAGTATATTATACTTGGCTCTTAAACCTGAAATACAGGTTATCTATAACTCTAAAAACTGGTTACACTTCTTATAAATTTAATAGTTGAATTTAAATGGTATAAACAAAGTTGAGTTTTATATTTGTGTTTTCATTAAAGAAAAACCATAAAACGTTAGGCATAAAATCTGATCTTTCACTGAAGCTTTGGCATCTATTTCTAAGACAGACCCTTGTTTTGTTTGTTTTGTTTCGTTCCGTTTGTTTTAGTTTGGGGTGGTTGTAAAACTCGCAGATGGATTCCATGATTACTAATTCTGACTGTTCATCTTTTTCATGGAGGTTTGGCACATTTCACTTAAAATGCATGACATCGCATGTGCTTTCCCCTTTTCTGTGGCCTCTGCTTTATCATTTTTTTGCTTCCAGATAGCGGTGGGTGTGCTCGCAAACGTGCTGCCATGTCTGTTACATTAACATCTGTGAAGAGAGTTCAAAGTTCTCCAAACCTATTGGCTGCAGGTATAATATCACTAACTCACAGAATGTCACACTTGAATGGCTTTATCTGACCTTTCTCTCTTTCCAGAATTATCTTGTTTGGATGAAGAAAGTGGCTGTAAATACCTTTTTAATGTCCCACAAGTTCTTATTTTTCTTGTCTCAAGAATAGCTCCTATCCCTTCTGACTGTTTTTGTTCTAAAAATAAAAGAGCCAAAGGAAACTGATATCTTGTAGAAAACATTTTAAAAATCTAATTAAAAACAACAGTCACTTGCCAAAAATGTGCTGAGTAACAGCAAGTGTTAATAACTATTTAAGTTTTTGTATCCAATGAACTAAAGTGATATAATATTTAATCAAGATAATTCATAGATGCTTTTGTTGTTTTTTACCTAAAAAGTGTTATGGAGTAGGAGCATGGGCATTGGGGAGAGGGATTTATAGGAAACTGAATTTTTATTAATGTACTTCTTTGCCAGATGTTACAAATGGAATGATAGATTATTAGTTTTGCAAAAGACCTTAGCCTTCCTTTAATCCAGTCAGCAAAGATCCTGCTAATATATATCTATAAACATCTTGGTCCAGTTAAGATTAACATGCACCCACAGGTATAAATATACTCAAGAAAGTAATTGGGAATGTGATATTTCAGCATCTACTGAGGTTGGTATCTCTATAATAAATGTCTGTCATGACTTACTTAGGTTTGTAGGCACAGTCTAGACTAAGAAAGGGGTGTTGCTGTGGAAATCAAAATGATCCCAGCAACCCCAGTGTTTCTGGATATATACCTACACCTTCTGGTGACTGGTTGGTCAATTGATTGGTTGGTTGGCTGTTGGTTGGTTACTTGGGAGTTCCTTGTTTTTTATTTATATTTGTAGTTTTGGAGCAAGAGTGAGAAAGAGATGGAGAGTGCTTGAATAATTTTAATTCTCACTGTGCACATATATTTACATACATATACATTGAGTAGTTAATTAAATTCTCAAGATGTCCTTGGCTTTAAAGCCTCTTGTTTCTAAGACTACTCAGCTGTGTTGAGGAAAAAATAAACTTTCACGTGGAGAATACACTCCTACCCACCATCCACAATCCACAAATGGATTTCAATGTCCAAGTTTAAATACCAGGCCAGGTGGTACATAATATATTAAGTTTAAAAAAAAAATGCAAGTTTCATTGCAATCAATTTCAGTACAATTTCAGTTTGGTGTCTGAAAAAAATCTTTTTCTCTCTTTATATATACATATATATGTATATATATGTATGTATTTGTACATTTTTGTTCATGTGTGTACGAGCATGAAAAAAATGTGAGAAAAACTATAAGCTTGTTTCATGGGGTACCTGAGGGAAATGTGAATGAAGGGAAATAAGAAAATAAATAAAATAAAGTCCAAGGCCATCAGGTAATCAAAATGCTTATACTATGAATATCATTGACATTTCAACAAAGTAAAATTCTAGCCCAGGCTACTCAGATGTGGACCACTGAGGCACATGCTAGGGAATGTGACACTGATTCAATAATGCCAAATTGTTATTAGTTATAAAAGTAACTACTAAAGAAATAATATTAGATTGAACTAGAGAATCCATTTTGGAGGGGTCAACACTAGACTGTCAGCAATTTCATGTCACTCAATTTAGAAGAAAATATTTAATGCTTCAGAATCAAAACAATAGAAAATATTTACTACTTAGGTATATGAAACAATCTTTAGCACTAAGACTATATAGTGTCTATGCGCCACTTAAAACTTTATATCACTGAGCATAAGATTTCTAGAGAATAAAGTCCCCTAAATTTTGGACTTAATTGTTGCATTTAAAGTAGATCTCTTTTGTATTATTAGACCCTTAAGATATAGTCACTTTTGAAAAGAAGTTTTAGTTACATTTTGAGGAAAGAAATCAGCCTCTTTTTATGCCCTTCGCATTAGATGGTAGCCTTCGTAAGAACTTATTTGACACAATGTCTTTTTGAGATTCAAAATGGGATTAATAAATATTCATTGCATTAGATATTGTTAAAATAGCCTTTAAATAAAAGACTACCTCCACGAAAGTTCCTATGATTCCCTCTCTCACCCCTCAGATTGGAAAGTCAACATAAGCTGCTAGTCATCAACTATTTGTCCACAAATCAGTCTTTCTCCTTTCCTTTCATAAGATGTAGAGTCCTACTGAGTAATTCATAGCACACACTGATGTTTTAAAACTAAGCTAGAACCAAAACAATGAGTGTAAAGACACAATAAGCCTTTCTGAAGTACATTTTATTTTACTGAAACCACTTGGCAGTCTAAGATAACATTAGGGAGGATGGTACGTTGTGGTGACCAGACCACTGTGCCAAGAGGCAAGGCCCATCCTGTCAACAACACCTGTGTGTTTCACCCTTTAGGAAAATTCGTTTGCCTGTAACTCAAGTTTCCTTTAAAAAAAAAAAAAAAAAAGACTCGATTTGGCATTTCCTACCTCTCTGAGAATGTAATCATTTCTCAGACTCACAAGGATTTTCTGAATACAATGAGGTGCATTGAAAAAAGATCAATTAAAAGGCTTATCACAGTACTTAGAAACACAGTAGGCGCTCAGTTGACTTTAATTCGCATTAAATTAAATATTTAATTCTTGCAAAGCAACTGAGCCACCTAAAGAAAAAAGCTGTAAAAATTAAATCATCATTATTTCCCAGAAAAGTACAGTTTATAATGTGTAATATAGCGCATAAGTTAAAAGGAATTCAAATGTTGGAATCATAAAGTTGAAAGGAGCTCTGAGGACATCCAGTCCATTCCGGGCTCTGAGCCCAAATGCCTGGACAACTTTTCTGACAGGTGTCCTCCGCCTTCTGCCTGGACACAGAGAGTACTCATTGTCCTAGTTATAATTCTTAATTCTCAAAGACCCTATTTATTTCACATGCAGAACAACCAGGAAACAATAAAATCTGTCCCATTTACTCATTCTTAATTTTTCAGAAAAGCAATGACCATCTACTGAAGAACACTAGATATTTAGGGCTCTGATCTCTAAAATTCTAGCTCTGCTTTTTCACAAGTCAGTGATCATGAATGATGTTCAATATATTGGACACAACCATTTTCCTCACGCATCTACCAAGTCAGTCATTTACTTGCCTGATATTTTTGAAACCCATATTCTCTTTACTTGACATGGATCCAGGATGCTTTCATGTTTTCTGTCACCTGCTCCAAACTGCACCTGTCCTCCCTTTCCTAAGCTTGCCTGGCAGGGATGAAATTTAAAAAGAGCTATGCTGAGCAATAACTGTGTGGGGGGTATGTACCTTTCAGTGCCTCTGAGGAACTACAATAAAATAGCCAATCAGGAATAAGTGTTTTAAATACCTATAATTGGATTCATTTTAAAGAAACTGAAATATCATACACTTGAGTATCCTTAAGAGAGCATCCACTTAGGTGTGGGCTTTAATCATTAATATACTAAGATTTATTAAATATGAGTTTATCCTGAAGTTTTAATTTTTGGTCATTTTTATTCCTTTCTTTTTTCTCATAATTCTACACACTCATGTCTAATATGTTAAGGGCTTTTCAGTAGAGCTCACCGTGATTAACATCTCATATTTCCTGTGGCATAGATATAGTTTAATTTAGAAATCCCTGGGCCCAGTTCGAGGGAAGGGGGAAGGAGCCTAGAATGACTATCCTCTGATTCTTACACGTAATCCTTATCCCACTCAAGTTTCCATAATCTCCAAGGTGATTATCAGTTAGAAAAAGCAGAGCTGGCCCTCTACAAATTATCAATTAGAGGAAGTTTATTTCAAAGTGTCTGTCAAATCTCAATATTCCCTCTTCTTTCTCACCATGTCTATACCTCTTATACCTTCAAACATCTGGTTCCTACCATCTCCATCTCCAGCACATACCCACACACCCTTCTTTATGAACTCCATTTTATCAGACCAAGAGTAAAATGAAATCTCTATGCTCCAGCAAATAATTGTAATATAAATAATAATTATTACTATTAATGCTGCTTCTCTTTTCATTACCATTTCTCTAATCCCAAAACTTGCCCCTTGTCTACAAACAGTATGTGGCCACCAGATGGCCATGTTAAATCTCTCTTCTTGAGTACCCCAAAGCAGAATTCTAATGATTGGTCTGTATGCTTCATTATGTTTGTTTTCCTCATAGAGTCCTCATCATCATTTAAGTGATTGAGAATTCCCATCATTTCCGCTTCCATCAAATCCTAGAAGTAGAGTCTACTAAACATTTCACATATAACTCTTCAAAGTTATTTTTACTTTATGGTACCCAATCTGTTACTTTGATTTTTGAACCATTGGACTTAAAATCCATAATAAATTATAAATTGCCATTTTAAAAAAATGAAGATTTGTTAGTCTTCTCTAACTCTCCTGAGCTGGAGTCATTCTAATATGCTCTATGCTGATTCACATTTAGTTTTCTTCCTTTGATTTGAAAAGAATTTATATCAAATATTTTATCTAAACTTCAACTCTTGCATTTCTCAACTCGTTTTTATCATTCCAAATTTATGTGTTTAGATTTTAAAATAACTATTCCTTAAGCATTAGAATGAGCATGAAGAGTCCTTTTTACATGTAACATTCATGTTCTATTAGGCATTGAAATAAGAACGATGTGGACTAGGACCAGGACAGAGGGTAGGTGGAATGACCCCTAGGGTCTTTCCAAAGTTACAACTTTATGGTTCAGTGAGAAATTAACCATGTGGAGTAATAGAACCAAGCAATACAAATTGATTCATAAGTTACAAAAGATTCTTGAATGTATAAGTCCAATAACATAAATAGTGACTATGTCATTGAGCACTTCCAACAGCATTAGCAAAAGCAATTTCTTAGTACTAAAATTTATTTTTCACAGCTTCCTGCAAGACTATGGGATATATTGCATAACAGCTCTTAAATTAAAGTGACTTTTAAATGGCAACATGAAGAAAATTCAAAGGCTATAGAATAATTTGAAATATCACATGAGATGAGAGACACATTTATACTTTCTTAAAATTAAAAGAATGCAAACTACAAAAAATTGATCACTAACACAGGAATTGAATATGGTCAGTAACATTAGGGCATTGCAAGCTAAGGATCTGGTGGTTTGGTTTAATGCTAGGAAAACATTCATTGTTTACAAACAGATCCCTTTTGATGCTTTATTTTGCTATTTAGAAATTCATACATTTGGCTTTGGCAATAAGATAAAATTACATAGCTCTAATATTATTGAGGGGGGAAATCAGCGTTTGGTATAAGTGTTAATTATATATTATAGTTATATAATGAATAATATTCTAATTGAAGTAAAAATAAATGTACAAAGTTCCGATTGATCTATTTGATGGACCCAGAGTTTTAGAACTGAGATAATGTTACTAAAAATGTATGTGGTTCTTTGGCAAATGACCTTTACTGGACAGTTCATTTCCTTTATCCTTGTATTAATTTCAATGTTTCTTTTTCTTTTAGGACGTGATTCTCAGTCGCCAGACTCAGGTACAAAAATGCTATTCTGAATAACCATTACATTTTTTGTGAGGGTTTTTTTTTTTTTTAGCATATTTGTAGCCACATTGTTAGCCTCTAAGTAAATTTAAATTGTATATACAGTTATGCAAGTTAAAATAAATGTATAAAATGAAAACTTAAATTTTGGAAATAAAAATAAATTTTATTTTTAAAAATGTTAAAAGTGAATGTAGATATTTTTGTATCCAATTTGTGTTCCCTTAATAAAAGCTTGGAGATCTTACAATGATCGAAATCAGGAGACACTGAACGGAGATGCTACATATTCCTCTCTTGCAGCAAAAGGTTTTAGAAGCGTTCGACCAAACCTACAAGAAAAAAAATCATCTCAGGTAATCTTGCACACGCTTGTCCACTGCATTATTTTAAAGCTAGGTTATCAGACCACTGCTTTAGAGACTCTTTTCCAGTGACGGGCATATTTTGACACATTTTATTTTTAATATGTTTTTGCTTTTGTATTTGTATTGCTTGTCAGACTTGTATTTACAGCAAGGAAGACAAGTCTTAAGTTTAAAACAGTTTTTTTTTTTCTTATTCAGCTGTTAAAAGCAGGTCAGTTTCTAACATAATATTTCTGCATCTTAAAAAGTTGTCAGCTGATTTTAGAATTCAAAGTTATAAGATCAGCAATATATTATATACTTAATAAATATCAGTTATGTAACTGTCTATTATATTAACTAAAGGAACTCACTGTTGGAGATATTAGCAAAATTGTGTCGTAAGCATGAGAAGTGTTATTGAAACAAATAAGCTATATATATAATAATATATATTATATATTATATATAATATACCCTATATGTAATATATATAATACACTATATATATTATATATAATATACATATACCTCGAAGTCTAAAAATACGCAAGAGAACATATGTTCACTTTTAACATAATTTCCCAGAATGTAGATGGAGACAAACTTTATAATGTATTCTCTATAAAAATGATTTTTTCCTAGAGGCAGCTATTGATAATAAAATAAAACACTTTCTAAATGGAATAAAAATGATCATACAATCTAGCTAATAAAAAGTACAGCATAATAAGAAAGTGTGATGTTGCTTTACTTTCTTTAAGAGTAGAGTTAACACTGGTTTCTTTAATGACTAATTTTGACTTTCTCTCTGTTTTTCTTTCAACATTATTTCTTTCTCCGGATGCTTTTGGCAATCCAGATACCCCTTCTACCATCCAGAAAAGAGAGCTTTGTAGCTCCCTGATTACCAGTCACACAAAGGGTGACATTTTAGACGAATTAGTAACTAACACACAAATTCCCTCCTGTACTGAGTACTTTACCAATAAAAAACCTCTTCAGGGAGCTATGTATTCTAATGAAGACGACTCCACCCAGACAATTGTATATTCTGAAGAATCTAACACAACTGTGTCATACACACAAAAAATTACTAATCTATTACCAGCTGCTTCCAGCACAAGTCCCCCAGCAGATGCTGACCTGACTAGCCCTTTTCTACAAGAGGACTATGTGCAAGATTCTCAAACTCAGAGAATTTCTACACTGAAACTAATCCATAACCAGGATGTAGGAAGTAGCATCCCCTTTAATACTCACAGTTTCCCAAATCCGTTGATGTACCATTTCCCCAAAGGACTTGCTCACCACCCCCTAACCCAGCACCTGAGATACACACAGCATCTCTTTCCATTCAGATAGCACCCCCATCAGAACACAATCCTGAAAGCCACAAACAGCTACCTGAGCTTTCTCCAGAGACTACAAAGATACCTGTTCAGCAAGAGAGACAAAAATCTGCAGTTGCTGCGGCCTCTCAGTCTTCAGACTGCCGGGTGGTACATTACACTTTCCAATCTCTTCTCACAGGCCTCCTGCAGAGACCTTAACTCCATTGCTTTGGGCTTGTTGTATAACCTAATTCATTGTTAGTGTCCAATCAAGAAGGGAAAGGAGAAAGAAACCATCATCCTATTTAAAACCCTACTGAATTCATCAATACGTTTCTCGGTTTATTTTAATTTAAATATATACACACAGAGATCTTTTATCCAGAAATCATGTTTTTAAAGTTTCTTCCTGCTAGGTATTTATTTTAAAACATCAATGGCCAGGTATCACTTAAGACAATGCAAACCACTTCAGTGTTCAAAGCACTTTTAAGTTTTAAATGTTTTTCATGCGAGACCTTTTAGTACCTGGATTTACTTTATTTACCTGTATAAAATCTCTTAAATATTTACTCTCCTGATTCAGATGCCACACGTCATTAATGTGCCCAAATCTGTGTGACCATATTAGATCACTTGTCACCCAGGTCTTGGGTACAGCCATGAAGCTGTTAATACCGCTGGTAAAAGGGTTTTTATTATGAGGCTACAGGACAATCTTGTATCATGAAATTCAGTTGAGATAGCCAGGCATTAGAGGAAGTGGGGAATGACCAGTTAGTTCTCTAGCTCCTTCGTGCCTTATAGCTCAACAGCTGAGGACTGTCAAAAAGAATTTATACCCACAAAAAGTTGGCGACTCTTGACATATTCAAACACCTTAAACTTACATGGTCTTGGAAAGACAGAGACACAAAACAACTATGATATTTTTCTGCTGTTATCTATTTGTCGCCAATTCAGTAGAGAAAATAAAAAAACAAATAAAAAACCTTCTTCTTGTTTTAAATTAGTTTTACTTACTTCAAGGTAGTCCAGATTAAGAAAATGTCTCTTTATTCCTTTTTTCACACTTTCCTTCTACTCATCTCAGGGAAACACATTTGAGACTCTCTTCCTGTGTATATAAGAGGCTGTTTCTTTAATGTGGTCATCAGAGCCATATAAAAGGAGCCATATAAAAGGAGCTCCAGCTAGTCTGAGAGGTGATTTACATCTTTAATCCAGAATATTTCAAAGCTTTTGTGTGGGTGACCAATAGACTGTTGCACTTTAGAGTTTTATCTAGAGAAATTTAAGTATGGTATGACTCACCAGGAGGCATTTCACCTGCTACACACACGCGCACACACACACATTAAAGGTCTCAAAAATGTGAGCATATTAGGAGGTAGTGAGAGAAATTTAAAATTTTTAAATTAAAATAGTTCTGTTTTCTGTAGACAAATGAATCAATAAAGACCATTCCTGGACCCAGTGCTATACAAACAAACTGATCATATGACCCATAACAATGATGGTTTTTGAGAGAATATGCTTTAGTTTTTGACGTTTCAAGTTCAAAGGATATGGGTAAATCAATCCCATGAAGATTATAGTCACTAGATTTTTTCCTTTTAATAATAAAGGGAAAAAACTTCTTTGAGCAAATGACTTAAGTCTTTTTGCATGATTAATATTATTTAACAGAATTTTCAATGATCAAAAGCAAAACTAAAGAGAGTTCGTGTTATATGGAAACCTCTTTAGTAAAACTGCATTATTATGAGAAATTCCATTGACAATATAACACCCAAGACAGCTTTATACTGAATCCCATACAGACTTGTAGCAAAATTCTAACACTTATGTTATAATTATTATAGCTTCACACTATTATAATTATACTTCCAATAAAATTTGCAATTATTATTAAAAATTTACTAATAAAAAGATATATTTCTATTAAATATTTCAAGTTTTGGGTAAATAAAATTTCTGTCAGTTAATTCTAGAGATTTAAAAATACCATATGGTAAAAAAGTACCACATTTATAATGAGTATGTTTAAATAACAAAAAAGCTTATTACATAAAAATAGGAAATCTGTCTTTTTATCCGGGATTAGAGTTTCTTAACCCGTTAGATAAGGATGTGCTTTTGAGTATCTACAGCCCCTAAAGTTTATGCAGAATTTTATGTATAACTACATGAATCTGTCATGCAAGTTTTCCTTAAGAGAACGATCAACAATTTTCATCAGATTTTTAAGGTACCTGTGACTGAGAGAGAACTTTTTATATGGTGGATTTTTTTAAAGAATTTAATTAAAAGTCTGAGAAAAAAATAATTATGACTTTTTATGAGATCAACAGGCTGCTTGACATCAACTGTTATGAAAATGATGGCTGACCAAGAACACTGAATGGCACTTAAATCTTAAATCTTTTAACTCAAATATTTACTAGGCAAGATTTCTAAGTTTATATATACAGTTCTCTTTAATTCATTCTCCATTCTTGTATTAATATCCTATAGTATGTTTGGTTATCTGTCTTATAAACTGGCACCACAACAAACATTCAAAAAAAAAAATAGCTCTATTCTGGAGGTACAGGGAAATAAGAGAAAAATTTTCTCTAGAATGTTGTTCACTTATATTGAGGTTAGAAAGGGTAGCTATAAAAATTTTAATGGGCTATCTACTCTCTGCCTTTTATAGACAACCCCTCCATCATAGTTAACCTCTTGGGTTACATAGCCTTTGTGCTATTAAATCTTATTCTTCCTCCATCAGTTTCTTTCTCCTTTACCTAAGAATTAAAACCAACAGTAGTTCTAACCAACTAGGGTACATTCTAACTATCATCAGCGGCTGATTTTCTTTTTCACTTCATTTTCACACATAGGTACTATCATTTGCACTGCTAGGATTTTTTAAAGTTTAATTATTTTAGTATTTGATTGTGAAATTAAGGAAGAAATTCAGTGAGTACAAAGGAAACAAAATTTCCTTTCCACGTAGTTGTTTTTAGTCTGATCAGTCTTTATATCTGTAAGTCAGAAGAAAAAAAAAAAAAACGAAGCCAAACTGATTTGTATTTTAGGGACATTTACCAGGTGGGGACAGAAGGTATACTACAAAGATTTTTCTAATGAGAGAAAAACTAATTTTGCTGACCAATAGATAACCCGATATCATTTCACTGTCGCAAAAGTTAAAACCTGAGAAAAAATTCCCATCATGCCAACACTCTCAAGCACCCACCCCAAATTACAATGCAGTGCTGTGTGATAACTGATCCTGTCTCCAAAACAGCACTTATTACATTCCTCTTCATCTTTTCATGCTTTTTCTGTATTGTGTGGCTGGCACTTAATCTTCTGAATATATTTCCTTAAAGTGTTTGCAAATTAAACTGATGTTTTGCCTTATCTGCCACATTACAAAAAGATCTTTCATTAATTGGGTAATTTATATTTCCTCTTATTATTTTTGCTTTAAACTCGGCTTGGAAACCAGAATGCAACTGCCAATGTGCTGGAGGTAAACGCTTCGCAGACACAGACACAGACCACACCAGACGCCTTCTGTGGTACCTTTTAACTGAAACACATTTTCACCGGATGGAAGCTCCAGTCCAGCATCACTTACCCTGCAATTATCTGCTGACCTGGGGCCTTCACATTTGCACAGACCTCCGACCTTTTCATATTGTTTATTTAAACCCCTTCTTGCCCAGGCCCACCGTGTCCATGGCAACACCTCAGGCTCTCTTACTACAGACTCCTCCTGCTCCTGAGCCGGGCCTCCCCAGCCGTCCCAGATAAGCTGCACATAGGTGACCCTGACACCACTGACCGATCTGAAACCTTGGGTCGGAGGTCTTCTGTGGCAGATGGTACCACCTTAGCCGTCCCTGCTGCCGTGCATTCTTCCTTCAACACCATCACTTTTGAAACTGATCTCCAAAGCCCCAAAGAACTGATTTCTTGTCTGCCATCCCATTTTGCTGCTGAGCATCTTTGTTTGCATAGGCATAGATGATTAGCAAACTGATTCTGTTGTCTATCTTGGAAATTCATTACAGTCATCCTCATAAGCCTACTTTGGGCTGAAAAAGACAGTTATATTCTTGTCATTCATTTTAGATTCATTTATGTTTACACTGTATTGCCCAAGCTAATGAATTGTGCAGTGATTTGCCTTTAGAAGCAGTTATCTCAGGAATTTAGATAATATTGTGATGATTAGATCATAGAGGAAGCACAATTTTTCAAAACTTTAACCCAATATTAAATCCTGGTAGATGACATTTTACTTCAGAGATTCATATGAATGTGCCCTGTGTAATTCAGATATTCTTGTTTCTCACATACATGATTACTGACTGCATGATGCTAGTAATTCTTCCTGCTCTCACTTTACTAACACCTACATCTTTTGAACCCATCTGTCTTATAGGAATGAATAAGGTAAATAATCTTAATCTACACTGCAGAGATTGAGTTCTATGTTTTTTGTAATTATTTTTCCTAAGCTATTCCAGTATCGAAATTCATGAACACATTTATTGTTTTATATATCAATAATTTATCTTCCATTTACAGCAATATATATTTCCCATATATTATATCATTTAAATATGTCTATATGACAAGCAATCTCTAATAAATAATTTATGAATGGCTAAAATGCTTCGTAATTTTATGGCATAGATTTTCAATTGCATATAGATAATGAGTTCAACATGAAAGGCATATAACTTTAGGAAAAAAATGGGAGTTTTTTTTCCCTAAAATATGGATTTTACAAGAAGTCACAAATAAGCACTATCATAGACAAAATAGGACTCAAGGCAACTTTCCTAAGTTTAGTAACATAATAATGTGGTTGTTTTTAATAAGAAGATTCTTATTTATAATACATCATAACGACAGTATTAAAATTATATTTACGAAGATCAACTGAACTTGATTTGGGCAAGGAGGCAAAAATATTCTCAAATAATTCATTACAGGTAATTCAAAACTCCAAACCATTTGGGTAAGCCAATGCCTCACACTGATTTGAATGCCCACTGCTCTTCTGTGAGAAGATCCTCAAGATGTGATTGTTTCTGAAATGAGAGTGATTTCTGTAACAGCTTAGAGAAGTACTTACTCAATAAGCACAATCTTCATAATGAAATGTTTATTCACTTTAGGACAGATGTGGTATGGCTATCAAGTAACGAAATTAAATTTATTCCAGGTCATTTGAAAACACATCTGTTTTAAAGTGAAAAATCATAGAAATGTGCAATTAATTATGCATCTGTGTTTCAGGCCTGTATAGTGGAAGTTTATTTTGTTTTAAAATAAGTAGAACAAGTTCACAAGTTCTGGTTCTTTATCTGTGTGTATATATGTGTGTTTGTGTGTATCCAGCTGTAAGGCCACATTGACTAAATGCTTTTATGAATGTTTTGTTACCTTCACATGCATCATGTAATCTCCACAATGCTGGGTGCTGTGTTGTGGATAGACAGGCATGCATAACAGTGGCGAACCCCACCTCTGCAAACTAAGCTGATTCAACTCGATTAGAATATGTATTTATTGGATATCTACTGTGTTATTGGCACCAGGTTGCATGTTATAAAAATATATATAAAAGAAGCATATATATGACCATCTCCAACAAGAAGCCTGAAATACCACTGGGGACATAAAATATTCAGATATAAAGCAATCAAAACAATAAATTATTAAGAAACCAAATAGAAGCTTATAAGGTACTAAATAAGATTGAAGAAGGGAAAAGCCAGTAGTAAATTTAACATGTCTTTTTGATGACTTAACAGATATTTGATTCTTCTAGAATAGATTGCTTTATGATATATCAATCCAAATGATTGTGTCCCTTATATTAATCACCCTGCCCTGGAAACATTCATTGAATAGGTGATATCCCTGACTAAGTCTGAGAACCAACTTTTCCTCATGGCAAAGAACATTCATTTCGAATCCCACAAAGTAGTGGGATTCATTTCTAATTCCATTACCAGACAGAGTAAGGTGACAGTGTTCTGACTACTTCGCTCTTGACTGTAAGAGCAAACTTGCCCTCCACATTTATTTTATTCTGACTCCTACTGATACCTGTTGGTGGAGTGGCGTGCCCACTAGTCAGCTGCTTCCATTCTTCCTGACCACCTCCTGTGCCCTCTGACATATGAGTGATTTTCAGAAATGAATGAAGATAGGGAAGACACTGAAAATATGTAACCTATCCCTCTAGAATCAGTTTACAAAGTAAATAAAAAGATGATTCCTGTCATTTGAATGAAACTCTTTTATTATCACCTAAAGAAATCATGTTTACAGTGAACTATGTGCTTTAATGGGATGTCGTTACCCTTTTTTCAGAGCCAGATAACAGTGAATGGAAATTCTGGAGGTGTGAGTCCAATGAGTTACTATCAAAGGCCATTTTCTCCTTCAGCCTACTCTCTACCAGGCTCACTCAATTCGAGCATTATCATGCAGCATGGCAGGTCACTTGGTAAGTCATTTGATAGTCATGATTTTCATGACAATTTCAATATAGCGGGTACAAATCATATGAGAAAAATTTAAAGCATTGAAGTAATTTTTCAAAAATATTCAACACTATTTAATGATCCTCTCCTAGGGGAGGAATTAGGGACTGCATGGATTCAGCACTGGGGAAAACAGGCACCCCGCTATTCCAAGGTGATGCCTGCTTGTATATCTTAGTCTGAAGAAGGCGATTAGATATTTGGGTGATGGTGTAGAAAGAAAAGGGCATTTCCACAGATGGCAAATACCATCCACGTCGTAGGCAGCCCTTGTTTTGCGGAAGAGCTTTCACTATAGAAAATGCTTTTGGTATATATAAAGAAGAATTATGTAACAGTTAAAACTATCTAACAAGGGGACAGGCTGCCTCACAAAGTAGTAAATACTAAACCACTGCACCACGAAGTAGTAAACTATTCAAAGTGAGGCCAGAAGATCCTCAGATAGAGATGTGAATTCCCTTAAATGATGACTCCAGAACTTCATGGAGACATAGTTCTTAATTTGGGAATTAAGAATTAAATGAAAGATATAACTTTCTTCCAGAAACAAAATAAACATTTGAACATTTATAAAAAACTTTAAACATTTTATGTCATGGGGCTCATGAACTCTTTGAAACTTCCTGGAAAAGAAATTGTGCTTTAATGATAGAAGAAACATTTTTATGTGGCAAAATATACCAGGATGGTTTAGAAAATAATGTAATAAATATTTCTTAGTTTAAAAAAATAACGCAAAACATTAAAAAAACAGACTAAATCAAACTGTCATCTGAATTCAAACTGATAAAAGGTTTCATGATGTTGAACAACTGGAAGGCTTCCAGAGCAGCAGGGAGCAGAGAGGAAGGTGGAGGACCACGTGACCACAGCACACCTCTCACAAAAGTAGGAGAGGACCGATCCTCTGGCCACCACCGACCAACAACAGGGAGAAAGAAACTAGGACACGGGGCTTTAACTCCCATTTCCTCTTTGATAGCAGGCAGCAGCTCCCCTTCCCCAACGGGGTATATTGAAAGAACAGGTTGCTGCTAGTTTACCGAAGGACATTCAGCATGTACATTGTGGAACTAACTCAACTTCAGTGTCAACAGAAACTTCATAACTATAAAACTTAAATGTAGCCATGAGACTCATTGAAGAAAAGTCTAAATATACTTGCTCTTCTCTAATGCTGCTTCTGGGATCATCCGTGAATCTTATAATGATGTCCTGTTAAAGTATAAGAAGGTAGAATGTCCTTGCACCAAAATGTTGCCCTTAAAAAATCAGTTCATGGTGTAGTATCATTATGGGAGCCCATTATATCTAGATTTTTTTTTTAACTAAGCTATGCATTGTCACACATCTATGGTAAAACTGTACAAATTATTTTAGCTGTAATATTTTCTCAAATCATTATTATCAAGGCCTGACTCTTTGCCCCTATTGCTTGTCTTAATGAACACAATTTTGTCCCTCCCACTACAACAAAAAGAATATATAAATATTCAAATATAGACAGGCTTTTATATTAGAACATATCAATGGGTAGATTTACAAACTATACTATGTGGAACGAAATTCCCCACATAAACATTGAACAAATTCCAATTGTCCAGTGCTGAGATAGTTCCTGAGGAGACTATACAAATCTATCCTGCCCTAGAGGAACTTTATAAGTAGTTTAAGACAAAAGACTACCAAAATGAGAGTTAGTGGACCATATAAGAGCATAATAAAATAAAAGCTAACTTTTATAAGCTATAAGTTCATAGACTCTTATGAACTATATATGAAGACAGAATTAAAACTATTTTCTTAGAGTGGGACTTTGCACATACTAGGTGCTCAAAAAAATTGTTTGATAGAAATGCTAGCATCATGGTTGTCCTTTTTTGGAATTAAATGGAAAATCAGAGTCAAATATCACATTGTGTTTTAATTTGGAGTTGCCTAGGAAAGATATAAATTACTTTTACATACAATGGCACATAAAGCAATTTTATTCCTTACCTTATTCATCAACAGAATAGGATCAAAAATGTTTTCTGTTGCAAACTAAACTGAAAATAGCTATAATAATAGTAATAGCTGTTATAAATGTTATCATGAATTTTAGCTTACAGGAGTCATCTCTAATTGTCTCTGTAATGATGAATTAATTTTGTATATCTTATTTATGAAGTTTTGTATAAATTTGCCATGAAAACACAGTCACGTCTTTTTGAGATATTTAATATATATCAATGCCACTCTGAAACATCAGGACTTTTCCATATCCACATAAAATGAGAACTTTCTGAATGGTGGACCTGACAAATCATAGCAAAGAATTATTCTCAGTCGCCAAAATTTCTAAATTTATTGTAAAAAAACAAACAAACCAGAAGTCATTTTATCAATTGCACCAGATAGATGGTAATATTGTTGATTTTCATAAATATCTGTGAACTAAGAGTGAGTGAAATATGTAGTACACTGAATCCTTCCTGTTTCCTATGAAAGTATACTAAAAGTTAATAAAGATGGTATGGAGATAGGAACATGATAAAACTTATCTACTTTATATGCTTAGGGCAGTTTTTATACTCAAGAGACAAGAAGTCGTTTTGCATACTTCAAAGTAAAAGCAAAGATATATGCTACTTAAATAAAAATGAATACTAGTAATTTTAAATCTTTTATTTACCCATAATTCTTCACATCCAAGTCTGCGTTTGGATATTAAGATTTCTTAATGGGATTTTTCTTTTCACTTTATTTTTATGAAGTTGCTGTCATTGATTCAACAGCCACATCTTTTATCCTAAGAACACTTTCGAAATAAAAATATCCAGCAATTTTACAAAAATAATATTAATATAAACTATGACCTGGTGGAAATTACTAAACTTGTCTCAGCTTCTGCCCCCTTATCTATAAAATAGGTCCCCCCTCTTCCTCTACCAAGATTACTAGAAGGATGAGATAATAATGCATATAGAGTGCTTTCTTATAGTGGCTGCCACATGGTCACAAAGTCTTTCAACAAACATCATTCTTTCCTCACCTTTCTTTATAACGGTGAAGGTCTTCTTGTTAGAGGTCTGTTCTGTATACGCGTCCATGTATGCAACAAATGGCTCAAATTTAAGGTAAATGAGTTAAAAGAAATGGTGATGGAAATTAAGACTATGTCACAGTTGGCATAAATATGCAAGAGGCACCATTAATTTTGATTCCCTGTATGTTAAATACATTATATTTCACCACATTTTCACCACAGATTCTACGGAGACATATCCCCAGCATGCACAATCTCTGGACGGCTCCGTGGGCAGCTCGATACCACTGTATAGATCCTCAGAGGAAGAGAAGAGAGTGACCATCATCAAAGCGCCACATTACCCGGGGATCGGGCCCGTAGACGAATCCGGAATCCCCACAGCAATTAGAACGGTAGGAGATGCCCGCATGCGCGTCACTGCTCTGGGGCTGTGCAGACACTACAAAGGATGGATTATCGGTGGCTTTGTGCATTCCTATGGCCTTGTATAATAAGATTTTTCTCTGTGCTATCTGAGTTCTCATGAATATTATGCTGTGTGTGGCAGAGAAAGAGAACTGTCGATTGGAAATAATCACACGATCTGTTTTCCCGTTTTAACTAAAATTCATGAAAATTGTGATTTTGTTATATGATAAAAGTATGCTTTGTTTTACCTATTACCAAGGAATGTTAGGGCAATTTAGAGAAGAGAAGGAACAAGAAAATGTAAATTCTTTGCATTGAATTCCTGTACATTGCAAATAAACCAGTGATTTGTTTCTTGAAATGGATGTGTGTTAACACCAGGAAATGCTGAGCTGTGAATTGGGAATTGGGAGGTGAGATGATTGGAGAGAAGAGAGTTAATGTCATAGAAAGGAAAAACTGTCTAAAGAAAAATACACATTTTTAGTGTTCCTCTTCAGCTGTGTCTGCTGAGAGCTCTCGGGGATGATAAGTGAAAGTGTTTGGATTCTTTTTTTCTTTTTAGTCTTTAAACTCTGCCAAAGCATTTCTCAGTGTGTCAGGGCAGCCCCTTCTGGCACAGCTCAGCTGTAGCAGAGGCAGCTATTGAGAGCTTGGGCAGGCAGCTGCTTGCTGACCAGTCCACTTGAAGAGAAGGTTTGTGCTAGCCGCGAGGAGGAAGACTTGGGAACCAGGATGAGAGCAGCAGCAGCACCTTTGCAGGTGAAATTGGCGGGGAGGGGGAGGGCAGTGCGAGAATGGAGCTTAGTCTGCCTGCTCTTGTCTTCAACACCCACAAACCTGGCTGGGATGTTGCCAAGAGCTATTTCCCTGGAAGGTAAACCTGGGGGGCCAAAGACAATAGTGGATAGAAGAAAGGAACGGTAAAGAGATTAGGAAAAAAAAAAACCAAAAAACAGTAGTACAATTGGAAACAATCAAACAGGACTAAAAACAAAGTGCGGGGGGGGGGGGGGTTCTTCTCTCTTTGAATTTGTATTTATTCTAAGGGGATTATGTGTTCTATATCTTAAAAATTGTCTTTTCCAAGCATCTGTATTAAAATTGGAAGCTAAAAGATAAATCTGCAGAGCAATTGCTATGAATTTTATACTCATTAGATTCTGAGAACATTGAATGTGACTACTTATAAAGTCCTAAAAATCTATGTTGGGAACTGATTATTGTCATATTTAAGTGATAGAAAAGTTCAGGGATCATGACTAACATTTTTAATTTTATGAGACTACATGTTTCTGGTGATGATGTTTTGTCATTTGTTTCCCTTTCAAGATTTCTGACTCGATGGTTAAAATTGAATATTTTTTTTTCCCCTAATAATGTAGAATACAGTGTCAGACAGGTATGGTGTAATTGATTTTTTAAAAATTGGCCCTTGAGGCATAGTATATACACAAATTAGGAGATCCCTGATTCTATGTAGTTACAGATTCTGTCTGCAAAGATTTCATCTGAGGCCTCAGGGTATGTTTTTAAGTCAATAAATGATATATAAAAATGAACATGCAAAGCCAGACCTTTTTTAAATCTGTAAGACACAATTTTCTTAAACAGCTAGGCCTTGTTTGTTAGTTTTTAAAGGGAGAAAACTGAGATGTAGGTAGTGAAAATCAAGTAATATTAAACTTTTTATATTATTTATTTATCGATTGCCAAATCAAAAGCATGTTTAGATATGCTTAAGTAAACACGTATATTAAACACTCAATGCTAGTTTCAGTTCTATAAAATAGGAAATAAAATATAAACAACCCAAAAGTTCCTTATAAGGAACCATAATTTTTGTGCTCTTGTTTAGACTTTTAAAGCTTTACAAAGAAGGTACAGGTCTGTGAAGACTCTTATTCATGTTTTCTGTTTTCCAGCCTTGCCAAGCACATCCCAAGTATAGCTGTGTTTATAAATGTCGAGTCAGGCCATCTCTAAACCACTGCAGGCCAAGAATCTCAAGGTTGTTTTTCTTTCTCATCCAGCATAGAAAGTAATGATTATCAGACTCAAATTGCTTTACATGGGCTCTCTGCTGAGCATGCACACCAAAGGCAGTACTGTCTCAATGTATCATGTTATAGTCTTATTTTAGACAACTAGCATATACTGAGGAAAGGGAATTTTATAAAGTAACCCAGAAACTCTAGAAAGCCAAGAGTCAACAAATGTACCTTTGAGCTATTTGAACAGAGGGAAGCAGCTCCCCAGACCGCCCTCTCTCATATGACCTGGATGTCTGTGTTAGCTTTTTACTGCCAGTCTTAACAACAACAACAAAACCACTAGGGTTCACCTCCCATGAGATTGTCTAATTACGGTCAGCTAGTTAAGTGAAATACAAGACTCTTTTCTTCCAGTTCAAGTACAACACCGTTTGAGCATTTTCAAAACTGGAAAGGAACAAAAATAGAATAGAATAACTGTATACTGATGTGGAGAAAATATGTGCCTTTTCCTTTTTGGGAAATCTTTGCACGATAAATCAATGTAGAGTTTTGATGTTCTGTAAACTATAGGAATGCAAAAAATTCAGATTTACTGAGCCAACGTTATAGAAAACAACTGAATAGTGAATTGCTAGTGGTTGTCGTCCATGTAAAATAGTTTCAAAGGACACATACAAGAGTAAACATCCTCAAATATGAGTAGACTTCTATTTACTTAATCTTAGTATTAGCCATAACAATCTCCAAGAGGGCATTTATAAAAGGAACTTTAAATGCTTTCAGGACTTGTTTTAGAAGGGACACAGAGTTTTATTATTCCCATTTACCAGTCTCATATTTCCCTTTGCCAACCGACTGGGCATTTCTGGCATCTCTGTGCTCACCATATAAAGCTAGCAGATGGCAGAACTGAGATCCTGCCTGATATGTGCCCTCCAGCAAGAGAAGGAAAAAAATCCTGTCTGTCAAGATACATTGCCATATACAGTGATATAACTTACTTATTAGGCATCCTTTTTGCCATTGGTCACTGTCCAGGTATGGTTGGAAAACAGTTTTGCACAAGGCTGTGTCTTCTTTTCTGCTGCTGCTGAATACTGTAAAGGAAATAAAGCTTAATGAAAGAGAAATGGATCTTTGTGAAAATAAATGGTCCTTAAAGATATTTATTCAGCTACTTTGTTTAAGCCAGCAAATAATAGCTAGCCTCCTGCTTTACCACTGCACCCACTCCCTCCAGCTCCTATCGTTTGAATATAAGATCAATCAGTAGTCTCCTCAATGTTCCCATTGTAGAAAGAGCCTGGAATGAACGAAGAGGTGATTTTCAACAAAGTCAAGCAGGCCTTAATATTAATCCATATTTGTGATTCCCAGGATATTACTTCCATAGAGACCAAAATAAATTTAGCTATAGCACAAAACCCTCAGTTTCCACATGAAAAATTTAATGGCCACATGTCTGAGAGAAAAACCAAGATATAAAATCGAAAGCAACGTTCAGTCTAACAAGTACAAGAATATTTTTGTGGCGGTCCTACCATCCGATAACCTGGTTTCATTCATTATTTTATTCTATAAATATCTGACGTTCTCTACAGTTATTATTTATTGAGCATTTCTTATATTCTAGGCATTGTTCTAGGTCTGTTTGTATACACTGTCTCATTCAATTTCCATAACAATCCTATGATATGGATATAATTATTTCATTTTAACAGCGGAGAAAACTGAGGCACTAAGGTTATCTCACTTACAAAATCCACGTTGCTAGGAAACCGAAATTAAAGGAACTAAGATTTGAAAATAGGTTTATCTGACATTAATTTCGACTTTCCACTACAGCCCACTGTTTCTGTCATCTCAAAAGCCTGGGCTTCTACTTTCAAGGAATTTACAATTTAGCAAATGTTGGGTACATTTCATAATCATGTTAAAAAATTTGTATGCAATATCTATATATTTAGATTTGACCTCAGACTCTCCATTGTGTCACCATATTCAGTATTTTAGTAACTTAGACTAGAAAATATCAATTTTTTTTTTATTTCTCTAAGACCAAGTTGATCAGAATACAGTTTGAGTCAAAAATATTTAGAATTTAGTCAATTCTAAAAATAATGTTTTAAACAGAACACTCACTAAAAAGTTTTCAGGGATGATGATAATTATTACCAAAGCAAACTGTTACAATACTTTTATTCAGTGAATTTTGTATAAATGTGTTTGTGTAAATATTAACCATCTAGTGCTGGGTACAAATATAATTTGGAAAAAATAAAACCATAACATACAATGTTCCAATTCAGCCATAACACAAACAAGGGATAACATGTTACAAACTGTATGCATAACTAGGTAAATTACTGATATTTTTATCATGAAATAGATTTTTTTAAATCACAGAACAGGAATTCGCTATTAAAAAAGATGAAATAGAGAAAGAAAGACATTGAGGAACAATGTTTATTTGGAAGGAGTTTGTAACTGTTGGACATTATCTCTTATAGACTGTTGACAGACCGAAGGACTGGTATAAGACAATGTTTAAGCAAATTCACATGGTGCACAAGCCGGGTATGTATGTTGTTCTGTGTGCCGGTCAGGTCCTACTGGGTTGAAGGATGTATATGTATACTCCCCTTTAGTACAGTTTGGGTTCATGCAAAATGACAAGACCCTAGCGAACTTCACGGCCCTCACTTTTCTCAATCTCCCTCCTTCTATCACCCCTCAAATGGCAGACACCGTATTCCTGCCGTTCTCAGATCTGCCAAGAAGCCTTTTATAAGACGACCTGAAGGGGTGCCAGGGGCTCTGGTCTCTTCCCCTCATCCTTTCTGATCCACAGTCTAAACCTGCATGGCACGTCGTCTGTTTAGACAGATTCATTAATCCTCTGTCCACACATGTCTGCTCCTTAGCGATAAAGAGAGTGAGCGTAGATAGGTCTCACTGAATTGACAAGAGATAGTTAAAGCGTTTGCTAAAGGAAATTCATGATCTAAAAGAAAAGGCTACCTGGGGAGCGAGGTAAAGGTTCCCGTCTTGTATACTGTGAAGAGAGCAGCCGAGAGAAAATGTTAGAAACAAGAAAGGTCAAATCTCAGAGGCCTAGCAAAAAAAAACAATGTTTGGATTCTTTTTTTTTTAATGGTGTTATGACCTAGGCAAAATACATCGGTTGTCTAGCAAGTTTCCGTTGTTTCTCTGAAGTTCTGCTGTCTTGTTATGCTATAGTGACCAAATATGTATTACCATAATATTTATGTTTCGTTTTCTAGATGATGACACAGACATGTATAATACTCCTTATACATATAATGCAGGTAGGACGGGTTTTTTTGCTCGCAATGAATATTTTAGGCCCTGCAATGCTTGGGAAAAGTTCGCAGTCACTTTTTTTTTTTTTTTTTTTTTTGCCACTGTTTGAGCGCATGTCTTCAGTTTACACAATCAGAAGAATGCTTTTTTCTTCTTTTCTCACAGCATGCATAATAAAAGGATTGATCTTTTTTATGGAGATGAGAACTAATACTGTTTTATCTCATTCATTCCCACTGTTGGTTTATTTTGGGCTCTAGGAATGTTTAACCAAAGTGTGAAGGCCAGCCTGAGAGAATGTACTGTAACAACTGGAAGGGAGAGAAGGCGGGGACTTACCAAATAAGATAAAGATCTCTTTTTATCAGCCGAGAGAGTGATTACTATTGCCTAAGACCTTTCAGATAGCTTCACAAAAACAAGTCAAGCACAGTATTTTGTGACCTTGTCTACGTTTTTGCTCCAAAATGCAACCATTCATTGAAGAAGTTTTTTTAAAATCCCGCTTTGCCTGGACACCTTTATGACTCGCAATTGCCAATGGTCATGACGGAACGACTTCAATTCCAGGCATTTTTACTTGTATTCGAGTGCATTGGTAGCTTGTGAACTGGTTGCTGGCTGGAGTGACGGACCCCTAGAAAATGTATCTTGGCATCGTCATCACTCTCTCCGAAATGTCACATCCGGGGATCTCACACAGGACTTCCTATCCCAGCTCAGCCTTAGACTCCTGACTATTGCACAGCGTCTGTTTTCCTTTCTTTCGCGGAGACTCTGAGGATCAGTCTCACCTCGCCTTGAGCAGCTGCACCCTCACTAGGGGTCCCCTTGCCAGCCTGGCCTCAGAACCCGGGAGGTTCTCCTCTTCCCTTGGGCGATTCCTGATTGATACCTGAATACCACCACACAGGCCCTTTAACTCTTACCTACTAGACTCCAAAGACAAAGAGATGGAAAACAAAACAAAACAAAACAAAACAAAACAAACCCAACCCAGCAGGGCAAGCTTAGCAAGTGACAAGACCTCTGGTTTTCTGTCCTCGTTCTTCCAGATGATGGCAGGAAGCCCGCTAAATGTTTCCTCAATTTTTACTCCTGGCCACAGGTACTCCAGCCTCACCTCCTGTGTTTAGCTTGTAAAATACAAAATTCGACTGAGTAAAATTGAAAGATCTCATTAGCTTTATTCAACAATTCAGGAATTGGGCAACATCCGGTACAGACAGGAGCTGCGGGAAGCTGTACAAAATGAAAAACCTTTAATGACAGAAGGGAGCAGGAACAAGGAAGTTATACACTAGGCAAAAAAGCAGACCGCTTATAGCAAGGTCACTTTCCTTTAGGGGTTGGCTGGGGTCTATCAGGCGGATGACCTAACTAGTGCTGATCAGGCCATTCCTGATTGACTAGTTTTAGAATCTATTTCTGGGAGAGGCCTAACTGTAGTTAAGTTTGGCGACATGGGGCTTAGCATAAGCAACTCCATTTGGGGCCTTTGTCCTGTTTTTAGCAAGCTAAAGTCTGACTGTTAAACAGTAAGGCAAAACAAAAAGAGACATTGTCTCTTTTCATTTGTCATGGCAATTTGCATGGAACTTCAGGAGAAGCAAATGAGTGAAAATAGACTTAGCTCGAAAGACTGAGATTGCAGGAAATTCAGAATTTTTGTAATTATTTTTAATATTGAAATTTTGAATCCATTAGTAATTGAGAAATTTAACAGTAGTTAAGTACAAACTTGTAGAGCCCTTCGAGAGTTTTACCATTTAATCAGTAGACAAAGCGATTACAACTAGTCTTCCTTTCTACTAACTCTACATCCTGCTATTCTATGTCTTGCTTTTTCTGTATGCCACCCCTGCTACCTTCTTCCTCGAACTACTCAAACCAATCCTTCAGAATTCACTCATCGGTTTCATGATATCTTCTGACCAATCTACCATCTTCTAAAATCCTTTAATCCCTATTATATGTTTTCCACATTTGGCCTTTATTGTGTTGCCAATTATTTTCATAGTTCTGTTTGTGTCTTATATCCCAGATATGCTATAAGCTTATTAAGAGTTTCTGTGTCCTTAAGTCTTGAACACATATATAACTTTCTCAATATTTTGTTTAATTGCAATTAACATGTCAATTATCATACGTAAATCAGAAGTTTTAAAGTAATAGAAGATATTTAGAAAGAGTTCTGTTAAAAACTTTTAATCTACCTCTGAAATTTTAACTGTCATTAGTTTATGTTATCCAGGGGGATATTTGCTGAGTACCTGTAAGTTATTCCTAGTACCAATCTGAATTATTACTAATTCCAGAATAATTAATGAAGATTTACTGTAATCAATGTTTGTGTGTAGAATACAGTAATAACACATTAATATAGTAATGCATATTAATAAATTAATAATATTAATAAATTAATAAAAATCACACCTTCCAATGCATGTATTATGAATATGCTTATTGATTATAAATTTGATAAAAATCACTGGATATTTTACGGGGTACAAATAATTTACAGTGCACTTTTAAAATGTTATTTGCTCCTGTTTTGTTGTGTTGTGTTTGTTTTTCATGATAGGCCTGTACAACTCACCCTATAGTGCTCAGTCACATCCTGCTGCAAAGACCCAGACCTACAGACCCCTCTCCAAAAGTCACTCGGACAATGGCACGGATGTCATTAAGGATGCCTCCTCCCCTGTCCCTCCCCCACATGTTCCTCCTCCAGTCCCACCACTTCGACCCAGAGATCGGTCTTCAACAGAAAAGTAAGTCATTTCCCCACCCCACCCCTCCGTCAAATGGCTTATATTTAGCTTAGTATGAAAATAAGACCCCATGGCATTCAGTAGAAGAACTGGTGCTTACCTTACTGAAATAGTATACGTGTAATCATTAGTCATATATACAATCTCGTTAGTCAATACATATGCCGCATTGACTTCCTCTGTTGAGACTATAGTAAACCCTTCCGCAAGCTCGGTTCATAACACAGTGACCTAAGTTAGACCTGATGTAACCTGTGCACAATCTCTACTTTTTGATCAATAAATGCATATAAGAAGACAAAAAGAAATAATTAGCACGTACTCCCTTCGCACAGCAGGTCAGACACTATGCAGTTAATTTTCAGTTTCCTCAGATTTGAAATGTTAGGTCTATTAATTAATAATTTAAAATTTCCTTCTGATATGCAAAAATATCTTTTTGAGAGCAGGAAGTTTATTCATAAATAATAAACACGCATTAGCTACTAAGTGTCTATTTGTGACTCATTTCCACCAGCCTTTTGAGCTGATATTAATTTTCATTTCCCCACTAAAATATTTTTATGGAAACTCTTTCCGCAGAAATAAAAATTTATAAATACACTTTTATTGTGCCATTTTAAAATTAAGATTGTGACTAATAATCCTACTTACAGGTAACCTTTATTGAGAGTTTGCTATGAGCCGAGCATTAGGCGAAGCACTTTTCGTGTGTTATATCACTTAATTCTGAGAACAGCCCAATGGGATATGTTTTGTCTGAAACCCCTTTAAGAGAGAGAAAGAAATTGTGACTTAGAAAATTAAACTAACTTGCTCAGCTCATATAGCTAGTATGCCTAAGCCAGGATTCAAACTCAGCTCTGACTGATGTTGTAGTTCATGCTATACTGGCAATTAATTAATAAGGATATAAGAATTATTCAACATTAATGCTGTTTATTACGTATCCATCTATCATATTCATCTCAAAAATATTATATTCAACACCTCATTGTACCATTAAGAGTAACCGATGATCACATAGCATAGAAGATATCGCAAAAATTGATGCATAGCATACTTGAAGAAATTCTCATTTTAATACCAATCTTCTCATGATTATATGGTTAGAAGTGTGATGTCTTAAATGTGAGAAATACTTGTTTAAATATACAATGATATCACTGCCATAAAAAAGAACTAAATTAACTCAAATTTAAATGTATTATTTGCCCTATTGTTTAGTAAAAATAAATCTCACTATATGCTAATCCCTTAAAAATGTCTAGATAGTTTTCATACACATTGTCTCATGTCGTGCTCATAACACCTCTGCTGAGTATTGCTTATCAATGTACTAGAAAGCCAGCACTTGCCTCTCATTCTCTTGTCCCTCAGAGCACTTCTGTTTCTAACATGCCATGAAGTCAAATTCCATCCCATTCCATGGGCCAGAATTCTCCCACATATAGTCAGAAAATCCTTCTTCTTCAAAAGGGATCCTCCCCGAAGAAGCTTTCTTAAGCCCCAGCTACTTAAAAAGCTTTACTTTCCAAATCCCTGTCTTTGAGGGCCTCTCGAAGGATATTAGTTCAGGGAGAAAAATTTGATTCCAAGATCTCCCATGCAATGGGATAAATGTCTGACTCTGGTTTTTCAAAGATGACCAAGGGAGAATCCTCCGTCCCCACAGCCTGCTCCTATGGATGGTGACCCAAGCGATATTTTTGTACTTTTCACAAAGTATGATGCCATTTACAAGATAAACAAGATCAAACACGACGTGTACATTACTCCTTGTCACTTTGAATCAAGGATGCCAGGTCACAGAGCAGTGGGATAAACTCACATCACTTAATGGAGCATATCCACCACTTTCTCTAAACATGAACATATTCAGCTGCCAAATTGTATAGCCTGAGGGTTTGTGAGCAGATCACTGGCCGTGTATGTACAAACCCCTTGTGTGAGTGTTTGAGCCAGCAAGAAGAAAATCACTGTATGTGGGGGAAAAACAGAGGAAAACATAATGTAAAATAAAAGAAATGGCTCTCTTTAAATCATTTATGTAAAAAAAACATAAATGTGGTATTTTGAGCAGATTAGCTTTTAATCCTGAGAGACTTAAAAAAAAGTCTATACTAAAATTAACCTTGAAAACAGTGAGTGGTGATATACAGCTTTAAAGCATAGAGAATTATTTTCATGTGTAATTTGTTGGTTATTTCTAGGCATGACTGGGATCCTCCAGACAGAAAAGTGGACACAAGAAAATTTCGTTCCGAGCCAAGAAGTATTTTTGAATATGAACCTGGAAAGTCATCAATCCTGCAGCATGAAAGACCAGTAAGCACTTGTCTTTAATCAGAATGCCAGTTGTCTAGACTTCCTGGGTTCCCAAATAAACCTGAATTTCACATGATTTAGCAATCTTTGTCACAAAGGTAATTTACTTATTTGACATTATTTAGAAATCATGTTTTTTTGTATCATGATTTGTGCATCTTGTCTCAGAATTGAAGACGCACGCTCTGATATATTGTTCCTGCAGACCAAAGATAAGACTTATTTGCATATAACGATAGCTGTGCCTAATCAGAGCCCTGAGTTTAAAAAAAAAAAAAGAAACACTTAGTGCTAGTCTACATTGCTAATGAGAAAAATCATTCGTGAATCTGCCCAACACAAATGGACCCAGGTGGTTCCAGCCCTTCAGTTCTGTATAGGTTTGTTAATATTTCTTTGGCTTAAGGGGAACTTTTCCAAATTTTTTATTTTTTATTTTTTATAACAAGCTGTTTTAATGGATTCTTATTAAATCCCTCTCAGGTTACCAAGCCTCAAGCTTCCTGATTGATTGTCAATCTAATGGATCAAGATTATGTTTAACTTTACAGTATTTTTTTTCCAATTATTTACTTTGATTACATGCAAACAAAGAGATCTATAAACTGAAAAATAACAATTTGCTTCCCCAGGGTGCAATTTAACAAATACGCTCTTCCTTGGCCCTCTTTGTTTTCATGTCCCCGTCCTCTTTTCTGAGTCTTGTTTTCCCTCCTTGATCGGCGCCCTCAGAATCTCTTTGAAACTATAATTCCTCTGCATCCTTATCAAAATCTGCTTCTAGAGAAGCAATTGGTGTCATTTGCAATTTTCTTTGGTCTTGTCCTAACAGAATTTCTTGTCAGTGAAACAAGAAAAAGAGTGTTCTTTGTTAGTTCCTTTAAGAGCCACCAAAAACCACAGTATCATACGCAATGCAAGGCCGGCCCCGAAATTTGATTGGAAACTGTCGCCTCACCACACCCAACATGAGAGTCCTTGATTTAGTTTTTGAAACCCTGTATTTATGGTTATGTTCTTGAGAAACATGTTCAAAACCTTATAATTGCATAATTCATATATGATATTTGTCTAAGCCTTCTTTGCCTGTCTTCAAATAACTCATATCTTTTAGAGTAACAAAACTTTAACAGAAAAACTGAAAGAAAAAAAAAGAACATCACTGATTTGCAGGCTCTGTTGCAAACCTATAACCCATTTACCAGGTTATATGGTTGAATATCATGATACTCTGAAATTTTTAGTATGAGAATTGAGTGAACCATGATGTCGCCATTGCATAAAATTGAAAATAGCAAAATAATTATGCAAAAATAATGAGTCTCAGATTTAAATGTAAATGACAAAACTGTCATGATCATTCTAGAATGTTGTAACTGTATCGGAATGCTTTGGTAGCTGTGGTGTCAGGAAACAGGACTGATTTTAGAAGTTTTCTCATCAGGACATTTCTGTTATTTACTCATTCAACAAAATTTATTGAGCACCATCCATGTGCCAGGCATTGTATTAGGTGCTAGGGACGCTAGCAAACGGGACACATTCTCTGCCTCGAGGAACTTCGAGTCTGTCATTTAATGGACATGCAGGGCTCGACTCGCATCTGCGTGAAGTGGACCACCTCCTTTATGGTTAAAACAGTGGCACACCGAGCTAATCCTCCTTTTCCCCCTCAGAGTTTGTTCACAAGCCCTGTCATTGTGACTGACATTATTAATCCACATTATTCATGTCTTTGGGACAAAGCGTTGGAGGCTTCTAGTTTTAAAACAGCAATAATAATAATAATAATAATAATAATAGCAATAACAATAGTTATAAATCTTTATTGAGCACTTACTATGTGCTAGGCCCTATAATTGGTAGTTTATGCCTTATTCTTATGTAATAATCCCAACAACCCTATGAAGGAGATATATGGCATTCCTTTTTGCAGATGAAGAGACCGAAGCACACATTCAGTAGCTTTGCTCAGGATCACATAGCTGATGGTGTTGGAGCTGGGTGTTGGAGCTAGGCATTGAACCCAAGCAGACCATGCCTAGTGCACTTAATCACCACTATACTGCCACACCACCAGGATTAGCTGAATAGAAAACACATTTAGCTAGTAGTCATTATCACGTTAATTCATTTATTTGATTATTTTTGAAGTATAAGTTAGTTTGCTTACTTGCTAATTTATAATATATTAGTGTACTTGATTTATTTAACCTGGAAACCTGGACCCTGAGTAATTAAGACACAAGACCAGTATGTTTAACTAGTTCTAAGAAGGAGGAAAGAACTGAGTATGGGTATTGCTGTAGATCCAGGTACAGATGAGTGCTGCAGCCACCCAGGAAGAAAAGAGGAGCAGTGGACGGGACCTAAATAACTTAGAAGGAAACAAGAATGGGTGTCTTATTGAGAAACAAAACTTTATCCCTTCTAAACAATTTTGCTGAGGCCCAGTTTATGTAAAATGATTTGAGCTAGTCCTCTGCATTGTTTTGGCCAGGCTTTTAATTATAGGACTAGGCGATTATCTTGTTGGTGTCAACCCTGAATTCATTCTGGTTGCCTCTCTAAATCAGAAAAAAAAAAAAACGTGGGGAGGGCTAAGTGTTGCTGAGACTTGGTATATATTGATATAGTTTACATACGATTATCGAGTGTCTTCAACATAGAAGCTACATGGGATGCATAGCAGGTTTGCTACATGAGAGTGATGTAATAGCACATGGACAACACTTAAGGATTTCAAGGTGATCTGAATGTACTCTCATGTCACTTTACTCCAGGACGGTTCGTGAGCATCCCTTTGCTCTTTTCATATTCAATTTTTGTAAATTACATACCACACCTGGGTAATTCTCTGGTGCTCTTTACAATTCTTAGGTGACTCCATCATCAACCAGTTTTCCCAAATGCTATCTTGAATTCCTCTCTTTCTCCACGATCTCAAAGTCCTACCCCTTAGGAGAAATGCCTCTGCTGCTCTCTCTTCTGGTCTACAATTGTCCTTTGCCTGGATTACAATGACAGTGCCCTGACTCATTTCCTGAATTCTCCAAGCTTTATGAAAACTTTATCAAATCTCCTGCTCAAAACTTACTTCTGGCTCTCAAATATCCTTAGAGCCAAATCAAAATCTCCTTAATACAATTTACAAAAATTCCTTGTGGTTTGGCTCGTGATGACCTCTCCAGCCTCATGTCTCTTCCTGCCCTTCCTGCCTCACTCTCTACAGTACAGCTATCCAAAGAGCTTTCAGTTCCTTCCTCGCTAGACCTTTGCATAGGCTGTTCCCTCTGCCAGGGAAGCTCTCTCCAGCACCTCTCCCTTCACCTGGAAAAGCCTCATCTCACTTCTCCCGGGGCACCTTCCCTGACTCCACAGCACAGGGTGTAAAGATCCCCATGCTACGTGCCCATACACGCTGCATTCCCCCCTCGCACACGAATTGTAATGGCCTATTTCTCAGTCTGTGTCCCTCACTAAGACTTAAGTGCCTTGAGGCAGGGACCATGCCTGGTGCACCAGTTGTGTCCCCAGCAGCTAGCGCAGTGCCTGGCATATGGTAGGTGTCAGTGACTATTCATTGAATTAATAAATGAATGAATGTAGGTTTTACCCTCACAGTGAGTGGGTAAAGTTGGTGAGACTGACTCCCTCCCTGTTCTGTAGTTAAATCTTTGAAGTCTATACATTTCTAGTGATAAAAAGTACAGTGCGCCTCTGTCCAAGTACCCACGAGGGATTTGACACACCGCTGTTAGTAACCGTGGTTCACTAATTCCATGATCTGCTGGGGCAGAGGGGGTCAGGGGTGTAGTACTGTTTGAATAAAATCCTTCCCCAGGCTCTGGCCACAAGGATCCCTTTCCTCCTTAGAAATCAATGGAATATGTGTTTATGTTCTTTAACATGAAAGTAAACGTGAATGCAATTTTTTAAAATGCATAGATATTCATTTGACTATGAGTTTAGAAATGTTGATTAAATGGGCTTAATGTTTGATCTAGAAAAGTAATTCGTAGTCACCAGCAATTTATCTTTAACTGATGTGAACCACAATTTATTCCATGAGACACTTATACAAACTCTCTACTGGGATGATAATTAATAGAAATTTTGCATCCCATCTGGATTGTATAAGTTTATAGTGAGCCACATTAAAATAAAACAAATTTTAAAAAGCATTTATTTAAGACCCTTCTATGCTTGATGAAATAGAAAATAGTATAAAGATGGTACTTTTCTCAGTAATAATTAAATCAGTGCATAATGATAAAAGCAGAAAGAAATAATCATGGAAAACACTGCAGAGTTAAAACGCAATTTAAACTCTCAGTGAACTTAAGCTTATCATTGAAGACTGTCTCTCCAGGCATAAGCTATAAAATTTTTGAATTTCATCTGATGATTTGAACCATAAAAAATTACCCCAACTAACAATATGTGTGGCATTTATTATGGAACCTCAACAAATAGAAAATATAGTAGCCAATGCTGTGAAAGCTTAACCATTTAATTAGCATAAATTTTAAAGAACCAAATCATGCTGACACTTCTTTGTCTAGAACAACATGTAGAACTTACATTCCTGCAATGATAATACTGAGAACAAATTTTTATAACCTGAAAAGCAATAAAATGTTTTAAAACTATAGAAAACACAAAAACTTTAAAAATTGTTTGCACATTGGTTACCTTTAAATAAGAATCATGTGTGATTTTTAGTTTTACGTTTTCTTAAGCATTTTCTCTTGCACTGATGACGCATTAGTGTTAAGCCCAGGTTTGCTTGGTTTTTCAGAATGAGAAGAGACCAAAAAAAGGTTAGAAAGATAGGCAAGAGTATCTCTTATCTCTGCTCTTGTATTATCTTTTATGAGCAAATGGAGTAAAGCATAATCATGTTTCCTAAATGAGTTTCTGAGTGTTAATATTTGTGTTATACAACTCAAAGGAACTTTCAAGTTATACACCCAAAGTGCTGAATTAGTGGGATTATGAATATGCATATATGTCTGTTGGCTGACCATCTGTGTGCATATCACTGACTGTTGTGAGGCCTCTGTGTACCTTAGCCGTGGATCTAGGTTGCTACATAATACATTTAATTGTTGCATGGCTAAATAGGTCAACCACACCAAAGAGGAAATTCTAGTTCTGCCACTTACAGTTTCTTTACCATAAAGTCTCTGCTCAAGCGTGTGCCTTTCATTACGTTCCAAAATTATAGACAATTATCAATTATCATTGTTTTGGGCGTTTTCTCTGCTATTTTCAACTGGCCTAGATTCTAGACAATTGACCATTGTGACTATAAGTTGAATTTTTATTCTATTTTAATCTACAAAATCATAATTCATGGAAAATTGCCATTATAAGATATGAAACAGGATGATATTCTGCTCCCTTTTCCATATTCTATAATATAAATATATTTCTATAAATCAAGATTTAGTATATCTTTTTGTTATATATTTTCTTAAGGTAGATGTCAAAGTAAACTTGTAACCACTAGTAAATATAGTTAGTTGTTTAGTAAATTTGCTGCCCTCTGCTGTTCAAAATTTTTTTTAAATAAATTTGTTTCCTCAAGAAATTTTTGTCTCCCCTTAGCAAAACAAAATACCATACTTGAAAGTAGAGATTATAAAATCAAGAATTAATAATATTTTAAGTATATAACATTAGCAACAATGAGATTTGAAAAAGCCAAAGATTACTTTTGCTGTGGAAGAAGTAACAGGCCTCTATAGACAGAATAAAATTCACTGAAAAATTCTCTCTAATGTCACCCTAAAAATTAGCTCCAGTCAAACTATTCCATGAAATGGTTATACACTGTAGATATTATTTAAATGATAATCAGGAAAAAAGCAATATTTCAGTAATATTAATATCTCAATTAGCTCATTTGCACTCCTGAATCAAATGTAACTTGGATTGTTTTAAATTAAAAAGAAAATGGTAAATTAGTTACCTGAATATTTTCTATTAATTTCACGTTACTTCTGAAATGTAAACCAAATATAATGTTGGCATAAATAAGAGGAAATAGTTCGAGATTCCTGCAACATTTGTGCTACTAATTATAGGATGTTTTCTGTGATGATCTACCAGTACAGTAAAATAATGTTTTAAAGAAAGAGAAAAATAATCTCAATACCGTAACACCATTGTGATCTTTCACATAAGTTCGTGTTTTGTTACTGAGCTTGTCCAGACACAGGCTTTGTGGTACCATGTAACTGTTGTTCAAGCATACGGTCATATTCTGTTTTTATTACTTAGTGTCCTTTTATAAATCTTTTCCAGAGTTACTACACAAGTGTCACAATCACCACACACATCGGATAACTTAGACCTTTTCAACATTTTGTTATGATGTTTCCACTTTTCTCTCACTGTCTGTAGCTACCATTATAATCTCATTATAAAATATTGAAATAAAAAGCATATCTTAAAAATATTTTGGATATAATTATTAAATGTAGGCTGCATATTATTAAGAAAACTGTTGGGAATGAGAGATGTCGATAAAATACTTGGACAAGCTAATGTCAAAATAATGGTTTTGGTTTGAATACGGACTACCTCAAAGCACCCCATATTACAAAGAATATGTCCTCTCCTGGCCAAGGGGAATGGCGCTTAGGGAACTGGGGGGCTTTTATGCCAGACTGGAAATACTACTATCCAATTGCACCTATATGTAGTACTTTAAACATTCATTTTTTAATAGAAAATCAGTGGCCCAAATCAGTCTGGTCAGGCATGTATTACGTGTCTTTTTTTCTATTACTAAAGTAATGGTATGTGTTTTCTCAAACTGTTTATATTAACACTCCTAGTTTCCTGTTTAAATACAATATTGAGAAACCACCAGAGGGGAGCAAATCCATTATAAAAACTGGCTTCTCCTCTATGTCAGAGTGTCAAGCAAACCAGAATGGAATTTTCTTCCTCACCCTCTCCCCAACCTTTAGCCACCCACAGTTCTGTGAAAAAGCTAACCCCGTCCAAATCCATTCTCCAGCTCAAGGTAAACAGGTTGAAGGTGATATTTGGGATATCTTATAAAAGGGGATCTTTCTTTCTGAGAGGCTCCTTGTCTTCACATCTTTTCAGTGATCTGGACCATCCCCCTAAATTATCTGGGTCCCCTAGAGACACTTAACTTTTCTGAAACATTCCCTCCCGCCTTGCCTAAGGCAGGGCACAAAGCACTGCTAGCTGGTGTCCCTCGAGAACCTCTGTGTAATGAATCAGTTTTTCCTTTACCCCTCTTTTTTCCAGCCCCCTCTCCCAACAACTCCGACACCTGTTGCAAGGGAACCCGGCCGGAAGCCTATTTCTATTTCACCATATGGAGAAGTCACTGGTAGCCCCTCCCCTCCTCCCAGGAGTGGCATCCCCACACCAAGCCCGAGCACCCCGGCTCTCTCTCCCATCTGGGTGAGCTCCTTCCTTCTTTCACTTATGTAGTGCCTGTTGGGAAGTTCAGGTATAGCCTTTGTTCTTCAGAGGCTAGGAAACAAAGAGAAGCTGGCTATTCACCACCACCACCACCCCCCCCCCACCCCACCTTGCTGCCCCTTTTCTTTCTCACCTAGATTCCAGGTCCTTCATGCCAATCGACCCCTAACAGCCTCCCAGCACCTCTCACTCCTCTCACCTGTACCTCTCCCCACCTTTCCCCTCCCACTCCCCCAGGCTCTCCATATGCCTGCACCAGAGCAAATCCTACGTCTGCAGTCTACAGACTTACCCGCTGGGACCAATGAGGGAGGGGCCATGAAGCGTCCCACCCGGAAAAGCTACTTGGTGACAGAGTTGAGCCTGTCTTAATACTTTGGTGTGCTATCCGTGCTCATCCGTATAGTCACAGACAGCTTTGCATTGTTTATGCATCAAGCTAAGGAGAAAAGCAGAAATGGTGGACAGAGGAAAAACTAGGGGCCCTAAGTGATGTCATCGAAGCTCATCTTCATATCCTAATTTTACTCATTTTACTTGACTTCCTGTGTTCTCTCCGGCTGAGATTTGTTGGACGAGAGCGGATGCATGTTGGCGTGTGAATGCGCGTGTGCGTTTTTCATGCCACACAGCGTTTCCCTCACTTAGCTCAGTGTGCCTTTTCCTTCCCTTTTCCTTCACGTCTGCTCCAGACTGATCGCATACATCCAGATGACATAGATTTAGAAAATGAGCCCTGGTATAAATTCTTTTCAGAACTGGAATTTGGACGCCCGGTAAGTGAGGCTAGACTATTAATATAAGAAAATTAGGAGAATGTTGTTTGATTTATAAAACATACCATTATCAGAAGAGATAGGTGTCATTTCGAGAACAAAAGCTGAATGTGTACGATATACACCAATTTGGTACAGTTTAGCCCAAAGTCACTTCTGTACCAAGTGTTTAAATGTGCTCAGACATTTCTTATATAGTTTTTCTTTACCTCCAAATTATGCATTAGGATTACTTTACCTTTAAGCAAATTCAAAATGTTGAGATAGTTTCTGTCCTAGAATAGTCAATTATTACAGATTTATAGATTTGATAGATTTTTTTGTTGTTGGTTTGCGGTCCTTTTTGGTCTAGTTTAATCAGAAGAGCTCTGTGGCATTCATAATAATTACCATTTTTAGAGCTCCCAGTCGCAGGAGACTCACCCAGAACCTGGAGAGTACTGGGTTTTGTACTCATTTTCTCAGTCAGTCTTCACACTGCCCCTCCAATAAGAAAACCAGAGACCAGAGAAGTTAAGTAGTTTGCCCAAGATAGTAAGCTCCAGAGTCAGATGTTAAGTCCAGGCCTATCAAACAAACAAACAAACAAACAAAACCTCTAGGCAATTCCCACTATAACATATGCTAGAGTATTTCCATGATAAAATACCTCATTTACTCTTAGGGATGTATGCAAAAGGAAAAATAAGGAAACCCCGTGTGGGCCTTGATTTCTAGCTTTACTACTAAAAATCACCAAAATACTTCTGGTCCCCAAACCTCCCATCAAAGGTGTACCTTATGAGATTTCCTTAGCCTATTTGGCATAAAGAGTCAACCCAGGTCTCAAATAATGATTTTTTTTATTAACTCAAGTTGTGGGGAGGAACTCTATCTACCAACACTAGTACATTTGAGCTGTGTCAGTTAACATATCTTTTATACTCTTACTGAGTGTTCCTGAATTTTAAACTCTCAAAGAACATACTGATTACACTCTACAGAATTTTATTAAAGATCAGAGAGTACAATCTTTCTTTTACCATATCATAGACTGAATTATATACTCGTACACTAAACCACATACTTTATACTGGGTGGTTAGATTAGTCCTTTTTGTTCATTAAAATGCAAAGGAGACTTGGTTAGATTCATTATCTTATTGAACTGGACCAAAAGCGACTGTAAATGATCATAAACCAAAGATTTTTTCCCTCAAATTTCTATACCTAATAAGAATAGTTTCTCTCATTTTTTTTCTCCTCTGTATCCAAGTAGTCGCATAAATGTATTTAATTTCAGAGAAAACTCTCTAACTTTATTTTATATGTATCGTTATTGTTGATTAAACAGTTTATAGGGACTATACCAATTTCTGTTCTGAGCCTAAATCACCAGCATTTTTCTATAATCATTTCAGCCACACATGGAAACTCACCAGCATGCTATCCACTTGCTCTTTAATGTTTCTTTAATATACCTTGCATTCCTCTGTGGCTAGAGACTAGGAGTGCTAATTTGATTTGATGAAATGAGTTTATAAATATACTAATCAAATCACTAGTAATTTTGCCCAGTGCTTGAGAATATTGAGCATAGCACTCTTTCTCCTAGACTACCCCATTTTGCTCCATTCATGTCACTCTTTGTGTGTATCTGATGCTGTCAGCACTCAATTTCTAACTGTTGTCACCTTTTCCACATGTTCATTCCTTGCTGCCATTGATTCTCCTCCATTCCATCTCTACACTTCTGCTTATGTGGTGCATCTACACCCAGCCTCCTAAAAAGGCTCTGGACTATGTTCAAGATCATTCTTCTGGTGTTTCCAATGAGGTAAAAAAAACAATTATTCTCTTTTTCAGATTTCTCTCTTAGGAGCTGTTACTATGATTCCAAACATCTGTGTTTTACGATTCACTGTAGTATCCAAGCTGTTTTTGAAAATCTACCTTTGTATCATTGGGGTGTATCCAGTATCATTCCTTGGACATTAATTGTACCAAAGGCATTGGCTCTTTCTGAAACATAAGGAAGAATCATCCAGCTGCATCTTTGAGTTGAATTCTTCAGTGAAGTCCTAGTCTCCAGGAGTGTGAGCACCAAAAATCAAATCAAATCACTAGTAGTCTTAGTGTATATATTAACCACCTGGTTTTTTTTCTTCAACTAGAGTTAACATTCTAGATTATTTTATGTTAGTTTCAGGTATACAGCATAGTGATTAAACAATGATAAAATTTACAAAATGATCCCCCCTGGTCACCTGTTTCAATTAGACTAAAATATTACTAGAAGGCTTCTCAGAGCAGAATGACACTTTAGATTCTTAGACGATCAGATGTTCATGCCTAATATAGTCCTAAAATTCATTTTAATTCTTTCAATTTCCCAAATATAATTTGTGGATTTTAGCATTAGATAGAATCAAAAATATACCCGACAAATTACTAGCACACATGTCACAAATTCCCAGTTCTACACACTTGACAGAAATTACTAAATCCTTCCCAATGCTGCCGTCCAGGCAGCCACTACAATAGATTATCTATCACTGGCACGTATAATGAAATGTATCTGCCATCTCTTTTTAGGGATGTTCATGATGATCTGCTTGGTGAAGAAAAGTTTCTGCCAGACAATGTAAAATTTTATTCGAATTAGTCAAGGAGAGTACTAAAAAGGCAGAATAATCCTGTGTCAAAAGCTTTTTATCCTGCTCTTTGCGAAGAAAAAAAAACATTTCGGAAAGTATATTAGGACTCATTAGTCGACACAAGCCACAGCAGCTATACAAAAGGCTCTGAGCAGAAATTCTTAGAAGCCTCTAGGATAGGAGCAAAGTAAACTGGTTTTTTTTGCACAGACGTTTTCTGTGGTCCTAAGAAAATACAAAAACACTTAGTAAATTTCTTATTTTCAGTGAAAAGTCTTAACTTGGTTAAGTATGTGCAACTAGAAAATAAAACTAATAGGAGGCCCGTGCTGCAGGAAGTACTACTGACACATTGTGGTGAAAACTGGAATTGTAGGAACAGTCTCAGGAGGATATACCAAACTTTCTAAAGTTTCGATTTGTAATTCCACATCATTTATCCTGAGCTATACATGAGAGTACATGTTAAAGAGAGAAGTGATCAAAATATTTATATATTAAATTAAAAGTAAAATAGAATAGTCAAAAACATTCTGGGTTACTGAATTCAGTCATTTTTAAAGACTTATTTTTGTAGATCGGCATACAATCTGAAGCAAATCAAATACAGCAAGCAATTCTTTTCTTGAGTTTCCTTCACATCTGAAGAAAGGGAATCATTTCAACATATGAACAACCTAAGTATTTACTTCAGAATTCAATTTGGTCAGCTATTTCTCTCAGATATTTTGGTCAAGTATTTCTAGAATATTTTTAAGACAGTTGGTTCATTAAGAATAGAATTTAGAGATTACCACATCCAAAGCCCTCATTTTTCAGTCAAGAAAAGTGGAGCCCAACGATTTTAGGAAGTAATGTCCAAAATCACATGGTAAAATGGTGGCAAATTAAAAATAAATTACAGATCTCTTAACCTTCACTTTAGGGCTGTTTCCTTTATATCACACTTCTTAGCACTTCCAAGAGATGTATTTAGAGCTCAAATCTTTTAGGAAAAATTACTTTACTATTCCTTATTAACTACTTACTCTGTGAAATAAATTCTAGTATTTAACATTACACAATAATTCTTGGGCTAAAAATAGTAAAAATGTAATTCTATGCATTCTATATTGTTATAGTAGTGGCAATAAAAATCACACGTAAAAGCACTTTGCTAATGGCTAAATTGATTTGCCATTATCAATCATTAATTGATTCAGAGGGCATGGTATATGATTGATAGCATATTAACTATGTTATTAATTTCACATCATGTTTTTTCAGACTGTAAAAAATACTCCTATAAGGTTCTGAATTCTATCTTAAATAACCTTTTGTAAAACATTTCTGGTAAAAATTGTAATTGATTAGACATTACCTTAGCTATTCTTTATCAAGTGCCTAGTATATGTCAAGAATAACATATTTTCTTTTTATATATATCTATTTTTTTATTCACTTGATATAATTTACATAACTTCAAATTTTACATATTTGACCCTTTTACCCCATTACTTCTGCCCTCCCTGCACCAGACTCCCTCCTCCCCCAGAATAACGTGTTTTCTAATCCATAAATATAACTGAGAAACATTTAATAAACAATTACGAACTTTTAAGCAAAGCTTAACCACATGATCAATGAACAAAAATGAGTAATTCAATGTCTCCACTTTGTTAAAATGACCTTTGTTTAGATGTGTTAAAATAATAGTAATATGTAAATACTAAGTAGACCATAATAGTTAAAATAGGTTACCTCTTTTTCTGGAGATAATTTCCATTTCAGTACCATTCATACAATTATCATACAAGTTTTTCTCTCAGTCATCTATCTAGACTTTTTATTGTTTCCTTATAATTTAATATTGAACCTTTCCTTTGGGTATGCATAAAATCACAAAATCTGTTTCAGTTTATTATGAATTGTGGAAACCAACATGAGGAAAAATTATTGTAGTTTCTTAGCCAAAGTCTAAAAAACTTTGTCAGAGTAGAGCCCTCTCTTCACTGCTACATTTTAATTCATATAACAGTTATTATTTAGGGTCATCCAAGCTGTCAACTCAAAATTTCTGATCATTCTTGGAGTATCCTAAGATTGCTCTGAAATTTATACTTTTTGATGATCAACTGTGGTTTGTGGTTGAGTGTCCCATGAAACCAATGTTCTGAGGCTCTTTGGTGTTGTTCTTCTGTAAACATGTAGAATTAATATTTCTAAACTGGAATATAATTACCTGTTGTTGTTTTTTTATTTACTTGCTTGTCTTTCTTCTTATTTAATATTTATTTTCTGCCTTTTCACTGTCCAATTCAGAGTTCAGTGACTTAAAATGATCACATAAATTTATTAGATCAATAGACTGGGGTTTTTTTCTAATTTTATATTTGTTGAGAACTTAGAAACCTAAACATTTTTTAGGAACTAAAAATATTAAACTACACTTCTCTGTCTAAATGGAAGAAATATTCTCTTGCAGAGGATGCTTTTGTTGTTTCTGAGCAAGATTCCATTCTCATTCAGTAAGATGGAATTAAATGAAAATGTAAGGGGCTTGTCAAACTGATCTACATAAAGAATCTCAAAATTATATACTAATATTTTAATTGGTTAATTGGTGCTAGTTTACAAATAGAAACTAAAGTTATAGAAATAGTTCTTAAAGTGTGGTTTAATTTCCACTAAGAGGTTTTTTGCACTCTAGGTAAAATGTTCCTGTGTAACAGGAACTTAAGATAAAACTTGTCAAATTCTGCCTTTCTGGCCGACATTTTTAAACTTTCATAGTGAAGACATTTTCAAATTAGAATTTCAGTTGTTCATCAGACCATAGCTGATTGTGATGATTAATCATCAAATCTGACTGAAGCCAGGACTATTTAGTTTCCTTTTTCCTGGATAGTCCAGGCATCAGATCACAACTACTTTCACCTTGCAGTGTCACTGTTCTAGAGTTCACTACTGATCCTCCCTTTCCTTTTAGGTATTTTACCGATTAGTCCAGTAAATGGCCATGAGAAGTGAAAAATTCGGATGTAACATTTTTATTTGATATCTATTTCATTGTACTGTTCAGAACAAAGGAGTATGAAAATGGCGTGTACTATAAAAATCCAGAATTATTTACCAATTTGCATTTTCTATTTTTCTTTGTCCTCACAACCATGGACAACTGAGTGTTGATTTTCTGATGAAAATGTTAACAGTTGACTTTAAAAGAAAAGCTATATGTTGGTTCATTATATCATTTATTTTAAACTAATCCTGAACTTCACTATTTAAAAGATTTAAATCTGTACCTGATTTAAGTACCAGTAGTTTAATTTAATTCCAAACCAAATTCTGTGGTTTTTATTAAAATGCCATGTCTGTGTTGACAGATGAAAGACTTCTCAAGTTCTGCTTAAATTTTAGGTTTTAAAAATAACACTTGGCAACATGATAAAAATTTATAAAGACTGAGCAATGACCAAAAATTATTTTTAAAACATCAAATGATTCCTTTATATAGAAAATTTCTATTTACACAAATGGTCATTAATTTTTTTTTCTTTTTGACCCCAGACAATGCTTCAGTTGTAGATAATTTAAGTAAAACAGAGAAATATAGTAGAGGATATCAAAAGAGAAAGAGATAGGAAGAAAGTAGAAATCAGGTTGCATGATTTCTCTTTGGGAAGACATTTTTTAAATCATAATAAATGGTATTTTTATCTCAATTTTTACAATATTCCTTTTTAGGATACTTAATTTAATGTTCACAGGAAAATTAAGTTTTGTCATGGTAAAAATTTTCATGGTATTATTATTATTATATTTTAACAGGCCTCCTTGTATCAATCCTCTATAGATAGAAGTCTGGAAAGACCCAGTAGGTAAGAATCTTATTACATTATGCAGTGAAATATTCTATACAAGTGGTTTCTTTTTCAGTGAAAGAATAGTGAAATTATGTATTACATGTTTTTTAAAAACACCATACTTTAGGAAGTTATTTTATATTGTTTCTGCATCTTTTAATATGATAATATTCAAGAATTTATGAAAATCAAGTGAAATAATTCTGGACTTCACAATCTGAGAAATTCTTTCTTTCACTATCTCCTCTATACCCAGTTTTCTTTTGTTTAAATGGGGATTATAAACAACTAATTTTCCATATTGTTAAATAATGTTTACAATAATATGTATTTTTAAAATTCTGTTATAAATTTTTTCTAAATTATGTTCTACACATATTTGTTCATTATACTTTGACCACAAAAATCAGAAATACTGTTACTACAAATAAATGAGGGTTTACTATATACTAAGTATTCTAAGTACGTAAATAAATTCAGACCTTAAGACACCAGTATGAGTTCTAAACTGTTATTCTCATTTTATCTCTCAGTAAACTAAAACTTAGGCTCTATAACTTATAAGGTTTACACATTGGCAAGGAGCAGAGAGACACCATAGAACTGAACCAAAATAACTTGTAACCACTAGTCCTAACTACATTAAAAATCTGCCGAGTTAATTTCTGTTGGTAGGCTTTAAATATCATACTTTAAAATGTTACAGAAATTCAGACACAGTTCAACAGCAAATTGAATAATACAAACTCCCAGCCATACTGTATCATCAACAACAAATATCTACATAATATTAATTTGCCCTTCTATAGATTTCTATCAGCATAAGTAGAAAACTTTGAAAGTTGAACCCTTCGTCAATTGGGTCCATGAGTGTCATCCAAGGACATAGTCACTAAGAAAGGAGTTCCTCCAACCCCTCTTTTTCTATCTTTTCCCATCTATATATGCACCTAAAATGTTTGAATTTTAGAGTTATAATTTGACCTGAGATTTCTGTAAAGACATGCAGACCCTCACATGACATGATAATGACAGCAAAACAAGTCTAGGAGAAGCTGAGGCATTCTCTTTAGAAAACTGCAGACAAGTTCTGAGGTCTGGCTCCACCTCTCTACCTACAAAGCATGCGTGTTGCATTTGCTCATTTGTGAAACAGTGATAACTCTATGGGTTATGTAAGAAAATAATGTCAGTACAGCAAATAGCATAACTGCTGGATCATAGGAGCTGGAGTGCTATTGCTGCTGCTTTTGATGTACTTTTATCTAATGATTTGACAGACAGCATGCTGTGTGATGTTTATCTTCACTCACTAACGTTTGCTTGAAACGATACTGTACTCAGATCCAGAGCTATGATAAAACTTTCCTGCCATTATAGACTGTCGACACCATTTAATACGACTGAGTGCAAGGACTCTGCCAGTGTTCAGGGGGAGGGAGCAGTGAAGAGGTAGAGCACGGGGATTTGTATGGCAATGACACTATTCTATATGATACAATAGTGATGGACACATCATTACACATATGTCAAAACTCGTATGTGCAACAGAAAAGAGGAACCCTATGTAAACTATGGACTTTCGTTACATTTAATAATAATGTATCAGTATGGTTCATCGACTGTAACAACGGTACCACGCTAACAGACAATGGCAGTAATAGGCAGAATATATGGGCATCTCTAAACTTTCCTATCATTTTTTTTTTCAGTCACCTGAAACTGCTCTTAAAAAATTAAGTTTATTCATTTTTTAAAGAAATAATCATAAAAAAAATGTGTTTACTGTCAAGGAACGAATTCTTTAAAAGGTGGTTTGAGGGATGGGAGATAAGAATAATAACACTGTCACTAGCATATTCCATTGTCTTTCTGGTTCACGTGTGTTACTTTCCTCCAGCACCAACCAAACTGAAGCCAATTCCTTCTTTCAGTTCTGCAAGCCTGGCCAGTGACTTCAGGAAAAGACGGAAGAGCGAGCCCGCCGTGGGGCCACCGAGGGGCTTGGGGGAGCCAAGTCCGAGCAGGACGAGCCCAGGCCGGGCAGACCTCCCAGGATCGAGCGCCACCCTGACAAAGTCTTTCATTAGTTCTTCTCCTTCGTCCCCATCTAGAGCGAAAGGTAAACAACGATAAACTGAAATGCCAGCAATTTACTCGCCTAAGTTTTAACCTAGAGCGCCCTGTGAGAGCTGGTGCAGTGAGTGATAACTATCCAGAGATAGTTCGTATTTATAGTTTCAGAACAGTAGCTTTCTTCCTTAGCCCAGAATAAGTCAGGTTGGTGAGCCACTGGGGTGGCTTAGAGGATCTATCACCTGTGAATGCTTATTTTTGTCCTCCAAATGTATCATTTGTGTGTATTTGGGGGGGGGAGGACAAATTCAAACTATCAAACAATGTATGGCTAGGCTATTAAAAGATTATATTTATAAACATTTGCAAGTAGTCAAAATTTCTAATAGAACTGCAATGAACAAAATGAATCAAATTTGTAGAATAGAAATTGTAAGTAGCAACAGAGAACATTGTTGCCTAAAATATAAATTAGTTTTGCTTTTTTCTTAATTAATCCTAGATAAAATTAGCCTAACCTATGAAAATCATTTCTTTAATCATTTCTCTATATTTCGGTCCATATGCATCTAAGCAGTAGTATATCCATGTTCTGCATGTAACACAGTGTTCATTTCACAACAGTCCCCTAGTAAGAACTAACTGGTTTCAAGCCGTAGTTATAAAATTTAGATATCACTAAGCCTTTTTTCCTCATGGCCTGTCTCCTCTAAGGAAATTCAGTAAGTTGAGTTGAAAGGAGCAAGTCACTCTTTCGCGTCTCTGAAATACCATTGAGTACATTGCTGCCACTGTAACAAGAATATTCATAAGATGGAGACTGAGGATCAAACCAGCAACCACAGATACCTAGGTCCATACCAAATTCTGGGCTCTGCAGCCTTCTCCAATCTCCTGGGGTTGGAGCAAAAAGAAAAAAAAAACCTGAAATGTATAAAGAAAATAGCTTCTAACAGAGGTTTCCTTGAAATAGCACAGATTCAGCTACATGTATGAAATGTAGGCACTAAAAGTGTTGCCACATGGTGGTTACAACTAAGAAGCAGCTGGTCCTTGTGCAAAAACAGGCTGGACTCTGGATAAACAAAAGACACCAGCTCTCTTTCGTACCCTAATAAAGCTATGAATACTAACTGGGAGGTTCCGAGGGAGTGAACCCCTTTCATGATACCTTTTCTCAAATTGACAAGGATATGTTTATCAGATTTTACTCATTTATGCAAACAAATGTCTTAAGGTAACAAATAGGTCATGAATACTATTGATTCATTTTGCTTAGATACCACCCAAAAGTTAAAAGGATTCTCATTTAGGTCTTTGTTTTTATCCTAGGGGAGTATTAAGTCAACCTCCTTTCCCAAATGCTACATATCTATTTAATGTGCTTATCTACTTTTGAAGAATTTGGGGAAGACAATAAGGGAGGAGCTGTCAATAGTGCTATTTTCCTCCACTAAATTTATTTCTAAGAAGAAAATATCCCACTAGATGTATTTGGCCTTCAGTTTACTAATTGAGCCAGCAAAGCAAAAGGAAATATTTCCATACATATTCCCACTGAGGTCAGGATTAGCTCTCTTATCAAAGTGCAAACAGTTTTTTAAAAAGACCCACCCTGAAAGAAAGCAAGATGCCTTTATCTCTGATGAAAGTCTTACATTACATCCAGTTACCCTATGAGAATTGCCTATTAAGAAGTTCAAGGTTGAAAAATTAAAGAGGTAAATTAGTTTGTTTAAAGAGGTGCTCATTATTTTTTTCTTGGAAAAAATGTCAGCAGCAATAGTTCACAGCATCTTGATTTTGCAATTTTGGAAAATATTTTGTCTTAAAGCCTTTTCTATCTAATGCTCTGGAAAAATTATTTGATACAGTTATGGGAGTATTCGTTAAATGTAAATTTATAAATTACTCTTTACTTCTCTATTACTATAAATCAAATGAGACTCAAATCCTGACCCTATAAAGTTGATTAAATCTATATCACTTCTGGCACTGTTTGTTAAACCTTTAAATTGCTAATAAAGTACTACTGTGTTTTTGGTATACCATATTTGCAGAAAGGTATATGAAGTATTCAATAGAAATAGATATATTAGCTACATAGATTACCTTTTCTAGATAGTTTTGTTAACTCTAATATCTGCAACGCTACATTCATGGCAAAAGTATTACCTTGTTTTAGAATTAGACATTTTTTTCTCTAAAGTTGAAGCTTCGTGTGTAACAATCAGTGTCTAGATTAAATCATGCTGCTGTCTCTTTTATCTGATGCTAACTGACCTGCTCTCCTCTTTGTGAAACTTTTAACTTCTCCAAATGTCTCTCTTCCACCACGCTGCTCTGGATTCAAAGGTGGGGATGATAGCAAAATGTGTCCATCCCTTTGCAGTTACTCAGAGCTCAACAGTAACCCCTCCAGTGAGTTAGATTACTGTAACACTTACAGACAGCACTTGGACGTCCCGCGTGACTCACAGAGAGCCATTACTTTCAAAAACGGCTGGCAAATGGCCCGGCAAAATGCAGAGGTCTGGAGCAGCACCGAAGAAACGGTTTCCCCCAAAATCAAATCCCGTAGTTGTGATGATCTCCTAAACGATGACTGCGATAGCTTCCCTGACCCGAAAACCAAGTCGGAAAGTATGGGCTCTCTGCTGTGCGAAGAGGTCTCCCAGGAGCACGGCCCCATGCCGTGGGCGACCCCTTACATCCAGGAGGGCCGCAGCAATGGCAGATCAAGGCTTCGACACAGGCCAGCCCACGACGCCCCAGGGTTCCTAAAGATGTACAAGAAAATGCACCGCATTAACCGCAAGGACTTGATGAATTCAGAGGTGATTTGCTCCGTAAAGTCGAGAATAATGCAGTATGAAAAGGAGCAGCAACACAAGGGCCTGCTCCACGGATGGAGCCAGTCCTCCACGGAGGAGGTGCCCAGGGACATGGTACCCACACGCATTTCTGAGTTTGAAAAGCTGATTCAAAAGTCGAAATCCATGCCCAATTTAGGAGATGAAATGTTATCCCCTATAATCCTAGAACCACAACAAAATGGTTTATGCCCCCAAAGGCGATTTTCTATTGAGTCTTTGTTGGAGGAAGAAAATCAAAGTAGACACCCTTGTCAGGTACAACGGAGCTACAAGTCTAAAACCCTGGTGCCAATTCATATTGAAGTCACCAGCGATGAGCAACCAAGAGCTCATGTGGAGTTCTCTGATAGCGACCAAGACGGAGTGGTGTCTGACCACAGTGATTATGTTCATGTAGAAGGGTCATCCTTTTGCAGTGAGAGTGATTTTGATCACTTTTCTTTCACATCCTCTGAAAGTTTTTATGGATCCAGCCACCATCACCACCACCATCACCACCACCATCACCGGCATCTCATCAGCTCCTGCAAAGGCAGGTGCCCCGCCTCTTATACTCGATTTACCACAATGTTAAAACATGAAAGAGCTAAACATGAAAATGCTGAAGAGCCCAGAAGACAAGAAATGGACCCTGGCCTTTCTAAACTTGCGTTTCTAGTTAGTCCTGTGCCTTTCCGGAGGAAAAAAAATACGACTCCCAAAAAACAGACTGAAAAGGCAAAATGTAAAACATCTGTATTTGAGGCTCTGGACTCTGCCCTTAAAGACATTTGTGACCAAATTAAAGCTGAAAAGAGAAGGGGAAGTTTGCCAGACAATAGTATTTTGCACCGTCTTATCAGTGGACTGCTGCCGGATATTCCTGAAAGGAATTCATCACTTAAAGCTCTAAAGAGGAGCCCCATGCACCAACCTTTCCACCCACTGCCTCAAGATGGTGCTATTCATTGTCCATTGTACCCCAGCGAATGTGGGAGAATGCCTCACAGTGCCTCTTTCCAAGACATGGACACCAATAATAACTACCACCACCAAGACCACGAGAGCACACTGAGTCTCCAAGGTGGATGAACTTTTCTTTCTTTCTCCTTGTGGTTCAGATACCCACCCTCCAGCTCTTTCATTTTCCATTCCTACATCTCATCATCCTGGGCTGTGAGACCACTTGGCATCGTTCTGTGTTACAAAGCAAATGCTTGTTGTGCAAACATGTCTTACTGAATCGTTCTCGTTCGCCCATGTGATATTTGGACTGAATGTGTGGCTTAAAGTATCATCAATTCACAAAAATTTACTCATTCAAAATCATTGGGGAAAACCATTTTGTAGCTTAATGTTAGGACTGAAACAACTGTTAGTACATTGAAACAAGAAATTAAACATTTCATCAATTTAAAAAGTTTTCAAGACAGAAATCGTAATTGAATATCAGTATCCTTAAGAAACTGATAACTTTGCATTACCTCTTTTTTGTCGTAAAATGAATCAAAACCAGTAGTTTGACAAATAGCCTCTTCTTTGATTTTTATGTTAACTTTGTAGTCATTCACTCAATAATTTGCTCACAAATAATTTGCTCAGAACACCCAGGAAGCAAAACTGAAATATGTCATGTAGTAATTGATGGACAATTAAAAGAGACTAGGGGATTTGTTTAATAACTTTCTCAGTTAAAGGACACAATTGGGATAAAAATTTTTGTGAATGTATCTTTAAGCTGTATATATATATAAGTCTCATTTCCATCACACAGTGTATTCATTTTCTCTTCTTTCCGTTACTCTATTTATTTATTTTCTGCTAAAATAATCCTATGTTGACATTTGAATTTAGACCATTTGTTTTCATGAATAGATTACTACCTAAAAGTGCAATGCAAGGACAAATAGCAATTTCAGATGCAAAAGATTTTTTTTGAGGTTTACATAACTGAAAAACACAGTGTTTTGATATTTTTATACCATTCTTTAGTTAATTCTTTAAGCACTTTTTTTTTTACTACATAAATTGTAAGAAGCTGAAATGAATATTCCAGGCTGAAACATGGACCATCAACAGTGTCTTCCATGTAGCACACATTGTAAAGCATTTTACATACATTATCAAATTAACACTGGCATAAACCTAGGTGATAGGTATTATTGTAAACATTGTTTTACAATAAAGGAAATTGAGACCCAGAGAGGACAATAATGCTGACTGAGGTCATGCAGAGAGAATTACCAGTAACAGATTCACTCTCCTAATACATAAGAATTTATAGTACGGAATATAATCTCTATAGACAAAAAAGAGACATAATTCAAATTTCATATTAAGGTTGTATTCAACCATTAATTATCACTGCACAAATTTACTATATTATTAGTATTTATCTTTGCCCATTTATACTGTGCAACATGCTTCAAAAACAATAAATTAGAATTAAAAAATAAATGTATACAATCTGAAATTTTCACTAATTGAGACATGTCAGAATCTAATTTTTAAATGAATTAGCTATCTTTTCCAGTTTTTCAAAGTTCTAATTTAATCATCTCTCAATTTTATTCGTAGATAGAATATGTACTATCATTGAAACATGAATTGAGAGGATTTCAAAATGCATTTAAAGGGTGTTTTGTATTTTAATAAAATATATACTTTCCAATTGTGTTTAGCCCAAGTGAAAAATAGTTTATAGTTCATGAATTAGTAAAAGTAATTTAAAATGTATGACTATTATGAGAGCCCTATGGTCATAAAAATAGATTAATTTAGAATAAAACATAAATAATCCTCTAGCATTTATGAAAATCGCTGGTTAGGTTTTAGCTGCAATACTTATGGCCATGTTATTTTGTTAAGCCTAAAGACTTTGGAATCCACACTTCACAGAGAGAGAGTTATCTTTATCTTTTATTTAAGTGATATCCTACCTTCTGTAGGTAGACAATTCTTCCATATAATCAAAGTAGTCAAAACCTTTAAATGATGTTTCCTTTTTTACAGATCAGCATTCTTCATTCTTTTACAGACAGATTTATTTTATTTTTAATGCTTCGTATTATTCAATATAACTAAATTTATTAAAGGATAAGCAAAATAATTTATAAATTTGGACCCAGTTATACTGATAAAATTTTATAACAGACTACTGGAATATTTTTAGCCTCTAGTTGCATTTCACATATAAATATGTAAAGTATAAGATACCATTAAGAGATCTTCACAATCATAATTTTGTAAAGTAATTAATTATTTATACTTCGTTTTAAAAGGAACAAAAACTATTTCATAAGCAGTTTGGCAACTGATATCATACTATTTGTTTAGAGAATTTTAATCCCTTTGTTTCTTAGAATAAATATTTACTTTCTGATAATCTAGAGCACAAGGGAAGGCCAGTGATAAAGGCTTTTAAGAATTAAGCCTCAAGATGACATCTTCGGACTCAATAAGTATTTAAACATAGTGAGGGAGAGAATGACAGGACCATGGTTCTTCCATCATGATACTCTGTTCATTTTTCTCTTTCTTTTTCATTACTCATTCTAAAATCGATGTTCCACAAAATGTTTCAGTGTCTACAAACTGTTGCTATTCTCTGTCTTCTATAGGCCTTATAATACTAATTACAAATTGGAGGCAAAAAGGCTAGAAATAGAAAATATTAAAAAGTCTTTGCGATGAAAAATCCTTGCAACTGTGTAGTGTTTACACCAGATGATGTTGTATAATTATATTAGCAATGCAACAATTATGTATACGATTGTAATACTTCGGCGACCTCAGGGATTTTCCTTTCGAAATGCTCTGTTTTGTGTCTCGTATCACAACTTTATGATTACCTCTATGTTTTATAACCATGTTTTCCATTGTGGTGTCTCTCTAAATTTAAGGGGAAAAGTAGTTGCCACCAGGGAAAATGGCTGAACAGGTCTGCTTTTAGTAGGTGGATACTCACTCTGGCCCTGTCCTTTCCAATAGACCGTGAGTCCCCTAGAAGTTACTCGTCTGCTTTGACTGACTTGGGAAGAAGTGCACCAAGGGAAAGAAGAGGAACTCCAGAAAAAGAGGTAGTTAGTTCCACAGTTTTGAGTCTTTTTCAGCAATATACTGATAAAGCACTTGCCAGCCAAAGTTACATCCCAAACCAGTCAAGAACCCAGATTAACAAAATGACAATGGAGAATCTAGAGACAGTGTTCTCTGGAGCCTGAGCAAAGGACCGAGCCATTTGCATTCTGACCCTAGCTGCAGATCTCCACATGTTGTGGTCCAGTTGTGGCAGTGAGGCCTCTTTGGGCCTTGGCCTCGCACCCATGAATTCTCATAGGTGCCAGTTGCCTTGCAGTGGAAAGAGGTTCTCCTGTACAAATTCTTGGCCCAGTGATGTAGGGGAGAGCCCTAGGCCCACTGTACTGCAAATCAATACACGTTCTACGTGAATAATTTTTTCTGGCCTGCTTTTGTTGGAAAGGGTCCCTGAAAAACCACTGTCCCTGGGAACCACCTATCTATTGGCTCTTTGTCCAAACTTGGACAAGGGCTGGAGCTCTGGCTCACACTATCTTGGAGCCATGAATGTTTGATGGAACTGAAAGCTGGTCTTGGACTGGCAGCCACCCAGGAGTATCTCTACAGGTATCTGATACAGTCCCGTGCTTGTGGAACCCCTAAAGAAGTCAAGAATGGTCCAGGTAGCCTAAAGTTTACCAGAGTTACAGAGGAAAAGAGTGGGTGAGGGAAGTATTGGAAAGCGGGGAAGGAAGAGCTGGAGTTGCTAGCTTACAGGTGGCCCAGATCATCAAGCCTATACTTTTGGCCACTAACTAGCCTCCCAGTAATAGTTGGGCTAATGTTACTTTGCTACTATGTTAATACATGTTTAGTAAAAGGGACAATTACTTCCTTCATGACTTTTCCAACCTTTTTATTATGATTCAGGAGTCGCGTCAATACATAAGTCATGGAACAACTGACTCTCCACAATTATCCCAGGAAACGCTTTGGTTACAGCCAAAATTATGCCTAGGACAGAATCCTCTGTAGGCATTTTATTTCCCTATTTTGGCATTCATCTACCTTAGCTCCTAAAATGAAATATGCTATTCAATGCTTATGGTGAATTAGTCATCTATTATATTCCTGCTATAGCTTAAATGTCTAAATGAAGAACTCATTAATTTATTCATAAACTTTATAGAGAATGTTATATGTTTAATCATTCCTTGATGTTACATTTCTCTGATTCATGTGAAATTGCTTTTCTGTAGGAAATCCAAATTTTAAGTCAGTGCTAATCATTTACCTTACTTTTCAGAAATTGCCTGCAAAAGCTGTTTATGATTTTAAGGCTCAGACATCTAAGTAAGTAAGATAAGTATTCATCATATGATTTGAGATGGCTTTCAATACTTTGTAATACTCTTATTGCAATGAGATGTGTTACAGATAATTTAGCAATCCACTCTAATTAAATGGTTCCTTCTGAATTAATTGAGATGGGGGTAATTTTATTTTCATTTTGAGTTTAGTTGAGAACTATTGAGTTTTAAATTACACTGAACATGTTAGAGCACAATGAATTCAAAAGGCTAGGAAAAACAAAAAGAAATTAAGAATCTTCGTGTCTAGAATTTTCATGTCAAGAATGAAATAAAAATAAAGTGTTGGGGAGTAATTAACACTAACTGGGAGAGTTTGATAATGTCTATTTATCCAATTATTTCAAGGATAGTTTGAGGGTTTAAAAACTAGAACTGTATACAAAGACTCTTATAGTAAAATCCCCATGTTTCAACACTCTAAGCTTAGAGAATCTGAGCAAAGTTCTCTCCTGTGGTCTTTTGACGTTGATGTTTTCATACTCCTGTGTTGCAATATTTTTTGTTTTATCTTTTTTCTTTAGGAACTTGTTCATCTGATAGGCATGAGGTTGTGGAAAGCTAGTATAAAGTAAATGAGGCTTAAATGGCAGGGGGTCTTCCAGCTCTGTTGGGGCCCACATGCCCAAAGCTTATTTAAGAAACTTTAGTCTCCATTAGAATTCAAGATAATAAATTCATTGTGAATTGGCACTAAATTATACGGTGTAGTTTAAACCACATATATATAATAACCAAAATGTTTATTCATAAAAGTGCATATTATATAATTCATAGTTCCAGAATCTGTCTCTGACAGAAGACATATAAAAATAAAATCGCTCAGAATTTTGTAATGCTGCTGAGATAGGAAATGAACCAAATAAAAAATATTATTTAGAAATAAAAATATTGAACATGGCTTAAATCTGATGTTAAAGAACACCCTGAACAAAAACTTAACCTTTTTTGGAATAGATAAGTAATATACGCTTTGTTTCTGCTACACTCTGGTCCTGACTACTGTCCTTTGGATATGCTGTGACAATTTGTACAGTACATTTCGTTTTATAAAGTGATGATACAGAACACATAAATTTCATTTTTCCTTTGTGGCAATCAATCAAAAGCTTTCTTAAATGTATGGAGCCCTGAGGAATGACAAGGCATATAAAGTAGGAAGGGTATCCACCCTGAGCTCACAAGGTTTTTAAGAAGCCTTAATTAAAAATGAGCATTGAGAAAAAAATAACATGAAATGCAGAGGAAGGGTGTTTGGGGTATCAATTGCCTCACTGGATTTTGTTTGCTTCTGAGTCCTAAGCCCTTCATCCTCCTCCAAGGCCACGTCCTCCTCGTGAATACCTGAAGTTAGTCTCTGTTCAGGGGAAATCCGCACTTTCACATGTCACCTCTGAGAAAGTATAAATGCCACAGCCTTTCTGAAGGGTTGTCTGCACTACTTGTTTCACTAAAGTCTTCTTAAACCAACTGAATTTAATTTTGTATAAACCTTTGAAGAAGTAGATTAGATAATCACCCATGGCAGCCATCCTATAATTTTAGTTAGGAAAAAAGATGTTTCCCTCATAACCATAGATAAATTTATCTTCTCGCAGTTTAATCATATTCCTATTGTTCTGTTCTCGGGAGATGTAAAGAACAGTTGTTCATCATCTCCATGTAGTTATTTATTTTACACAGAAGTCAAGGTAATGGACAACTGACTAGCGCGACTTAAAAGGCTCAGACTCCCAGACAGCACTGAAAGTTACATAAGGACTAGCCCTGTTTTTAAGTCCTTTCAATTAATAGCTAGATGTGAGTGCTTTGGGGGCCTGATATTTTATAAATGAGAGGCGGATATCTGTTTTAAATAAGTATTTATTTTATTTTTTATTTTTTTAAATTAAGTTTATTGAGGTAACAGTGGTTAATACAATTATATAGTTTTCAGGTGTACATTAGCATTTGACATCTGTAAATTCTATTGTGTATTTACCACCCAAAGTTCAGTTTCCTTCAGCTACCACATATTTAATCCCCTTTACCCACTTCATCCTTCCTCTACCTCCTTATATTTGACCCCCTTTACCCTGTCTACCTCCTCCCTCCTCTCCCACCCCTTACCCTGTGGTAAACACTAGTATATAGTCCATGTCCATGAGTCTCTATTTGTTTGTCCTGTTCCTTTGTTGTTTTTAGGTTTATATCCCACACGTAAGTGATATCATGTGATTTTCGACTTTTTCTGTGTGGCTTATTTCAATAACTATCTATTTTAAAAGCTATTTTTCTTTACCAAATACAAGAAAGCATAGTTAAAAAAAATACAGCTAAGTAACTTACCAAATGTAATGTCTCTATTGTTAGACAACAAAATATCATTTCCTAAGGTTGTCAATGGCCACTAATCAAAGTGTGTGGGGGCAAAGGTAATGAGGGTAGAGTGAATATGCCAAAATGGGACTCAGAAATTCTAGCTCTGAAATGAAAGCAACACAATTTTGAAAGCTGTTAAGTGAGACTACTATCTTTTACCTAGATGACTTCAAAATTTTAAATACAAGTTTTTGTAAATAGAAAAGATTTCTTTTTACAGTTAAAAGAAAAATAATTAGTTGCCTCTACATGTGTTTGTTGCTTCCTAGTCTCATTTCCGGACACAAAACATATCTGGCACAAAGAAAATTGTTGGATTGTAAACATTAAATATTCTATTTTGTTATTTTGTTGTCTACATCAGCCACTTACATAAAAGAGGAAAGTCCTGTATTTGAATGAAAGACTCTGTGAATCTTCTTTGTCTGCAGGGTTACCAGAATTTAACGTACTTTCAATGTGAAGATTTTAACACCTCTAAATGTGTAATCATTATTTTAGTATGCATTGGTAATTTCAATTCTTTTAATTAATGAGAAACATTCTACATCTGATCTACAGCTCTCTCCATTATATATTCCACACACAAAATTTTTCCAACTCAAAATTCTGAACTAAACAATGCAGAAGATTAACAGCAGGAAGGCAGATATGTAGGGAAGAGGGGCTCTTGGGAAAAGGCGGAAATAAGCTCCCCAACAAAACATAATAGTGGAGGCAAAATACCACACAAATACAATCAATCATCTGGGCATTGGAGCCATGAAAAACCGATGTAGTGAGGGTGAGAATTTAGGCACAGATTATTCAAAATGAGTGATGTCTATATAATGTAAAATTAAATGCCCAAATATACCTACTATCTTCTTAGAGCCAAAATGGAAAAATGTAGTATCTTGAAAATATTTTTTATTCATTAAAAACAAAAAAATATAAAGAAGGCAACAAGCAATCCGTGCATGTGTTTGCACTTAAAACATGTTTCTCTTTGTGTATCATTGAAAAATAAAAGTATAAGATCTTTTCTGTTTAACAAAATAAATTCCTTATCAAGCTATTCTATTTAAATGCCTGTCAACCAGCTTTAAGAATTCACACACAAAAAAAATTTTCTGGTGTTAGCATTTCTGTGCTAAGGCAAAATGATATTTATTTTCCTATTGCAAACTTTAGTTTCTGAGAAGGAGACAGAAAGTAACTAACTAGCTCACTAGTTTCAGGACAAAAAAAATCAGTGCAGAACTAATCTATCATTATGCTGAGCTTCACAACTTCTCTACTATAATCTAATGATTAGATGGCAATAGTTTGTCCCACCTTTAAATTTCATACTAATCTGCCTGTGGTTTATATCAGACGTGATGTTTGTGCTTGTTCTTCTTGAAATCATTTCAAAAGTTATATAATGTTATAAGTGAATTCTAAGAATTTGCAAGAAAAATCCTTTTCCAACTGGGCTCAACAGATTTTTTTTTTTTTAATATTGGAAGTATATTTCCCATATACTTCTAAAGATCTTAAGAATAATTGCTGTACATCAAAAAAAATTTTTTTTAAATGTCCCTTCCAGGGAGCTGTCATTTAAGAAAGGAGACACTGTCTACATCCTCAGGAAAATTGATCAGAATTGGTATGAGGGAGAGCACCACGGGAGAGTGGGCATTTTCCCAATCTCATACGTAGAGGTAAGTCTTTCCCCTTCTCTCTTACATGGTTGCTGTTTCTAAAGTCATCACAGGTCGAGAATAAATCATTGTTTTCCCTCATAGAAACTCATGCCTCCTGAAAAAGCACAGCCTGCAAGACCACCTCCCCCTGCCCAGCTTGGAGAAATCGGAGAAGCTATAGCCAAATATAATTTCAATGCTGACACAAATGTGGAGCTATCACTGAGAAAGGTAACCTGGCTGTTTTCTTCATCTGGTTCATTTGAAAGGCAGTATATTTTCAAAACTAAAATAGGTTATCTTTGTCTTCAGACATTTTTGTATTTTCTCCTAAGAAAGGACAAAGGACTCCCTAAGGCTGTCCTAAATCACTGTTTCCTATTGCTGCCTGTGTCCTTCCAGATGAGGTCCCCTGCTGGACACAAAGCTTCTGTGAAAGACTTTCCCTCCATGGCTTAGCCTGGGAGGCCCCAAACCCTCTCCAAGGGGTGCCTCGGCCTAAATATCATGGTGTTGTGATGTGGGACAGCATCAAAAGGAAAAATACTTTAATACACTTCAGAATATTGTTGTTCTGCTGCCTTATTAGTCATTTAAAAAAAAAAAAAGATTTCCAATACTTACTTTTATCTTGGAATCAAAGCAAGGTCCTAAAGTAATAAAGATATTTCTTCCCAGGGAGCATTTTGAGGACCCATTTGTGCTGTGCTTTTCCTCAACGAGGCCTCATGACTGATCCAAATGTCCCCAGCAACCTATCCAACTCCAGCATCTCTTTTAAACAATATCAAAAACAACTTGTTAACTTGTTACTTCGCATAGCTGAGAACAATTAAATAAACTATTTTCATTGTTTGCTACGCAATCACATACATTTGTTTGAGGTGGTAGTCGAGATGACAATATCCATGTCTACACACGATGCAGACCACATGGTCGTAACATGCAGAGGTAAATACGTAGCCGGGAGCAACGAAGGAAAATATCACTGTTCTTGTCCTGGGAGAACTTCATCTCATTCTTCCCTTTCGGTCCTACTTCTGCATCACCAATTGATCCTCTTCTGTCATCTAAGTTGCAACACAGCATTACATCATCTGTATGTGTTTATGTTTCACACATTGAGAGAAGCTTCTGCCAATGCAATTTATAGCTCAAGGGGTAGCTTAGCAACAGCCCAATTTTGGTGTTTTACAGAGAAAGTCAGTGCAAATTTAAGATTTAGGGAGATTACATTTTTCTTCACAATATGCTGCTTGGTGGTGGTGGAACAGTCTATATAAACCATACAGCATTTTGGCACAAAGAGAACTTTCACCGTGAGTGCCAGCTGAAGAAGGCCTCCCTCCCGTGCTCAAGTTTGGATTGTGTGTCACCTCTACTGCGATGACATTGCAGTTGCCCAAACTTCGTATTATCTGCTGGATTCAACAGCAGAATTTTTACTGTTTAACCACATCTTGCCTATTTATTTCTGGGCCACGTGTGGTTTTCAGTTAAATTTAACCTGGGTTTTGTGGCATTGCCTTGATCACTGCAGATAGCAGGAATATTGAAGGTAGAAAGTGCTATTATTGCAAAAGCCAGGGGTTCTATAAAAAATATATAGTGGCCACAATGGCATGGCCACCCACCAATCAGAATGGATCAGGTGGGTGTCAGTCCTGGCCACCCACGGTGAAGGATTATCTCCAGTGCTATCTCTGCCCCATCTCATTATCTTCGCTCTTTGTTACTAGTTAGCACATGTAGGTTAAAGAAGGAAAACGGTGTCCCATTCAACTTCATCCCTTCTAGAGGTGAATTTCTGTAACCCATGTCAGACACAAGATCACAGAGAGCTGAGTTGCACTTTTCTGAAGCTCTCCCTTGAATCTGTCAGTGATAGATGAAGCTGCTGTCACTGAGACATTGCCTGTTAAACTATTCTGCTTTTTGAAATAACTATGCAAGTCGTTTCACACAGTACCAACACAAATAGTATAAACTCATTCACATTAACCAAGCATCCTTAGGGAAGATTCTGATGTGGTGATTGGATAGTTAAATTGCCTATGTTGATAAGCTATAATTTGGGAGTGAGCGCTGAGACTTTACTTGCATTCTCCTGACTTAAAAAAAGAAAAGAAAAGAAAAAGAAAAAGAAAAAAAAGCTGGAAGTATAAAACTTTCCCAAATGGAAAACTATTGTTTATTTTCCAGAAAACATTGACAATTAGATTTTTACGTTATCACATCTCTATTAATAATGCATTTTTCTAATATTCCTTACAGGGAGATAGAGTTATTCTTCTCAAAAGAGTTGATCAAAACTGGTATGAAGGTAAAATTCCAGGAACCAACAGACAAGGCATCTTCCCTGTTTCCTATGTAGAAGTTGTCAAGAGGAATACATCCAAAGGTGCCGAGGATTACCCCGACCCTCCCATACCCCACAGCTATTCGAGCGATAGAATCCACAGCTTAAGTTCAAATAAGGTAAGAAGGCACTCAGCATATTAGTATAACATTTAAGAGCTTGGAGTAAGATAATTAATTGGTGATTTTAGGGCGTTGGACTAGAACATCATGTTTATTACGAAGCAGAAGATTTATGCGTTAGGTTTCTAAGTGCGAGTGCCACATCAAGTCAATATAATTTGATTTTTCTTATGGGTGACAGCATAAAGATTTAAAGCTTGATTCTGAGAATTTCATTTTCAAGTTAAAATATTGACAGAGGAAAAAAAATTAGTATCATAAGACCTTATATGATATATATCTGTGTACATACATAAATAGATTTGTCTGAAATTCAAATTTTTTGAAGCTTGAGTCTTCTTTAAAGCTTGATTTCATTTATGTATATTTTATACAGATTGTATATATGTCCATATGCATCTATACATAGATCGATAGATTCTAAAATGATTTATTTCAACAATACATGGTAATTCAGTTGAAAAAAATTCTATAAAAGTCTCAGGGGTTTTTAATATATGAAAGAGAGATAGAGTAAATTTTCAATTAAAGTCTGTAGGTCAGTTTGTCCATCTATTAGTCTGAATGGAAATATCATTGGTTATCAGAAGTCCTCAAGTGTATTTTATTAGTTTTGGGATAATTGTGTGCCAGTTCTACTGTCTCACAGAGCTAACAGCTAAGGATAGTTATCTTTCTCAACATCTTGTCTGAAAGGAACTTTGCTTCCTGAACTAGTTAATTAGAAAAGGCTATTCTACTTTCTTTACTTGCAATGTGAATTTTTTTCTTAATTTTCTGTTGAATTATAATATAGTGTGTTCTTTTTATAGGTAGTGTGTAGGGATTTCTTTCTCTTTTCCATTAACCTCCAAGTAGAAAACTTTAAATTACCAAGGAATTAGTTCTAAAATATTGTACTTCCTGACATTTAAATTTTTATTATGTTGCATAATTTACTAATTATTTAATAAATAATTAAGATCGAAGCTAAGACATGGAAAAATAAACCATCCAGAGCTGGCAAAATGACATAGACATATCAGACGTGATTAAAGTATGCAGTCATTTCATATCCCAATGCAAGATCATTTCAAGACAGCATTCTCAGTGACCTAAAACTATTCCTCAAAAATGAGTCTTAGAAGAATTTTACATAAGTTAACAATATAAAAATCTACTATTTTAAGAGAAAGCATTTTTTAAAAGGGCTAAGGCTAGGCATTGTTTGTTCATTTGTTTTCTACTCCTCTTTAAAGATGGGGTTTCAGTTGTGGGGTAATTACGCTCAATCCTTTATTATTATATGGAATGGTTTGGTACTATCCAATTTTGATTAATTGGTTATAAAGTTTCCAAAATCTTCTTCAGTATATTTACTTTACTACCAGAGCTTAGCATGTAGAGATCAACATCTCTCCTTCAGTAGTTCCTACTGTTAATGAAAACATAACATGTATGTGGCTCACCCACTATTTGGTCATCTTAATAGAACTATCAGACAAATTTCAAAGCAACTACACCTTCAAATAAAATTTTATAAGAAAGAATAAGCATGTATCTACAAAGTCTCATTTAAAATTTAAGAAATTCTTCCACAATGTCCTAATTAATATTGGCAGGGTAGTATTTTAGATACAAAGTTTTAATATTTGTCAAATATGATTCAAATGTATTTTCAGTTTCCAACATTTTTTCTTAAAACACCAGATTTCACATTTTAATAAATAGAGAAATGTAAAAATTTTGCTGATAACTAATTTGGGTTTTATTCTGACTGCTGAGGAAAAATGTATGTCAAAAAGTGTACATTCATAGTTTAAAATAATACTTAATGGTTTATTCTGAATGGTAATCTCTGCTATGATATCATTGGCTTAAGGAAGAAACGTCTCAGTAGTGTTGAACTCCATGATTTTCAGAGAAAAAAATAACTATAATATACTCTAAATGATGAGTATATAAATGTTATATATCCTATTTTTAACTAATAATTGCAAATAAAGGAAGTGATTTATGAATCACACTTGGACTCACTCAAATCACATTTCTTGACATACTATGTTTTAGGCGACAGTTAAATGTAAATTGATAATATTTCCAATTTTTCTGCTTTTAGTACAATAGCATCCAACTGTAATGCCTTTGGAAGAAAAACTGATTATATAATTTTTGTATCATATGTATATTTTTGTGATATAGGTATCCTGGGATATTTAATTTGACTTTCAGTAGAAACAAATCATTATAAAGCTAAACCCTTTGAAAAACTGTAAATGCATATTAGTGACTGGTGGTAATGACACCGGAGTAGTAATAGTGATAGTGGTATTAATGATGATAATGAAATTTAAAGATCTTTGTTAGTCACATAATATTCCTGTTCATGAGAGTGAGCGAAAGTGGGAAGTAATAATCTTGAAGTATTATATATCTCACAGACTTTCAAATTTTTATAGTGTGTTGCGTAATATAGCATAAAATTAAACTCTGGCCAATAAGGGAACTTCTCTAAAATATCAAATGAGACTTAGGTCATTTCTATCTTGTTAAAAATTAAATATATACAGGGCTTGCTAGACGTATATCTATCTAGTAACAGACCGTATGTATAAGATCACTTTATATCAAATGCCAAGCAGCCTTTAGTCCTGAATCTTCTGTTAAAATGCTCACATGAGTTTTGCGACACTTTGTCTCACTTATCCTACCCCAGGATGACTTGACATCATAGTTCCTATTTAAAAAAAAGAAAAAAACAACTGAATAAACTCTATCAATGCCCCCATTCCTATTTTAGGATGCAGAAGTCAAAAGTTTAGCGGGGAATACACTGTGCACTGATACTCACGAAGGCCCCAGAGGGGACCGAGAGTGCTGAGTACATGAAGCCTTATCCCAAACAACCTACTAGAAAAGTACAGCTCCAAAATCTTTCTTGAAGATCATTTTCTTTCCAAACCCAAATCATTTACCTGGAAAGAATTAAAGTAGAAGGTCATCCACCAGCCTCTCCCAAGGCCTTCGTGTGCACAGCGCGTACCCATCTTTGCAGTCCGGCGATAATTGGTACATGTATGAGAATGTTGCCTGGCTGGATTTTAGAACTACTTTTAATGAATTTACATAAAATTTTTGTTTTGCTCAATACGTCCAGAATAAAGTGATAGTATTAAGATGCAGAGAAGTATATTTTTACTTTAGGGTATTAAGCTTCATAAATTATACCTCCACAGGTTTACATAAAATGTCAGTCTTTCGAGAGAGGATGGGAGTCCCAGCAGGTTCCTCTCTGTGGCATTATATGCTCCCTTAGTGTGATCATCTACTTTGGATTTTTTTTTTTTAACTTTGAAGTAGTAGTTAATGTGAGTTCAGTTTCATTCTGATCATGAAATATATTTTTCAGAACTTAATCATTTATAAATGTGTTAATGCATAATGGTATAAAAATATTTTATGCCATATGTTAAAGCCCCTTTGCAAACATAAGTAAGAAAATTATAAAGTTCAAAAAATTTGGCAGTGCTACAGGAAGGAAGAACACTAAACAAATTCAGGGAGTAAAAAAGGTTTAGTTGGTTTTCGTTTTACATTAACATTTCAGAGCCATTTCTACTATTAAGGCAATATGGGGAAACCTAGTTTAAAAGAGGTAGTCTGTTAAATCTTTTAAATTTTACTGTCCTCTAATCTCCATGACAGCTTTATTTTGTCATCTGACATATAAGATACTTTGCAAATGCAAGGAGAGTTTCATTTTTTAGATAACTTTCTAATTAACATGCTAATGATTTTATGTATTTAAATTCAGCAAAATATCTTCCAATTAGATCATAGAATAAATATTTTTTTCATCCACTACCATATCTTTCTTGCATTTCTCTGCCTCTGTGTTTTGATGCATTATTTTCTTGGGTTTTTTTTTTAACTTCATAATCGCTGCTCATTTTTAAGTTGGCTTCCAGTGAACCAGCCCCTCCTCCCAGGCACAAAGTTTCACCTGACTCAGATAAAGGAGCTCTCCAGGGAATCGCCCCGGGGTGGCTGTCCCTGCAGCCAAGAGTCTCCGGCAAACCCTTTGAGCCCAGCACCACCTCCTTTTCTGGACAACTTCTTGGATGAATTAGAGAAGCTTGGTGCTTTAACCTTGTCAGATGACCAAGCCAAACTAAACACCCTAGAGGAGATCACCCTTGAAATTAAAGAGGAACCCTCAGTTCTCCTCTCTTTGCCTCCAGCATCTGTACCTGCCAAAACACCTTCCTTTCAACCACCTTTTCTCTGCTCGGGTATTACCTCAACCACAGTCCAGCCTTCTGAGGCAATGCCACTCCAGGATCCCAGAAAGACAACTCAAAACAAGTGTGCAGATATGACAAAAATGAGAAAAGACTTTGCAGGCATTGAAAAAATGCCTGAAGTCCTAGGTGATAAGTGTGTGGCCTCCGGACACACTGATGTGGGTCCCTTACCCCAAACTCTCCCTATCATTGGCGAGGAAGATGAGGAAATCTGTGAGCGGTTTGTGTCAGGCATCCGAAGAGGGCCAGAATCTCAAGAACCAGATGCTTTGTGGTTTGGCCATGATGGCACAGAGGTGACAGTAAGCCTGCACATTGAAGAGGAGGAAGAGGAGAGGAAGCCTGACTGCTTAAAATACACAGCAACCACTCCCGCAGGTCCTAGAACCCCTAAGGAAGACAGTCAAGCAGCTAAAACCAGTAATGAGGTATTTTAATTTTGCCTAATTCCTGAAGAACTAACCAGTCTTACTACGATTAGCTAGTACAGTTAATCATATTAATAAACATTGATTTTGACATTGCTTTAGAAGGTTTCCTTGTAAGAAACGTAAGCACTTATAAGTTAGGGGTGGAGGGGTGTATAGAAACACACCACATTTTAATAAGATATAAACACGTAATATAATTCCATTATTTATTAACAATTATAAATTCACATTTAAAGTTTTTTATAATTTATGAGTCTAATTTTTCAGTGTTGACAATGATAATAGCTGAGCTCTTACTGAGTGTCAGACATTACTCTAAGAACTGCACATCTTTCAAAAGGTTGGTTACATTATATCCATTTTAGAGATGAGGAAATTAGTCCAATTCCAGGATGAGGAAACTATATATCATATCTTTGATATAATAACAGTTTGAAAAGGAAAGAGGGAAAGAAAGAAGGAAGGAAGGAAGGAAGGAAGGAAGGAAGGAAGGAAGAAGGAAGGAAGGAAGAAGGAAGGAAGGAAGGAAAGAAGGAAGAAAAGAAAAATAGTACTCTGGTTCCCTATAAATTCTTTTTGAAGGCGTAATTTTATTCAGATTGGTGACTACTTAAGAACTGGGTCCTGTATGTTCTTCTTAAAAACACAAAACCTTGGGCAACGATTTTCATCAATAAAGAGGGAAAATATCTTGAATCTTCAGCTCGTAAATTTCTCTCTTAAAACAAAGGGAAACTTGATATCTCAATGATGTAACCTGTGAATTAAAAAGCAAATATGGTTACTAGCAAATGTCAAAATTGTGAAACAAAAAGAATGATGTATATTATGCCACTATAAAAGTCACTTTCCCCCATGGATTCTCTATTTAAAAATTTCCAAAAATAAAAATAATTTTTTAAACCTTTTAATTTCCTATTAAGATCTTACCAATAATAAATGTACAGGCACTTGACCTATACAGGGTCTTCTTGGTCAATGCTTAAATAATGGTCAGTGCCTATAAAGCGCCTGGATAGTCACAAAACTCTGAGGCTTGACTATTCCTCAAGCAGGAGAGAAAATGTCACCTGAACAAAGAACCCAGTTATACCCGGCATTTGTATAAAATAAACACACTATTTAATAATAGAGACCATTCATTGCAGAAAGTTAAACACTACTTACTAAGTCAATTACTTAACTAATTTTCTCATCAATTTAATCAATTTTAAGACATGATCAGATATGAGGCTTAGTTCCTAAGAACTGTTGCCACCTGCTTGTAGAATATGAGGGTTCTTATTTCCAGCCACCCACGTCAGAAAAATTAAATTGATCACACCCGTTGGAAATCTTGAATGAAATTCGAAAGAAAAAGTTAGTGCTTTTAAAGCAAAAATTTGTCATAAATGTCACTCACCAGGCTACTAGTTAACTTTAAAATTATTTAAATTGGGGAATATTATCTAATGACCACGATACCTTTTTCTGGACAAAGCATAATTTCATCCTGTCTTTCGTCAATATTTAAGCCGCCTTCATTTTCTTCGGGAGATCGAATGTCTACACCTTTCCCCAGTTGTCTCCTTTCCTCTCCTCCCTTTCATTCTCCCTTGGCTTCTGTCTCTGAGCTGGTCTCTACACTTTCTCAGCCTACTCCATCCTACTCACCTCCTCTCCTCCCTAAATACTCTTATCAACAGGAGATAAATTCACCACAATTAAAGGTAACTGCATCTTGAGCGTGGTTTATTGCATGCATTTAAGTGGACTTAATTAATTTATATATATATATATATATATATATATATATAATATATATATATATATTTAGATTTGTGCCATCTTACAAGATCTAAAAAGTTATGTAAAGACTGATTGCTAACTTTTAACACCATCAGCATGGCCTCTATCCAAAAAGTTAAAAGATATATTTGCATAGCAGCTATACCCATATTGAGGAGAAAAACTAACTAAAATCTGTATAAGAATAAAAAGTAATCATTAGGTTATTTTTTACATCGAAGGTTAGCAAGAGAACCATCTGATTCAAAGGTGTCAGCTCTGTGCCCGTCATCCTCTGTCACTTCCTTGTGGGCTCATTGCGACCCATAGTTCTCATCCGTGGGCAGGGACAGCAGAGCCTGAGGGCAGGATGCTCTCTGGCATAGACTGTCTCAAACCTCGTTCTCCCACAAAACCAGAGTAAATTAATGAGGATGCAGGAATGAGCTTCTTTTGTAGCAGTTAACAAAGCATCTATCTTTGAGACTGGCAAGCTGACAGCTCTGCTGGTATTTAACTCCCCTAAGGATATCATTTTTAAAGATTTTTAGCAAAATGAATGACTGGCCTTGGAAAAAGATTGGACGACAACCACAGCATAAAATCAATCCATCACAGAAAAGTTTTGCGTCTACAATCAGAATGATCCAAAATCTTTTCTTTTAGACAAAAGGTGATAGGCTTCAAATAATAACCTACCCTTACATTCAGTCTTTAGAACTTGAAATAGGAGCCTCTGCAGAGAAGTGAAAAAGTGAAGCTTCTGGTAGATCCAAGTTTCTGTTCTAGGAAGAACCAGCACCTGAGAAATGCCATTTAGACAATCATTCAAACCCCCATCACGGTATCCATCCACCAAAATAGTCTGTACATGTGAATTCACCTTACATATGGAAGGAAGAATGTTTGAAACAATAGAATACGTTAAGACTAATTGCTCTTTGCCCTTTGAGGTTTTGGCTGGCGGGAAATAGTCTAGAAATTTTTAAGATAATCGTAATACTTTACATAATGTCTAAGACTAAGAATTTGCCTTTTCCCCCTCTTTCTGTGGTTTTCTTTTTAAGGCCAAAGTATTTATCCCTTGCCTTTCCTTACTTTTTCTCCAGCCTTTTAGCTTAGTCAGTAAGTGGAAAGTAACTTTATAATGGAATCTGGGTTCTCTACTTTGGAGAGATGGAGGACTTAGCATTGCAGTATCGAGGACAAAACCAAGCTTTAAAAAGGTTTACTCTCTTGCAAGAACCAAGTTCATCTTATGTACACTTTAGATTTCAGTTGTTTGCAGAATGACATGAGGGAATGGAGGTATTCATGATAACGGTGTTTTAAAAGAATACTTTAATAACTACATCAAATAACTAACTCCAGAAAAATGAAGTTGTTTTTTCTCTATTTTATCTTATGTTTGAGAGCACATGTTAATTTTTAATCAGCCACTGAGTTTTTTCAAAACCTTATAACTCTGTATTTCTATTCATAGGGAGAATAAGTTGACTGGTTATTTGTGCTTGTAAACGTAAATACAAATTGAATCAACTACACATTTTAGACCATTATTATAGTTTAGCCACACATCTGACACAGTAGCAAACTGCTAACTCGAGTCCTTTAAGGTTTCCTATTTCTTCCATTTCAAAAATGTTATGCTCATTACAAAGAAAAGTAACCCAGCATTAACAGCAAAAAGAATATAAAACTCTAATAATATTTTAATAGAAATAATATAGCAGACATGAAATCATTACAACAATTTTATCAACCCCTATCAACCATTGTTTTACTTAATCCATGTTAATTTAATGTAATTTTATTCTTTTAAAGCATTTTCTGAGACTGTTTGTCATATGCAATGCCAAATCTTCTATAAAAGTAAAAATTACCACCACTTTATAAATGACAGAAGACTGAAATGTACGAATAAATTATGAGTTTGATATATAAATCAGAATCCAATATTTTCTCTAGCCTTTTGAGCATCCTTTTTTTAATGATGCCTTTTCAGAATAAAAATTATTTCAATCCTCAACTTTTTATAAGCTTAGCTTCCAATTCCATCTGAGAGACTATTTTGGAAAAAGGGTTCATAGCGTGTGGACTCAAGTTACAATGGAAGCTCTTTATGAAGAGAGCAAAAGGCTCTTCCTTGGATTTCTTCAATAAACTCCCATGAGGAAGTCTCCTTACCCTAAAGCTATCCTATCAGCAGGTGATCCCCTTGAGCATAGTTTCCAACATAAAATTAAGCCCTGATTCTTCCTAATATAGTCAAATGATCTTTGCAGCTGTTTATCCACATCGTTCCAACAGCTAAATGGTATTTTTCTCTATGAGCCCTGATGTTTATAGACAATTTTCCCTGCATTAGTCAAGACTGAGGCAGCCAGATTGTCAGAAAACTCAAAATAATTATAACTTAAAACAAGGTAGAAGTACATTTCTCTTATGCATAAATTTAAGGAATCCAGGGCTGGTTTCTGTCTCTGGAGTCATTAGAGAACCCAGGAGATTCCATTTTATTTTGGCACAATATCGTCCTCAATGAGAGGCTTCTACTATATGTTCCAAAGTGGCTGCGCCAGCACCAACAGTCCCTGCCTCATTCCAGCCAGCAGGAAGGAGGAAAGGGGAGAAGAGCTTATCTGTTCTCTTTTGCAGGCCACTTCCCATAAGTTGCACATATCCCATCTCTCAGAACTTATCACTTAAGCACATCTAGGTACAAGGAAGGCTGGGAAATTGTTCAGATTGGTCACGTGCCTACCTAACATCCAGGATTCCACTATTGAGGATAGACAAAGAGGATGGATATTGGAGGCCACCAGGCCTTCTCTGCCACAACCCTAAAAGAAAAATATCTAATGCATTTCACTCCCAGAGACTGGAGATTTGAGGTCAATCATTAATTATTATGAAAATTTTCTAAATGAGAGTTGAGAAAGCCACACACTTTTATTTAAAAGTCCTTTAGTCCTGCTAAAATTTCTCATATGCCAAATCAAATACTAAAAAATGCATTGCTAAATCTTGTCTACTTTTGAAAAGAAAACAAAGCATACTCACACACGAAGAGCAGAGAAAGAAGGTTGGCTTATTCACTGTCATATTCAAAATCTTACTTTGTAAGAATATCAAAATAGCCACACAGTGCTATTTAATTATATTTCATCATTTTCCCCAATAAAGCATATTTTCTTCTTATGTGTTTCATTAGAAAAATTTCCCCAACAAAGATTGACACTTCCTATGAAATCTGATGGATATTAAGCAAAATTTCCTTTTGTCTTACCTTGCATCTATTCAAATAAGCACAGAAAAAGCAGGTCAGGTCTGAGGGTGTCTTGAACCCAATTGTTAAGGATTCGATTAAAGACATAAGTTTTCTTGTACGTGTTCTTAGCCATGTACGCTGCATTCAGACACCTTCTCTGTGCTAACTTCCCTCTATAAATCTTCCTCTGCTCTGCCTATGAGTTACGGATTAAAGCGGACTGATGCCTGTGGTGTGAAAAGTATGGGCAGCCAGAAGAGCAGTCTGCAGACTGTTACACCCTTCCCTCTCTGCTGTCGTTCAGGAGTTTGGCATGCTGAGTGTGCATGAAAAGTCAAAACAGGAAAGCTCTTCCTGAAGTCTGGAGAATGAGGATAAGAACTAACTAACTTCTTATGGCTTTTCCAGGCTGACTTAAAAAGCGAGATACTTGTCTTGGGTAAACCTCCGCGTAGCCCAGTGACGGCTAGGAGATCCTGCAGCTCACCTGTCAGAGGGCTCAGCAGTTCCCACAGGGTAGGGACGGACTGCCCCACCTTGGCTCACACACATCCTCCTCAGTGGGCTGACTCCTCCTTACTTATCCTTGCTGTGCTTTGCCAGTAACATAGGGCAGATGTACCCTTGAGATGAAGTGACCAACTGATGATGAGATATGAAATCAGATCAGCACAAAAATCCTCCCCTAAGTGTTTGTGTAAGGTGCTTCCCTTTTCTATGTGTGTGTAAGCTTCCCCGAATCCAAAAGGACATGACCAAATTCTCCATCAGACAAGGAAGGGTGTGGTATATGTTGTCTTCTACATCGTCTCATGCTTCTGTGCAAATGTTCTCTATAAATCACTGCTCTCCAGTCACTGTTTTTAGTGCAAAGAATAAAGCTACCGCCAATCTTATTCTGAATTACACACTTACGGTAATGTTTGCTTCTGCGCCATTCAGCTTATTTGGATTTTTAAAAATCCATGAGCCTTGTTACAAATATCTTGTTACTCTGGCGATATGTGATACGTTCACTCCATGACCCTTTTTAAGCCACTGCTGCTGCTCTGGACTCCAGGTTACCCCTTTCTCTTGGCAGCCTTGATTGAACTTAAATTACTTTTCTCTTCATCTACTTAGTTCTATAACATCCACAGCACTTTAAAATGAATGGACTCTAAACGGTACTATCAATTCTGAGGAAGGCAGCCAAGGAGTTTGGGAATTTTCATCTCTGCATAAGTCAGTTCTTCTACATTTCTATTTTGATGGACCTGGTTTAACCTTACGTGCTCTATTACAGGACTGTGGTTCTGCAAACTTTAAAGGGCTTGATTGCAAAAAGATTTCCTTTTCCGCTTTTTAAAACTGCGGACACTTCTCTGTGGTTATGTTATGTTCGTGCTTTTTGCTTTGTATTGTAAGACCTCATTTTGTGTCTGAGGCAGAGATTCGTGTTGCCAAAGAGAAAGAGAAATGTTGATTTGAAGAGATTATTAGACTCTACAAAAGGACCTTCCAGAGCCAAAACAAAAAAGAAAGCTTTTCCACCATTAATATGGCTCGTCCACAAATTTCCCATGGGTCAATGAGATGGTATGCTTTGGGTCACCTTAAATGTTTTTCTTTACCAGATTTTTACATTACGTATTGGTATATGTGTTTGTGTGGACATGAGTATTCTTAACATTTATGCAAAACTGTGTTTTACCTTCATAATTTAAGAAATAAAAACAAACCTATAAGCATAAACATGGTACTGTTTTAGAAGTTCATCTAATTCTAGTCGGCAAGTACAATATTTTCTGGGAAAAAAAATGACATAACTCTAGAACTGCTTATAATTCTTTCAAAGATTTTTCCGCATTAGGAGTTAAAGTAACAGTCTATCTTTTTAAAGAATTTATTTGTAAATAAATATAAATGTAAAATAAAAAATATTTAAGAATCTGCCTAATCCTCCAGAGATGCCTTTGCACAGATAAATAGGTGGGTTTTGGACAAACTGTATCACCATCTGAGCAAGGAAGGCACATATCTTATTGATACCAGAGATTTTAGGATATTTCAAACCAGCTTCCTTTATGACCAGTGGTTTGTGATTTGGTTCTGGCTTTGAAAATTAACATGTGTTTAAAACCTGTCTCATTTCTATCCAATTCGACAACATTACGAAATAGCTACGCTAAAAGAGGGCAAAAAAAAAAAAAATTGTTACACTGCCAAGGAAAACGTAAATATTTAGGCTTCCATGAAAATAGCCTGAGGCCTCTCGTTGGATTTTCTAATTTTATTGTACTCTTAAGATTCATCCATAACACAAGCATGATATAATTCTCACCCACAACTTCCAGCTCAACATCTATCATCTGTTAACTTGAAAACCACTTACAGTTCATGTGAGCCTCTCTGAATGTCACAAATGTATATTGTCCTATATAAAACTGCTAAGAAGTTATGAGTAATAGAAATGCCTGAGCAGATAGTTAAAATATAAATGAACATGGACCAAAAATACTGGATAAAAATTGATCCTTTATCAAAAATTTAAAGATGAGAAGGGAAAGCATGATAAGAAAATGAGATGACTATCTATTCCACATCCCTCTGTGGCCTTTAAACTATCCTTTCAAAATGAATCCAGGCTGAAGGAACTTGGTCAAAGCTGTCCAAGGCATAAACTCTTAGCACGATGCTGCACTACTCACCATTAGGTGGCAGTAGAGTGCAGCTACATTACAGATCTTTTCCTCAAGGTTTGTGCCCCTAGTTGTGACACCAGGAGAGCGAAAGGCAGAAAAGATGGTCTCCTAAGATCATTCACTTCTCTATTCACACAGAACATAAACAGTTGCTTAAAAGGCAAATAAAGATGCTGATTTTAACCAGCTTAGGTCATCTATTTCATCACAGTAATCTTACATGCAATAAAGAGTGCAAGTCAAAATGATAATTCTGTTACTTCTTTTTACTTAGTTGTGATATTAAGAAATTATCTTTGAGTTTTGGTTTATTGATCTGCAAAATGAAGTTGTTGTTACTATTTTTTTAAATGAATGACATTTGAGCATTCACTACTAAATGTCGGTCGTCATAGCTCTCCAACAAATGAATTAGGTAAGGTTGATGATGGCACCTGTAATAACAGAGGACATATGTCTGTGGAAATGGAGATTCTTGTGTGGATTCCCTGAGAAGGACAAGCAAGATCTTAATCATCATCTTATCTAACGCCTTGATTTTAGAAATAAGGAAGCGTAAGCGTATATCCAAATGTACATAGCCAATGCCAACACCAGAAAGGCACAAATGTGCCTTTGTAAGCACCTATTAAGGCTACATATTCCTCTACTGATCACATACTTTTAAAATAAATTAGTTCAAATACTGCAATGTCAGCATTCCTCAAAGCTGGTTCCTAGTATTCAGTTCACATGGAGATGATTCCTGTTAAAGGTGGAACTTAGAAAAGTTCTAAAACTTACCGTTATTTTATATACACAACTCTGCTAATAAAAGCTGTGATAAATCCTGGCCTAGTATGTAAACAGTATAGAAAACTGGTGATTCAGAAAAAAAAAAAAACAAGGGAAGGGAGGATCTTTTTTAAACGATATGAAGGAAAAGACATATTGGGAAAGATGGGTGAAAGCAAGGCCATCCTGGCCAGCGCACCAGGAACACAAGTTTTTAAAACATAGAGGCCTGTGGAATTAAGGGAGTCACATACTTCTGCAATAGCCCTTCATAATTGTCGAAGGGATGAGTCACTTAATGATTTATGAAATGAGTTGAACTGAAGTCATTAAACTAGTAAAATTGTAATGATGATAACGAAAATGTGCTATGCTAATTTTAAAAGCAGATTGTTTCATATTAATAAAAAATCTGATTTTTAAAGTCATATTCACATTTCAACATAGGGAGCAATGAAATTGCTTTTACCAAGCCCCAGATGTCATGATGTAAAAATTAAACTTTCACTCAACTGTAAAAAATTGGAATGATTTAATGTGAAATAGACATGCCATTTTTAGAACATAATGAAATCTATTTTACATTTTCTCTTAAGACAACAACAAATAATATTTCCCTTTTATAGGTTTGTTATGCACTAAAAATGGTTATGATAGTTTCTGTGAGAGAAACTATCATATGGTATATGATTTGAAATACAGCATTTAAATTGTTTTTAAGTTACATTTTTATACACTGTATTTTTGAATGATTAATGTGAGCATTTTCAATATCACATGGCTTGAATATATAATTTGACCAGAAATTTTACTTTTAGAAATGTTTTCTAAGAATGCTTCAAAAGAGGAAACTAGTTCCCTGTATAAAATATTTATAGTAATTATTGTTATTTATGAGAGTTAAAAAAGGCTAGACCAATCTTAACTTCAAAACAAAAAAGAGAAAAATGGTTAAGAGTATTTAAAATATGTATATGCATTTATGTGAGGAAGTATTATTTTGCAGTAATTTAAATTAAAATGAAGACTTTCTGGAAAATTATATAAAATATTAATAGCAACTAATATACACATATCTTATTTCTGTATAAAAGTTATATATATATATATATGATTAAGTAAGAACTTGAAGAAATAATAGCATATAGGCTTATAAATGACTTATATTTGCTTCTTTTCATATATTTAAATTGATTTAATAATATGTTGACTTAAATGGCTATAAAATGGTTTAAAATGGTATAATCATTTTTACAATAGCATATTTTATCATTTTAATAGATATATTTTTAGTAATTTTATATTGATTTATAGGAGTAAAGTATTGTACTCTAAGTAATACATGTGTCCAGTCAATTTTATCCATTCTTTAGTCTTAAGTTTATATAGCCCATGCACAGACTATTGAGTGAAGAATAGTTAGTAAACACTTTTATTAATACAGTCAAAGCTTACAGTTTTAGTAATGTAAGTACTGTGTCTTTGTACGCTAGAGAGACAACTTGGGTGGGAAAGGAGTGGGTAAAGAATTTAGGAAAGGAGCAGATTATAGACCCGTAGACTGAAAGGAACTGCAGAATCCCCGACCCATTTTTGGACTAGTGTGGCCCTACGAACAATTTGCAGGGGAAATTCCCAGCCTGTCAGTAATCCACTCAAAACTCTGGGATCTGGGAGTTAGTCCTGATGTCTAAGGCCAGGGACCTAATACCTAATTCAGGAGTCATCAAGCAGTCACTTTTTAATCGCCATTCAAACTCTGATTTATCTCATTTTACCATGTAGCCATCATTTAGAAGAGAATCCTTTTGAAATGTGTTGTGAATGAATTGTACTTTTTTTCCCCCTAAAGGTAGCATTTAGGTAGTGGGTATAAAGGACATTGACTTTACATATTCAACTAACATGTTCATTTTCATCATTGCAATATTTTTTGTGGATATATGGAATGCTAAGGCTTGTCATTTCCAATATTATAAGTATCTATTACAGATACTGGTCTTGATGCTTAGTTTAAAAAGAAAGGAAACTCTTTTGAGAGTTCAGTGCACTGGGAATTTCTACCAATATTTCTCTTCTAAGGTAAAATGTTACATGTTACCTGGATATTGTTCGTTGCATTCTATTTAAAGTTCTCTGTTTTCTCTTTTTAAAAATGCATGTGTTTTCTCCACACTGAGAACAGAGAGTGTTAATTCGAATGTAGCATGGGATGTCTGCCTATCAATATCTCATCCGTGCTGTATGTGAAAATCTTGTCTGTGAAGGAAAAGCACATTGGAATGAATGCAGATACTTTGCTGTTAGACTGATTGTGGTTCATTTTCTGCTTGTCTGAGAAAACGCTGAAGAATAAGGTCGTATGAGGGTGTCTAGTGGTTTGGTGTCTATGTTCTTGCCATATTCCTGGCCTTTGAAAAATCAGTGGGACTAAACCCTGATGTTTCCTTAAAGCTTGAGCAGACTAGATTGTACATACGTTCAAAGCATTTGAACCTTGGTTATTTTGAATTAATTTAAAGCACTCTTCAAAATATTTGAATTATTAATCCTGCAGAAACCCTTTATTTGTTTTTTTTTTTAATTCCTCTTGGTTTTTTACAACAGGAAATATCAAATGTCAGGAAAAGTACCATGCCATTACCCAAATTATCTTTAATTAGTACCAGTTTAAACATTGATTACATTGAAAATCATTTCATTTCAGCCACAGCGTCCTGTGTTCACTCATGAAAACATTCAAGGTGGGGGGGAACCGTAAGTATTCTTCTTATCTTCTAAATTCAAGACTAACCTTGACCCACAAAATGGACCACTGATGTACCAAAATAGAGGGATGTACAATTTTGTAAGGGAAAGAGATCAAAGTAGCTAACAGGACACCTCCTAGATTAAGAGCAATTGCCATAATCTCCATCTTTTATAATGGAGAGCAGAAGCTAATTTTAAAAAGAAACCCATGATTTTGCAGAGAGAACTTTGATTTATGCACTACAGAAAGCTTCCAGTGCTGCAGTGATTCCTAAGATTTATGAATCCGTCTCCTTCTCTGTTCTACTCACCATGTAGATTCCAAGAACTACAGCTTTACAGACACGAAAAATGTTCTAACATTGTTTTTGTACATATTTGGAGAGCAGGAGAATGTAACGGTAGACCTAACGTGATAAATTGGTGGCATTTCTGAAGTTACATCCTGAGAAGAGTCTCTGAAATGGCAGTATTTAAACATTTGCTGTCGTTCATTTAAATGCCTTCTCACACTTTCAAATTCCTTCCCCTTACTGATACAAACAAAGTCAAGTCTTTAAGACTCTCATATTTTGTGTGTCTTTTTCTGCTTCATTTTTCCCATAAGAGATGTTCAGAGGTGGTATACTACCTGTTGGCTCCTGCCTATTCTGTGTGTCAGGAGCTAGATCCTTGGGAAGGGGATTTACAGAATTGAACTTCGTCCAGTATACCTGAGCATAAGCAAACAGTAAGCCTCCAGCCCACTGCCCATCTCTGCTCTCCTAGAGCAGAGCCAGTTGGCAGGGCCTGGTGTGTGGCCAGGTGCCTTCATCACATCCATTCCCTCACTTCTCACAGCACTTTACTAAAAGCATGCTCTTTAGAAATCATCTCTCACCTGAGACTAGTTCTCACCAGTATAGCCAGAAGTTTTCTTGTTAAGAAAAAGACTAGAAAAGAACATATTAGAAATAAGAATCATTTAAAATGTCATTTAACCGGAAAAATTTTAAATATGACCAGTAATTCTAGTTTCAGTTTGTTTCCTTATTTACACAAACGACGATAGGATCATATCACAAAAAATAAATTCTAGGCCTGTTTAGCTTCATTGCTTTATCAACACTTTATATTAGCAACTTTTAAGGATTCTATGAATTAATAGATGTTTTATGTTGTACTGTTTTATGTAATATGGAGTTAATACTTCAATCCAGGTCATTTGAGTGTTTATGAAACCACAAAGCTTACAGGTAGGAGAAGGTACATTTCACAGTCCTGCTTTGGACATTACAAAATATTCTTTATTAAATTTCTGTTTAATTACAACCCCAAATAGTGGGATAAGGGGATGTCACTTGATTTTTTTCATTTAAAAAAAATATTTTGAGTGAAAATAGGGATAATGTTATAATGTCACTATAATTCAGAACTGCAGTAAAATATGTTATAGTAAAAGTTGCAAGTTAAAGAGAAAGCTCCAAGTTTGGGTGAGCATTACCCATTTAAATGACAAATTTCTTTTGAGGCATCCTTACCCCACCACCATCATTCATCTCACCAACACATCTTTCAAAATAGCATTTTTTAAAATTGTAATTCAACCGCATTTCTTGTCGTGCAACACTGATTTTGAAAGCCGACAGAGGCGGGAGGATTTCCAGAAGTTTGTTTATGTTTCCATGAAACTCCCAATTTAAAAAAAATTATTTTTAATTCTTTTTTTGTAGTCTGAATAAACTAAAATGGTAAGTAATTTTGCTGGCTTTTGTCATACCAAAATGAAGTAGGAGTTCATGAAGTAGGAGTTTTGGGGTTTTTAGCTCTTGGGACCTTGAGATTCTTCAAGCAGCTGGAGTCTGTGGTCTTAAGAGGCCTGTCTCTGAGCGTGGTTGGTGTCATGCCTGGGTGAAAGCTGAAGCCTGAAAAGCTCGATCACAGAACATGATCTATATCCATTGAATTAGCAGCCCAGGAATGAATGACTATCTCCCTCAAATGTGAAACTGGAAAGGAACTATGTTGAAATCAACTTTCCCCATGATATATAAAAGATACCAACCCTTCACCTAAAGGCCCTCAAAGTCAAATCCTTAAAGCAAACAGAATAATTTGAGGACTCCCACAAGGGCTGGCCCCATGCAAACACCCAAACTAAGTAACGCAGGTGTTCCACACCTCCTTGCCTTTTTCGGCACTGCTCTGAGATTATGGCTACCTTTCTCCATCCTCTGTGCAATCAGAATCATCTCTCAACAAAAGACCTCAGAGGCCCAATCTTAAAGAGTACAAGTGGCTGAAAAGGTTTACTAGAAGGACAAAATATTAACAGGGGAAGAATCTTTAATGTTAGAATTTTGGGTTTTGGTACCAGCCCAGGGAAGGTAATGTTTTCTAGGAAGGGTGTTGGGCATCGCACCCCACCCTCTTCCCAGACACCCCCATGGAAGCCAACTCTGTCCAGGTGCCCCATGCTCAAAAAGTTTAGACAGAGAAGAAAGCCAAGGGAACCACATTCCTGATTTATGACATGATGTTTGGGTTCAAGTGATAGAATAGTTTGTTCTACCAAAACACAACTTTCTGACTGAATGAAGTAATTAGAAATAACTCATTCTTGTTCTTGAGAGAATTCAATATTGTCAACTTTTTAAAGTTGGCTTTAAAGAATCCGAAGTGCCTTGAAATGTGGTTCCTATTTTCTTGCATTGGCAAAGTTAACATAATACTTTTTTATATAGTTATGTCAAGAGAGTTTTTATATCAAACACAATTTCTCAGGGACCATTTTTAAAAAAGAATTTATATCCATAATCTACTGTTTCAGATTAGTTCAGTAATAATTGAGCATACAGGCACCTGATTTCATAGGTGAATTACATAGTTTTCAAACTCTAAATCCTTAGTAAACACTAATTCAAACTATGAAACTTAGCTATTTTAAAGAATTACTCCTGGTGAAAAAAAAAATAACCTTTTTCATAGGAGTAATTCTCACATAGTGATTTAGAAGACACATGTCTGAGACATTTTGTACATCTCAGTAGAGTAATTTGAAAATTCAGCTTTCACACTGCAATTATTTCCTTCTGATTATGGCTAGCTAAAACTAAAATTCCATGTTTTTGTATAGGAATAGTCCACCTAGCATTTCTTTCACATCTGCACTGTTATTTAATGTCTGCATGATAGATGGACAATTAAAAGGCAGGTGTGATTTATAAATGTTAAAATGTTTTAATCCAATGCATGATGTTATAATCTTCCAGGAATATTCCTCATTGTGAACTTTGAAATGCTAATAGAGTGATCTAATTCCCACGAGAGTCTAAATATTTCTATTTACTTTCCATGCTTACCAAAGACTTACATTATCTAATTATAATGTTAATAAGAATAGAAATATTATAAGTAAAATTAATAGAGTGTATTTTCTATAGCTTCACAAAGTTATAAAGATTTTTTTCAAACACATCCATTTGTTCTATTTAAGGTTTCAGGCTCTGTATAACTATACTCCTAGGAATGAAGATGAGCTGGAGCTCAGAGAAAGTGATGTCATTGATGTGATGGAAAAATGTGATGACGGATGGTTTGTGGGTATGTGTACATTTCCTTTCAGACACATTTAGCCATTTTAAATGTGCTTGTGTTTGCTCATTTGCTTGATGTGATAGTTAAGCTTTCTTTGATTTCATTATGGCTTTGATCTTTCATGCATTCACATGCACTGTGTATTCCCAAGGCAACTGTATTTTTAATATAGTTTAGTATTGACTGCTTCAGGTATATGTAATTTTCTGCTAGTTTTATTTCCAGTTCAACTGAGAGAATTTTTCTTTAAATAGCACCAAACCAGGAAAGACTGAGATCTAAGAACAACAACAATAAATGTCCTCTAGATGAGAAGAAATATTAATACGTGTTCAGTGGAGAATGTTAGTTGTCAGCAGTGAGGATCTAAGTTGATAAAATGAAGTGAAGTGAACAATTCACCCATTTGCTCAGTCTGCTGTAGGTACCCTGACAGTCCAATGATTTGCCTTAGCTTAATTTGTGATAGAAGCAGAGAGAAGTTCTATTCTGACCACTTAAAAAACAATCCTATTCTTACCATCTTAAAAGAAGTCTAGAGATTTCTTGAAAGAACATTAGTATCATATACCAGGACACAGAGGAAAGGGGTAAAAAAGTAAGAAAGGCATAAGAGGATGGAGGAGACAGAAGATGAGGGAATGAAGGCTGTTTCTACACAGGCAGTCAGTGGGGAAATATTAAAAGAACCACAACCACAATTGCAGGCACAAGGTTCTGCCTCTGCTTCTATTAATTCCCCACTTAGAAGAAAAGTAAAATGGTTTACCTACAGAAGGAAAAAGAAAAGCAGTCATCAAACCAGACAATAAATTGCAGAGCATAAATGGGAAACAGAACTTAGAGACCTTGTTCGCTCCATTTGATCTAGAAATCCTGAGGAAGAATTTACTGCACCAACTTTCACAAAAAGAAATTTCAAAGGAATTATGTTATTTGAAATCAAAGGTGATCATAATAATGGCCATTGTGCGTTTGGTTTCACTCACACTAGAAAATATTCCTGACAATAGAACCCCATCCACAAATAATAGTTTATATTTTTTTCTATAGTGACTTTGTAAATTGTTCAAATTTTCTATTTTATCAGAGACTCTGGCAGTGCTATTTGTAAATGCATCATATGAGATAATAAAACTGGATAGTACAATGATGCCAATAATGCCTTTGCGTTACACCCATGTTGAGATGCTACTGACCTCTTGATCACTGCCCTTGTGCTTTTTCCGGTCCATTCTATCGCACTGCCAGCCTCACCTTATTTAGAAGATTTTTCTTGAAAACGTAGCTCCTTAAATGCTTTTCCTAATCCATTCCTTATCCTTGTCTAGCAGCCTTGATGGTGGAGCATGATTATTCTTAAGCATCACTCTACTTTAAAAAGCTACCTCCTCAGCAGGGTTGTTTTTCCCTTCAGTTCAAGAGGCTGAGCTTTTCTGTTTAGCCTGGTGCAATGGAAGCACAGCATTTACGCCTAAGAGGCAATGAATGCGTCAGGCAGCACAGAGAAACTGCTTGCTCTGTCTTCCTAACATCTTAAAGTGAGTTTTCTTCTTTTCCAAACCCTGAAGGGCTTGCTCTTTTAGGGAAGCCTTGTCAATAAAGAGTTTCCAAGCCCACATATATGAACTGATATTTCGCTGTTTCACTCCCCTTTCATTTATTGTCTCTATTTTCAGGAACCTCAAGAAGAACCAAATTCTTTGGTACTTTTCCCGGAAACTATGTCAAGAGGCTGTGAATCACCCTCCCTCCTATTTATGCGGCATTTCAGCCCCACAACGGCATAACCTTGCCTGAAAGATTCCCCCAGGCCTCCCGCTGTCATGCCTTGTCGTTTCCAACGGAAGTCACCCACCATCACCATCTCCGCCTGCCACCGAACCACCAGCAACGGAGCGGCCGCCTCCGCGCCTTGGGGAGATTGGCAGACTTGCTTCTACGTGAAAGTGCACATTCCTACTTTTTCTGCTCTAAGCTGAAAAGTCCGTATGTTGGGATCGGAAAGAAAGTCATCATACTTAAAAGGGGTTAACTAGTTGAAGCCAAAAACGAAAGTGTTTCATTTGGTCCACTTTGGAAGCTATCCTCCCCTCTGGCAACCAGAAAATGGCTTATGACTAGAGGCTGTGGTGTGCATTTTCACATTCTTAGCTTGGCAGTATATTTTCCTCTCATGAGCTGCCGACTGTCCTGATTGACGCAATATGACAACCGTACTTCAGCTATCGTTTGCCTGCACTTATATGTTGTAATATGCACAGTGATTACAGAATCTAAAGCAACAGTAGGAAAGTTAATTTGGATGTGTGTGATTTTGTTGATTGAATGTGAGTTTTCAAACAGGAGTCTTTTCCTGCAATTCTTTTGTATTTTTTAGAAGTGGAAACAGTAAGCGAATAAGAGCTTTTGGTAATCATCATGAGACTATAAGAGGTTTAGCTAGACTACAAAAAAACATTGTGTTGTAAAATTGCATTGCTATTTTATATTAAAATATAATAATCAGCATCTTGAACAATGAGCTCTTAGTGTTTTATTTATCTGATAAAATTTAAATAAAAACAGTGTTAGTGAGAGGTGCAAAGATTTTTAATATAGACACTTGAAAGTATCTGTAAGCAATATTCATAGGTAAGTTTTCACTGTGTGTACACATATACATTTGCGATTGTATGAGAATAGGCAATCCATATGATATGTTGTACAGTTTATGGAAATGTAAAAGAATCTCACATGTTATTTTATAGAAATAGAGTACTTTAGAAGCATCACAAGTATTAAGGTTGGTTTTAGCAAGAATTATGATCAATACAATTATTTTTACTATGATAATTATTTTTCTTCTATGGAACTCAGAATCCTGGCTACATTTGAGGACAGGAATATGTTGAGCCTGATTTTCCTGGTGTGTGTAAAATATTTCCTCAAAATACATTAGGCAATTTTTAGAGGCAATGTTAAATCATTCAGGTTATATTTTCTGCCCTGAAGTAGAAATTCACAAAATGATATTGGAACCTGAAAGATTTAATGTGCTCAACAGTGCCTGAATTACACATACCCTGAAAACTAGCTTTGTATTTCTTATGACTTTGCTTAAGAACTATTCATATTTGGATCTTGAGCATCTTATAGATAAAACTTTTTATGGCATTTCTTCTGTGGACAGTGATTGATCTTTTCACGATGTACGTAGATTCTAGAATTTTGTACATATGTTTGCTCTTTTTGTACAGACTACCTAGATGTTGAGAAAACAAGGGAATTTTCTAATTTGGTCATTATCCTTCACTTAAACTAAGCTAAATGTTATCCTTTACATATCCATAGATCATAAGCACGCCTTGATAGTGTGATTCTATAAGATAGCATTTATGCAAAAGTTTATGAATTTCAAAATCTTAGCAGCCAAACTGAAATATATATATAAATATCAATTCAAAAGGAATTTCATTAGGAAGAAAGTAAGGAAACAACTTTGAGTAGCCTAACTTGATTACTGTCAAGTTCATGACCAGCTTTATACTTTAAAAGCTTTGGGTTTGAAATTAGATCAACTGCATGCAGCTTTGCTGATAAATGAATAATAATCTTTGATGCCATTTATGAAAAAATACTTCAATATCTGTTGCCTGTCATACTTAAGAAAAAAATTACTGTTTCTACTCTCTGTATCTGATTTTAAAAGGAAAAAAAATATTCATACCTGGCTTTCAAAGTAATTGACTTTGAATTCTTACAAGCAAAGGTCATTGTGTTTTTCTCGAATAGAGATCTAATAAATTTTTCTTGGAAGTACACTTCTGTTTTTCTTTTCGACATGTATTCTTAAGTGAATTGTGTATTTTATCCAATTTGTACACTAAAAGAAAATACATTTGCTCTGTGTTCTCTTGACACACAAATGTAGAAAAGATGTATCTTCAACAGCTCAGAGAAGAAATATTTTTCAACCCACCGCCAAAGCTCACTCACTAAATACATTTGGCTAAAAATTGTTCTTCAGCTAAAACAAACATTTTAAAAATATTTCTGCCTCATAAACAGCTGTTTCTCTCCAAGGAGAAATTAATTACAAGAAGGTGTAAATACTTTCCAATTCGACTATCTTAAATTTCAAATCCTTGCCCTAAAAAGCCTTATCACCATTGGCATTTCAGACTCATATAACATCCACAAATTTTCAATGAATTTCACATTATGTGTGGTAGTTGAGTGTCATTTCTTTTCCTCACACGAATAGTAGGTGGCGAGCTCTCCTTCTTGGATCTAATAGACCTTGGTCCCTTCTGACTCAGTGTGTTTCAGCCCTCTACCACATCTATTGCCACGTATTTGGAAACACATAGGTTCCTCGGAAAGCAATTCATTTACCAAAGGTGTCCCGTTGCTTCACTGTAATGTTCACCCTGATCCCCTCAGTTCCACTGGATAATTTCCACTGTACATTAGCTTCCCACTCATATGTGTTCCCTTTGTGTGAAGAACATGCCCCATAATATTCTTTTGCTCCTGTTTTCATCAGCACGTTTGTGGGTAATTTAGGTAAATCTGAATCAGATAAAATGGGGGATGCCTGTTGCACTCAGAGGAGGTCGCTTCTCATTTCATTTCAAGTGAATCTGTTGTGAAAGGATCCGCGCTCTGAAAATACAAATCTGGGATTTCGAAAACATGTGCATCAAAATGTTGATTTCCTTGTCCCACCTGAGAATTAATCATTTGTGCTCCTCTGTAAAATCCACTTAGGTGCAGCCTCAGCTTTACCCAAGTGCTGAGCTCATAAAGCCCTCCTCAGCTTTGCAGTATGCCTCGGTTTCTGTCACAGCCATCCAGGTACTGCCATGGGTGAAGCCACAGTTTGATCCTCCTGCCATGCTTCCTCATGTAGGTGCCAGGATTCCGGGTAGACTAGTGAATTATTTTTTTTTTCAGAATTGAAGCTTAAGAACTTATTCTACTTGATTTTATGACAAAGCACACTCATCATTACACACCAAAAATTACTTAATGCATCTCACTTATGCTACTAATGGCTGCCTTGTTGGCAGAGTAGGATCCATTGTTGTGAATCCCAACAATGAGGCCTGTAAAGCATTATCTTCATTGATTGGGTTCTACCTCTTTGGACTCACATCTGTGCACTAACTGGCCATCCAGTTCAGAGGAAGGTCACCAGGAATGGACTCTATGATATTTTCTTTACGTGTCAAGTTTTAATCCTTCCTTTAGCTCTCCCTCACTAAAAACAGGCAATGTTCATTTCTTATTTGATGGAAAGCAGAAAGAATGTGTTTGGGTTACTGTTTCTTTCTGTGATCTTTCATGGCTTAATCTCTCTGCATAGATGGTCAGTTTATATGACCTGATAATTTCTTCCTACTACTTTCCAGATTTCGGCCACAAAAGGAGATAGTCTTAAAGGCTCTTTGATCAAATAGACTAAACACTCTGTAAGCTTCCAAGAGCTAGTTTATTTAAAGATTTCATCATTCCATCCTTTCCAGATTGTAGCCCTCTAACAGTTGTTAATGTATGTTATGATTTCAAATTATTTGTTCATCATGGATGGCTGGGTCAGAGCAGAAGCAGAGATTGGCATTATTAATAAACAGTCTATGCCAAGAATTGGCAAACTAAGGCTAGTGGACCAAATTCAGCCTGCTACCTGTTTTGTTTGTTGATTGGTTTATAGCCTGCAAGTTAAGAATGCTTTATACAGAAGAACATTGGTATCAGTTTGATGATAGGGAATACTAATTTTGAACCCCAATTAAGTAAAATGTCTCCCCAGAAAAAGAATCACCTTATTTTCACTGGTAGATATATCTATATTAGAAAAACTTTCCGTACTATTATTACGTTGGTTTTGTTTTCTTCTTGTTATGTAAGTATGTATATAATATCCTCAATTTTGCCCCTGGCCCACCAAAAGTAAAATATTTACTATCTGATCCTTTACAGAAAAAGCCTGTATCTCCTGGTCTTTTGCTGCCAGCAAAAAACCTGGAAACTGATGAGAGGGAAAGGAATATTGAAAGTTTGCTATATACCAGACTGTTATTTTACATGTATTCCAAGTCTTTATCCTCACAACATGTCTAAAAGGAAATCTGCTTTGCACCCATTTTACAGATGAGAAAGCCGAGGCTTAGAGAAATTATTAAAAATATGTGGTAGAAATTAGATTCAGAATCCGCTTATCTATCTCCCAAACCTGTACTCTTTCTTCTAAACCACTCAGTGCTAAACACACTGTTGCTCAAACTGTGCCTCCCAGTTAAACTGCTACAGCCACCTGCCTCCTTTCCTCTCCACCATTCTCACAAGCTCTCCCATCATGAACAGCCACCCACTCATAGCAGCATCTTGCTGGGCACAGGATGCTAAGAGGTGTATGCTCAATGCAGTATGACAGTGTTTCCCCAAGGAAAGTTAACTTTATTTCTAAGAGTACACAGTGACCTGTGAGGATATGATTTCAATTACTGACCTTTGTAAACTGAACTTGAGCCTGTCCGTGGGCCGTGATTCATTAAGGCAGTGAGCCAGCTCAGCAGCTGGTGGTGGCTTCGGGAAGTGCTTGGTACTGTTGAGCCACTTGGAGACAGGCAAGCCCGGCGTGCTCTAGGAACACGGTGTGCTCACTAGACATCTTTTCAATCCACAAAGCCCCGGGATACACTAGCCATTCTCTGCTGGGTGACTCACTGAGTGACCGAGAGCCTTAGCTCACTACTAAATTCAGCCCCTCCATAGCTCAGGAAAGTTCCATCTGAGCTCATGCACATACATATATCTTGACCCAAAAAACTTTCAGTACAAGACAGAATTCTGCCTAGCAAATCTTCACCTGCTTCTTTGAGGGTTCTTATTTCATCCTTTTTCCCTAAAATACAAGGAGCGACTCAGTTGTCCTGCTGTCTTCCAAAAATAAGTGCCATCTTAAAAAACCATTTACATAAATTACCATTAACGACACCAGTGGATGGGTGTCAGATCTTGCACTGATATTATAGAAAGCTTGAGAATGACTTTTTCACACTATTTTTAATTATACAAGCAACAGATGCATATTGTTGGAAAAATTAGAAAACGAGTAAAAAGAAACAGAATCACTAAGAGTCTCATTTTTTTAGGATAGAGATTACACGTTGGAGTATATCCTTCCAGAGTATTTTTCTGTACGTGTGTGTGCACCCATGCGCACACGTGTGTATAGTAACACAGGCAAGTGGGGTCATGCTGAAGATATTGTTTTATAACCTGCACTTAATATTGAGCGGGACTCTGAAATAAAGTGAATAAATCATGCTTTCATTTGTCATTATCAAAGTTTATTTAAAAAGTGAGGAAAAGTCAAAGCCAATCCCCAGGAGTCATGAAAATACAATTAATTTCAAAACAAGAGGCAAAAATTACAGAATTACAACAAGGCTAGAAAATCTGTTGCAATTTGAGGAATTGGTAAAGGAAGAAGAGAAAAAACAAAGAGAGAAAAGAAAATAGTTATTACCTCCCTACCATAAGCCATGACATGCATTAGACATTTTTACAGCTAAGGAGTGGCTAACGGAAAAGATATTAAATTGAGAAATATGTGAACTACAGGGCAGTTGGATGCAACATCAAATCATCCTGGGGGTTAGCAAAATGCACGATTTTTGACTCAAAACTGACAGAACAGGATCATTGTTGAGCAGTTCAGCTTATGCCTTCACAGAAGAGACCCCTCTCCCCTGCATACACACACACACACACACACACACACACACACACACACCACACACACAGAGCTACTCCAACAGAAAACAACCAGTGGCATATTCAGTAATGCAAGAAAAACAATTCTAATCCCAGCGAGCAAAACTTTAGCAAGATCTTCTTACTCATTACTAATTACGCACAAACTTGCATAGACAAGAAAAACGTGTATCAGAGGCTCTATCCTGAGTCTTTAGCAGTATCCATCACAGGGAGGAGAGTCCTTATCTCTGATCTTAATTATCTTCATTGTCTTTTATATGTCTGCACATTAATCAGAGCCTAATGATGACCTCCAGGGAGTTTGGAAGGTTCGATAATAAAACACTTTTTGGAGTCTTAGGTCATTAAACAACATTTTGCAAAATCTTTAGAATATAAGAGTAGATATTGAAGCATCATCTCTTTGTGACTCATTTGCTGGACTCATCTTGGTGGCCGAATCTCTCTCTATGGATCTATCAAGAAGCTCCCCAAAGCTTGTTATGTCTTCACAGACTCCAGGGATTTCCAGATAATTCTCTTGTTAACCCTTAAGAACTCTGCACCCCAAGTTTTGGAAGTGTTGCTTCCATGATGACTATACCTTTGATGGGAGGCATTGCACAGTTCGCATGTTTTGGGAAGGGTGAGTTGAGGAGACAAGAAAGAAACAGGTAATGAATACCTAGATCTCTTCAGATACTGCTTCAGACCCTCAGACTTTCGAGCTCTCTTGTTGGTACTTAACCCACAGGACCAGACTATTTTGATCTATTATGTCCTACCTACCATACGTTCTCAATCATTTGCATCAAGAAGTCATCTTAAATACACACTTAGAAGAGACTTCAAAGGAATCTCAGCAATCTGTTAGTTTCCCTTCCACAAGGGATAGAGAATGGCATTGACACATTCAACCAACTGTGTTTGCCACAGAGTGTGTGTGTGTGTGTGTGTGTGTGTGTGTAAATATGTATATCTTAATGAGCAGTGTAAAACTATAAAAAAAACAGAAAATGAAAGTTAATAATATAAGAAGTTGTTAACTAGATAATATGCTTTTCCTTAGGGTGCAAGTATTGATAAGGCCATGATGAAGTATAAGCTTAAGAATTTATAGATAATGCTTATCTTGGAAAAATTCCCTTAGACAAAATGGCAAGGAATCAGTAGTGAGTCACTATTTTTTAATGATATCAAGTAAAATTGTTTTCAGAATTAGATTAGCATAAATATTGACTTTGTTAGGTCTATAATGCAATGCCAAACCATAGCACCTTTTTGCTGTCATTGCTCCAAGACACTAGCCTGTATCTGAGCCAATATCACTAGTTTGTTGTTTTTGGGTTTTTTGTTTGTTTGTTTGTTTGTTTTTGATATATGGAATAGGATATCAAGACCAAAATTCCACTGAAACTTGGCATTTAAGGCATTCTGCTTGAAGATTCCTGACTGAATGCCACCAAAATCTCAACTAAGAGCCTCTGGGGGCTGAGACTCAAAAATGTTGACATAACAAGACATGACTCTTTTTATAATTCCACTGAGCTCATCCTGGTGACTCAATATCAATAGAGTATGCTTAATTCAAAACAACGGAAAATGCACACACACAGACATCAAGCTATTCAGAACCTGTGTATGTCACCATAGATCACACTGGGGACATAAGATTTGCTTACTTTTTAATAAAGATGCCCCCTTCAAAGGATATTCTTGTACAAACTAACCAGTTGTTAGCTTCTTGAACTCGCTGATAGCATAGGCTTCTCCTTAAAACTATTTACATTTTGCTCCTAACCCTCACCAAAGAAAGCCAGTGGCAGACAGAAGAAGTGAGTAGGAACTAGCAAGTTGATCTTTGACCTACTCCCTAAGAAAAACACTGGGACTATTTGTGCAAAGTCTTTCTAATGAGGCCTCTAAAATATTGTCTTCTCTACCTCTCTCTCACTCTTTTTCTCACCTTCTCTTTTCTAATGGAGAAATCTCAAAATGCTTATGAACTCTGAGCTAGTGCTATCTAGACCTCCCACACCCAACATCCCTGAACACACACAGAGTTATGCCTTTGGTCAGCTGTCAGATGACATGACAGCAAGCTTAGCAGACATCTGCCCATGGATTAATGGGCATGGTATTTCTTTCATTATCAAAGATAAATTGCTAGACAGCTGTTTTAAAACCACAGCATACTTCTCAACACTGATGATGCATAGATGAGATGATCTGTTTTCTAAATGGGGTCATGCATAATCTTACCTCGGGAGACATTTTTCCCTGCAACAAAAGATTTAAAGCAATAAAGACCATGCTGTAAACTTCAAATCAAAATATGTCTAAGCCTCCTTTTGGACTGTGTGTGGGTGTTGATAATGACGTATTATTTGAGGACTGTTCTGGAATTCAGAGTTTACCAAAAAAAATATATGAGTGAAATTCTTGCTCTGCCAACACAATAAAACAGTATGAAAAGCATATTTTCAAAGTCAGACTCACTTAGGTTTCTAAGGAAGTGGCCCTGACCTGGTGATAACTTCAGTTACCTTGTAAAATGAACATAGTAAAAAACAAAACACACATAATGTTTATCTGAGGAGTAAATGAGATAAAATATAGAAGCAGAATTTAACACATTGGCGGCACTCAATAAAGACTAGTTCCCTGACCTTTTCTTTTTGAAGTTACCCTTTTAGCTGATTCTAAGTAACAACAAAATGAAATTTAGTCACTAGACACTCCTCAGGCTGCACTGCCAAGTTCCATAGTTGAGATGTTTAAAGAGGACAACCAGAATATAGCATTTTAAAATACATTTTAAATCAATTCGATTTTTAAAGCAGATATTGTATGTAAAAAATAGGTATTAATTTTTCATAGTAAGCTAATCAGTTCTTAAGAAGGAAATGAACTAAAAAGAGAGCTAGAATCTAGCAGTAGAAAGGGAACAGAAGAGAAAAATAAGATAATGTGCTATCAGCCATTAGCTCCTTTGATAGTTCCAACACCACTAACGAGCTCTCTCACAGAGACCTATGAGAGAGGCTGCAGAAACCCTAGCAGTACTGAGGGGTAATGGATACACAACCAGGCTAGAAGTCTAGAGCCCAGCATCCAGAGTCCTGAATTCTGTCCTCATGTTATCTGTGACATTGAGGAGTTATTGCAAGGGTCAAGATGTCAATACCCTTATTGGTAAAACAAGAAAATCAACTGAATCATCAACATCCTTCTATTTCTAAACTACCCATGAAATATTTATGGGGAATATTTCGGGAAAAACACCAGCAGACTGAGTGGCAACTGGATATGAATCTCAAATGGTCCTGAGGCTAGAAATCTTGCATTGGGATGGGAACAAGCAATAGTGAAGAGAGGCCAGACGAGTTCAGTCTCCTATATGGGCAGGTTCAGTTAAGAGTATAGCACAAAACAAAAGACAGGAAGAGACAATTTTTAAAAAGATAAGAACAAAAGAAACATGAATTATCAACCTTATAAATAATTATACAACCTAAAGAATCAAAAGACTAAAATAAAGTACATTTTTCACCTAGCAAACTGACAAACGTGCAAAAATTGTCTTTAGATCATGTTTTGGGAATGTTAATTGATAGAATTGGGGGCAACAATTTGACATTCATAACAAAAACTTTAAAGTATTACATATCCATTGATGTAGCAGTGTCATTTCTGTATATTTATTCTATATATTTATTTCTATATATTTGTCTTATATATATTAATTCATCAGAAATAATTATGAATGTATTCCAATATTGAGCTATAAATATGTATTGTCATGTTGTTTCTGATATCACATAATTTTTAAAAACCTAAAATTTAATAACAAGAAAAAATTAAATAAAATGTGGCACTTTTTACTATGAAATATTGTGTATTCATTTAAAAATAGCCTCATGGAAAAATATTCAATGACATACAAACATATTTACACATATACTTATGTATTATGTACATGTATAAGCAAAATTAACTATATATCTAATCCTATCTCAACATAATATAAATTATGATGTATAAACATGTTTATACAAATATTTATGGATTATATAAGCATATAAATAAAATTAACTAAATATCTAATTCTGTCTTAATGTAATCCAATTCAAAACTTAAACACTCATATTAGGGAAGAATAATCATTAGAATAAAAAACATTTGGTGTTTCAGAATAGCCTCTCTTCCTATGTTTCCTTCCTAAGACAGTTCCCAGGTAAATGGGAAGAGAAACAGTTTAATATCTTCATGCTGGTGGAGAAGACCTGAGATCTTGGCAGGATGTCTTATGCCTCTGTTGGTCTCTAAGGCCAAGTCCCTTGTCCGCTGGGTGTCTCCTGACCTTTAGAGTTGAAATCTGAGGATGGTCTTATTGGTGATCTGATCTCCCTTGGTTCGGTCAGGATGATGACTTCCTGGCTGACTCAGCCTCATGTTAGCTTTTGCAGGCTGCAGACTCTTGAATATCCACCATGTCCTTCCTCCAGCCTTCTGACCCAGCAGCGCACCAAGCCTCTGCTGTGGGGTCACCTCATGTTGCCATCATGTGCACCGCTATAGGTCCTTCTCTTCCCAATTCTTCATCCCCATTAGATAAAGAATGAGGGCAGCCTGAAAAAGCTACACCCCAGAACCCCCTTTCTGCCAGATCACACCACTCTGCCAAGTTTATTTTGATGCGGCTGAGCTCCAAATTGCTCTTAACTTAATTCATCTTAAAGCCCAGGCCTCCAGAGGAGAAATCAAGAGGCACCACACTCTCTTCATTCTTTTTTTCCTTCTCCTTCCTTCCACCATTTCCCAGGACAGAATATGGCCCAGCTTTTACTTCCACTATACCCTACCCCTTCTTTCTGTTCTAGCTAAGTATGCAGGGGTCTCTTTTCTGCATGATGAAAAAGCTCTCTAAACACAGCCCTCTGTGATGAGTTATTAATTTGATAAAGGGAAGTAGAGTTATATTGAATATTACCTTGGTCTTTCTCTCGGCATTTTTTTTTCTATAAAAATGATATTTAAATAAATGTTGAAGGCAGAAGACATAGCTTTGTAAAGGTGATAAACCAAGGTATGGCAGAAATGAGGATTTAATCAAAGGAAGCAATGTGAGATGTGGGTGGGAAGTGACTGGGGCAGCACAGAGTTTTAGGAAGATGGCTCTGGAGGCTTTCTGAGGAGTAAGATGGAAGCCAAGAAGCCAGTAGCGATCCTGGTCCAGGGGAGGGGAAATTAGGGCAGCAGCAGTGGAATACAAAAATCAAATAAGGAAGACTTAGACATTGATTGGCTTTAGGAATGGAAGGAAATGCTGGAGTCCATGATGACTATGAGGTTTCGAGCTAAGCCAACTGCAGGAATGATAAAAACAGTCCAAGAAATGGCCCACTTTCAGTCTCGCTCTTAAAATGGTATGATGGTAATTCATTTTCCGCACACAAGTTTTCTGTTATAACAATATAAATGGACTTAAAAGTAAAGAAGAGAAAAAATTTTAATTCAAAAATTTGTCCTGGATAAGTATATTTAACGGTAGTGAGAAGTGAAATGTTTATGTTTTTAACACCTACTCTGATTTAGAAAGCAATGTTTGTCATTGCTTATTTTCAAAGGAGGAAAGAAACCAAAAGGTAAATGCTGCAACCAAAAGTATCTGAATTTATACATATAATCTCATATTGAGTTTATACACCCTGCGGATTGCTTTATTTTTGCACAGTTATCTAAGTACTTTTTGCTTAAGAGGAGTTAAGTCGAATTCTGATTACCAGTTGAGTTTTTATGAAATTTATTATTTTGGTAGAAATAATGTAAAGCTATATATGGACTATTGTCCAACATGGCATGAGATGGAAATGTTTGAAACATCAATGTTAATTAACAATTATCATACAGAGTGGATTTTACTCAGACTATTACTCAGATATGTAAAAAAAAAAAATCATAGCTTCCTTATTTTCTTTAACCATGCTAATCTTTTTCATGTATTTTTGAGACATAATTCACATACCATGTCTCTTTAAAATGTACAATCGAATAGCTTTTAGTATATTCACAAAGCTGTACAACCATCACCACTATCTAATTCTAGAACACTTTTGTCACTGCCAAAAATGTAACGCCATGCCCATTAGCAGTCGCTTCCCATTCACCCTCTCCTCCAGCCCCTGGCAACCTCTAATCTACTGTCTGTCTCTCTGGATTGGCCTGTTTTAGATATTTCATACAAATCAAATTATATACGGTGAAACCAACTAAATTACCCCTGTGAATTTTCACCCACTGAGTGGCAGTAAAAATTTGCTAGTACAAATTTAGCAATCAATAAGATTTCAGATATTTCCAGTTTAAGACAATTTAATTTTGGTAAAGACTCATGAAGCTTAACATACAATCAGTGACAGATTGTTTCTCCACTTCCTTCTTCCTTTCCAAGTGACCTGGGTACAGGGGAAACCTCATGAGTCCCTCTAACAATGGTAAGAGGGTGGGCCGTGCTTCTCTGCTGGCATCTGCAGGATGGTGGCCTGACAACCCTGAGCTTTGCATCAAGTGCCCCTGAGGACAATGGTCCCAAATGGACTCTTGGCAGATGACAGCTTCCCTTGCCGCTGACACCTGAGCCTGACACTGTGTCCTGCCATCCAGATCACTGCCTGTGGCAGCCTCCTCTTGTCAGCTCCAGGTCTCTACCAGCGCGTGGTTCTCTCAGCAACTCTAGTCCACTCTGAGGGTAGGCCTGGGCCCTTTCTCCTCCACTGTACATCCTGCCCCTGTCATAGAGTCTAGCATATAGTAGGCATTGAACAATATTTTTTGAATGGGTGAATAAATCCTTCAAAATTCAGCTAAAATGTTATTGCTTCTGTATACTTTTTCTCAATAAACCCACCCCTTCCACCACTGCTTGCTCCATGCTCCCAGTGGAGCAGTTGTGAGCTGTGTTACAATACGGTGTACACATGTCATCTCCCTACGTTATAAATCCCACCTCTCCTTCAAGCCCAGGTGAGAAACTTCCCAAGGCTTCCCTCAGATTCGTGACATACAAATAATATGCTCAATAAATATTAAAAGTAATGTTGGCTTATTATTTCTAATTAGCTAGATTTATTTTAAAAATAATAACATGCTATTTTACTGAAAATCATATGGCACAAGTGGGTATCAGATGAAGAGGAAGTCTCCATTTAGCCCAAACAATTTTATGGAGTCTCCTATTCATGAGAGTTTAGTTGTTCCCGTATTTTGCTCTTCAAGTTTAATTTTCCCCCTCATGTTTATTTTTTCCCCCTCATGTTTATTTTTTAATGTATGTAAATCATTGTGTGATCGTCTGAGTTAGTAAAAGGGAAAACTTACACTAGAAGTTTCTGGTAAATGATGGAACTGTGGTTTGAGTCCACACAGCTTGGTTCAGAACCAGTGCTCATAATCGTAGGTTCTACGAAGGAATTAAACGTAGGGAGAATCACATTTGCAGAATCGCGTGTCAGGATAAAAAGGTAAGTAAGGGACTTGTTGGCTAGGAGTTTGAATTTCATCCTGAAGGCAAGAATAAGCCCAGCTTAATCAGTTTTCTGTTGACCGCTACGTACCTCAGCTCTCCAATGGGATTGAAATCTCTCCAACCAGAACTCAAGTTTTTCTCCACTGTTGACTGGCGGATCCCCTGATACTAGGTGCCTGTGGGTGGTTTCCGACATGTCTTTAGACCCCAGAAAATAAATCCAGGCAATTCTAAGTTAAAAAAGAAAATGGGAAATAGTGATACTGAACTGAGTGGTTCAGAGTTTGTACTGTGTACTGAGTTGGGGGGGGGGAAATTAACATTAACTGTTTAACTATTCTTTTCATATCAAAGTTCCATGTGTTTCCTCCAAGTCATCTCAGTATGCTACACGTATGACGTTTCCTTAGAGGAGGTTTAGGAGAAAAGAAGAGAGGCAAGCAAGACATTTTCTCGACTAAGTGGGAAGTTTTCAGGGCAGGGTCCCCAGAACCAGAAGTGCTGTTGATCCAACCAAAAAGGAAAAAATGGAGAACAAAAGTCGAAGCTTTGAAAACCACCCACATCCCGGTGGAGGCCACATCTGCCGTGGTTATCAGCACTGGTTCTGAACCAAGATGCCAGGATTCAGCCCATAGCTCGGCCGTTTACTGCATATTTTGGACGAGTTATTTATGCCCTCAGTTTCTTTGTAATTTGGAATAACAGTACCTACCTGCTAGGCATGTGGTGAGGACCAATGAGTTGCTGTCTGTGTGTAAAACATTAGAGGTGTTCCTCGCCGTCGCCAGCCCGCCATCCCCCGCCGCTCTCTGCATCGCCCTTGACTGAAGATTACATGCTCACCCCACTTCCACTAAACCTCCTTCTCAGTAAGCATCATTCAGAGCTTTCTATTTTATCCCATTAATTATTAAATTAACTATTAACTATTTCATTTGTACTGTAATTATGAACTGAAGAACCCAAATACCCAATTATATATTAGAGTTGAATAGGAAGACACCCTTATTCTCTATTTTCTTTATAAAATCTTTCCTAAATTCCAGCCCAACTGACATTACTCCACTCTAGAGCAACAACACCAGAACAGAGTAAATCCTCCCAAACAAAGAGACAAGAAAGATGAGTATGCATGGTACCACAACTGGCTTCCCTTTATTGACACTCCATCCTCTGACCCAAAGGTCAAAGGATCCTGTTCTGAAAATGGACAGAAAGCACGCTGAGATTTGGCTCCTGTTAACTAAAAGCATCTTTGGGAAAGCAAAGACTGTGTCATTTTACAATCCTATCAAGTTATACAATCCTGGCTAATTTCTGGAAATAAATTTGTCATTGAAGGCATGAGGCAAACACCTTTTTAAATTATTTCAAGCAATCTGTGGAAGCATAATGCCAAGGCAACACATTCAAAGGCCTCATTGTGAGCATTTGTGCCTGAAGGCTGCTAATTGCTGGCCTCCTTCCATCTCCCTCTTGCAAACACAGTACCATATTTGTCTTTCAGCTGTCACTATTTGTTAGGGGCCTATAAACAGAGAAGATTCTTTCTTAGCAACCACTGTGAAAAAGCAAAACCCTACCTACACTCCCTCCCAAAACAAGCCTGAAATTAATTAAAAAAAAAAAGAAAGAGAAAAAAAAAAAGAAAAATGAACCTTACAAAGTTACTTGTGAAAGTCAAAATGACAGTCCAATATGGAAAGTTTCAAAACTGCTATCTGTCTTTGGCTTGAGGGGGAAAAAAAAAAAAAAAAACGACTCTCAAGAAGCTTTCAGAAGCCAGCTGCCAACAGATTAAGAGGCGACTAGAAATGATCTCAGCACCATTTGTAGACGTCTGGTCACACGGATATCTGCAAGATAACTAATAATACTCCAGTTACGTTACTCAATTTTCTTTCCTTGGAGAATGCTTTGGGCTCCATCTGGCTATTTTTAGTCTTGAATGTCAGATGCCACGGGAAGCCATCACCAAGGCGGTTCAAGGATTACTTGTTCATCCAGAAGAGGTAAAAGTTCTAGAAATCATAATCACTGAAAAAAGCAGCTGGAGATCAAAGCATTCAAGGGAGTCTGGAAAGGAGGGATGGGGGTGGGGGGACAGGCTTTCTTTGTTGACAGTTACAGAACAATCCCTGATGTTACATTTCAGATAGAGAATTACAGAAAATCATCATATTTGTAAAGAAAGCATGAACCTTGACCTCAAGAAAGAATACTGCAGAGGATCTGTGGGAGTACCCTTGGCCATTTTAGCTTTCAGGAAGTTTAAAATGTTTCTGGAGTTAAAGCAGTTCCCTCCTGCCAGCCTGAGACCAGCCCGTTTGGAAAATAGGACTGGTAGGCATGGAAACAGCCGGCAACTTGGTAACAAAACTCATCACAAGGTTCGTGGAGAAAAACTGTGGAGAAGCCTCAAGAGGGAAAGCCAGATTTGGTATAATTCTGCAAGACCAGATAGTTCAAAATCTTAAGCGAGGGTAACTATAATATGCTAAGCTTCAGTAATTGAGTAGAAAAATTCAACTTTTGTGAACCGTGATCCTTCAAGTGTTACTTGTCTCGTAACAAATAGTGACCGCTTGCTAACTTGAAAGCAAAAGACACCCGAAGAAAAATTTTTTAATTCCATATTCTTATGCCCTTGAAGACATATTAAGAAATTGTTCAGAACTGAACTCGCATGAATATTGTTTCAAAACTGGAAAATGTGAAAATATTGTGAATAAAAAGGTTTTACTGATTGCCGACTTTCACATCGTTTCATTCTGATCTTCACAGTAGCCCTTTGATGAAGGTGTTATCTCTACTGCATAAGAGATGAGGAAACTGAGGCCCAGAGGAGCTGAAGTATGGCAGGCAGCAGAGCCAGGCTTCTGTTCTCAGCCGGAACTCTTCCCCCCTTCACCCCAGCCTCCATCCTGCGCACGCTGGGTTTAGGTAAGGATGCATGGACACATCCAGGTGTAACAGGTCCCTCCTATGGTGCTGGTACTTCTCCACCACACTGCGGGAGCAAGCAGAGGTCATAATGAGTATTTTTAATTTAAAAATTTAATTTAATTTAATTTGTGGGAAACTTTGTTGTATTTATACTTGTATTTTTTGAAAGCTCTTCTTAAAGCTCCTTCTGTTTTCTCTTCCCCTTCCTTTTTTCACTTTCTCTTTCCTCTCCTAAGTATTCACCTTACATTGGAGCCCCATGCACTCTTATACACCAACCCCATGCCCAGGGAGCTCACGTGAACTCATGACTTCTCAGGGCACTCGAGCTATGGCCAGATGGTGCTTCAGGGACCACCCACCCACATCCTCCTACTCACCCAGGACTTCTACCCCTTTACCCAACTCTAGCTGCTTTATTTGCTGATGGCTTGAAGGTAAAGGCAGGCACGGACAGCATCAAGACCTACAGACCTTTGATCTCTTAGGAGGCTTTGCTAACATTGCCAGAGTGATGGTGGAGAGTGGAAACTGGGAGAAAGCATACCAGCGGTTAGCAGGTACAATGTGGCTCAATTTGGCTGCCCAGTCTTTGAAATCTATGGATGATATTATGGTTTGAGGACAGCAATGCAACCATATATAATTAGATTTATTGTGGAAATCATTATATTGCAACCTACTCCCTCCACTACACGCAATTTTTAATTACGTTTTTTCTTCTCCATTCCTCCCCAGTTGTAACTTAGAGATTTAAGAGATAAAATTTTTCCTATCAGGATACTAAAAGTGGTGTCTTTCATTAACCTCAGCTACAATGAGTTAAAGAATCCCCCAGTGACTTGAAAAATATGAATTTTTTTTCCTAAGTGTTCGATTTAATATAATATAAAAGAAGAAAAGAAGGCGAGGGGTCCAAAAACTTCTTTAGACACTAGAAAACAAAAATTCTCCAAGATTATTTATAATATGCATAATTATATACATTTGCAACTGCTCAGTTATGTGAATTTACATTTTAAGAAAATATACCGACAATAACAAATATTGGCAAGTTCATGGAATAACTGGAACTCTCATACATTGCTGGTAGAAATGTAAAATGGTAAAACCTCTTAGAAAAACTATTGGGCAGTCTCTTGAAAAGTTAAGTATTCACCTTCCACAGCATATAGTCATTCCACTTAGGTATTCACCCAAAAGAAATGAAAACGTTAAGTCGACACAGAGTTATACATGAATGTTCACAGCAGCATTATTCACAATAACCCAAAACTGAAAGCAACACAAATATTCGCCAACAGGTATAGACTGACAAACTGTCAAATATCCATATGATAAAATACTACTCAGGATTTAAAAAAAAGGGAGTGGGGACAGAGAAGGGGAAGGGGTGGATAACTGATACAACAACAAGGTAAATCTAGAAATCATTATGCCAAATGAAAGAAGCCAGCCCCGAAAGAATCCATTATGTATGATCTCATTTACACAAAATTCTAGAAAATGTAAACTAAGTTCAGAGTGACAAAAAGCAGATGAGTGGTTGCCCAAGGCCAGGGAGGGATGTTGCTAAAAATCCTACATTGCATGACATCACCTCCATAAGAAAAATTATTGAGCCCGAATAGCAGTGTTGAGGCTGAGAAACCTGAACTAATCTGACCAACAAAAAAAGAAGGATACAAATTACTGAAATCAAGAATGGAAAAGAGACATCGCTATCAACATTAGAGAAATTAAAAGGATTATAAGGGCTATGAACTACTCTATGCTAACAAATCAGACAGTTTAAATGAAATAGAAAGATTCACAGAAAGAAAGAAATTAATGAAACTGACTGAATGAGAAAGAGAAAACACGAACAGACCCATAACAAGTACAGAATTTTAATTAGTAATAAAAAATTCCTCAAAAAAAAAAATCCTTGGCCCAAGATGTCTATATTGGTAAATTCTATAAAACATTTAAAGGACAAATAATAGCAATCCTCCAAAATTCTCCCACAACATATAGAGAGAACACTTCCCAACTAATTTCACGAGGTCAATATTACTCCAATACCTAAGCCAGACAAAAATATCACAAGAAAACTACAGATCAATATTATTCCTGAGTCTGGATGCAAAAATCCTCAACAAAATTAGCAAAATGAATCAAACAACATATAAAAAGGGTTCTACTCCAGACCAAGTGAGATTTCTTCCGAGAATACAAAGTTGGCTTAATATCTAAAAGTCAGTCACTGTGAAATCATTTTAATAGAATAATAAAAATAACAGAAAAAAACACATGGTCATCTCAATACATACCAAAAAAAAAAAAAAAGCACTTGATAATACCTAGCATCCATTCATGATAAAAATCTCAATAACTAGAGATAGAGAAAAACTTTCTTAACCTGATGAGGGGATTCTATGAAAAACCTATAGCTGGCATCGTGCTTATGAGTGAAAGAGTGAATGTTTTTCCCTCTAAAATTGGGGGAAAGACCATTTATTATATGAGTGCATTTATGGAACATGTCTAGAAAAAGTAATCTATAAAGTCAGGAAAAAAGGATGCTTGACAGGCTAATACTATTTTACCCTTGCAAAATATAGGTTTCCTTCCTCAAACTATCTGGCAACTTCTGGCTAAATTCCTCTCTGCCCCAGGGTGGTTATACTTTTTCAGCACCTCGTCTTCAGGCCCAGCGAGTAGGCACTGGCAAACCCTCCTTCGGTGTGCAGAGGGCATCTGTGGTCTCCTCAGAACCAGAGGAGCTTCCGAACGGAAACACTGAAGAAAATTCAGTCCTGAAATCCTGAATTTTTTTCACTCTGAGGAACAAATTCATGCCTAAAGAGACAATGAGTAAATGGTCTAAGAAGAAAAGTCACTTCAACGTGAAGGTACCACCCTGAAGCCAGGAGCAAGACAGAGCCCTGCCTGTAATACCAGTGCTGTGGTGGAAATCCCTCTGTCATCACGCCATTTGATAAGCAAGCCACACATCTGCCTCTTGGCAATTGCAGAAGCTTTCAACACAAAAGGAAATAAATGGAATCCAGGAGGAGAAGACATCTGAGAGCAAAAACACTGTAACCGCAAATAACTGTTCTAGAATGTCATGAGCACCCAGTCGTCCTAATATGGATCCAGCTCAACCCCCTTGGTTATCCTCACATGATGCTTAGATAGCAAGCATCACATAGCTCACATAGCAAGAGCTTGTGTCCTGGACACCACCGGTGGAGTAGACAGATGTCACCTCCATCAACGACATATCTATTTGCATTTTAGCCATTGACTTTACTGAGTGCTGCCTTTTCTTGTGTATCATTTTACAACCATGAATTTACAAAGGGGCAGACCTACAAGAAAAAGGATTAGGACCCAGACCTTGTCTGTTTTAGGGTCAAAGATTTCAAAATATGCCTGATGAACTAGCATGTGAGGCTCAAGAACAGAAAAAGACAATGGAGGCATTTATCAGGCTGATGCAGAAGAGGCTCCTGAAGGATAGGTGCAGACACAACAGCGAGGCCGAGGTAGAAAAACTGCTGATCCTGGGCCAAGTGCACAGCTGATGCTGGCACCTCCTTGCTCCAGCCACTCTGCCATAGTGTATGTGCTAAAAGGCAAGCAGCTAGCTACATATAGTAATGGGAAAAGATGAGTCACCAAGAGCTGTAAGGCCTGGGACCCAGAGAGTTTTGCTGTTCAATGTTCCTAGCTGAACATGAGCACAAGGGACCACCAGGGATCAAAAGTTCATTCAGTTCCCTCAGCCACCCACTAGGAGGCAGAGATGCTAGTGATCAGGGAGAGCAGAAGGTGCAGGGCCGGCCTTATAAGGCCAGAAGTGCTCACATCCAGCTAAGAAGCTGCATCTTTCCAAGAATGCTGGGGCCTCCCTGTCGTACAAATGCCACCCCCTAAGTACCGGAACTACTGGGAGTGAAATAGAAGCAGATGCTCTCTTATCACCTGTATCTGGACTGCCTTCAGGTTGATAGAAAGAGACTGAGAAAGAACAAATTGGACAGACTGGTCCTATTGTGTTGAGAGCATCTGAGGAAAAGAGACCGAGGCCATTGCAAAAAAAAAAAAAAAAAAAAGTAACATTAGAAACCTTGAAGCATGTCCTCCCCTGCATTCTCCCAAAGCCAGAGTCCTGGTGGCAGGCCTCTGCTAATGTCCGTACAGCTGATGTTAAAAGCCAACAGGGAAGGAAGCATCATAGGGAGATGTGGAGCGGGGAGAGGAGTCAATCACTTTTGTGCTTAGCATCAATACTGACTTCCCGTGGCATCTTGCCTAAGTGGAAATTCACAAATTTCAATTAATTTTGAACTTTGCATACTTGCAGTTTATGACTTTATTCTTGACATAGCCACAAGTACAGTCTGAGCTTAGCTGGCCAAGTAGGAATAAAAAAAAAAAAAAAAAGGAATGTATGTACTTTCCAGTTTGGAAAGGAATGTGTACTTTTTGCACATTAGCCTTATTTAAAACGTTCTCTCAGTTTTAAGTTGTTTGCTTGTGAACCATGAGTTTAAAGAAAATAAAAAGGGAATTAGATTCCATCAATCAGTACAGTAAAATACAACCAAAATTAGATGCCATAAGGTTATACCATTTCATCACTTATAATTAATGTTATCCTTGTGGGCCCCTTCTGAGAAAATATTTATATAATGTTTCATTTCCTACAAAGAAATTCATTTTCTGGTTTCCTCATAAATTTAAAAATTATATAGTGAGTTAGAAAAAAAAAAATTATTTTTTTAGCCTCAATGGCTAATTTTAAACATTATAGAAAAACATTCTTCCATCTGAATAGTCAGAAAATGAATTGATTTTTGAAGCTTTCTACTTTTCTTTTTTTTAACAGTATTTTGTGTATATATTGCATTGTGTCAGATTTCCTTCTGTCACCAAATATTTGACCCCTTTCATCCTTATCTACCTCCCTCCTCCCCTCCTTCTTCTTGTAACACTAATCCACCATCCGTGCCATGAGTCTCTGTTTGTTTGGCATGTTTCTTTGTTGCTTGCAGTTTTATATCCTACATGTGAGAGAAATCTTATGGTTTTCAACTTTTTCTGTCTGACTTGTTTTGCTTAGCATAATTATCTCGAGATTCAGCCATACCGTCACAAAGCTCTCTACTTTTCTTAAAGAAAAAGTCTGACTGTAGAGGAACTATGGCTTTAGGCCATCTAATCAGCCTTTTGCTCAAATCAAAATTCAGTACTAATATTTAAATCAGGAATAATTAAAACAAAATGTTTGAACCCTACTTTTTTCTTTTTCACTAGAAATGATCATTTCTCAGATCAGAGAGATAAGTTTTTCTCATATTTACTCCTTAGGGTAGAAAACTAGTTAAATAGGGTCTTTTTTGATGCACTTAGGAAATGATAATATCTAGCAATAACAGAGACGGGAGTTGTGCAGGAACTTGGGGGGGAACTAGAACACGGCTCCAGGGAACCGGAAATTGTGCTGCTGCTGTTGCTGCTCTGGGGCTGGGTGTCGTAGGCAGAATTCTAAGATGGCCCGCAGGCTTCATACCCCCTGGTGTACACACACCCTTTAGCTCCCCACATTGAATGTGGAGAGAACTGAGTATGGTTCTCTCTCTGAATGCCTTGTTGTACAAGATACCATAGTAGGAGACTGGAATGATCTACCCCTGTTGGCCTGGAAGACATGAACTGCCTTGTTGTAGAGTATAGAGAGGGTGTGGCAGGGAATGACAGGCAGCCTCTAGGAAGTGTGGCCCCAGTCCTACACCACAAGAAACTGAATTCTGCCATCAGCCAATGTCTCGGAAGAAGACCTTGAGGCTCACCCAACAGCAACCCCAGTCAACACATTGTTTTAAGCCTGAAAGACCCTGAGCAGAGGACCTAGCTAAGCTGTGCCTGTACTCCTCACCATAGAACTTGTGAGAAAATATATTTGTTCGTCTTAAGCCACTAAGTTTGTAGTCATTTGTTATTCAGCAATAGAAAATTAGTACACTTCAGTTACTTTCTTGTCCCTCGGAGATAGAAATGTGACAATTCTAAGCATTCTGGTGACAAACAGACCACATCCTCACTTCTCTGCCTTCCAGCTGCTTATACTCATGGCTCCTCACGGTTTCTTCAGGATCCTCCTGCCTCTTGTCTATGTGTCTTTTCTAGTTATGCTCCCACTCAGAAGTGAATACCTCTCTGTGTCTCAGAGAAGTTGGACAGGTAAACCAATAGATGTCCTTATAAGCAGCTTACCTTACTGAAGCACCTTCATAATGTCAACTAATCCTCCAAACAACGCTTTGAGGCGAGTACCATTATTATTCTCATTTTTGTAATAAATCAAAGAATTCGATGACTTAGTGGGAAGCTAGTCTCAGTCCTGAGATATCCTGCACTGCATTTTATGCTCTGCTACTAACTTAAAATAACAGAAGATTTTCATGAATGCTATACAAATAGCAAAAACTTTACCCTGCAGAATACTGACAACATGTAAACTATCCTTTCCTTTGAGACAAACAAAGGACAAGCCACTGTGGAACCATCATCAGCTTTTTAAATTATGTTGCTCTTGTTACCCCAAATAAACCCAGGTCAAGAGGACTTAGGTATAAACATTGGCTGGCTCTATGACCTTGGTTAAATTAGTTGCCTCTATGAGCTTCAGTTTTCTTAACTGTAAAATAGAGCTATAACCAGACTTACTCCACAGTGTTGCCACATAGAAGCTCAGTAAATTGTAGCTGTTGTTGGTAGTGGTGGTGGTAAGTTATTCATCAAGGGACAACTACCATGTCTTATACTCCTACAGCTTAACAACGATTAAGCAACTTCTGAGTAGGACTCAGATGAATATGTTACTTAGTTAATTCATAGACTGATTTGAATGGATGTCCACACTAGTGGAAGAGTTCCCATGAAGAAATAAATTGGCTCTTATTTCTCATGGGAAATAATTTCTCAGGAATTTAAGAGCATTCAAGGAGTCCCTGTAGCCATATACTAGAGATGGTCAAGGAATATGGCAATCCTACTTTTAGAACTCTCTGAGCCAGATGATCTCCAGCAGAAAATTTCCAGAAAGTTCAACATCATATGTAAACTATATAGAGTCAACCTATAGAATAAAGGCTAAGAGTATAGGCTTCAGAGTTGCATCCACCTGGATTCAAATCTTGCTTCTGTCATGTATTCTCTGGGCTTCCCTGAGTACATACGTAACTTGTTTCTGTCTTGGTTTCCTCATAAATTAAAATGGGGCTATTTTCCTCCTGGTGTTATGGAGAGTATTAAATGAGTTAATATACATCTATAACACTTGGAAGAGTGCAAGGCATGTATTGAGCACTCGGTAAATGTTAAAGATTATAAATTCACCCAAAGTTTATTAAGTTTCTAACACACATCAGGCACCATACTGAGCATTGCAAATACAAAAGGCGAGAAAGAAGGAAGAAAAAAATTAATTGAGTGTCTCTGAATAAATCACTCTGACATGTCATTAGGATACAATATATTAGTTTTTAATCAGTAACTTTTTTAGGTAGATATTATTTGTCCTACTTTACAAATGAAGAACATGTGTAAAAGATTAACCATGTTACTTAAGGGCACAAAGCTAGTAGGTGGTAAAGCAGGGATTCATGGCCAAGACTAGGCTCAAGCCTGTTTTTGCTTTAAATAAGACACGATCCTTGTCCTTGAGAATGAAAATCTTCAGTAAAGATCTAAATGTAAATGACTAAATATAATACGATATGAGTGCCAAAGGGAGCTGTATACGAAGTAGAGATATTTATCTATGGGAGTGAGGAATTCCTTGGGGTGTCAGAGAGGTGATATTTGAAGAATAAATAAGATTTCTCCAGGAGAACGAAGGCATTCATGGAGGAAGAGGCAGGGGAAAGGGAAGGGAGTAAAATACAGATTCAGAGACACACAAAAAGTGCCTGAGGTACTGAAGGCTCAGCAGAGAAAATCACCAAAAATGCAGCATCTGTGAATGAGAACTCAAGTGAGAATCCAACAGTCTTTTCCCACGGAGTGTGTTCTCGCTTGCAGCGATGCCAGTTCCTTGTCTCTGCTCACAACGGCGGCAGTTTCTAATCGTTAGCGCCGAGGTGCTCTGTGTCATTGCCTTTCTCCAGCAGCCCAAACCAGGTGTGCTCATGTGACATGCATCGATGCGCCCCGACTTCTGGCAACTCTATGAATGAGTGACGTCCATGATGTCCTCTCCTCAACAGCCCTGCTAGGCTCCAGGAGACTCATGTCTAGGGGCTTCTTTGATGGAGTCGCTCACCTCATATTTGGTCTTCCTCTTTTCCTGCTGCCTTCTATTTCTGCCAGCACTATTGCCTTTTCCAAAGAACCGCAAATACTCATGAGATGCCTTAAGCAGGACAGCTTCAGTTTTGCCATTTTTGCCTCCGCCAATATTTCAGCCTTAATTTTCTCTAGCTCTACGACATACTTATTTTAGCTGCACCTTTAAGGTATTTCTGCTGGCCTCCTTGCTTGTGGCACCCACCACACTTGACGATATAGTATTTATCTATTCTCATTGGGTCCGGATCGTTCCACAACACGTGGACAGACTGCTTCCGCAGTTTCATCAGCTTAAGAACGTTTCTTTTTCCAGGATTTTTCAGCCCTGCCTCCATCCCAGGTGAAATTAATCCTATTGCTTTTGTTACCAGACTACTTTCCACAGACCTCTTGTAGAGCCATTATTATGTTGTAATGACTGTTTATGTGCCTCTTTTTCCCTAACATGAATTCCTTAGGGCAAGCATCAGTGTCCTTTGTCTCCAGTGTCTAGTCCAGTGCCTAACATACAAGATGTGATAGATAAACAAATGAATGAATGAATGAATGAATGACAACCCAAGACCCTTGCCAGACATTTAAGGGTCTCTATTAGATGGAGCCACCTAACCTATCTAACGTTTCCTTCCAATACGCTTGGCCAGAAACATTTAGGCTGGTCTTCTCACTGCTCAGTCTTTCTCCTACCACTCCAACCATTATCCAAGCTCCCCACTGCCTCTTCCATCACCTTAAATCCATAAGAGATGTTTTTTTTTTTCCCTCAGTACACAGTTTTGCTAATGTTTATCAGCCTGCACAGCTAAATCCTCTCCTCTCTGCCAACTAAGATCAAACATTTTCACCATCATGTGCAAGAAACTCAGATAACTTTCCCTGACTCTTTCTCACTTCTACTTTTTTTTTCAGTATTGTCTTTAACTCTTGAAACCTCTAACATTCATTTTACTGTGTATTACCCTCAAGTTATTTTATACAGTATATCTTGTCTTCTCGAAGTCAGGGAATGTAGTTTTATTGTCATTCATGCTTTGTTTTGTCACATTTCATATTTATCTGCCATTAGTGTTAAACACGTAGACATCTATTAAACGAACAAATAAGCAAGAAGCTGGTAGATTCACAATGGCTACTTAAGGTTTAACTTAATACATTATTATCTAAAATATGTCTAGTTGTAATAATAAATCACTATTTCTATTACCATGATCATTAAGTGTGATATATGGACAGGTCGTTTAATGAGGAACCAGGTTAACACTCCTCTGGTAAGAGAACAGAGCTATAACTGACCTTTGCCATGTGTAAGTCTTTTCAGGGCATATGATGCGACATACCCAGAGCCAAGACTATGCAATTGTTCCATGATTGGACTTCGCTGGCTTGAGAGTTCACCATCTGACCCTTTAGTACACAGGCTCCCAAGTTTATAGAGTTCCTCTGCATTCCTAAGTCCAGCTCACAGCGTACACACGCTGCGGCCTTCATTCTGATCCCTGCAGCTCTGGCAGAAAACCACACTATTTCCATCCAAACCTTCTCGTCTGGACTGAGCAGATCCATCTAGTTTGCCAGAACAGGCTTTAGCCCTAAACCAAATAGGGCAGCTGTTCGCCAAGCTCAGAGGTGACGTTGATTCTAACAATCAAAATGGAGCTGAGCCACCGACGAGTAAATGGCAGAATGGAAAATAATGATGCTTGATTTCCAGAGTAACGATCATAACATATTTTTAAAGACTCTATCTAGTTGGCTCTGGCTTACAGGGTTTCAAGAAGATTCATCCTCATTTACGTTCTTTTTATACTTGTGGAAAGAATATAAACAGAATATCTACTTTTACAAGTTCCTTTTAATGTCAAATTAAGTTGAAAGTCTTGAAATTCAGAAAATTTAAACATTTTTAACATGACTAGAAGGAAGATGGAAAGAAAACAGTAAGAAAAGGACTGTTTTACAATCCCTTTTTCTCAATTATTCACTGGTTCTGTCTAAACACCTAAAAGATCAAAATAGCAAAATTTAAGCTGAATATCTGACCCAAATTGGTCAAATCTTATTTTCAAATTGTTCTAATCTGAAATAAAAAGAGAGTCACTATTAAAGAATGAAGACTAAGACACCGGCTTCGCCCCCACAATTCCAAATAACTCCAAGTGAATTCCTTTGAATTGTCCAGGTCGCCTTTACCTTGCCAGGTGCACCTCATAAGTGTAATTCCTCCTTTCATGGTCCAGCTGTTAAACTGTTTATACCAAAAAATGGCAGTTTATGCCAATGAAACATGATGAAGTCAAATCACCAATGCCCAGAGAAGCTGTCATACACCTAACATATGCCCACTGAAGTCACTGATCCTGGTAACAGTTCCCAGAAGAATGAGCAATATGGCCACACCAACTCGGTGATGCCCTGCCTCCCAGAGGCAACAGTTTTGCTGCTGATGTCTACCTACTTATGTTTCGGGACCAGCAACGTGCAGCAGCTACCCACACCCAGTGTCGAGGGCATGATTGCCTAAGGAAGTTGCTGCCAGTTTCTGGCACTTGTGTAACCGGCCATATGCATGCTTAAATCACATATATTTTGATAAAACTCACTCTTTCTCATTCTTATAACTTCTTGCCTTAGGGCTTGGCAACACGTTAATATGGCTGATCTGGAATGTTAACTACTGGGTACACTTTTAAACCAGTCCATGGACTTGCACTGACCTTTGAGTACTTTTCCAACTTCTTATTTTCTCTCCCCTTAGGCTCAATTTCTACAGGGTTGCTCATGTAATTACTCTTCACTTAAATACCCACTTAGTACCTCGTGGGCTCACAAGTCCTCCAACATGCCCAGATAATCTTGAATTCCAAGATATGCCTGCTGCAAATATCTTTTATTGAGAGTATTTACTTCCAAGACAATAAGAAATTGTTTTATCTTTAGTCATGCCAAGCAGTGAAGAAACATAAAACTTCAAAACTTGAGCTGCAAAAAGCATAGGCTGTCAGCTCTATCTTGACTGCTTAATTATTTTGTTGTTCTTTGTTTTCTTTGTTTATGTCCCTGGAAGTAACTCCATTATCTTCTTTAATAAGTTAAAATCTGTGTCCTAATACTGAGAGAGATCCCATCCAAACCTTAACAGAAAATGGTAAAGAACTTAACATTAATAAAAGAAGTTCCACATTCCTGCCAATTGATTTATATTTCGTTACATTTGAGTTTCATAACTGCGTATAACAATGTGAGGATCTTAAGACTCTCTTAGACAATTCTGTGATAAAGAGAGCTTTTCTAATTTGAGGCCCCAGTGAAAGACCCATGAGAAGACACACTACTGAGGGCTCCAAGTGCTCTGGTTGACTCTGCTCTGGCCTCCCCTTCAAAGCTGGATGACGAGGCAGTATTAAAGATCGTAGACAGACTAATTCTGCGTCTTCTATCTTAACCTGATTTGTAAAATGAAATTAGACATGCCTGCAGTTCTAGGAATTACATCTCATCCACCTTCAAAAAACATTTAGTTAAAAAGATATCTTGCTTCCAATGAGGCCCTGTGTTATTTGAAAGTACATTGTAAGCTGTGGCTGGAGAGACTAAATTTAACCCATGAGAGAGAGAGAGAGAGACAATACAGTATTTTCTTAGCACAAAGAAGCATACCTCCACTAAATAAATTAACATGTAGCACATGAACAGCAGGCATCTTTACAGTAGCTTCTCTTTGACACCCATAGGTGCAAATGTCTCTTTTTAATCTTGGTTTTTCTTAAATATCATAAAGTCTGGTTAATGTACAATTCATTACTTGTTTCACTGCAGACTAGTATAATATTCAAACTATTCTGTTTAAAATTTTTAGGTATCACAATATCTTACGACATACATAATCAACGAACATTTTTCAAGATACTGACACAGCTCAAAATATCTTTTAAATTAAGATATCTTTTATGGCTTAAGTTTTAGAAGATTTATAATCTATGGCAGGTCAATTTGCTAGTTGGAGAAAAAAATTAAAGAAATGCAAATCAAAGAATTCAACTGCCATATGTAAGCTAACTTCGGCACATTTCATGCCATCAGAACACAGCCAACCACCAAAAATAATGAGGTCCCTAGTTATAGGGAAACTAGATGAGAACATATGCACAGAACAGCAAAATCCCATAACTATTGGCAGAAAACTACCCAAAGTTCTTGACGGGATTTGTTTTTACACTTATAATTTATATCTGCCTTTTCCAATTTTCCTACAATATAGATAGCCCCAAGAACTACCTTTCACTATCCCAAGGATTGGAAATGCACATTAACTTGATGTACGTGATTGACTTCAGACAATCAGCTCCAAGATGATATCACTTCATGACTGTAGGAGGTCAGCAAACTTTCAAAGAACACTCCAAACTCCAGTTGAGTATCACAGTCAAGTTTATCAAAAACGTGAAAGAACAGTTGCCTCGCTGGACATCTGCTGCAAGGTAAATAATTACACGTGAATTATAGATCCAATCTTTTCCACGATTCAACTCGATTTTTTTTATATTATGGTAAGAATACTTAATACGAGATCTACTTTCTTAACAAATTTTTAAGTGCATGATACAGCACTGCTAACTATAGGCACAATGTTGTATAGAACTTACTCATCTTGCATGACTGAAAGCTTACACCCCTTGAACAGCAGCTCCTCATTTCCTTCTCTCCATGGCCCCGAGAGCAACCATTCTACTCAATGCTGCTATGAGTTCACTGTTTCAGATACCTCGCGTAAGCGGAATCACGCAGTCTTTGTCCTTCTGTGACTGGCTTATTCACTTAGCATAATGCCCTCCAGGTTTATCCATGTTGTCGCATACGCAGGATTTCCTTCTTTTTAAAGGCTGAATAATATTCCATTGTATGTATATACCACATTTCTTTATTCTTCGTCTGTCAATGGACATTTAGGTTTTTCCATAGCTTGGCTATTGTGAATATGCTACATGTGAACATGGAAAGATGTATACCTCTTTGAGATCCTGATTTTAATTATTATGGATGTATACCCAGAAGTGGGATTGTTGGGTCGTATGGGAATTCTACTTTTAATTTTCTGAAAGACCACCATACTATTTAAGTAGTCATTCCTCATTTCCCACACTCATCAGACCCTGGCAACAACTAATCTGCTTTCTGCTTCTATGGATTTGCCTATATTGGATATTCATATAAATGGAATCATATAATATCTGTCCTTTTGTGTCTGACTTCTTTAACCTAGCACAATTGCCAGTTTATCCATACCATAGTATCTATCAGTACTCTGTTTTTCTGGCTAAATAATATTCTACTGTATGGATATAGCATATTTTATTTGTTCATTACATGAAGGACATTTAGGTTGTTTCCACATTTGTTTGAACATCTTTTTTTAAATCATTTGGGCATATATTTAGGAATGAAATTAACAGGTCAAACAGTAACTCTGTAAAATAACTTACTGAGAAACCATCAATTTGATTTCCATGGCACTTATACCATTTTACATTCCCAACAGCAATGTATGAAGCTTCCACTCTCTCCACATCTTCCAACACTCGTTATTTTAGAACGGACTTTTTACAATACAAATTGATCATATCACTCCCCTGATTGAAATAAAAACTGGACTCTTTGCCATAGCCTACAAGGTCTAACGCTATTTGGAGCCTCCCTGCCTCTTCATCCTCATCTCCTACCACTGTCTCCCTCAGTCTCTGAACTACAACACACTGTTTTTCTTAGTAGCCATTGAAAATGGTAAGGGTATATTCAACTCAGGGCCTTTACACCTGCTATTCCCCAGACTTGATAGCTGTTCCCTCCCAGCAAATATCTGTTCAAATATCCCTGCTCAGGAAAACTTTCCCAGAAAGCCTATTTAAAGGTGTCTCCACACACTCACATATACATTTAGGGACTTGCCATCTCCTATCCTGGTTCATTGCCTTCATAACTTTCAGAACTAGCTGCAACTCATTATCTGCTTTGTACTGTCTTCTCCCACTAGAATGTGAGTTTCCTGAGAGCAAAACCTTTGTCTGCCGTGTTCATGGTCATTGCTGCGTTGTCAGTAACTGGAATGTTGCCTGGTACAGAATAAACACTAGATGAACATTTGTTGAATAAATTATTTAATAAATGAACAAATAAATGAATTCCAGGCCAAATAAGTACTGTGGTTAAAGACTTACAAACTGAGCAGTTTAGAGAATTCTGTAACCATAAGTTTTACGTGGTTGGAGAAAGGGTGTCTGGAGTATGGAAGTCGAGGCTAGACTGGAGCATGAAAATTTGAGGCAGGACATAGAGGCTTTGTGGGCTCAGCTAAGGAGTTTGATATTTATCCTGAATGCTACTGAGGAGCCTCTGAGGAATTCTAAACAGATAAGGTGTATGATTACACTTAGGTTTTAGAACAGATCATTTTGGCAGCAGCGTCCAAAGTGAACTGGAGGTGGTTGGGACCAAAGTCCAGGAAGAAGCGAAGAGAGCTTGCTAGTCATCTTAGAAAGAATCTGCAGGTGCCTGAACTAAAAAAGTGGATTGGAGACAAGAGCTGGTAACGTTCTGATGTAATCTATGAGACTTGGTGAGTAGTCATATATTTGGGATGGTTGAGGGGAGGGAGTGGAAGAAAATAGGTTTGAGCTTTGAATAACTATGATAGTGAAGCTCTTTGCCAGAGCAGAGGTAGAGAGAAGGAAAAAGAAACAAAAGATTTAGGTTTTGGACAAGTTAAGTTTGAGTTTCTTTGAGAGAAAAAGTTGAATAGACACTTCAATATATGGATCTTGGATCCAGCACCTCCCCCATCCCTCCACTCGAAAAAAAAAGTAATAATGGGATATACTTTGAAAAAAAACACAGGTTTTAAAGAAACCACCCAGTGACATTCCAAAACATGAAATGAGTCTGGGAGTCACTGACAGTGTAGAGGCAATTATAAAAGGAGACTTTCGACAGAACCGAGAAGGAGCATTCAGTGACAAGTCAAAGAAAATCAGGAAGATTCTGGTATGACACGATCCAAGTGATGGCCGATCTTAATTGAATGCATAGGCCCAGAGCCTTTGCTGAGTTTGGTTTTAATTTGTACCATAAACAGCCAAGTCGATGTCTAAAACTTCATGATTTCATTATTCTAGGGGCACAGTAAGTACTTTCCTTGCAAGTGACTTTCCTGCAGATATAGGACTTTCCCCTCCAACCACTGCCACCCCGGAATCTAAAATGCTCATTTCCTGCCCAGTGTCACCAGAAAACTGGGGGAAAACAGAGCAGAAGTACTTTTTTTCCTTCACTCCAGAATGTGTCCCCACATCAGAGGAGGTTGAGACCATTGTTCTAGAATAATATTTTCCATATGATTTAAATACTGACTGTATAAAGTAATTAGCAATGATTAATTCCCATTTTTCATCTTAAGTTAAAGGTTTTTTTTTTTTTTAAGAAGAAAACTAGACACCATTAAGACGACTATATAAGGAATGCGGTCTTCTCATGACTTAACTGACATGTCGCACACAGAACACATGCATTTTATTTTTTAAGACACCAGCCGAGGATCCAGTGGCAAAAGGTGGGAATGCTCAGGGAGATGGCCAATGGGCCTGCGATAGATTAAATTCTAGAGCATTTGTGCTTAGCCAAAAAACCCTCTGAGTGAGTAAACCCAGGCCAGGCATTCAGTCATCCAAACTGAGCACTCCCTGCACACTTCCCCAGGGTTTCCCTTCACTCCATTCTCATTTAAAATGTTTTCATAGTGATGATAAATGAACTCCAAATAAAAATGTCCCAAAACACATGGTCTCTGTTACTGAAGAATAGGTTCAGACATGTTTCTTTTATAACTATGCATCCTCGCTCTTCTGCTTGCTCTCTGGTGTCTTAAAAATGTGAAGGTACTTCTAGAGGGAATCTGAGGGCAGTTAACCTTGTCAAGGAAACATCCATCTGACTGAAGATGAGGTCTGAGGGTTCCTGAGACACACTCAGGCAGGAATGTGTGGGACCCTAACAACGGCAGTACATGAGGTCGACTTCAGCTGCCTGAAGAGTCCTTTCCACAGTGGTTTAGACGCTACTTGTCCACGGGAGAATAAAACTTCAGTTGAATAGAGCTGCTAGCTCTTCAATGGCCTCAACTAAATCGTCTGTAGGGGATGTTAAAGCTCTCTGGGGCCAATAAACCATAGCAAATGTGCATTAAGAGGCAACATGGAATAGTAGAAGAATCAGGAAGTTACAGAAAGGGGCAGATCTAGGTTTTGAATCCAGCTCTGCTATTTCAAGGTGTAAGAGCTAAGATAAATTCCTTATCTTTTCACAGTCTCTGTATCCTAGAGTAATAATATCTATGGTAGAAGATCATTTTAAGAATTAGAAACAATTAGCATATTAAATAGTAGCACAAATGTCAGACATATTATGGTAGATCTTCTGATCAGGTTCATTTTCCCAGACTCAGAAACAGGTAATTAGTCCACAAAGAAAAAAAAAAACAAAAACAAAAACAAAAACAAAACAAAAAAACATCTTTCTCAACCTGCCAGGCAGGAAGCAAAGTGCCATCATTCAGCTTGCAGTCCACCCACCCAGTAAGAATGGAAATGTCCCAGGTAAGCTGCTTCGATGGGAAAACACATTAAATACTCCCCTACCTCACCAACTTTTTTCTCTCTCTCTTTCTCTCTCTCTCTCCAATGTGCAAAGGCACTAGCCCTAAAATGGCAGCCACAGCAGCAACTGAAGCTGTTAGGAACGGCCCCTATTTGCTGCTCGGCCTCAGTTCATGTTTCCAGCATACTAATGATTCCTTGATTGTTACTAGTTAATTCAGTACAAACAGGGGACAAACTAAGTGACATTTCAGAGGGGAATATCAAATGAACTTGAGCTGAACCATCGCATCGTCCCAAGTGTAACGAGGTGGGAACGAAACAATATAGGTTCCTGGCAGCACTGAGGGCAGACACAAAGCATGGAATTCAGTGTAGCTAATTCCCCAGAAGAGATTTCACATGAGGACCCAAATCCTCCAAAGCAGAAAATCACACAGGCCCTTACCAAAGAGGAAGTCAGACACAATGCACGGAAGGGCTTGGGAGCACTGGCTGGCTGCCCGGGCTTTTGGATAAGCTGGTTTGCACAGCCCAAAGCAGCAAGTACATGCAAACACGGCAATGTTAAGGTGACGTTGAGAGAGATGAAACTGTAAGCAATGGGTATAACTGCAATTGTCAAGGAAGGTGCTTCTTAGTAGGACTATTGTGGAAGGAAGACGAGAGGGAAGAATGAGTTTCCTCAATCTGACAAATTTAAGGACTAAAACTTGTGTCTACTTACAAGTAATTACTGACCACCTCCTCAAGGTCCAGAACTGGGTGACAGTTTTACTAGATTCCAAAGAAATTCTGCCCCTGCCCTGGACGACCCTATTGTCTGGCTGGGAATGCAAAAATAACTCTTATGAAAAAGTCATCCTTGTAAGGATGTGCCTCCAAAGTTCAGATTCATGCTTTGCTGCTTTGTTTAACCCCGTATGCATCACACTGCCAGGTGCTTGGTTAAAACAGAGACTAGCTAAGTTCAAATCATAATATTTTGACTAGAAATAAAAGTTGAGTAGAGAGAAAGTTTGATATAGATACAGGTGGTCAATCCCAGAAAGTGTGGAAAGAAGTGGGATGTGACAGAGAAAAAAGAACATTCCAGAAAAGAGACACAGCACATATTCAGACATAGTATAAGAAATTACAACCCTATGTGTTGATCTGAATTACTGTTTCTTCATGTGTGGTCCACAGACCACCCACAGTGGATTTTGGCCCCAGGAACTGAATTCAGATCTCTCAAGAATGGAGCCCAGGAATTTGCATTTCTAATAAGCACTCAGGCTCTTTTAAGGCTCATCAAAATTCAGAACCACTAGCTAAGGTAATCTCAGATTCAAGCAAACACATACTCTTCCCATAAAGATAAGCATAAAGGAAAAGAGGTAGGGAAGAAAGAAGAGAGGAACAAAGGAAGAAAAGAAAACAGAAAAAGAAAAAAAATTTTTTTTAATGTTTAAGTATAGAAAACAACTTGGGATGAGGTGTCAGAGTCCACTTGGCAGGCTCTATAATGACTGTCGTGTGATGAGGAGACAATGTCTGTGACACATGTTAGATGATAAAAGGCCCTCACAGCCTTTCATTAGCAGAGTTTGGCTCTATCTTATGGGTAACAAGTGCCAATGTAGGTTCCTAACGAAGAGAGTGACAGTACTTCAGCCTGGCAGTAGTCTGTGAGGTAGGAAGAATGGGAGAATTTTAGCAAGGAGGCAATCTCAGAACACTTGCCACTATTAAGAGGTAAAGTCACTGAGTGCCAGAAACAGGCAGGTAGAATTTTAAATAAAGAGAACTAGATAGTCTATTGTACTGCTAACATACCTCAGTTTCTGAGAACTCCATCTGCTCTCAGAAGAAAAGGAGTCCGCCTCTTCAAGACCTTTACTTCTACCTCTCACGTCAATATCCTGAAGTTGCTTCATCCACATCCCTCTTGGTTCTTCAGCATCGTCTTTCTTCTGATTTCAGGAAACATCACTAAGCTTCCCATCTTAAAAATAAAGTTCTTCCTCTTGTCCTGCATCCCCCTCAGCTGACCATCCTCATTCTCCCTTTCATTAACCAATTTCTTGAGAAGACAGACTATATGCACCTCTTCAGACACAACAGTTTGCTTCTGTCCTCATCGTTCCTTTGACACTGCTCTAAGACCTATATCTAATAGGCACTTACCATTGCAACTTTCACTTCACCTCTCTGTGATTTTGCCTTCTCTCCTTGAATTTTTCTCCTCCCTTGTCCTCTATGCCACCATTTTCTTTCTCCTTCAATTGTGATTCATCCTTTCACCTCCTAGAATGAAGTATAATGCAAATATAATTATCACATATGTTGCTTAAAATTCTACCAAGGATCCTGATAGGATAAAGTCAAAACATTGGTGTAACATATAAAATTCCCTCTGACATGGCCCCTGACTGCTATGACCCTTGTCTCCCTTGCTACCCAATTCACTAAGACCTATCCATTCCAAATTACTTGCTGTTTCCTAATCTGCCATCAGTTTTCTTTCCTCCCTGCCACTGCAAATACTATACACTTCTTTCCTTCTTGAATTTCCTCCTTTTTTTTTCTTCTTTCAACTCTCAGTCACCTGATAAACTCTTACTCGTTAAGATCCAGCTCTAATGTCCCTTCCTCTGGAAACCTTCTCTGATACCTTCCCCCAAGGAGAGTTGATTTTGTACTTCATTCTTATTCTATCACTGTACAAAATGCTCTCATCACATTATGTTATCATGTTTTACATCTCCATCTCCCATATTTTATTATTGGCTCTTAGAGAACAGAGAGTTTTATTTATCTTTGCATTCCCAATGCCTGACGTGTCATAGATGCTCCACAAATGTTTTTTGAATGAATGAATGAATGAATGAATGAAACAATATATAGTAACACTTGATATATAGGAAATAGAGGGAGAAATTACAATCCTAGAAGCCGGAAATAGTAGTAGAAAACTTAACAGAAATGAGGAAATTGAAAGGCACAGAGGCCAGGAAATCAGATTGAAGTGAGTGACAACAACGATGGGTTTGGTTTTGCACAGGTTGAATTGTATTTGTAGCGGTAGGCAGTCAGAAAAACAGGATCAGAAAATAGACGAGTTCAATTACATATTTGAAAATCAAAATCAGGGATGTTTGTTTGAACCAACAGAAAATTTTTTCAGTTATATCAGAGTAGAATAAACAACTTTACTGACCCTCTTCTAAAAGGAAAAAGTTAAAGGGCTTTCCAAACAAGGTTTAAAATAATAATATAAAAGTAATATTTAACAGAATCATAAAGAATTTACCATAATCTTTTAAAAAGGGAAATATAAAAAGAGACTAAATGAAAGACTCATGAAAAAGAGCTCCTCAGGTCAAAGCAATAACAGCCCCTTCACCCAGGCTGCAGTGCCCGCACAGAACAGTTTCCCCGTCACGCTCACCTCCCATGCTCTCTGCAGAACTTTAACGACTCATCAGGTGTTATATGATGTTGTTTGGATGTTGCTTGCATCTAAATGACGCAAACAAAAAAAAATGACTGGTAAAAAGGCAGAAAAAAACAAAAACATATAAGTTACATAAGCCAGCTCATGAGATAAGGAATAAGCATTTTCTATAATTACAGTATATCAAATAACTTGTCTGATTTTTTTTCTGAATTAATTTCTACATGCGTGTGTGTGTGTACCAAGCAGATACGGCCAGTGACTAAAAGAGAAAATGTGTTTTACAATAGCCAGCTCAAATAGGCAAAATCAACAAAAATATATTATAATTATTTCCATGATAACCCAACATAAGTGGGGCACTGGAAAATATTTGGGACCAGAAAACATCTATCCCCTGGGACTTTTATATATCCCACCACAGTGGGCAATGTAGTACCAGTCCTGGTTGTGTGATTTACACAATCCCCAGTATAGTTACTGCTTTGCTTACAGCTTCCTGAATCTCTTTTCTCTTTTCTCTATGTCTTAAAACCATTTCCCAACAGACTGCTCTATTAAAAGTATGTTGCAGCTCTGCTCTCCTGGACTGATGTGCCCTATTATATTGAGCCTAAAGTCTAAGACCCTCACTCTTGGATTTTCAAAGCATTTCATAGTTCTCTCCCTCCTCGGGAAGGAGACTCAACACCTGGGGGATAACGCCAGCAATACTTGATTCCACACTGAGAGGAGGGCAGGCTTCTCCCCAGACTCTCCTGGCTTTTATTCCCATACCAGCAGTTACCAAAGTCAGATCTGGGTCTGTGATCTCAGTCCCACCACTTATTATATGTATGATCTTATGCAGGTTACTCGGCTTCTAAGAAATTATGCCCTTATCTGGAAGAAGAAATGGGAATCATAATAGCCATCTATTATGGACCTATGAGGATGAAGAAAGTCACACACACAAGGCGATCACTACAGTGCCTGGACCGGGTGCTCACCATACCCCTTTTCTGCTCTGCAGATGCATCCAGTTTGGGGAGTCCTCTTACTCGCACTGGATGCTATACGCTCACTCAGGCTGTGGCATCCACACAGGACGGTCTCAACTCTTAGCTTTCTGTTATGCTCGCCCTCCGTGCATCAAAACATAGGTTTAGGGACTGAATTTGAAGGAGGTGACAATTGCTCCAATCAAAATGAAAACATATTTTGAATGTATTGATTAATCATTTACTCATATGTACTTTTAAATGGTTCATTGGATTAGGTATATACATGACATTTTCACCCTATGAGGACAATTATTACCCCTATTTTACAGATGAAAAAACTGAGGCTTAAGAACATTCAGTAACTTAACCAAGGTCACATAACTAGTAAGTAAATAGCATACTCATATTTGCTAAATAACTCATTGTATTGAGGATGCTTATGTCTGATTTTAATTGAAAGCATTGAAGCTGTGGTTTAACTGCTTTTAATTTCGAATGAAGCGCGCCTCTGAGCTCCAAGTAGACGATGTACAGAAGGACAGGTGTTACTTTAATAGAGTGATGAAAATTGTAATTGCAGCCTCCTGCGCCCGCGGGAGAGGTCTGGAGCTTGCACCCAGCCAGTGCGCGTCTGTAAACTCTCTTGGGTCTGGCGCGTGTCTTTCTTCCAAAGTTGGAGCTCTCCTTAGTGGGAGGAGGCGGGGAGGAGGGTAGGCCGGTGACGTCACTCGGGAGCGGAGATAAAGCTCCTCGGCAGTCCGAGTGAGGACACTGCCCGAGGAGCATAGTGGGCTGTCCGGCTCGGGGACACTCGCCGTGGGCAGGGCCGCCCTCGCTGCGCCCCAGTCTCTGGACATCAACGTTCCCCACTCCAGGAAGGCCGCGCCAGGAGGGACCATGCCCCAGAACGTGGTCCTCCCCGGCCCTGCGCCCTGGGGATTCAGACTCTCGGGGGCATAGACTTCAACCAGCCTTTGATCATCACCAGGGTAGGTGTTTTCCGTTCTTTTGCTGCAAGTTAGGGACTCTGGCATGCAGCCGGCCGCCCAGGAGCGGAGAGTGGCCAGTGAGCGCAGGTGCGCTGGGTGGGTTGGGTCTTCGGCTTCGCGTTCACAGCTTGAGCATCTGCGGCAACTTGGCAAACTGAGGCTTGGAGCATGAAGAGCAGCTTAGAGAATTAACCAAGTCAGCTCCAAGGGCCTCTGGATCCTTTCGGTCCCCAGCGACTTTTCGAGGAGAGTTGAACTGACAGCGTGATTTCCCTGAGCTCAGAGTAGGTTAGGCTGCGAGGGCTGGGTGCCCTCTTGCCCTCCACTCGCGTCCCCTTTCAGTAACCAACGAGATGGAGGCCCAGGAAGGAGAGACGAAGGAGCGACATTACGGTTTTGTCTTGGAGTAGCGCATCCAAGTGCTTTTCTTGTCCGGATGAAAACTTCAGCAGGGCGCTGTTCATGGGGCACAACCTGGGTCGGCCAAGTTGGAACGGCTCATATCAGCCCAGACAAGGAAAATATTACTAATCTGTATTCTTAAGTTTCCAGGCATTTTAAATAAATGTTTTTTTTAAACCTGGGAACTTGACTGAGGAATAATCACCTGTAATCAAACTACAAAGAAAATGGGTCAGATAGTTTAGTTTACCTGATGAAAAGTCACCACTCAGCCTAATAACTCTGAAAGTAATGCTCTACCGTTAAAGTCAAGCTTTCCTTAATATTCTCAAGTATTGTCTAATTGGGGAAAAGGAAACTTCAGGATTTCTGTCCTGTCAGTAAATTTCTAGCTGGTCTAGTTAATTTTTTTCTAACACACTATTTGTCATAATAGAAAACTGTTATTTCAATTATCACATATAAAACATATTAAACCTAAGTTAAAAGCAAAAAAAATGAGGATATTATACTTCCTGTGTTTTTCTTCATTATTAATTATACTGTATTTTATAAATGTATACTCACATAAAATTTTGAACAAGGTAACACCTTTTAAATTCTGTTCTATTTATACATCTATTAGATTTGCAAACCAATGTCTTTAAAATATCTCCAATCATGTATCATACAGATGCACACCATAAAACATTTCAAGCTTTGTTTTACATTTTTCAAAAACATATAAACATATCTGACATGTGTTTTTGTATGAGACATGAGAACTTAACATATCCAAAAATGTTCTTAAGTAAATTAAGCAGAAAATGGTTCAGTGATCTGGGCCAAGCAATGCCTTTTATGGATTTACCAAAGAAAACAGTTTCCATTATCTCTACTAAGAAATATTTTTAAAATTTCTGGAGTATAGTTTTCATTTGTTATATTAAATGAAATGAGCTTTTGAATTCTACCAAAGGATAAATCGTATTTATATCAAATCCTAATTTTGTCACAAAAATCCTTTAAGTGATTTATAAAGGAAATAGCTTATTATTACTACATAACATATCAATATGATTCATCTTATGTTTGAAATTTTGAGTTGTTGACATTTCAAACAAAGTTTATTTAAAGTAGTGCTTACATTTGGGAGTTGGACTGAAAGAGCTATTGGCAAATGTATTTGAAATAAAGACAATTAGTATTGGGGAAGCTAATTATTGTTTGAATTTTTAGCTCATTACTAATTTGTATCACTCATTTTGACACTTGATTCAATAACAGTGTACAACCATGTATGATTACTTTATCTGACCATGTCTTTTTCTCTTCAATTTATTTAACTCAATGAGAGCAAGTAAAACTAAACTGTTTTGCATTCTAGGTGTCCCCAAAATCATGCACATGGTAGATCTATGTTGAATAAATGAAAGCATAATTGCTTGAATTTTTTTTGCCTTAGTGAACACCCAATTGAGACTATTTCTACTAAAACTATAAGAATACTAAAATTAATTTGGAAAATGATTAAAATATATTGCACAGAAATAACTAAGGTTTTGTAAGTAGATAGAATTATTCTATTACTTCCATAACTTTTGTATTATATGAAAAGGTAGTCAGTAAGGTTATATGTGTGTTATTATATTCTTGCTTGCCATGCGCTCAGCTAAGTCCTTTACATGCACTGACATTTAAATCTCACAACAATCCAATAAGAACAGTAGCAGTAATATCCCTTTTTACAGATGAAGAGAGTGAGGCTTCAAGAGAGTCGTTAACCTACTAATGAACACAAGGGGTGGGATAGAATTTGATGTCAGGCCTATCTGCCTCCAAAGTCTGCACTCTGAAGTCCACAGATTGGAAAATTCTGCTAATCGTACAGATAAGTCCAAAAAGGTGTTTTGTGCCATCCAATTCATCACCTGGTCCTACTGAATCTATATTTTTAATATCTACCACTTTCCTTTTTTTATCACTGTCCCTCTCAAGGTTTCTACCTGTTTGCAGCCCCTCTCCAATCACCCTGCATATTCTTCCCAACCATCTTTGGGAAATGCAAGGTTGCTCCTATCTCCCCATTCTCAGACGACCTTCGATGGCATCCTAGTTTATAGAGGATATGTGTGGTTTTTCTACCCATTTGTGGCGTTCACCTTCTATTCCAGCTCAAGTTTCCGACTTCACTTCCTCCCTCTCTCTTCTTTCTCTCTCCTTTTCCTGTCGCTCACAGAGAGCTGCTACTCTGGATTTACCTTAGGATTTCTCTAACATGTGTTTGCTCCTCCATCATTTTTCTCCAGAATGCTCTTCCACACCCGACCCCACTGTCCTCCTCTATGCCTGTGGAAACGCAGTCAAATAGCATTCTCTTAGCCTTCTTTCAGCAAAAAGTATTTCATCCATTTGATTACCATAGCTCTGACCTACGACCTCTCTTGACCTTATGCTTGAACCACCGATGTTTGAGTGCATCTGTATCCCACATATCATATGCTCTCCGACAGCAGGCAACTTTCAAATTTGGGGGCTTACTCAGTGCCAAGCACAGCATCTTGTCCATCCTATATATTATGGAATATACATGTTAATGTAAATGATTGACTAAATCGTTCACTTTTTAACATAACTATCATAAATAAGTGCAGACTGTCCTCAAACAAGTCCACGATAAAGATGAGAGTTGTTTTACTGTTAATTGATTTGTCTACTTTAGATAAGTTCCTAAGTATGCAAAGAACTGAAATAGCAATGCCTGCACTTAACGTAAATCCCGTAAATGAGATGTATTCCTCAAGTCAAATCATTTGTTGTCCTCCTACAAGCTATCCCCGTCCCTCCCTGCCTCCCACTCTACAAATCCAGACTATAGCAATGCTCCTGGATCGTGGCCCTCCGCTTCACCAGCGTGGGGGGAGGGGGTTACAAATGTAGCTCCTTTCATCAATCGAAATTACACCCCATACAATCCAGTTCACCAGCTGGGTTAACCCTTTGTAGCATGAAAAACATCAAAAGTAAGGTAAATCAGGCACCAAACATTCTCAAAAAAAAAAAAAAAGCTATTGGTTGTGATACACACAATTTTCAGGAAAGCAATTTCTAGCCAATTAGGTGTACTCGATTTTGTGCAATATAAATTATGTTGTGGATGTTCACTTTGGGGAAATGGGAGGCATTTGCAAACACCATATGTAACTGGCCTAAGTATTTCACGGAATAAAGTTTAAGGTTCACATCTCTAAATGAGCTGCTTTCCTTTCACTGGCAAAAAGATTCTAAAGAGTCTTTCTTTCTGAAGTATTTGGACCACCCAGAAGGTAGATCCACTGTCACTGCCAACTTACAGATTGTTTGTTTTCACAAAGGGTTCAATTTGGAATGAAGTACAAGATTCTTTGTGCGTATGATTTAGAATTACTGTATACCTCTGATGTCAGGATGTCCTTTCCCACTCAATTCCTCTTCCCTCCTCCTTCCTTTCTATTCAGAGTACACCCAGGTTCCAGATCACTATAACCAAGAATGCTTTATGGATTCAGGTCCAACACAGAAAATGTTAGTGTAATTCTCTAAGTTATGCAAAGCTTTAACATAGAAAAATATATTACTTTAAATGAACTATATTTGAAATATGAACTTTTAGAAAGAAATGTTTACAGTTGAATACAATCCCTTCCTAGGATTCAAGTATAATAGAAAGGTTGGAAAGCCAGAGGAGAGAAAGCAATTCGGAAATCATTTTTAAACTATATAAATGTCTAACCAATCTACTGTACACTTAAACTAATAAAATAAAATTTTATAAAAAGGAAGGTTGATATAAATAAAAACCCTGTTTAATTTTGTTCTACCAAAGATGTGTCTGCATGGAAGTGCTGGTTCATATGTTGAGAACATTCATACATCCCACAACTATTAAGTGTAGAAAGAATTGTGTGTGGAAGGCACTGTGGGTGATGCAATTATAACATAATGGGTTTCTATGCCCTGAGTAGCTCATATATCGGTAGATATGTTCATAAACCGCCATGATACAACTTGTCCAGGATTCTATGAAAAAAAAAAGTATGGCATGGTGGGATAGTAGAATAGAGCCTGAGCTATAAAGTTAGAGAGACCCAGAAGGGAAATTTGGATTTTCACTGGATATGTGACTCTGAGCAGGTTCCTTATACTTTCTGAGCATCAGTTTTCTTCACCTTAAAAGATCATATTGAGAATTAAGTGTGATAGTATTCTCCAGTAATAATACAATACCCTAATAATAGCAATGATACCATAATAGTTCTCAACGCTGGCTGCACATTCCACTCACTGAGATATGTTTGGAAAATATCCACACCTAGGTACTAGTTACAGAGATTCTGATTTAACTGATGCAGGATATGGCTCTGGAAATGTAGACAGTAGGTACTAGAGGGCTTGAGATGCCAGGTGGGCTGGAGTTTATTCATAGGCATTGGAGAACAACTGAACAAGAAAGTTCCTCATTACAGGCATACCTCATTTTATTGTATTTCACTTTATTGCACTTCACAGATATTGCGGGTTTTTTAACTAAGGCAAGACCATCCACCAGCAAAAAGATTACACCTTGCAGTATTGCAGTACACGTGGTCTGGAACTGAGCCTACAATACTTCTGAGATATTCCTGTATTTTGATCCACACCCCAAAGAACAGCCCTTCTGTATATATTTGTCTTACTTCATAACTTTTTCAATCATTTCTATTCTTATCTAAAAATCCCATCAAGGCCATATCTTGGACTTTCCTCATTTCTCCCCCAGTAAATAGAATATTAAAGGTGATTTATCTATGTTTTAAATTAGTTTTTTCTAAACAGACTCAAATAATAGGTTGATGTGAATAATGAAAGTCATCTAAGGCACTTGTTAAAAACATAAATTCCCTAGTTTCCGCCCTCCCACCCCCATCCCCTCCCCGGGCATCTGATTCGTGATTCCAGAGATCTGGAATGGGATCAGAGCTTTATGTTCATCAAGAACCCAAAGTGATTCTTCTAATCAGACAAGTTTGAAAACATGGTGCTAAGTGACTGGTGGCAGTACTATTTCCAATGATCTTTGCAATGCTTTTGCTATTTGAGACCCTAATGAACCTGAATCATAAATAAGCCATTGGAAAACTTTGCCTCATTTAGCTCTTGCTTCTCCCACTTTGGGAAAACATGTTAATAAAAAATGTGAGCAATAATATAAAGTAATATAATAATGTAAAGTAATAAGATAAAATAATGTTAGGAAATGATATATTCTTATGATTAAACAGATAGTTTAGCTTACTAAAACCAGGCCAATGTAGTGGTCTTTTCTGATTACTAGCCTAGCTGAGCTGGAAAACTAGAAAGAAGTAAAGGGGTCATGTTTTTTCCTTCTCTCTCATTATTCTTTTTTTTTTTTTTTTTCTTTTTTATCATCTCCCTTCTTAGAGGTTCCAGGACATCCAGGTTGAATGCAAAATCAGAAATGGGTTCTGGCCATCACTGTCAACTATCTTTCCTATTTGTCTTCTGAATCAGCTGGTGACACAGCTATATAGCTTCTCCTAGCTTAATAAAAAGCCACAGGCTACTTAGATACTGCTCTGAAAATAGAAGCAGTCTACTTTGTCCAGCTTGTCCTAGAGTTGTTGCAGTGGTCAAAGTTATCAGAAGGAGATTTGCAAATGTAATATTTCGGGTAAATATAAAATAGTATTATTAACTTTGGTATTAATACTGTTAATAAAATTTAGTAATATTCAATATCTAAGTTCAGTACACCAAATTTATACTGAAAGATACACACCCAACCCCTACCTTTCACTCATTCTAATCAAACCAAAAAAAAAAAAAAAAAGATCGAGTATTATATCCTAAGTCTATTTAATTATGTTAGAAAATCTAGGTGAGGCTTGAAAAGCAAACACATCGAGCCATGCTTTTCTCATATTTTAATTCAAAGGAACATATTCTGGTCTTAGGAGTTAAAAAAAAAAAAAAGGATAGTACTAATTCTGACAAACCGTAGCTGGAGAAAATTGAAAGTTTAAGATTATTTTTATCTCTACAAGTCACATCGGGAATGAAAACTTCTATTCTTCTAACATTTCTGGGTCTGGGAGAATTTCTAAATGGAAAACAGCGATGAAATGCCTCCCAAAGGCTGAGATATAATAATTCCCAGTTGTCTTCACCCAGATCCTATACATAATTCCTAATGAAAAATGATCGTGATCACTATGGTAGGATGATCACAGAAATAAAGTGAGTACAACAAACAAACACTTCAGTGATGAGACTAAAGATCTAGGACCCGTGAGAATTTACTATTTTGGCAATTTTATTTATTTAGATGAGTCTTAAATATTCCTTAGAGGCACAAGTTTACATTGAATAACTAGATTAAGCAAACAGAAAAAAAAAATGAAATAATGACAGATGCTCAAGTAAAACATTAGGAACAATCTAGTTTATTCCTGGAGCAGTTTCAGGTTTAATTCAAGTTCTATGTATGTATTATACTGCTTTAATAGTAGGAACTTGCAAAGGTAACAATGATAGGTTAACGATAATAGCCATAATCTTTGCACATGTAGAAAGTAGCTTTTTTGTTTCATAAACTGATTTAAATAGACTTTTCATTCATTTTTCAATTAATTTTTAATTCAAAACACTGGAATATATACTGTGAAGCATTAGGAATATACATAATAGTATACACATATCCTCAAGAACTTCCAGTCCAGTTGGGTAGACAGATAATACACAAGTAAATAAACAAATGTAAAAGTAAGAACAGTCTTCATTAAGGAAATGAACAGAGTGCAGTGGTGGAGAATGATGCGATAGGACCTGGGAAGTTACTTTGGATGTTTAGGGAAGTCTCCCTGGGAAGGTGACTTTTAAACCTAGACCTAAAGGATGAGAAGGAGCAACTGGATAAAGCATGGGGAAGGTATTTCAGGCAAACATAACGGTTCCTGTAAAGCCCCAAAGAGAGTATGTGCTTAGCCTATTTGAGGAACTAAAAGGAAATCGGAATGGCTACAGTACAATGCGTGAGGGGGAGCGGGAATGGGGTGAGATGAAGCTAGAGAATTAGGCAATGAAAGGTCAGGTGAGGACTATTAGGCAGTAGTAAATAGTTGGAATTTACCCAGAAAAACTGTGGAGCAGGTGGAGAAATCAAAAGAATAATTGCCTTTTAACTGAATACTCAACATGGTAATAATCTCAAATTTCTATTTTTTAAACATTTAATGACCATATTTTCCCCATATCCTTAGTAGTCCTTTCATCTCTCCCCCTGTCCGAGAAAAGAAACCAAATGGATTTCTTATAGATAGCATAAAATTGGACCTTGCTTTTTTATCTAATTTGACAATCTCTGGAAAAAAAAAAGTGTTGTATGTTTAGACCATTTACATTTAATGTACCTTCTGATAGAGTTTAATTAAAATCTGGCATGTTGTTAGTTGTTTTCTATTTGTTCCTCCTGAACTTTATTCATGGAGAAGAGGCTGTGCATGAATACAAGCTTCCCATGTGTCTGCGGTTCCCAGGGTTCTAGATTCTCAATGCCAATTTGCACTTGACCTTTAGCAATTTGTTCCTAATTTTCGCTGAATTCTTCTTCACAGCTAGTATGGTAGCCCCATCTTCCTCTGTGCTCTGATACAGGCGAACCTCTGCTTACATCTTGTCTTTCCTTGGAGGAAACTGTCTTTCCTTAAATTCCAGGCTAGTTGGTTGCCCTGCAACTTCAGTTCTTGGAAGAGTTCATGGAAAGTTATAATTTTATATATTATACGGCTTCTTCTTATTAATGCAAGAGTGATTCTCTTTCTAGCTTTCCACATCCTAGGTGCCCCCTCCTCATGTGAATTTTAAAAATCATAACTTGTAAGGATACTAAAGCATTTTGATTCATGTGTACACACAAAACACACACACAGAGGAGGGATGAGATTTGTTTTATTTTTTATTTTTGTATTTTTTTCAATTAACTTGATTGGGGTGACACTGGTTAATAAAATTGTATAGGTTTCAAGTGTCATGTGTATATCACATTGTGTGTTCACCACCCAAAGTCAAATTTCCTTCCATCACCATATACATGCTCACTTTAGCCTTTTCAATTCAAATACAAAAGTTCCCTAAACTTAGTAAAGTTCTATTCCTCAAAAGAGTTTGAGATGACAAAAACCCTAAAAAAATAAGTAAATTATTTGTTTAAAGCATAGAAAATACGATTCAAATGGAGTTACGGAAGGTGTTTTAAAAAGAATAAGTGATGTCGTGACAGATGAAGTGTGGTTAGTAAAAAACAAAATCATTTAGCATGATGAAAAAATAGAGCTAACACAATTGATTGATTAACAATTTTTAAAATTAGACAAGATTTTTTGCCCAGTAAAGCATTTAAAATATTACCAAGCTGAAATACAAAGTTCGGGCATGTAACTTAAAACATTGCAAGATGTTGATGTTTAAATGGTGCCATGATTTCTTCCAGATTACTCCAGGAAGCAAGGCAGCAGCTGCCAACCTGTGTCCTGGAGATGTCATCCTGGCTATTGATGGCTTCGGTACAGAGTCCATGACTCATGCTGATGCACAGGACAGGATTAAAGCAGCAGCACACCAGCTATGTCTCAAAATTGACAGGTGCTCTTTAATTAATGGTGCTAAAATGTGATCTGTTTGGCAAGAGAACCTGAGCCAGAATTATAAATGATTTCATCCTCCCAGTGAGAAGGGTGTCACAGAACCTAGAATTTTGACTGGCTTTTTTATATGTCAACTACTTTGTTCTGTTCTTCACCAAAGTCAGTCAACCTAGTAGTTGCTAACAAACTATTTCTAAAAGGAATTCTTGGGAATGTCAGAATAATGAAAGAGGCTAAATGAATGGTAATCCAGTTAATTGACTATGAAAATAGAAACATTATAGGTATTGGCCCCAGGTAAATGATACAGCACAGCTAGTTATCCTGCTGTTCTAAATGTGGCCATGCTTGGTTTTTAAGGATCCTCCTAAAAGAATCTCCTGACAAAATATGATCATGTTAAAAAATTGGTTTGCTAATATGCTACATGCCATTAGCTCTTTTGTATAGAATTCAGCCCAGAAGAATCTCACAAGGTGTGCGAGTACATGTGCGCATGATTATGTTAGATAATGAGACATTTCTGACAAAAAACAATATTAGGAAACCAGATATTTTTGCCATCAGAGCCCTGATATAAAACTGAATTATAAAAAAATAATGTTTTTTTTATAGTAGTTGTGTGTATTTTTCCTGTTGCTATCATATTCACAATTTTCCCTGCTGGTACAGAAGGCACACAGTTGATCTGCCGTTTCATGGGTGAAACTGACTCTTTTCCCATACGTATGACATGTGTTCCTGCCCAGCATACAGTCTCTTTGGGGCATACAGTCCTAAACAGACACATAAGAAGGATTGGACAAAGCACATTTCCTTGGTGCCAACAGCAAATAATCTTCCTGATTATGGCCTCACATTGTCTTTCTTCCTAGGTGCATGCACATACACAAAGAGCTTTGTGTCTCTTCTTCTTTTCATAAAGGCATTAATCCCACCATCAGATCCCTACTCTCATGATTTAATCTTATCCTAATGACCTCCCAAAGACTCCACTTCCAAATACCATCACACTGGGGATTAGAGTTTCAACATATACATTTGAAAAGGACGCAAACATTGAATCCATAGCAGTCCATTTTGGTCCATTCTAGTTTCCCCAAAAGTACATTAAGAAGTAAGACTAGATGGGAGAACACAGAATAATGAGCAAGGAATATTGCTTTTGCTTAAATAAGCAAGGGTTGATAACATTTTCACAAACATAATAAGAAATTAAAGGATATAAAACCAGAAGTACCATTAGAATTTGGAGTTCACAAACTTTATTTTATTTATAGGGCAGAAACTCGCTTATGGTCTCCACAGGTATCTGAAGATGGAAAGTCTCATCCTTTCAAAATCAACTTAGAATCAGAACCACAGGTATGAATTTTAAAGTAAATGATATTCGCATTACATTTCCTTTTAAATGATGTTGGTGACCTGCAAGAGGAAGAAGTGGCAAATATAAAATTTAAAATCAGCCACTTGACAAAGCAGTTGTCTGTCTTTACTCTCTGAGATTAATTTATGTTATCCACGTCTTCTTACATAAAGAAAAAAGAGAAGTCTGCCTAGGCAAACATCTCGTTAAAAGGCAAATATGTTTTTATCAGGAAAAATTTGGCTATAGCCACTTCTTTTTTTCATTTTTTATGATATACTTCTGCCAAGTGACCATGAGGTAATCCAAGAAGTTTAAGATGTTCAAACAAAGCAAAATAAAAATAGTCTACCATTTGAAACAGGTGTCTCTAATCTACTAGTTATCACGAACTTTAATTCTTCAAGGTCTTCACCCAGATCTTATTTTACATCCTTCTTTAATTCTCAGTTATGACCTTCTATAACTAATTTTACTCTATGAAAAGTTTTGCATTGTATAATCATGGTGATAGTCTGCACGTGAGTTGAATCACAAAGATGAAGGGTATCCCCTTGAGGCAACTCTATCTACTGAGCTGAATTAATTTAATAATCTGATGCATATCTGACTACATCTACCCTCAAAAGCTCCAAAAATCTGATATTAAACCAACCCAATGGTGCTGTATGGAAAATGTAATTAAGAAAAGGGTTTTAGAACCTCTACTTAGAAACTCCCCAAATTTAGAGAGACAGATGTATGAATTAAATATCCCCTTTAAAACAAGTATTCCTACTAAACTGAGTAGATAGTCCCAAAGTGTGGTTTTTCTAAATATCTAATGAAAATGAAGTGAAAATGTATTTGTAATTTATGCTTCAGTGGTGTGTCCCTTTCCGTATCATCAACTCCTAAATTTGCCCTTCAGGTTGTCCACTCGTCTCCATAAGGCTCCATTTTCTTCTCTGTAAAATACACGTAGAGTAACCTATGTACATGTATCTCATAGGGCTTCTCAAAGATTTAAGTAAAATAACATAGTAAAAGAAGCTGGCACATTGAATCATTCACAAAAATATTGAATCTCATAATTGTTAGTCTGGTACTCTCCCTCCCAAGCTGTGATCAGAAGGCCTCCTGGCCTCATCAGGACAGTGAGATAGGAAGCTGCCTATGTTATAGGTCTTCCTAGACACCAGGAAGGCTGTCCTCATTATTCTTACAAGGGTCATTACAAATTACTTTGAATTAAAACTTTATTTTCAGTTAAAATAATAAATAGCCAACGGATAAAAGAAACGGGAGGGACTAAAGATAAACTGCATAACCATCCCCAGCTGTTGCACAGTAAAAGTGATTGGGCAAGTAACTGGGATATTTAGGTCAGATAAGTGTTCTCCTCTTCAGGGTAAACGAGCAAAAGATAAAATGGATGAGACAAGTAATAAATGTAATGGGAGGGTGCTGGTGACTGAGGCTGGCCTCCCAGGTGGCTTGGTGAATAATAACACTTCTAATCAACATCATCTTCGATAGAAGAAAAGATTGGAGGAAGAAAACACAGAGTTCTTGAGGCAGAGCTGTCATTTGTAGATGGCCCTTTGCAGTAATGCTCAAGCCCACCTACATCTTCCCACCTAAATCAATTCATCACTTAGAGGCAACACATGAGGAAAAAAGATCATGTGGTGCTTAAAAAAAAAAAGAAGAAAGAAAGAAATTTAAGGCTTGCATACATGCATTTATTGACCACTAAATCTCTTATTAACACCAGGATAGAATTCTGAATTCCCTTTTCCATGTACAGCGCACATCTAAAATTGTACTGCACCCTTTTGCAATTATTTTCCTTCCAAAATTTCTAATTTTGTAAACCCCATTTCATCAAGGTGAGATGCCAAGGTATGGCACCAATTAGATCCGACAGAAATCCCGGCGATCCTTGATCATGTTACAGCGCCCCCTCTGGCGTGTGGGTGACTGACTCAGCAAGTACTTAATAGGCGCAGGGTGAGCTTACAAGGAAATGGGAGCCTGTGTTTTGCTAACATCTCTCCAAAATTGGAATTTAAGGGCTATTGTCTGAGTTTTAGCTCAAGGAGAGGCCTCTTTTGTAAACTATGAGTAGGAATCTATGACTATTCTATAACTATTCTACGATTTATAACTATGGTTATTCCAAAAATTGGGTTTTAAAATATACTCCTCATTTTAAATACTCTGGCCTCTTGTCAATTATGTGTTAGCCCATGTGTCCTACAGTTTGGGGTTAGACAATATGAACATTTATGATACTACAAATGGAGAAAAGAAAATGAGATAGGTTGAAAAAAAGAAAAAGATGATTAGGTTAAGGGCTACAGAAGCCAGTCAGATGGAGCCTTTGAACATTCCTTTAGTTTGAGTCATGACTATTTTTTACTGGCACCCTCTCCAAGAAGACAGTGTTTAAAAGGCTCAGAGATAAGAAACATTTCAGTTCTTTTCCTAATGGATTCCAGAGGATCCCTACTCCTTGCATCCTCAGGCTAGATTTCTGCACAATCAGTTCTCATAAGATGGCGCTTTCAGGACAGACATTCTCTATACAACATAGCTCAATTTCAGCACAAACTCTGCTATCTGAAAATCCTAAAGCATAAACTAGGACAAAATGCAGTGATAAAAACCAAGCAGTGAATTTAACTTGTGGAATGATATTGGAGAAAAGCGAAACTGTGGTTAAGTTTGTATTCTTCTTTTATTTTTTTAATTAACACAAAGCTATGCAATGAGATGTCCTTTTTTATCTTTTTTCCACAAATGAAAACTCTGCAAATAAAAAAACCTTCTGGATAATGAAGGTGTGTCAGTGTGAGAAACAAATGCCTTTAATATATGATGCCTTAAAATGCCATTATAGGTGAACAGTAAAATGCAATGCAATATTTGAGTTCTGTTTCTCAACCCTAGTCAAACTTTTACTGTAAGTTATGTGTTCTTTGCTATTGGAATAAAATACTTTTTAATTTAAAAAGTAATATATATTTGTTGGAAAAAACTACTACTGTATACTACCATCCAAACCCAGCCACAACTAATAAAATCTAATAAAATCTTAGTATATTTATTTTCAGTCTTTTTCCTACACAGTTATAATAATTGATGTAAAATTTTAGCATCTATTTTTTTTTTCATTTTTCCCTGTTGTTATTAAATAGTTAAATTTCGTTTTTATAAATCCTACTTGAAATCTTAGAGGTTGTAATTTAGATCAACCCCAGCCAATGAAGAAACACCTTCCATACAATTTTGAACCTGGCCTATGAGCAGACATATGCATTTTTCATAACAAAGCAATGCTCTAGACTAAAAGTGTATTAGAGTTTTTTGTCCTTCTTTGAAGCTTACATTTTCAAATGAAATATTACCTCATCTTTGTTTAATGTTAGCTGAACAACTCAAAATTATAATGGAGCTATCACAAGATAGGAAGGATGTTTTTCAGAAACAAAAATGATTCTTTTCTAAATGAGAAGTTAGCTATTTCCATTTCTGTATAGAGGATTGCATCTTTGCATAGAAGATTTGAAAATAAAGACATGCTACATGCACAGTCAGGTGGGGTATGGGTTGAAGTTGTTTATATTTTCATACCTTTATTCTACAAAGTTTTAATAACTATACGGCAGGCAACATAAAGCAAGCTTTCATAATTCCCATTTCTCCAAACTCTTCCCCAATAAGAAATAGGAAACACTTGAAACAGATCACTGCAGAAAAAATAATTACAAGAGTGATTTGATTTTTCATTTGTGGAGTGAGAATGAGGCGGAGGAAGTGATTGTTCATAAATTCCAAATATTATAAAATTGAATCACTTAATTACTGTGGCTTGATCAAATATATGCACACTTGATATAGTGTGTTTCCCTTATTTCCCCATTTTTTTTCTAGTAAATAAATACGTATGTATATTGTCAAACGTGTTTCTATTGGAATCAGCATTTGCTTCAGTTCTCAGACTCAGTCTTTATGATGCCTCCAAGTGAGAAACTGAAAGGCGAACTGTCTTTGAATGCTGTCATTGCTGAGGTCATTCCAGGACTTGGGAGATCGTTGTCAAGAGCTGCATTCTCCTGGATGTCAGCGGATCTCTGCCAAGTTTCTTAGCTTTTACTCTGGCAGCTTTAGCATGTTGTTAATTCCAAATATAATGCTTCAATATCAGCTCCTAACATTTAAAAATAATATTCAATTTAATTAGTTGCAATGATTATTTATTGAATTCCTAAGAGATACGAATCATCTGGATGCTTTTGTCTGGATAGAATAAACACAAGAGCTGGACTATATTAACGTCTATATAAAGTTTTTTACTGCTATTTTCTATTACTAATGATTTTCCACTATAAATAAAAAGAATTTAAAGTGGAATAGCAAACATCTAATTGGTTTTGTCTTTCAATTCTGTTTGGCCATCAACAGTGATGTAAAAGTTGGATAGAATGTTGCCTCTCGGTGCCATATTAAATTTTGTTTACCTTTGGTGTATACATTTCATTGTGCTTTTTTGGAATAATTTAGCAGCCCATAAACTAATGCTTTGCAAAGCCAAATATAAACATTTGAAGCTGGTATTAGAAATACTTCCTTTTATGATCTGAGTAGAAAATAGAAGGATATTTTCTCCTTAACCAATTACACATTTGTGACCTTTGCAATATATAACCAAAACTGAAAATGGCTAAGAAAAGGCTCAAAACTGATTAACTTGTATGTTGTTATTTGGAAATACTACTAGAGATTATTAGTGCACAAATATTTTCAGAGACGTTGCCTCATTTACAGGACAATCATCATCCATGTTTGTTTACCATCTTAAGACTAATAAAATGAAATAAGGGCAGAAATTTTTTTCCCATAAAGCATAACATTATATTAACTAATTTTTGTAATTTCAATTCTACTTACCAATATATATCTTTAAGGTATGTCATACTTTATTCTAAAAATAAAAATAAAAATAAATTCCATATAGTTTGAGTCTTTCAGTCCTGTCTAATTAAGACTTTTAATTAGCCTGAGAGTTATAATCCACTAAAACTAGATTAGGCAATTAGCCTTCTGTCTTCTTCCATATCAAAAAATAATAAGAAAGTCTTGAATCATGGTCATTGTCATAACTTACAATTATTACCAATTCATGATTTCATGCCATAATAATGTCTAATCACAATGGTTAATCATAAAACACAGCCGATCCAAATTTATTTTTAAATTAGCCAAAACAATCAGATTGGACCATTATATAAATGTATGACAACACACATTTTCACATGTTCTGGATTTTTTTCTGAAGCCACATCTGATTGTTTCAGTCATTCTCCTATCTAAAAGTAGCAACTATATTGTCACCCAGCAAACTCCTAGGCAGTGAGCCATTATTCTAAAGGAAAAAAAAAATGGAATTGATAAGCTGGTAGTCAATTCAAATCACACTATAGTACCACAGGCTATTGTATTCAACTCAAACCTTTTTGTCAAGTTAACACAAAGGGTGTTAAAATATGCTGTCCAAGGCTGATGAGAGGACCATGTCATAGATTTTCAGGTGCCATGAGATTTGGGGCAGCTGGAGTCAGAGTCAGTTGACACTCCACTTCATTTGCTTTGCATAACATTTTTTTTTTAGTGGGCTTTGCCAATAGACCTAGATGGGGATATAAGGAATATGTGTGATGATTGCCTGCTCAGGAGAACCAAAACAAAGCATTATGCTGCTTGGGTCCCTACAGGAAGTTGCTGGTGACCTCAGGCATAAGATTCTCTATGTAAAACTCTATCTGGTTCCACCACTAAAAAGGAGAGATAGTCTCTTTTCTAAGCAAAAAAAAAAAAAAAAAAAAAAAAAAAAGCACCATCCCACAACTTAGTCATCTTAATGACAAGAAGAAAAAAAACAATGAGACAAACAAGAATATTACAAGATCTCATTATTTTTTAAATAAAAACAGTCTCTTTCCAGTAACATCTCAAATAATCATAAACGTTTGTACTACTTGAAATCTGTGTGAAACACTGGTAACACATTCATAAAAGTAACTGAAGTAGATTTGACTGTGCAAGTGAAAATATTGTAAAGATTTATCTTACTAAGTCTGCTGAATGGAAAGGTTTGGGAAGGGAATTAGCTCATGTGTGTTTAAACATTCTCTTTTGGTTTTCTTCAGTTGCTTAGAAGAAAAAAATTTTAACAACTTTATCAAATTATAAATCTATATAAAAATTGAAAAACGTGAGTCCGACATTAAAAAATAATAATATAGAGGTTCGGATCATTCAGATGTATTTTGAGCTCAGAGTTTAGGACTCTGATGTTTGATCCTCTCTCCCAAGCAGTAAAGCGAAAATCCTTGTATGAATCATGTACACTAGCTATCTCTGCATTACTAACCTTAGCCTTTCTGAGTCTAGAGTAAAGATGAATAATTCTTAAATACAAACATGCAATCTCATAATGAAAAAGGGGGCATTTCTATAAATTGTATTCCTGCTTTCATAAGGAAAAAGTCTTTTAATTCTTATTGTTTTTCTAAACTTAAAGTTATAACTTAATTCAAATTAAGAATTTTGCTCTTTGTTGTAGGTATGAAGAAATGATTCAGTATAGTTATTTACAAATGCTCACTCCCTTTCTATTTTGTTCCTCTATTTCCTAAAATGAGGGAAATTTTATTAAAATATTAATAGAAAAAGCATACGTAAGTTCTACTTGAGAAAATGTTAACTAGAATAATTTTTCTAAGCCCTGAATTTTATTTCTGACATAAAATTTCTGTATTCAAATGAGCCAGAGGAGACTCTTTTAAAAAGCTAAAACATGGAAATCAGCAGAGAGCAGACAAAAGATTTATTTATTTTATACTATTTGAATTATTTTATTACTATTTTTAACTCAATTCCTTTGCACCTTAACAGCTGGCGGATGAATATAGCACATGTAAATTTCATGAAAGATGTAGAAAGGTTTATACCTAACTCCTCCTTTAGCCTTGCCATTAATCCCGTAGTGGGTAAAGAAGCCTTGATTAACAATACGATGCTGTTGGTTTGCTCATTAACGGCTTTGTCGTGCATTCTGTGGCTCTGTGTATTTTGTCTGCCATTGTACAGGAGTTCAAACCCATTGGTACCGCGCACAACAGAAAGGCCCAGCCTTTTGTTGCAGCAGCAAACATTGATGACAAAAGACAGGTAGTGAGCGCTTCCTATAACTCACCCATTGGGCTCTATTCAACTAGCAATATACAAGATGCGCTTCATGGACAGCTGCGGGGTCTCATTCCTAGTTCACCTCAAAAGTAAGTATCGGACTCAGTCTCTGGCCACCATGTTCTTAACAGTGATAGTACGGTGTCTTTTCCTTCCAAAAGTCCAGCTCTTGCTGTTTTATTTTTACTTTCCCAAAGGCATGATCAGAGTGTTATTTTAAAGACAAGCATCTAGAACATGGTTCTAATGTTCTGGAGTCCGATCCGCCAGTTCCTGAACATTCAGTGCATATAGATGGCTAAAACGAAGAAATTGCCCCGTTTCCATCATCACCCTTCTTAGTCATGTCAGTATTTGGTGGTAAATAATCTGCTCTGCACAACTATTGTTCATTTCATTTTATCTGAAGATACATACTAGTGTTCCACTGAGGAACCTTTTAACCCTTTGTTTTTACAGGATGTGAACTACTTTGAACACAAGCACAATATTCGGCCCAAACCTTTCATAATCCCAGGCCGAAGCAGGTCATAAACTTTGAGATTGTGAAGTTTGGAGTGCATGCTTCTTTAATAAATCCTTACTAATCACCAAGAATAGTAACTTTTAGATGTTTGGAGTGACTTTTCTCATTTTGAAGCTTATTTCAACAGCAAAAGGAACAAACTCACTTAGAAGAGAAGAGAGCCAACTAACCTTTGTTTCTGAAAGTAAACATCGACAAGATTATAGAGCTGGAGATGTTATGCAATCAGCACAAATATTTATAACTAATACCACTGAGGATCCTATCCAAAACACAGCGACCTCTGAGGCAGGCATTTGTACCCTATCCCAGTTCAGGAAGGCCTGGCCAGTAGGAACAGAAATGGAAAGCAGCACCCCCTCAGGAGTAATGAAGCAGATGGGGCAAATGTGTAGCTTTATAGGTTGGACAGACTCTGATCATCCGGCCTCAGCACTTGTTTATTAGTGCACCCTCAGAGCTCACGTGTAAAATCCCAGTTGTTCTAGCTCTTACACAAAAAATCAATTACATTTTGTGGATACTTGCAACTGAAGAGAGGCTACTTGAAAAGGAACTTTTCCACTAGGGGAAAATAAAGATAGAG